>JBBDHG010000026.1:3427500-4734548 GCA_037951165.1 Lophius americanus | reverse complement strand
CTTTGATGGAGATATCAGCAAGTATACTGTTAAACATTCATCCACATCCAAAAGTGTGAAAAAACAGCTATAAAATAAAATATTCTAAACATTTAAATATGAAAGTTTTACTTTAAATAATAAAAACAATCAAATTCAATATTAACAAGGCATAAATATTGCTTGCCCAAATATGTTTGTTCTCAGAAATTCCCAAAAATAAATGACTTTATTGCTATACATATAGCTGGTAAAACACTTCTGGATGTTCTGTGTGTTCTGACACCTCTCTAGCAGAACTAGCATGATCGTTTTCAGCTCTATGTGCTACAGCAGCTCTTGGGTGGGAGTGCTCCACGCGGCCTAGCCTTCTCTTCCCATCCACATCAATGAGCCTTGGGCGCCTCTGACTCTGTCGCCTGTTGTCCTTCCATAGACCATTTTTGTAGGTCCAAACCAGACCCAGCTGGCTAGCCATCACAACTTGGCCCATTCAAGAGTAGCTCTGATCCCTGCTTTGTCCATTTTTCATCAACTTCAGGACAAAAGTTTTACTTCGTACCTAATCTAGCCAAACCACTGACAGGTGTCGTTGTAACAACATAATCAATATTATTCTGACATAATCTGTCAATGGTTATAATGTTATGGCTAATCAGACTATCCCTTAATTTAGTTCTCAAATGATAATGTTGAGAAAACGTTGAATTACTGTGATTATTCCTGAACACAGCAGCTCATTATTTTATCTCTCCAAATATATAAATGTATGTATGTTTGTAATTAGTGATTAATAAATTATTTTTCTATGAAACAACCGATTTATGTGTGTTTATTTTGACTGCTCCTGAGGTGGGCGGAGCTTCAGCTAATATCTCTCACCTGTGCCTCAGCATGATTGATATATAAAACAGCTGCTGGTGGTTCAGTAAGGCAGGCAACCCATCACTGCAGAGTTGGTTTGTTGGTGTGAGCTTACACGGGCCTCTCTGCCAAATTCTGATAGTGACTGGATTCCTAAAGCTGTTTCTTGTTTGGCTGCGCACAAACTGCAAGATGTGGTCGTTTGAGAATTTGTAAGTAATTTAATCTGTTGTAAGATCTGCTGAATGCTTACTTTTATTGTTAGAAATAATTTTTTTCCCCTTAGTTTGTTGTGGAACTTGATGGCTGCATTGATCATCTCGGCTCAAGCAAGGCCCAATAAGAAGCCCAATACGCAGTCAAGTAAGCCCTTATTCGCGAAAAATCACTTTTATGTCACGCTTTAGTTCCTCACATGACTTTTGTTCTCTAACAGGCAGCGATATCAGGGCAGACTGTGTGGGTAATCTGATGAGGCTGTCGTTGGACAAGGCCCTGGCTTTGGGGAATGAGCTGGAGGTGGAAGCGATCAGTGAGTATAGACTTGTTTTTCTGAACAGGCTCAGAAGAGGGCTTCAACTTATTTTTCCTATTCTAATTTGATTTTGCAGTGCACAGTGCTAGATTTTGATTTATAAATTTTGATTTATCACATAGACAAGGTTGTTGAACTTGCATATAGCTCCCCCTACTGGAAACAAGTGGCATTTATCTGTGAAAATCCCAAACTTTGAATATATTGACTATCCAACTGTCCAGATGGAGAGTCCTCCCGGTACCGTACCTCGGAAACGGTAGAGTAACATCAACCCTGTGGTATTTCTATCAAATGTGATGCAGTAGTTATTGTAGCAAACTAATTGGTTTGCATGGTGTTACTGTCATACAAAGCTACGCAAATACAACTGATAGTTGTGGATCTGTTTTGAGTTTAGAATTCAGTCGAGACTTAATTTAAAATGGCAAATGAGCAGAACATGGTGAGCAGAGTGGTGGCATAAATGATCTATCATATTCACCCTCAGATGGCACCCAGCATGTCCTGTTGACACCCACCATGGCTGCTCAGTGTGGCTACAGCATGGAATCTGACCCGTGGGGCAACATCAGAATCTATACGTCCCTGCTGTCCTGCTATGTGGACAATAAAGTACGTTCAGCTTCAATTATTGATTGCATTAGTTCCTGAATTCTTATTGTGCTTTTCCATCGATGAAGCACAAATATAAAACATTTATACCCAAAGTATTCCTGAGATAATATAAATGGTTGAATTATTGCTTTGATTATCCAGAGAACAATGCTCCTAATTCTATATGCTTTAATGAGAAATATTTTAGTACTTCATTGGATAGAGTAAATTTGTATTTATTGAGAATATATCAGTGTAAAACTTTGGCGTCAAGCATTAATATGTAAATTTTCTAAACTGAATTGGTTTATAAATTAGTGAACTGCTAAAAACATCCAGAGGGAGATTTTAAAATCTGGCTGGAGTCAGAAACATAAAATGCCTTAACGGCCACCATTGAATGCATCATTTTTCATATTAAATCACTTTTTTGCAGGATGACACAACATTTAACGTTGGTTTGAGACTCAAAATGTACAGCCAGGGTCTCTCTGATGTAGTTAGTCATGACGTGAGGAAGACGTGCAGCTATACTCGTTGGGCCTCCAAAGAGATCCTCTGCGACAGGAACTACATGGAAGTAAGCCACTACACAGTCCTGATTCTTCCGTGTGGTTTGTGGTCATGAAAATAAAACCAAAGTTTCCTCTTTAGGTGTCATATTACATGGCCACACCTGAAGTGCAAGCTGAGGCCAAAAGGCCGGTACAAGATGACCCCTCAAAGTTGAACACCATTCCTGACGTATGTCCTTAAACTCGCTACTACCGTTATCTCACAACCACTCAGTTGAATAAGTGATACGGCTCTGGTTTATTTTCGTCCCTATAGGCCACTGTTGCAGCACAAAGTATCTGGAAGATGACATTCTACACTCCAGAGCCGGTGTCGATGGTGCTGAGGGAGGCTGAACAATCTGGCTACAGTGCCAGGTCGACTCCAAGTCGTCTGGTTGTGAGAAGCCCTTATAATACAGCGGAGACGTATTCAGAAAATGTAAGCAGCACGGCCATCTTTAGGTGACCTTCCCTTCTATAAAGGATATTAACCTTCACACCTAAAAGTTGAACCAACGTTTGGGTTTTTCTGGATCCTGGTTGGTCTTGGTAAGAACCTTTTCATGGCTTACCAACATCTTGTCATGAACAGTACGTGGGCCTCTGAGTTTCCCCCTCCTTGATTCTTATAGAGCAGCACAGATTTGACGTCAGTCCTTATTAATACTCTATGTATAATTAGGGCCTAAGTTGTCGGCCCTGTTAGCAAAGGTTGTATCCCCAAAAATCTCATTCCCCTTCGTTGCACAAGCCATTTTCCCCTCATTGCACACTTCAAATTAAATGTGTTGTCAGAAAAGGTATTCTTCATATAGAGAGCTTCCTGTAGAGAGTTAAATTTGAATTAGACTAAAAGATGTATTCATGATGGATCTCCTCGAGTCGATTCAGACGCATAAAAGTTCGACTAAATCAGACCAACTGCTGAGAAATTATGGCCCAAAAACTTTTGGAGATAGAGCTCCCCCTATTGGCAGAAATGTGTACCCAACCATTTCCAAAATCAATCAAGTTTAAAATGATCCATGAAACAGTTTTGAGTTAGCGTTCTAACAGAAGTGATCGTCAGTGATGATGATTCTCTGACCTCTCCTGGGATATAGAAATAGATGTCTGTTTCAAATGGTGATCTTGTCATCGTCGGTGTAATTTCTTACACTGATGTAGATTCATGCACCAGGTGGCAGTAATAATAATAATAATACATTTAATGCACTAAGGTGAATGTCTGACAACATCAGGTGGCAGTAAAGTGAATGTTCTGACATCAGGTGGCAGTAAGGTGAATGTTCTGACATCAGCTGGCAGTAAGGTGAATGTTCTGACATCAGGTGGCAGTAAGGTGAATGTTCTGACATCAGGTGGCAGTAAGGTGAATGTTCTGACATCAGCTGGCAGTAAGGTGAATGTTCTGACATCAGGTGGCAGTAAGGTGAATGTTCTGACATCAGGTGGCAGTAAGGTGAATGTTCTGACATCAGGTGGCAGTAACCTGGAACTTATGCTGTCACACAACTATGCACCATCTCCGAACGCCAAGGTCATCCATCCATCCTTTTTAATCACATCTGAAAACCGTGCAAAATGTAGCGGTTGCAGGGGGTTGACAAGTTTCACTTAGGGAATTCTCTTCCTCTAACGATCCATTTGTCCTGTACTATTGAGATTTTCAAGAATATCTTCATTCATGCCTTTATTCATTTGGCTTTGATGGCCCCCAACTCAACCAGAGTTATTTCACCCAGTTATATTATGACTTAGCATTTTTTTCCCCCTCTTTTTTGTTTTGTGTGTTTTTTTTAATCTTCCATGTGCATGAAGCTCTTTTAATTCGTTGTGTGTGTAAACTGCAATACAAAGTTGACAAGATCTTCATGTTTAGGTGGCTGGAATCCCCATGGAAGTTTTCAAGATCAGCACTTACTACAAAACGCCACATGGTCTGAGTGTGGTGAACATGGCTGCTGCTTGTCCGACAGGTGAGTTTAGGTCAATGCCGTATTTTACCATTAAAAAAAAAACTACAAACTTAATTCAAAGGCTGCGTCATCATTAACAGGTGGCGTCCTCTTCACTGAGGATGCAATCTCTTGGCACATACCTCGTCGTGTGGCGCCTCTGCTCGAGGGCGGCTTTAAAATCACAGATATGCACATGGGTATCAACGGGCAGAGGCTGGATAAATCTCAGCTGGCCATAAGGGGGTACACGCTCGCCACCACAGACTTCCACATCGTCCTTGAGATCCCAGTGGGATCGCCTGATGGTTACTACAAGGTAGATGTTATATGAAAGACTCTCGTCACGGGTCCATTTGCATGTTTTATTTATAACCTCATGAATAATTGCAGAGTCATGCCCCAGATTACCAGTACCACATCACGTACTCTGTGGAGCCCATGATTGAGGTAATGTGGCGGGCGGATAACTCCCAGGATGATACCAGATACAAGGTTTTGTTTCCCATCACCACCCCTCTGATGCCTCGGCCTCCTAATGTCAGAGATGGTAAGACTCGTTCCCTGTTTGAACCGACTCTAGATGTGAACGCTTGGTGATAACGGTCTCTTCCTCAGATACTGACGAGGAGAAGCGGCTCTTCAGTGTTCACTTGGGAATGTTCCTTCATGATGTGGTGCTGAGGAACATCACTTTCTCCACTGGGGTCCTGACGGTTGAGGAGTGCACTTCCAGAGGTTTCACCATCCAGGAGTACAGCCTCCCGAACAGAACCAAGAGCTTCTCTCTGAAAGTCCCCTTTGATGAGGACGTTGTCCTGAAACATGTATGCGATTGTGAGATATTGTGAGATGTACCAAAAGTTGTTTTTTTTCAGTAACTTGACTAGAACTTTGTTTCTGCAGAATCCTGATCCCTTGGTCACGATCTACTCGCTCCCTCTGATCTTTGGGTTAATAATCTTACCTGAAGAGACTCCCTTCGCTCTCCCAGTGGACTTGGAAGCCTCTCAGCAGGATGTTGGTGAGGAATTCTTTAATTTGGCTCTTGACAGAACTGCTATTCCAGAATCTAATCAAAAGAGAATAAACTGATGAATTACTGCACTTATATAAGCCATATTCACACTATTAATTTTTTGTTTACTATCTGATATGATTTGCTTCTTTAGGGTTGACTTCTGGTCTTATTGTGGACATGCCTGTCGTGTTAAGACGGGTAAACATACGTTGATATTCTTCAGCACTAGTGATGACTGATGAAAACTTGACAACTCATGGTATTCAAACTGAATATGACGTCCTTGTATCGTGCAGGATGATGGCCAACATTTATCATGGCCACCTGACTGTCTGCAAAGGACAGCAGCACTCGGCACATGTGCTCCACACAAATTCCAAATGGATTGTTCCCATTCCTGTCACATATCAACAAATCAGATCAGAATTTTTTTGCATGAAGGCCCAGTTTACATTAAGTTTTGTTAAAAAAAACTTTTTTCATCTATGTTTTTAAATAGTTGTGTTCACACGTTATGAAAATGTCAATCCATCTATGTAAAACATCATAGATGGATTTACAAATGTTTGAAAACGCTGTAGTATCTTGTCAGGCCAGTGGTTGGTGGTGGGTTTATTCTATATTCATTTGAAAAACTACAAGTGGGTAGTCTGCCATTGTTCTTGTTCTGTCCATGCATGGCTAACGGGATGAAGACCTGAGAAGAATCGGGTCCTGTCGTCAAAGGAATTGCATTTTGCTAGTTAACACATCAAAAAGTCATCTCATCTGTCCTTCAAAACAGCAGGATTGTGCACAATATGTTTTTGTGAGGGTCATCTGGATTACAAACGCCTTATTTACGAGAACTTTTGGTATTTAAAAATAAATGGGTTTGAGACCAGAGGATGACAAACACTTCATCTGCTAATGAACGGATAGTTGAACTTTGCTCTGCTTAGTTGTCGTCTCTCCTCTTAAGTGTTTGGCTTTACTCTACTGCTGGTACTGGTTGGGAGCTGAATTTATTCAGAAAGTCACATGAATTTTATTCATGTTTCATGGCCATAAATTGGGTTACTACCTCATTTGGAGCCAGATGAGTTTAGTAGTCAAATCTGAAATGAAAATATTTGCCTTTGTGTTCAAACAACCCTGGATAGATCACATTTTTACTACATCAAGTCAAAAATTGTCACATCAGCCTGGTTATGTGAAACTAGCTACACCAATATTTCTCTGCTTTTTAGTGCTTCCCACAATCTCTGGCAACTGTGATGAGAACCAGTTCTTCATCAACGTGAAATACGGGAATCAAGGTGGCAAATTCCAGACCATGGTTGGCCCTCGCCAGCTAACGCCTGACATCGCTGAGAGCTACGGTTACCAGGAGAACGGCACACACTTCAACCTGACGGTGCCGTACAATGCCGAAGATGTGGTCTTTGAGGTATGCCAAACTAATACCCTCTGCTTAATTCATCTGCAAAGCATAACATCCCTTTTTATTGCAGCTCATTACCTCCGATTCAATCAGAGCCAGAATCGACCTGCTTCTATTCGATGCCACCAACAACTGGGGGCTGGCAGATCTCTACCTGGCCTGCTACTTCCCCTTGACCACAACTGGTACGTGGATAAACATTTCTACTGCTCTCGTTATTAGACAGTCCTTCACCTTTACTTCCTCTACTTCTCAGCGTGCTACCCCAATGGAACTATGACGGCTCTAGCTGTGAAGGTGGAATCGGTGCCCAATCTCGTCCCGAGCTGGCTGACTCTAAAGGACCAGTCCTGCAAACCAGCGTTCAGCACTGATCAGTTTGCATATTTCTCTTTCAGTGCTGATTCATGTGGGACCACCAGGAAGGTAGGTCTTGCATGTGGAAATTGAAAGTGCCTTTTGTTTGTTTTAATGCCACATGTCTTTCTTTTAGTTCTTTGACCACTACATGCTGTATGAGAATGAGATCGGCCTGTATAACAACAGAAAAGAAGCGTCTTACAGCAAGAAAGGAGTAGCTTCCACATCACCAATCGATCCCGTTTACAGGTAGGAGGTGTCATCTGATATCATCCAGATATAATACAAAGCAGGTTCAACACATCTGGTACATCTGTTGTTTGGCCTCTCTAATCTTTAAATTCATAATATCAGTAATCGCATGAAAAACACTGGGATGGTTAAGCCATCCCAGCTTTTCCTAATTGTAGTAGTAATCATGTTCACTTCAGTGTTTTTCAGCATAAGGACAGGAATAGAGCGGAGACATTTATTGGATGCATAAATGTGGCACGAGTACATCTGACCCGTCGTGTGTCTTACTGCTGGACTTATCTCGGTATAAATCCTGGCAGTATTGTGTCACGTGGGGTAATTTAGAACTTGATCACCTCTCATACTTAAGAAACTTAGAGAAGGGTTCCGTCTTCTGTTAGATAAATGCCAACAAAAGCACAGAGCAATGGCCTCCAGCTATGAAATGCCGGAGACCATTTCTCTGTTTCAGTGTGTCCAAATATCGGTGGTTTGCACATTGGACACTGGAATATCCCTGTGTGATATTACTCCATCTGTCCACAGATTCATGTCCACTGTGACGCAGTGTTCATGTTGTTTTTCATGAACTTAAAGAAATGACTTCCACTAAAAACCCTAATTAAGTATAAGTCTAATTTATAAATTTAAGTTGTAAGTACTTGATTTAATTAATTGTTACTAGTTGTTATTAGAGTTCATCAAAGCTTTCTACAGTTCATGCATGAATATAGTAATCAGGAGTGATTTTGATTCATGCCATTAGCATTCACCAATGGAACAGCCATTTGGAGCAACTTTGGGTTCAGTATCTTGATCAAGAACATTTCGACATGTGGACCGCCGGGGCTCCAACCACCAACGTGGTGAACTCCTGCTGTACAACTGAGCCACCGTCTCCCCGGCGACTTTGTTATCTGGCAGACTCTGCATTACAGGCCTGAAGTCGTTGTTTCAGCTTGGCGACACCCTTGACTGACTATTTTTAATCCTGCCAAGGCAAACCATTTCCTGCGTCTATGTGATCAATGAGACCCGGACGGTTTCCTTCGGCTTTAAACCCAGAAGCAGTGAGCCCACCGCAGAGATTGGCACGGGGCAGCTGATGGTGCAGATGAGCCTCGCCGTCGGTAAGGGCAGTTTATCTTCACTCACACAGAACATTAAACGGATTCCTCTAAGTCCTCTAACGCTCCTCTTCCAGATTCATCATACAAGGTCTTCTACCAACCACAAGATTATCCCATAGTGAAATATCTGAGGGAGCCGCTGTACTTCGAGGTGGCGCTGCTGCCGTCCACTGACCCACAGTTGGAGCTTATCTTGGAGAATTGCTGGGCTAACCTTCATGAAGAGAGTACCTCCACGCCCAGCTGGGACATCATAGTGGACAGGTAGACACACTGCACCGTTTGAATGTGCTTTTTCTATTTTAGTGTATTATAGAGAGTTTGTATTTGTGACATATGTCTTAAGATGTTTCCCTAAAGCTAAACTCAAGTTTTATGGGTTACATTTTTTTACACTTGACTAGCTGTGAGAATCGCGATGACAGATCTGTGACCATCTTCCATTTTGTTGGGATCAATCCTGGAGTGATTCCATCACACATCAAACGCTTCTCTATAAAGATGTTTACCTTCACCAAAGATGAGGAGGTTCTGGAAAATGAGGTAAAACAATGTATCCAAATATCGGTGGCTTGAACAGGGGACACTGGAATAGCCCGGTGTGATTTTACTCCATCTGTCCACAGATTTATGTCCACTGTGACGCAGTGATCTGTGACACAAAGAGCCAAGCAGATAAAGCCTGCAGAGGCCAGTGTCTGCATCCCACAGCGACCACTGCTTCCAGACATCAAGTTGCAAAAGGAGGTGTAAATAGGGGTATGTGAATAATTTGAAAGTACAGACTCTAAAGCTTTTCGTTAAATTAAATCTGTGCCGTTTCTATTTGTGTCTCCAGAGCTAAGAAGTACCGACTCCGCCCACCAAAGACAGATCTCCTCTGGACCCATTGTAATTAAACAGTCAAACCTCTGAATAAACATTATCTTAAAATTTTTGTGCATTGTTTGAAGCCTAATTACACAACGACATGGTTAACTATAGTGAAACACTTCAGGTGTGTTTATGGACAAACACTATCGGCAATGACATCATAGCTGCTGATGGGTGAAGTTAGAATAACCTTGATCTCGATACTGTGGCAGCTGTCGTATCGGGCAGCAAGGGAATATATATATGTTTTTTAATGTGTTTTTTTAAGTGTTCAAATGAAAAGAAATGGGAAAGCGTAAGGATCTGAAGGTAAACTATATTACTGGGTCAGGGAATCTCCAGAATTATGTGCAAGTGTGTCAAATTATGGGAACACTTAAATCACAGTCTGGATCTCACTGAAAAAAAGATTCAAGTTGAAAATCTTTATTGATTTACATTACATATATTTGTTTTGAACACAATTATGCAAGAATGATCATTGGAAATCAAAACCACTAATGGCTGGATTGTAAATTACACCACAAATCTAATTGAACTGAAACCACAGACTGATCCAACTCCAGTTAATTTCATCACAACTCAATGTGACCCAGGAGTGTTTGAGCCCCACATGCCAAAGGAACCTCCTGAAAGCATCTGGACATGCTCCTGATGAGATGGACGATGGTGTCCAGGGTCTCATCCCAGCCCAGACCTGGATCAGGGCTCCTGGAAAGTCTGGTCAGTGGTGGTGGCGTCTGATGCGGCGATAAATTAACCTCTTAGAGGTTCTCAGTTGGATTCAGGTTTGGGGAACATGAAGACCAGTCAATGGCATCAATACCTTCATCCTCAAGCAGCTGCCTACATACTCTGACCACATGGACCAGGAGAGAGACATATGATTCCTGATGGCAGATGGGGGGGGGGGAAATAACCGTTGGGTGTTCCCAGTCTGCGGTGGTGAGTATAACAGTGATCTCAGGAAAGCCAGCTGTTTGATAGTAATCATTTACACCAGAGTCTTCGTGGTATGGATGGGGACTGGGGAGTGACCATTGACCTGTGCTGTCTGATCCCACCGAAGATCTTCCGTAGAACTCACACCCCGAAAAGTCAGGGCTACTATGGAATCGGCAGATCTTTTGCATTGACGTGTTAACTCAACCATTCTATACCCTATTATACGTTTGTTGGAAAGTTTGGCTGTATTTTTCTTAGAGGGAACTTTATCTCAGAGATTGGTCTGATTTTGTCTATATTTAGTGCATTTGATGTTATTGAAGGAGATCTATGTTGTATATTCTGTCATTTACTGTATTAGTTCATATTTTAACCCACTAGGGGGGCTCTTTTTATGGAATAGCTCAATTTTTCAGACATATTCCTAACCATTGGTTCTATTTGGTCCACATTTGGTGTACATGAATCAACAGAGTACTATCTTGTAAATATATTTTACATCTTTTTCTCAAGGAAAACACCCCTTTTCAGAAATAACGCAAAAACTCATGGATTATTATTCAATTTTATATGCTCATAGACCTTAGTGCGAGGAAGAATTCGGTTGATTTTGTGAAAGCTGTTACATATTTTTGACACTAGCCACAGTTTAGCTTCAAAGGTTTTCAACCCATAATTTCTAAACCTGATCAGATTTAGTCAAACCAAATTTGGGACATATGAATGGATTCAAGGAGATCTAACTTGTATATTTATATTTTCATATTGTTAGTTTTACTCACTGGGGGTAGGTTTGTTTTATTTTTTTTACAGTTAACACTGATTAAGCCATAACCTAATTGTTGGTCCAAGTTTGGTGGCTATGTACCGACTCAGATCTATCTTGTATATCATTTATTCTAAAAATTAATAATTGACCCACAAGGGGGGGCTTTCTATACGAAACACAGCTTCAGACATAACTTTCCATTTCATTTGAAGAGTTCAATCAGGGGTGTTGCTTGTAGAATGCGGGTGTCATTCTCTGGGATATATCCTTGCAGTTGGAGAAGACAGTATAGGTCTGCTTGAAGTCAGTTAGTTTGATGGTTTCAGAACAGACTGGGCGAAAGGAACATTAACAAAATTAGGTAGGTGGTTTTATTGTTATGGCTGCACTAGTGCTTGTGTTTCGTTGGGATAGCTCTTGCAAATGGCCACACCAACAATAGATTACTTGTCAAATACACTTAGTGCTGCAAGAAGCCATTATATAAACTGATTGTGCAGCTGATGCTGCTATTCCACAAATTCCCTTCAGTGGCCAAGAGCTGATTCTTCATCTAATGTGCTTTACTCACTAAAACCTGCTAAACTAGAACATTTTTAGCAGGTCACACAGCAATAAAACCCATGACTCATGTATATCTAGCTTCTAGTAGATTTTACCACAGTAAAAGACAGAATGGAATTTCAAGGCGTCGCTGAAGAATTTAGAGATCGATGAAGACTTCCAGGAAATGATGTCATTCCTACTAAGATTTCTGAACTGTTTCAATTGAAACAGTTCAGAAATCTGATCTACGGATATTCCTTCACGTGATTCACATTATGGACATTTCATAAATTGAGGCAACTTGCAGTTCACAAATGATACCATAGAAGAAAAAAAAACCTTGAGGGTTATGGGTTAATGCCTGTTTTAGTAAATCTATCACTTCCCTCTACATTTACCCTCTCTGTTCAGAGGGCACTGAAGTCTCTGGATGCCCTCTTTAGAAGACAGAGTATGATCCACCGCAGCAACATCTTGTGAGAGGTGTTCATCAGATGGTGCCAAATCAGGTGGAATAAACATTGGTTTGATGAGTTCAAAATCTGTGTTCTGGGATGGGACCCATTGCCATTTTCAAACCTGCTGAAATTTGCAAGATCCCCAAAAGCACAAAAAAAACAAAACGGCACTCACCATTTTTCTGTGGACCTCATTCACTTTCCTGAGAACAGAAGACTGGGTGTTTCAATTGTTCTTTAATTTCTGTTTGGACATGGTGAACCGGAGTTTCATCCTTGTTAATGTTTTGCTAGAAACTCTTACAATCAGAATTCAGAAATTATAACTTTGTCAGATCAGATACACAGAAGAATAAGAAACAATCAGGAGGGAAACGGGGGGTCCAATACTTTTTCTCACAGTACCGCACCGGTTTAATGTGCATGTGTAGCCTCTGAACTTGCAACCATAAATGAGTCATGGAGGATTTATGTCTATAGATTTAACTGCAGAGTAATGCCAATGAATGATTAAAAAGCTTTTATTGATTTTCTAGTGTATAAGTATGGGTCCCGATGACACGTGTTGGAAACTCTGGCCGTCTGGAACAGCACGTCTTTGACCTGGAGAAGAAAAAACAAATGTACCAGTTTTTTTTCTTCTGGTAAATATTTTTGTCTCCCTAACCAGAAGGATGATTCGTCATACCTCTTATCCCGTTTTCCTGCATTGAACAAACCCGATTACAGGCTCCACCCAGTGGACTTCTGTCATCACAGATCACCACGTCACAGTGGACAAAGATCTAGAGGAGAGTAACGGTAGCCTTGACTGATTTGTATCTGGAGCATTAAAATCCATTCTTATAGTGGAGTTTACCTGGCCACTCAGGTTATCTTGATCTTCTGTAAACGCAAAAGTCTGGATCTCAAATCGCTTGAAGTGGGAAGGATGCTGAACTCTGTCATCAGCCAGAACGGGATGGAAGGTCACCTCATGCGGGTCCAACGGGTTTACACAACTGAAATACACATACGCACAATTGGGTTCTATTTCCTGGATGTTCTGGTGGCTGCAGGCTGGGCTATGTGGCTTCTGTTTGACTCAGAGGGGGCCTTTTGCACTGGTGGGGTTCCTACTGCATGATCCTGGCCCAGCACTCCTGCAACCACTGGGACCCAATTTTCAGTGTCAATTGGGTCCACCAGTGGTTGCTGAGCCAGTGTTTGCAGCCAACATCACCACTCTGTGTTCGCAGCGCTGACTGAAATATTCCACTGATGCCACTCGTCTTTAAGTTCCTAGAGCTCAACTCCAGCATTTACATCCCAGGAAGTGAAGGTGAAGAAGTTACCCATTGATGATGAGGTTCCATCTTGGTTGTGACATCCTCTCTTCATCCAGCGTCGCCCAGCAGTTCTCCAGCTCCAGTGACACTCTGGGATTTGTAGACATCAGCTCCACCTCGAAAAACAGCGACTCCTGTAGGAACTTGGCTACAGGGTAATCCTCAGCGCGGTGAAACTGGCTGTAGGAGTCATCTGTGAAGGAAAGGACGTCGTTTGGGATGCAGTCAGGACTTTGGACGGGGTGCCCAACAAGGTTTCATTTATAAATGACAAATGAGTGAATTAACATAAATGTCTTATAGCAGGGAGAGAAACCATTAAATATTTGGGCAGATCCAGCTGAAGAGGTTGAGTCAAGAAATATTATTTGACTTTTTTGAACATTGCAGGATGGGACTTTTGACTTTTTGTCAATTACATACAGATACTGATGCATCACCAATAAACCTGGAGGGGCTGAGCATGTGCCAAAGGTGGAGCCACTGAATTCTGGAATGGATCGTGATAAGAGTGATCGTTACACTTTAACACTTTTGAAACTGTGTAATGGTGAGCCAGTCATGATCTGGATAGTTTTATTAGGTTAATGCTTAGAATTTGGAACTGAGTTTAATCGGACTATGAATGGAAAGTTGGTTTCGTCGGCTGTAAGCCCTTCATTTAAAAACTTTTCTTTTTTTTTAGTAAATTTGCAGTAGATGAAGTTTTGAGTATTAAGTCTGTCTTTGAAGCCATACAGTGTAAGGCTACGGTAACTTTGAGATGTGCCTTTCACAATGTATCCATGGGGCTCTGGTGGAATGTGATGGGCCCTCAATGACGGGCTCTAGTGCCTCCGCTGACAAAAGTTTGGCTTGATTGTGTCAAAGATGCAACAACATGGCAGGCTTGGTGAAACGGTTGCTTCGGTGCCACTTGGGTTAGAGATCATTAAATTGCTCCTTCAGCTTAGGGGACAGAGCCCCTTTATTAACTTACATTATGCAGGTTGATGAAATGATCCATGTCCGATTCTGTTAAAACTGCTCAGCCAAAACTGAAAACTCAGACACCATATACTCGCCTTCAAGCTTACAGAAAGTCAGGTGAAGTTTTAGTTCATAAAACATTTCAGCATTTTCTAGTTGCCCTCACTTTGCCATTGAAGGAGTTATTTTACAATTTTTAAGACAAATCCTCATTTCCAGTGGTTTAGGGGAGGCTCTTTCGCTCTGAGGCTCAGAAACGGTGTGTACTAAGAAACTATCTTTGGTGTATGGATGGAGATGATACCGACTTAACTTTCATTTTTGGGTGAGAGGTTCCTTAAGTTATCCATGATTACAGGTCTCAACAGGAAGAAACCTTGTTTTTTGCAGCTTTAGAGGCTTCCAAAGATATCTTAAAATATTTCATGCCTGTACGGCTTCACTCAGGAACAAATGATTCCTGATATTGGAACTATAAACACACTTCTTACCCAAAGCCAGTCTCAGGGCAACTTGTAGGTTTCCTCTTGCATTTTCAGCGTGAGGTTCATTCCTGAGAGGTCTGACGTTGAAGGCAACGGCGTGGGTGTTGTTGATGCCATAATAACAATAAACCTTTAATCTGGAAAAAAAAAAAGAAGGAAAACGAGACAGAATTATACTAGTCAGTGTAGTGGAAGAATTAATAAAACCCCGTGAGGAGAGGGTCAAACCCAAAGACGAGAGGGTCAAACCAAGCCAAGATGGTTGGGTTAACGACGAGCGCCACAGATACTGTTATCCAGCAGGGTGCCAACGGAAATTAGGCTTATGCTGGACAAAGAAAAAAACAGGACGTGGTAAAAGAGGACATGCAGTTGGTTGGTGTGACAGGGGAAGATGGAAACATGATTCTCTGCAAACAGAAACAGTCGTGAGAAGAAGAAGAAGAGGATTCTGTCGCAGAAATCAAACACTGCTGGCAGGGCGCTTCATTGCAAGTCTTTTAAGGCAATTTTCCTACAAAAAATAGTTTTACACTAATCATCAGGCACATGTCCTGAAAAAAAAAAAAAGATTGTGTGTGCCATGTTGTATCTTAGACTGGAGTTCAGATAAAGTTAGATAATGTGAGACTGTGATATTGTCATGGTGAGTTTTATTTAAGAAGCATTGCAGCAGGAAGCTCAGATAAACAGATGGGGTCTGAGCAGCATGTGATGAAGCACAAACAGAAACAGTGATCCGTTAAACACAGCCTCTACTTTCCAATAGTTTATCAGGCAGCATCGTAACGGATCAGTCTCAGCAAACAGATGTAGTGGGAACATATCCTCCATTATATACATCATTGATGACACGTTTTAGACACACCGTCCTTTATTGTGGACATAATGTGGCTCTAAGGCTGCAGAAATAATTAATTATTCATTCTTCTGTATGTGGTTAAAAAATAATTACTTTCACGGAAGAGAATTAAAAGGTAGATTTCGGTACGTCCAAAAAAAATGATCCAACTTCTCGGTTTGAGAATCAGCCGAAACCCCTCAGGATGTTCGGGTGTCATATATCAGTTTATAATAAAGTTTATTACTTAATTGTTATTATTGATTGCTATCATTATTCCCATTTATTATCTATATATTCATTTAAATGCTCACATTAGAGAAGATTTTTTGCCTTTAAATGCATCAATCGACCAGCCGAAGAGCTGCAGATTAATAATCTGAGGGCAGGACTTTTTGGTTCGGCTCGATGTCCTTGAGTTTTTTGACACTTACTCAAACTCCGGCTCATCCGTCTGCGATTTCTCTTTCTTTTCAAGCTCGTCCGGCAGAGAGATTTCATTTTCATACACCATCATGTTGACCGAAAACTAAAAAGAGAAAAAGAAAACCTCTTCTCCAACTCTCAACGTCAGCGTTCAGATGTTCAGAAGCGGACTACCTTTCTGGTCGTCCCGCAGGAGTTCCCGTCAAAGACAAAATAAGCAAAGCGGTCGTCGCTGTAGGAGGGACCACAGGTGGGGTCTCTGAGGGTGAGCTGACTGGGGTCCAGACTTGGGACTGATTCCAGTTTCACAGCCAGAGCAGCCATGGATCCATTAGGAAAACACTCTGAGGGACCAGGATGAGACTTTATGACACACTTTGTTATTAAATCAAATATAAAACACTTATTTTCTCTAACAAACCGATCAGGGTTGAGTAGAAACTGCAGGCCAGAGAGAATTCTTTGATAGTTTTGTTAGTTTCTGGATTCTTCAGGATCACATCCAGTCTGCTCCGGATGTGTGATGCTCGAACAGCCTGGGAGGAAACAAAAAAACCCCCCAAAAAACCCAGCGATCACATGAAGGACGTCCTTTCGCATTGCTATTAAGATAAATGTATTCTGGAAACAGACCTCGATGGCAACATCAGGAGCTGAAAACGGCACCGCTAAACTCAAGTGGGTTCCGTTCTCCGTGAAGCCGTACTGCAGGGCCAGATCTGGGGTCAACATTTGTTTTCCCACCAAGGTTTGAAAGTTGAAGCCGTGGGTCCCGTGTTTCACGAGGATATGGAAGTTCTGATAGGCACAGTCACCGGTAACAGAGGGAGGATCTGCAGAGAGGAAGGAAATCACATATGTTAAAGATTGTACAGGAATTCTGCTTTCGGTTTATAGTCAAAGTTTACATTTCGATCCTGATTCAATTCAGATTTTTTTTTTTTTTTTTTTTTTTTTTCAAATTGGGTTAGCTTGAAAGTTATTATGAAATATGGACACATTTAATCTCTGGACATGTTGCTAAAAATGGACGAGCATTTACAAAAAGGTTTTGATTTCGTAAAATAAGATTTTGAAAATTGTCCTCGTGCACACAGACCCACAAAAATCCAAAGCGGGAGTTGTGGTGTACCTGCCACTAAATGGCAATTCAACTTTACAAAATCAACAATAAAGAACAAATTGAGCAATGTACAAACACGATAGTTTGCCAGAGTTTTTGTTGTTGGTCTCGTGAAATTGAAGAAAGAAAAAAAGAAAGACTGTGTGGCCATGATTCAATTATCTCGTGGGAATGAGTTTGGAAGTCAAGGCCTCTACATTAAGGACATTTCTTTTCCTTAATGTAGACAGAGGCGCTCCATATCTGTGGCAGTGGGGCTGAAAATGTTACAGCTATATGCAAAGTGGGGCCATCACTGTTTACACAGGATTTACACTTTACCGGTTTCAGATGTTGAGGCATCTCAAGATCTCAGATTTATTCGTAGATCGTAGGACTCCGATTCAGTCCTACAATCTGAATGGAGTCTGTTTCAATATTTCTTTCCCCCATCTTCAAACACATCTCCATCGTTTTCAGTTGCTGGGAGAGAGCTTCAATATTATTCTTTCTGTGAAACTCTAAAGACATAATGTGGGCAAAAAACTGTCAGATTTTGGGTAAATACAGGAGCCCATATAAATAAAATGGTATTTTTGGGTGCACTGTTCCTTAAAATACATTAGACCAATTCATTTGACCTATTTGGTTCTGATTACAGCCAGACCGATAGCAACGCTCTTGTTTTTTCAGATAAAACAAATAAATCAATCTAAGAACGCATACCTGTGTTTATTAACGCCGCCTCCAGATGAGCAGAGAGAGAAAATGGAGTAAACTCCGGCAGGATCAGTAAACCAAAAGTAAGCTGGAGAGCGAAGACTGTCCTCTTTGTATCTTTCTGTTGGGTCAAACATACAATTCAGCATCAGCCATTTTTTTTGACTAATTATATAATCAACTGAGTCCGGAGTGAAATGTACCGTTTGTAGAACAACAGGGTCCTTGAAAGGCACTTGAAGTATAAAGACCTTGGAGCGGTTGTCAGGCGACATGTGCTCCAGAACATTAAAGCCTCTGGCGTTGCATTCCAGCACGGACAGAACCTCAGAGGAGAAGGTGATGTTGAATAACTCCACATCAGAAACAAAAGGTCCAAACAGCACTTTAAACAGCCTCTCCTCAGGAACTGTGTCTGTGGAGCAAATGTAGAGAGGAATGAAGGGAACGTGCAATGCATTCTTCCAACATCGCTGTGATGGACTCACGGTCAGTAACTTTGGGGGGTTGGGACAGTAATGGCGTCGTGATGGGAAGGAGGACTTTAAATCTTGTTGTCTCGTGAGCAGAGTCCTCAGTCCAGAGCAACTCCAGCATGGGCTCGATTGAATAAGAGATGAGGTACTGATCATCCTGAAGCTGGCTCTGCATAAACCAGACAGTCACAGTGACAACCACAATGACAGATTGTCAAATTTAAGAACATTCACCGATCAGCCAAAACATTAAAACCACCTGCCTAATATTATACTCCTGCCATAGTAATGAGACAATGTTATTCTGACTTCGCCTGTTAGTGGTTATTATGCTACGGCGGATCGCTATAGATTGTATAAATTTGTGAATGCTTGTGTATGTTAATGTATAGATTTTCAAGAAGCTATAGTTTTTTAGTGGGAGGTCGTGAGATCAACTGCGTACGTCTCTCTGTAACATAACATGAAAAACCGTCAACAAGTGAAGGCGGGGTAGATTTTGAGTGAGTATTTGGTAAAAAGTTTCTACGCAGTAAAGAAAAACATGTTTAATTTACAATGAAATCTAAAATATGGTGTTGATAACAAGACATTAGGGTGAGTTAAAATGAATAACAACGAAATAATGTAAACCTGTTAACAACAACACAGTAAAGACATAAAATGACAGGATTTAAATTCAGACTTCTTTTAACCTAGAATTCAACATTATTTCACAAATATATACCCTATTCTTTTTGTGTTTCATTTTTCTAGAAATGATGCCATGCTCTTGCATAATAGCTAAAGTGTTGTTTTTTTTAAGTTTTCAAACAAGCCATATCTGTAATTTAGACAGAATAACGATTTCACAGTAAGAACTTTCTCAGTTTATTTTTTCACACTAAGAATTTGTGTTTTCCACATAGTCTGACCCTAATCACAAAGTTATTAACTTCTATTTTTTCATTTAAGATAATTCACCTTATCTACTACATTGATAAGCTGTTTGGAATTCTACTGTTGCTACTTGACCGTTTTTCCCCGTCTCTTTTATGGACAATCTACAGTGTAACTTTATGGTATGATGAGTTGTCTTGCAATAAAACCAAAAGCCAACGGTTTGCTGTAGAAAACAAAAAGTCTGAGATTCGTGAACCTGTGCCGTGCCGACATTGTTATAATGGCTTATGTGAATTTATGATGTCTTAAACTCACTGAGGCAGGTATTAACCGCCTCCATTACAACTATCAAAAAAATTCAATGATCAATATAGAAGTAGTTCTAAAGTTAAATTGCTGCACCGCTGACCTTAAAATAGCCGCCAACAGCCCCAACAGGAATTTCAACGATGATGTGTTCATCATTCACAGACAGTGAGTATCTCCTGGCAGCCATCTCTGCAGGCTCCAGCCTCTGGCCATCAACGCCCACGTGCACCTCCAGCAGCGTCAGCTGGCCAGAGACCAACGGGTCGATGAGCCTCGGCAGGAACCATGTGATGGTTGTTGGAGTGAAGGAAACACTGCCTGCATATGAATAGAATTAGAAAGATAGAGGCAAGATGGGAAATGTTTGAATATCCATAATCACAGGAAGACAAATAATGACGTCACAAGACCAGATGAATCATTTCTTTTCCCCTCGCAAGTAATCTTATTAGTGCAACCACATGAACGTCCTTCAGATCTGGCCAGAGAGGAACCCATTATATTTAGATAATGGTCCAGATAAAAAGGAAGCTTAAGGATTTTTTTTTTCCACTTTTGTTGAGAATGTTATGCAGTGTTTTCCTGAATTTTGGTAAAAATGACTAAACCAACTCATGTATGACGCTGTAGAGGAGTGTGGTGTGGCTCCGACCATCTAAATAAAAATTGAGGGTTTAGGATTTTGCAGACGGAGGGGTGTTCTCTTGAATGCCAGAGTATACATAATTTATTCAACTTGTAAGCGCATTTTTTGGGGGGGGAGGATGTTTCCTTTCTTGCTCAGAGTTGGAGTAAGATGATCAATACCACCCATATTTACACCAATCAGCCATAATATTATAACAACCATCAGGTGAAGGGAATGACATCATCTTTTTACAATGGTACCTTTCAGCGTGTGGGAGATAAGACAGTAATTGAATATCGTGTCCTAGAAGTGACTTTGACCAGGATCAAATTGTGCTTGCAAGACCACTTGGTCATAATTTCTCCAGCACTGCAGGTCTTGTTGGGTGTTCCGGGTCTGCAGTCGTTAGAAACTAGCGTTGCATCTAGGGAGGACAATTGGTAAGCCAGTGACAGGGTCAGTGAGGCCTAAGGCTGATTGGTGGATTGCTGGCTGATCCATAAGAGGTACTGTAAAATAATTTGCTAAAAAAACCCTAATGCTAGCTGTGTTAGAAAGGTGTCAGGACTCACAGCACTGTTCTGGCAGCCAAAAGGAGAACATATGCAATATTGGAGGGGATGGTTTGAATGATATGGCTGATTTGGTGTTGACACATCCAGGACAGTTTTGACACCGCTAGCCTGGCTCAACCCTGAGGTTTCAAAGTCAGCCTACCAACATCCCTAGAAATGCATTTGATTTGTTTAGTTTGCACCAATTCTAAAAATGAAGAGGTTAGGTTTTCTAAGCTTTCCCGAGCAAAAACCCTTTCATGGCTGGCTGCTCGCTTTACCTTCACTGCACAAACAAAACCAGTGACAACATCTTCACATTGACTCTGCAAGTAAGAATTTCACAGATGGTCAAAACTTCTTTCTCCTCAGTTCGAACTGCTATGATACGTTTTATTCCTCAGACGAAGAGCCTTTTCTTTATTGTGAAGAACCCAAATTCTGGTGGAGAAATTGGCTCCATAAAATTCAAATCTGATAACGTTAAGTCCAAAAACATTGGGATCTATTGAAATATTGAAATTCTTCTATAAACTGCAGAGTCAGTCAAATACACCGTATTCTTTGGTTTGTGCGAGTGTGTGCACGTTCCTCCAGAGACTCGTCGAATGACCTCAGAGGCATTCACGGATAGTCCGAGTACTCTGACACGCACGTTTCTCATCTTGCTGACCAAACAGAAAAAAAATCAATTGGATTGAAAAATAACAATTGGTTTTGTTTAAGGGTGGGCTCGACACACTAAACTTCGCACTCTTGATAATCATCATATAATTTAACACATTTAGCTTTTTCATTCCATCGTAAAAAGCCGACCGAGCAGTGACTAGATTGAGATCTCTGAAAGTTAAGAGCGATGCGTTTTCATAGACGGTCAGTGCGTTTAGACACGACCTCAGCTCAGCGGTCACTAAAAGCATCGTGCGCCTGATGTTCTCCAAACGTGCTCGTTACCCTCCAGCATCGGACAGGCAGCAGCTGCGTCGATTTGAGTCGCCCGCCACTTCCTTTCAAATATTACCGAGGACTTGATAACCGTCATGGGCACCCCTGCTACCTGCAGGGCGAGGTCATACAACAGTAAGAACGGTTAGCAGCTGAGTGTTTGTGCATGCAGCTACAGCAGCAGACTTAAGACGTTAAAAAATGAAGCAGTGTGCAAAATTAAATAAAAGCAGCCAAACAGTGGATGGAGCTGTGCCAACTGGATCTCAGACAAAGTAATCCATTGAAAGGCAGGGCGGTTACATTATTTGAGCTATGGTGCAGTGAGTTATGGACTGGGCCAGTGATTTATCCACAGCCAGCCAGAGGCTTGAAGTTCGGTGAAGTCCACTTACATTCTGGGTGTATGTCTCAGATGACGTCTTGGGACTCCTCAGAATGAGTCTTGTGGCTGTGGTTGTAATCCCATAACCGCTTCTCTGGGCCTCAGTCACCTTCATGATCTTCTCCTCAGGAGTGAAGAACACCAGCGTTGTGATTCTGGAGGCCGCCTCTGTGGGACTTTTCTGCAAGAAAAGCTTAATGCAATTAACCAACGTGCGATAGAATAACCAGGGGAAAAAAGCGGATCAAACAAGCTCAAACCTCAGCAGCTCGTCGAGGATTGGATTTGGATTTAGCCCCCGGGATGGGATGTTGAGGCAGGGCGAAATCATCGGGAGCTGCCCTCTTCACAGACACCTAGAATTGAAGCGACTCCATGAATGATAGTCTCTCCGCTCTACAGCGACATCAAATACACCAGACTTGGCGATCATAGAGGAAATAAAGCCACTTATCACACGTAGAGTGCAGCGTGACCCCCGACAGTCCTGCTGCCTTCACTTGCCTGCATGTAGCTGCTGTCACACAGGATTTCCCTGGAGGCCCATGCAGTGTAGATGCAGGTTTCAGCCACCCGGTACAGCTCGTCCTCAGCCATCCTGTTCCCGTGCAGCCGGAGATGCAATGTTGTCGTGAAAGCCTCTTCATCCTGCACACAAAAGGATGAGAAAACAAGTTCTTGAGTATACCAAAAAAACACATTCAGTGCCGCTCTGCAAAATAAAATCTGAGGTCTCGTCACCACGCTGTGAGCAAAACAGTTTTGAAGGGAGGCGTAAATCTTTGCGTTGCCCAGCAGGTCCACCGTCACGCTGAAGCCACACTGAGAGGCTAAAGGTGGAGTGATGTGGATGGAAGAGTTATCTGGAGAGGGAAAACAGCCCACTCAGATAAATAACTCAAGATAAAGTAAAGAAAGACTTTGAGATTTCATCTTACGGAAGGC
Organism: Lophius americanus; assembly: GCA_037951165.1. Classification (NCBI taxonomy): domain Eukaryota; kingdom Metazoa; phylum Chordata; class Actinopteri; order Lophiiformes; family Lophiidae; genus Lophius; species Lophius americanus. The sequence goes on along the minus strand of JBBDHG010000026.1, from coordinate 4,711,304 downwards.
AACAGCAACGTCAAGACGTTTCCCTCCAAGTGGACCGACATCCACGCGCATCATGTTCCCCAGACATTGAGAGCTGATCTCTAGGATTGCAGTTATATTAGCATGAGGCATAGAAATAGATTAAGTGACTGTGTCTAAGGAAAAAAGACTTACTTATATTCGGCTTCTTCTGAGCTTCTATGCTGACAAGCACCGTCAGGAAGATGAGGCATCTGAAAGAGAGTGGATCAGTACCAAAGTGGCAAGAAAAGTCTGAAACTTTGAGTGAAAGCAGTGGATGATAAAAACAAAAAACTACAAACCCCAATCCAACAAACTGAGCCATGATGCAACAGGAAGTGAGAAACAGGTGATATTTGTCCTTTTTTTGTCTGCAGATTTTGATGTAGTGGGAATAAAATCCACCTTTCAGCCAGGTTGAGGCTCCAGCTCAGAAAACTCACACACACATACACACACTCACACAAACTCACACAGGTGGAGACGGTTACAGCCTGATGGGGGTGATTGTGTTGATCAGAGACTCAACATGTTTTTTCTCAAAGGTTGCTGGTCCCTGTAGACTAAATGTTAAAGAGCTAAGAGCTCCTCAATATGCAGAGGAGAAAAAATAACAGCCTTACAAGAAAGAAAAATAGAATATTTATAGTTAAATTTTATCTAGAATAAATGTTATCAGGGATGAAATGAAACTTGAATGGAACTTTCCTCCATGCCCTAATAGAAATTAGAGTTTTGAGTTTTTTCAAATATTCCACTGACTCAAAAAGGAGGCTGGATGTCGTAGGTGTTTTAAATCATGTTCCCTTAACAGTTACTTACTGTGAACTTCTACTACTTTGTAATTTTTAAAAGCTTGTGATACATAAACCAGAACATATAATGAGAATATATATATATATATATATATATATATATATATTATTTTTTATTTTTATTTTTATTTTTTATTTTTTCTACCACCACCAAGAAGGATATGTTGTGCCAAAACAAAAGTACTCATCAGATATCCATGGTACTTTGTAGGAGGATGGGCTGTAACAAAGACCAGACCCCAATAAATTATAATGCAGATCTGGTTAAAAGGGCGATCCAACTTTCTTTTTCTTTTTTTTTACTTTCTTTAAAATGCTTTATTGTGTGTGTTTTGAAATGTTTCCCTCCGTCAAACGGGCGTTAAAAGAGGTCATATGATTTGGGCCTTTTGTAATCAGGATAATTCAAAAAGCTTGGACTTGAACATGTGACTGGAATTTGAGATATAAATGGAGGATGATAAGGCACAAAAATTATTTTAAATGAATCCTACACTGCCTTTGATTGACTCCCTGACTCCCACATTTCTTTCAGTGAGGGAACTACGCGAGAAATGCCAAAGTCCTGCCAAGCCAATCAGGGGCAGGGAAGGGCGTCGCCATAGCGGGATTGTGGAAGTTATACTCTGTTCGAGTGCTTTCTCCAACAGAGTCTCTAATGTCTCTAATGTCTCCGGTAATAATGCATGGATGTTGATGATCCTCACCAATGTGCATAGGATAAGTGGTTACAGAAGAAGGAGGGATGAAGGGCATCTAAGAGTGTTTGTAATTTAGTGCACATCCATATAATTGTCTGCATCCGTCAGGTTGTAATGGATTGCTGTTAACAAAGCCGGGAACCTTAAATTATGGTTTATGTCGTGGGTCAACCAAGTTGTGCAAAGCCAGTGTTCTGTTGGTGCTGGTGCACAGAGAGGGTGAGGTAAGGTTTAGGTGGTGGACAATCTGCTTTTGTGACCTTCGCACAGGAGCAGCCAAAAGATGAAGAAGATGAAGATTATGGGCTGTGAGTATGATTTTGGATGAGGTTGGATTGAATTAAAGCCATTCCACTTTACTTTGAATTAACACGAACGTGAAAAAAAGAAAATTGTGAAAAACTAGACCAACACTCTTGTCACCAACAGCAAGAGTATATCTCTGAAAAATCCCCACAATCCTCTGCATTGTAGAAGCGATGCCCTGATTGAACTCTTCAAATTCAACGTGACTCATTAGTAATCACAAACAGTCCATATTGACTGGTCCTATTTCTATGACGTCAGCAATACGCTTTCAGATAAGATCCCAGGGTGACTCAATAATGACGATACAGTAAACACTTTTTTCAGATCTCAGTAATAAAACAATAAAACAGGATTTCCTTGTTCATATCACTTTCTTCATATCAAAGTCCGTTTTTGCAAAAAAGCCCCCCTAGTGAGTGAATTATTTACAATTACAATAAAATATGACACATTGAAGTTCATAAGAGATAAATCTGGACTAAATTGGACCATTGAAATCATGTTCTAAAAACTGTTTTTTTTTGTAAAAAACAAACAAAACTAAACCTGGTGAGTAAAAAATGAACTATTAAAATAAATGTGTAAGATAGAACTCTATGACTCAATTCATATGCACAAAATTTGGACTCAATTGGAGCAATGGTTGAGAAATGATGTCCCATATGCAAATGAACTGTCCCAAAATGAGTCCAGTTCTTCCTCGCTCTAAGGTCTGTGGGCTTGTACAGAATATGCATGACTAGACTTAATTAACCTGTTATAGTCTCAAACATGCTGCTGTTGCTATTACCGTCAAATAATGCAAAGAAAATCTGACAAACGTAAAGAAAGAAAAAAGACGATGTTTGAGATTTTCTCATCTTAGATGACTTAAATGTTGTCAAGAGACACTGATTAATCTATAATGGACTGATGATTCAACTCTACAAATTGTCTTGCCAAGCCAAAACAACTTCTTATTTTGAGCTGAGTAAATTTAAAGTTTTTTCGATTCACTAAACTAGCAGGCAGTGAATCTGCAGGTTTGGGTCCTGGCCTGGGACGGTTGCCCACTCTGACTGGGCAGTAATTCACCCTTGGCTGCTGTACAGAAATACTTCAAGTGTGTGAGTTTACTTTAATGAGGGATAAAGATTTTCAAATGGCGAATTCATTCTGGGATGGATACCAACACGGTGCAGGAGCTTGACGCCTCTCGAAAACTACAAGCAGCACATGAAGGAGACACCGAGGCGGTTTTTATTGAGGTAAAATTGAAGATTGATGAAGCTGCCAAACTGCTTCATAGGTTAGAAATGTTCAAAAAGCACTCACAGCATTTATTTTTCCACTTGGCTTCCATTAAACTGCAAACATGCAAAAACATATCCCGGGTTGCAGGTAGCATCGATTCAATGTGGGAAATTTTTCCACGAAATGGCAATTTTTCAATTTGTCATTGAAAGATTTTAAACCTTTTTAAACCATTTAAAAACATTTTCTCTCTTTCAAAAGGATCTTAATGTTGCTTAAAAGTCTTTGTTTCCTTGCTTTTCATATTTTCAATGAATGCCGTACAAGTGAAGTTGCCTTGCCTTCAGTTGAAAACAGAAGAGGAGGATGAGCATGAAATCAATGTTGGATTAACTCGAAATCAATCATTTATTTAAGATCAAATCAAGAATGAAATCCTGTGGAATGAATCTCCTTGCAGGATTTAATGCCGCCTCCCTGTGAAAAAAGGCCTTATTAACTTCAATATAGACCCAATTGGGTGCAATTGTTCAAGCACTTTAGGAGTCATTATATTGTGACGAGCACTTTAAAACAAACTGCATTACAGTGATTGTAAGAGTAGAAGCACTTTACAGTTTTTTGTCATATAAGTAGGCCTATATATATGAATTGGTGATTTATGTTTGTGCATTTTCCGGCTTCAAATCTACTTGGGGCCTTCCTGTGTGGTGTCTGCGTGTTCTCTTCATGTTTCTGTGGGTTGCTTCCTGCTGCAGTCCAAAAACATTTAATAAAAGGTGAATTGGTGACTGGACTTCCATGAATGCATGAATAAATGGCGTCTTTGGCCCGTGAGGAATGGATGAAGATTCTTAGGAACTGCTGCCAGAAGTGTGTGTCAATGTCTGTAAAAGTAGTATTTATGTTATACTGTGGGGAAAAACGTCGGTAACATCTGTTTCATTGAAATCTTTAAGACTATTTATGGGATCTGTTTACTTAAACTGCTGTTTAAATAGCAAATTATGCAAATAAACTTCTTTGGTCCAGATCGTAAAACATAACAAGAATTTAACTGTAAAAAAATAAAGCTGCCATGAACAAGAAATTACTGTTTTTTTTGGCTAAACTGTTTTTTTGTTTGAGGTAAATCATTATGAAAAATGTAATATAGCATATAAAAAGTATATACTGTAAACTGCCCTATGGTAATCAGTTATTTAAATGCCCCAGCAACTACTAACAAACCTTAGACTTTCTTCTGAGTACATCTTTCTAATACATTTTTAATTTGCCTTCACATATGAAACATTAAATATCAAATTAGACTTACAAGGATGATGCATAAAATAACAACAAATTACAGCACTTTAACATATTTTTGGGCTTTTATTTTTTTACTGTAAAAGTGCCTAAAATGCAGTTGCCATGAACAAAACATTACAGTATGCATTTTTAGCAGAACCGCTGTTTGTTAACAGTAAATCATTTAAAAGAAAACAGAACATCATCATATTAAACTATACATTGTTACAATTCTTTATGGCAACCAGCTTTAAAAACTTCAAGCGATGCGTCTTTCTATATAAGTTTTTCTTTTCCATTTCACATGAAACAATGAATTATTAAATTAAATGACATTACATAAAATAGCAGTAAATTTAGAAATGTTTAATTTTGGTTAAAAAAAAAAGAAAAGTGGTCCAGTGTATCTACTTTGGTGATACACTATTTTAGTGTCAATAAACACCTTTTAGTATATATTTTCTACACACATTTTTTTCAACAGTGTATGTATATATATATATATATATATATATATATATATATATATATATATATATATATATGCATGTTATTAATAATTAACTTGATGCATCGTCGCCCTGCAATCGGGGGCTTCTGCTGCAACCCTCACTAAATTCAACTCTCACACATTGTGATATTGTGATGTTATAAAGGAACCCTGTAAAAATGATGACGTAATATCCCACTCATTTCTCGCCTGCATTTGTGCATCCCTCTCTATCCCCTTCCCTCCCTCTCGCCCCTCCCGGCTCCCTGGAATAGAGAGCAATGATGTCCCGCCTCCCGCTCCTCTTGTCCCGTCTGCAGCTGCAGCACCACACTCCTCCCTCCAACTACAGAGCGGTGCCACCGCCTGTTCACCAGAATGTGAGAATAAACCACGCGGATAAAAGTTATTTCATGGAAAGAAAGGCTCCAAACACAGGTAGGTGACATTTCCATCCAGTTTCAGAAAAATTGTGGATTGGTGAAACATTGTTGCATCCATACATGAATGGATTTCATCAAGAGTAAATATTGGGACCTGCTGGAAGAAGTGGCTTTACTGATGGTTCGAGATGATGTGTGGGCTCAGTCTCAACTTGTTGCCCTCTCATTTCCTCTGACTTGGTCTTTAGTTGTCTGGGTCTGTCTAATTTGATTCTGGTCATAATCCTCTACTTATGCCCTCAAAGAAGTGACAGTACCTCACGCTTCTTCACTCACTCTCCAGCTCCAGCCATTTCCTGTGTGCGCTCTATTGATTTTTTCCTACTGAGGACTAATGTGTTCTACAAACATAGCAGTCAAATATATCTTGATAAATATCTCTCTACATAAATGTACCACTTATAGTCCCCACTGCTCGTGGCTGAGGGCAGGAGCGTCCCCAGACCCATTTCTTCTGGGCCACATAGCCCCATTTAAATCTCATATTGATGTTTAAACAACCTGTCATATTCTATAATGGGTTAATTTAGAGTCATGATTACGGTGAAATATGTTTTTCTTTGTAATCAAAGCCGTCAAAGTTACTAAGTTTCACTCCAAACACCAGCTCTGAGGTGCACACCTTTCAGTCCTGGACCAGAACTGAAGCGCACACCTCAGTGTGTGAACACTCAGCCAAAAACAAGAATCAGGATTATCGTACACAGGGACTAAATTAAGCACTTAAATGATACTATTGATCTTTTTTTTGGCGATGATGTAAGGTAGCAGGTATAGTTAACTAATTTGCTGGTGTGGCAAGTTTGTTTCCAATCTCCTAACATTAAAACCACCGGCATAATATTATGTAGGCTTTTCATTTGCCACCAAAAGAGCTCTGGAATGAACTCTGTGATCTGAGACCTTTCTTTCAGAACCAGCATCACCTTTCTCAGCAATTTATTCAACAGTAGTATGATGACATTTTCTTAATTATTTCATCTTTGTTGTGTAGATCTCAGATTTTTTACTTTGTTACGTACACAATTCTCTTCTTTGCTAACGGTAGCCAGTAAACGAAATTTCAAGAGGGTTACAAAACTTTTATGGCTTTTTCAGATTCTAAATTCAAACCTAGGTTTAGGTTTCTTTGCATTGTCCATCCATACTCACATCCTGTCATCATCATCTACGTGAACGCAATACTTGATGATTGATTGACTTGTAGACCAGCGTTTGTCGTACGTCAGTCCACCCCTCGGTTCACATCCTCTCTTATCCTCATAGAAAATTAATTAAAGGTTCAGAGTATTTATAAGTTTTTTTTTCCGTAAAACTTCTTATTTCTTCACCAAGCCATATCATTGATGAATACCTCATCTCTTCCTTACCTTATGTGCAACAATTGGTAATTTTTACCATATTTCCCAGTTTTTTCCTTCGATTGGTGAGAGAATCCTGTAACTTCGATTAAGCGACCTGCTTAATCGAAGTTACAGGATTGATCATGACATCAATTCATGTTGATTGATGTCATGAAACAAATGTTAGTTTTCGTTGTTCTTTGCTTAATTATCTTTATTGTGGAATGCAGACGAATACAAAGTTGATATGTCCAAAAATAAATATAATCACGAAGAGTTACTTTGTGATAGTTCTATTTATATTGGCAGCATGAACTGTGGGTCAGGCAACTGCATAGCAAATCATACAAGCACAATTATTACACACAGCAGGCATTCATTTAAATATTTGAATCCGGGTAATGGCTGCCGGTACCTCAGAAGAGCCTCTTCTATAGAATCACTCCGGGCCATGGGTTGTTTTCTTGTCATAGATAAATCAATCAGTTGACTATTTCTCCCTGTGATGTCTCTTTGCGTTACCAGGACGATGGGGTATGGGCAAATCCTCCATCAGCGGGGGAGTGAGGAGGACCAGGTCCACCTTAACGTGGGAGGTGACCGGCACAAAGTGGATTCGGACACGCTGCTCCGCTTCCCTCACACACGCCTGGCTCGTCTGCTCTGCTGCAAAAGCGAGGCGGCCATCCTGGAGCTGTGTGACGACTACAGCCCGGCCGAGAGGGAGTACTACTTTGACAGGAATCCCCGGGTTTTCCTGTGCGTCCTCAACTTCTACCACACGGGGCGTATCCACATGATGGAGGAGCTGTGCGTCTTCTACTTCAGCCAGGAGATCGAGTACTGGGGCATCCAGGAACTCCACCTGAGCCCCTGCTGCAACAACAGGTACCACGATAAGAAGGAGTTCCTCGTGGACAGCGACTGGGACAGCAGGAGCGACGACCAGCAGCAGCCGAGCTTTGACTCCTCCTTTGAGGAGCTCTCTGCTCTCGATAAAGACCTGGCCAAGTTCAGAGGTGCCTGGTGTGCAGAAGTCAGGAGCTACATTTGGCTCAGGCTGGAGGATCCAGGTCACTCAAGAGGTTCAAAGATCATCGCTGTGGCTTCCCTCAGCCTGGTGCTGACATCCATCGTTGCCATGTGTGTGCACAGCATGCCTGAATTTCAGCGTGTGGACGACAATGACAAACCTATTGAGGACCCTGTCCTCGCCATCCTGGAGGAGGTCTGTATCGCTTGCTTCTCCGCCGAGTTCATCATCAGGTTTATTGTCGCTCCCTCCCGAAAGAAGTTCCTCGGGAACCCCTTAAATATCATCGATGTCGCCTCCATTTTGCCATTTTACGCCACTTTAGCTCTGGAGACGGCTGACGAGGAGAGCACAGAGGAGAGTGAGGACCTGGAAAATGTTGGGAAGGTGGTACAAGTTCTGCGCCTCATGAGGGTTCTCCGGATCCTCAAACTAGCTCGTCACTCCATTGGGCTGCGAGCCTTGGGTTCCACCGTTCGCCACAGCTACCATGAGGTGGGTCTGCTCCTTCTCTTCCTCTCAGTCGGAATATCCATCTTTTCCGCCCTCATCTACTTTGCGGAGAAGGAAGAGGAGGACACAGATTTGGGGACTATCCCTTCAGGCTGGTGGTGGGCCACAATCACCATGACCACGGTCGGTTATGGTGACACTTGCCCGGTGACGCTGGCAGGGAAGATTGTGGCCACCTTGTGCATCATCTGTGGCTTGTTGGTGGTGGCTCTGCCCATCACCATCATATTTAACAAGTTTTCAAAGTACTATCAGCGAAACAAAGCCATGGAGGGAAAGTGTATCGCCAAGCCTGAAAGAAAGGACCCAGAACTCCCTCATTATAACATCAGGAACCTTTTCACTGACAGCGTGTATCCCTTTATTGGCGCTTTCACCTTCAGGACCCGCGAGAACAGCACAGGGGACGATACGGATGCCTCCAGTATCCAGGATATAGAGGTGTACGATAATGACAGTTGTGAGAATGAGGCATCAAAATGAGATTCTGCTTCCTTCGGACCGCCGGTTACTCTGTGCGTCTCTGGGCAGACCGCTCCATCACTGACCCTGCCTCCTTGCCCTGTCGTCCTCCTGCAATTTGGCAGAGAAATATGGTGGCGGTGAACTCTTTTCTTTTTTTTCAAATGGGGAAAAGCTTTTTGAAATATACACGCTGCTAAAACCAGGAAATCTGAAGGGAATTTATCTGAACCTTGCTCAGAGGTTTGAAAGCCCATTTTCTGCTTGAGAAAACTGCAACGATGCATGTAGGAGGCCATAATGTTAATGTTTTTCAGTGTAATGCCCTTTATTGATTTGTCTCCTCTCTGAAAGTTCAGACGGCGAACCTAGAAGTCTAGAGTAACAAAAGGGCTGTTTGGTATTTCAAAATGGTACTGCGTGGACTGGTGTTTCACCATCTGCATGAGCAACAATGGATGAATTTCAACTGAGAGTAATGTATCTGGTTGTGTGGTCCTGATTAATTGAGGCCACACAACTTCCTCAGAGCATTGATATGAAGGTACTTCTGTTTGGCATAATTGCTTTGGCATGCTGAAAGATTCCTGTGGGGTTGCCCGTATGGAAATAAAACTGAATCAGAAGAAACTCCATGAGCACACTGTACTACTCACTGATTCTAATAAGGTTGTCAGCATTTATTTATGACCTTATAGCCAGAAAACGGTAATACTCCAACGCTTTGTGGCATTAAGGTCTTTTCTTCACTGGTTTAAAGGACTGACAGAGAGGACATTTACTTTACCTTGAACTGCTCTTATGGTTGTATTGATTTCCTGTCACTTTTTATAATGTCCGGTTGGATAGGCTCCTAGTGTGAGAGATGTTAAAGATCGTTTTGCTATATGGCTCTCAAAGGTGATGACAGTTTGACAGATTTGCTCTCTGTGCTGAACTAAATGTTACTTGAACCATTTCTTGCCTCCACCAACCAGAGTAAGAGGTTATGCTTCCATGTCAATACTCATTGAATCTCAAAAGCCTTAAAGGTACATTGTGTAAAGCCTTCAAATGCAAAAATGTTGTATTGTCTAAGAGTATAAGTCCGATAACAAATTCACACATTTGGGTCCTCGACCCTCTTCCAGCGGGCAAAGGAGGAGAGAGAGTGGAACACACTCTCAGTCTACACCTCAGGTAAGTAGTAAGGTCCAGGTGGAGGTCACTCTAAAGGTCATGGTTGGAGCTCTGAGCCGTCTTCTACCACAGTCCTTTCCAAGTCGACCCAGAGTCGGTTGCTGTAACAGCTGCAGAAGAGATCCAGCAAACCGGTCCTCGCCAGTAATGGAGAGAGGTTCTGAAAGGGGATCCTCCCTTAACAGCCATCCCTCCCTCGCCCAATGATTTAAATCCCCTAAGCAAACTGTCCAGACAGCACCAGTTTACCTCACAACGAAAGCCTGTGACCTGATTAACACTGGAATCTTTCTCAGAGTCGACTTGGACACTTTTGTCTTCAACTTCTTCCTGCCAATGCAGCTCCCTCCAGAGCCAGTTCACTTTGTGATGTCAGTCAAAGTTCTAGGATGGAGGGTATGAGCTTTCCAATGGTACTTGCCCACCTCTTGGCATTTGGAAGTGGCCGTGCCCCAAACATGACCCTCGTTTGCCTCTTCTTACACGTCATCTGATGTTGTGAGATTGAATAACGCTTATATACAGGATCAGCTGACATGTATAAATGTGTTACTGATGTCATTTGCAAATAAATTTATTGCTATCAGTGTTGAGAATCTCCAGACGTTACATGTCCAGCCATCAGTGGGCTCTGGAGGAATCTTGTTGAAGCTGCCTGTGTCAATCTCAGGACAAACCCAGAAACACAATGTGTAGTTTTCAGACCTATCTGTGACTTCTACAACAAACATTAAGAAGCCGCTGTGTTTATATCAGTCATGAATGATAACAGAAATGGGGAAAAGAAACGTTGTTTATGTTGTCCTTGTATATTTGCAGGTTTCTTTTTCTCTCACAGGTGATGCAAATGATCCCAGGTGACGTTTAAAGAAAGTTTAACGACGTAGAAATTTTCATCACATTTTTTCTAAAAAGCGCTTTATCACTTTTTACTCGAGGCGCAAAGCAGAAGAAAACCCAAGAAGATGATTACATTGATCTCCTGTCAAACGCAGATGAAGATGTTACCAAAAGCAAGATCCCAACTATCATAGAAAGGATTACCTAAGAAGGAACTACCATTTCCCCCTCAGGAATAACTCTGAATGTAGCATTTTCAACTTAAATTTCATGAACCCACACCCTCACAGTCACAGTTTCAAGAAATAGTCTGAAAAAAGTGTCAATGACATTTTTACCTGTTTGCTGTTCAACTTTTTAGCAAATTACCTTTGTTGTCCCCAAATGTGTGTTATGTGTTTGGAGGATGCACAGTTCTTAGTCCACAACAGGGCGTGAGACTAGACTAACTGCAGCCAAACCCAAACAGATAATCCCATTACTGTCTCATTACCTGTTAAACGCACTTAATGAGTTTCGATTACTGGACTTCCTTTATCAGCGTTTATCACATGGTGTAGCCTGTTAGCATATTGCGGTCCGCCCTTTCTTTTTTCTGCCTTTGTCAGCCGCCGTTGTTCCAGTGACAAAGATACAGTATTGACAGATGGAATGTGTATTATTGCTTAAAGTAATATTTACCTCTGACTTTTGAGTCTCTGATTCTTGCAGATGTTTTGTGAAAATACTGCAGATTTTCTAAATTTCTCCTCATGGTAATTTATCTGAAAAGGAGCAATTACTCTTAACTTGAATATAAACAACGCTGAGGCCATGACCTTTGATGAAATGATCAATAGTTTGCTTTATTTGAAGTGATTATAAGCCAAAATAAATGGAGGTAATGAGGAGATAAATTGCAGTCATCTGGCAGTTAAGCGTAAATTAAGTGTAAAAGTGAACTATGGGTGTCATAAAAACGATAATTGAAGCATATAATGATCGTTACAGATGCTCTATGGACACTTTGAAGCTGTTACCAAACACCCCGCCATGAGATGAATTACTTAATTTAGCGATGATGTAAGCTGCTGTTACGTGCTGGGTACAAGAAACAAGAGAGATAGCTGGAATAGGCTCCATCCCCCCGTGACCCTGAATAATGAATAGATGATAGATGATCAGCGCAAATTTCTTTTTGTGGGTGTGGGTTTCTGATCAACATAAAAGCAAAATGAATTTTCATTTAAATTCAAAAAACATTAAAAGAGTAGATTCCAATTTTACTCTATAAAGTCATAATATAACAAAAATAAGGTTGTACATTTAAAAAAATATAATATAATATAAAGCATTTTGGGGTACAGTCCACTTCCATTTACCATTATGTGATTAAAGTCTTTATTCTATATAGAAAAAGATTATATTGAAAAAACTACATTCTAATTTCAAAATTAATAGTCATTCATTCATTTATTCACTAACCGTAATCGCTTATCCTATTCAAGTAATATTAAAAGGGAGCTTTTAAACATACAAAAATATATAATATTATGACAATAAAGTTATAAACCAATAAAAACAAACTGATGCAACCAAACGAAAGAGGCAAAGTTTAGTCCCTTTCCTCGGAACGGAGACGGTTTCTTGCACAACCCTTTCAAACTGGTATCTCTCTGGTATGATGTGTCAGAAAGGGTTTTATTTATTCTTGAGAGGCAACAGCATATACATTCACTCACAATTCACTGTATGCTTGAATGGTTTCACAGGACGAGGTGAAATCGGTCAGGTTGTTACAGCACAGGAGAGAAAAAACATTTACCTTTAAAGGTCGCAGTGGATCTGTCAACAGAAATGTCACCAGTCGTGAGAGGGAATGGGAGAGCCGTGTTTCAAACTTCACCCTCTGGCTTTTTTTTTTTCTCCTTTAAATGAAACAACAATCTCAATGACATTAAGGTCCGATACGTTTGCCGGATCAGATGAAGTGATTGTCGGAGCTGATTGGACGCAGTGGAGCATCGAACTACCGGGACAAGAGGTGTCACTCAACGACTCCGCTGTGTTCAGTTTCATGAGTGGGAAGCAAAAAACAAATCAGTAAAATATATTGAATCCGTTCTTTTTTCACTCTGAGATGTATATTTTGTAATAATTTGTCAGAAGTTGTGGGTTGATTTAAATCAAGTTGTTTACGTGAAGCCTTGTCTGGGGATGATTCCTCTGCAGTCTGATGGGCAGAAACGTAACTGCAGAGAATGATCGATGGACTGGAAACATTTGTGCACCCATGTGTGCAAGTTTTTAAGGAGAATCCACACTCATTTCACTGAAAATGTGACATTTGCCTCCAGGTAGGAGTATGAACTTGTAGATCATATAATGCCTGAGGGTCCATTGTGGCATTAGACCCTCTGCAGCCCATTAAAAAACGAAAAGGTCACTGCCGTATTGATGGCGTTTTCTGCTGTCCACCACATAAATCAAAAGAAATTAGTTAAGAATACGTAGGCTGAAATATATGCGCTCAAAAAAAACTTTAAACCTCTTAGTGGTCAAGTTCATCTTCAAATAGTTGCCACGGAAATGCAATAAATACAATTTAGAATTTCAACCAGCAAAGATACATTTTCTCCTCAGTCTTGGTAAGTATTTGTGATTAATCAAAGGAAGATCACACAGGTCCCAACATCCATCCATTCGTTCTCTTCTGTTTATCCGGGGAGGGTGCACCAAACCACCTCCAGGATAGATGAGCTCAAATTCTTCAGGCTGAAATCCTCACAAAACCTGGAGGAAAGCAGGCTTCAGATTTGGAGGTCTGAGCCGTTTCACACTCGGTCCAAAACTGCTAGAAGTGCATGCTGACGAACATAGGCTGATGAAGAAAACAGAACCACATCGTCTGCAAATAATAGAGACACATCTCTACGGCCAGATGTCTCGAGACAATGGCCCACAGTAACCCATATTCCTGCAGTGCTCTCCACTAGTCCTCAAGAGGACAGACGTTGGGGTCGGATGAATAGTAGGACAGGTAGCTGTTGAAAAAGGGGGCCGAGGTGTAATGAGGAGTGTTACGCTTTGCTCAACAAAAAGGCTACCGCATTTGCAATGACATGTCCCACAAGTGTGTGATTGTTTTTGTTGTTGTATGGGAGCCCGACTCGAGATAAGTTGTAGGCTGTGGCTGTCCGTTAGATAAACGCATTAACACAAGATCTGAGTAAATTAAATGTATTATTATTATTATTATTACTATGATAAACGTGACACTAGGCACGCCAAGTCCTGTTTCAGACTGCCTCCTGGGATATGCAGTGTTTATAAGATGTGCTCAAAAACTGAATTTCACTCTTTTCCTAAGTACAGCTATAAGTTGTTGCCATGGAAACGCCAAAAAACGGCATCAGGTACTGCTCCAGCATATACTATGGTCCTCTGTCACACCAACCAACTGCATGTCCTCTCTCACCACATCCAGCGACCCTCTCCTTCCCCTTTTTCTTCTGCCTGGCAATTCCATTTCCAGCATCCTTCTACTAATAGATCCACTATCCGTCTTTTTCACATATCCTAACCAACTTCACCAATTTAACTTCTCTTGAAGACGTCTGACCTGGGGTGTGCCTCTGATGACCTCATTTCTAATCCTGTCCATCGTCATCGCTCAAAGGACATCATAACATCTATGATTTACTTTTTTTTTTCTATTTATGGACCTTTTGCTTTTATTAAGTTGAAAATTCTGTGGCTAAATGTTGTTGCAATGGGAACAACTAAAACTTTGTGGAAGATATATCAAATCGTTGGGAAGCTTCGCTCTGATCAAAAAAATAAAAGACAATAGTGCAATCTGAATATTTATTTAAAAATAAAACAAACAAGCAGTTGAAAATCCAAAGTCGGATCTTTCAACACGATTTCATGAAGAAATATTGAACGTTTTGTGGCCTAGAACAAACTATGTTAACAGATATGGATGGACAGGCGGCCCTGAAGGAGGATAAAAAGGATTGTAGTCTGGCGGAAAGAAGTTGGTGCCACTGCAGCTCATGCATCAACATTTGACAAGATAATAGACCAACTCCAAAAGTAAAACACTTTAATGTTGCTACATTTGTAAAATACCAATGAGCTGAGTGGAGTATTTTTCTGTTTTTCTTGAGCTGAATCGGATTGGGGAGAAAGAGTTTTAATACTTCCAGCAGCTTCTGGACTGAAGCTGTTTGAAATGTTTTGCAGAGTCATTATATGGCACCACTGCTCGTATCAGAGTACATCCAGCTCGCTCGGAGTCAGCCATTACCAGCAGCTGTGTGGTTTCAGCTCAGTGCCACGTTTAACAGAGACGCCACTTTGTTTATATTTGGGTCCTGCCTTTTCCCCTCATGCAGGTTTATTGCGGCGCGGCCAGATGGATGTTGTTATTGTGTATGCCCATAATCGTCTGTTACTTTGACACAGGTTTAATGTTTGCTTGGGGAAGACATCAATCACACATTACTCAGTCTATATATAAGCTTTTTTATTTTTATACGTGGTGTGAAGGACGGGTGCTGCAGCTTTTTAAGAGGGTAAAATCAATCTATTTAATTCTGATAGATGATGGAACAATGCCACAGACCACAGCATTTAGAGACTAAGCTAGTCCGCAATGCCATAGATGGGTCCGAAGGAAAAATACATTCAGCTTATGGGCTAGTTGGAAATATGTGACACAGAATGTTTCGACTTGAGTTTGAAATAAAAAAAAAAAGAATCCTCATAATCAAAATGAATCGCGAATGATTCATTTGAATTAAAGCACAAGAAAAACTATTTATATTTTTACTTTCAATGTGAAGAATGTGGATTACTCATCATTCTTCTTCCTCTTCTTTCGGCTTTTCCCTTTATGGGCTTGCCACAGCGGATCATCTTTTTCCATCTTCCCCTGTCCACTACATCTTCCTCTGTTACACCAACCAACTGCATGTCCTCTCTCACCACATCCAGAAACCTCCTGTTTGGTCTTCCCGTTTTTTTGTTGCCGTGCAGCTTCATCTCTGTATCCTTTTACCGATAGATCTAGTATCCACCCTTTTCACGTGTCCAAACCATCTCAATCTGGCCTCTTTTACTTTGTCTCCAAGACGTCTAACTTGGGCTGTCCCTCAGATTAAATCTTAAACTACATCTTGAACTCTGCCATCTCCAGCTCTGCCTCCTGTCTTTTTGTCAGTGCCACCATCTCTTTCCCTTCACTTTTGTTGCCACTCTTCTGTCACAGATAACTCCTGACACTCTTCTCCAGCCACTCCACCCTGCTTGCACTCCTTCCGCACCTTTTTTCCACATTCCCCTTTGCTCTGATCCGTTGACTCTAATTTCTTAAACTCCTGCACCTTCTTCACCTCTACTCCTTGCTTTCTCACCGTTTCACCTGCTTCCCTTTCATTCACACACATGTATTCTGTCCTGCTCCGAATGATCTTTAATCCTTTTCATTCCAGCGCATACCTCCACCTCTCAAGGTTTTCTTCCTTCTGTTCCCTGTTACACTACACATCACAATGTCATCAGCGGACATCATAGTCCACGGAGACTCCTGTCTGACCTCATCTAACAGCATGTCCATCTTTATAGCAAACAAGACAACCTTGGTGCAATCCCACCTCCACCTTGAACCCATCCGTCACTCCGTCACTCCACCTCTCCCCCCTGTCATAATGCTCTGATCATATCTTACACAAGTCCAACATACTTCTCACCAACTTCACCATGGATTTCTAATCCAGTCTTCTTATATTCTAAGAAGTTGTACACAAACTTCAGACAATGGGACTCAAATTGAACAATTTGCAGGATAAATATTGCAACAGCCGAAGAGGTTTGGATGCAAAGTTACATTTCATCCGTCTACTAATCTGAAGATAAGAAGGCAGCCAGTTCGAGCCCCAGCAAGTGTACATGTCGATGGGTCCATGAGCATGATGCAGAACCTCCATCTGCTCTCTCGGAGCTATAGATAGCTGCCCACTGCTCCTCAGGGATGGGATAAAACTAGAGAACCAATTTTGCTACGTTGTACGCTTGTATGATTGTATGTGACAAATAAAAGTTCTTCTTCTTCTTCAATGCGGATTTTCTTTTCTTTTTCCATTACCCATTTAAGGTAACATTAATCTGAAAGACAAAAGTTAACTAAAAGACCTAGCGATAATGCTAACGCCACTGCATGGTTAGCTTCATAATAGCCTTTAAAGCTAAATTAAGTACATTTGAAAATGCAATTTAAAAAAATGCTAATTTGTAAGTATTAAATAGAGATAGGAATGTAGTCTGTCCGTCTTCACTTCCATTGTGGCTGTTGTATTCATGTCAGCCATCTGGGCCACCATACTGTTGAGGATATAACCTGGAACCCCATTTAGAATGAAACTGTGAGTGTTACATATCACTTATGCTTCATTGAGATAACTCAGTCCATTCTTTTAAATGCAGGCAATTACCTTCTGATGTGGACTCAACCCTGGACAGTAATAACAATGGCGTTTTATGTGTGTACTCATTTCCTCAGGAGTAAACTCTATACATTTTTCACTGAAAGCCAGCATATAAAAACACACCATCAAAAATGAAAAGAGAAGCAACGTAAATATGATGATTTAAATAATATATGATGTGTGAATATAATAATAATGAGTAAAATAAGAAGGATCAACAAAAAGCATATAAGGATCATACATGGGAGAATAGTCCAATAGTTTCAGCTTTCTGATTGAAGGAATTCCAAATCCTCACAGTTTAAACAACTTCAACATCGTTAACATCACCTAACTCAAACAACTGTGTCCGTGTTCTTCTTCCAGTCGCTTCCTTTGAAGCCTTGTTAATATGTGAAATATGGATCAACATCAGTCAGCTTTAGCGTGGAAAGAAACTTTCACCGTGTACAAAGTCATCCTAATTAGTCTTTCAACTCTGTTTTCCTGAAGCTTCTAACTCAAATCTTCGGGCTCAACCTGAATGGATCTCTATCTTTAGTTGAGGCCTTCTCCCTTTTCCTTGCAAACTTTATCCGTTTCCCTGAAAGGTGCCTTTAAGGGCATTTGGTTTTGGCTCTTTAGTTTCCCATACACTATTGAGTACCCAAAGTTTCTTTCCCTTTTACAGGTGAACTCTCTCGTGCAAACCCCTGTTCCAAGCTTGGTTAAGAGGACCAACAATTTTATATCCCTGAGAAGTTAGGGATATTATGGATTCATGTCATTGTCATTGCTGCGTCCGCCAAGCCCACTGCTTATCCTTCATGTTAACACAACAACCGAAAAACCATTTCATGGATCATTTTCAAATTTTATGCAGCATAGACTTTAGTGCAAAGACGAACTTGGTCGATTCTGAGAGAGGTCGGTTGTATACATATGACACTAAGGGAAGTTTTATCTCCAAACTTTTTCATGTTATAGTTGGATCGGTTCTGTCCAAATTTGTTGCATTCAAATTGGCACATCAATTCATCTATCTTGTATATCTCATATTTTACTCAAATAATTTGTATTTTACTCACAATGGGGAGCTTTCTCAAGAAAACCCTCTTTTCTGACATAACTTCACATTTAATCTGAAGAGTTCAATCAGGGGAATTGATTGCACTATGCAAAGGCTTAGGAGCTTTTCGGGTAAACTGTATGCCTTTGGAGACAGCAGCATAGGACTTGTTTGTTTCAGAACACAAGCCAATGGTAAACACTATAAAGGCACCATTGCCAGCCTTTGATCTGACTCTACTTACAGCTAGAAGACCTCCACTTGATGACCTGAGGTTCCTGTTAGGGTTATAATCAGCGATCAAATCAAAGTGGTACTGAATAGACGAACCATCACGTGCTTTACAATGTAGACAACTAAAAGCCGTTTGAAAATTACTCTGAGTTTCATTAAAGACAAAATAAACAACTGCATTGCCAGAGTAATACAATCAAATTTCATGTATGTGTTAGTAGCCTTGCCGCTGGTTTCGTTCGGAAACCACAAACCTTCACCAAGGCTGGACACGCCCTCCACTGAGTTACATGAAAGAAAATAGTTGTTCCAGAAGAGTCAGCATATCTTGTTCCACTGGGTGGATTCTTGCCAAAATGCAATCACCTCTACACATACCAGATGCCTTTCTCTGATAAAAGTTTCATAAAAATCTGACCATCATTTTTTAGTATCGGTTGGGCTTGTCCCGGCTTATCTTGGACGAGAGGCTAGTACAGTCTGGAAAATTCTCAAGGACCACACAGAAAAAGACAAACAACCATTGATGCTCATTTTTACACCTAGGGGCTATCTAGAGTCACCAGTTAACCTTTTGCATGATTTTGGACTGTGGGTGGAAGCTAGATACTGATATGCAAGAGTCTATGAGAACTCCCACACAGACAGCCCCCAAATCCAACGGGGGATTTGAACCCAACATCCCCGATGCCACCACCCTTCCTTTTTATATAACATATCATTATGAAGCAAATGTTGGTTGCACAGTTTTATAGCTGCAGAGTAATGACATCCACAGTCTTTGGATTGATTCCATATGAGCCTTGTATTAGCTATTAAACTGTGTCTGCCACCAGGCTCAAAGTCTCCTGGGAAATGCAGGTTGACCGGCGATGCAGTCAGACTGGCACCGTTTTTATCTGGTAAATTGTCTCCATTACAGAAAGAATGAAGTCATGCTAACCCTCCTGTGCCTCCTGCGATTGAGGACAGCACACAAGAAAGACGACAACCAAATAAAATACACAAAAATGGTCGTCCAGATGCACATGGTGTTTCATTGTGGTGAGTGCACGAATCACAATAAATGGTTATAAAAAGTATGAAAGTATTTTGGACAACCTCCATGTTTGGCAGTTCAGATCTGTCTATTCATCATCATCTGACAGGAATGAGTCAACATAATCTGAGTTTTTCTCCTGGTCTCAGGATCTGAAGCGGAGCCAAAGCTGTCTTCGTGGATAAAGAGGCAGCAGTCAGTAAGTGAATGTGTGCTGATGTTGGAATATACCAGAAACGGCACACATTGATCTGAGGTTCCATTACCGTATTAACAAAACTGCGTAGAAACTGAGGGTTTGTTTGTGGTATTTGACCGGAGGGTGGTAATCCCTGTTATGAGTTATTTCATGATTCGGCAGTAAAATTGGACACTGTGTGATGTGATCAGCATTTGTTTGATGTGGGGGAAGGGTTTAATGTGAATTTTTTGCATTAATTACAACATGTATGTACCTCAAATCTGTTGAGCTTTTTGTTTCTGTTTTTTACATCACAAACCATCTTGGGTTTTTTTTAGACAGTTGTAAGACCCATTGTTTTCAGCTTTTCCCATGTAAACAGAAAGCGATCCAGTTTTAGTTGTGACTCCAGTACCAACACTCAAAAAAACTTGGATACATTTAAGGGAAAGTTGTTTGTTTCCTATTGAAAGTGACTAAAGCTGGATTGGCTCACACCATAATCCAGCTCTACATTAGAGGTCTGTATTTTTAGATCGAAAACAACGTCGCCGCATCCTCTGCATCCTCATACGCCACAGATCCATCGTGTTAACGCGGTAACTTAAAAATGATTTCATGGTTCATTTTCACAATTTATACACTCATAGATGTTAGTGCGAAAAAGAAGTTGATGCTTTTTAGGATAGGTCATTTGTATATTTCCAACATTAGTGCGAATATTTATCTCCAAAAGTTTTCAGGCCATAATTTCCCAACCGTTGGTCCAATTTAGTCTCAATTTGGTGCAAATGAATTCAATGAGATCTGTCTTTTATACATCATGTTTTCCTTTAATAGTTCATATTTCACTCATTAGAAGCAGCTTATTACGGAAAAAATTTTTCGGACATCACTTCCTAGTCATTGGCTCGATTTAGTCAAAATTTGATGAATATGAAGCGACTCGAGGAGATCCATCTTGTTTATATCATATTTTAATCACTAAGAGGAGCTTTTTTTATTAAATAAAAATACAATTTTCGGGAACTAACTCAAAAAACTGTTTTATGGATTCATTTTCAAACTGTATACCCACTTAGTCTATAGTGAGAGAAACAACTGGACTGATTTTGGGAAAGGTGGATTGTATATTTCTGACAGGGGGGGCTTTATCCCCAAATGTTTTCAGGCCATGATGACTGAACCATTGATACAATTTAGTCCAAAATTGGTGTATATGAATCAACTCAAGGATATCTATAGTGTATACATTATATTTTCCTCTCCCTCTATATTTAACTCAAAGTTAATTGGAGTGTTTTGTAGTTATTAACACAAGAACTCAAAAGCCCCCATATTGTCCCATAGCTTTATGTTGACCCTCTGCAAAATGTAATGGGTTCTTGATCTATGTTCTGAAGTCCCACCAGGTTTCACAAAGGTTTTTTTTGTGTGTAATCCTGCAAGAAAATAGAAGTCTGTGAAAACCTAAAATTCTCAGCAGAGGCCAAATAATTTTCAAGTCATGTCAGAAATTGGACTGTGTAAATTAGAAGTATACAGTATACTTTACATTATTTGAATGCTAAATACCAATATTGTCCCTCTTTGACAAAAGAAACCTAGGACTAAACTCACCTTTACTTCACCTTGACCACTGCAGCGTGACTTATCCTATTAAGCACACGAGAAGACTGAAGCAGATCCGATACCCTCTGTGAGTAAGCCTATTGCTCACCATTACAGCCCCAAGAAACCCTTAGTAATTATAAGGGCAGAGATAGCAGATAATCCGGGCCCCCATGTGTTGCCTGGTATCCTGCGCAGAGGGGGTTTCAGGCTTCTACACAACCCGACCTCTTCAGTTGTCTGCTCTCAAATTGATTCCTCTGAGTATTCGCCTCAGATGAAGGATTCATTTGTCATTGTTTGGACGGGTTACCTGAGGTTACAATCCAAATACTGAAAATCTGCTGCAGAGCCTTATCCTTGTATGATAGCAATAAGGAAACGCTATAGGAGACACTTTTGTTTGCAGCCACCATTGTGCGCATTTCTGTCACTTTATATATATGTCACGGTTATAAAAAGACATTTGTAGGTATCGGTGTCCCGGGCCTCTTTTGAAGTGCTCCAGCGAAAATATTCAGGTTTCTAAAAGTCGATACACGTTCTTATTTTGGATATGAAGGTCATATGCATAAACAATAAGATAGGATATATCATCATGATAAATGATCATTACTCCATGGTTATTTTATGTTAAGCCTCGCCTGAATTACAAACCAGAAATAAACACAGAATAGCACAATAGCTATCAGGTGTATTTGCACAACCTTGGTCTCTATGGACAGGTAGAAGCCTAAAATAATGTATTTACCCTGTCAATAACATTGTACCTGTTACTATCTGTGAGTATCTGTAAATAAAAAAAACCCAATACCAACATTTTTATCCTTGCCTGGTGTTTTTTGAATGGAAAAAAGGCTGTAACATCACTATACTACAGTAATATCATGACAAAAAGCAATCTGTGAAAAGAAACTCTTCTGTTGCTGATTTGATACACATTCCTCAAAGTTCATGTTATTGTAAACAGTTTTTGTGAAATAGGATCAGGACTCTCCCTTTGGCATAGTTGGATAACAAATGGACCCAATATGTGTCAAAGTCAGAGAGGGAGTTTTTCTGCTAAATAACATCTATGTCCAGTAGGGAAAGCTATCAACACATACTACAACTTTTGGCTTTGACATATAATGTGGTGTAGTTGCAGTAAAGATTGGTAATTGCAGTTAAGTGGTGTGGTTGCAGTACAGTAGTGTTGTAGGAGTAAAGAGGTACTGTAAAGTGTTGTTGCCATAAAGTGGTGTTGATGCAGTAAAGTGGTGCCATTGGCGTAAAATGGCGTTGTTGAAGTAAAGTGGTATGGTGGCCATAAGGTGGTGCCGTTGGCGTAAAGTGACATTGTTGCTGTATATTGATGTTGTTACGGTAATGTGGCATCCACAGGGTAAAATGGCATTGTTGCATTAATCTGCTGTTATAGCCATAAGGCTATGACATTGCTACATTTGTTATAACGTGGTATTGTTGCTGTAAAATGGTATTGTTGAGCTAAAATGGTATAGTTGCAGTAAAGGAGTACTGTTGCCGTATCATGGAATCAGTGCATCCCTCCTATCATCCCAATTCTCATTTGAATTCGACTGTTGAATTAGTCGTAGCTCCACTTTAAGATTTCATCATACGAAGCAGTCAGTATTTTTAAAGAATGTAATAATATTTCACTTTTCACCTATTAAAGTGCACAGTAAGCACAAAGAAAGAGGTACTTGTTGTAGTGTCAGCCATTATTGCATCACTCTTACGTTTAATCACAGACTCATGAGCCTCAAATGAAGTAAATTTACATTTAATAAGTATTATATGACGAAAATGTGTCGCTGTATCCCTAAGCTCAGATGATGAACCGACACTATCCAAGAGGAGAGAAAAGCAAGGATTTAAAGGAGGCAGTAAAAGAGGGCAGGGGGGCACTGAGTCCTGTAAATGAATCACGAGGACGGGGGGGAGGAGGAGCGAGGGGGGAATGCACAGAAGAAGGATGGGTCAAAGAGAGACAAACTGCTTGCTCAGCAAAGCCGTGTTCTGGCATGGGCTCACATGGAACCTCCAATTCTTCTGACCTCATGAGCTGGAACACCTCCGGTAAATGCTGACGGCAGGATCTGCCACTCAAGGATTCACAGAAAACAAAGTGAACTTGCATTAGACGGATATAATGCCTCTGACACAGTGATTCCAATCCAAATAAGATGAGACAGCACTAAAAAGAATGAGACAGAAGTGGAAGAAGAAGAAGGAGCTGGAGGTTGAAGTTAACTCTCTAGTCATGTATTGCACGAGCTTCAATAATTATGTTCACTCAGGCATTCAGAGCGTCAATAAATGTCTGTAATTAACAATCAATCAAACTGACCATCTCTATTTAACTCTACTTTATCTGAAGTTCAGTTTAGTTTAATGCAGCAGGACTTCTACAAGTCAATGTCTGTTTTGATTATTTATTGAGATATCTGCTATTGTTTTTAACCATTGGAGACTATTTTGGGATGCAAGTGATTAAACAGATGGATGGGAACAACCATCTCTTAAAGGTGATATGAATTGTTGAGGTATTACAATCCCGATTCCAAAATAGGTGTGACATTATAATAACCGCAAAGACTGCGATGTTAAGGCGGGATATCTTCGTGCACCTTCATCTATACGATAGAAAAACATAAGGGATACAAACCACTTGAGATCAATTACTGTTATAATACTAAATACTATTCGTCAAGTGGCTTTTGAGTATTATGGACCGACATACTGCCTAGCCAGTGGCAAGGACATAAAAGCAGCACAAGACGTGGTCGGTTATAAACAAGTCAAACAGTTACAAACTTTGTATAAATATGACATATTACATAAGATATATTATATAAACCAGCCACAAAGGGGTGACAAGCCAGTGTACTTCAAGTGCTGGTGCCGAGCCCGGATGAATGGGGAGAATTGTGTCAATAAAGGCCTCTGACGTAAAACTTATGCTATATCAATATGCGTAACGCAAAACGGATTTCTAAACCGTGTCGGTTAATAAAGACTGCAACTGGGATTGTTAACCAGCAGTGTGCCAGCAGAAACTATTACTACTGTACTACTGTTGGTCAAAGAAAAAGAAGATGGAGCTGGTGGAAACATGCCAGGAGACAGAGAGATATGAGGAAAAACATCGGTGTAGGGGGGAGAGTAGGAACTTTAAATGTTGGCACAATGACAGGAATAGGTAGAGAGCGAGCTGATATGATGCAGAGAAGGAAGGTAGATATATTATGTGTCCAAGAGACCAGGTGGAAAGGCTGCAAGGCTAGAAACATTGGAGGAGGGTACAATCTGTTCTATCATGGAGTTGATGGGATAGCATATGTGCCATTGTTAGTAAGCCCCACTAACTTTCTCCCAGGGTAATTTAATATTACTTACGAACTTCTTCACTGCCATGAAGACATCCTGTCCATTAGCACAAACATGGACAGGATGTACATGTAGATCGGGTCCCTGTAGACCCGATCTACAGGGAGAAATGTAGCTGCCTTCAACACCTTGAACAAGGTGGCCTCTAACTCACGTGATCATCTCTTTCTCCGACTGCTATGTTGTTTCTTCCTCAGCGATGCTCACTAACATGACACAGCAAGCTCTCAGGGTCTCTGCGCCGATATCAGGTTTCAGTGTGTCAAAATCAGTTACAAGAAGCGTTGGTTTACTTTCTCATTGAACATTTAAATGGATATTGCCTTTGCTGCGCTCCGAGATCAAAAGCACTTAACAAATCTCTCGGGGACATTAATAAGTGAATAAATTGCCGCTGCTTTGCTGAGCCTTGTTGTTCTGCGGTGATTGCCTTGATTTGCCTGAGATAATTGATTTGTGAATTTTATATTTTTTCCAGTATGAACGATGCAACTGCAACACGGTTTGCTCTTTTCACGTTTCTGTCCACGTTAGTGTTCTCTCATAGGGCACCAGTTCCTGCTGGAACTAGAGCTGGTTGTATCATTAAGTATGCGAGATGTGAAAACACAACCTTATTTAGAATATATCACATCCACCTTGGGCTGCTGTTCTGGTCTGTTGATGCAGAAAATCATTTGGAGGGTCTTGCCAGAGTGATTAATCTGGTAATTTCTGGGAATCTTGTGTTTCCCCAAGACAAAGCCTGAATCTAAAGTCAGCTATTGAGTGGTGGGATAATTTAATCAATTTATCTTGCTTTTTAATGTACTGTTGTTTGTATGCTTTAGAGAATATCTAAAAGGCACAGGAACAAACAAAGGTGACCCTGTTTCCTTATACTGTAGTGAAAAAGTCTTTGTTCTGATCCTGGTTTCTTCTATTTTTTGTGTATATCTATTGGTAAACTGTGTTTTAAATCATAATTACATTCTTTTTAACCAAAAAGGTTCTCTATTACCATGTGGGCCCGTGTGTAAAATATTTTTTTCCCTTAGAAACTAGATTAAAAAAAACTACCAAACTGCATTGCGAAGTGGTTCCAGTTGGACTAGACCCAGCCAGACCTGATCAATGACTTCATTCAATTGATCATTTTCATGAGCAGGAAGTTGGCTCCTAGGTATCACCAGTAATATATTTTTTCAAAATCAAAGGAAATTCAGAAAATGTATTGAAATGCATCAGTCTGGGGAGGGTTCCATAGCTATTTCTAAGGTTCAGAGACTCCACAGATTCCACAATGAGACACATTATTTACAAATGGAAAACTAAAACAAGAGGGAACATTCACATTGGTGGCCCACCTTGAAAAGTTCCCCCGGGATCATCGCAAAGACTAGTTCAGGATCACATATTATCGGAAGAAACCATCCAAGGAACTGGATTCCTCTCTCAACTTAAAGGCTCTTTCTGGCTAGGCAGAATTTTCCCTCAACACACCTAGATGACCCTTTGAACTTGTGTTGTTGTGAAATAATAGCATTAACTTCAACTGCAGACTTGTGATACTTTATTGACTCCCATGTCACAAACGCTTACCCCATTTGAGTTCTACCAGCGCAATTTAGCAGTACCGACATCTCACAGGCTCTCAGGATTATTTCATGTCCTCTCCATATCATGCGTAACGTCACTAAAACCCTTTTACCCAGGATGCACTACCTGACGCTTACTCGATCGTTCTGACGGAAGTGTGAAATGTGTGTGTCACACGAAATGTTTTTGTATCTTTTATTCACTGTACTAAGTTCTTAATGACAAGCTGCTTGATATGCATGTTTTTTTTTTCACTTAAAGCACTGGTTACGTGTGGTGTAAATCAAAAAATGTCCCTCTAACGGAACATTAGACATTGGGTCAAACATAGAGGGTGTCAGTGTGATGATGTTGAGATGATTTGCTGCTTCAGGACCAGGGCGACTCTTGGATATAATAACACAAAAACAAGTCCAAATCTGGAGCTGAAGAACATTGAGATGCTGTGGTGGGACCTAAAGAGAGGAGTTTGTGCTCACAAACCTTCCAATGTAGCTGCACTAAAGCAGTTCTGCAAAGAAGAGTGAGTCAAAATTCCACCACAGTGATGTCAGAGACCAATCTGCAGTTAATGGAAGAATTTGGTTGCAGTTGTTGCTGCTAAAAGTGGAACATCTAAATATTAAGTTCACGGGGACTATATCTGTTTTGGATAACCTTTTTTGCCTTATTAAATGAAATTATAATTTAAAAGCTGTATTTTGTAATTAATTTAATCTTAAAATGCGTTTGAAGATCTGACACAGTTTACCAAGAGATAGACAGAAAAGTAGAAGGAATCAGATGTAGGACCTGAAGTTCAAGTAAATTGAATATTTGTATTGCAGGAAAGCTTTTCTACTTTTGCTTTGCCTTAACTTTTAATCACGGCGAAAGCTCAGTTGAAGATGGAGTTATCCAGAGCGGTCTCCAATTCATCTCCGTGATGTTAATATTGCATTACATAAAGTGTTTCCAAAATCTGTATACCATTATAAACAAAATATCTGGGTGGCTGCAGAGAATGAGGATGATTGTTTATAATGGAGTCCAGATATGGACGGTATTTGAGCTGTCAGCTGAAGTTAAATAACAAGACCCACTCTGTGTAATGGACAGAGACAGTGTATTTACCTGAATATGTACACTTAGAAAGCACTCTTGTAAAGAGTAATAGTCTGGTCTAATAACACAGAGTGCAAAATTTAGCCTCAGAGCAGCTTTTTATTTGAGGTGACTCTGAGACTGGCCTGACTTAGATTGTTTCCAAACGCCAGTGAAGATGCTTCTATCGATGGAATGTATTTAACCTTACTGCATAAAAATGTGTCAAAAGAAAGAAATGAACCGGGGTTGTGAGGAGAATGTAGGTTTATGAGTAAATCAATGCTGTCCTTATGCTGCCTGCTGTTAAATATAATTAATGATATTTTGTGTTTTAACTGTTTTTGTCCGATAGTGTCAAAACAGAAGCAAAAGCACCAGCACTAAATGTTGAGCTGAAAAGTTATCAATGCTAATTAAGTGGATTTGTCCTTGAAGTTTAGAAATATGAAGGGAATTTTAAAAGAAAAAGATGAGAAAACCTCCAAAAAGGGACTCAACACCTCAGTCAACGTTTTTATACAGAGCTCTTGCTACAGTGCAGTAAGGAAGTTAGACTTGTGAAGTCTAAGTGCAATGAGGAGAAATTCATGCCTTGTACTCCTAAACCCCACACCACCCCCAACAATAAAAACAGTACAAACAAACAAAACAGTAAAAAACAACAACAACAATGACAAACCTACAACATAAAGTAAATGGTGTGAATATACTTAGTAATAAACTAACATTAAGTGAAAATAAAAGTCAAATACAGTTAAATTGTGTTATGTAATTAAATGTGGAAGGACAGAAGACCCTTCCCCTCCCCCAGCAACACTCTCCAGCTCATCCTGGAGGACCCCGAGGCGTTCCCAGGTCAGATGGGATACCTAGTCCCTTCAGAGAGTTCTGGGTCCACTTCAGCGTCTCCTTACTGATAGACCTGAAAACCTCCGAAGGGACATGTCTTAGAGGCATCATGGTAACATGCCAAAAACCTCCTGAACTGTCTCCTTTCGATGTGAAGTAGCAGCAACTCCACCTTTAGCTCTCTCAAGATCTGGGCAATTCACCTTATCTCTAAAACTGAGCCAAGCGGGCCTACAAAGGAAGTTCATTTTAGCAGCTTGTATCCATTCTTTCTGTCCCTAGCCAGACCTGATGACCATAGGTCAGGGTTGAAAGGTAGATGGACTGGTAAATTGAGAGCTTTAACTTGCGACTCAGCTCTGTTTTCACTATGATGGACTGATACTACCCCCACATTAGAGATCATACATGATCATACATCCTGGAAATAAATAAATTCCATTTGCTTCAAGAGATCCTCCTAAATCCTACACACTGAACCTTTATAGAACTGATCATGCACATGGCACAAAAGTCCCCTGCATCTTCATCAGCATGGGCATGAGTACATAATGAATTTAGAGTAAACTATTAGTACTACTATTAAGAACCGTAACTTCACCTTCGAGAAAATTGTTTCTGATTTCAAATTGAGTAAGTCCTCTGTTTGGAACAGCACTGGTCTGTAATTATGCAACTCAGTGTACAGGTTGTTCTCTAATGGAGCTTTGGCTCCATGCCTGGATCGATCACAGGACAGTAATCTGAAGAAGTACTGACAAATCAGGATGCATCCTTCGGTCTACGCCACAGCAAACACCGGCTGATACTCCATCACATTTGAAGGCGTGTGGGTTGCTCAATCATGGTGCTAGCGGTGGTCACAGAGATAGATCAGAGCTTCCTGGCCTCTCCATCACCTCCCTTCTGAGAGGATGAGGCTGCATGTTGATGACGTTATGATGAATGACAGATTCAGGATCCATCATTTGTGGTAATGTTTCACAGTAACGATGGAGCAGAAAATTGACCATGCTAAAAACTGTAGGCTCAGGGATTTGAGGGAAACACAAGGAAACACTTGAGAATTGAGAATGTCAGGTCATCATTCTGTTAGTTGAAGCCCAAGCACAACTGTGGCATTTAGGACGATAATGAGCCAGAAGGGATAGAATTAAAGTTTCGGAGTAGCCTAGTCATTGTCCGGAACTGAAGCCCATTGCATTTCTGTGGTTGGACCACAAGCACTAAAACAGAGGAGTTGGCCGAAATTTCACCAGGTTGATGTCAGTGACTGACCACCGGTTATCAGACGTGTTTGTCTGCAGTTGTTGCTGCTAAAAGTTGAACAACTAGCTCTCAAATTCAGAGGTGAGAGTTCTTTATCATGCTGGCGATTTTGATACTGTATAACATTTTTGCCCCACATTTTAGTATGAGATTTACACAAAAACAGAATAAATTAGAAAAGGATAATTACTGTCTCTAAATTATGCTAATGGGGCACCCGACAGCACACAGTAATATCATCAAACAAATAAAAACATCAGGTAATGTGGCCAGGATGACAACAGCACCTGGTATCATGTGACACCGTCTGAAGACAATGCGTCACATTTGTGTCAGATGTACCAAAAGGTACCTCTCAATGCAAACTTTGCTAGGGAAGCCAGCTTGATTTAATACAGCAAAGGCAATAAGTGGCACCCTAAGAAAATCTTTGTCAGAGCGGTGACTCAGAGACAGGTGAGGATGGGCCAGAAGCTCCTGTTCTCTCATGGGAAGACTGGCATGAGTCAGGAAATGAGGACTGAATTGAGAGCATTACAGAGAGTGAGTGAGGGAATGAGTGCATTTGGCAGGCTAGGACTATTTTCTCTTTCACCCCCACGATGATTCCAAATTTCAGCAAGGGTGGCTCCAAAGCTGCTGATTTTGCAGAGTTTTAACAATAGTGTAAAAAATAATTGACTCTATTAGGGCCCAGCCTCCCTGATGTTTTCCATAGCACTGATTAACCTGATCAAACACCTGGTAGCTACATTAACAACCCCACTGAGGTCGCACCAGCGGGATCCCTGATACTTTTCTATATGTCCCACATAGTTATACATAGTACAACATTGTGCAATTGGTTTTCTGCATTTGACCCACACCTGAGGAGAAGTGGACTCAACCTGCTAGACGCCAGGGAAGCAAATCAGAGTAGGGGTTTTTCTCAAGGACCCTGTTGTCACAGCTTCCACAAGAGAAGCATTTTGCCAGTTTACACAGTGATGTAGCATTTTCAAAAGATTTCAGTTTTCAAAAGTTTGTGTTAGCAGGTCACCAAAATTCAGTTCTCACATAGATGAAAAGCCAAATTGAAACGAAAAGTTATGATTTATACCAAAACCATTGTGTATTACCACTCTCCCATTGATGCTATGAAAGTGAAGGTTTGGCGATAAGGAGGTTTTCTTGGTTTCAAGGAAAGTCTAAAAACTGGGGAAACATTTACCCTCAATCTGGGCAATGGTGTGTTCACATCAAATGTGAATCCAAATCCTGCCTCGCTTTACTTACTTTAAATTCAGTTGCATTACTTGCGCAGTTAAGCAAACTCGAGAATTTCTGGCCCTCTCTTCCAGACACAGTGGAAAACACCAAAGAAGAAGAAGAACGTTCCACCATCCTCCTCCATAAAGTCAAAGTTTACATTTTTCAGCTTAGGGATAAATGAGAATCATTGTTTTATTCACATAAATCACATCGCCAATGTCTGTCATCACTCGCACAAATATACATCTACTCACACCTTTGGACTGATTTGGCATTCTGGAAAGTCGCCCTGCAAAGAAAGCCTTCATACTAATCTAACAGCTTAGGCACTACCTGAGAATCACCCTAATTTTCTTATTTCATTCACTGTGACAAATTAGGTAAGTATTTTCTAAAATAAGTTTGCTATGTCTCTTTGAGCTGCTTGAATTTATTTATGATTTAATGGTTTCGGGACGCTGGACAGGCAATAAATTTCCTTTTGCTGCAACTGACGGCAGGTTACAGACCCTCCTCACTCAAAAGCAGAGGCAGCACTTCAATGAGCAGATTGAGGCGGAATCCCATTAAAATGAAGAGCGATATAGATCTCACTAAACGTGCCACTGTCACTCTCCAGCACCGCATACTTCTAAAGGCATATTGCACCGGAGATAAATGGACAGGAGTCCAGAACCATTTGCATAAGCATCAGAGTATTGCTGCTGACTCCCGCTAAAATACTGACAGAGGGGTTTAATTCCATTATGTGAGCCGCTGGGTGAGGATGAGCAACAGCTGACCCGCAGCACAGCACGGGCCCCTTTTATGTTCACCGCCATGGACCTGACCGTAAAATACTGGAGAGCCGTGGAAGAGTATGACAGGCGGCGAAGCAATTGCATTGAGAAGTGTCACAGGTCAAGAGGTCAACTTGGATGATTACATCCCTCAAGGCCATTGACCGCACATGGAAAATTGGCGGTTTATCAGTTATATGGCAACATTACATGAAGAGATTTTGCGTCGGCACGAAGGACGGCAGGTTGTAAGAAATGCTGGAGAGACTCCGTGAAGAAGAATGCCGCATTTTCTCTTCTCTAAGGTGCTGAACAAGCTGTAGAGGTAAAGTCAGTTAATTTGACATCAGTGGATCTCTGAAATATGGTGCTGTGAAAAAGAATGTGACACCCCCAGGTTTAGCTTATTTGATCAAAATACATTGGATAATCAAATAAAATGACGATCCAAATATTTCACCTGAGAGGGTTTAAATACAAAGTATAATCTACTAATAATTTTCATTTATTTATCACATTTCACACGGTACAAACTGCTTTATTAACTGGTTCCAGCTGGAATAGATACTCCCAATCCTGATCCCTACCAGCCCTGTTCTACCACATCATCTCTTGATCGGACCATCTTCAGAAGCAGGACGTTGACTCTTAGGTCTCACGTCTTTGAGTGTTTCACTTGTGCTCCTTCATCCTCTCGGTGTCTGTCTTTGCCTGTGTTGTTTCTGTTTCTCCTCTTTTGTGATTGGTAATCATGTTCACCTGTGTTTCCCTTCCAGCTGTGTCTAATTGTCTCGTTAACTCAGTTCATATAGAGTCAGTGCTCACCTTCCCTTCTGTGCCAGTTAGTCGTTTATGTCAATGTTGTCACATGGTCCAGCCCTTCTGCTAGTGTTCTGTAAGTATTCTTCCCAGAGTGGGTTTTCCTAGTCTTGTGAATATTTCTCCTAGTGTGATTATTATTATTTATTTATTTTATTTACTTATTTTATTTTTTTATTTAAAAATATAAGTTGTCATGATTACAGTTTGTGATCATATCATTGGACTACACTTCTAGTTTTTGATTTCTGGATTTTGTGTTATGGACTGTGGCTATTGCATTTTCATTAAATGGTCAAAACTGCACCTGCTCCTTCTCTACATTCATTGTGTGTGTCTGCACTTGGGTCCAAACTCTGCTCCTCTCTTGAGTTCCTAACAAAAAGAGAGTACTGCAAGCCAAAAGCATAAATTAATAAACTATAGAAAATTATCTGATGTTTTTTCTCTTTATTTAAATTCAAAATAGTGTAAGTATGGCAAAGTGACACTGAGTGTTGTTGATGAAGTCAGCTGATGCCAGGAAGATGGATAAAGAAACTCAGACAGGCTAATCCAGCAGACACCATGAGTCTTCTTTTTTTTCACTATAGAAATCCAACAACTACCAGAGATAAGATATTTTTGCCATATCTAATACAAAAACGTGCATATGTGTAGACCTTTCAAAATTCCCTTGATAAATTTCAAATCCACATCAATATTTAATGTCATGCTATTACAATATACAAAATCTAACATTCATCCGTTGACTGAATTTGTGAGTAAAGAAAGTTCAACTGGTTGAGGGAGATGTGTGGTATCTGCTTGAAGTTGCTTTATGACCATGCTGCATGCTGTGGAGCATGTTTCGTGGTATTTACTGCAGGAGTGACATTGACCTACAGCCTCACATGTCACTCCCAGAATATGATCAAAGTTTTATAGCTGAGCAGCCGAGCATAAATAAGTTTAATGTACATCTCTGCTTAGCATCAGCTTTAACCTCTGCTGTGCTGCAGAACCATCCATATCCAGATTTGTCTTTCAGACGTTCATTGACCGAGCCTTTAGGCTTTGTCTCCGTCAAACCAGTCTGTGGTGTAATGTCTACATAGTCTCCTCCATCCCTAACCTATTTCGCTGTGTCCATGTAGCTGGGTTTCTAATGGGGCCTTATTAGCAGGCCTGCCGCTAAGGGAAGACATTTGATCCTCCCTGCAAACCTCCAAAGCTTCTTCACAAGCGCCGGGGAAATAGAGGACCCTCTGAGGACACTGAGTGCACCTCTCAGTCACTTACATCTCACTCCAAACACTCTGTCCATCATAAAGAGAGCGTGTCAAACATTGGAAGCCTTACATTAAGAATGAGAAGCATTTACATAAAACTGTCTATGCTGTCGTCCCTGAAAGCGAGGGTATAAGCCTGACAAGCCCCCATTTCCCTTGCCTTGTACAAAACGATCACCCCGATTGAACTCTTCAAATTAAATGGGTTTTTTTCATTTAAAAAAAAAAAAAGCTCCCTGAAGTGGGTAAAATAAGAGTCAATAGGATACATGCAAGATAGATCTCCACAAGTCTATTCATATGCACCAAAGAATGACTAAATATGACCAACTTTTAGAAAAGAATTTTGAGTGAAATATGAACTATTAGAGCAAAACATGATATATCGAGTTAGATGGCTTTCTGTTTCATATGGACCACATTTGGACTAAATTGGACCACCAAGTTGGAGCTCATGTCTGAAAAACTTTTTCCAATACAAGCTCCCCCTAATAAGCAAAATGTGAACTTTCGGAGGAAAACACTATGTATATAATGTTTGTCTCCTTTAGTCAATTCATATGGACTAAGTGGGACTAAGGGTTGCAAAATTATGGACTGAAAGCTTTGAAATAAAATTCCAAATTGTGTCGGAAAAAAGCCCTCTACCTCGCCAAAAGTCAATACATTTCTTCCTCGCACTAAGACCTACGGAGGTACAAAATTTCAATATGAGCCATAAAATAGTTTTTGAGGTAACACGACCGATCCGCTGTGGCGAAGTTGACGATTCCATAATATCACCGACTCGTCAGGGATATATTTAAATACAAGACTGGCAGCCAATAGAGCTACTATTTCTAACAAGTCTGAACAACCCTAAACATAGTATATCTGTTAAACTTGCTTTTCCCATGCCCCTTCCCTCAATTCACTCCACAAAGGTTTTTGGGGAAATTGGTTCAGCATTTTTTTCTGTAATTAATTAAAATGTTGGAAAAACAACAACCCTGGATATACTTTAGAATCTGGACCTGCGCCATAGTCAAATTGTTTATTCTTTGACCTGTGCCCCATTCTTCTTCCAGTCTTCATGGACCTCCATCCAGTGCTTTCTGGGCATTTGACGGAGATTATCTTCAGTACCACTGTGACCTTACATCGGATAGATAATTGCAG
Organism: Lophius americanus; assembly: GCA_037951165.1. Lineage (NCBI taxonomy): Eukaryota > Metazoa > Chordata > Actinopteri > Lophiiformes > Lophiidae > Lophius > Lophius americanus. The sequence goes on along the minus strand of JBBDHG010000026.1, from coordinate 4,676,620 downwards.
AAAATGGATGGATTGATGCTGATATTTGACCAAATATCTGCAAACCAAAGAATTCCCCCTCAACCGTAATTACACTTTCTATTTAGCACTATAGCAAATACAAGCATGCAAATATACTCAACTAAGACGTTGGGACTGGGTAATATTACGCTATCTTTCTCCGCATGTGAGCGTTCAGTTCAAAGCATGGCTTTGAGATCTTCCTCGAAGAACTCCTAGAATGGCCTCAGTGTTTTAATTTTTAAAATGATGGCACCACTTACAGTACATGAATACATGGGAGGATGACGATGTGACCAGGAGCACTAATTCTATAATGAACCGGCTACCATGATGATGATGAATCTATAACTGTTTTATGGGTACCTGTCCCTTTTATGATCTATAAATTGCAGGACTATATAAAGCTGTTTCTGGCTCAGGGAACTGTGTTTATGTAACCCAGCTTCTCCGGCTAATTTCTCCAGGAGCTGGAAAGTAAATGAGCTGTCAAGTTGTCAGAGAGGGGTGGGAAGCAGAACGAGACCCATTTGGTCCTCCGTGACCTCAGGCGGCAATATGCCTGGCCTCACATCTCATCTACTGAGGACGACAGGCTACACTTCCCTTCACTGGGCACACTCTTTGAACACCTCGGTTAATGTCACAACCGATCAATACCAAAGTCCTGCACACTGACTGAGAAGTTAGCTCTGCAGACCTTAGGCCTGTCAGAATCCTACCCATGAATACAGAAATGGAAGTTCAACTCTTACTCGAGGTTTAACATGTGAAGGATGAAAGGCTAGAACCTTTTGGCACCGACTTCCATCATGTTTCATGATAGATTTCTTAACTTAAAAGGCCTTCATGGCCGAACTCCCGGCTTTAACTCCTGCCTTTTAGTACCTTATATGCACCTGCACATATTTAGAGGTCCTCATCGAGAATTGTTTTATGTTATTCAGGGCCTTGGCTATAGATTAAAGGCATAATCATCTATACGTACTCATTAGAGTCCGTTTAGGCCCATTTGGACAATATTGGAGTGGTTAATGAGGGGCTGAACATTAACAAAATTGGCCCAATAGGGGTTGATATTCATGGCCACTTCTTGTTTAAACAGTCCTTTTAAATTTTAAAAACGTCACATTCATCTGATATCATTAACTCCCAGAAGCACTCTAATTATGGTCTTGTTGGCCAAACAAGTGCTGTTATACCGTCGGTATATACTAATTAGCCGTTACATTATAACCTGGCTAATATTGGTTAGTTCCTGCCAAAACGTCTGACTTCGAGAGGCATGGAGACCGCCAGACCTTTTAAAAGGGGCCGTGGTTTCTGGCACAATGACGGTTCCAGAAGATCCTTTCATTTTGTGCTGGGACCTCCGTTTCAGACCAGCAGATCCCACAGATGCTGGATTGGATGGCGATATGGGGAAATGTGGAAGCCAAGTCAACACCTTGAACTCGTTACTTAGCATCCATTCCTGAACCTTGTATCCCTATCATGTTTTCAATGGAAGGGATAATTAAACAATGTTTAGTAGGTGGTATAAGGCAAGGCAACTTTATTTGTATAGCAACATTTAGGCACAAGCCAATTGAAAGTGCTTTACAGAGAAGTTAAAGTATTAAAATGAGACGTTAAAACTAAGTTCTAAGCCAAAACAAAAACAAACAAAATAAAAATTTGACCAGACCTGTGAACACACCATTGATATAATCAAGCCTGTTAAAGAGCAAATGCATGAACAAGTTAATAGGCCAAAATGTTTTTAAGGGGTAATAGGCAGATTTTGTAATGGACTTGGTATGGGGTTCAAAATTCAGGTGAGGAAGGTTTCTGGCTTGACTTGTGGATTTTAGAACCATATTGATTCAAGGTACGCGCAGATCATGTGAATGGTGGGACCCAAAGTTTCCCCATTAGAACTTTTCCCAAAGCATCACAGTGGCTCCCCCTGCTAGATTTGTTCCCATAATGATTCCTGGTTCCATCCCTTCCCGAAGGACATGCACCCAGCCGTCCACATGATTTAAAACAAAGCGTAATTCATAAAACCAGGCCACCTTCTTCCTTTGCTCCATAGTCCAACACTGGTGCTGACATGCCCATTGTAGGTGATTTTTGGCAGTGGATAGAGGTCAGCATGGTCACTCTGCCCAATATGCATGTGTGTTCTGAACCGTTTTATCAGAACCGATTTTACTTTTTTCAGCATTTTCTGCAGAAGTAGCTGTTCTTTGGGATTACATATGGGCTAGTCTTCTTTCCAAAACACTTAAGGAGCCGTGGGCATTCCTGACCTTTTCACTGCTTGTCTTAGAAAACACTGTTAAATATTAATCATTTCAGAACAAGGAAAACCAAACACGACCCGTAGTTTTGGAGATGATCAGACCCTGTCATACGATTACAAGATGTCATAAATACAATAAAATATGATAAATTAAAGCTAAATCTTGCGAGAAGTTGCTCAAATCCTTAAGATTGTCCATTGCTTACAACACACAAACTGTGGTGAAAGTTAGAAATAACTCACCCACCCTCTATCAGCTACCATTGGTGAGAGGTAATAAATATTATTCTGACTCTGACCTCTCATCCCTGTGGTTATAATGTTATGGCTAATTGTGTGTATGGTTATGCTTAATAATTCTTATTGCCCAAGTTAGTGTCTGTCATTTTTATTTTTAAACCTGGTGACCCCTAATCTGTGAACTATGGGGTAGCCCACGTTTCCAGATTACCAATAGGATTATTTTTCAACCATTGTAAACACTGTGCTGTGAAAGTTATTATAATCCAGTAAGAATGACCGTATCCACAAATGATACATCTTAATCCAAACAGACAGCAAAAATTCAAATTATCTGAAGACACCCATCATGCAGCACAGTGAACCACTACCTCCACCTGCTGGATCAATGATGTATTACAACCACATACAAACCATCTAATGCAGAAAATTTAAAACACACTTAAGAACAGAGAATTTTTTATTTTTAATAAACCTTTCAAATAACAAGTTATATTGCAACGGACACGATTAGTCTTTGTTACCAAAAGTTGATCAATGCAGCATCATAAATATATGGCAATCTCATATATACTTTTTTGTACATATTCATTTGAAAGGTCCCTTAGTTGTAAAAACGAGTGTATACCAAACTGTAAATGAAGAGAACCTGCAAAAATTCAGCAAAGTATTTTCCTTAGAAATAGATTTTAAATACAAGCTCCTCCTCCATAACCATTAAAAAAGACTCCTAAGCAAGTGAGGAGGTTGTTCTGATTTTGATATTGTATTGCTAGTCCAATGAAATACATAACCATTAAGTCCTCGCAATGAAAATGTAAAACATTTTGACAAAAATTCAATTAAATAAAGGCTATAAAAAAGGCAACATTGGCAAAAAAGCAGAAGCATAAAGTATAGGTGCATTTACAAAAAAATAAACCACCTCTGAATATTTAAAATAAAAAACAAGTGAAACTGGAGTGTGAGGTTGCCCGTCACGCTGAGCTCGTGTCAGTCAGGGGAGGCGTGTGACAGGAAGACCTTATTCTGACCGAGCACCACCCGCCATGTTCAGGGCCTGAGCTCCAACCTCGTTTTACCCATCACTCTCTTTTCATTGATTTCTTCCCTAGACGATTGTCTCTCAGTGCCAGTCCTCGTCATCGTCATCCTCTACCTCAGATGAGTCTTCCTGGCTACTGAGCCCCCCCTGCTCCATCATTCCGTTCCCATTTCCTCCAAGATGAGCAGCCGCCGCAGCCGCGGCAGCAGCCGCCGCCGCCGCTGCAACCGCCGCTGCCTTCCTGGCCCGAGCTTCAGCAGCCGCCTGCTCTTCCTCTTTCTGACGCAGCGCTGCAGCCTTCTTCTCCTGCTCCGCGTGACTTTTCATGTGGGCACTTCGACTCTTCACTTTATAAAACACCCTGCAGGGAAGAGGGGAAAAAATTGTACTTATGAATGGGATGTAACGGTCAAATAGATTCATTCAAATGAGAGTTCTGTGAGAAGGTTCATAAAGACAAATTATGACTAAATCGGACCAACAGTCAGAACGTTATGTCCAAAAGATCAGTGACTTTTGAAAAAAGAAGAAGAACAAATCCCATATTGATCAGATACAGCCATACACAGTTCAACATGGAGAAGTTATTTCTCTGCATGTGACCCATCCCTGAGGGAGCAGTGAGCAGTGAGCAGCTCCTTTGAGGCGCCTGGAGGGCTAGGGTTTCAGGGTCTTTCTCAAGGACCTTTAGACAAGTAGACCCTGGTGGGAATAGAACTGGCTACCTTCCAATCTTCCGATTGGGACACGGCAGCTATACCCCCTGAGCTACAGCCATCCCACCGCAACCCATAGTGAGTAAACCATGACATAAGCAACATAGCTCTCCTTGAGTTGATCCGTCTTACCAAATTTAAACTCAATCTGACCCGAAAACTATGATTTAGATAAATCTCATAGTGCTGGAAATAGGCGACTGATCTTGCCAAAAATCAACCCAATTCCTCCTCATACTAAGGTCTATGTGGGTATAAAATATCGAATCCATAATAGCCTTGACTCTTCAGGTATTGTGAGGCATATTTACAAAAGTAACTAAAATGCTTAAAATAAATAAAATGTCAAAGGGCACCTCTAGTACACGGAAATTCTTTTGATCAAGACGTTGAGTTATGGCTCCCAAATAGTACCGTCTAGGTAAAACCTCATCAAAGCTGCTCAGGTGTGTATTTCAGGAAGTGGGTTTAAAAAAAACGTGTGTTTAACTCTGAGCTATGGGTTGGTTCATGTCCAGAACAGCTGATATGATTATCCTCATCCACATGGACGATCATATCAGCTGATCAGAAGCCATCATCAACAGAGCTCAGATAGGCTGATTAACCATGGCAACCAGTGAGATGCTATGGTCGCCATGCTTGACGCCATTTGAACAGAAAGTTTTAATGTGTATTTTCATTTTTGAGCACTAAGGGCCGGGGAAAGCAACTGAAATTGAAATTCAAGTAGGTAGTTAATCCTGGGTGGACACAGTAGTATCTGGAGGAATCAGCTATTTGATCTGAGAATGCCTATGGGGATCCCCCTACTTCCGGGAATGAGCCAGAGAAGGACGTCTGGAATATCTTGAATATCGGACAGTGGCTCTTTCTTCAGTAGCTTTAGTATAAAATATTCGCCAATATGCAGCAAAAGCTTCCATCGACACAAAAACAGCAACGCAAAGACTTTATGTGATAAACGTCCACGGTGAGATATTTGAGATGCACTGTTGAAGAATGTCCTTTCATGGCTGTCTCCGTCCTCTAGTTCCATAAATGTATAAGATGAAATGTCGGACACATCGTGTCTAACCGCTTTTCTTCAGACACAGAAGGAGGAGGAGTCAGGAACAAACAGACTTTGTTGATGTTAACCTGCCAGAGAGCCAGGTTTACATCAAGGTTAGGTTCACAGGTTCACGGCGGTAACTGACCCAGAGCTTAACTTGTCTCGCTTTCTGGATGAGTAATTATTAAAGCTGCTTTCTGTTATCCAGTCAAACCAGAAACCCAGATCCTTACACTTGCCAGTTTTTTGTTTGGTTTATTTTGCTTCCAACACACTTGCTGCCTAAAATATCCCACCTATTAAAAGGTGCCATGGTATCTAAATAACAAAATAATGCTGTAGCTGGTGGGTTTCTCTGTGTGAGCACTGCATGACACAAATCTCCTGTCAAATTATGTAATAAACCTGTGCACACTTCTTGAACATTCACAGAAAGAGTCATCTTCTGTCATCTGACTCCTCCCCCTACATAAAATGGACTAAACGTTTGCTACATCATTTAAGAGGAAGGTTGTTTCTAATTTGCACGTTTGCTGTGAAAGCAGCAATAAGGCGGCAACAAAGCATGTGTTGCTCTGTTGCAAAATCTCTGAAATGTATTAATAATAATAATAATAATACATTTAATTTATAATGCACTTATTAAATACAGGCCAGAGGTTTCTCAGATGTGGAATGCGATTTTCAAATATGTAACAAATCTGTGACTTTCGCCAAATCCATCCCAAAATTTAAGCTTTAGAGTTTTCCCATTTATGTTTTCAAAAGTATATAAAAGTAAATTTAATGATGATAACAATGGAGGCCTTTTTCCAAGATAGCTATTGCACCATGAGAATCTCATACCGTTGCAACCCAAGTTGTCAATAAAGAAAGTCAATCTTTAATGATTCAGTTGTACCTGCCACATTTCTTGCATGGAAATATTGCATCAGGGTCCTGCGGGGGCTTCACTGCCACTTTGTTCTTCTTTACTGTAGGCTCGGCCCGATGCCTGGGAACTGCTGCTGGGTGCTGAGCCTCTATTCGCAAGGTGTCCGGGATCATCACCATCGTTCCCGCCTGGATGTCAGTTTGACATTTAACAAACGTCACGCATCGGCAATACTGAGGCATCTTGGCACACGTCCATATAAAACGAGTCGGTATAGACCAGACTTCTGTGTAACCGTTGTTTCAATTGTGCTTTACGTCCGTCAGCACGCTGTTTGGAAAAAAATGTTGCGATATACTTACATAGTCATGAGCCTGCAGGGACTGAGCGACCCTCGCCTGGTGGCTTCTCTCCTGGCTCTGGTCATAGGAAAGATCCTTCTTGTCTTCTCCTTCAGACAGTTTCAACTGCATAGAACTCTAAACCACACCGATTAAATAAAGATTTCAACGCACAATAAAATAGAACCAACTCAAAACTCCTAAGTTTGGACCCATTCATCGGTTTATTCTGTTATAATTGCTTTACCATTTTAGCCTCTGTGGTGGTCGCCCAGTCCAAAGCATATCCAAAAAACTATTCACTCTACCTTCACTAAACTTAATGCATACACCAATCGGCCATAACATAACCGCCTGCTTGGTATTATGTAGGGCTCCGTTTGCCACCAAACCAGCTGTGGCATGTCCAAAACACCTCTGACTCAGAGTTGGGATTTTCTTGTGGCAAGACTTGAGTAGCCTTTATGTCCTGTCAATTTTGAGGTGGGGCCTCTATGGAAGGGACTTCTTTGTCCAGCAAGTCTCAAATTTTCAATTGAATTGAGATCTGGGGAATTTTGGAATAGGGAACAACGTTTCCATAAACCATGGTTTCCCATTAAAGGACTGCCCAGAGCTCACACTTCCTACTTCAGCTAGCTTTTTTCCCATAATGTGCAAATCATACCCAAGTACTCAATGTACTTCAGTAAAAGGAAACATGATTCATTAGACCATGGGTCCAGGATGCTGCCTGGTCAGTTTCAACAATGGACAGGGATCAGAAAAGACATTCTGACTGTCTGCAGCTAAGTAGCCCCATTTGCAGCAAGCTGTAAAAGTGTTCTGATGCCTTTCTGTCAGAACCAGCATTAACTTTTCCTAGCAATATGTGCTACAGTAGCTCTTCTGTAAGATTGGACATGGGCCAGCCGTCACTCCTATGGTGTATTGAGGTGCCTTGGCTGCCCATGACTCTACCACCAGTTCACAAGTTGTCCTTCCTCAAACCACTTTAGTAGGTACTAACTGCCGACTGGGAACACCCAACAAGATCTGAAGTTCTGGAGTTGCTCTGACCAAGTTGTGTAGCCATCACAACATTGCCCGTGTCAATGTCTCAGAGATTCACATAATTCCTAATTTTTTCAGCTTCCAACTCATCAAATTTGAGAACAAAATATTAATTAGCTGTTTTATATATCACACTCACTGACAGGTGCTATTGTATCAACATAATCAATGTTATGTGAATTCACCTGTCATTGGTTATAATTGGTGTTAACAGTGTACTTGACAGCTTACCAACCCAACAATAAACATAAGTTATGAGATATGTAGAGATTTAAAAAAACCCTCAGTAAACATTAACCAATTCAAAGGGCCAAAGCCAGTCAGGAGAAAAAATACATAAACATAATTAATATATATTTAATTTGCTGCAAGATTGAATAATAACTTTTTACTACTCTTCATACGCCGAAACTGAATTATCATCTTTTCTGATCCATACACCCCACCATCCACAAAGGGTTGTGAAAGTTGTGTCAGAGAAAAACCAACCTGATAATTACCGACATCATTATTATCAATAACAAATAAACAAATATAATATCATCATTACTGTTGCTATCACCACCATCATCATCATCATCATCTGATCATGCATCCTTATGGTACATTAGAGCCTCTCTACCTTTACATCCACCACGGCCTCTGTGAGCTTCTCCGCTGGTGAATCCGGAGGACCAAAAGTTAAAATGCCGTTACGACTGATCTTCACCTGTTTTTTGTAGGTGTAGTAAAACTCCACACACTGAGCCACAGTCTTGGTCTGCACCTTTGAAATAAGTTGAATAAAACACACATGCATCATCATGAATTAGCGTTCTCTCCTGTGATGCCTCAGAGCAGGATGCATTGTACGATATTCATCTGTGGCATGAACTGCCAAGAGGAGTGGCAGCCTTGTCCCATACATAATAGTAACAATAATTTCTTCAAAATAAACCTAACTACTTCCTTTCACAAGACTTCTTTGGGTACAATGTTTTCCTTTTTTGCATGTTTGAACCGTGCTGTAGGTTTTTGTGATTAATAGCAGCTTGTATGGACCTTTACTCATTACAACTGAATTTGGCCTCATATTGTCAAATGCAAACATAAATCAAAAACAGCCAGAAATCTATATTAGAGTGTCTTGTTTTTGCCTGAAGCAATTAACCTAATGCGTAGAAATTAAAGTGCTCATGATTCATTGGCTCTGCACCGCTACAGTAAGTCCATGTGAGTAAGCTTAAATCTTTTATTTTAAGATTTATATTCATTGATCCATGCAACTGGATTTAATTTATGAGCGTACCAATTTCTGCACCATGAAGAAATCCTTCCTGTAGGCAGAGATCCCCTTATTGAAGTAGCGCTTCTCCTCTGCGGTCCAGCAGTCAGAGCCTGTGGGGGAATCAGGGGTAGTACAATTATCACGTGTTCATGAGGACGAGTGCGGAAACAATTTAAAGAGAGTCTGAGGAAACTGAGAGAGAGAGAGAAGGGGACAAATGAAGGGACTCACCTGAGTAGTGATAACCTTCCAGGTTATGGCCTTTGGGAAAAACTGGGTCCTGAAGCATCAGACGTCTCAGTGTTTCCTGAAAATAAACATGATTAATCCCACTCTTGGTTCTTGGCGACAGTCAGCAGTAGCATTTAATACAAATGTATCCTTCTTAATGTCTTCAGAGTCAAACTTTAAACAAATGAAAATATAAATCAAGTGATTCGGCAATATGGCGCCTTGGAGGCGTGGAATCAGATTTGTGTCTTTAAAAATCAAATACAAAATTAGAGTTTGAGAGAGGATAACACTCAAGCAAAAGAAAAAAGTAATTTAAAAAGTAAGTTACAATCAAATTTGTCGTGTAATTGTGTAATCTATTGATCTTTTACATTTCTGATAATATATTCTTTTGTTTAGATTTTCCTCAGCTTCACTCTCTCAGATCAGACTTTTTGCCAGAATCTCAGCTTTGCGATTTGTGGGTGAGTTTTTGTTTGCGGTTTTACACAAACCTCTCATGTGGGCGGGGTTTTTCTGGGCCGCGTCGCCATTGGCTAATGACTTTTTGACTGACAGCAAGCGCCAAAAACACAAAGACATCCCAAACAGCGTCACTAATTGGGGATTCACTACAAACCAAGACTCATGAAACTTAAGTATTGATCATAAACATATCCTGTCTGTGATGCACTAGTGCTGCTGCTTGTATATAGGGATGCATGTATTAATAGCATAACCCAAACATTTTTGTACAGTAAAAAATAAATATAAGTCATGATATGTTATTATATTAATCAATAAATAATCATGTGTTTAATTTATAGTATACAGTAAATCATAAGTAGTGATAAGATGTTAATAACATAGGACATAAGGATGCATGAATGCGTCACTTAATTTAAATACAAGTCCAATTTACTAACACACGTGTTAAATATGTTTTGTCCATGCCCCCTCCTGAGCTCTAGCCGCTTAAAATGAATGAACCGAATTAGGATGGGGAGTTTTTGTCAAATTTATAGCATCTTTTGTGACCGGGGAATGTAAGAAATGTCAATAGGTGTTGCCTATAACAAATTAAAAAATGGAGTCAACACCCGTATCCTATGTAAACTTTGACATGAACCAGTCGGTAATAATCAGTCATCTTATATTCCTGTGATCTTAGCTGGAGGCAAAACAATCATTCCTGCTTTGTTCTACTCAAACCAGGTATAGTTTCAAGTAAATGAGGTTGATTAATCACAAATTGTAAATGGAGTTGACAATAAAGTGTAACAGGAGAATTGGGGTACTAGAAACTCAAGAAGTCAATTTACTTAAAATGATTTCCAGCCCAGCAAGAAATTCTGTAATAAGATCTGCAGTAGGTCCAGTGTGTATCCATACTCACAAGGAAATCACCTCCACATTCATGTAAACAGTGCAAGACCAGCTCCTGGTTGGTTCCTCCGCCTCGGAGCACACTAGAACACGCCATGTTCATCAATCTCTCCACTAATATCAGAAGAAAAATGACAGCAGTTTGAAAGAATTAGCGAGGCTGGAGGAGACGGTGGCAGAGAGAGAAAAACAACAAATGTGATTGTACTGCCGGTAAATTGAGATACAAACTCCTTTCTTGATCACTGGGTTTCAAACGGGAGTCATCCTCGGGTAACCAAACCAGGTCAGCCTTGTGCGGGTCGAACTGGGAGGAAAGTTGATCTTGCAGTTCCGGTATTTCGGCCTGGTACCTCTGCCCAATATTGATTCTCCTGGACACCCAACATGGAGAGATAATGGTGATGTTTTTTTTGGTCATGTATATAGCTATTATTATATTTTTTATCTATGCTTTTATTTGCTTTTACTTTGTAGCAGTTTGAGATTTGATCCTGATTATTATTATTATTTATTATTATCGATGTCAGAGCATTCCTGATGACCCTGAGATGCCCGAAGGTGGCTGTACTTACGGTTCGAGGCTAACAGGTGCGGCGTCGGTGATCGGCGGCAGAATAGGAGGTGTGATGTCTGAACTTGCTGAAAATACCAAAGAAATATCATTTTTAGAAATTATCTCACCTCCTGAGTGTAATTTTCTAAAATTGCTGAGACTTACTGGAGCGCAGCAGACTACGTGGCGCCGATTTGGGCGTAACTGGTGGAGGTAAGATTTGGTTGCTTGCGATGTTAGTCAGGAAGGTGGAGAAGTAAAGTCCTGAACCCTCGCGCACAGGAGACAGGATGGGTGGTGGTGTGTATGGCGGCAGGGTGATGGGGTTCTCGGGCAGGCGTATGGGAGAGCGCAGGTTGCTCTGGTAGGAGGAGATGCTGGAGTAGAGGGAAGGAGGGATGAAGGTGGATGGTTTGTGTGGCGGGATGATGAGAGGTTCGGGGCGAGGTCTGCGCTTGAATTTGGATTTTCCATCCTCTCCCAGTCCTGGATCATTTTCCCCGTCCTGTGTAGAAGAAGGGTTGAAGTGAGTTTAGGGTTTGATCGGACATTTAAATTTCAGTCAAATGGAATGGTTTTGAAAAAGTATTAGCCAATACCGGAATTACCATCTTAGAAAATGTTTCAGAGCCCTGAACTAAATATCTAGTTGCTCCACCTTTAACAGCAACCAAACACTTCTGATAGCTGCAGATCAGTCTCAGAAACTGCTGTAGTAGAATTTTGCCAACTCATATTTGAAGAACTGCCTTAGTCCAGCCACAATAGAGGGCTTGTCAGTATGAACTGATCTTCTCAGGTCCCACTAAAGAATCTCAATGGGGGGGTTCAGGTCAAGACTTTATCTTAACCACTACGAAACCATCCAGAGGTGGACTTACTCTTCTGCCCAATCTGGATCATTGTCTTAATAAATAAATAAAGTCTCATGTTATCTTAATCATTGCAGGTCATTTCTTTCCCTGAGGCAACAAAGTATCCCCCCAGAACACGGCAGAAAGAGCTGAAAACGTTTGTGACAGAAAGGTGTGACAACACGCAGAGCTTCCCAGACCTTTAGAGGCAAAAGAGGCAATTATACACTATTCGACCGGTGGTTGTAATGTTATGGCTGATCGATTCGTAAAAGCTATGATTTGTACAATATACAGTGTGTTATCAATACCATTTGTTAGGGAAATTCCCTGTTTGATATAATACTGAACACATCTCTATACCTCCCGTGTGAATTTCCTGGTGTGTAATTGAATGTATCCAATCATAAATGAGGCCATTGTCTGAACATTGTGCTGTCACACCCAAGGACCAACTGTGGGCAGCCTCTGGGGAGAGCGAAACATTCCAGGGTCACATTAAAGCGCCATCCCTGAGACAATTTTAACCTTCAGCTACTGTTACTCCTGACTGTGGTAGATCTTTTTTTTAAGGTTTAAGTAAAACTCTCAAAGACGAAATCGGTTTTACGATCATTAATTCACATTTCCGCGACACACGTACGCATTAAATTTGATTAATTAATAGAAAAAAAAACTGACAGAAAAACGTGGCTGATGTATCGCGCCCACATGTTATCTCCACAAGGTCATTTCATAATATCTGCTTGTCCTTGAGCTCACACACCTGCACACTATAACAAGAGGAGCGATCCTGCAGGAAAAGCTGAGCGCGGATGTTGAGGCACAGAAATGGGTTATTTGACCACAGATTAAACTTTATGTTTGTTTGGGTTGAGTTATTCTTTGCTCAAGAATATATTTTCTTCAAATTAAAATTCATGTTCTTGCAAAAAAAATATTTGTCTGTGACCAGAAAGTCCCACTTTGTGCTCATGGGTGAATCATAAATGTAATGTCATAGTTATAAGGACATGCAGAAGTTTAGCAAAAAAGAGTAGTGGTTGTATGGAAAATAACATATGTTGTAATTTCAATTGAAATTTTATAACTTCAAACTATTCCATGATTTACTCATTTGCCCAAATTAATTTTAAATTAAACAATTCTTTACATGACAAATTCGGATCTATGATTAAATACAAAACATGTAATAATATCCCTGAAAAGTCAGGGCCATTACGAAATCCTCCTCACCGCCCCAGATCCTTCGTTTTAAAGCAATGGCTCGAAAACTATTTCATGGATCTTATATTTTATACTCCCATAGACCTTAGAACGAGGAAGATCTCGACCGCTTTTAAGAAATCCCAGTTGCATATTTCTAACACTAGGGGATGCTTTATCGCCAAAGGTTTTCGGCCTATCATTTCTCAACCATTTGTCCGATGTAGTCCAGATTTGGTGCATATGAATGGACTCGAGATCTATCCTCCTTATTTCATATTGTATTCTAATAATTCATATTTCACTTGCTATTGGGGGCTATTTTGCAATAAATACAGTTTCCTGGCCGTTAAGTGATAACCATATGTCCGACTATGTTCAAATTGGCTCATAAGAACCTACACAGAGAGATCCATCTTGTATATATATTATTTCATTATAATAGTTCATATTTTAATCATTAGGGAGAGTGATTTGTGGGAAAGAGATTCTCGTCCGTAACCTCCCTACCAAAAGTCCAGTTGTGTCTAAATTTAGCTCAAACCAATTGACACAAGGAAATCTGTCTCCTTTTATTACTGATCACAAAAAAAATTGTTACAAGTATTTATCTTCATCATTGACTAATTATTGGATCTTATCTTAGAGCATATTGCTGACATCATAGAAATAGTTAGGTTGAGTCAGTATATGGATTGTTAGCGATTATAAATGAGTAACATTTAATTTGAGGACTTCGATCAGGGAGATTTGCTTGTACAACGCAGTGGACTGGGGTCTTTTTGAGGACATACCCCTGTGTCGGGGACGACACGGTGGGCCTAGGTAGTTTTTATAGCTCACTAAGTATAGAGGGTATACTATGCTACAAAAAACACTTCTACCTTTATTGCCAGTTTACACTGAATTAATTTAGCGTCTTTGGGTAGTTCAGTTTAAGAGATTCAAATACAGGCTAAATAATCAGTCACACATTAGACAATTTTCATAGACATTCAAACTGTATCAGACGGTCGTTAACAGTCACACACTTGGATTCAGATCTCCGAGTTTGGTTCAGCAAAAGGACAGACTGATGTATAAAAAGCTTCTTCAGCTTGTTCCTTTATAATGGAGAGACTATAAATCGCGTGTTAGATGGCAGAATTTGATATTCTCCATTCAAAACATGCGAAGAATCAGAAGGGAAAGCTGCCACCGAATCTGAATGTACTCCTGATGTAATTTATAAAGCGGATGTTGAGGATGGAGTGGCGGGGGAGATGAAAACGGGGAGGGCAAAAGAAGAGATACATTAATGTAGTGAGGGGACGTGAGAGTGGCCGGAATGACAGAAAAGGATGCCAAGGACAGCAGGAAGTGGAGAATAAAAATTCTGCTGTGGCAACACCTAGTCTGGTTCAGACAGTAAACAAGATAAATAATTGATAACAGCAAAATAGAGTTAAAGTGGTCCTACTTTCACAGTACTAACATATACATTTTTGCTCACACGATACGAGGCCAAGGATAAGAAGTCATATTTTTGGTACAGGTATACTTAAATAAAATTTTGATTGCTTGACTTTTACTTTGAAAGTAAATACGACCTGTAGTGTTACAACTTAGACATGAACGACATCTGTGAATAGTGCCGTTACTTGAGGCAATATTGACATGTGAAGGTACCGACTGTGTGATTACATATTATCATAAATCTGTGTAATCCAAATGTCACAACTAAACAACACTAACCTGGCCAAAACTCTCCGTCATGGAGTTTCGGAGCGATCGCCGACGAGCCACGATGACAGAAGGTTTGCAGTCAGAGTGTCCTGCCTGCCGCTCGCTGGCGCCGAGTCGTCCTTGAGCCCATCCTCCCTGAGAATCTGACTGATTCCTGTGCACTGGCACCGACACCGGGATCACAAGAGGCACCAAGGTGGCCTGCCTGCCTGCAGAAATTTCTTCCTGTCGAGTTACAAAGCAAAGAGGAGGGAGGAGAAGCAGCAGGGATGATGAAGAGTTATCTTGTTAGGGAAAGATTTTTCATTTCCAACGACATTAAACAAACTGCAACATTTGTATCGCTCCAGCAAGCAAAATAGTGGCCTTCTTTAAATGGAGCCTTCACACCTCCTTCATTCAGTTGGGACTTTTCAGTTTGATCCAAATCCAAATGGATGGTGTGAACCCTCAGAGCTTAACTAAAGAGTCAGACTCACACAATCACACAAAAACCCAAACCTTTGCTCACATTTCCAGGTGTGAAAGAGCCAATGTTAATTCAGCAACTGAAATGATCTACCTATCACGTGAGTGTATTACTTTAAAACTGTCTACGCATGGGATTGATCATCAAATTACCTGTGCCAAGGTGGTTTTATAATAAATAATAACGTATCCTTTGTTAATCACATTCAGTCATGCACAGTACAACACAGTATGAAGGATTCCACAAAAATTACAGCACCGATTTCTGTGGAACTTTCTGGGAGGATGGGTTCTGACCAGAATAGTCTAGACTTGACCTATCAGTTGCATTTCTAGTGCAACTGATAAAATGCAGCGGCTGGGGGAACGCAGGTCAGTTTATTTTATTTTTACTGGAAGTGAAAGTAAGACCCGGAGTTTGATTGGAGCTAATCTATAAAATGCTGCTTGTTAACCACCATACAGCAGCTCTGAGTCTGTGAGAAGCAATAGTAAACCTGTTTGGTGTGTGAAAGGGAGTATAGGAGCGCAGCTGTGCAGCATGACAGCTTGACCCCTCCCTGGCTCTGCTGAATGACTATGAAAGAGTCTGAGGAATGTGGAGGTGTGCAGACATGCAGCTGCTCCAACTGTACGACCGGCATGCAAGCTCTGCACAAAAACCTACGTAAGCCTGACAAACCCCCTCAAGGCAGAGCGCCAAACATCCCTCTGCCAAGAGAATAAGAAAAACATGACGAGTTATTGAGTTTTTCTGTTTAGCAAAGCTGCTATGAGGGGAAAGAGGCCAGTTTACAGTCAGACGGTTGATCAATTGGAATTTTAGCAGTAAAAATGCTGAGTCACAAAGTTGAGTTTATTGCAATGATGAAAATGTAAGCATATTTCAAAATCCAATAACAGGTGGGAATCTTCTAAAGGTCTAAAATCTGTTTCTGATTGAGCAAGTGTCTTTTGTTATTATACTCTACAGCATAGTAAATAGACCTAAGAAAGGGTTTCGTAAACCATAGGGAAGTTCTGCAGAGAAACAAGGTTCTTCCCCTTTGTACAGATATTTGCCAACTTCTGTAAGTAACTAAAAAATGCTCCGAAATGCACAAATTAGCCAATGTGGTCACTTTCCTTCAAGTTGAGCCTAAAGGGAGTATTTAAATTAAACATATATAATAAACACGCTATTATACTGGGAAAATCCCCCTTCAAAATTAAGTTTAAAAAAAACTAATACAAGGGTTTTTAACTTGAAATAAGTAAAAATAAAGCATTTGGCCAGAAGAACAAGTGAAAGTTTGCTTGGTAAGACTTCTTGAAATAAGACGTAATATTCAGATCGAGAAATAAGCTGGGACATTATCTTTTTAACTATAACTTACTCGTATTGGGGAGTGTTGTGTCTAGGAATAAGCCAGTAAAACCCACAAAACTAGCACTTCTTTCCTTAAAAGTAGCTTTGGTTTTTTGTTTCCATACATATAACTTCAGGTTGTATAGTAGAGACACTCTTCTAGATTTAAACCAACACATACTCAAAATAAAAGTAGAAAGGGATATTGCATCATTTTAAGATGGAAATACTGGAAATACTCATATGACCCGTTATATTTTCTGGAAAAAAAAGTTTTTAAGCAATTGTGTCATATATTGTGTGCAAAGAGGCATTTTGACTAAAACTTAGACAAATACAGTTGTTAAGATTTTGAGTTTTTGCAGTGTAGCATTAGCAGCAGAGTAATGAGTGTATTTTTTTTTTTTTTTACCTTGACCATCTTAGCTGGCTCCATTTTTGACGCCTGCTGGGCCAGAGTCTCAAGGTTGATCTCCTTAGACGCCCTCCGTCTCCTGCTGGTGATCTGGATGACCCCTCCCGTTGTCACTTGGCTTTCCCCTGCTCTCACAATCTGAGCGCCTGCTACACCGTTCTGGGGGAGCGGAGGATCTTTGGATGCTTGAGACCAGATGTTTGTGGATCCAGGACCTAGTGGGGACTGTCCGTCTCTGGACAGGCGCCGGGAGCGCCGGGGTGCAGCGAGCGATACATCTGCAGGATCAGAAAGATTAGTGGAGACTTTCTCATCTGGGCCTAGAGTAGGTATGGATGATGGGTCATGGACTTGGGTCTCAAGCTCTTGCTGCAGCTCCAATGGCGAGACTGTCTTTTTAGGCATGGTGTCAGGGGGACACGCCTCGGGAGGCTGATACGCCACAAAGTTTTGGGTTTGTTGCAGTTTTGGTTGCGCTTGAAGTTGTGCCGTTTCTTGCTGCGGCACGTTTTGTTGTTGCAATTGCTGCTGCTGTTGTTGCTGCTGCATGTGCTGAATGTGCTGCTGTTGCCTCTCCTGCAGCTGTTGCTGATGATACTGTTGCTGCATTTGCTGCAATTGTTGCTGCTGAATCTGATGCTGCTGCATTTGTTGCTGCTGCTGCAAATGCTGCTGCTGTTGCTGCAACTGAAGGTGGTGCTGCTGGTGAAGCTGCTGATGTTGTTGTTGTTGCTGCTGCTGTTGCTGCTGCTGATGTTGGTGATGGTGATGCATTTGCTGCTGCTGCTGCATTTGGTGGAGCAAATGTTGCTGACTTTTAGGCTGTTCGCCATACACCAGGCCCGGGACTCCCTTATTTCCTGGATAAACCGGGTAATAACCAGATGGCAACTGCTTGCTGGGCCTAAATGTAGTCGGGAAGGTCTGCAGTATGGACCCTTGCAGCGTATGAGAGGGCAAATGGGGCTGACCTTGGAGCTCCACACCTTTATGGGAATGCTGGTAGGCCTGCAGCTGAGCCTGATGCATAGCAGCCGCAGCATGCTGCTCCCACTCTAACCCTCTCCCCTGAGCTTGAGTTTGAGCCTGGGTGGCATCTCTGTAGGCCTCAACAGGCCCTGGCAGTTGGTTTTCTCCGGCAATGGGCAGAGCTACCCCTTCATGTACTCCTTTATGGAACGCCATCTGACCCCTGACATTCACCCCACTTATATAGGGGCCAAAATTCTGCCCCCAGCCTGGCACTGGAGCTTCCTGAGACCAGCCAGGGGGCTGTATGGAGTCCTGGTGCATCCACTTTCCAGGAGCAGTCTGTTGATAGTGTGGTAGACTTTGGGGCCCTTTCTCAGGATTGTAAACACCAGAGCTGCTTGAGGAGTCGCTGTGGCCTGACTCTACAGCTGGAGGTCCCATTCCATAATAAACCTCCCCTGAATGCTGCACAGGCTCTTTCATTGCTGCAGCCCGATGCTTGCCGCCCTTGTCAGAGTTAACTTGAGGAGGAAGACTCATAATAAACTAAGAAAATAGTCTCTAAGGGTTCAATTGTTGACTCTGTAGTGTACTTCCTTTCTTTTCGATGTATTTCAGTGAGAAATCCTTGAGGAAGGGAGAACTTAACCATTCCTCCAGGATGAAATATGTTTGCTGTCCATTCTTCTCTTCATGGTGCAGAGCCCTGTGGGAGAAAGGAGGGGTTAGGTACTTTCTATTTCTCTCAAGACAAGCATAGGAAAGTTTTCAGTCAGCTAAAGAGGAAATGGAGGCCTGCACGAGCAAACAGCAATGAAATCAGAGTCGGTTCAAGTTGGAAGGGAGAAAACGACTGTAATTTGATAAGAACGCCGAGGTGTGTGCAGAGAAGAGGCTATAAAGTAGACAAGTTTGAGAGGGTCAGCAATAAGGAGGCGCCTGCGGTGTAGTTGGCATAACAAGAAATACAGGAAACGAAGGGACTGGTGCAATCACCCGAGCGGTAGCCAGTGGTGGTATGTTCAAAAAGAATCGGCAGCGAGAAAGCGCCTGAAGAGCGAATTCAGCTGATCAGTGCGCAATAGTGACAGCGTGTACCTCACAGCTCTCCATTTCCAGCCCCATGGAGTCACTTTGGCTCCGATCAAAGTCGACTGCATGCAGCTCCATGGAGGGATCCTACGCAGCAAACTGTCACAACTCTGACAACTTTCCCTCGAGCTTCAGAGCGCGTGGTGTGGCGTAGAAGCTACTTTACAATCCGACAAAAACATGATCCAAAGGCAGGACAAGGCGCGTGGTCGCTTTAGTTGCGATGTTGCACAAATTCGTGCACTTCAGGAAAACATGTCCACAACTTTGTGCCCGAGCAGCACACGCTGAGTGTTTGCGGACTCTGCCCTACAGCGGCCTGCGCTGGTACTTCCGCAGATTTGGACGCAGCGCACCAGAGAGCACGTCTCTGTTCCTGTTTATCCAGAGTGGATGAAACGTAGCGGGGTGGCGCTCCGCCTTGCCCAAAACAGCCCAACTCACATCCTGTTGTCCAATCCGATTGTCCGGCCACGCCCACTGCTGTATCCGTGTGCGTTTGTTTTAATGCCATGGCTCTCCCTGAAGGCGGAATCACTCTTTCGGAGTGTTCCGTTCAGAATCAAGGGTGTAGTCAGGATTTTAGAGACTCAATCAGCGTCAAAGCAGCGCCTCCACACTGATTTTTTTTTCATTTTACTTAACACACGATACAAAACACATGGCACCCTCCATTACCTTACCTACAAAATGTCAAAATCAGGTTGAACAGGAAAAAATAATAAGGAATAACTTAAATAAACTAAAAATAAAACAAATACTAAAAATAAAACAAATACAGAAAAAATTAAAGAAAACAGCACAATGCACACAAAGAGGATATGAATGTCACTTTGTAATTCCCCGCGTGGATTAATAAAGTTTGTTAATGTGGTTATTAATCTGGATTAGAGGTTGTAGGAATTCTGAATGAAGTTGTGTTGTTAATCACACATGCAGGGTAAAAAACTGTTATTAATGTTCATAATACCTGAAATATATATTCAAATATTTATTATAGTTTTAGTAGAAGCAGCAGCCGGCTATGGAAGGTAAGTTCATATAGCAGGTTTCATGCACACTTCAAGCATTCAAGAATGACTTCTAATGTGATTGAGTGATGTTTCAGATAACGTCTCGGAATGTTTGTGTTTTATCACAAACAGTTATGGTCACGTGGAATGGACCATTGCGATGTTTATGAAGCATTATGTCCCCTGTCTTAGCTGGATGTTGCGCCACTCTGTCTCCAGGACACAGCAGGAGAAATATGCAGGACAGACTACAGCACTGTGACGTCACCACCGCTGCTACGAGGCAGTGGTGGCGTCACTATTAGACAGACATATTTCAGATCCACTGAATTCTCTACAAATTTATAAAATAAACAGTTAATTAACTTTACTTTATCAGACTGAGGATTGTGTACAGAGCTGCAAAATAGGCCAATATATCTTGGATAAATATTCATGTCTATCTGACATTTGAAAATTATTATGATGATTATTTAATTTCTAGCCTTGTTTCCAGGTTTAGTTGCTCTATTCTTTTAAATGATCAAATGGGGCAATTAGAGACTAGGTGGGGACACCTATCAGCCACAACATAATAACCAGTTGTGTCCCCTAATCCTTTTCTGTAATTTTAACACTGATACTCTTTTTTCCCCCAAACTTTGTTTATTCCTTTTAAATACATGAGAAATTAAGATGTGAAGCGGATACAAAACAAAAGGAGGGGAATAAGATAAATAAGGGAAAACAATGGATGAATAAATAAATAGTCTGGACTTTCTTTACAAATTATAATGTTTAATATATAATTATAATATTAATGAGTTATAAGTGAGGGGCTTTGTTAAAAGAGAGAAAACACTCAGAGAAACATGTTAAGAGAGTGGCCTCCTCTGTAATTTCGTTAAACAAATACTGGCGTTGTTGTTTTTTTAACTTAATTGAGACAATTGAACGGGTACAACACACATTGCTAGTATACACAGTGAACAGTTATTATGTTTCTGTCTGCAAAGGACAAGAAAAGAAAAAGACAATATTATAATCAAAAATCAATGCCAGGAAGTCCAAGTGATAGTAATAATAAAATATATTAAAAACTCTTAACTACCTTGTAAAGCTTATAGTAATTAAGTTAGTTTGAATTCATTTTTTTTTTTGAACATTCTGAAATTGAAGCGATGCATTATTTGTTAGGCAGTCAGTTCCAGAAAATCTGGCTTTTTATTTGACAATTTGGATCTATCAATATAAAATTTGGTAAAGATAATAAGTCAAATGATCACTTAAATCCTAGAGTAGAAAGTCCTATCAATGTCAATGAATGCAAACAAAACATCTTTCCAACAATAATTTAAAGTGTGGGGTAAAAATATGAAATGCAATAAGACGTGAAATTTCACTCTTCAGTTGTTATACATGATTATTGTTTGTCTACATGTATTATTCCTGTGATGAAATGGTGACTCATTCAGTATTTACCCTGCCTTTCGCTCAATGTCAGCTTGGATAGCCTCAAGTCCTGCGCCCCTGAAACCGGTTAAATAGTTTTGGATAATGAATGACTGCATGGACCATACCTGTGAAGCATTTTAAATTATATCTTTTTGACTTTGTTAGTCAGTTGCTTGAAAAAAGCCAAATCTTTTACCAAAAAATATACCAACAAAAGGGAAAATAATTCCAAGAGTCCACTAAATTAATTTCTCTAGTTTCCTTGGGCATTTTCAGATCTGTTACACAATTTTGACATTGAGGACTGCAATTGTTCCATATAGTGTTATAGAGTTTACTATAATATCTTTTAATTTGAATTACTGATTAAACATTGATATGGATGGCTGATGTTTTATTGCTTTTTTGGGATTTTCCTTGTTTCAGGGTTTTCTATAATTTTATGATTTTACATTTTTGGTTTGTGATCAGGGCACCAGTGAAAATGTAGTCCCATCTCAATGGATTTCACTGTTAAGATAAATAAAAGCACCATGCCATCAGCATTTTTTACATATTCCATCCACTGTCTACAGGCTGCTGATCTCAGCAATGGTGGGTCCCGGAAGTGCGATGATGAGAAAAGTGACGTCAGCTTAAAGCGTCTACCAACCGCGTTTTAGGATAACCTGGTTGAGTGAGAACGCGCAGGGAGAATGAGGACTGTTTGCATTTTACACTCTAACTGGGATCACAAATCGGCCACCAGGCGAGGAAATAAAGGTTGTAGTTAACGGTTTTCTCGAGCAAATATGCAAATTAGCTTGTTTAAAGCTCCGCCATTGCTTTGAACGTTGTCACCTAGCTGCATTAGCTTCTTAGCAGCTAATCCAGTCAAATGGCCGGTTGATGGAGGTTTATGATGATTGATTTACGCAGAGCTAATCAGAGCTGCGTGTTGACACGGAGTCAATAACCCCAAATGATGCTAGCTGCTATCCTTTCTGACATCGAGGCAGAGCTTTACCCTTAAAGCAGTGATGTGCAGCTAACCGTTAGAGCAGTTTTGTTAAAAGGCACAATTTATGTTTATGTTTCACACTGTGTGATGAACGAGTAATAATCTCATCCTTTTATCTGTGCACGCCCATTCCCCTGCAATGCATATAGATTTGACCAAATCTGCCCCCTGTTTCCCAGTTAGCGTCACTGATGCCAGGTGCAGGCTGTAGCTGAGAGCACTCAGGATGAGTGGGGCTGGAGAGCACACTGACATCCTGTCAGTAGCAGACGTGGTGAGAGACAGATGGAAAGTGGTAAGGGAAATCACCCCAAAAACATGTTGTACGGTATAACACAATACCCACAATTAGATTTAGAATTAACTCACGCTTCTTCTCAGATGAAGAAGATAGGTGGAGGTGGCTTTGGGGAGATCTATGAGGTTTTGGATCAGCTGAGCCAAGCCACTGTTGCTTTAAAGGTGGAGTCTGCTCAACAACCAAAACAGGTGCTGAAGATGGAGGTGGTTGTGCTGAAGAAACTTCAAGGTGAGTGATGCGACACTGTTCAATCTTCGTTATTAAAAGTATTACTGACACTTCTAGTATTGCATCCAACTGTCAAAACAAAAAATACTCGTACTGCAGCGAACTAAAGTAAGGAGAAACTGCTGATGTGGTACAGCCACATGCTCCACATTCCGTTTATGTACTTCATTGTCCACATCACAACACTCGACAACCAGTATCAATGACTTTCCATTTATCAGTGCAAAGATGACGGTAATCAATTAATAGCTGGGATCAAATTAAAATCCATTCCAAAAAGTGGTCAAATGCAATCGAAATATTGCCCAAAATGTGATCCGTTACGTACCAAATGTGATCAAAACGGCATCCTAAATGCAAAATCCAAAGTAGTCAACAGAAAATAATAATAATAATATATTTAATTTATAATGCACTTTACATTTGGATCAAATCTCAATACTCACTCTACACCTTGAATAACCAGATGCCATGCAGCAGTGAACAGGTGATTGCATTTCTAATCTTTGTGTACACCCCTTCAGTGACATTCCTACAACCCAAGTGCATATGTGTGTATGTAAACAAACCAAGTGCATGA
Source organism: Lophius americanus (assembly GCA_037951165.1). Classification (NCBI taxonomy): domain Eukaryota; kingdom Metazoa; phylum Chordata; class Actinopteri; order Lophiiformes; family Lophiidae; genus Lophius; species Lophius americanus. The sequence goes on along the minus strand of JBBDHG010000026.1, from coordinate 4,652,952 downwards.
ATCTGGATGAGACTTACTACATATGTGGCTCCTATGGAAGGGATTAGAAACAACAATTCTTCTTAAAATTTGTGTTGCAGTGGTGGAAAACCCCACAGAACATCTTCTTGGTAAAGTTAGTAAATTACTGTGTCTTTATCGCGAAATTTAGCCGACGATTAATTTTTTCTGCAACTAATTGTGATTTATTTCTGTTGTTTATTTTAATTTTACCATCATACAGTATAAGTCTAACTAAAGTGAGATAATACACATGCACCTGCAGCTGTAAAACAAGTCCAGTGAAATGGGGGTGGCGGTGGACCTGTTGTTTATTGTATAGTACCAAAACTTATCTCAACGCACTTTCTAAAGTGCCCGTCTACACCACAATCATAACTCTACAGGTACCCAATAATTCCCACATTAGCAAGAAGCTGATGACAGTGGCAACAAATAAAAAATATGCAAATAAGCAAAATATGCCCAAATGATCAATAATATTCACGTAAGAAGAAGAGATTAACAGCAAGTGGCACTTAAGACACGTTCACATTGCCAGGCTGGACTACCAAGTGACTTGATACCATTTATTTTTTTTGTCCTAATAAGACACAAATCATGTATTCATTTTTTCAGGGTGTGCATCAGATCTTTTCATCTAATATTTGAGTCAGTTAAAGAAAATGGATTCATGTGCAATCAATGGCCATGTTACAGTCAGATTGAAAACTATGTGGCATTTAGCATCCACTCATGCACTGGGTGCTGTTGTCCTCAGCAGTGTCGTGAAACAAAGCCACCAGAGAGGAGAGAGAGAAGCCGAGAAGCCATGTGGTTGTCAGCTGCCTGCCTTCTGCTTCTGAACAGCAAAATGTCATGCTTCAAAATCAGATTGGAACAGTATGGCTTGTAATGTGAACATAGCCATGGGCTAAAGTGACATTTCTGCTCACAGCTGAATAAGATCAATCCCATTACTTCACAGCCTTATGCCTGTTGACTTCTTATTGGATGGAGCTACATGCCAAGAAATGCCTGGAATACACCAATATAACAAAAACACATACAGGGTTTCCACAGCTGGTTATATTTTTATGAGTCTCCCAAACATACTAATATAAGGTTGTCTAGAATAGCATCAATAACTACAAATGTTGGGACAACAGTAATCAAGCAGCAATTGCTTATAACAAACAACAATTTTTTGACAGGCAAAGATCATGTGTGTCGCTTTGTGGGCTGTGGCCGAAATGATCGTTTCAACTACGTGGTGATGGAACTCCAGGTAGGATCCTCACCACTCAGTGCTAGTCAAGTATTTCATTTTCATCTGACAAGAAATCACTGTGTCATGCAACACTGGTGTACTTTCTTAAGGGGAGGAATCTGGCAGATTTGCGAAGAACCCAGCACCGCGGCACCTTCTCTGTCTCCACAACTTTGAGACTCGGCAAGCAGATTTTAGCGGCGATCGAAAGCATTCACTCTGTTGGCTTCCTCCACCGCGACATTAAACCTGTAAGTTGACCTAAACCCAGTGGTTTCTTTGTGAAATTTGTTGTCACTGTGTTAATTTAGAGAACGTCATAGTACCATATGTGACGTTTCTATTTTTTAAATTTCAGTCAAACTTTGCCATGGGAAGACTAGACAGTACCTGCAGATGCTGCTACATGCTTGATTTCGGCTTGGCCCGTCAGTTCACCAATTCTAGCCAGGAAGTCCGTCCTGTAAGTACACAGTGTTGACTTCCTTTAAAATGATTGTTATTATCAGATATCCTTCAACTCACACATCCTCATACAAGTTACCTCATCCGCATTTTATACCAAACTTCTGACACCTGAAGTTCAGAAGTTTGGTGTCATAATGTAAAAGAATGACCAGGCATAAAAAAAATGGCATTCAGATCCAAAATTTTACAATGGTGTTTGACCTGCATGATTGCAAACATGTGGTTAGACCAGAATTTGAATCAGGGATGGCTAATATTCTGATGTATTCCTGTCTGGAATTTAACAACATCCTGTCTTCTATCTTGTTATCCTTTGTGTACGCTAAGTATGTTTGAGTTTCACTGACAGTTTTCCTCTGGGGAGTAAAGCACTTTACCTTACCTTTGATAAAATAGAATGGCACTCAATAGAATTTTCATGAATTGAATATGAAATAAATACTTGCTTCAGCACACAAGACTATATTTTAAAATTGAATTCAATGGGCTCAAACATTCTCCATTCATTTTAATCAACATATACCAAAAGAAGGTTTAATTCCCTTGGATCTAGAAACAACATCATTTGTTATTATTAGTATTTACAGATACTGCTGAATAGCCCTTTTAACAAGCTGTGCAACATCGCCCCAACAGAGAAACTTAATTTTATGTTTACACTGTACACAACTTTAGCGCAACAATGCAGCGTGATTTTCTTTTTGTTACTTGTCTGTTTTTTAAGTGCAAACCGGCTGTCTGTGAGGAAAAAAAGATTTTAAGTATAATACAGTAGTGCCGGCATTCAATATGACATTGTACATGAGTGTCAATCAACACTTTTTAATAAATGGCTTAATGTGGCAAAAACAACAATTTACTTATGGAGTCTATCTGTAATCACTTTATTCTCTTTCAGCCCCGTCCCGTGGCAGGCTTCAGAGGAACTGTGCGTTATGCTTCAATCAATGCCCATAAGAACAAGGTGAGCGGAGATTCAAAACGTGACTTTAAAAACATTTTCTTTTTGTTTTGTGAAGTTCCTCATACTTGTTTATCCTAATCGGTAGGAAATGGGCCGTCATGACGATCTGTGGTCCCTGTTTTACATGCTGGTTGAATTCATGGTTGGTCAGCTGCCCTGGAGGAAAATTAAAGACAAAGTATGAGCTTCTCTGATATATTAAATACAGATTTGTAATTCATGATATATGTATCTCAAACTCTTTTCCCTCCCACTTCTCTGCTTTCAGGAACAAGTAGGAAATCTCAAAGAGACCTATGACCATCGTCTCATGCTCAAGCACCTTCCCTCAGAATTTACCACCTTCCTGGATCATATCTTGATTTTAGACTACTTCACTAAGCCTGACTATCTGGTGGGCAATCTTCTGTGGTGTATGTAGTTCATGAGCTGTGAATGACCCTCCGGCTGCTTACAAAGGTTGCCTCTTTTTTCTCTGTGACAGCTCCTGATGTCAGTGTTTGAGAATGCCATGAAGAGCCACAACGTCCTGGAGAATGATCCGTACGACTGGGAGAAATCTGATTCTGAGGAAATGCTGACAGTAGCTGCTGCAGCAAACACTGCTCAGCAGCTCACTCGCCTCACACCAGCGTACTTAGGGTATAAACTGCCAAAGAAAGCTCAGTCACTATTTCCACAGTGCTGTTGTTGTGCTCCATTAACTGCAGGACAGTCATTGCTAGACTTGAGCAATTCAAACTCCCCCCACACACTCCATCTTCTTATAATTAGAATAGAAATCTGCAATGTCAAAAAAAATCTAAATTGTTCTCTGGAAATGAGCTTGCGGCATGACCTCTATCTCCTCCACAGCATGGCCAATGCTTCAGTGCTGCCGGCCGAGCTGCAGAGGGAAAACACGGAGGACGTCCTTCAAGGGGAGCGGCTCAGTGATGCTGACAATTGCCCTCAAATCCCCACGCCAACCACCCATGGTGGAGACGTTTGGGAAGAGTTAGACCGCAACCGGAATCATAAACACGCGCAGCCGATAATCAGGAAGGTAAGGGTAAACGCTGAGCAGGATTCCTTTTATAGCAGCTTTTTTTTTTCTGTACAGTGAGATGTCATGTTTTAATTTAGGATTATCCCCAGGACTACAATACCTTTGTATGGAGTGCTGACAGCGGACCTCCCCAACCTCTGTGATTAAATCTACCCCTCCTGAGTTAGAATAGAATCCCTTTAGGACTCCACTGACTGTGTCCCACTGCCATCTTGAATCTTTAGTGAAGAAAAAACTAAAAACTTTAAGACATGGGAGTTGTGTTGCAGCTCTTGAGGGGTACAGTATTTATGTTTTGAGCTTTCTTATCATCCATTCTTCTCAGGTGATGAGTGAGGATGAACACAGTCAGAACCAAGGGATCCAGAGCCCCAACACTGGTTCCATACAGAGCTCTCCCAGACGGGTGCGATCCGAAACCATGTTCTTAGAGAGGGCAGCCCCACTTCTCCGGAGGATAAGACACAGTCAGAGCTTGGCGTTTGAGAAGAGGCTCGCACCTGAACCCAAGCCCACCATTGAACGCTTCCTTGAAGCCTAGTTAGTACTCAGTACACACCATATTACAAAAAATACAGTACTGTGAAAGAAGTATTTAACGCCCTCCTGATTTATTCTATATTTGTGTATCTCAGACTAAACTGTGTTGGATCGTTAAATAATATGTTGGATAACAAAGGGATCCAGAGTAAACACAAAAAACAAGTTTTTAATGATTGTTTTATTTGAAGGCAAAAATATTGTTATCACTGGCGTAAGGACTATTTTCTCCCCTGAATTGAATATCTCGTTGTTAACTTGAGGTTAGTCCCACTTTGACCGACTCGTCTTTACAGAACTGCCTTAGCGCAGCTAAATTGGATGGTCTGTAACCATGAACTGATCCTTTCAGGTCCCACCAGTTTCTCAATGAGGTTACGGCCAAACCTTGACTAGCCCAACCCAGAATGTTAATTTCAATCTTTTTGATCCATTTAGAGGTTGACTTACTCTTCTGCTCTGTTTTGCGTGAATCAGTTGTGCTTAAGCTCCAATTCACAGACTGAAGAGCTGATTGAGCTGTGTGGTTCAGGTGAACTTTGATGCTCTTCCTGGTTAGCAGTGGCTTTCGCCTCACCACTCCTGCTGATAAAGTCTTCTCCATTTTTAGATAATGTGTCTCACTGGTTCTGAAGAATCCCAGAGCATTGATAATAGCATTAACTTCCCAAACTGTTATTTTTCAGTCACCTTTTCCTCATCTCTTCTGAAATATCTTTTGATTTTGGCCCTTTGTGCTGCTATTGAGACCTACAAGCCAACTTCCTGCTTCTGAAAATGGTCCTTTGAAGTGATGGTTTGATTGAACAGGACTGGGTGGGTCATTCCAGCTGAAACCAGTTATTTATGCTGTTTGGTAATTTTTGGTTTAATTTTTAAGACAGCAAATTCTTTTACACACAATTATTATATAAAATTTTCATTTTGTGTTTACTCGGGTTGTACTATGTTAATTTATGTTTGATGACTTGACGTTAAGTAGAAGAAACCAGGACAAAGTATACTACGTTTTACAGTACTGTTCACTGACAGCCTGGAGACAGAACCTCATTATGACGTGCACAATATGTTGTTTCAGCTTGGGCAAACCGCGTCCTGTCCTTTCTAAAGTTGGGGAGAAATCTATCTCTGAGAGACAGGCGCCTTCCTGCAATGAGGAACTATCTGGCAAAGGAACCCCCGATCCTGAGGAGGCTCCGGCAAGCAGTGGGTTTGTGGCTGTAAACCTGAGTCCAGTGCTGAAGGAGGCAGACTCTCAGGAGTGGGTGATGCTGGAGCTTGAGCAGGGCAGCAGTTCTGGAGCCACCAAGCCTTCAAGTGAAGCCATGCACGAGGACAAGCATGGGAACCGCATGCCTTCTGAGAGTGAGCACCAACCATCTGAGAAGCAAGATGGTCAGTGCCCGGCGGTACCGACCAGTCCTGTTTTGTCCCAAATGTCCATGCCTGGTACGTGGTTATTGGGCCACAGGAGACTGCCGGGTGTGCTGGGGCAAATGCCCTCCATCCTAATGGGAAGAGCCCAGATGGACCAGGTATGGATGTACAGCTATTGTTAATGTGCATGAACTGACATCAGTATTGCATATTTGTAGTAAATAAGAGAAGATAATGTAAGCTAGTGATCTGACCTGAACACATTGTAAGTATCAGAGCTAACCGGCCCAGACCCGTCACAATTTGTTACAATAGGTGCCTTTTTTAATTTTATTTTATGAACATTATGTGAGTGCAGTATTAACACAGTGCATCACTCCCTTGCATCATGAAAACATGGATTCTTTACATTATATTATTCTGAGGACCTCTACAACTTAGATCTTGCATATACTTAAGACTCGCATATATATTTTGGATCGGATTCCATCCATCATGTTTCATTTCTGGAGAATAACCCTGAAACTGTTTGATAGTTTTTGCAAAGGTTTCTACAACCAAGTGCTAAGTGGTGCCTCTTGCTGTTTAAGGGCTATTTCATTCATTCTCATGTTTTCATTTCCATGGTTACAAGTTGAACTTATTCATGCTACGAAATGGATTGGTCCAAGATTAAGGTTTTTGGGGCTCAATTTTGAAATGAGATGCCTTTGGAAATTTTGGGATTTTTCAAAAGTTTTACTCTGTGTGCCATGAATTGCATCCATGACAAAGGATCCTGAGTATTTCCTGCTTGTTTCGACATGCTCTTGACATTGATAGATTTTTTCCCCACTACATTTTATATAAAGTAGAGAAAAAAAATTTGTGACGCCAGGCAACCACTCTTTCCAGCCTTTGATCTGTTACTGTCCAGGGACAGATTCTAGTAACTATCATATCTGAAAAACAGGCCTTAATAGTCGTTCTTACCAAAAGTGATTCAACCTTTAAATAAAATAGTTGAATCCCGAATTCTAACCACTGATCAGATTTACTTTCACAAGGATTTGAAGTCCGTTTGGGTGCCATTACTTATTTTTTTAAATTATTTTAATCATTTATATTGAAGCAATGAGGCTACACTAGTATTTCCTAACAAATATTCCATTACGGCAATATGTGCTATATTCCGGTAAGGCCAGCATTTAATCGAAAGTGTGTTCTATATTAAATACTGGTGTGAGCAAAACTGTATGTGTGGAATATTTTTGTTTTTTTTGTGGAGTAGAATTTGAATTTTGGACTGTTTAAAATTCTGATGTATCCGTGTCTCCGACTTGATGATGTTGTGCTTTTAATCTTGTTGTCAATGAAAGCTTATGCCGTTTGTGAATTTCATTGCCACAGTTTCCCCATGTGGATAGTAAAGTACCCCCCCTACCTCTGATAGAATAGAATGGCACTCAGTTGAATGCATGCCCCGGCCATAGTTGAGCATTCTTTCAATTCTCAGTGGTAAAATGAGTCCTTGATCTGCAACAAAATGTGTTCCCCTCCTGTAATTCCCTTCCAGTGTAATTTTGCTAAAAAAGAAATAACACAACCAAATTGACGCAACTGTTAACACAACCTAGTGGGTGGAGGTAATTATGATGTAATTTCTTAAAAAATGTTTCTTTCTGTACTTCTATATTTGTACTCGTAGTGAATTAAAATCCTCATTGGATGGACAAATGTTCATTCATTCAAAGACTGCGGTAAATCCTTCTTCTATTCATGTGATCCAAAGTCAGTGGCTGTTCTGCAAATAGTTTTTTTGTAATTTAAGAAGTGATCAACACATGGCAGTGTCAGGGTTAACTACTTCTGGTAAGCCTTCTAAAGTTCTGGTTATGTGGTTATGTCACACCCATCAGAACACAGATAAGGATCGTTTAGTTGTGTAAATGGATGCAGATTTAGATAGAGGTGAACTCCCTCTGCTCTGTTGGTAAAACTGAAATTCAAGATCTTCCCTCTAACAAAAAACAAAATCTTCTCAGTCCTGCAGCTCTGCATCACATTCCCCAGCAAAGGTGAGGAGTTTTCCATTCCCACCAGAGGCATCAACCGACAAGTCTAACAATGACCTGGATGAAGTTTTAAAGGATGGACGGCGGTTGGAGTTGGGCCCGGTGCCAAGTATTGCTAAAGACCAGACTGCTCATCTAACTATCGATAAAGACCCAGAGAGCGATTCTGGTCTGCCAGATCGTTCTTCTGAACCGAATCAGCAACCTCAAGCCGACACAGCAGGAGGGGCTATGGAGTGTACTGTCACTGTCTCCTCCTCGCCTCCCCCAGCGCTGCTCAGGCGACGAGACTCGCCCTCATCCCCAAGATGGAGTCGGATTCCAGTCCGGGACCCCAGCACACCCCAAGACTCTCAGAGTAGAGACATCTACATGGAGAGGCGTCACCGCTGGAGCAGCCCGGTCCCTGGCTCCCCCACCCACTCACCATCACCATCACTGTCCTGTGACAACCTGCCTGGCACTTTCCCGAGGGACAGGCTCTCCTCAGAGCGAGGCTCCAGGTCCGATTGTGGGGGAGAAGACCCTCTCTCTCTGTCCTCCTCATCAGGCAGTAAAAGTAAGATCCCACGTCCTGTCAGTACCACCTTGGCTGCCGATGCACTGACAAGCAGGTTTCTGCCTCGACCACCTCCTGGTAAACCAACCCACCCATCTGTAGACAAAAGGTAAGTTCATTAAACATATTATAAAATTATGTCCATTCCTCATTTGTCTGTTTTAGCAAGTTGGTAAATATTTCAATTGGTAACCTCGGTTTCAGAAGCATTAGTACTACAGCAACCTGATTTGAAACGCAATAATGATGCATCAAACACTCTTCATAATGCTGCTCTCTAGTTTTGGATGACATGCTGTGTCCTGCAATCAAAAGGGTAGTTGTCCAGTGTGAGGTTTACAATCTGCACATAGCCACACTTAGGCAGTAAGTGTGTGTGGCCTCACAGCTGGAATGTTCTGGGTTCTTATCTGTCTCTGGCCTTGGGGCCTTTTTGTGTGGAACCCAGACAATCCCCTGGTTTGTGTGGGTTTCCTCCAGCTTCTTCCCACAGACTATAAGCATTCAATATAGATGAATTAGTGTCTCTAAGCCGCCAGGAGGTGTTAATGTGAGCATGAATGGTTGTCTGTAAATATGTGTTAGATGAGCTGATGATTTTTCCTGGGCGTATCCCGACTCTTGTCCAAAGTCCGCTGGGATTGGCTATTTGGGAAAATTTTAGAGATAAAAGATGGAATGTGAAGGGAAAGGGTATCTTTTTGGATCAAGTATTTATCTGGGAATTAAAGCACATCCAACCTGGGTCTCAGAATCCTCTCCTGACGTAAGTCTTTAATATCTCTGCTTCAGGCTCAGAAGGGGGAGGAGTCGGAAACAACTCAGGGTTTGTTAATGAAAACCTGCCAGTGAGCATGTTAGGTTCACAGAGCAAATTGCAATGGTAACTTACTCAAGTTAACATTTGTTTTGCGGAATGGGAAATCTGGAGTTTTGATCATCAGAGGGTAAGGCGTTAGCTACTAACTGCTATTAGTTGCCCGTTATTAATCCTCTGATATGGAGTGGCAGTCACAATAAAAGTCACAATAAATCTAAGTCTCCCTGACGCGCTGCCAATTCGGAACTGTTGCTACCTCCGCTACCGGTAAAGAGGTACGTCAACAATCACCACCACCACCATTAGACCTTTGTAGCACTTACAGAAGGGATAGACAAATTTATGGGACCGCAATCCCACCCCAGGGAGTGTAAAAGAACCTTTCAGTAACATTCAAGCAGTGACTTTGACAAATATAATGGAATAGCAACTCTTATAACACTTTCAGTGAAGCCAAAGAGAATCTAGCTGATACCAAATATCTCAGTCAATAATCCTTTGCCAAGTCTTCTTCCATCATGCTGTAGGCGACTGTAATCTGAAGTTACGCTGCATGGTGTGAATAGATTCCCTAACATACTAAAAACAATAACTACCCCTCTAGGCTCACCAAAGGAATGGAGGATATAACATATACAAGAATAGCAATAACCAAAAGAGAGCTAATTATAGAATGTTATCACCCCAATAGGTTTTACGAAAAATGGTGATGATAACATCACGGTTTTGATTTCACTGACATCTTAAAAGGTTAAAAGAGAAGGAGGATTCCAAGTAAGTATTTTGTTTTGGATTCTGTTCTTTCCAGGCAACGGCGATTCCGAGTACGGGCCAGCAGCACCAGCGACGCAGACCTCCTTGCCAGCCTGACGCAGCTGATGAAGGAACGCAACGAGCTCCTTTTCTGCCTTCCTCCACGCCCGCGCAGCTCGTCCTCTACCCTGCAACGCTCACTAAGCACCTCCCCTTCTCGCCCTGAGCTCCGCGAGGGTGGGACACCGCAGGGACGCAGGCACAAGTGACTGAGATGGATGGTGCAACCGTAGCAAGAGGCTGACTCACCCTGTCCCAGATACTAGTTGTAAATATCTTATTTACTCAAGGAATGTACTGTAATATAAAATGACACGTTCACATGACCGCAAAGGGAATGCGTGGACCCTATGGAGCAGTCTGAACAGTCACTCCTACAGGTCGCCAGCTCCTGCTCAAAACCCCTTCACTGTATCTTCAAACAGACATCCAACTAGTGGCTATGTCTCAGATCTGATAGACTACATGCTCCTAAAAAAATTAAAGTGACCACGAAACCCCGCGGGAGTCAGGAGGTCGATCTCAAGAGACCTTGCAGGAGCTTCTCATGTGCTTGCACTGAAACCAATTAACTAATTGCAGACACCAGAAAAAATACCCATCTTAAGTTGGACATAAACTGAACAATTTTAGCTCGTTTTTAAAATGATATTTGAGCCACATGACTCATAATAGGGACAGGCCACATTCAGGGCTTGTCTCGCGTTGTTTTCCGTTCAGTGTACAATGGAGAGCGAGGACCGATCAGCAGCTCCCGGACAACCATCAGATGATTGGATGAATTTCTGACATGCCATGAGTCTATTCCCTGAGATCAGCGCCGTTTTTCCTCCACAATGCACAGCCATCTGAGTTTCTATGGCGACACGATGTGTCTTTGACAATAAATTTCAAGTTGCCATGAAGTCAAAAGTGCAGTTTATGGCTGGTAGCAACTGCACAGCAAGGAAGGACCAGGCATACTGTCCTCAGTCTAGCCACCTATGAGTCCGTTTAAGCCAACACCTCTTAAAGTTTACGGCACAGCAGGTGGCAAATGATCAAGGCAGCTCGTTTATATCTTGTTAGCATGTTGTTAGCAAACAAATATTTTCCTGCCTTGGAGCTTTCAACTAATCTTAATTGACAATTGTCAACGTCCAAAACTAAGAAGCAGCAGAAGAAGAATCTACAGGGGCCAACAGATTATTTTATTTAAGCACATTCTGAGCACTCAAGTCATGAGCCTTGGCTTTACATTGCAGATGACTTATTTGTCCAGTATGAGTTGGAATCAAACAACCACCTATAACCTATAATCGTACAAAGTATGCCAAGCTTTAGGCAAAGAATCTGGGGCTGTGTTCACATGACAACGGTTTTCCAAAAAGGTTAAAACAGTTTCTTTTGCGTTTAAAAAAAGGGCCAACATTCATTCGACAATGTTGTAAAAGCCTCTTTACACTGGCTTCCAGTATATATGTATACCCATGTGGCGTTTTTTTGGGCCACCTTATACTTGTTTACATTTTTCAGTTTGCCAAAGTAAATTTGTGTGGGTAATCTAGTGCATGAAATTCTGTTCACATTGCAAGCCCATCTCAGCTGTGCCTTCCCAAGCGGGCTGCCGGAAATACTGACCTTGCTGAGGACTTCAGTGTCGGGAATTCTGTCCTGCCACTTTATCTATCGGGGTTTCCTCAGCTCAAATGGAGATGGTTTAGTTTTTTGGAATGACGCTGATAGACTGTCCAGTTTTTGCACGTAAACAGAAGGGTTGGTGGAATTGTAAACCTTCAATTTATTCTCCAGCTTGATGCCACTCCTTTCCCACACTGAGTCACGTAGACCTCCAAAGGCAGCAGTGGCCTTGATTCTGATGTTGATTTCATCATCTATGTGTACGGCATGAGACTGAGTATTTCCTCCTGTCAACAACTGAGAGTTTTTGGTTGGCGGGCTCACTGTAGGGTTTCCCAGCAGCAGGTTGATACAGGACCTCAGTCTTATTTGTACTGATTTAAGGCCAAAGAAGTTGCTAGCTGAGGAGAGGGCGTTTATACTGAGCGGTAGTTCTTCTTTTGACCCGACAACCGGAGCACAGTAATCCTTAAACAACAATAGTTCTCAAACAAGAACTTCCTCAACAAATCCTTTGCAGATTCTGTGCAGGAAAGCTTGTAACCATCACATATTTAATAGCCCACTATTTAATTCGGGAAATTGAACTGATCCAAATGCTGTTGTTCTGGCATGAGTCTTGCAGCATGGCAGACCAGAACAGGCTGAATAGGGTTGGAGCTAGGACGCAGCTTTGTGTTCACCCTGTTTGTGATTGGGAAAGGGTAGGAGATTTCTCGCTGGTCTCTGATGCTGGCCATCACGTCATCATAGAGTTGGCTCACCATGCTTATGAGCATGTCTGTACACCCATACTTTGCCATGGTCTTCCATAGACCTTTGCAGCTGCAGTATATCCCATGTCTGTGGTTCTGCGGTCTTTCCTGAAACCACATTGACTCTCAAGCGGAAGAAACTGTTCTACGTGGACAGTCAGGCGGCTAAAAGGATTGTTGCCAGAGTTTTTCCGGCAATTGATGGTAGAGAATTGCCTCTGTGGTTGTCGCAGGTCTGCTGATTGCTTTTCCCCTGTAGAGATGGATATAGAGGCCTGTTTAAAACTCCTAGGGAACCACTTCTAAATTACCCAAAGTCTGGAAGAGCTCTGTAGGTTTTTCGACTTAATGAAACCCTCCAGCACTGTAGATTTCTGCTTGGATGGTATCGGACCCCGGAGCTTTGCCGGATGAATGGTTGAAGACCCCTCAATGGAAGATCCTCAATGGAAAGTAGAACAGTAAGGGATTTATTTGTCTCCACTTGGGGCAGACTTGCAATTGCCTCTTCATTCATGAGGGATGACTGGTTGGGGACTGCACTGAAGGGATCAGCCCACTTTGCAAGAGTTATATTCTTCTCAGCGAGGAGCTCAGAGGCCATTTTTATGGAATTTTTTCCACCGAGGGGGTTTCACATACCTAGACTCGGACAAGCATAGCTTTCCGGGTTAGTCAGCATTCTCTGCTTTTGTTTCAATTTTGAATTTCATTTTTATATCTGTTTTATATATTTTACATCACATTAATGAATTATACATGAACGCAAGGCAAAAGATGACCATTTTATGTAAAAACCGTTGTTGTGTAAACAACCTCTTACAGGCTGGCTCTCATCCCATCTCAGATAGCATGTGTAAATAAACTATTTACTGAAGGGAATGTACTGTATCTAATGTAAAATGTATGATAAATTCTATTTATTTATTCAGTATATGTTTGATGTGAATCAATACTTGACCATGTGGCTCGATACCTGCAGTCGATGAAATGATTGCCAACTCTTTACCTCCTGTTACACTGCTCTCTTAACATGCCAAGAGACCAAAATGTAATTTATAATAGTTGAGGGATGTAAAATTATGTTAATTGTAGATATGTACCATTAAGAGAATGGTATAGACTGATAGAAACTATTTAGAACCAGCTTGGAACACATAAAGTAGCACCACACACACAGTATCAGCCTTCATGTACAGAAGCTGGGCATGATGCCCAATATTGACCTCACTCCTGTAAAACAGCTAGATTATTTATTGTATGTAATGAGTAACGGCTCATCTGGTATATCACAGTCTAGTAGTGTGCTTTTCCTTTGCTAGAATATCTCAAACAAAACGCATCAGCATTTTAGAATGTTCAATCATGTATTGTAAAAGAGCATGAGTATCATGGCAAATGTTTTTTTATTTATTTGTGCAATCTGCTAAGGCGTCTGCATTTTTATTGAACTCCTCATCAAATACATCATGTAAAACAGCAAAGATGTGTGTTTATTTCTTCCATCAGGTACAAGGTAATGGACAAATTGTTTTTTTTTTTATCTCATCACATATTAAATGTACATTTAAATTATAAAGGCAATCGGGGAAATGTAAGGCAGCAAGTGAGTCCACAAAGTTCACTGCGTTGGACACTGTGACAGCATATTGTTGGTTGTTCCTTGTCTGCAGTGGTTGGTACCTACCAAAATGGGCTACTGATGAACGCTTAACAGGGTCATGGACGCCCTAAGGCTCATTGATGCGTATTCCTCCCGCAAAAGGTGGGAGGAATAATATAACATATCATCTTAATGCTATGGCTTATTAGAGTAAAAATATTTTTTATTCCTGATATTTGACCATTACCTTGTTTAAAAACAACTTTTAATTAGTTTAACATTTCAAAAAAAAGAATCAATTTGTCATTTGATTAGAATGGTTATATACTCCACCTTCTGTCTGTTTTTATTCGACTTTGTAACATCAAGTATTTATCAAGCCACAAATTGGAGACAGTGACAAGATTTGTAGTAAAAATGTTAATACATAATTCAATGTCAATATACATACATACAATATTATTGTAGTCTTGGGAGAGTCATAAAAATTATGTTTCACTCAAGTGAGAATACATACAGTAGTTTATAGACAAGACCTCGAGATAAGGCTTACATGCTTGGAGATGTAGAATAAATTTGAATGCATAATAAAAATTGTTAGAACACTGGAGCCAGAGGGATGTACATGACGGGGAAAATCCCAAAAAAGTTGGTCCGGACTTGCAGTTAAGTTGTCTAGAAGAGAGGTGCACACTGTCTGGGGTCATCGGGTAGCACACTGATAGAGTCCTCTGCTTTTCCACACAGCATGCAGAGCATAGTGTACTCCTGCAAGACATAACACAAAATAGACTTAAAAAACGTACTAAAGGACGGGAGGGCGGCAACAACTATCCATGATTCCTGTTAAAATTAGTATGTTGGACCCAGGTGTTTTTCTTACATATGAATCTATTCATGATCCCTTACCTGATATTCATCAACAACGCAGAACGTGTATTCATGCCTGGCGATGACATGGTCACAATTTTTGCAAACATCTGTAAAAACACAAGGAATTAACTGTTAGTGGTTACATTTTTACCATTGTAAAACCATGACCAATAAGTTGTGTAGGATTGTTTTATTCTTTACAATACCCTTGTGGCAGGAAAGAAAATACACCATAATTCTTCCTGACCTCTGCTCAAATGTTGATAAAGTGGACCATAATATCTTCATCAGCCATCTGAAGAAGTCAGCATCAGTGATATTTCTTATGTGTCAAAAGATCCTTCTCGGTCCCTCTTCCTGTGCTCCTCTATTTTTCTTAAGTTCCCAAGATTCTGTGCAGGACAGTCTCTGCAAAGCCTATAGCCCCGGGGCATTACAGTGGCACAGGAAACAAAAGCCATCAGCACAGCTTTAGAGGCTGCAGAAAAAGCCTCAAGACGGTTTTGGATGTCAAAGGACAAGCAGTGGATGAATACTTCTAGGACACAAGCTGGGTATTGATCACTCCCGATTGAGCCGCCTGGGCGAGTTGGTCTGAAGTTGAAAGATCTGAAACCTCAATAAGACCCCAGGTACTATCACTCAAAATGTTTCCAAGTGCATCACAAGATGTTTTTAACTACCATATATTTTGTTCTTAATCTATTTTCTATCGCGTAATCTCTTTTGTATTATTTTATGTTTTTCATTCATTGACTGTCATTTTGACTTCCACCCATCCCTTCTTGTTTTATACCATCAATCGTGCATCCTACACCTTTAATGATCTCGTTTTACATTTTTCATCTTTGTCTTGCACAATTCTGGCCTCATGGTTTTGCACTTTATGCAGTTATATTACCCTCCGAGATTTCTCTCTGGGCCTTTTCTGTTTTTAATTTTTTATAGATTCAAGCCACGACAGGGTCACAAGATAGTGTACTTCTAGTGCCGCCCCCAGCCTGGATAAATAGGGAGGGTTGTGTCAGGCAGGGCACCTGGCATACAACTTATGCCAAATTCATATGAAAGACATGACACTGCATAGACTCTAAAATATGGCCTGGCTCAGCAGTCCTAGCTTTGAAAGTTGAAACCAGGATATTCAACCCCCCCCCCAAAAAAAAAACATGCTCGAGCTAGCTAGAGGTATTACTTCTAGTAAAAGCCTCCTTTAAAGTCATAATTGTTTCTATTATACTTTGGGTAGTCTCTGCTTTTTCCCTTTACTTGAGTGATGAATAAATATTTTTACTAGAGCCAGTTTATACACAAGTGACTGTACTTCCACATGAATAAGGAATGAGTTTACTTATGCCACCCTTTGCTGTTGGTCATCAACACCACACTTAAAAATGTTTTTTTATACTAGTGGGCTCTGAAGAAGAAAACTAACGGTCATATGCGATTATTTCAACTCCATCGTCGTCATCATCTGTAGCTTTGTTGCTGATAAGCACAAAGTCCCTCTGCTGGCAGTTGGCACAGCTCAGATAGTTCATCAGGTAGGAACCATTCTCCAGGCAGGTGTTCCCCTGGACAGAAATTCAAAGGAAAAATATTTTTTTTACCAACCCACTACGCGGTAACACTCTGTATTTTATAATCGAGCTTCACCACAAATGTTAAATTAGCATTACTCTCAGGTGCTAGCAGCTAACTGCTGGATTTGTTTACCAATTTAACGTTCACGACGCTAGTGAAAGGGGTTGCCTCAACTTACCCGGTTCGGGTATTCCTTATGCACACAGCCGTTGCACATTTTACCTGAAAACGATCAAAAATAGTTGGTACTGTGAAAAAGGCTAACTGGCGGCTAATTCTTTTTTTTTAGCAACAACTCCTCTGCAGCAGGAAACAGCGGTCTCTGATGCTCCTTGGCGCTACAAACCACCACCATCCCCGGTCGTCATTGTAACATTCAAAGACGCTGTTGTGACATGTTTTGTGAATCTAAGAAAAGGGCCCACTTCCGTGTTTTTTTTTTACTTCCGTGTTTTGCAAACGATCTTGTGAACTTTTCCTAGGACAACAGATAAGGTATAACATAGAGTGATGGAAGAACATTCATAATGCTTTGTGAATACAACATAAAAACAATGATATAGTCGTTATGGGGTTTAAGTGATAGTTATAATACTAATACAAAATTAATAATGGCATGACTGAATAACTTGTAAAAGCTAGGTAATTGCAAATTTTATCCTCCTTTTTCATACATTCAGATATTGGAGCCATGTAGTGTTTGCAGCCAACTCCAGCAAATTTGGCCCTTTATTTATGAATTTAGATCTTTGATCTATAAAAATGTTGTCAAAAATAATAAACCAATTGATGTCATGAAACTGAGCAGTGATTCCTGTCAACGTCAATACTGTATCAGAACATCAAATGTAAACACAAGAGAGATATGAGTGATGCGGCGTGACGTAATTACGTAAAGTTTCTCGCAATTACGTACCTAAACATGGCGGTGGAGCTGCGGCTGGACTTCGATAAAATGAGAAATTCATGTGGTAATTATGAGTAATTTACAAATAAAACCCAACACTTTGTTTATTTTAAAGTGATTTAACGTCCCCAAATGAATTAAGTGAATAGTAACTCGGGAGTTGTCATTCTGCTGCTGTTAAGTCCACCTTAAACGGTTCACTGAACCACAACTAGCTCTGATTTGACATCCACGTTGTGTTGCTGGTATGGGTAGTCCTGGTACGGTATGTGTTATTTAAGCTCGATGACAGGAAAGCTAAATAAAATTGTTTGTATTGGTGTTGGTGCAGTATTCAACCGAAATGAGATATATTTCCATAGCAGTAGAGTTTACTCTGAAATGTCAGAGTAAACATTAAAAATTAAATATTTTTAAAGGCAACGCTGTTAGTGCACAAGTTTGCTTGGATAGTTTGTGTTGTATGAAAGTAACAGGCCCTATTTTGGTACTAATCAACTTTATTATCTTAATCAGTGAGAAGGACAGTATCATAATCTTACCACTCTTCAATCAGAGCTGGAGCTGGAGGTGCAGCGGAGTCTTGTGTGAGGATTCACCCTGTCACACTTGGACATGCTGCAAACCCCACAGGATTTCACAGGCCTTTAAATCAGGACTGGACATTCTTTCATTTTCCTCCAGAAAGTGGGTGCTGCACCAGCCTAAGGTCGTAATGCTGAAAGTCAGTCGTGCCTCAGACCATTTCTTATTTTAGGATGTCCAGGCGAGGACTAGAGGGTACCAGTGGGCTCTGCTGCTTTAGCAGTGGCCAGATGAAGTGGGAACCTGCTGCTGAGGTTCAGCCAAGCATATATCTCAGTTCGGATACTTGGTCATCACATGTGGCCGACTGCTGCATTTTAAAATCTATTTATAATATGTTGCAAGCTGTCATATTTATTCTTATTTTTCCTTTCAAGAAATGGAACCAGTTCAAACCACAAATATGAAGTTGGGTTTAAACACTTGGAAGAAGAAGAAAAAGAAGAAGAAGAACAGCAATACGCCATCCTCCCAGACGGTCAGAAAAATCTACTGTGCTTTGTGTCGCAAGACATATTTAAAGCATGTAAGTGGTTCTTTATGCGATATGTCTTACATAAAGTCATTACAAATGATATATTATACTGACACTATGACTCTGAACTACAGGAAGGGCATGACCATATGCACAGTATGCTGCATCACAGAGAGTTGGAGACAGTGCTGGGCGAGTGAGTAATATTTGTCCTATAAACAAAGGCACACCTGTTCTCTCATAAGGAATACAAGTAAAACGTTTATTATATACTTAGTAAGACATTTTAAGATTAAGCAAAGTATCATCTGAGAAGCCTCGGAGGAAAAAGAAGGGAAGAATATTGTGTGTAAGTCATCAATGTGATTCAGCAATGGTTTTTGCACTCCTACTTTGCGGAAAACCCCATTTATACATCCCCTCTCTAGTTGTGTACATGAACTTGGGTTCATGTTATCAACACTTGTAACATATTAAACACCAAATAATACACAGCCCTGGAGTGTTACTCTTCCATACTGAGATAACAAAATCCTGACACAGAATGTTATTGAGGTTTTTGAATGAAGCTTCACCAATCTTAAACAAAAACCTCAGAATTCTCAATTGGATTTAGATGATCAATTGATTGTTAGGATTATATGCTATGTAAAGAAAAAACAAATGGTAATTTACTATAAGGGTGTGCCATCTGTTTTATAAGAGTTTAGCTCTTGTATTTGTTTATAACATTGTAAGGCACTGATGACGCTGGAGTTCAGAGGGCATTAATAACCATGGCTATGGGTATTTGTGAAGATTGCAGTTGTTCATAATGCAGAAAGTCAGTCTTTTGTTACAATGAGGAAAAAAGGAGGAACAGCAGTAAGGTGTCAGCTTAGTAGTAAATATACGGTGCAGGTTAAAGTTCTTCGCTTTTTCTGTGTGCAGTTTTCCAACCACTGCAAAGGTTGTGAGGCCAGTGTTTGGAAATATCTATTTATTTATTTTTTTGTCTTGCATTTTATGTAGTTATACATGGATACTACACATTTTTTGTGCAATTAATGGAAATTATTTTTTATTTCTCTTCTTTTATTGCAGCGATCAATTTACCAGACCCATCCCCCTTCTCTTTCACTCTGGTTTCTCTGAATGCTTGGACAGGTGTTACATTTTTCTGGCAGCTGCTACGATAAACTTTAACTTTTGTGTAGCACGCTTCTTAGTACTAATGCAGCAATGTATGTTATCGTCATCGATATACCCAAATCCTGTGGATGAATGTTGGGTCAGAATCAACTTTCTGCAGGTTAAGAAGTATCTCTGTATACCAGATTATGGTCTGGAAACTAAGAAGGAAAAGCAGACAGCTGAATTGCATTTTTGTTGTGCTTGTGGTAATATAAATGCATTATATGGTAAGGCTAGACCAATTGGTAATCTCCAGGTGTTTGCCTGCCGTTGTGTGTGTGTAGAAAGCAGGAGAGAGGAGTTTAGATTTCAGAGAAAATGCTGTCATTGACAGACTAGAAATTAACAAATTTGGAAATAAACAAAATAATCCCTCGGTGTAAAACATCATGGAAATTGTATAAATTATTACTTCTATCTATTTTTCAATGAAGCTCAACTTTTGGACAAATCTCTAGGGTTCTTAAAATTTTTTGAATAGCACGTATTTGAAATACTTGACGGCAGTTACAACAGGAAAGTTTTTATGTTAAAATCAGTGTCTAAAGCTTAAACGGGGATTCTGATGTCTGCTTCTGTTTGACAAGACGGTTGTTATGTTCTTTCATTAACAGGTATTCATTTCATGAATGTCAGGCGTGCTGGAAATCATCAATGGGTCTGAAAGAATATGCACAGCACATCTCCACCTCTCTACATGAGGGCAATTTGAAGCTATTGATGTCTAAAAATGTAAAGCCTTTCCCTCTGAATAAATCTCTGGGCGACAAGTCTATGAGCCTAATCCTAGAGAGGAACAAGACACTGAAGATGATGGAGTAAGAGTTTCACCTTTTTTTGAGTCAGAATGATTATATCTTACAATTTATTCTCTCTGTGATTTAATATTTCATTGTGTTCAAACACATTTTATTTCCACAGAAAGAAAGAATTGAAAAAGAAAAGAAAGAGAGAGAAGCAGTTAGCCAGTCGCAAGCGTGCAGACATGCCACAAGGAGCTGCCAGTAACCACACAGTCATGATACAGAAAAATATGCCCCAAACTCTTCAGGACGGCAGCAACAATTCTGTTGTTCATAACAAAGACAATAAGGTTTTCTGTCAACAAGAGCCTGATGATGTCCAGGACAACTACTTTGTCAGCAATCAACTGTGTTGTAGTGAAACGGACTTCACCAGTGATCACCTCCCTCAAAGTGGAGCCATCATCTTTGGCCAAGGCTGGAACGAGAACACAGAATCGTCTAAAGCAGGACAAAAAGGTTTGGAATGTTCAGCTCAACCTGCTTCCGCCGACAAACCTGCCGACGCAGGTCTCGCACGAGACGTCGACATCGGTGCAATGGTGAGGCAAATCAGAAGAGCACTCGGTATCAGGGAGCCGTGTAGAGCCGAGCGTGAAGTACTGAAGCAGAACAGTGAAGAAAGCGTCAACTTAGCTGACCAAGCTGGGGCAATAAAAGAGCAGCCAGAAGATGGCCCTGGACATTACCACAACTCTGCTGCAGCTAGATCCGGGCAATCATCACTTGTCAACTTCTCTGATACTGCATCCCTTTCATGTGTTGGACAAGGAATGACTCAGCAATGTGAGGAGAGCTCCCTGGTTGCAAGCGACTCAAATGGACCATCGAACAGTGGAAATCTGACAGTCACTGGCAAAGTTCGAATTGCCCACAAAAGAAGCAAAGCTCAGGAGGAGATAGAAGCTGGGCTTAAAACTACCCTTAATAAGTTACTGACCTCAGTAGAGCCCAACAGTAAGTTGAGCCGGAAGGAAAAGTACAAAGAAAAGAAGAGGAAGAAACGGGAGGCAGTGAAAGCCATACAAAGGTAAGCCTCTTCTCTTACCCAACCATTTTACCCTTTTGTTTGAAATTGTCATTTTATTGTCTCATCGTATTGTTTTATTTCTATTTGATGAAAGGTTTGGGAATGAGTTGGCAAACCCTCCATCTGAAGAAATCTCAACGCAAGGAGAACTCTTGCCTCTGTCAGAAGGGTTCCAATGGGAATCGGTTGCTGACAGTCCTTTAGATGCACACTTGACTAGAATGCCTCCTCCAGCTCCACAGTCAGAGTCTCAGCTCAAGAAGCTGCATGGTACAGCACAGGACGATTACGTCAGTCGGATTCTTGAAGCCCTTCCTTTGAAGTTGGAGCATGGGAATGAGGATTTAAGAGATGACATTAGCCCCCAAAAGAGGAAACAAATAGAATCGACTGTGCGTACATTACGGTACTGTTAGCTATAAGGTATATCTGAAAGTATGGCCAACTGATTCATTTTTCATGATTGGAATTATTTTTATGTGTTTTTACAGGATATAGTTGTCTCTGATGAAGAGCCAAGATGTAAAAAGACGAAGTCAAACAAGGGTAATTGTGATATTTTTCGTGTTTTTACTTTCAATGGGACAGTTCATACCAGTCCCAAATTAGAATAAGTATAAGATAATATACAATATATTCATTGCAGGATCATTTCATAATGGAAAAACAACGATCACACCTATGGTGATAAATAAATTATATATATATATATATATATATATATATATATATATATATATAAATAAATAATAACTATTGCTGCAACCATATTCCATTCTAATGACAAGAAACAGTGCTAAATGCTAATGCTAAAACTGTTAATAGTTCCAGCTATAAAGCAGTAGCTGTGATGAAAGATGTAATAATAGAATCAATGCGCATCATACAGCGCAACAGCAATTGGTACGACCACAATCCTTGGGAACCTGTTGGATCAGAAAGGGGTCAAAGCCTGTAGAACTATAACTGGGGGTTGGCCAGGTATTAGCGTCATGACAAAGTTTTAAGCTTCTCTTAAATGCTGAGACTGAAGAGACTACAATTATCCCCGCCTCTCATTCATACACATGCAGCAGCATTCAGTATCTGTTGAAGGGCCTTGAAGGACTTATAGAGATGATCATGCTCTCATGGAACTGCTAAATTCCAACTTAGAAGTTACAAACGTGTGGATTTAAGTTGCTGCATCTTGCCTTATTTTTCAGGTGAAAAAAGGCAGTTCTTTAAATGTTGGATAATGTTGAGTAAGTGTGACCGAGGGACCTCTTCAGACCTTTTGTAGTAAGCTGGTCTAGGCAACGTGCTGTTACTAGCTGCTCATGTTAGGTTTTGTGATGTCCTTTCATATTATGTCATTTTATCTCACCTTATGAGCAGCTCAATCTCCAAACAAACCGTTGCAGTAGTAGGTCCGTTATGAAAATGGAAAATGATTTGAGAATCAAACCAAATCAAATTTGGTTTTGGGATTTGTTTTGCAACTTAGAGAAGACCATCAACCCATTATCTTCCATAATCCTCATATTGTCCTTTTCTCGGCACCATAGATATGGACCAAATGGGTCAGCTGTTGGCTGTGTCTCTGAGGGAGGAGGAGCTGAGCCACACATTACAGGATTTGGACAAGTCTCTGATTCAGGCCCGCACTGCCCTGCAAGCTGCCTATGCAGAAGTCCAAAGACTCTTGCTACGGACACAGCAGGTACCGCAAGGAGTAAAGTAGATTCAAATCCTTCTACCTTTTCCTCAGGTGTGTTTTCCTTTGGTCTTATTAACTTGTTGTCCCTGCTGTTTTAGTGCAATGCTGAAGTCAACAGTCTCAGAGCCAAGCGCATTAATATCTTGCAGGGGATGCAAGGTATACAAGGTTTACCCTTCTCTTTAAATTAATTTAAAGACCACAAATAATTTAGATTTTCTTATTTTAATCTCTGCAGGGAAATACTCCAGAGAATCTCTAGCTGCAGAGAAAGCCTCTGAGTCATCAATGGTGGACACTGCTGCTGTTGGGCACCTATCTCCCGCTACTGCTTCAAGTCCACTCCCCAGCTCCAGCCTGGAAACAAATCCCGCAAACCCGGTAACCTCCGACAACCAACCTCATCCCACCCCGATTGCCCTGGCAACCATGCCGGTCATGCCCCTGCTGCTCACTTCATATGGTTTAGCTGCCCCAACAACTGATGTAACCTCACTCACACAACAGGAGCAAGTGACAGTAAATGACTGTGGGTTAATACGAGATGAACAGGACAATAATACTGAAGGAGGAAGTCCCGGGCCAGCAGTGGAGAATCTCTCTACTCTTGCCCGAGAAGTTCAACCGGATGATGATGGAGGGAACGAGAGCGACCATTCTGTCAAAATAGTGGAGCCCTCAAGACCGATGGTGATTAAGATTAACGAATCAGACAATGAGGAGATTGCTTCAAATGTCCCTGCCCTTCCAGACCCACGTCAAGAGTCTGACAATGTAGATCTTAGCACTCCAAGCACTCAGCAGAATGATACAGATAGGTGAGGTGACTTCGTAACCCTGAATATTGAGCGTTTGATGTGTTCATACACATGAAACATGGCTGACTTCTTTTCCCTCCTGACCGGTCAGAAAAGCTGAACCTAGGCTTGTGCCTTTGGAAAATGCCACAGCTTCTCCAGGTGACTGTTCTCTCCAGCTTGCATGAAATGTCTCACCACACATGTTTCGAGGCAAAGATGAAATAGAGCCTAAGGTAAATGTTTCCATGTTCACTACCTTTTTTCAGAGTGTTCAGATGGGGTTGAGGTTGAAGAGCCGTGGTTGGGAGCTTTTGAGAAGCACACAGGCCCTGTCTACGGCCTCCAAGTTCATGAGGGCCTGCTGTACACATGCTCAGGGGACAACACTGCTCGGGCCTACAGTCTTACGGTATGCTGAAGAACAGTGATTTTTACATTCCTCTTGCATGAAAAAATGACAGCTACAAGAACTATAACGTAAAATTAAAAATAACTAAAATTACATGAAGTGTGCATATCTTCACGATGGCTAAACAATCCTACATACTCTGTGAGCCATAATGTCATAACCACCTGCTTAATATTGTGTGTTCATCCGCACTGTGAAGAACTGTGTGTTCGGATTCCTACTTTAGATAGGTCGATAAATAGATGAGATTTCAACAGCACAGCAGCAGACAGACATAGAAAGATGGTACAAAATAAGCCTAATATCCAAAGAAAAAATACGAACAATTTAGGACTGTCAACGATACAGATTTACAAATTTGTATGAAAAGAACATATATCTAATATATTAAAAGATATACTAATAAAATATATTGCATTGCAGGACTTATTCCCATGTAGTTCTTTGCACCGTCCTTGTACAAAGTTTGGTGAAATCCATACCGTATTTTCTTCAAAACCTTTTACAAGCTAACCAAACACACAACAAACGGGTTGAAATATAACCTCGTTGGCAGAGGTAAAAATAAAAAGATTTTAATGAGAGTTAATGAAATATTATGCATACATTAATTGACTTATGATTTATTTTTTTTGGATGCAGAGCAAAGAGTGCCAAGCAGTGTTCAAGGGTCACAATAACAAAGTCAACTGTCTGCTGGTGTCATCCACCCCTAACATGACTGCACGCCTCTTCACGGGCTCCAGCGACAAGACCATCCGCTCCTACAGCTTAAAGGTACAACATTTCTGGCTGAGTCACGTTTCTTAAAAAGAAATGATTCCTCGTACACATCGAGACTTATAGACTCATTTGAGCGGTAGATGTCACACACAAGGTCGCTCTCAGTTATTACATAATAATAATAATAATACATTGAATGAACATGATTATTTGAGCTAAACAGAATTATTTTGGGTTATGATTATAATTTTTCCATTTATTTGCATAAAAACAGCCAGGTTTTTCAGAAATGTCCTATTTTATTTAATGTGTGATCTGACATACAGTGCTGTGGAAAACAATTTCCCTTTGGGAACAATAAAGTCTAAAGTGATTTCCATCACTATTCATATATTTTCCATTATTGGAATGTGTATAAATTTGAAAGTGTCGATGAATTTCTCTTTTCCTTCATGAGATGAATTTATGCAATTATTGTCTTTTTATTTCTTAAAATTAACAATTAATCACGGCTAAAATGTCCAGATGACAACCCTATTTAAGTACTTTTTTCTGTTTAAATCTAAATTCTGCTGACCAAGTCAAAGCTGTAACCACAAATATGTCTCATTATTCACTAAGCATTTTGTACTTTATGTAGGAAAGGTTTCAGTGTTATTATTTACCTTTTGTCGTTTTATACCATGTGGACCTTGTCTTAATTTTGTGATACGTTTTTTCCTCCTGACACCTCCAGTCTCGCAAGTGTCTGAAGCAGATCTCTCTGCCAGACGGCGTGTTGTGTTTACACATCGCCTGGAACATTCTGTTTGTTGGACTCACTAACGGATCAGTGGCCAGCTCTGATTTAAAGGTGAGCAAAAGAAAAAACTGAAGACTACTGAGACGTTGGTTGCTTTATCTTGACTGTGTTTATTTTACTCAAATTATGACTCATGTTTTTAGAGCATACGTGTCCCTATCATTCTACGGATTGAAATTGTTCTGGGCTAATTAACCTCCCTCTTTCACGTTTTCTGTCTTTCTTCCTGTTTAGACTCTGAAGCAGTTGGATGTGTTTGAGTGTCATGGCCCAAGAGGTGTGAGCTGCCTAGCCACAGCGCAGGAGGGCGCCCGCCGAGTGCTGCTGGTCGGCTCCTATGACAGCACCATCAGCGTACGGGACGCCAAGAACGGCCTGCTGCTGCGCTCGCTGGAGGGCCACACCAAAAATGTCCTATGTATTACGGTGAGGAGATGAACGTACTTCCGAGAAATTTGATTTCTAAACTTTGATCAATTATTTTTGAGATGAAATAATTGGGGACATTTTTACTTGTGTTTGATTCTTCATAAAACCCAATGTATTAATTTTTGCATGTGTAGACGAAAATTGTAAAATGTCAATGTCTTGTAGAAGAAAATGTAGATCGTTAAAGATGTCCTCACCTGTATATCAGATATGACTGCACAGATAATTCATATTTCAACCATGATTTTAGCTCCCCACACTTAAATGTAAATGATCTATATTATGTAGATATATATATCTATATATGTTATATTGATGTTTGAACTCTCCGCTGCAAAGGCATGGTTTAAGAGTGCACTTGATTTGCTTTGCATCTGAACTCTGTACTGTGCTGCCGACTGCATCAAGGCATCATTTCCTTGATGCAGTCCAGAAGACTAATGTTAACATCAGAAGGGTATCTCTAACATACAACAGATAGCAGAAATAAAATTCAAATGTCTGGAGGGGTAGAGGGTGAAGAACGTGTCCCTTGGGGATCATCAATTGTTGTTTGGAAATATTTCAGATTCAGGCCAAGGGATGATAGATGAGAAAAATCAATGCAAAGATGAACCTTTTGAGTTGTGTCTTCACCAAAAGGCATCACAACTAACTTGTTTAACGACTTAAAAACATGCCACAAACTGCAGTGTGATAAAGGCCAGAACAACCTTGCTAACACGACCCATGACATCAATAACAGCAACCCTTTACAGGAAGTCACTCCATATATCCAGCTCACAAAGACACGCTAATGCACTCATATTCCAGTTGGCAAGAGATATGTGTCCAATAAACACTCTGAGTTATGAAAGCTTCAGGAAATGGTGAAGAATCGGGACAAACAAGTATTTATTCCCCTGTGCAGTCGTTTTCCAAAGTTATGCTATGCTGTAGATAAAATATTTAGGGGGAATAGAGAGGGATTTCACATTTGTTAGATTCTTTGCTATGAGCGCTGACCTATTTTCAAGCAAAACATTGGAGCTGTACATAACCTGACTGTTCATTAAATCAACAACTAATTCTGATAACTACGTGTAACCTCAATATTGATTCAAATAATCAAGAACATAATTTTATGTCTAACATCAGATGTGTTTTATTCTTCTTCCGTTGTTGTTTGATGTTTTTGTCAGGTGGTGAATGACCTGGTTTACAGCGGCTCCAGTGACGCGTCTGTTCACGCCCACAACATCCACGTAAGTAAATCATCTGAGTATTGATGGAGACGCACTTCAAGTTTGTTTTGATGACTTTTAACATGGCAAATAAACAAATCTTAATGTTTCCTGTGTCTCTAAAGTTCTGCACAAATGTTAGTAGTATAATCTCGATTCACAATGCTAAAATGTCTAAATTCATCCATCTTGGTTTGGGTTTTAGTTTGTTGGTGTTTTAGCAGTCGTTGTCAACATTATTTTGTCTTTTATCTGCAGACTGGTGAGTTGCTTCGGGTCTATAAGGGTCACTCTCAGGGCGTCACATGCATAGCCGTGCTGGGGAATGTGATGGCAACTGCCAGTCTTGATAAACTGGTCCATGTGTATGACAAACAGGTACAGTATTTATTACTTCTGTTTTTAGTATTATGTTGGTTACTGACTGTTTGATGCTGAGTTCTGTTTTTCCTCTTAAGACTTCAAGTCACAAACAGCAATGATTTTTTACTATTAAATCTCTTTCATTCAGTTCATTTGGCTTCACTTGATTGTAGAAGACTATTTTTTTATTTGATTACAGTCAGACTTTTCATAGTTCCCACTTGAAGTGTAAAGTGAGGCACAATCAGACACATCCTACATTCAATGCAGGATACCGTTTAGAAAGATCTTAAATATGTCTCCTTGAAGCTTGTAAATATTTACTTAAATGTTTTGCAGATAAATCATGTGTCTATTGTTTTGTTTACAATCCATATGTTATTATGTCAATCTTTTTCTGTTTAGACCCATGACTGCCTGCAGGTGTATGGGGGTCACAGTGATATGGTGATGAGCATGGCTGTACATAATGATGTGGTGCGTGGACTTAAAAAGATGCAAACCTAAATTTCTTTTGGATTTATCTAAGCTTGCATGACATATAACTTTTGTCACCAATATGGTTTTTGACTTATGTTATCAGTCATTATTCATCCCTCCCAGATCTACACAGGCTGCGATGATGGCAGTGTTCAAGCTGTGAAGCTCAACTTGACGAATAACCACCCCTGCAGGGTAAGAACTCATTTTACAGAGAGAATCTCAGCGAAATATTTTGATATTTTAAGGCAACTATAATCAAAATGTGGTTTCTACCAACATTTTTGTGTAAACTCTTATTGCAATGTAAATTTGCAAAATGGGTAACACCATCAGCCATAACAGTATAACATTTGACAGGTGAAGTCACATAACATTGATTATCTCATTTACAATGGGGGGGATATGTTAGGCAAAATGTGAACATTTTGTCCTGAAGTTGTAAAGATTATGATGGCTAGACGACCAAGTCAGAGCATCTCCATCACTGCAGGTCTTGTTGGTTGTTTCCAGTCTGAAGGGGTTAGTGCCTAACAGAACTGGCCCAAGGAAAGACACCGTTAACAGAATCATGGGCTCCGAAGGTTTCACACATATTCTGAACAAGTTCATGCTGATTTCTGACAGAACATTATCAGTGCATCACAGAGCTGCTTTGGCAACAAAAAGTGAACTTACAAAAAATTAGGCAGGTGATTTTAACGTTATTGCTGATTGTTGTATCCGCATTCGCTTATTGTAGACCAAACAGAACAAGAACAAGCAGAGTTGTTCAGCACAATCCAGCTCTAATTAATATGCTATTACTAAGTATTAATGTACTAACAAAATTAAATTAGCAAATTACAGGCCCATTTCCAAACTCCCATTCCTCTCCAAAGTTCTTGAAAAAGTAGCTGCTGCCCACCTCCAGGACCCCCTCAAATACAACAACCTCTTTGAAACCTTTCAGTCTGGTTTTGGCTCCGCCCACAGCACAGAAACAGCTCTGCTTAGAGTCACAAATGACCTAGTGATGGCAGCAGATGCTGGTTCACCTTCCCTCCTGATTCTCCTTGATTTGTCTGCTGCCTTCGACACAGTTCCCAATAGAATACTCCTACACCGCCTAAATCACACCACTGGACTCACTGCCGCCGCCCTAAATTGGTTTCAATCCTACCTTGAGAAACATTTTGAAAAAAATATTGGCATGCAATTTCATTGCATAAGAAGGCAAGTAAGTAAAGGCAAAAAAGGGTTGTAGACATGATCTACAAAGCTCTTTTCTTCAACTCTTTAAATCTAATTTTTGAGAATTGTTCTGGAAAACATTTAATGATTATAACATCTTAATGTGTTCTGATTGCATTGTGGCTTGACAAATGTCTGGTACCTTTATCCCCTGTTTAGTGGCAGAACTGTCCTCTGATTTTCGGCATGGCGGAGCATCTTATGCAGCACCTGGTTGGAGATCACACCAACCCCAATCTGGAGACAGTCACTTGTCGCTGGAGAGGCTGCAATACTTTCTTTTCCACTCAGCAGTCAGTCATGCAGGTAATAAACTAACAAACTGAACAATATTAATTTATTTTTTTCAGAAACGATTGAAGTTAAGATAGCAAATAAGCTAAGCTATGTGTTCTCAGGTCATAACTAATCGTATGTTAAGCCTCTTGTTATCAAAAGAGACATCTTTTGTTTGTGTTTTACCTGCAGGAGCTTCCTGAACACATGCAGAGCCACATGGAGAATGACCACGACGAACAAGTTTGACCGCAGTCGTGAGGTGATTCATCCATTACAAAATATCAGATTTTTTGATTTGTCGTTTTGGTTTCATAGTTCTTCAATGTTTTTTTTTCTGTTTTATTTTCCATTGAAAGTAGGGCTGGGCCATTAAATGTAATGAAAGTTCAGACATCTCATTTATGCAGGATCGCATAACTGCACGACTGACACAAATCAATGATGCAACATAAACTCAGCATGGCAGAGCGAGAAAGGTTTTGTTGGATGTGAGGTTGATCTAGTATTAACTAAAATGTCCCCTGATTATGTTTAACTTTATATCCAGTGTTCTTCTGTTTTTATATAGATCAAGTGCGTTTTGTTTGGGCGATAACGTGAATGTCTATGTTAATGACAATTAAGCCTTTAAAAATTGAAATTGAGAGGGGAACCAGCAGATTAGGGAAGGGAAAATCTGTCAACCAGTG
The DNA here is from genome assembly GCA_037951165.1 of Lophius americanus. Lineage (NCBI taxonomy): Eukaryota > Metazoa > Chordata > Actinopteri > Lophiiformes > Lophiidae > Lophius > Lophius americanus. The sequence goes on along the minus strand of JBBDHG010000026.1, from coordinate 4,622,523 downwards.
TTAAAGAAAACTACAACAGAATGAATCCAGAAGGAAACCCTGCTGGTGCAGGTGAGAATGAGATGAATTCAATAAACTGCACTGTGCTTCTATAGAAATCACGTCTCACATTCTGATGCATGGAAGGTCTTTGGATTCAGAAAAGATGATTACAGTTATTGCAACCAATGTGGCAAATATATAAATGTCACCACGAGGGATCTCCTGGTGTCACAGGAGAAGAAATTGTGAAAAGCGTATATTGTGCACCCTTAACTGACCTTTGCACACAGTTTTTATGCTCAACACAGGTGTGCTCGTGTAGGACAGGCAGAGTCACACGGCCAAAGAGAAGTGGCAGCTTCTTGATGCTCCTAAACGTCATCAAGTCACATAAAGTGTGTCTCCTGTCTTTGTACCACTGGGTAAATGTGACGGTTTCACAAAAGCTTCTCATTTCTCCGAAGTCTTCTACGGCAGTTAGTCTGCTCTGAAAGGATGAGCAGCCGAACAGGGACTTTAGTGCTTAGTGTCTGGGTCACACGCAGATTTGTGCATGGACCCTTTTAGTTTCTCATGTGACACCAGGTAGACAATGATGATTGATGAAGAGGCACGATTGAATGAGGCTTGAGGTCATCGTTCCATAACACTTTCATGTCTGTTGTATCTTGCAGCACCATACATTCAGTTTGTTTTGTAGAACCTTTATCCATTAGTCACGTCCAACAAATTGAAAATTGTGATTCTCATTTAATCCAGAATCGCTTAGCCCTATTGTTCCTTATCGCTTTGATTATATAAACATTATTTAAAACGAAGCCGTGATGAACTGGCGACTAAAAAAAAGCTTCATTCACATTTCAAGTCCTCATTTCAATAATTTCATAATGTGTTTTCCCCTGTTTTTAGTGGTTCCCTGTATTAATGCAGGTGGTGGTAATGCAACAACAGGTGGTTTGAAACCACTTTTAACGAGAAGAATGCACTATTACTGCTTGTAATTTAGAATGATGCCACGGCAGAAACGGGATGCAGCTGTCAAAACCATGACATTACACTTTAATATTCAACATTTTGTATGACATGCCCAGCCCTAAACTTGTAGATGTTTAAAACGTGTGCCTTATGGGTAAATAATAGAATTTGTACTTCCATCGGCCTTTTTTGGTTTGCAGTATACTCAAGTTTTGATATTTGTAAACTGTAAGGAAATGATTTGCTCCATCTTAAACAACCTTTTCACATTTCCTTGCTATTCATTCTTGACCCTTTCTTTATCCTCTTGTATGATCATGTGGAACACATATTCTAAAACACATTTCTCCTTTCCAGCAATGGAAGAAACTGACATAATCAAGTGGTTCTATGATACTATGTACACTGTGGGAATTTGATTGGTGTATAATATCTAGTGTTCGTTTACATGCAGCAATAAAGAGTGTATTTATATCATTCACCTCGGCTTTATTAAAACATTCAGTACTTAGTCGATATTTCTCAAAAGGTTTATAAGACAAAATGAGAATTCACTCAGCTCTCATATCCAAACATTGTCAACACTGGTAGTTCTAAGTAAACTTGTTTTGTTTACATCATACAAACTAGCAGCAAAGGTCAAGTCTTTATTTGTAGAAACATCTGCCTAAATAATCATTACATCACCTCCTTGTTTCATGCTCAGCCCTGATGTCAAATCATCAGGTTACACTGACTTCAATACAATCTAGTCTGTCGCCCTCCGTGTAGGAACCTGCTGGTGGTTCAGGAATCGGCGTTATCACATACGTACATGATTTAAGTCATATGAAAATAAGCAAAGATAAAGTTGAAATTAACCCACCATAGCTTTACCAATGGCAGAAAGAAACCTGCAATTTTCACTTTTTTGGAGCCACAAAATCTGCAAAAATACTTCCTTTATATCATGAATCTGCGTGCCAGCTGTCTGCGATGACATCAGTAATGGAGATTTAAGAGTACATCGTCAGCTGAAGCCACTGTAAACAGAGCGAAACAAAAACACATGAGCACAAACTTTGATTCAATAGAATACATAAAGCATGCACAAACTTATCAGTGATATGTTTATTTTAATGCTTATTTTATGTTATTTTATCCTCCTTGATTTTTAACCGTTTATTTGATCTGTTTTTTCTGCTATTATTTTATCAATCATATCTGTTCAGCACTTTGTTCAACCCACTTGGTTGTTTAAATGTGCTGTATAAATAAACTTTGACGAGAACATTACGGAGTGCTTTAGCGTCACAAAGCTGAAGTCATTTGTTTCTCTCTAGTTCAGAATGATGAGGCACTGGACTGGTGTTTTCTCTGCCTAACTCAACTCTATTCATGACACATAAACACAGGACATCTTCATTTGTCATCAAGCACACCCTTCCAATATGGCCGTCTATTCAAATTGCAACACATTCCCTTCTTTCCTTCGGCCTCTCAGTGCCGCTGCTGCTCTGTGTGTCTAATGGTCCCTGCTGTTTCAGACGTTTGGTCCTCGTTCTCCAATATCTCATGTAAACACATATCTAAGGGGAGTGATGAGGTCAGAGCAGAGACATCAAACTCAGATTGTGATCTGCTGCTGTAATAATAAACATTTCAATTGATGAATTGTCTGAAATATTTTCTGTGGCGAAGAATGAACCTTCACAGACCCAGAATATCATATTGTAATGCTTACCTCCAGGACATTGAGTTTGATTATTCCATCTCCATCTTTGTCAAAAGCATTAAAAGCCCCTGTGAGACAGACACACAAGAAGTAACCTTCATCTCTTCACAAACCTTGAACTAAGGCATCAACTGATGCTATTAAATGTAGCCAAGCAAAGTTTCATGAAAATATTCTGTAATTCTATCGGCAGTGACTCGGCTAAAAGCAGGAGGTTATTTGCTACGCTGAGGCCTACATCTTTTACATCTAGAAGAACATTTTAACTGTGTTTTAAACATGCCTTTGTAGGAACCCCTGGTTCTGGAGGACCAGCATGTACTTACTGAACATTCCCTCAAGTCGCACGAAACAGCAGATGTAACTGTCAAAGTTGATGTTGAGATGTTCGTCTGCATAGCGCATGGCGATGATGTTATATAGCTGGTTGTTAAGGTGGAATCCTTTGTGTGGAGTAGAAAAAGTGGAGATCAGGTTCATGATCGACACGTTACAGAATTGTATCAAGGAGCAAGGAAGTCTGAAATTTAATTTGTGACTTGAATTCAAGCATTAGGCTGTTTTATAAGATTCATAAATTAATTCAATCTAAACATTTAAATGCACACATGCACAGAAAAACATCTGGTAAGGGCTCATGATGCTCACCTGCATCTTTAACAGCGTTCCTCATTTCAAAACTACTGATGGAGGAGGATTTGTCTTTAACGTAACGTTTGAAGATCAGCTGGAAGCACAAAAGGAGATAGAAGGTAGTAACATGGCATGTTGGTTTGTTTATCGTGAGCGCCGATCACTTAAACAGTCCTACCTGCCACGCCTTGACCTTCCTCCACAGGTGTTTGAACTCCTGCAGGTTCAGTTTCCCTGTCCCATCAGTCTGAGGAGGAGTCAGTTAAGGAGAAACCCACAATGGCAGCAGCAGATGACAAAGCTGGATTTTATTTATCTTCATTTTTCTACACTTGCCTACTTCTTTTTTCCCCTTCCTCTTGCTGCTGGATTTGTTTTTTTGTTTTTTTTGTCTATTAGCAGGATGATACAAAACTATTCTAAGAATTCTGCAGAAACTTAGCTGGTACCATTGGGCACATCACCAGGATGAACCCAGGAAGTTGAGGACTTCCACAGGTGATAAAGGATTAATACCTTCATTGCTTTGACGTCTTTTAGCAAGTGGAAAACAGGAAAATAAGTGACCTTGTCCCCTTTTATCTTCATTGTGAGTAATAATTATGTATGGTTCTGATGTCTTTTTGACATGCGCAAACGGGGAAGCTAAGTTGTCTTAGTGGAGGTATTACTATCTATTTATCCCCTTCTAGCTGTTTTTTTATTCTTTTATTATTCTTTACATTTTTCTATGAATGACATATGATGACACATACAACCCTGATGGCTTTGGTGTCTGTGATGCGTGACTTTGATGTCCCTTTGACATAGAAATTGGGAAGCTGAAGTGCCTTAGTCAAGGTTAGTGCTCTTTTAAGTGCCCTTCTAGTTCACACAAATTTATTCCTGGCATTTTTGGCAAAAGTAAAACTTATTTCAGTGCAGTAAACTTTGAAAATAATATGAATCCCTGCGTTTTCATCCTGCTCTGTCTATAAAGTTCTGGTGTAAAACCCAAATTTCTCCTCTTTGGGTCAATTAAGGATCATCATTTTGCATCTTTCTCTTACACACCATATGGTTTATCCCTTTAACTGTCGGTTATCAGCATAGAGGATTTAGTTTGCTGTTCCACTGTAGTGTTCACCGACCACAGGATAGTACGTCATTGTGGAATCCTGTCATGGAACCAATCATGAGGATACATCCATCAAGGCGATCATACTCCGACACGTCTCAAGGCTGAAACCATCCTTCTTAAATTCACCATCTGTGGAAGAGGACGGTTGGTATGAATGATCAGCACGCAGAACCCTGATAATAATCTTTGCAGGAGGCTCACGTTTAGCAAGGACGTTTTTCATGACTGTCTTCAGTTCGTTGGCACAAATTTGCATATCCTGAGGGACGGAGGGAGAATGTGTTGCTTATCAGCTCAAATATTAAGCCCCCCACCTTTCCTGTTATCCCCATTATTCCTGTTTACTCACCTCACCAGAAATCTTCTGGTAAATGGCTCTGAACTGTTTTTCTTCTTCCGTTTCTTCTTCTGGTTTGAGAAGCTTTTGCTGAGGGACAGAAAAGTCATGAAATAATTTTGTGACTGTCGGTAGGATTATCCTAATTTTGGACAATCGATATGTCCAATATTTGTCACTGCCTCATTTAATCTCATAAAACTGGTTTAATACAGAGAAATCCATGATTTGTTTTTCAATTTCTTTCCCATTGCAATAGAAAATCACAAAAGATTGAAATAAGACATGAAAGGCCTCTGCCACCCCGATAAAGATCAGAGTTCTTGGCTCCAGTAACCGGAGAAAAAGTCACTGCTAACCCAGAAGAACATTAAGTCTTGTCTGAATTTTTGCCAGAACACACCTTGATGGCCCTCAGAGCTTTTGGGAGAATCTTCCATGGGCTTCTGAGTGGAAAGTTGAACTGTTTGAAGACAGGAGTCCAGTTACATTTGGTGTAAACCGAACACACAATTCCACTAAAAGACCATTTGACCAGGTGACAATGTTATGAGGATGATTGGCTGCTTTAAGGGCCCGGAAAACTTGCCATCACATAGGGAAACATGGATTCTGCTCTCTGCCAGAATATTCTGAAGTCTGAGAGCCGAAAGTCAAGCTCGATTGGGTCACAAAGGAAGACAGTGATCCAAAGCGGAAGAGTACGTCCACCTTTGAATACATCAAAGGAATAAAATGAAAGTCCCTGGAGTGGTAGTCAAAGTAAGGGCCTGAACATCATTGAAATGTTGTGGCGGAGCCTGAAAAAGCGTTCCACCACAGTGATGTCAGAAGCTTATTTCCAGCTATCAGGGGTGTTTGGTTGCAGTTGTTGCTACTAAAAGAGGAACAAAATTGTAATTGAGTTTGGGAGAGTGAATTATTTTATATGTTGGTGATTCAAAGTTTGGAGAAAAGTTATTCTTATGCTTTGCTTATGTTTTGCTTATACAACATGCTTGCTTATGAAATAAAATGATAATAAAATGTTCATGTTGTGTTTGCTCAGGCGGCTTTTATGTTAAATGAAGTTCTAAGACCTGACACAGTTTAGTCTGAGATACATGCAACAGTTTCTGCTGCTCTATAAATAACATAAAATGTTGTGATTAATTGGCTCTGAATGCTTTTCCTTATACAAGCAGAGGGGAGAAGCACATAGGGGGAAAACCGTAAACAGCTTGGCCAATATAGACGGAGTCCTTAGAGGAAAACAGGTGCAGCCGAGCTGCTGGAGGTCAACTGGCTTCAAATTGATTGTTTTATTCCCAGTGATGTAACTTGACCGGTACAAGATTGTGTTTCACTGCCGCATTTCAGAGACTCCAGAGATTTCAACAGGTCAAATGTCACTGTGAGCTATTTGGTACATGGCAATCTATCTTTCTCGTGACGCTGTGGTTACCTTAGGCTTCTTCCTCTCTCCTTGAATGCCTTCATGCTCGATCTCTTTGTTGGCTCGCGCTCTGTCTGACACAAATACAATAGGCTGGCATGTGGGTAATGGCAGATGAGAGGGTTTTAAAAGACAGAAAGAGAAAAAGAAAGTCAATTTAAAGTCCTTCGACTGGTTACAGTTTAAATATAGAATGGTGTCTTGGAGTATAAGGGGTTAAATGAGAGATGCAGAGGGGAGCGTCACTACGACATGCTTGTTTTACCTTTTCTCTCTGTTTCTTGTCTTGCTGATGGCCAATAAGACAAGGAGGGTGAGGAGGATGAAATGAGAGGAAAAGGTGGAAAACATATATTTTAAAGGGGTGTTAGCTATTCTTGTGGGAAAACAAAGAGTGACCACAGAGGATGAATCGGGAAAAGACGGACAGATCTTATAAGGGTTGATGAGATGCCGATGTTCCACAACTGGTGGTGACAATAAATCAAATTCAAACTGATATTGCAGAAAGAAGCTGCACTATTTGGTGCTGTCTACATGTCCAACCTCTACGGGAAGAAGTGGGAAGATAAATATGGACCTGAACACCAGAACGTTTGTTAAAAGGAAAGTTGTTGTTGGAATTTGGAACAAGATTTATCACATCCCCATAAAGTCGAAGATATTATTGAATCCTATGGAATCGCGGTACCTTTGTTTTAACGCAATAACTCAAAAATATTTCATGGATCAATTTCAAGTTTTATACCCACAGGGAGAACTGGAGTGATTTTGGGAATGGTCTGTTGTATATTACCAACACTAGGGGGAGCTCTATCTCAAAAAGTTTTTAGCCATCATTTCTTAATAATTTCTAATTTAGTCTAAATTCATACTTAAATTAATAGAAAAATATGAACAGCATGAGCAATTTCCCCACGACAATATCAGTCAGAATTTTCAATATCTCCTTCTATCACGTTGCAAACCTGTGTTTGGTCAGAGCCGATCGTATTCTCTGCTTCCCTGTGGAGAAAAACAGACAGATTACGATCTTTGCTCGTCACTGATGGACTTCATGTTATATTTTGCAATTTTATTGTCAACAAATCCCCAAAAATAACAACAGCTGCTCCAGCAAATATGGTCGTGATCCTTACTCGGATGTGCACTGCTTCTCAGAGAAGACCCTGAGGATGAACTCTCCCTCTTCATGGGGTTCAAAGGTCGTGGGAATGATGACATACTCTCCGGGGGGCAGTTGAAATCGCTCCGTTACCTCCCTCAAGTTAATGTAGGATTTGCATTTAGCTTTGGAGGCTGTGTAGAGGAAGATGTCTTTCTGAAGATGCTCATTACATCCACACATCTATAAGAGGGGAAAGAAAAAAAAATCCTTGAAAAGTTTCAAGAACATTTTAGGTCATTTTTAAGGATGGAGCTTGCATTTGGTTGAAAAACTTAAATGAAGGATAGTAGCTATTTGAGATTTGATTCAAATGTAAAGTACCTTATAAACCAAAAATATAATTATTATTAGATCAGTCATCCATTTGTACAATTCTGTCATTTAAACAGGTAAGATATTTTGGCTTCCCTGAAATTCTATATGCTTAAATGTAGTGATAAAGGCGTTTGCCCCACAAACATGACTCTTCAGAGACATGGGTCAATGCTGTGGAAGCACCGACTTAATCTGCGTCCTTCTCCAAGATGGTCATACCTCCTTCGGCACCTGCAGTGACAAAGACGAAGTTAAACTCGGCTTATTGAATGTTGGAGAAGATCTTAGGGACATAGCGTCATGCCATCGGTACCTCGTAGATGGAAAATCCGATGGTGAGGAATTTCGCCCCCTGATGACGCTGCATCCTTCGACCCTTCTGCATCAGAGCCACAACCACTGTGCAGGTCCCCGGCCCCTGTTCTGCATCGTCATCCTCCTCATACAGCTGCAGCCGATACTGAGGGTTGGTCCAGAACGTGTCTGTACAAGAAAATGTATTATGCACAAGGGGAGCCTGATGGACGACACAAGAATGTGAACAATGTCGGAGTTCAAAGGGGAAAAAAATCGAAGGTTGAACTATCCTACACCCCCCACATATCAGATTCAGGGGAATGCAGGGGACAACTCAAACTCAAATAATAAACAAAGATGATCTTCCTACAAAATCATTTTGATCCAGCAGATCGGATTTATTATCCTGATCTGTCACAGTTAATATCATTACTATTTGTCAATGTTTAAATCATTATCTTTGCATTCGATCCTCGTCAATTAAAAACAATGTCTTAAATTTATAATGAAAATATTCCTACATCCACTTCTTTGGAGCCACACCAAAACTTAAAAGCTTTCAAACAAAAACCCTTCAGTTTTTTATGAAGAACAGATGCACAAGAAAGTGAAAATTATTCCTGGATCTGCCCCTTAAACCAGATCCACAAATTTTCTGTCAGCAAGATTATCCCGGTTATTATCACCCATTTCAAAGTCTGGGGCGTCAACCGATCAGATATCAGCTGTTCTTATCAGCCGACCACGTCTATCCATTATAACGGTCACACACCTTCATCGTCAGCTAATCATCATCAGCTGAAATCACTTAAAAATGGATTCTCTCCATTCATCTAATTATTTCATGCAGCCGGTACACACCCCATCTCCACCCAGCCCTCACAGATCCATCAACGTCATCGCTCATCGGTCCCAGTATAGTCATCAGCCACCACCACCACCACCACCACCGGTATCCAGATTCAAATAGGGCATCTACCTGCTGCAGGTAAGGGCAGAGACCTTTAAATCACTATCTACCTGATGAGTCTGAGCGCCAAAAACTTTCTGATGGACTGACTATCAAAAATCATCTGTTGTGATAAACATTGGTCCTTTCCAGTCACATGCCAAGCCATGCTACAAGGTTTTAAAATAATCTGTCAGTAGTTTTTGTGTAATCCCTCTAACCGACAAACAAACAAACGGACAGATGCAGGCGGAGGTAATAGATCTGAGGGTAGAAAACCAGAAGCCTACCTGGGAAGTTCCTGCAGCCGCCAGCTGAGCTGCCTCTGACCCAGCGACCCTGATTGACGGACACCGTCCAGCTGTGTCTCTCTTCACCCTGCAGCGCGTCTGGGGTCAAGTTACACAACTCTAGCTTCACGAAGTTCCTCTTGAAATCATCAAAAGACATCCTGGAGGGAATACCAACAGGAAAAAAAACAATTTGGAAGGATTCCCGCTTTGCTCCTTACAGCCTATAATAATTGTTCAAACTGATGAACAGGATCTTTAAGCTCAGAGTGTTCTGTACGGTAGAAAGTGTCTGAGGTGGGACAAACTGTGGAACTCCTCGAGGAAAATATATTTGGCCGAAATAGATTTTTAAAAATTTAATTGTTTTGAATACGAGATAACTCTTTTTCTTTTAAAAGGGAAACTATAAACATGGATCAAGTTAATACACAGTAGTTACCACTTAAGCAGGATTCAGGCGCAAAACAGGGACAACTTTTACATGCTAATGGTGGGTATAATTAGCATTTCATATATATATATATCTATATCTATATCTATATATATATATATATATATATATCTATATCTATAGATATATATATATATATATATATATATATATATTTATATACATTAAACAACAGCTTGGGACGGACTAATCATTTTTTTATTTAAGTTACATTTTTGGTCATCATACAATAAGAAAAAAACATCATTATAGGTGCAATCATACTAAACAACGGATGGAATTTCATTAGCGATTTTACTCACCAGAACTCACTGGACTCCACGGTCTGTTTCTTTAGGTTGTCCTTGTCCGCGATGGAAATGGTCGACCATTCCTTTGAACTTTGGAGAGATGAAATCACTTAAATACCCAATGATCTCAACATAAAGAAAGGGTTGTCATTGTTACCCATGGATTAGTCTTAGCAATTAGTCTTAGCTCTATTTTTCAAGAAATTAGTGCCATTACAAGCTACCAGCAGATGCTTGCAGAAACGGCACCCCCCTTCATTTTTGGTTTTAAAAATATAAATATATAATCTAAATAATTACATAAATTATTACAAATAACATATCATTAGTAATACATTTACTAAACATTGCTCTGATATTTACTAATATTATAATATAATATATTATATATCATATAAATATATCATATAAATATGATACATAATAATGCCAATTCTAATGCTAAGGCAAGTAATATTATTAATTATAAAAAGAAGAATAGTTACATCTTTATAAAGATAATCATGTACTGTATGCACTATTTATATTTATTTTCGTAACAATATAAAAAGCTATATTGAACATGTTCGGAATCTTACTTTGGGCACCATGGTCCCTTCCACAGGACACGCCCCCAAGGGTTGCGTAAGCGAATCAGGCGAATTTTGGTCTTCCTCCCGACCTCATCACACTAGAAACAACAGCAACCAATTCATATTCGCAATACTTATAATGGCATTCTCATACCAACAGTATTGTATTAATAATATAATTTGACTTTACCTCCTCCAGGGCTATGATGGAGTAAGCATGACCTCTGACCAGACCCTGAGCAGTCCGACTCTCCATTTCCCCCGCTGAAAAAACCTGACGGATACAACACAAACATCCTAACACAAACAACTTCATATAGCAAAGACTGGCTTAAGGATCAGCATTAGTGATGAGGTCCGTCTGTGGCTGACAACACGGCAACAGCCTCCGATTGGTTCATTTCGAGCACTTCAGTCAATCTGTTAAGAGCCTAGAGATTCATGTTAGCAGTGTTTGTGTAAATACAAACGTTTGGAGACTAAAGTTCTGCACTGCAGGTTGGAAGTTATTTTTAAGATTATCCTGACATGTTTTTCATTTATTTTCAATCTGGTGAGTATAGATATATTATGGAATCGTCGCCATTATCGCCGTTTATTGTACGTATTAACGCGTTAACGCAAAAACTATTTTATGGATCATTTTCAGGTGAAATACACCCATAGAACTTAGTGGAGGAACTGGACTGATATAAGGAAAGGTCAGCTGTTCATTTCTGACACTCTGGTGAGTTTTATCTCCAAAAGTTTTCGGGACATATTTTCTCGACCATCAGTCCAATTTCGTACAAATTTACAATCCACCTTGCATTTATCATATTTTACTCTAAAAGTTCATATTTCACTAACAAGGGTGAACTTGTTCAGAAAGGGGAACACAGTTTTTCAGACAAAACTCCAATTATAATTTGAGGAGTTCAACTGGGGGACTGCTTGTACAAGTCAGATTTTTTTTAAATGTTTCAAAACATTGCTTTATCAAACGATTTGTCCTTTTATGGTTAATTTAGAAAGTCCAAGACATTAAATGAATACATTAAATATGCATAAAAATAATTTTTCCATAGTTTTTTTTCTTAGTTGAGGTAATTAAAAGGTAAATTGCTTTCTAACTGTTACTAGCTGCTTTTGAAATCTCCAGGTTGTGGGTCTTACATATAAAACATCAAAACAAAAACATCACGTCATGTGACTCGACCTGCTCAGGTAATAAAGACATTGATTCGGTGCTTTTACTCTTATGCTATTTTTGTATATCTATAGAAGATTGATGCACAATAAAGTCCTGGGCAGGCTGTGCAAAAGGTTGATTTGCAATAGAAAATGATTTCAAGATTGTTTATTGTTAGTCCACCGTCCCCCCTCCAAAAGAAAGCTCAACTAATAGAACTCTATGTTTTCTTGATCTTGCCTTGATCTTCTCATCTTGGCATGCTTATGTTTTCTGTGTGCCTCCTTTTGTTCCCACTCACATCTATGGAGCAGCCCATCAGAGAGCCTCTCGCCAGCGCCTTCTTCATGATGCTGTAGAGCTCTTTGGGCGCCTCTGACAGCTCGAAGAACTCGGTAACTCCTCCCGTGAAATCTTCCATGGCTTCCAGGGTGTTGCCCCCTCTCAATGCCTCATAAGATCCATGCAACCTGAGAGAGAAGTCAATCATTTTATTTAATGCGCTGAAATACGTCCCTCCAGGTCATTTAGTCTAACATTTAGCAACTAACTAACATCCTGAACCTTGTTTTTTGTAGTAAACCAGATCTTAAGACTTGTCCCCAAACTTACTTCACTGCCAGATATGAAATCTGAACTCAGCTGGATGAATGAATACCATGTGACCACCTGAGGAGCTGCACGACTTGCAGTGTACATTAATAGACGATGCTTACTTTGCATAAGCTTTCTCCAAAAGAGCACTCCAGAACTCGTTCTTTCTGCAGGACTTGGTGAAAACCAGCTGGTTGTTGCAGGTGGGGATGCGGTCGTCCACAACCACATCGATCCATTCGCCATAACGCCAGAACTGAGTATCAGAGGACACAACGCCTATTAAGAAGGAAATCACTAATAAAAGAGAGATATTCATACCATATCTATATGATTAGTACTGTAAATATAAAAGGTTAGCCAACAGGCTGTTAGCTTAGCTCATCTCAAAGAACACATACTTCTCCTGGATCTAACAGAAAACCACTTCTTCCGAAATTCCAGGGGCCACCGCCTCCACCTCCTTGGCAGAGCTAACAAACACTTACATGAAATATTCAAATTTCACGTAGGGTTTCTGATGAGTACAAACCCCTCACGTGTGAAATATAAATGTTGACGTGGAAAGGATCAACATTGAGTGTCAGTTACGTGTGTCAAATATCCATGTGAAAACCTGGAAGTGGAAGATTCCGGCGTAGTTCTCAGTGAAGTTCTGGTCAGGAGGAATAACTCTGTACAGGAGCTTCTCAGTCACGGTCAGACAGGCGATGGCGGCCAGCAGCCAGCAGTCACCTGTCAACAGCAGAGTCACCAGCTATATCAACACTTGGTCCTAGCTTATCACTTCTTACAGTCCTCTCGAAAACGTTCAGCAGTTATCACAGATTAAAGCCACGTTTCTGTTGATGTCAGTCATCCACTGCAGTCAGGCAGCATCAGTCAGGTCATTCTCAGTAAGATGATAATATATCTGACTCTCTTAGACATTTAACGGTATTCAGTTGAACGTTTTTGGTTCGATAAATACAATTATCATTTAAAGCTTGACTTTTGTAGTCCTTGTTTTATGTTAATGTTTGGTTGAAGGTCTGACACAGTTCGGTATGAGGTACAGTTAAAAGTAGAGGAAACCAGTGGGAAACTTTTTCACAGACCCTTACATCAACACATCTTATCATACTCACATCGTATATACTATAATTTGGTTTCATATTTCCGAGCTTCATTGAGACCGTTGGTCAAAAGCAGAAATGGTTTAAATCTTACCCAATTCTCCTTGACAGATGTCCGTCCTGTTGGCTCCATCTATGATGAACTGGGGGTTTTCACAAATTTCCTGTCACAGAGGAAAATTAATGTTAGTGTTTCATTTCAGTGGACATCACTTTTCACATTGTAAACATAGGATTTAATATGAAATAATAGTTGACACACTGTTTAATTTACTGCCTTTCCCTTCCAATGATGTATGGAAGGGAAGGGCATGTTTCATATGATGATAAATACTGTAAAGCATTTAATGTCTTAACTTTTTCCTTAAGTGAAGTGAAAGATTTTAAATATTAGCTTTCATTCTCACTTTCATTGTCTGGATCACAAAATGAACCAGACCCCACAATGAATTATATCATATTCCTTATTTATGCTTTGAACAGATTGATCTCTTCAAACTTTTGCCAGATTTTTAAAATATTTTATAATTCAGATTTTTCTTTTAATTTAATTTAGGCAAGAGTCTTAAATAGTTTTGAGTTTTGATATTTTGCCTTCTTTCGTTACACATTTTTGATAAAAACACATATTTATCCCAATAAACAAAGCTATCATTTTTAACACCGGCCATAAGCTGAGCCTTCACATTCATTTTAAAAATGTTTATTTTCAAAACCTACAGCTGACATGATTGAAAATGTGAGGATGTGACCCTGAAACTTAAACCAAGCTGGACAAACTTTTCTGGCTGAGTCAGTCCTCCAACATAAATCCCCCCTCTGCAACTGACGCATATTTAGGAGTAATAACCCTCTAGACAGGTGATAACGTTGTGCAGAATGCAGAGAAGCCCTCACCTCATAACTATCTCTGTCACGGCAGAGTGACGGGCTGTTATTGGTTCTGATGGAAATAACCAACTTCATCATAGGTTGATAAAATACATATATACACAGATTCACAAGAGGAATTTAACCTATTTTCAATCTTTTAACCAAAGTCTTAATTTGTGCAAAAGACATTTCATGTTGAATGATTACAGGATCCTCTGTGGATTTTGGTTCCATTAAAGTAGAATCACATAATAACTAAAAGAATAAGACTGAATATATGATAAGATAAGATAAGATAAGATAAGATAAGATAAGATAAAACAGCTCTTCCGAAGGAAAACAAGCTCTTCCAAGAAGAGTAGGGGTCTTGAACCAATAAAGTTGAGAACTAATTCAAGGTGATCATAATTGAGGCTGGGGAAAAAAAGCAGCCTCATGTTCCATATTTAGAGCGTGCGCCACTGTTGACCCCTGGATGGGGTTCATGTATCACTTATCTCAGCTGAAAGGCAAAGCTTGCATTACTCATCCGCCATCAGCTCTCATTAGAGCAGCCATCAGAAATCAAATTTCACTTTCACTCATGTACACCGGATTATGTGAACTGCAAATTAGCAAATTTGAAGTCCGATTATTTCCATGATCTTGTTTTACTTTTACTGATGAGAAAATAAAAAAAACAAATCCTTATAATAGTAGTAATAGCAGTACTATTGACCACGTTCATTGGAGCTTTAGCAACTTCCTGTCTAGTGGTAGAAGTAGTGACTTCTTTGTAGCATGACATTTGACGGGATTGATTTCTTTGACCTGTGACTTGACGGCAGTGCTGTTTTGAGATTTGCCGGTGGGCATGTTACAGACAGATTTGATCCAAATGTAAAGTGAATTATAAATTAAATGTATTATTATTATTATTATTATAGAGCATGGCTTCTTATTAGAGATTTCAATTATTTACACAAACTTTTCCACAAAATGTTGAACACTTATTTGCTTTAAGATATGATAGAAATTTTACGTTGACACCTCTGTAGTTACCAACATAAAGTGGTAACTTTTGTTAAATGTGTCTGTTTGTTTGTTCGTTTCTCAAAAGGATCACGCAGCATTTCCATGGAAATTGGACGGGTTTTGGAACACAATAGTTCCCCCAAAAATTTCCATTTTTACAGATCTGGATTTTCAGTGCTTTCTTTAATTCCTCAGGGAGTAATGGTTAATAATCAGGCGTATTTATGGTTTTGATATCCATGCGATTTGGTACAGATACCAAAAATAATATTCAGGTTTGCCATTTTTAAAGTGCTAGCTGTAACAAATCCAATAATCTAAAACTGTGATTACAGGGCTGTGAGTTGACTTTGAGGAACGGGATGGTTGGGACTTGGTGGAGGTACATTTCTTACTGATTGCCATTCTAGTTTTCTACATTTTCAATTTATGACAGTGATCAGGAGAGTTTTCAGTATTTGTAGTTGGGTTGGCTTTGTGTCATTTTCACCACAGCTAATAAGAGTTGGAGGATGTTATGTGATTGATCGATTGTTTGTCCGCCTGTCTGTCTGTCTGTCTGTCTGTCTGTCTATCCACAAGATGTCTATAAACACTGTTAACGGGTTTGATTTATATTTTGGTTGGTTGTCGCTCAAGGAAGAGTTGATTACATTTCTAGGTTAATGTAGTTAGAGATGCGGATTCTGGCTCACTTTTTCAATTTCTTCAACACTTTGAAACATTTAAGTAAGGTAAGAGGTTATACCTAAGTAAACAAAAATATTGATCATGATCCACCATTGTGGAAGATAAGTTTTTTGTCTATATGGTTTCCAGGATCAATGAATTAGGTGGTATTCCTTAATTTGGCATGAAGCAAAGTGAGATCATAAACTGTGCTATTCCCTGGATGCATTGATAGAACAATTGATAATCTCGTCACAGTGATGTGCGAGCCAGTCTCCTCTGTCAGAGGCATGAATGATAACATAATCATAATCCTCTGCTTTCACGCAGAGGAATGAGTCTTTCAAGTTTAAGTATGATTCTTTATACTTTATCTACATTTTTAGAAGCCTTCATTTTTCTCATACAATCATACCAGTTGTACAACGTAGCAAAATTAGTTATTTGCATTTAACCCATCCCTGAGGAGCAGTGGGCCACTATCTGCAGCGTCCACGGAGCAGATTGGGATTCGGGATCTTGCTCAGAGGCCCTCGGATAAGTGCATCCTTCATTTGTGATTATTTGGCATCAGGGTCGTGCGTCGATCAGTGAGTCCTGCTATCATGGCTGCAAGTCAAACCCTTAGGGGGTCAAAGTGGAGAGTTGGACAACTATCAAACACTCTTGATGATGTACGTACATCAGAAACTATGAGCCCCTGCAGCCAACACTGAGGTGCCACTCTGTTTGTCAGGACAAGCAAGGGCCATCCTCCTATTTGAGGCTCAGTTGTCTGTGATTGTACAAGGTGACAAACCAGAGCCATGCTTCCAGAGCTATATCAGCTTTACACCACACCCATGTGTAGTGGAGGGAGTGATAAAACAGATTTCTGCTTCTTGTTAAACTTGGCTTTAGATCCACTCACCGAGGGGCGTTTCCACTCAATCTTCATAGAAGGCTTTTGACTGTAGAAGAGGGAAGAGTCATTGGCAGTAAACAGAGGGTCTTCAAAAAACATCTTCTTCTTTACATATTTGTCTCGCAGTTCCAAAAACGTCTTAAGGCGCCTGGCATCCTTGACGGCTTCATTTCTGCTCAGGATAGCAGAGTAGATGGAGTTTGTTCCAGAGAGAGGGTAATCAGCTTTGTCATCGCTTTCGAAAGATGCCTCACTTTCATAAAGCACTCTCAATTTTGTCTCCTCTACAACAGCTACTTCATATATCTCTTCCGCCATCTTATTGGTGAATGCCTCAGTCTATGTCGCTCCTGTATCGAAGTCAGTATATGAAGTGAAAAAGACAACTCAGGATTCCCTCGTTACATGCGGAAACAGATCTTGCACAACAGCCAGAAGAAGGTTCCTGTGTCCTCCTTGACTCCAATAACAACTTTTACTTCCTTCATTTGCTGTAAATACTGTCAGTGCTCGGGGGCAGTCACCAACTGACAGCTTCTCACACCAGCTCTCTCTCCCACTGCTGTTGTGTCCCTGGTTTTGGCTGGACCTAAATATAGGCCTCTGTAAAGGAGGGGAGGAGGCCTCTTGAAGAGAGATCGTTTCCAGGTCACGAGATTTTAGGGGAACACCTAATAGACTTAAAAGGCCATCGGCCTACGTGTAATACCTGGATCAAACGCCCCATGAAATAATAACATTGTTTAGGCTTAGAATTAGCAACACATTTGATATTTACTTATAATCATCCATATATGGGCTAGAATTATTCTATTCAGTGTGCAATCAAATACTTTCATTTGATTTCCTTATCCTCTGACAATCTGGGTATTTACCAAATAAGAGAAGTGATGCTGATGAGTTGACTGGTTGCCAGGTTTGAGGGAAATCTGCAATCTGTTTCAGTATCAAATGAGGAAAAAAGGCTCACTAGGAAAAAATGATGCTTATCCTGCCAGTGTAAACACACATACATTTTAGATACCATTATTGATCAATACTTCTTTACTTTTTATGTCAAAATGCTGGGACGATTACTTGAAATAACTTAAAATATTGTTGAAACTGAAAGATCACAATTTTTTTGCCTTGACTGTTTGCATTCATCCTTGTATGTGACCCAAATCTGATGTGAGTATGATCAGACCTGTACTGTGACCTATGTGCAACAAGCATCCTGATGAATAGCAAAAAAACACAGCGGTGCTGTGACAATATGTTATCTTTTTAGGCTGAGCTGAAGAAAGCAAAACAGGATTGAATTGAAGCAATGTCCCATATCTTGTTAAATATACAACCGCATGTTCCTTAGTTGTCACTGCTGTGATCCACCATATTTGACCGTGTCAACCACTGCTGAAAAAACATTGAAGTGACTGTTTCCCAGGAGGAGAAAAGCCTTGTAAATTCTGATATGACTGTTCACTCTGCTGTTAAATCTGCAGGAAGCAGATGTGTATCGGATTTAGTACCAGGTACATATCTGATATGATAGTGGCCAAAAACAGTTTCAAATATATAATGTTCTAATTGGTGGTAATACTGAACCCCTCTGGTGACATTGGAAAAAAAAAGTATCTGATGGCCAAATCTTAATAAGGCGTGGTAAGGAGTTATTATCATGAGGCAATAACTTAATACGGTTTGGGAACGTTTTATTATCTCCAAGATATTTATCTGATGGCAACGACTTTATAAGGCATGGGGACAACCTATTTTCACGTGGGAACAAGTTAATAAGCCATGGCCACGAGATAATAATTAGTTCTCATGCCTTGTTATGTCGTAGCCACAAGTTAATAGCTTGTTCCTAAGCCTCATTAATTTGTGGCAACAAGATCATTATTTTTGTCTTAGAAGTCACCAGAGCCTATATGAGAAAGAAAAAAAACCCTGATTTAGCCCATATTTGAATGATAATGAGATTTCTATTAGTATTTGAAAATGCAGAATGAAAATGTTATATAATGTATGCATGGTATATAAATTAAGAAACAAAATTAATAATAAATTGATACAGGCTTTCATTTGTTGCATAGTTTGCTGAGTTGACGTAAGTTTTGTGATAGTCCATTTTCTGTTCAGGCAGGATTTGATTGAAGCAAATAATTTATCAAATTTAAAGTCTTTTTCCGTTTTTCAGATGTCGTTAAGTGTGATCCTCCATATTTGACTGAAGACTCATATTAAGACCACATTCTTCCTACTGTACTGTGAACATAACCTAAGCGACTCAAATCTGCTCTGAACAGATCTCTTCACACAGCCTTGAAGTTAATCAGATTTGTTGCCAAATGAAGGTAAATAGGTCAATCCAGCCTGGTGATTTGAGGGCCATGAATAATTTGAACACACCAGAAGGGGGATTTTACAAACTTTACATGGCGACCAGCCTTATCTGTGACGTCATGAGCTCGCAGTGCAGTGTGCATCTGGAAGTTGTCGCCATCATATCTGGCTAAATGTGAAGCTAGCTCTCAAGTCAGCTAGCAGTTGTGTTCGAGGATATAAAGTTAATGATATTATTAACATCTATTTGATTCTGTGAACTGTTGTGAATTCATTAACCAGTAAACGCTTGTAGAACTGTGGAAATATTGGGTAGTTCGCTCACATTTACCGGAGTTCATATTAGCAGAGTCTTGAGAAGCAGCGAGGGGCGGTGCGACGCGAGCTCGCCGCGAGCCAGCTAACGCTAGCATCCGGATATATTTAACACTAAAACTGTTAATAAAACTAAACCTTTTCCCTATTTTCCGGTACTTTCCTGTGTTGTCTTCTGTGAAGATGATATAATCTAACTCCCTGTAGCCAAGGAGCCAGCGTCACAGAGCTAACCTGCTAGCTCGCTGCTACCTGAGTAAGCAGGACGATTTAAGACATCCAAACAAACGAAGCGGTCTGACGGTGGGGGTCGGATAAACTTTAGCTGGCATCGTCTCATCTCCTTTCTTCAACACGTATGTCCAACTGTTTAACATATGGCTACCCATATTGGATGTGCATTTGCTATTCCTGTTAGATCTGTCTTGTAGCCACATCTACAAAGCACATAATTAACTATTGTCTAACTGGTTTCCAAATGTGACGTAATTGTATCAAAGATAAAGTATTACTGATAAGGTTCTAATTGTGTGTTTATGCTTCATAGTTTGGTTGCTGGACCTGACAACAAAATAAGATGTCTGAAGGAGAGACCAAACAGGCCCCTGACACAATCCAGGACGGGAAGTCGGACAATGTGGCAACCCCATCCACAGGGCAAGTCGTGTCATCAGTGTCCCCCCCTGTTTCCATGGTGACACAGCCTCCAGCCACTGCTGCCACAGAGGATGAGGAAGAGGAGAGTGAGGATGAGTCAGAGATTTTGGAGGAAAGCCCATGTGGACGTTGGCAGAAGCGCAGAGAAGAGGTAGGGGATTAACCTGATGTGGTGGGGGGGGGGGATGTTTACATTTATTCAGGTGTAGATTATGCCATGTGGATTATTATCCCATGCCACAGAGTGAGTGACCAAGGTACACAGAAGTAAAATAAACGATTTAACAGCTGTTTGCAATAGCCAACATTAAAAACACAATTCTTTATGCTGGCTACAGCAGTCTGAAAATGGTCCATCATAGCAGACACATTTGCAAACCAGAAGTTGTTAAAACACTGTTCACACCTTCCTGGACTTGCTTTAGTCAGTGTTTAACGTCTTTATTTCTTCCGTTGAGGCCTAGAATAAGTGCTCCATGCCTGGACTCCCACGCTATAGCGCACTGTTTACCCAAAACAAAAAGTCTGCTTCAGGGCTTCTGAACCATCTAGATGAGACACTAGAGATGTTTGTCGCTATGTGATTGAATTATTTTGAGATAACATTAGTCGGTAAAAGTAACATTTAGTGTTATTTTGGAAAACACTTGCAATATGTGTTGTATTGTACTGTTTAAATACTTTCCTGTGTTTAGTGCCAACCTTTTCATGAATACTTTATTTTTTCAATAAACCAAATATACAGCCACTGTTGGATGAAACCAACTCCTACAGCAAAAAGCAAAATAGCTTTTTGCTGTAGGAGTTGGTTTCATCCATCATGTGTGTTAAACTTACTTCTGAACAGGTTTTTTTTAATTAAAAAAAAAATCAAAATCCATTTTAGACAAACAAATTAAAGTTAAAGTTTTATGTAAAAATGTAACATGTTCCTTTGTAGATATACTAAGAACATTTAAAAGCCCTTTTTTAAGTTCCGTCCCTTCATTGAAAATAAGCACTTGCAACATAATTTTTCAACCTAAACAGGTTTTTTAAGACTGTTTAATATATGCATATTACATTTTGTTGCACGCTTCTCTCTCGCCTTATAAGATATTGAGGCTTTAGGAGATCTTAAAATATTTATCAAAATTTTTTCTCTTCAATCATAAATCTTGTTTGTTTAAGAATAGTTTGTGCAGTAGTAACAAGAATATTGATATGTAATTGTTTCTTAACTGTCTGAAGGTGAATCAGCGCAATGTCCCTGGGATCGATAACGCTTACTTGGCCATGGACACAGAGGAAGGAGTTGAAGTGGTGTGGAATGAGGTCATGTTCTCAGAAAGGAAGAATTTCAAACTCCAGGAGGTGGGTGCCAAGAAAGACGGATACATTTGTGTAGAACAAAGTAGGAATAAAACATGCATAATAAAGGGCAAAATAATGGATGTATCAGCATGAGCACAACGTTTATACTCCAAACAAGTTTTTAAGGTGTTATTATGTCCGGTTGCTTTCTTTACGATGATCTTGTTCACAGTGTTACACTTGTTCACTTGGTTTTCCTGTCCCATTTTGTCTTAAATCCCCTTAGTCAAGTGGTCAGACTTGTCATACACACTGTAGAAACACTTTTTGGAATTTCAAAGGGAAGGAGGAAGTTGGGTTCAAGGCTCTGTTTGCATATAGCTTTTGGAAATTGAACTGTGTATTCTTACATACTTCTGAAGTAGTTTCTATTTTCTCTCATATCTTGTATTGCAGAGAAAGCACCAGTTGCTTACTTTTTCCAGTGATAATGGAGTTGGTATTAATATCTTACATAGCTACTGATTACCCCTGAGCAAGGCATGTCTCCCACAGCTGCTTCAGGTCCGGTTTGTTCAAGACTGTTGGAACCAGAAGCTTTTCAAATGAATGGTGGGTTGTTCTGTTTGACGTTTTGAACAGTGCCCAGGATTCCTTTAAATGGAGACTTAAATGTTACTTATAGTGGTGGAATTGGAATTTGTACTTAACCAAGCAGAGTTATGAGACCACAATCCTCCGTCATGGCTGAGGATTCCCTTGAATGGGTTTCCTCTCCCCAGAAGTTCCATATGGAACATTTGTATTTGGTCAGCTAGAACTTGGTTTTGTCCACATCTTTTTTTTTTTTCCTGCTGGGTAGATTCTTTAGAGAATGTTATCATTCTGTTCTCCTCCCAGATGCTTAAGTGTGATAAAAATCATATGAAATATCTGTTTGTAACTTTTTGAGTTATCCTACTAATAAGCAAACAAACCGAAACGATCCTTCTAGCCGTGTTCACAGCAACACCATGTCATTTTTTCACCTGCCACAAATACATGCAAAGTCAAAACAAAGCCGCCAGTAGAGGCAAATTTGCACAAGGTGTTGCTTGATATATTTATTAAAAATTTCAAGTTGTGTTAGACCATTTACAGGAAGCTGTGATACTAGAGTCTAGTATATGTGGACATCCAGAGCTCACAATACACGATATATTGGCATCACAACAACAGACATGGCAGTGTTTTGTCTTCGGATGTCTCTGTGACTTCTACTTCAAATGTGAAGCAGAAATAGTTAACTTTTGTTACGGTTAATGACAGAAATAACTATGTTGATATCGTTGCGAGTGATGTCAAACTGCATTTGTAGGAATACAGTATGATGTGAGTTTTCACATTGCTTCAGTGTGTGACCGCACCAATAACCTCCTTGGCAAAAGTCAGAAGTTTGTCTGAACACAAATATCCAAAACTTAAAAAATTCACCTGTTCTTAAGAATAAATCCAACATAAACTTGACAATATGGATAAAAAGTAGTATTTACAGTGTCAGTTAAAAATTATGTTTCTAATGATTTCTCCTCCATTTTTCTCACAGGAAAAAGTCAAAGCAGTTTTTGACAATCTGATCCAGCTGGAGCATTTGAACATTGTCAAGTTCCACAAGTACTGGGCGGATGTAAAAGAGAACAGAGCGAGGGTAGGAGACCACTTCCTCAGAGAAATCAGATCATTTGCAAAGTGTATTATATTATAATGGGTTTAATTTGGATGAGTTTACATTTCTCTGTGTATGCAGGTCATTTTCATCACCGAGTACATGTCCTCAGGGAGCCTCAAACAGTTTCTGAAAAAAACAAAGAAAAACCACAAGACCATGAATGAAAAGGTGTGGAAGCTCTTCTATATTTTTAGACAAGCTCATCAAATTATCTTTGAACTGAAGTAGGGTGGGAATGATGTTCATAAGCAAATATATTTTGTATTAAGTTCTATTTTTTCACTCATTTACTTTGTGTCTGACAGGCCTGGAAGCGCTGGTGCACACAAATACTGTCAGCCCTCAGGTGAGATTAACAAAAAGGGATAATTTTTGCATCGTGGTACAAGATACATTTTATTACGTGAAAAATTTGGATATACATTTACTACAACTGCACAGAGTTGTATGGGTGTAATTCAAATTATAATTATAACACACTTAAAATTATGTTTAACTATTAGTATTTTATTAGTCTAACCGTAGTTCATTTGTCTCCAGCTACCTGCACTCCTGTGAACCCGCGATCATCCACGGCAACCTGACCTGTGACACCATCTTCATCCAGCACAACGGCCTCATCAAGATCGGTTCAGGTAAGTAGAGATGCCTCATTAAATAAGATGGGTACATTGTATGGCCAACTAGTATTGTTTCCCTCTTCAAAACACTTAAATACAACTACCAATGGCATCAGTATGAGGGCTGAGCATTAAATAGAAAATGATCGTCCATTAGAGATTCTTTATATCATAAATTGTCAGTTAGATAGGTGAATGGATAAGAACCTTGTTAATCCCCACAGGGGAAATTTAAGGTTCCAGCACCTCATACGAACATTGAAGCTTACAATGGCAGTAAAATAAGAAAAATATAAACTTAAATACGAGTGTAATAACAATATACACATACAAACTTTTAAATAAAGGTATAAAACAGTTCACATTTCTAGTTTGGTCAATACTGTCAATGTGTGTGCTCACAAACTGTCTATGAGCACATCAACCTCATTCACGTGGCTCTGCCCTGTTCTATTTTAATACAAACATTGAGCCAACAGATAGGTTTGGACACATTTTGGCGCCAGAGGAGAAAGGTGAGGAGAAAGGATTGTTTAATAACCCTCACTGCTGATTATGAAGAGTGCGTGGCTCAAAAAAGAAAAGACGGACTGACAAGCTCAATGTTATTCGATTGTGAAGCTGCTGCTCCAGAAAGACATCCAGTGTGCTATCGCTGAACTAAATTTCCCAAACTGTTTAGCTGTTCTAAAATCTTTGCAGCTACTTAGTTTGCATTCATCGTGTTGACGATGAATAAAACCTCTGCAACACAAGCTTCGAGAAAGGACATTTTTCTGATGATCATACGTCAGAAACAAATATTCTTTCTGCCTGACACAACAGGTAAAAGAAATTACAATAGGTATGAATACAAAAGTATTTTTGTATCTCAGGATATTTACAATTCAGACCTGTCAGAAAACTTTTTAAACCAAGTAAGGTAGAGGATATGTGGCAATGTTAGAGGCCAGCGGAATGTCTATATTATATATTCACTTTCACCTGGTTGGGTACAGGAAACAATACAGCCCATGTGATATTTGTCTAAAAAGGAAAAAATACATCATAGTTAAATTGTTGTAATCGAGGTAAACTATCAAAATAATAGTGATTATGATTTAAAGCTGTGTTTGCCCATCCCTAGTCCATATTCTAACTAACCTTAAGTCTTGTCTTCTGTTTTATCCCGTTTTCCAGTGGCTCCAGACACCATCAACAACCACGTGAAAACCTGCCGGGAGGAGCAGAAGAGCCTCCACTTCTTTGCTCCAGAGTATGCAGGTAAAATCCTCTCATAGCTCTCAGATTCCATGACAGCCTTCTGTAGCGTTTCTGTGAGATTGATCATCTTGTTTCTGCTTTCAGCTGTGGCCAACGTCACCACAGCTGTAGATATCTACTCCTTTGGAATGTGCGCCTTAGAGGTGAGAGGACACCCCCTTCTGCTCCTAGCTGTTAGCATAATTCCTCTTTCTGTGGTTCTTGAACAGGATCCCTGATTAGAGGTGAACTTATGGTCTCTGTAACAACGCCAGATTAACAGGAATGTCCCACCCTGTTTAAGGCATGCTTATCCAAGTTAGCGTGTTTGTTTTCTATCCATTCATTCATGGATGATGGAGGGATATAATCCTCAGCACGTCAGTCTGTCTGTAATCATTTCTCCTCCAGAACATATTTATCAAACTATGCACCCCAGCCTTACCAAACCGTAGTCATAATTAATAGTTATGCCTTTTTAATTTTATACTGATTGTATTTGTTTTGTTTCCATGGAAACATGTGGTTTTAGTAGACACTGAACCGTGGTCCTCCTGTCGGGGTACATCACGCAAGTTCACCTAACTCACCCCACACATACATTAACTGTAATCAATAGTTGTGCCTTTCATTAAGACTGAAAAGAAGAATATCTCTATATGTGTAAAAACTAACCTAAACAAACTTAACACACACTGTATGTTAACTATAATGAATAGAAAAATTGGAATTTTCTATATTGTTTTTTCTTTGTTACTACGAAAACGTGATTGTTTTAAAAGAGAGCCTTCAAGGTGGTCATCTGAGTGGTCAAACTCTCCATCATCCATCTCTTACTCTAAACATTTCAAATCATTCAGTCGTTTGTGTATAAAAACACTCCCATCTATAGTGATGACCAATGTCCTTTGAATACATTATCTAACATGGAAGTATTGTTAACTCGAGTCTCGTGTTTGCCATTTGTGCTGAACCACTTCTGACCATTGTCCCTCTCTGTCGGATCTCCTCCTCAGATGGCTGTGTTGGAAATCCAGAGTAATGGGGATTCGTCTTATGTGTCCCAAGAAGCGATTAACAGTGCCATACAGTCCCTGGAGGACCCATTGCAACGGGTAAGTGAGGAAACAGCATCTTATCATCAGTGTGAAAAAGAAAAATCCAAAATCTAAAGCTTATTGTTCCACCTTGATGTTTTTAAGGAGTTTATCCAGAAGTGTCTGGAAGTGGATCCCAGTAAGCGGCCAACAGCTAAGGAGCTGCTCTTTCACCAGGCCTTGTTTGAGGTTCCGTTACTCAAGCTGCTGGCTGCACACTGCATCGTCAGCCACCAGCGTGAGTGGAAACAGACAGATGCACACACAAACGCATGCACACAAAAGCCCGCACAAGCATGCACACAATAGCACAAACACACTCACACAATTTTAACAATAGCAGTTCATATCTATACGTTATAGATGGCTTTACTGCAAGACTGTTCAATTTCAAGTCACTTAAGCAGTTCAATTCAAATAACTCAATTTACTCCACACATAAAAAAAAATCATACAGATTAATAGACAGAGGAGCTACAATGGATTAAACATAGAGGCCTGGAGAAAAAAGAGAAAGACAAAAAGATAAAGGTCACATCTTTCTTTTCTGCTTTGGCTGCAACTTTTTAAGGCCTCTAAATTCCATATGCAACCCTTCACTTGATAAACATCAAGGATTTTTGCAATAAAGCCTCAAAACCCTTCATGTCCAATCACAGAAGTAAGTACTAAGATAAGTCAAATACAAACATAACTATTCTATACAATTGTACAACTGGATCTTAAAAAACAGAAATCTCGATCATCTGTATTTTAAGCGTTAAAATCTGTGTAAATGGCAGAGATTTTATGTATTAGGTCCAAAATATCTAAATGTAAAAGATTATTCAGTGCAGCGTAAACAAAGCTACTTAAAATGAAAATGCTTTGGTTCAAAATACAATTTTGCTGTGCAACAATTGGGATTCTATTGTTCTTTCATTATGTTAGTCTGAATGCGACTCAGATCTTATATGTTACAATTGTCGTAAAAAGGTCTTAAAATGTTCGAAGATTGAATTTGTTGAAACGTACAGAATCCCTGTTAGGCAAATGCTCTCGTCTGATTCCTGTCTTCTCTCTTTTTCTGCAGATATGATTCCAGAAAATGCTTTAGAAGAAATGACGAAGAACATGGACCCTAACTTGGTGATCGTTGAGGCCAAGGAAGGAGCGCAGATGAAGTAAGTCCACATCAGACGTAAACCGGTCACAAGTTCTTGTCTGAACTTTTGGTTCATGTCGTCCTAGTTTAAAATTTGATCTCGTCCTGAGTGTTCCATAACAGTTCCATAATATAATACTGAATGTAGCTGATAGAGGGGAGTGAAATGGAAAGGTGCCACACTCTTGTTCCTGAATATTGAGCACTACTAAGAGTCTTTCTTTCTCTTCAGGCTCTCTCAGTTTCCTGCCCTCGAGCTTGACAAGTTTCTGGAAGATGTCAGGTAAGAATTGAAAACAGTAAGAGAGTGCTTGATTTTAATGCCAGCATGATATTGGCAAAATTAGGGGGAATTAGGTACCTTATCAAGAGAAATTTTCAATGTTCACTAAATCATCTGATAAAGGCCAAAAGAGGAAATGGTTCATGCATTGCTGCTGGGTTTATGATTAGTCTGAAATGAAGTGTGGAATCGTATGCTCATCAAATGATGCACATCAGCATTAAAAATATCCCCCAGTGTTCAGGAGAAGAGCGGGAAATCATTCATAGTCGTCCTGGTTGTGTGTTTCTCTTTTACTTTTCTACATTATAGAAATGGGATCTACCCTCTGACTGCGTTTGGGGTGCCGTGTCCTCAGCAGCCTCAGCAGGAGGCGGTGAAGTCCCCCATTGTTCCCCCCTCAGTGAAGTCCCCGACTCCTGAGCCCGCAGAGCTTGAGACCAGAAAGGTAAGAACTGACGTGTTGGAGAAAATAAGTCACTATATAGGTCTACATAAAATTATTTTGAAACACAGGAACTAGATGAATGTGCAAATGTAATTTACAATATTGAAATTATGTTTTTAAGTTCCCAGTCTGCTGGAAAAGAAATTAACCTGCCTTTCAATCAAATAAAACATAAATAGAAATAAAATGTGTTGCATCTTGTCTTCTATTTGCGTAGAGGTTTGGATTTTTGGGGAATTTACTACTTCATCCTTTTCACGTCATCCTCATAGCGGGTTTTTCAAGCTGTTAAAACAGTGAGACCCAGAGATCGATGTGCTGCTCGCCTGCCTAAGTCAACTTCTCAACAGGAAATGCTGATTTTGTGGGAAAATCCATAATCATAAATAACTCAAACATTTATACTGTTTGCTTAATCAGTTGCAGGCCTACTTGTTTATGTATTTATCTAGTGATTAATTATGTTGACTCAGATGTTCAGCGCGAAAATGATATCCAATTTCTAATAATGTCGGAGATTAATAACTGTCAGTTATGTATTGGCGTAAATGGTTTCTATACAAAACTGCTCTGTTTTTTCAAAGGTTCTTCAGATGCAGTGCAATATTGAGCCGGTCGATGAAGGCACCAAACATCATGTAGGTGTTTCTTCCTTTGAGTTGTAATTTCCGATGATTTAAGTTGTCTTGCTAAACGACTTATTTTATCCCGCCTCCAGCTGACGCTGCTGCTGAAACTTGAGGATAAGCTGAACCGGCACTTAAGCTGTGATTTGTTACCAAGTGAGTATTTGAACTTTGAACATGCACACATCCCAAAATCAAACTGTTCTTTCCAAACAGGGTCACCCACTGTTTGCATGGTTTCTTAAATAGAAGCTATTTAGAGAGTTGATGTTAAAGTGAGTGGAGAGAGATGCAAAATGGGAACAATGGTGTTCATGGGCGCCTTAATGCTGTTGGCCACTCTGGTGCTCTATATTCAGTTTGAATCTAAGGAACTTTTCCAAACTTGTTTTTGAGACAATGAAGCAAATAATTAGCCTTTTTAGGTTTAATTGAGGGCTTTTCAGTCCCAATACCTGAAATCTGCTCTGTGACGATCGGCTCAAAGATGAATGGGGGCAGCTGCTGAGTCATTTGATAAAACTGGACCAAGGTTTTTTATACCGGTCCAGTCCTTGTCAAAACTGTACATTTTTAGAACGCCTTCAAAATTGGCAATGTCCCTTTAAACGTACTCTGGTACCGCTGCTGCTAGAACACTGCTGAGCCTGGATGAGTACAAAACAATTGGACCGAGATCCCCTGGACGGATGAATCTCAATCCACTTCAAAATGAACTCTGGTTCGGTTCAAGTAAAGTATGAACGCTGCAGCTCAAAAACCAAAAACCTTAAAAATCCCTTTGAGTTTGACTCAGATAGAGGAGAGCAGTGGATGCAAACAGCACGGAGCAACCTGGAGGTCAATCCTTTAATAAACCATTCATTTGTAACAAGCATGTTTTTAGATTTTTACATGTTCATTTATATTTAATGCTTTCTAGTCTTTATTCATCTGTTTTGTTCTTACTGTCATTTTGGAGCAATTTCTGTCACAATCCTTCCTTTATGATCGGGAAGTTATTTCTTCATGTCTCTTATCTTGTCCTGAAAGCAACATCTTTCTGAAGTTATGTCTCACATTGTAAGTCATGAAAGCTTTCCCTTCAGGTCGTGACCTTCTCCTTAGGTCTTCTTTTGTCTTTCTCACAGATTTTGATTTAATGCCAAATGTGTGAGAAATGTCTGCTTTGAGAACTGAACTTCACCTTTGACCTGGCCTTAAATGAACCCGTTCAAACAGGCTGATAGTTGGTAATAGTGACGTGGTTTCCTTTTCTGTTGCCTTGTTCAGATGAAAGTGTGCAGGAGCTGGCTGTGGAGCTCGTTCAGCTGGGTTTCATCAGTGAGGTAAGTCGACTTCATCTTCATCCTTGGAGGTTAAACAGTCTCTGATACGTTAGTTTACGTCTCTCTCGCTATCTTTATTCTAGGGCGATCAGCCACGACTCGCCTCCGTTCTTGAAGAGGCCTTCTCGAAGTTCTACAGCCGTAACGGTTCCCTGAACCCGGTGACTGTTTCTTCGTAGCAGAGGCCTTCTCTCAGCCTCCTCCTCATTCTCCTTTCAGGACTCGCTTTTTGCTTCCCCACTGAGTTGCAGGAAAGCTCAACGAAGACGGAGGAGGAAGCGTTGGTCTGGCTGCAGCTTCCGCAGCCTATTCCTTTATCTTCCGGTGGGACTAGCTGCCACTAAGTGGTTCTTGCTCTCTATCTTTATTTTTTTTCTCCTCTCACCCAATACAGCCATCTGCTTCTCTTATAAAAGAGGAAATCTTAGTCACGACTTTAAGGAACATCCAGATGTTTTCACTGTTTGGTTTATTCTCTTCTGGCTGAGGATAAACTGGAGAATAGGAGTAGATTCCTTAATTCAGTATTAAAACTGTATTTTAAACATTTTTAATTAAAACTGTTGTCTGTATGAAAAAGAAGAAATCTTTGTCCAGGCATACTGAAGTGTATGTTTTATGATGTTGAAGTTTTGAATCTGGTGGTTTCATCCTTTAAACTTTGTCTTGAACTGTCAGTGAATGTTTTTTTTTTTCTTTCTTTCTTAAAAATATGTGATTTTACTTTTACTTCAAGCTTTGCAGCAAACTCATGAAAAACTTTCTGAAGAGCCGCATCTGACATGATAAACTCTCTGTGTATCTTTTTTGAGTGTTCCCTCTAGGTCACATCCAGCACGAATGATGGAGGTTATTTGAATTTGCAGTTTTAGGGGCTTCTTTCAATCAAGCTGTAATTTTGTATTAAAGTGAGGGAGGGACATGCTGTAGTCATGTGCCTTTGGTCTTTAGCTTCCGTTAGCTCATAGCACCTCAGGGTGGGTCAAGAAAACGTTTTTACACTGGAGAGGCGGCGTAGGTCAAGGTGAAGACGATTTGGTGGATGCTTGCCAACACGTTTTGTAAATAATGTTTAAATGGAGATTTCTGCACACGATGAGCTTCTGGCGTAATTTATCTCGCAGGCACTCATTCAATTGATCCGATCAGTCACGTTTTGCGGCTGCTTCATGCTTCCGATCCTACGTAAATATTCAGTGATTGGCTCAGACCACCCTAAAATGTTAACTGGATGTTGGGGGATCTCTTTGCTAGTTTGCACTGCTCTACACGTTTATATTCTGTCTGAAATATCAGGATGACATTTGAGTTTAATGTCTGATTCGCTCTCCTCCGTGGCGTGACAACACTCGGCCGTAGATTGTGAGAGATAGTCGTGTGGGATGGCCCCACTTCCCTGTAATCATCTTGGACAGTGTTTGTTGGACACGGCGCATTGTTTCTGCAATACCTGAACCTTCTTGTTTTCTCTTCCGGTAATAAACATGTACACTTAAGAACTTCAGACCTTTGTGTGGAGTTGTGTTTTTCTTACGTTGATGACTGCTGCATGAGGGGATTTGATCAAGTATACAAAAACCCAGCCACGTAGGGGTCAGGGGTCAGTGTACTTCTGGTGCCGGTCCCAGGCCCGGATAAATGGGGAGGGTTGTGTCACCTGATGTAAAACCTATGCAAAGAATACCAGAATGAGGTTTTGTGCTGTGTGCAACACTGGAAAGAAGAAAAACATTAAGTCCACTTTGATACTTGGAAGAAGTTATGGAGCTATTTTAAGTTTGTTTTGGGAATGTAATTCAGGTAAGGCTTAACTTGAAATAATAGGTAATTGAATAGGTATTTTGCTATGTACGTGACATGTTTAAATAATTATTAAAGAGTTAGAATGTCCCCCACACACTTTCTTAACAATTCAAATAGGACCTTTTTCAAACAATTTCCAGTTATGGAGTTTTTTAAGTATTAAGTATTAATTTAGGTATTTATACTTATGTATTTTGTAAGTCATCACTATTCCGCTTTATTAGTTTTAAAAGTTGATTTATTCTATTGTATTATACCAATTACGTATTTTTAGTATTTCATAACTTAATTGTTTTCCTCTTTTGAACTAAATTTTCATAATTTCTTGTTTTTCCATGATTCATTAATTTTTTGGAAACAAAACCTTGAATGTTACACCAACTACTTGAATGCGAGGCATATATCGAGTTTGATAACATCCCCACAGACGAACACAAATGAGACAAATGAAATTGCTTCAATTATTTATACAAAAACGCCTCCTGTGAGGGTCCATCCATCCCTCGGGAGCGCTGAGGAGTTTTAGAAAGCATAGCCCTTGTACAAGTATCCTCATGTACATACTTCATGTCACAATGTGTGCTGTGTGTGTCCAGTACAGTAGAGTAGAATAAAACACGGTTCATGCTGACCGACATAATGCCGCACAAAATTACAGCAGTAGAATAACAAAAGTACAGCCAGACTAAAAAATAGTTCTAATAGAAAACAGCCTAGAAACACGGTCTAAGTAAATGAAGAGCTACCAAAACGGCCACGTCGTGTTCATGAGTCGGCTGCGTGGTTATTTTCAATTCTGTACAATTCAAAATGAAAAAAAAACTACAAAAACAGCACATAGCACTTCAATTCAATCACATTACTGGTTCACATTTAGTTGGAGTTTCACTTCCTGGTCTGAAAGTAATAAATGTGTGTGTAGGCACAGGATTTAAATTCAGGAGCTGAGTTTGACTAAAATTCTGGTCCAACAAACTGTTCAATTTGACTCTTAACGGAGCTCGTATTTAATCAGAGATTAATGCAAACTGTTCCCGTAGTGCAGGACGATTCATACAAAAAGCGACACCTGATAAATCAGTGGGTCTCATACTGAAACGTTTTGGACTTTAAAAAGTGTTGAAGTAATGATTTCATGGTTTTACTCTGGATTTCAGCACAAAGGATCGTCAATATTTACAGGAACAGAATGGAGCATCTGGTCAAAACCTGGCTTGGAATTTAGACCATGCAGATCTTGATAATAAGTTTATGCTTTAGAATAGTTTTATAAAATAATTGGGTTTGCAAATTACAATCCAAGAGCGTAACTACTAGATCTGATGTTGCAGATAGTGACATTATAATAACTTCTCATCTGTATTATTATTTTATAGAGTCTGGTTCACAGTTCTCTCATCACATTTGACCTGAATCTGAAGCGTCGCATATTATTCTAAAATTTCTTTTGCCCTCAGTGGATATTTAGGAATGTCAGAGTAGAAAATGCTTAATAAAACTGGCCCTGCTTCAGTTTCAGGACCTGCTGTTGCTCATGCTCTCACTGTCATGGATAATAATTATTAGATTATTTTTTTCTAATGAATGTTTTCATGTTCATTTAAATCTTTGACTGAGCAGCTCTATGGTGATTAATCGGCCTAATAATCAACACAAAAGTTATTTAAGTCTGTATCAGAGATCATTTCTGTGGTACAGAGAAAATTAGATAAATAACTCAAGCCTTGTTGCGTTATAGGTTTATTGGCAAAATAAAAGGTTAATAAAAGTTTTGTAATAAAATCAAACAAAAACTATTTAATTGAAAATATAAGATTTTTTTCACCCAATATTCAGCATAAAATACTGCTTTCCATGATTGCAGCCTCAAAATGATTAAATTCCGTGATATCACCCCCCCTAAATGTTTACAATGACAAATATACGCAGGACTTCTTGTGATTACAATGATTGTTGAACTGATTGCAAATAAAATCAAAAAAATAAATCAAAAAGTTCAATCTCTGAGCCGACCTTCATGAAGTTATTTTATTTATTATTATTAGCTGTAGAATCCCAATTTTATTTATTTTAAGGCCTAAATTAACATCAGAGCTCAATGCCAGAACTCTGAGATGAACACCACTGCTTAGCAGCGAATCTCCAAAACATTAGAAAAGCCGCTCTGATACATACCGAACCATTTATATAAGACCGAGATTTAGGGATGTTCTGTTTGAGATACTAAATGTTGATATCCGTGACTCTCTCACACACTCACACACTCACACTCACAGATACACACACAACATCCTGCCTGGACTATGTGGGATGGTCAATGAGTGGTAGCATATTCTGGGTTTAACATAGATGCAGTATATAGAGACTTTATTAATTGGGTACTTATTATTTATCAAGTGGTTATTATCCTTCCTCAATGTCTAGCTGATGTGCTACTACATCTCCAGAGGGTTCAGCAGTGAGGACTGGCGTCACATTCTAAAAAGGGAAACAACCCACCCGAAGGAGTCCTGGGACATTCTGGAGCGGCTGTCACAGAAGCCTGGCCTAACTCTCATAGGAGACCTGTGGGATTTCAGTAAGGTGGATGAACCTCGCAGCAGATTACAGCATTAGAGGTCCTTACCCATGAGGTATGGGCTAACTTTTCTCTGGATCGCTGCTGGAAGCTGATCTCTGTCTATATATCACATTTCCGAGATCATAGGAGCTAAGAATTCTCAACAAAGCTCTTGAGATGCTTGTTGAATCATTTTGAGACAGCATTGGTCATTATAAGCAGTATTTATATTATTGTAGAGTAAAAAAGTTGTAAAATCTTGTGTGTTTCCTTGAGCTTTTTGAACGGCTCTTCTGTATTTGTTTTAGAGCTTTGAGCAATTCACAAAAGGGCCTTAATTTGGAATCGCTTGTATCTGTTGATACGTTTAAAGGCACCATAAGGACTGTGGTGATGGAAAAGGTCCTTGTGTGTTTTGTGTGAACAGCTCTTGTTGTTTTACTTTGGATTTTTTGTACAACATTTAAAATGTGTGACTGGCCGCTACCTCGACTTGGTTTCTATTGTGAAAGAGATTTTTAGTCTCTTCCTGCTGATAAATAATAAAGGATTGTTGCCAATAAACCGTATCTACACTGGGGCTGAATCATTTTGTTCACAAATGCGATTGTTTTGTCACTTGTGTTGAAATAAAACAAAACATTTTCAACGTCCAATAATGTTGTGCTGTTTTCTGTCACATCGCAGCCAAATGGTTGAGGCTGTTAATAAATCAACATTAAAAAACTGTTGCATAAGCTGCATATAAGCTTTCTTATTTTGGAGAACTTCAACCAGGAGATGAAAATAATGTCAGGTTAGCACCATCAGTGCGGCAGAAGGCATTCAACAAGTGGCGGATCATTCTGGTTCTACTCATCGCTGGAAGAAAACGACTTCATGGTGTCAAAGAGCTCTGTGAGAAAATCCTTCGGCCAAAGGAACGTTTGGCAAAAGAGGTCTGAGGATCTGAAAAAGGCGGAGTAATCCATTATTTCTTCAGACACTGGTACATCAGTGCTCGGGGATTCAGCACATAGCGCTCAGAGTTGAGTAGCTTGGTGAGATACTGCGGTACCGGAGGTCGAGGGGTCATGTAGGATACGCTGGGACTGACAGCCATCACCTCGGCGATCTTCTGCTTCATCTCCCGGATCTCCCGGTCCTGCTTCATCAATTTATCTGTTGGACACACAGAGTGAGAAAATAAATTGTAAGAATTCCGCGGAGCTCCTATCCTCAACATGAATATATTTTGGTGTATTTTAAATACATTTGGCTTCAATTTTTGTTCAAGAGTTGTGACTTAAAAACTTTCAATCTGATAGAGACAATTATATGTTATAAAGTGTCCGTTTTTCCTCGCACACGTTTATAATGGTATATTGGAAGAATCCAAGCAAAAAAAACAAAAAAGGTCCAGAATGACATCCTCTATATTGTTCCGCTGATCTGGCCTCAGGTTGCAGTAGAAGCAGATTAAAAAGGGAACTGGGTAAGGAATATCGAGTATTGTTTTCAGAAACTAGTTTTGTTTTCAAAGTTTATATTCTGTTGAAGTTTTGGAATAGAACAGTCAAAATTACGTAAGAACAAAAACTTTACACCACTATCTGTGCAGCTTAAGCGCTGTATGACCTCTTGCAATTTTATTTGAATACCCAGATTTAACTCATTCAGCTGAGGCAGAAAGTTGAAGATGTCACAACAACATAGGCAAAGAAATGAAGCAGCAAAGAGGGATAGTGTGAGAACCTTGAGCGATTTCTAGCTGTCTGCGAGCGTCTCCTAGAGCGGAGAACAGGTCCAGCTTGATGCGAGTCTCTGCACTCAGGTTGTACTCCAGATGCTGAGCTTTCTCCTGCATAGCCGACAGGGTGGACAGCAGCATATCCGTCTCTTTCTCCACACAGCGGTACTTCCCCAGAGCCTGAGACCAAAGACGACAGGAAAGAGTAAGAACAAACATCAGTCAGCCCTGTGTGATGAACACCCCGGGGCGTCTGCGCTTTGGTTTCTTAAGTCTCTTGGCCTTTCTAAAATGCTGACAGTCTGATGTGTTTTTTCTTACTTTGGTGATGTGTGTTTATGCATCATCTCTTAAGGAACCAACAAACACAGACAAAACAATCCCGACACACTGATGATGAATCGGCCAGCCAGTCAAAAAACATGAAAGCTGCTGGAGATCTCCACACAGATCCTCCGAGGGGAAACTGTTTGTTTATATTGGCAGATTTGTACGTTTTCTGAAAGTTAACCTTTTTTTCTGTTCTGACAAATATGGATTCAGTTTCAAGGGTAAATTTGATGTAGCTTCAAAAGTTACGAAGCAGGACCATGAAGAAAAATCAATGTGCACAAAATATTCTTGAATAATTATCAATCTAATAATGATTCCAATGTGATTCCAAATTCAAGGGATGTGTTTGTGGTCAAGGAGTCACATTATGAGGGTCAAACTACTTTTAGCGGGTATGATATTCTGGGAGAACTGAGCCTCCGAGTGCAGTCAAGTTAAAGCAGTGCAATGTTTTTGTGAAATACCTGGCTTCGGTTTCAGCATGCATCATGGAGGGTGTGTCACTAAAATAAAATTACACGGTTACAGCCATAAACGCCATTGACATCAGAACAACAACATCACTGCATACTGATGAGGTGACAAAGTGCAAAATGTTCACAGCAGGCCAAAATAAAATAAAAAACATACCCAAAGAGAATCATTTAGTTTACTTGTTAACTTTATAAACACAACAACAAATGAAAAGACATAAAAAAAAAAATCCAAACAACGAAACGCCTACATGAGCAAACTGAGGAGGACCAAATACTGCAACGATAGAGAATCACAAGACACTGAAAAAGTCAAAGGTTCATTCCCAAATAGAGTAAAGAGATACCTCAACATCACTCTCTAGATCTACCACGCGACTCTCTTTAGCTTGAAACTCCAGCTGCAGTTGTTTAAAGTCTGTCTCTAGCTCTTTCACCCTTTTCCTCAACATTTGGGTTTCACAGTGTTCCTGTCTGGTGTGGGAGATAGAGGGGAAGAAAACAGTTTTGAGCCGGGAGGGACGGGTACCATTAGAGTGGAGGAGTTCACACAGAAACATACATGACTTTTATTCCACACAAGTGTTTGCCAGGACTTAGTGGAGGAGATTGAAACCACTGTCATACACATATAAAAACACACACAGATGTACTTTAATGTAAAGAGGTAAAGTTTTTGGGGGGGCACGGTGCAGTTCTTGAGGAAACAATGGAGCATTCTGAGGCTCCCTGAGGGTAGAAAATAAAAGTTAGTTTGAATTTTTCTTGCTCAATCAATTCTTCCAAGGTCCCGATCTCGCTTTTAGTACCTCTTACTGTCCGTGGCCTTCTTCCGGGTTAAAGAGAATCTCATCAAAGTAAACAAATCCCTTTACAAAGGCGTCATTTAATCTTGTGAGAATATGTGGCATTTAAAAAGAAACTATTCTGTGGTTCAAAGAGCAACAACAGGATGTTGTGAACATTTATGCTGGTTGAGGCTGACTGATGGGATAGGACAGTATATCCATATTTAATGCATAAATAAGCATTTCAATCTGCATTTGTTAAGAGAGCAGTACGCTCCAGTTAGTCAGTTTAAGAAGCTTCGTATTCTTCTTCACATTGTTAGGTTAATAAGTGGAATTTGTATCAGAGTTTAATTGAATGAAAAAAAAAACTGTTTGGACTTTGAAGGGTCATGTACTTTTCTAATGAATTTAAATAAAAAGTACACCAAAACCCAAGTCTGCAAACAAAACTTTGTGGTTCCATAGAATTGTCTCGAGGCTATTTGTTGACCCAGCTTTATGACTTCCAAGAAATAGTCTGGGAAGTGTAACTACCCAGAAAGAACAAACAGTGATTTTATGTAGAAATTGAATAAATAAGATCTAACATTTGAATTAGTGAGGTGTTTGTAGGCAGATGCAACACTGCATTAAATGTAAATGAAACTTACTACTGAAAATCCAGAATCTCAGGGTCCATACCTCATTTCGTAGTTAGGATTGTACTTTTGGACTAAAGATAATGAACCTGATTCCAACATTTATGCTCAGATAAGCTTTACTAAGCTGCTGTCCCCTGCTTAAAAGGCTCAGGAATGAGAGTGGTATCAATCTCCTAACATAAGTCTAGGGAATAAAACAAATCTGCATAATTTGCAATATTTCTTCACATCAGTTTTCATTTATACAGAGAGGGAAACAACTGACGTTTTGAATCAACACAAAAGGAATTCTAAAGGTGTGATATACCTGTAGGTGAGGTTGCGGGCTGTGCTGGCTGCTTCCTCCACCTTCTGGGCCTGGAGCTCAGTCAACTGTTTCTCTACAGAGAGCCGGGCCTCCGTCTCTGCTCTGGTCTTCTTCTCCAGCATGGCGCTGCTCTGTTTGTCCCTCTGCTTGGATTTAGAAAGACAGAGAATCCTGCAGGAGAAACATCAGAATTGTCATAAGACTCAAAGTAGAGGATCAGTGCCAAACTCAAATTTTTGAAGCACCTTGAAAAAGGAGACAATATACGTTAGAAGTGTTTCTCATCATTGTTGCAGATGAGTTGTTGAACAGAATTTTGAGACTCTTGGTGGCACACCTGGTTCTGATTTGCATGTTTTGATAATTCATCGGTAATTGGTTGGATGAGGTAAAAAAATTTAACGTTTTTTCAGAACAGTTTTAATTGTGCTCTGAATAATAATCTGTTTTTCCAAGAATTTCAATGTGCATTTGTGCAATTGCAAACGAGAAATAGAAACAATATCATATCAATATAAATATAATAATTACAACCCTGATTATACAACCCCCCCAAAACATTCCAATAATTGACTAAATCTGGTTGAAATCTTTATGGAAAGTGACTTTGACACAAACTAGACATTTGCTCGAGTTGAAACAAGTGACTAAACAATTACTTGACTATCGGACACTAAGAAGTAATTATCTGATAATTAATTAGTAATCTACACAAAGCCTCAGTGATACATCCCAGATTCTAATATGTGATTGTTTTTTAACTTGTATTCTTAGTTGAAATGCTGGTATACTAAATATCTTAGGGATTTCATTTGTTGCCAAATAAGACCAAAAAATAATTTCCTCACAGCAACGAGTCGTTACATACATTTAACCCATAAGAACCCAGACACATTATCATTCTCCATTTCTGTATTGTGCTGTAATATTTTATACCTTTATGGAATTTTGTTTTCCTTCTTTTAATAATCAGTTGGAAATTTGTTTTTAACAAGGACAAAAGATTTGCCTTTTATTTCCAATTGTACAACATTTATCCAAATCCTAACTTTACTTTTTAGGCTTAGCAAGAATGTTTTATATTTACATAATTTTCTGTAAAAGGTATTATATGACATTTAAGTAAAGTATTTAATTTTAAGAATGAATTTGGTTGAGTAATACTGCTGAAAATTAGCACTTGGAGACTTCACAAGTTAAGTTAAAAGTTTTACAAGTACACTTTCGATAGAATTTATTTGGTTTGTGACACTTCTTCTGTAACTGTGGATTCTTACGCGTTAAGTAGAAGATTATTCAGTAGATCCATACCTCCCCAATGGTTCAACAGTTGCTTTTAATTTAAGCAAAACTTAATCCAAATTCCACTTATTAACCAGGGTGTTGATAATGTTAATGCAAATCAATCAAACACTTTATGGGTAAGAGAGAAAAACCATGAAAACAGTCCTGTTAACCAATAATAAAAACACTGGGTCAATTATCCTCCTTTATATTTCAATCCACTATATTTAATCCACACTTTCAACCTGATTCAGGTAATTAAGCAAGTACTTTATGCATAATTGAAACCAGTCAAATAGGCCTTTTTTTCATTCATTAAAAAGAGTTAATAAAACTCCTGAATCACTTCTAATGTATTCTTCTCTGACATGTCCAACTCCTACCATGAGTCATTAAAATCTGTTAAGTTGTTTTTGTTCAGCTCTTATTAAAGACAAAGACAGAAACTGGTGCCAGCAGAGGTAATGAAAAGGACAGGTGGATGAAAGAAAATTTAGTAAAATAATGAAAACAGCAATTATTTGAATGATTTAAGTCACTATTAAAAGTAGTATTAAACACTGTTGTATATCTAAAATTAAAGAAGATGCGAGAGAGAGCGGGTGCTGATATTGTGATAGTTATGACACAGTTACCATGGTTACCATCAGTCTGATGTTATTGTAACCATGGCATGATCACATTGTCAGGTTCAGATTGTGTAATGGTGGATTAATAAACTAAAAATTTAATGTAATCATAAATTTCAGGTTCCATGCTGTGGAGGATTTCAGAGGGATTTATGTAGTTATCATTCATTTATGGCTTACAATTATGGATGAGAATAGTGAGGCCCAATCCCTCATATGAAATATGACTATGCATCATATTAATTAAGACCCAGCTTAATAAAACATCAAGACACAAACAATTATCCTTCGCAGACAACCATGGTTCTTGCTCCATCTCTGTTTGCATTCATCCTGTTACTTTTCTATTTATAGACTAAATCTCTATGTAAGATGTCCAACAGGGGGCGCTAAAGAGGTACTTCAGTGGATCTGGTGAGGACTCACTTGCTCTGGAGCAGCATGTTGGACTGTCTCAGTAGGGAAATCTCCGGTCTCAGGCTCCTCTCACTGTTGGTCAGGTTGCAGATGTGACTTTGCAGCTCCTGCTCGCTTTGCCTACTTGTCTGCAGCTCGCCCTTCAGCCTCCTCAGCTCCTGCGCCAGCCTGAAAGACCGATATCTTTTAGCCCCATTTTCATCTTCACATGCTTATTTTTAACCTATACTAAACTGAGGTTAGTGTGGCATACCTGGCCATCTGTTCAGTGTGGGAATTCTGAGCTGCTGTAGCAATCTTGTCTGTTACGTCCCGGTTGGGGCTGACTGTTTTAGTGCTGGATCTCTGTTTCTTCTCAGTCCGCCCCGCAGGTGGTGAAGGATTGTTTGTGCTGCCTCTGTGGGCTTTAGGCGAGGAGCTTTTAGCCGTCCGCGTGGCTTTGCTCCTTTGCTCTTCTTGAGGTAGATTTTCCAGGGTTTTAGATAATCCTGGCCCACAGTGAAGCAGGTCTCTGGACTCCATAGCTTTGGTTGATGGTGATGATGATGTTGATGAGGATGACGGCCGGTTCGAATCAGCTAATTTCACCTCCTGAGTTCCTTTCTCTGTTACTCTTTCAACGCTGCAGATCTGGAGGCAGTCCAAAGTGTGTCCCTCCTCATGGGCCGCTACAGCACCGTTCTGAAACTGATACTGAGTCGACTCAGGCTTTATCTTCCATTTTGAGTCTGCGAGTACAGAAATTAAAAGAATGGTCAGTATAATCTCTTTATGTGATCTCAGTGCTGAAGCGTCACTAGGATGGATGCAAGAACCTGTAAAGTCTGCTGTTCTCAGATGTTCAGTTGTTGCATTTAAGATTCCCTTACCTCAAACTCCCCCCCTTAATTAACCCGATCTTTACATGAAAATAAGTAGCAGTCTACTTATTGTTGTTGTGCAACAATAATCAACATCACCCTCGTGGAAAATTTGCATTTTGGAAAAATAATTGATGTGTCTGCACAATATTAGCAGACACATTTATTCATTCATTTTTGGGTGAATAAACGGAGGAAATTACGTTATGTAAGAATCCTTTAATTTGCTTGAAGTATGTCTCATCGCCTAAAGAGCTTTTTAAATCACCTTCTGTTAGCCATGTGTGTAGAGATGATAAATGTAATATAATGTAAGTGCACATTTCAGTGATGCATTAAATAGTTAAAAACAAAAACAAATCACATTTATAAATATATAGGGATACCCTCCTGTTCATCTGGAATAAGGGGTACAGTACAGAGTGGTGAAAGTGAGTGATTATCACACACATACAAGAGCAGTGCGTGCAGAATCTCCACTCATGTCATACCAGTGGCGACACTACTATTCTGAAAAATAGAAATAAGTTTGCATTACCATGCATCAGAATATGGCATATCCCCCCAACTACCATAAACTATTAAAACAAAAGAAAGCAGAATCGTGGTTTATCTTCATTGGTCAGTTTTTTTATATTTATATGAAAAATATGTGTATCCAACCATATTTTATAAGAGGTATCAGAAAAAAAGGCAGTAATGGCTTTTATTCAACTTATCTTAAATTTATGACGAAAAAAAAAACTCATGGCAAACTGCTGTCATGTAAACAATAAAAGCTCAAACTTTTATTGTTTACATATAACTTATAGGTAAATGTGAGCCATAAGGGTCTCTACAAAACATATGTGAAATTTCAATGATTTCTACCAGATGATATTTAAAGAGATCAAGTTCAAAAGATAAAATCTGAAGAGATGGAGACATTGATGTCTATATCCCTGCGCCACTTCATGTCAGAAGGATATAAATGGCAGATGAAAGTGCGAAACAAAAGACTCACTGCTGCTGCCATCTGTGCCGCTCTTTGAGTAAACCTGAAGGCCTGGGGGGAGTGAGTGCTGCAGGAGGTGCATGTGGAAGTCATTCTCACTCTGAACTGCTTTCTGTATGCGCAGCTTAAAGATGTTGGTGAAATAGCAGGTGGCATAAAAGCCCAGATACACCACAGGATATCCGATGCTGCATGTGAAGGCAGAGGGGAAAAGATTAAATTAGAATATACCGTATACCTAATTAATATCTTGACCGACAGAGGGACCAATGTCTATATGAAGAGTGCTCTGAAATAACTTATTATTATTCAGCTATAGATAAGTAAAAGCAACTTGACGGGTTTTTTAATATAAAAGGTGACTCTATTCGTATACTTATGCATATTTTTTACATCTTTTACATAATTTTATCAGTGCTTGTAATTAGCTTGAAGCATAGAAGTGAATGTTGAATTGAGCACAAACACCCACACCAATTCATACTATTGAAAAGGGATTAATAAAAGTTTAAAGATAAACCTGCTCAATTATTTTTTTATCTGATAAAAACGTATTTCCTATATTGTCGTTAAAGCATGAGCCGTATTGAATCATACCAATGCGCAGCAAAAAGATGAGATAGGTTGGCATGAGAGTTTTTAAGGTCCTTGAGCCTCAGTGAAGCGTCAGTGTAGACGAGCAGAATCCACAAGGACACCGTCGATATACAGATGCCTCTCTCTGTAGAAACATTTGAAAAAATGTTCAAATAAAATCACTAGTAATTCAATCAATAACTCACAAAAACAAGCAATGCCCAAAATACTCACCTGTGTGCCATATGTAATTGAATAATACATATGTGCTCGCCACAAAGAAGAGCCAGTGCAAAGGAACAAAAATTAAACAAAAGATGTCCAGAGTGAATGCGGCACAAACGAAAACAACACAAATAACCTGCAAACAGAAAATATACACATCAGTCAAAAACCATAAAGTTCAGGGTCCCCAAACATGGGTGCATTTCAACATGACATTTCACAATACATTCAGAAATTGGCAGAAGTTGTCCCTGTTAATTGCATTTTTTTAAATTGCATATCTGAGAAAATTTCAAAATAAAAAATTAACAAAAACCCCTGTGCATAAAACCCTATATAAAGGTGTGCATAATTATTAAGCAGCTTCATGGCCTCAGGTAAAATGGTCCAGAGAAAAGATAACTGACACTGTAAAGTCTAATGTTATAAAATGACTTTCAGATGGATGCAATACTCTTGAAATAGCAAACAATTGAAGCGTGGCAACCACCACCGGCAATCAAATATTTTGTTGCAAATAGTAAACAAGGTTGTTGAAGCTACCAGGAACCCATTGTCCTACAGTGCCACCATATTACAGAACTGTAACCTGCCTGGAGTTTCCTCAAGTACAAGGTGTCAAGTGCTCAGAGACATGGACAAGGTAAAGAAGGCTGAAACACGACCACCACTGAATAACATTCATAAAATAAAGCATCAAGACTGGGCCAAGAAGTACTTGAAGACAGATTTTCACAGGTTTTATGGAAAGATTAAATGAAAGTGACTCTTGACGGACCAGGTGGATCGGCCCGAGGCTGGATCAGTAACGGACACAGGGTACCACTACGAGTCAGGCGCCAGCAAGGGGGAGGTGGGTACTGGTATGGCTCATGGCTCTCAAGAAAGCCATGAGCTTTGTCTTCATGCAAGACAAAGCTCCATCACATCCCTCCAAGTACTCAACTGCTTGGTTAGCCAGTAAAGGCCTCAGAGGTAACCGAAAAATGACTTGGCCTCCTTCCTCATCTGATTTAAATCCCATTGAGAACTTGTGGGCACTTCTCAAACATGGGATTTACAGTGAGGGAAGACAATACTCCTCTTTGAATGCCAT
Organism: Lophius americanus; assembly: GCA_037951165.1. Lineage (NCBI taxonomy): Eukaryota > Metazoa > Chordata > Actinopteri > Lophiiformes > Lophiidae > Lophius > Lophius americanus. The sequence goes on along the minus strand of JBBDHG010000026.1, from coordinate 4,577,845 downwards.
TTGGGTGGCTGAGGTTGTTGCTTCAGTAAAAGTTGATCGAGAACAGATAAAGAAACTGACTCCTAGGATGGAAGGCTCAAGGCACTAATTGAAAAGAATGGTGGCTACATTGGTCACTGAATACTTTTGAAAGGCCAGAAGTGTTATTTAAACAAATTACATTACATTTGTGAGAGAATTCTTTTTGTAATATAGTTGCCTAATAATTAAGTAAACTAAAAGTTGCCTAATAATTGTGCACAACTATAAAGTCCCTTGAGAAAGACAAAACTCACTTTTCCTTTGGATAATATTCAGGATTGAGGTTCAGTAACCTTTTGGATTGACTACAAGCATTTTATTTCTTTCATTATAAAATGTATCCAGAGAACTACAATTGCCTAATAATTGTGCACACAGTGTAGGTGCTTATAAAGAAACTTGAACCTTCATTGCTTGGTTGTTGTGTGTAGAACTTTTTCTGAAAATGTATTTGAGAGTTTTTGATGTGTTACGGAAACAAAAAAAGCCACCAGAAAAAGCCTAAGTCTAACTTGTAACCATAGAAAAAAGGAAAAAGACAATAATCCTTAAATAAAAAGAATCACATCTACAGTACTTGTGTGCAGAAGGTTTGGGGGAAATTTTATTTACTCATTTCAAGTAGTTTTTTAAGAGACAATAAGGAAATAAAATGAGAGACAATTCCATTCTTCTACATCTTGTCACCCTCCTAACTTCAATCATGGCAGCTGAGGGTCCCTGCTTTGTGGGATAATGCACACTATATGACATTACAAAATGAGAGTTCTCACCAGCCCATGGCAGTGGAAAGTGGTGTATACACTTCCAAAGAAGAGCCAGCATGGCCACAGATACTCCAGTCTGAATTCAAGGATGAAATCTGCCAGCAGCACCAGCGTCCACATCATCATAAACTTCAGGACGGTGAATGCACTGCAAAAATACAGAGGAATAGTAAAAGGTCCATCTATCAGTATTTTGCATTAAAAAGTCAATTTGGACATATTTGGCTCAGATTCTGCTTAATAAGACATTTCATATACAATAAAAACTTTTGAAGCCACACAAAGATGCCTATACAAGGCTAACATTCAGCTAGTTAAACCTATAATTTAGCAGCTGCATCTTAAACATTGCCTGTCTCTCCTTTTAAGAAGCGCCCCTTAAGAACAATGACCGTTGCCTCTCTCGTTTTAATTAGGCAACGACGAGCGGAGCAGGGGCTGTGTGTCCTCCTTTGTTCTGCTCTTCCACAGGCGGCTATCACAACACCCCTTCTTTGTTTGGTAACCATGGCAATATTTCATCTGGAGCAATGGAGCACCACAGCAGTCCATAGCACATGGTTTATCCTTTTGGTATGATGGGTGTAAAGGCTAATAAGTATTTTTTAACAAAGGGATGATTAAACTATTTCCAGTTCTTATTTCAGGTTTATACTTTACTTAGTTAGTTTCACTTAGTTTAGTTAGGTTTTATTGTAGCTCAATCATTTTTTTGAAACAAATGCCAAATATATAGGTTATTTCAGGTTAAAATGTAATAATTATTCTTTAAAAGTAAAGAAGGAAACAAAGAGGTTTGGATCATGCTTAAATTCTTCTTTCAACTTAATGGTTGTTTAATGCATCATTTTTAATTTAATTTAAGTATTATATGATTACAAATGCCAAATATTTAAGTTATTTCATAACAAAAAGTAGTATTCTTCGTTCTTTGACACTAAGACTGGAAAGAAAGGAAGGATTGAAGCATTTCAAATGATGTAAATGAGTATAGATATGCCTTGTAATGAGTCATTATTAAATAATTTTACTGTTAACACTTATAGTCACAGCTGCCATTTATGCAGTGCCATAATCTTGCATAATAAGAGCATTGTCTAGCTAATTAATTGGTATACCTTATTAGACCAAGATATGCAGCCTCTTAAGTCAAATAGCTTTAAAATTATGCTTCACTCATGACTACGCTTAAATATTTAACAGGCATTCTTGATATGTTTATTCAATGTATAATTTGGATGAAGGCAGATGAGAACAGCCTAAAGATTTGAAGGCCAACTTGGTTTTCTGTAATTTTGTAAACAAATATCAGCTGAAGTCAATCAAACAACGTGTAAACATAATTTCTACGGCTCAGTAAGAGCCACTCAGACACAGAAAAGCCCACGAAAGCTCCAGATGCGTGCCTTTTGAACATGAGACATGGATGAAGTGATGTGCCACAGACAGGTGAAATCCACACAAAGACGGCCACCACAACAAAAGCAGCTTCCGCCTGGCTCGCGCCGCTGCTAGCTGGCTAACCTCTCAGACAGCTTTTCCGTAATTTTCAGTTTTCTCATTTTCCGTAGCCTGTTCGCGTCAACATGGCGTTTCTTCATTTTATGGATTCGACACCCTCCGTGCTGGTAGTTGTCACACCGCAGTAGCGGCAGAGAGACGCCGAAAAAGCGAGCACCAATGAATAATAAAATAATGAACGCTCCCTACTGGTGGAAGATGATGTTCAGTTCAACCTGTGTTGACGTCTGAGCGCGAGCACAGACTCGCGACGTGTCTGCACGTGCGCAGAGCAAGATGTACCTACAAGTGTTCATTGCAGGAGGTTAACAGATCAATTAACTACGTTACCCACAATGCCACATGGTGTTTGTAGTTAATAGATAGATAATAATAATAACAATAATACATTTCATTTATAATGCACTTTACATTAGATAGATAGATAGATAGATAGATAGATAGATAGATAGATAGATAGATAGATAGATAGATAGATAGATAGATAAGATAAGATAACATAAACCTTTATTAGTCCCACAATGAGGAAATTGCTGCGTTACAGCAGCAAGAGCATATTGCAGAATAACATTATAAGATATATATATATAGATAGATAGATAGATTTTATTTGTTTTATTTTCATTATGTTTATGTAAATTACCCTAACCCTAACCCTAGTTATGTAAATCTTTTAAAATTAACAATTGGATAATATGAACTAGTTTGACATTTTTTAAAATGGCTTTTTCATTGAATTTAATATGGACATGGATACTCTGTCCCTCAGAGAGAAAAAAAATCCTCATCCTCAAAGCTTATCCTCATTAGCTGCAAATTCAATGATCGCTAGTCTTCCTTGAGCCCTTAAAAGAAGATATTACAACCAAATACAGTACAAAGCGTAATTTTAATTAGAAAAAGAAGAAAAAATGAATGACAATGTGAGAGATTCATAAATCCATTTAAAGACTTAATACAACATAAACAGAAAAAAAAACACCGGTCAATCATAAGGTCAAATATCATTTCAAATAAATGTTTATCCTGTGCAAGTTGTGTGGGTATTGGTAGCTTGTTCCAATGAAATATGACTCACATTGGATTTTAGATTATTATTTCCAGGTTGAGGCCGGAGCAGGTCATCACCATTGCCTGTCTTGTGACATGAGTGCGACTCTTCTGAACAGACTAGCTGATGAGCTAAAAATGTAATGAAACTTAATTTCCTTATATTTTGAATGATCATCTGGATGCTGTTCAAATAATGTGTGTGTTGATTGTCGGCGATGAGCCGACACAATTATTTTAATACTACACACAAAAGTTATTTGTATTTGGACATAATGAAAATACAACAAATAAAAACATGAAGTTACAGTATAAAGGAGAGGGAAATAAAGCAGCACAAGCAATTACTAATCAAATTATGCAGCAAAAAATGTGCATAAGAGCACTATCTTTGTGATTTTCAACGGATAAAGTGCCCATTTTAAGGCTTGTTTATCTTATCAAATATGATTTTCAGCCCATGCAATAAAATTGATTCTTAAATTATATGTCTTGTCTTAAATAAACAATTCTTATGACATATTTGGAAGAATTTGTTAAAAAAAAACTATTTATTAATAGTAATAAATTTATTATTCATGTGTTGTAAAACCTTATCAGCAAAGTTATATTTTGATATATATGTTGTAAAGTTGCAAACAAAGATCAGATGGATTTATTTTCAAATGAAGAAAAAGAATACAGTAAAGATCCGGTCAGATCTCTGGAGAAGGTGCAGCATTTGATTTTATATATGTGTTCTATATGGTCAGTTGGTCTTTTTGAAATCCCCCTTAATTATCATTTAAGGAGAAAAAGACCTGGCTGTAGTGGCTTAAAGGAGCAGTATGTATAATTAAACGATAAATCCTTGACTGAACGTATGGAAGCGGAGAGTTGTCATGGTGGTAATTGTTTATTTCATGCCATTATCTCGAGATAACATCCTATAATATACCTTGTTATCTTGAGCTAACAAAAGACAATTTCCATGGCATTAATTGGTAATTAAGTTGTTATCATGGGAAAACAAAAGGTGGCAAAAGGTTCCTTTTTTCATGTTATCAACGATCAGGGCTTCAATGTCTCCATCAGACAACTGTGGCGCATGATTTTATATGAAAATATTAACTCAAAGAGTATCTATTACTGACCAATACATCCGATTCAACCTCAATCAAGGTCTAACACAATAAGAAAATGCATTGTGTCTTTTTGTTAGACTTGACAAAAAGATCAGTCTTTAAAATTTACGAAAAAAGATAGCAAGGATATACTATATAACTTTACAGACGTGTGCAACTCCGTGATGCTGCTGAGAATGTGAACCTTAAAAGGAAACAGATAAGGGGACTGGGTCATCATCATGGGTAATGAAGGATGCACCAGAGATGCAGTTTAGCTGCGCAGAACGTTTACTTTTTCTTTCGGGATTTCGTTTTGAAGCCATTATTTAACTAATGGCCTCAGCTTCAATATAAACAGAATATAATATGTATATGCTATGCTTTGAAGTTTATCGGCAAGATATCTCCACAGGTTTTCAATGGATTGTGATCAGCTCAGTATAAATGTCTTCCAGATGACTTTTGTTTGATGAGTAGCCGAGGAAAACTCACGAAAGCTGGGATTGGAGGGGGTCATTATACCTATTTAATGATTAAAACACCTGCAGGATATTTTTGTAGATCTGCGTTTTTATTTCAAGCATTTACTCATGATGACTGTTTTAAAATGAACACTGATTACGTCTCTAAACACGATTTTAACAGCCAGACAGCCAGGCCCTGGTTTACATTTTGATGTCTTATATCAGGTACAGGGTCCCCTTTAATATTAATGACTTCAAATTTGAATCCTATTACATTTTGTTGATAACCCAGGCACATAGGGGTCACAGGCCAATGTACGTCTAGTGCTGGTACCAAGAACGGATTATTGGTGAGGTTTGTATGAGGAAGGGCATCTTGCGTATAACCTATGCCAAATTAATATTAAGAACACAAAACTTATTTAAACCGGATCAGATGGGGCTTGGCTTATCAAATGCCCTCACTGGAAATTGTTTGCCAGAAGTGAGCCGGGTTGTGGATGGAAACAGATTATTCGCTGTGGCTAACCTCGAAACGGAAGGGCCGAAAGAAGAAGAAGATTGCATTGCACTGATGAAACTTCAATTAAATAATCAAATAATAAGGTTATTAATGTTAACATTTTACATAAACTTCATTATTTTACAAAGTGCAAAACGTAATTTCTTAGGAATTCATTACAATATAATAGAATAGAATTTTATTGTCATTGTTGCAGAACAATGAAAGGAAGTTTGACAGCTCTTGGATTAACAGCATATAAAAGCAAAATGCAAAGACACGAAAAACACAAAATACAAAATGGCAAGAAAGCGACAAAAGGGCATAACGTAGAGGGACTACTGTAAGGGAATTGCTCTGAATGTATACCATTGTGTGGTCCTTCACTCTATTACACTAGAGCAGTAATTCAATATTGCACTTAATTGGTAAAAATGTTTGAGTCAAACTGTGTAACTTGGTCATGGAGAGGTACATAAATATAAAAATCATACCTCTTGCAACATTTTGAAATTAGTTCTCTATGTGTGACCCATCTCTGAGGAACATCCAGCACCCTCTGTGAACAAAGTGGGATGCATGGTCTTCCTCAAGGACACTACAGCACGTACTCAGCAGGGTCAGCCACGGGATCAACCCACCGTCCTTCTGATTGGTGGACAACAACTCTACCTCTCTAACTATAGCCACCCTTATATGATAATGTCATATTGATAATAATAATACTGATACAACAATAGTAATGATAACACATTTTAATATTCTTACATATACTGTACATACTAATGTGCAAGCAGCTTCTTACTGCCGTACCTGAAAATGAATATTTGTATAGTTTAAGTTTAAATAATTGCATCTATTTGTTTTTAATTGAATAATCATATTTTTGGAAATGTATGTATTCAGATTTCATAGAATCAAAAAAAATCTGTAAATTAGGACATTTTATTGCTCTGAATCCTATAAGAGCATGTTTTTGTTCTTGTTTTGTTTGTTTGTTTTTCCCATTTCTTTATCCCTGAGGGTGTGTGTGTGTGTGTGTGTGTGTGTGTGTGTGTGTGTGTGTGTGGGGGGGGGGGGGGGGAGGTCGGGGTGATTCCTTTGTAGTTGTGATGTATGTTTACAAAACTGAAATAAAAAAAATAAAAAACAAGGACATTTTGACCGGATCAGTTAAACATTATGAACAAGGTTTAAATATGTCTCACTGTAAACAAGCAAGATTCAAATGGTAAAAAAAATAAACTCAATAATTTTCAGGAAATACATTGTTTTGAAGGGGAAAATGTATTTAAAATGCTTGAGGTTTATTGAAACTATTACGTAAATATCATTTTTCCTTTTTTCCTTCATGAATGACAAATAAACATCACATTAGTTTATTAACTATAAACTTTTGTACTGCAAATGCATGGAAAATTAACATGTTATCAATATAAAAAATTCTGAAATATTAGTATTTAAGATTAATATTATGTGTTTTGCTTTTAGCAGATGGAGGCAACTATTATCTTCATAGGGGGGATTAATCTGTAGGTTATATTCTCAATTCATCAGTTGTTTATGAATTAGTGAGAAAATATATCAAGATTACCAAAGACCAAAGTGATACCTTCACAATGTATTTTGGATCAATAAACAATTGTATTTTCAATATAATTTGCCATAATATCAAGGAAAAGGAATTTCTCAAAAATTATATTATAATATAATATATAGAATAATTTAGTTTAGAACAATTTTACTTGTGAAATAGTTTCCAATTTATTTTTTTAGTCACTCATTTCATCTCAAAATAGTTTATGACAAAATACATTATCTAGTAGACTCTTTTTTTAAATCTAAAATCTTAAGTTGCCAAGTGGCTATATTCGAGAAAGTGATTTTTAAGTACTTGAGTAAATTTACTTTTCTCCACCTTATCACCCCTCATTGCTTTTGCAAAAATGCAAAAGACTCACCTTCTGTTTATATTTGAGTGATAAAAGCACATTAGAGGCCATTGCAAAGTCATTCTCTTCAAAGAGCACACGCACAATCCAGTTTTATTGAAATATAAACTTCATATGACGTTGTATGTGTGTTTTATTCAAAGCATTGTACATACTCCCTGTTTAAAATCGAATTAGATATAGAATGACGAGAACAGCAAGAACAGTTGGTCTCTAACTGAATATCAATGATTATAGAATTTATACAGTTCTGTCTGCAGGTAATAAATTCTTCAGTCAAATTCCTTGTATGCATATACATGGCCAATAAAGCTGAATGTGATTCTGATTCTGATACAGTATATGCTTTACATACAAACGGCAAAACATTGCAAAATTATTTTTAGCAGTGGACCCATCCCTGAGGAGCAGCTGACGGCCCGGGTGTGGCACCCAGGAAGTAAATTGGAGTTCAGGGTCCTACTCAGGGACCTTACAACATAAAGACTGAAGGGGACAGTCTGGGGGAAAAACAATCTACCTTTTAATCTAATTAAGCTTATTAATGAAATAAAGTTTTCACCGCCTATTTCATAAACTGATCATAAACCATTTGTTAACACTTTATAAGTGGGCCCTGGCTTTAAAATGGTACGAATGTGCATTCTGGTCCATGAGTGATAGGTTCAAAATTTCTATACGAGGGAAAAATAATGAAGTAATGTCTATTTAAGGGTCAGAATTTATTACCTGCAGACAGAACTGTATAAATTCTAAAATCATTGATATTCAGTTAGAGACCAACTTTTGTTCTTGCTGTTCTCGCCATTCTATATCTAATTCGATTTTAAACAGGGAGTATGTACAATGCTTTGAATAAAACACACATACAACGTCATACGAAGTTTATATTTCAATAAAACTGGATTGTGCGTGTGCTCTTTGAAGAGAATGACTTTGCAATGGCCTCTAATGTGCTTTTATCACTCAAATATAAACAGAATGTGACTCTTTTGCATTTTTGCTGCAAGCGTATTTGGTTGGCAAGCAATGAGGGGTGATAAGGTGGAGAAAAGTAAATTTACTCAAGTACTTAAAAATCACTTTCTCGAATATAGCCACTTGGCAACTTAAGATTTTAGATTTAAAAAAAGAGTCTACTAGATAATGTATTTTGTCATAAACTATTTTGAGATGAAATGAGTGACTAAAAAAATAAATTGGAAACTATTTCACTAGTAAAATAGTTCTAAACTAAACTATTCTATATATTATATTATAATATAATTTTTGAGTAATTCCTTTTCCTTGATATTATAGCAAATTATATTGAAAATACAATTGTTTATTGATCCAAAATACATTGTGAAGGTATCACTTTTGGTCTTTGGTAATCTTGATATATTTTCTCACTAATTCATAAACAACTGATGAATTGAGAATATAACCTACAGATTAATCCCCTTATGAAGATAATAGTTTCCTCCATCTGCTAAAAACAAAACACATAATATTAATCTTAAATACCAATGTTTCAGAATTATGTATATTAATAACATGTTAATTTTCCATGCATTTGCAGTACAAAAGTTTATAGTTAATAAACTAATGTGATGTATATTTGTCATTCATTAAGGAAAAAAGGAAAAATGATATTTACGTAATAGTTTCAATAAACCATAAGGGTTTTAAATACATTGCATTACAATGCATTTCCTGAAAATTATTGAGTTTATTTTTTTTACCATTTGAATCTTGCTTGTTTACAGTGAGACATAATGAAACCTTGTTTATAATGTTTAACTGATTACATTCAAAATGTCTGAATTTTTTATTTTTTTCATATTTTATTTATAAAATATGAAATTTCAGTTTTGTAAACATACATCACAACTACAAAGGAATCAACACTATGGACCAGTCATTATTTCCCCACAGGGCCGACACAACAAAAAGACATCTCATATTCACACCTACAGGTAATTTGGAATCACAAATTCACCTTTCATTGCAGGAGGAACCCGGGGTACCCAGAGGGAACCAAGAGGGAACCCAGAGGGAACCTAGGTAAGGAAAGAACATACAAACTCATAAAATAACATTGGAGATTTGAGTCTTAAGTTGATATTAATGTTACAAAAATTGGCGGATTAGCAACTGTGTGAAAGGTTGTTTTTTTTAAGTTGTTTCCGTAAACTGCTTCTAGTCTTTTACACAATATTATATCGGTGCTTTTCCTGAGGCGCACTATGACCTATCATCATCAGAACCAAACCCTTTGAATAAATAGAGCTAATAATCAAACACTTTCATGCTGTACCTGGTGCAGGGTAACTCAGTCCAACCAAATCCCAAAGCAGTTTTTTGCAATTTTTGTGGAATCAGTCAGACTGTGCAAGAAACTGTCCATTGTGCTGTTGTGTTCTAATACTGTCTTTGAATGGGGAACAATTGAAGCATTAAATTCTCTGTAAACTGGGTTTCATAACGTGTTGAGTTCTGCTCCACAGCCTGCTTGATGAAACATCAAAGCCGAGTGTTTTTTAGTTTTGTCATCTGGCCCTCCAGCGGCTACCACTGTTGAACTGGGGAACCAAGTGGTTTTCCAGCCACTTGGTTCCCCAGTGGCTGAAAAACAGTCACTGTTGCAGTGGTAGCCGTTGGAGGGCCAGATGACAAAACTACAAAACACTCGGCATCGGTGAAATCAACGTTTTTATTTGTGTGATCTCCTCATGCCCAAACGTTTAAAGGTAACAGTTAGAAGGACTCTATTTCACCTCCGTCAAAAACATCAAATATCTTGAAAAAAAGAATCAGAGGGACTCAAGCTTTAATGATGAAGATATTTATTGAAAATGACTCATGAGTCAGAGCCATGTTGACATTTAAAAGATCTCATTTGTGCACTTGCAGGAAGCAGGGCACCAGGAGGCAATATCAGCGTTGCTACATCCCCACTGCTCCTTGAGGCTGGCACAGTTATTGTACTTATCAGTGTAGGGGCAAGGGTTGGCTAAGGAACACAAACAAAAAAAGAAAAATCAATGAATTCACAATTAAATAAAGATACAAAACATCGCTGAAGAATTCTCAGTATTTGGATCAGAGTCATGCAAAGTGCTTTGGTGACGGCCGCAACCTTTGACTTTCAATGTCATGCCACTTTTCAAAAATACCTGCCAGCTTTTTCATTTCACAATATACAGTATATGAATGATTGTATGTATTCTCTTATACATCACACAACCATAACATCATAACGACCTGTATAATATGTTGAAGTCCCCATTTTGCGACTAAACCCGCTCTGACCCTCGTGGCATGGACCACATGAGACCTCTGAAGGTTTGCTGTGATATCTGACAGCATGGAATTAGCAGTAGATTCTTTAAATCGGGGGGGTTGCCAGGTGAGCCCCCAGTCATTCAGATTTGTTATTCCAGAACATCACGCAGATCCTCGATCGGATTGAGATGTGGATAATTTGGAGGCCAGGTCAACACTTTGAGGATCAACAAAGCATCACATTGGTTCCCCTGGCTTTTTTCTTCCCATCATGCATCAGGTGCCATCACTTCCCCGTGTATGCAATGCCCCGATGGAATTTAAAAAAAACGCCCCATCCTCCAATGTTCCATTGTCCACTTCTGATGCAGAAGGTGCCCACTATAGGAACTTTTTGGTTGCATACATGCCATATGACACACATAGGTCTTAAAGGACACCCATGAGGATTATCTGCATTTTAAAGCCCTTGTGGAAATTGAATGGAACTACTAGTTTGTCTGCAGAATAAGCGCTATTAAAAAGGAGGTCAAATTAAGAGTCAGTGTATTGAGGTGATTTTCACATGTCATGTTATGAAGTCAAAGTTATTCTCATTCACTGAAATGGATGAGAGCATCAAGTGTTCCAGTGTTTTTAATTAGCTACTTACTGCACAGTTTGCTGTCACAGGCCTTGGGGCAGTCGGCACAGGTGGGTCCTGACTGGTAGGGGCGAGCGTACTGGTAGTTTCCACTGTGATATAAATCCAAAGTAAAAAAATATCGATATTACTAGTCGTACAGACCAAACCCTTCACAAACATGTAAGAGGAACCTAAACTATTCATCATTAGAGGAAAGACAGATTTATGATTCTGTATCATTTCCAAGATTTAGTTGCATCAACTCAATTATTCATAACTCAAGATAGTTTGAATGACTTTTCTTGATGGTTGCAAACTATTTTCACTATTAACTAGGCTTATAAAGTCATCCCCGAGAGCGTAGGGCGTGGTACGAGCAATCCCCAGTGAATTAAGTTACATTGCATTTCTAATTTCTACTTAGCATGGTACCGTTATTCTATAATGTAATTTATTCAAAAATAATTCAAAAACATGAAATATTTCATAATGAGAACATTTAAGTCACACAATGTAAAACGTTTTTTTTACACTGAAAAAGAGAATGTGCTTACGGTGGGCAGTAGTGGCAGACGTAGAAGTACTTGTATCTGGAGTTGGGGCAGTAGGCCATAGCACAGCCAACCTTGTTGGATCGGTACCAAACAACCTGTGTAGAGAACGACAACAGAGTATGAAATCATCCACTGCTAATCGCATAAATATACAGTAAAAGTTGTTTTTTCAGCCACTGTTTAGTTTACGGAGTCATTTTATATTATTTCTAGAAGGCAAGTGGATCTTTTACATGCAAGTTAGGCTGTAAAATATAAAAGTTATTTTAAAAAAAGGTAAAGAATAACAAGATTGCCGCACAAAAATCCAAGTGAAGCACCTCATTCATTAAAGTAATAGTTGACTTTACTTGTCATTTTCGGTGCACTTGGTTTTATGGCTTTTTTTTTTAAACTTAATTCACCAACGCCACCAGAATCAGTACATCACCTGTGTGAAGTGTCCGATCACTCCTCCATTGATGGATCCCTCTCCGTAGCGCCAGTCCTTCACCTCGTTGTACCAGGACTGGATGGCGTTGCTCCAGGTGTTCTTGAAGCTGGCCATGTACAGGTTCTCTCCACAGCCGCTAGCTGTAGTTAAAGAGGAGGGGAGAGGGTCTTATCAAACGCCAATACAAAAGTTAATACCTCGTGTTTCCTGTACATCCTCAACTCTTCTTCCTGACAAAAAAGGAGAAGTTCAAATGGACTCACTGCTGATCTTCCTGGAGCTGGATGGACTATGGTTCATGGAGCAGGTGTTGGCCCATCTCTGAGCGTTGGCGGCCGCCTCACTGCTCCAGCTCTGTAGGGAGGAGAGGACAAAGCAGCATTAACACATGCAGACGACTGCAGATATGTGGAGCTCCAAATGCTGCATGCTTGTCTGGCTTAAAAAAAGAATATATATTTTATTAATATGCTGCTTAAGCTAGGAGAATGTTCACCCCCGAAGAAACCGTGAAAATGTAAACAAACAAAGAACAAACAAAAAACAAAGTTGTGACTTTTTTTTATCACTCTAGGGTTTCTTCATTTAAACTTATTTATCCTCATGCGCTCAACAAATTCAACTTTGAATGTTGCTGAATCATATAAATGTTCCATATGTCCAAGAGAATTAACATATATACTAATATATCTGTGTTAGCTTTTCCAACCTAAGTCCATTGGAGACTTTGCTAAAGACACAAAAGCTGATGATTTGACACAGAGTGACATTAAGAATGTCCTAGATTAGGTAGATTAGGATGGACAGGAACGACACAGATGGGGTAACACGAATGAGACAGCATTTTTTTTAGTGCATGTTCAGCTTTGTTCACCCGACACAATCATATTAATTAATCCAAATAATGCTTAATGTAATTGCTTAATGCAGATATTGCATTTTTGAGATCTTTTCTTTTGTCACGACAGTCTGCGTGAGAGTTACCATTTCCAGCATGTTGCTGGCAGTAGGCTGAACATTTCTTCTCAGGGTGTTGTGCTTCTGCACAATCTCATTCTGCTCTGAGTAAGAGACCAGCACAGCATCTAAAGAGAAAAAAAGAAAAAAGGGAAGGATTTGATTTATTCAATAAGGGGATTATTTTTAATGCAGCACACGGAGTTGTAAGCATACAACATACGGATGTACAAAACACACTTAACAAAGAAGTCAATTTAAGACATGATCAATTCAAATTAAGGATCCGTATTCGTTAACGTCTATATCAATGAAAATCTAAAGTTGTGTATAGATAATGAAAAAACACTCACCCTCCTTCAGGTATGGATTTCAGAGAGGAGAGAAAGAGGAACAAAATATACATGTTAGGAAAAAGCTTGATTTCTAACATGACAAAACTAGAAATATACACATCAAATACTTGTATTTTGTAGAGAGAGAACATTTCGCCTCACTCACCACTGCATCATCCGCCGAGGTGCCCGGCACCTGAAGGGCTGCAAAGAGGCCAAACGCGCAGATGAAGCTCAGAGTGAACATTGTCGTTGGTTCATCCAGGACTGCCAACTGGGAGCCACAGGTGTGATATATATACCAGCAGTCACACCAACACCTGATGAATAAAACTCAAGGGCATCCTTTGCGACCAAACTAAAGATAGCATCAAATCAAGGTGACACCTGTGAAAAGAGTCTTGATAATGTATGGAGCGCTGCTGGTCTGTGTTTACGTTGTACGTATGCCGTCTTCGCCATAACCGTGATAACAGGGAATGGAATATGGCAAGGTTATATAAGATGGGGTGCAATATCAAACAGAACATGTTATCTGCACTCAAACCTGATAATTAAAAGATTAGACTAAGATGTGGCGTACTGATATCATTTCTCTAAGTAAACCTTTCTCTCCCTTTTTTATTCTTTAGAGTTTTTCATACCCTGACTGCATGTTCAGATCACCCAAAGAGACTGAACTATAAGGCTCCCTTTTTAAAAGAATCACATTTGTTTATAATTAGGCTATTAATGCTCAATAAATGAGTTATTACAATTATAAGCAGTTTAAAACAATTGATGCAGGTTGACTATTTGGCAAGCGCTCAACATTTGATCTATTTATTGTGTTGAATTTCAGGAGTTGCTCCCTTCTCCCTTTCAGTCAGCAGGCTCGATAATAGATTAAGGGTTAGGGTTAGGGTTAGCGACGCTAACATAGCGGATAAGAATATCATGAAATGTTGTCTCTTATATCTGTTTTATTCTCTAAATGAAGCATCAAAAAAGTGCTTCTAGGGATGCTTCACTTTTGAATGTCCTTTTTCATAGCGCTTTTGCAGTGCTATGAAATTGATGAAGTTGTTTTCTTTATCGATTGGCTTGTGATTTAAAAGTGCATTCCTGTTATTATCATTCAAATCCACATGCTTGTCCATTTTTCCTGCTTTCAACACATCAACTTCAGAACAAAAGGCTCCATCAAATCCCATTTTAAAGAGATGCTCAGTGTTAATCAATTCACCTGTGAGGGGTTATAATGTTATGACTGATTGGTGTAAGTCACATCAATGTCACTAAAACCTTTCATTTAAAAACTGAGTAATATTAACCTCTTAATAAATTTTGCAATAAGGCTCCAATTTTCTGGCTATAAATGATGATAATTATGTTGGCCAGAGGGGCAAACGCACCGCAACAAAAAAGCACGAACAAATAGATAAAACACAAGCCAATCGATAAAGAAAACAACTTCATCAATTTCATAGCACTGCAAAAGTGCTATGAAAAAGGACATTCAAAAGTGAAGTACCCCTAGAAGCACTTTTTTGATGCTTCATTTAGAGAATAAAACAGATATAAGAGACAACATTTCATGATATTCTTATCCGCTATGTTAGCGTTGCTTAACTTACGCTTCGCTTAACCTGCACATGTCAAAATGTCAAGACATATGCAATTGATGGGGATGTGTTTTATCTATTTGCATGTGTTTCCACAAGTTGCAGTGCGTTTGCCGCTGTCGGTCACCGTACTCATCAATGGAAAAATAGTCACATAATAAAGGATACAGACGCCAAACCCTTAATCTATTATCGAGCCTGCTGACTGAAAGGGAGAAGGGAGCAACTCCTGAAATTCAACACAATAAATAGATCAAATGTTGAGCGCTTGCCAAATAGTCAACCTGCATCAATTGTTTTAAACTGCTTATAATTGTAATAACTCATTTATTGAGCATTAATAGCCTAATTATAAACAAATGTGATTCTTTTAAACAGGTAGCCTTATAGTTCAGTCTCTTTGGGTGATCTGAACATGCAGTCAGGGTATGAAAAACTCTAAAGAATAAAAAAGGGAGAGAAAGGTTTACTTAGAGAAATGATATCAGTACGCCACATCTTAGTCTAATCTTTTAATTATCAGGCTTGAGTGCAGATAACATGTTCTGTTTGATATTGCACCCCATCTTATATAACCTTGCCATATTCCATTCCCTGTTATCACGGTTATGGCGAAGACGGCATACGTACAACGTAAACACAGACCAGCAGCGCTCCATACATTATCAAGACTCTTTTCACAGGTGTCACCTTGATTTGATGCTATCTTTAGTTTGGTCGCAAAGGATGCCCTTGAGTTTTATTCATCAGGTGTTGGTGTGACTGCTGGTATATATATCACACCTGTGGCTCCCAGTTGGCAGTCCTGGATGAACCAACGACAATGTTCACTCTGAGCTTCATCTGCGCGTTTGGCCTCTTTGCAGCCCTTCAGGTGCCGGGCACCTCGGCGGATGATGCAGTGGTGAGTGAGGCGAAATGTTCTCTCTCTACAAAATACAAGTATTTGATGTGTATATTTCTAGTTTTGTCATGTTAGAAATCAAGCTTTTTCCTAACATGCATTTTTTGTTCCTCCTTCTCTCCTCTCTGAAATCCATACCTGAAGGAGGGTGAGTGTTTTTTCATTATCTATACACAACTTTAGATTTTCATTGATATAGACGTTAACGAATACGGATCCTTAATTTGAATTGATCATGTCTTAAATTGACTTCTTTGTTAAGTGTGTTTTGTACATCCGTATGTTGTATGCTTACAACTCCGTCTCCATTAAAAATAATCCCCTTATTGAAAAAATCGAATCCTTCCCTTTTTTCTTTTTTTCTCTTTAGATGCTGTGCTGGTCTCTTACTCAGAGCAGAATGAGATTGTGCAGAAGCACAACACCCTGAGAAGAAATGTTCAGCCTACTGCCAGCAACATGCTGGAAATGGTAACTCTCACGCAGACTGTCGTGACAAAAGAAAAGATCTCAAAAATGCAATATCTGCATTAAGCAATTACATTAAGCATTATTTGGATTAATTAATATGATTATGTCGGGTGAACAAAGCTGAACATGCACTAAAAAAAATGCTGTCTCATTCGTGTTACCCCAACTGTGTCGTTCCTGTCCATCCTAATCTACCTAATCTAGGACATTCTTAATGTCACTCTGTGTCAAATCATCAGCTTTTGTGTCTTTAGCAAAGTCTCCAATGGACTTAGGTTGGAAAAGCTAACACAGATATATTAGTATATATGTTAATTCTCTTGGACATATGGAACATTTATATGATTCAACAACATTCAAAGTTGAATTTGTTGAGCGCATGAGGATAAATAAGTTTAAATGAAGAAACCATAGAGTGATAAAAAAAAGTCACAACTTTGTTTTACATTTTCACGGTTTCTTCGGGGGTGAACATTCTCCTAGCTTAAGCAGCATATTAATAAAATATATATTCTTTTTTTAAGCCAGACAAGCATGCAGTATTTGGAGCTCCACATATCTGCAGTCGTCTGCATGTGTTAATGCTGCTTTGTCCTCTCCTCCCTACAGAGCTGGAGCAGTGAGGCGGCCGCCAACGCTCAGAGATGGGCCAACACCTGCTCCATGAACCATAGTCCATCCAGCTCCAGGAAGATCAGCAGTGAGTCCATTTGAACTTCTCCTTTTTTGTCAGGAAGAAGAGTTGAGGATGTACAGGAAACACGAGGTATTAACTTTTGTATTGGCGTTTGATAAGACCCTCTCCCCTCCTCTTTAACTACAGCTAGCGGCTGTGGAGAGAACCTGTACATGGCCAGCTTCAAGAACACCTGGAGCAACGCCATCCAGTCCTGGTACAACGAGGTGAAGGACTGGCGCTACGGAGAGGGATCCATCAATGGAGGAGTGATCGGACACTTCACACAGGTGATGTACTGATTCTGGTGGCGTTGGTGAATTAAGTTTAAAAAAAAAAGCCATAAAACCAAGTGCACCGAAAATGACAAGTAAAGTCAACTATTACTTTAATGAATGAGGTGCTTCACTTGGATTTTTTTGCGTCAATCTTGTTTTTCTTTACCTTTTTTTTAAAATAACTTTTATATTTTACAGCGTAACTTGCATGTAAAAGATCCACTTGCCTTCTAGATGTCTTAAAAATAATATAAAATGACTCCGTAAACTAAACAGTGGCTGAAAAAACAACTTTTACTGTATATTTATGCGATAAGCAGCGGATGATTTCATACTCTGTTGTCGTTCTCTACACAGGTTGTTTGGTACCGATCCAACAAGGTTGGCTGTGCTATGGCCTACTGCCCCAACTCCAGATACAAGTACTTCTACGTCTGCCACTACTGCCCACCGTAAGCACATTCTCTTTCTCAATGTAAAAAAAACGTTTTACATTGTGTGACTTAAATGTTCTCATTATGAAATATTTCATGTTTTTGAATTATTTTTGAATAAATTACATTATAAAATAAAGGTACCATGCTAAGTAGAAATTAGAAATGCAATGTAACTTAATTCACTGGGGATTGCTCGTACCACGCCCTACGCTCTCGGGGATGACTTTATAAGCCTAGTTAATAGTGAAAATAGTTTGCAACCAACAAGAAAAGTCATTCAAACTATCTTGAGTTATGAATAATAACTATTATTTTACTTATATTTTTTTACTTTGGATTTATATCACAGTGGAAACTACCAGTACGCTCGCCCCTACCAGTCAGGACCCACCTGTGCCGACTGCCCCAAGGCCTGTGACAGCAAACTGTGCAGTAAGTAGCTAATTAAAAACACTGGAACACTTGATGTTCTCATCCATTTCAGTGAATGAGAATAACTTTGACTTCATGACATGACATGTGAAAATCACCTCAATACACTGACTCTTAATTTGACCTCCTTTTTAATAGCGCTTATTCTGCAGACAAACTAGTAGTTCCATTCAATTTCCACAAGGGCTTTAAAATGCAGATAATCCTCATGGGTGTCCTTTAAGACCTATGTGTGTCATATGGCATGTATGCAACCAAAAAGTTCCTATAGTGGGCACCTTCTGCATCAGAAGTGGACAATGGAACATTGGAGGATGGGGCGTTTTTTTTAAATTCCATCGGGGCATTGCATACACGGGGAAGTGATGGCACCTGATGCATGATGGGAAGAAAAAAGCCAGGGGAACCAATGTGATGCTTTGTTGATCCTCAAAGTGTTGACCTGGCCTCCAAATTATCCACATCTCAATCCGATCGAGGATCTGCGTGATGTTCTGGAATAACAAATCTGAATGACTGGGGGCTCACCTGGCAACCCCCCCGATTTAAAGAATCTACTGCTAATTCCATGCTGTCAGATATCACAGCAAACCTTCAGAGGTCTCATGTGGTCCATGCCACGAGGGTCAGAGCGGGTTTAGTCGCAAAATGGGGACTTCAACATATTATACAGGTCGTTATGATGTTATGGTTGTGTGATGTATAAGAGAATACATACAATCATTCATATACTGTATATTGTGAAATGAAAAAGCTGGCAGGTATTTTTGAAAAGTGGCATGACATTGAAAGTCAAAGGTTGCGGCCGTCACCAAAGCACTTTGCATGACTCTGATCCAAATACTGAGAATTCTTCAGCGATGTTTTGTATCTTTATTTAATTGTGAATTCATTGATTTTTCTTTTTTTGTTTGTGTTCCTTAGCCAACCCTTGCCCCTACACTGATAAGTACAATAACTGTGCCAGCCTCAAGGAGCAGTGGGGATGTAGCAACGCTGATATTGCCTCCTGGTGCCCTGCTTCCTGCAAGTGCACAAATGAGATCTTTTAAATGTCAACATGGCTCTGACTCATGAGTCATTTTCAATAAATATCTTCATCATTAAAGCTTGAGTCCCTCTGATTCTTTTTTTCAAGATATTTGATGTTTTTGACGGATGTGAAATAGAGTCCTTCTAACTGTTACCTTTAAACGTTTGGGCATGAGGAGATCACACAAATAAAAACGTTGATTTCACCGATGCCGAGTGTTTTGTAGTTTTGTCATCTGGCCCTCCAGCGGCTACCACTGCAACAGTGACTGTTTTTCAGCCACTGGGGAACCAAGTGGCTGGAAAACCACTTGGTTCCCCAGTTCAACAGTGGTAGCCGCTGGAGGGCCAGATGACAAAACTAAAAAACACTCGGCTTTGATGTTGCATCAAGCAGGCTGTGGAGCAGAACTCAACACGTTATGAAACCCAGTTTACAGAGAATTTAATGCTTCAATTGTTCCCCATTCAAAGACAGTATTAGAACACAACAGCACAATGGACAGTTTCTTGCACAGTCTGACTGATTCCACAAAAATTGCAAAAAACTGCTTTGGGATTTGGTTGGACTGAGTTACCCTGCACCAGGTACAGCATGAAAGTGTTTGATTATTAGCTCTATTTATTCAAAGGGTTTGGTTCTGATGATGATAGGTCATAGTGCGCCTCAGGAAAAGCACCGATATAATATTGTGTAAAAGACTAGAAGCAGTTTACGGAAACAACTTAAAAAAAACAACCTTTCACACAGTTGCTAATCCGCCAATTTTTGTAACATTAATATCAACTTAAGACTCAAATCTCCAATGTTATTTTATGAGTTTGTATGTTCTTTCCTTACCTAGGTTCCCTCTGGGTTCCCTCTTGGTTCCCTCTGGGTACCCCGGGTTCCTCCTGCAATGAAAGGTGAATTTGTGATTCCAAATTACCTGTAGGTGTGAATATGAGATGTTTTTTTGTTGTGTCGGCCCTGTGGTGAAATAATGACTTGTCTATATTGTACTGGGCTTGTCGCCCAGTGTCGGCAGGGATAGACCACAAGCCCTGAACAGGATTAGCAGTTATGAAGATTGTTAAATAAGACTTCAACAGTCGTTCACACTTTTACAGTGTTTTATCACCACCGTCCTTCTTTTGTCTCTTAATCATTTCATTACTTTATTCAGAAAAGTCATGTAAGAACTAGAATGGTACTGACGACTCTGTAAAGTGCTGTAAGTTCACTGTATTTAAGAAAAAAAAAGAATTGTGTAAATATCTAGTGCCCTACCTTGGCGGGTATCAGGGCTCCGACATGGACTTTGCACTTTATTGAACAAAAGACTTAACAAATGTTGCCTGAAGGAGTAGTCACTGGATTTGGCAGGAGGAGAAAATATACTGTCTTGGCACCTAAATGACCATAGTGCTCCACGATCTTCTTAGTCCTGGACTTAATCATGACTATGTACACGCTCCTGGTCGCCCTCAGCCTCTTTGTTGCTCTTCAGGTGCATGGCAGCTCTGCAGGAACGGTGTGTAAAGTGTATCATATTGATCATGCATTTCTTTATAGTGACAACAGACGTATTTATTTCTGCTTCCAAAGTGCAATGAACTAACCATTATTTCTGTCATCACTAAAAAAAATACCTGATGCAGGGTGAGTGTTTGTTGCTATTATTATGATAAGATTTCCATGCAATGATAAACATTCGAGCGTCACTAAATCTTGTTAATTTTTTTTTAATAGAGGTATTTGTTGATGCTAATCCAGCAGGTGAGTGTTTGAACATTTCATTTACGCGAAAAACTATTGTGTAAACATTAGGTTGCCAGTAATCCTTTGTAATTGGAAGTTTAAAATATAAGCATTCATGTCAGCTTAAATGCGAGTTAATACCTACGAATGACATATCGATCATAGGATCACAATTTTTATCCATTCTTTCTCGCTTTATAAGAACTGAACATGGTTTTAGATGATTTCCATGCATTTGAAATCAATAATTAGTAGATAATAACATAAAGAACAGAGTAAAGTCTAAAAAGAGTGTAAACAGCATTAGTTAGTAGTTTAACTTTTGAAATCTTATTTAAAGTAAAAAAAATAAAGAAAGAAAAGCCACATACAAACATACTATAGACTCTACATTATGTTTCCTAATTTTTCCTGTTCCATGCGCAAGGGGATCCTTTTCTTACAGTTTCTTTAAATCACAACAAGAAATGTATCCATTTCTATCAAATTTACTGCCATTTAAACGGAGTCTGAAATTAAATTGATTTAGAAAACTTTATTGTGAACATTATTGCATCAGCAGTCAATCGTACACTTTCAAGGTTCACTAAATATATATGTTTATTTTTTTTATGTAGAACTCTCCGCTGCTGTTGTCGAGGATGACGGTGACTACAATGATGGTGAGTGTGTGAAAATTTTATTGTCATAATATTTCCTAATCTCACATCAGAGTAATAATAATAATAATAATAACACATTTTATTTATAATGCACTTTACATTTGGATTAAATCTCAAAGTGCTACAAAGTAAAAGCAGATAAAAGCATCAATAAAAAAATAAAATAATAACTATATAAAAGCCTGACCAAAAAGCAGCAATATTAATTAAAGTTATAGGTTCTGCTAAAAAGGAAAGTTTTAAGTCCTTTTTTAAATTTGTCAGTCATCTGTGGAGCCCTCAGATGGTCAGGGAGGGCATTCCACAGACGAGGGCCAGCAGAACAGAAGGCCCGATCACCCATGGTGCTGATCTTAATTTATAATCATCAAATACTTTATTAAATGTGAGCATCATCACATTAACATTACAATCCTAATTCATACACATTCAAGATACACTATTGAACCATTTTTTTTTTCTCCCTTGTATTTCTATAGAACTCGCCGATGCTGTTGATGAGGATGACAATTACTCCAATGATGGTATATGATATAATATAATCCTATATTTCTATGGTGAGAAGATTTTTGAAGGAGAGTGAAGACATTCGCAGGAAATGAGGTTTCAGGTTTGGAGTTTTTTCCATTCCAAACAAAGCCCACGTGTCGTATGGTGTGTGATCTCGTTCCCACACCGTAACACCTTAAGGTGTGGCCACAGATTATTATCTTGTTCACTCAAGTTATTAAGTCATGGCCGCAAGGTTATTTTTTCTTCACACCTCACTATTTCTTCAAAATGTGTTTTCCACAAAAATTGTGCATTTATTCTTTTTTCTCTTGGTCTAATCTAGCCAAATCTTGCCCCTACACTGATGAGTACGATGACTGCCGTGACCTGAAGCAAGAAATGGGATGCAGCAACCATTATGTGGCCTCTTGGTGCCCCGCCACCTGCCGTTGCACCAGTTAGATCATTTTTGCCCTCACATGAATCGGACTCATCATTCAGTTTGAATAAATGTAATCATCATTAAAGCCATTTTAAACACACAACAACTGAGACTGTTTGTGTTTTTCATCAAGCCTGTGGATGGTGTCTCTCTTAATGAGTAGCAGTCCACCCTCGAAGAAGGAAAGTATGTGATGTAATTTGAGGGCCTATGGGTTTATAAATATGATTTAAAGCAACAGGATATCTTAATTTTTTTAAAGATGAAGATATTTCGCCTCTCATCCAAGAAGCTTCCTCAGCTCAAACTGACAGGCGCAATGTCGAGAGGGATTCAACCTCCAGTGAGAAGGTACAGATAAGCCTAGTCTTTTTGGCAGAAGAAGACAGGTTGCTAGAAATGTCCTTTTTGGCCGCAGAACAAGCACAGGCCTGAATCCATTCCTTATGGTGACCGACAAGGGCGAAAGCTCAGCAAATGAAAAAATAAAAAAATATAATAAAGAAAATATCAGTATTAAGTTGACAACACACAGGCTACACAACACATTAGAAAATACAATCTGCAAAAGCCACAACAAAATGAAAGCCACGCAGCCCCGGCTGCACTTCTTAAATGCTTCTTTTGGTAAATTAAACATATAAGACACAAATATTTCATTATATTTTTGTTATAGTTTTGCTTAACTTCCAGGTTGTGCTGTCAGGTGACTCAGAATGAAATGTTAACCAGCATCATAAAAACAACAAAAAAACGTAGCAATGACCCAAACTCAAACGGTACCAAAAGATGAAACAAAAATAGCTTTTTTATCTGACGTTCTGACCGTTGTGTACAAGTGATAGCAACGCCTGAGGTCGGGCTTTGCGATGGCAATTAAGAGTTTTCTTCAGCAATTATAATAGACCTTTTTTCCAGTAGCTTTTTTGTACTAGTGTATTTTAATATCATTATTAGGTTTATTTGTTGTTTTCATAATATTTATTAACTTTTTATTTGGAGACAGGAGTCACATGACCACACATCCCGAAGTTGGCACAGTTTATTAAAAATATTGTGAAATGTCTATGAATTAAATGTGTTTTATTCACTAAATAGGGCATTAAAAAGTGCGTAGGGGGTTCTTCACTTTTAAGTGTAAACGCCTCTGTTGTGTTGCGGCTTTTGCAGCGTGCATGTGATGTTTTCTTTGTTTTATGTACATGTGTACTCAAAATGATGAAGATGATTTCATTGTTTCCTGAACATTTTGTCAAAATTATGATAATCTTTGCTTTTTTTCCTGCACATGTGTTTTCAAAATGATGAAGATGTTTTCTTTCTTTCCTGTGCATGTGTTGTCAAAACGATGATAGTGTTTTCTTTCTTTCCTTTACACGTGTTGTCAAAATGATGATAATGTTTTGTTTCTTTCCTTTACACGTGTTGTCAAAATGATGATAATGTTTTCTTTTTTTCCTGCACATGTGTTGTCAAAATGATGAAGATGTTTTCTTTCTTTCTTGTACATGTGTTGTCAAAATGATGAAGATGTTTTCTTTGTTTCTTTCCTGCACATCTTTTGTCAAAATGATGAAGATGTTTTCTTTCTTTCCTGCACAGCAATTGTCAAAAGGATGAAGATATTTTTCTTGCTTTTCTGCACATGAAATTGCCAAAAATGATGATCAGGTTTTCTTTCTTTCCTGCACGTGTTGTCAAAATGATGAAGATGTTTTTTTTTCTTTCCTGTACATGTTTTGTCAAAATAATGAAGATGTTTTCTTTCTTTCCTGCACAGGAGTTGTCAAAATGATGAAGATGTTTTCTTTCTTTCCTGTACATGTGTTGTCAAAGTGATGAAGATGTTTTCTTTCTTTCCTGCACACGTGTTGTCGAAATGATGATAAAACGAAAATCAATCACATTACTGCATAATCACAAGTTTAGCAAGATTGACATTTAAAGTATATAGAGTAAATATTTTTTGATTTGATTTCAGAACCTTAATATGACTTTGTGGAAGTCAAACCATAAATGACATTTTGGAGGTGTAGTGTAGCTAGGACCATTGCATGAATAATATGTTGATTTTCATTTTATTTTCTTCTCTATCTCCTCCAGCCGACCATTGCTCTGCCACTGACGGGTTTGGCTGCAATGTTTTTTTGCAGTATATGGGATGTATCAAGTTTGTGCCCCGACTTTGTCCTTTCAGTTGCATCCGCACCAATTAGATCATCTGAATGGTCACATGGCTCTGACTCAATCAGTGCAAATAAATAAGATCATCATCAAAGCCATTAAAAAAAAAAGAAAAAGAAAAAGGAGACTGCTTTTGTTCTTTTTTTGAAGCAAATGGGTGATTTCTCTGTATATGAGTAGATCTGCACCTCAGGAAACAAAGAATATAATCTACTGTTGATGAGGGAAAGTCTTGTCTTCTGATCATTTGAGCAAAATGAATTAACTCAAGGAGTCTCAGGTGTCTTACTTAAATATATGGGTTTATTACAGACACATATGTTGTATATAAGATCCCGGCACATTCTGGGTTATGTAGTTTTTAACAGGGTAACCCTAGTACTAATGTAACGCAAGGGAGGTCTATGACCTGGAAATTTTTTGGTGGTTACCAGAGAGGCATAGATGAGAAATATTACTTGGCACCCAAGTAAGAAGTCGTCCATTAAGGGCCTCGACTTTGATAAATGAACTGAGAGCGAAGGTGTTAACTCCTAGACGTGTTCCTCTCTTATGATCAATGACACCTCATCAGTGAGTGCAGGCGGTGTAATGGACTTTCTTTGCCACACAATGGTGCCATTAGACTGTTTTCAAGAGGCAGATGGGCAAGTGGTTTGATTCAACAGTTTATCTATCCAACCTTTTACTGGTTATAAGGGACATCATTTTCTCTCTTGTTAGTTTGTGCGTGTAACATCCATGTGAAAACCTCTTTTTGTCCGGCTCTCTTTTGTTTCCCGGCATTGTCCCCTTTGTACATTTTGGTTTCCTTTTTAGCGTAATATTTCATATTTTTCGTTGATTTGAATTGTCATATTTACTAATAATTTATTAGGGATGATTTTTGCCTTCAGTTTAAACATATAGTTCAGCCTTTTTGTAGAATCAGTTTTTTTTTCTTATTTTCAAACCTTATTTTTGGTCACAATTGTTTATTTCTGTTTTTGGATGATGTTTGCACTTCGGCTCTATTATTTGAACTGAACATTCACACATGAACTTGTCTGGTGACTCAGTGATGCACTTCTGCAAATAGTAATGAGCGTTTAAAAACTGTAAACAGATTAGGCAAATTTAGGGGAGGTTTCTTCGTCTGGATATGTTGGAGAAAGAAAGGAATATTGTCTTGGCTCCTAAATAACGATGATACTCCCGTGTTGTCACATGGCTATGGTCGTAGGTATAAAAAGCACACCAGTGGCTCCATCAGGTCGCCAGTCCTGATCTCAACTATAACTATTTACACGCTCCTGTGCCACTTCCGGCTTTTCCACACAAATTTTGCAAAAATTATAATAAATTAGAGGATTAGGTTACAATATGTAATTCAAATGTTTGGGTGAACTTTTTGAGAACCCATTTGAGCAATACAAAATAAATAACTTACATAAAGTATAAGACTTAAATACCCACAAAATAAAAAGTGTAAACAAGTGACATAAAATAAATTATAAATACAATATAAATAAGGCACTGCATAAAATAAGATATGGAAGAAACCAGTATTGACGAAAATTACAAGGATTTAAATAAAAATGGAAAAACGGGGGTTCTTACAAAGACTTAGTGGTGCTTTTTGATACTGCATTAACTTTAATGACTTAAAAACTACACCACCACCTCCTCAACCTCACATCACCTGCTACAGCTTTACTCTCCTGGTCTTTCTTGCAGCAAAGTCATCTACAACATCATCATATGACAACTGATTTGAGACCACATGGTTTATGCTTATGATGGCAAATCCACTGAGACCTTCTTGCATCATAGTAGATCTCCAGTAAGTTTTAATCAGTTTGAGCTTAGAAAAGCTTCTTTCAGCAGCAGCCACAGTAACAGGAAGAGTGGAAGAGATTCTCAAAGCAACCCACATGTTGGGGTAAATTTCTGCCAGCTTCTTCTCATGCAGGAAGGTCAAGAGTTCCATGTTTGTCACATTCTTTGATGGCAATGGTGGACAATTCTGCATTTTCTTTGCACGTTCTGTGGCATCAATGTCCGGCTGGCTGTCATGGGTAAGAGCAGTAGTTAGGGTTTGACACTGCTGTAGCAGGTCTGCTTCTTCCAAGTTGGGGAAATTGAGGAGTACATCAAACTTGTTATTAACCTCTCCAAGCTTCTGAAATCTCTCATCAAGTGAAGAGATGGCAGTATCCACTACCACATTAAAAAATGTCAACCTGACAACCTGAAACAGCATAACATAAAAGTATTACCATTGGATATTGTATATTAATTAGCATAACATGCTAGAAGGAGTAAAGATGTTAGCATTACCATAGTATATTAAGATTAGCCCGCTAGGATTAGACATTTCTCATTCATTAAATATCTGTCACCGGCACAACTCTAAATATCTAAATGAATGTTTTCTAAACATGGATAAACAGGTCAGCAGGTCAACAACATAATCAAAAGAGCAACAAAATGTTGAAGCATGAAATACTATTTAACCTATGCTTGTGCACGTAAACAAAATCCCTTCTTTATGGCAGGACCAAGGACAAATGCAAAGATACCTGTAAACAAGGACCTGAACTGTAGGAGAGTCCTACTGGCTTATGCCTCTCAACTTCTCAATTTACCTGCCAATACACTACCCTCCTGAGGGAATTCAGAACACTTTTAATTGTTATTTCAAAAATGTTGATTGGTATAACTTAAATTTCATAAATATGAATGATTTTACACCCCCCCCGATCGATCAGGCCCAAGGAGGAGCTGAAGCCTAACTCAGCTTAAAATTGGGGAAGGAGCAGGATACACACTTGGCAAGTCAACAGTTAATGACAGGATTAACAGAAAGTGGTGATAGCCAAAAAAAAAATTCCATCCCATGCTAGCTCCTAGATTTAGTTTCATTCTGTATTATTGTACTTAATTCTTCTTCATAAAATTAATCAATAATAACAGGGAGGAAGACTCACTCTGCATCTGGTGTGTTTTTTAGAGAGAGAGACAGAGAGACAGAGAGAAGTTTAGTTTGTTGAACTTTAATGGCAGAAATAAATGAAGTATAACTTCAAAAACGGCGAGATATTCACTCAGTTTTAAAACCTGTAAGAAAGAACATTACATTTTACTCACAGGCTTTGCAGAGGTGCCCTGCACTTGAAGGCAAACAAAGAGGCCCAATGCGAACAGGAGCATGTTGACAGTCATGGTTGAGTCCAGAGCTGGTGATTTGCTGTTTCCACAGGTGTGCTATTTATACATAGAACCATAGAAACATGTGACTCCACCTGGAGCTTCATAGATATTTAGGAGCCAAGACAATATTCTTTGTTTCTCTGTCACATCCAGTTTCTCCCTTTTAACTTTCCAGTTTTGGTAAAGGCGTTTGTGTAATCCATGTTTGAGCCAACTTACTTGCCGAGGCAAGCAGAATAAATTTGCACAAATTTGACAGTTAGGAGAAACTTTGTTAATATTGTCCAGAGCTTAGGATCTGGGCCTTCTTGTAAATTCTCAGCTTATCATGTTCAGGAGTGCAAGTGTTGGAAGGGGAGCCAACGTTGGACAAGAGGTTGGATACCCCATGTGAAGGATTTCCAGGTCATCATAGGGATGACACACGGAGACAAACAACCATTCCATCGCAAAGAGTAATTTAGAGTTAACTATTCAACATGCCTAGCATGTTCTGGGACTGTGGGAAGAAAACGGTGTACCTGGAGGAACTCGCACATGAGGAGAAAACACAAACCTCCCAGAAAGGCCCCAAAACTTTATCTACCTATACAGTGATCTTTTGTCAATTCTGACACAATTAATTGGAATAAATTGTAAATTAATAGTATTTTTAAAGCATTGTTCTAGTCTAATCCACCATCCAAAATGCTTTACTACACTAGCCAGCATTTGGAGGCTACCATGCAACATGTACCTGCTCATAAGGAGCGATAATTATTCACCTGATCATTCATGCACCTATGGAATATAACAGACCAGTGTGGTGCTTAGCTTCCGTGTACATACCATATACCTACACATTATTGTAGACCAGGTCGCCTCTTTCAGCAAGATTATCCCCCCTGCCACTCTGCAAAGATGGCTCAGGAGTGGTTTGGTAACAAATTAAGTTCAAGGTGTTGACTTCATCTCCAATTTCACCAGATCTCAATGAAATCCCCTGCAAGACAACATCTGTCAAACGTGCTGGACAATCCTGTCCAACACATGTAGGCCCCACCTCTCAACTTGAACTTGAAGGATATGCTAACGTCTTGGTGCCCCATTCTAAACCATAGGCGTCTTGTAGATTCCATGCCTGAATTCAATTCAAAATACTTTTCAAAATACTATTTGTCCCCGAAGGGAAAGAGTAGCACGCCTCAATGTACACACATGACAACTCACACATATAAAACAAATGAGATAAGAAATGAGATGCATTACTGCATTGTGAAATATTTAATTAAATGTAATTTAGGCTATCTACACAGTGGTCCTTTTCCTCTGACATCAAACCAAGGAGGTTTTGTACTCCCTTGTCGGTTTGTTGGCTGGTTACAAAAAGATACTCCAATTATTAAATTTCATTATGAGAGAAAATGGTAAGATTCTGCCCTACCGAGCTCAGAGTCCGGTATTAAGAGGGCTGGAGTAATGGTTGCCTCGTTTAACTCACCCAAGATTTAACCAACTGGTTAAATCTTGTAGGTTGCTCATTCCTTTTTTTTATGATTTAAAGAAAAGTGATATTATCCTGAAAATGAATGCGACGCTTCTCAGCTTGCTTCTTGTTCGGATGCACAGAATGGAAGGAAAGCTCAAAGTGACATTGTCTGTAGGGATGACATGGTGGACTCTACTGTGTTGGAATGAGGTGGATCCTGTACTTTTTTTTTATTACAATACTGAATCAAGGCTTAGTTTGCAACACATTTTAGCAAACTAATCTCTTCATACCCATTTGACCTATTTAGAGACCCACCATGCACAAACAGTTTTGCCTTGAAATGTGTGTGTACACAATATTCACAAAAGCATCTGAATGAAACATGAGCACAAATCTTTTGGATTAACATAACTTTTACTTGAAGTCTATCTTATTGATCCTGGCCCCAGATTAAATTCGTTCATTAAGCTCCCAAGGAAGTTTCATGTTTTATTCATGTGTGGAATCAGGTAGATTTTGTCATAAACCTTCCAAAGTTTGCTCAAAGTTTCCAGTCCTCGTTCGCTGATATGCGAGTCTCAACTCAGAATAACATGAAGTGTCAAATCAGACCTTCAGCTGGTGAGGGACTTTAAAAGTTTTCTTTGGGAGATTTAAGGTACAGGATTTTAGGGAAAAAAATTCTGAGCTAAGGAGTAGAGACTTCCTATCACCAGGAAAAAACAGTATAAAAACCACTTTATCCCTGCCTCCATTGGAGACTTGAATGATGTTTGCAGCAGGAAGTGACGTTTCCGTTATGACTAGTTAAACACCTCAGTGAGGATGTCGATGTGTCTTTATATCATATGTATTTATTGTTGTGCGATTTTAACCCTTGCTTCTCCACATATTGCCCATAAACGGACCTGAACCTGAACCACTATTTACTGGGGATCCTTCTCCTGGAAACTTTTGCTGCACAGCTAACCTACTCCAGAACATGTTATGTTCGAGAAAACAAAACATTAAAAATTGTATATATTTTTCCAGCACACACTGTTAAAGGCTTTTCACTGTGCTTTTAAGTAATAGAATCTCTCAACAGGAACTGATTGAAGCTTTTTTACACATAAGTTATAAAGTAAAGCTTTAATTAGTTTTTTTTTATTGAGTAATTGTATTTGCTCCCTAGTGGGGTTAATTTCATCACACATTATTTTAATGTCATACACAAGTGTATTTAAAGTGTGATCTACTCACCCATTTTGTTTTCATTAGAAATAACAAATTTGTAGTATTCCATGTCTTCTCAATGTTCTAATAATATAACGATAAAGTAAAAAAAAAAATGACAAAGATAAACAGTACATGTCTTCATAAATTTGTTCAGGACAAACTTTATGAACATTTTGAAAGGTTTCTCTGAAAGGTTATTGATGATTTGGCCCTTTTTAAAAAGTCTTCCCGCGTGGTCCAGAGCAAAAACATAAAAAATATAAAAGAATAAAATGAGCTGAATCAATTCACCTTTAACGTCCGTTGCATAAGAAACTATAACAATAGGTATCAGAGAATGATTATTGTAAGTGTTTCCTTGACATCATGGTTACCAATATAGCACCTATTTTCTAACTGTTTGAGGGTTCAATAGGGTGGCGGCTGTGGTTTGTGCCCATACCCCTCCAGACAACCCATTGTCTGGAGGGGCACATTTATGCTGTGGCATAAGAAACCATGGTAAATTCATCAGTAAACTAGAGCGGCACCTTAATATCTGGAGACTTGGGGCGTATCAGGTAGGGACTGAATAAATACAAATCTGGAAGTGCTCATTTGTTCTTTGACCGTCACTGCAGCTGCTGGGTTTTCAGCTCTTTTCACTAACTTCAACGTTTAGAGTCTTTTGCCTTTTTTATCCATTCCTTAGGAATTCAACCCAATGGCCTACTATTTTGGTGAGTAGCAGACTATAGGTTTTCTTATTCATTTTTCTGTTCCTGTGTAAATATTCAAAATATTGTGTGATTTTCTGTGTGTGTGTCATTTCCCTAAAGTTCTTATTTAAAACAAGTCATCACACTGACTTAAACGTTCTTGAGAAAAATATTGATTCTGCAGGTAGGTAATTATTTATATTTCTTTTATATGATGTTTAACATATCTACTCTATTCTATTTATGAAAAAAAAGATGGCTTTCAACAACCAAAAGGATCTGTGAAGAACAGAAAGAAAAAACGAGCGCTGGAAAAAAGTCGGGGAAACGGGTTTTGTATTTGTATGTATGTTAGTTGTATGTCTTTTTTAGATGCGTGTAACGATGCCATTTATTTATTTTGGGACTGACCCCTTTACTCTTGACCAGCGGCAGTAAAACATCTCACCGGAGATTCCACGTGTTCTTGGAAGCTGCAGCCTTTATTTCAGATCACTGTGCGCTGTTGTACACATACAAAATCACTTAGTTGCTCCAAACTCTTTGCTAATGCTGTCTTTTTCCTGCCACTATCACTCATGCACCACTCTCTCGACCACCCTGTCACACACACACACTGGAAGCCTACATACCGCTTATGGTACGCGTACTATAGTTTGAAAACCCCTGCTCTAGAGGAATCATAAAAAGTACCAGGTGATCATTCAGCTTTCTGTCCTATTTCTAAATGTAACAAACAAGACAAGATAACTGTTTACACTTCACTGATTGTGTAAATACCACATCAGTGATGTGGTATTTACCATTGATTCATTCATTCTCTGACTCATTTTCTTATGTGTGCTGTCTCCTGATCTGGACAGTGTAGGCCCTGTACTGAAATAGATTTTGGGATGCTGCAACATCAAGTCATCATGTAATTTCGCCTGCCTCCTGCAAAGGCACTAATGCATCATTTAAACGTCCACGTGGCTCTGATTGATCATTTCAAATAACTATCATCATTAAAGCATTTTTAAAAGCTAAAACGGAAACTGTTTTTTCAAGAAATGGAAGGTGCCACGCTAGAGAGTAACTGTTTTCCAGTCTAAATCCTCAGCGGTTAACGTCGGGAGATCAAGAATACTATTTTGTAAAATAATCCCAAAAACATGAGGGCTAAGAGATAAAGTTAGACTACTTTAATAAACAACATATTTCAAAGTTGCTTTCCTAAGTTTTCTAAAATGAAATGACTCCTAACTCTAAAATTCACTATCTTTTATTCTTTATTATAAAATACAGAAATGTCCTTACGCTAACATCTTTTGTTGCAGGTGTTATTTTTTCCTGATTAAGGCCTGGTTTTATTTCAAGTGTCCACAATTTGTCTCTTCTACTGTCTCATGAGAAGTTTGTGACTTGATATTGAACAGATACATGAAAACTAGACTGGCACTCTGTACACTGTAAAGTGTAGTTAGATTACTGAGTACGCTTTATTTTTTTTAAGTCAAGAAACAACTTGTCTCACAATGTCCAAGTTAAGTACATCATTAACTTTATGTTGTTAAAACGAAATAAAGTTCAGTAAAATAGCTTAACAATAATGAGGTTAAGCTCTTTCCTTGTCATGGTGGGGGTAAGAACCTGGAGGTGGTTTGGGAGCAATAGGTGCTTGATTTAGTTGGGCTCTCTTCTATTTCCAGAACCAAAGTTCCGGGGATAAACGGGTGTGGGAAAATGGAGAGGTCCCCATCTGAGTGCTTCCCTGTTGGAGTTGTCCACTGAGATGGAGAGGCTCATCTCTACAGGACTGACAGTTGCAGCAAGGACTGCTCCAACTTTTGTCTCTGCCAAAGCATCAAAAAATAGTTCAGATAATCTGGCCTTCTTTGAGTCTCTGGGTTTTCGAGGAAGGACTAACTCCGGGGACTCATTAGTTCTCCGGGGGACGTCAACGTCCAGGTTTGCAAGGACACGGAAACCACTGAACACCCTGTTTAGACTTGATTTTAAATTCCACTTTGGGCGATTAGATCAAATGTGGACTGCGAGTGACACCGCTAAATTAGGCTCCGGACAAAACAATATTTTTTTTTCTATCTTTAAATGATTCGAACCATTAGTAAACTCCGATTTTTCTTCTTTTTTATTTTGTATCTCAGACAACTGTAAAGTGCATTATAAATTAAATGTATTATTATTATTATTATTATTAATCTAGGGAGTTCCGGGGTCGTGCCCCCAAGGAAAAAAAACGTTGTAGCTTTTAAATGTAAATGCATTAATCTGGTTGACTGGTGAAGGGAACAGGATTGATTATTTAGTGGGGATCTAGGGCCGGACACATAAGGAAGCAAGTGAACAAACAGAATCGGTGATTGGTGCTGGGCAGGACTTTGCAGAGCTATGTTTTCAACAGTAGGTGGCAGAAACTGACAACAATTTAGAATCACTTCAACTCCATGGACATAAATGACAGATATCATCATTTGATTCATTATTGATAAATGTAGGACATCATTTATCAACATTCTCAGTTTTTACAAGCCTTGTCCCTACGTTATGTAGCAGGAACGTTCACTCCTACAATGCTTGATTTGATATTGTAGGGCTGTGCTTACTGTTGTTGTCGCCCCCAGATGCTCTGGAGTTGAAATCCAGACTTGGGACCTTTCCGTGTGGGATTTGTATGTTTCCCTTGTGTCTGCTTGGATTCAAAGTCCAGAAACCTGCAACATGCAGTAGGAGAAGAACATGATGTGAACATATATGGTTGTTTGTCACCATTTTGTGTTAACCCTGTGATTAACTGGTGGCTTGCCAATACTTGTGTATACTGCTTCTCCCCCGAATTAAGCTGGGATATGCTTCATCCCCCTGTGACCCTGAATGATTGGGGGGATGATGTGAAATAATTCGTATTCATGAAATATAATTTATACCAATGAACATTTTTGACATAACAATTAAATGTGTTCTGAATTTCCACAGGAGGGCAGTGTTTTGGCATATAAATGCTTGTATATTGTAGTACCAGTACAACTGTATGTACTAGTTTAGTCTTGTTGATCTGCTCTGTACACACA
This sequence comes from Lophius americanus, assembly GCA_037951165.1. Lineage (NCBI taxonomy): Eukaryota > Metazoa > Chordata > Actinopteri > Lophiiformes > Lophiidae > Lophius > Lophius americanus. The sequence goes on along the minus strand of JBBDHG010000026.1, from coordinate 4,543,286 downwards.
ACATCTATTGCACGTCTGTCCGTCATGGAAGAGGGATCCTTCCAATGTGTCTTTTCTAGAGGTTTCTTCCCTTTTTTCCCCGTTAAAAGGGTTTTTGGGGAATTGTTCCTTACCTAAGCCGAGGGTCCAAAGACAGAGGATGTTTTATCATGTACAGATTGTAAAGCCCATCGAGATTTTATTAAAATCACCCATTCAATCATTGATCTTGGTCTCAGAATTTTTACATGCATGGGGGTGGACAAGGAGGAAAGGAGGAGCTAAAGTAGATTCTATGTGTGGGGAGCTGTAACTTTTGAAGGGGACAAGAACTCGCTTCACCACAATACACACCACCACCAAAGAAAGCAAGCAAGCGCCACATCACACTTTTAAATGTGGATAGACTCCCCCTGCCAAAGAGTCCTACCCTGTGTCTCTATGTTCACTGTGAGAATAAAAACACAAAACAAGCCGTTAGAACTACATCTTCTTAATCTTTGTCTTTCAGCTGATCCTTTTCGGCGTCGTCACAGCGAATCAACTTTTTCCGTCCATAGTTACCTACGGTACCCGGCCTCCTAAAAGTACCATTGAAGGTACATTGGATCCAGTTTGGTCATCATGCTCCACATTTTTATTTGGCATAGGTTTTTACGCCAGATGCCCTTCCTGACGCAACCCTCCCCTTTTAACCGGGCTTGGAACCAATACTAGAGGTACACTGATTTGTGACCACTTCATGACTGGGTTCCCTCAGAACAAACATACTATATGGAAATTATTAAAAGGTATACTAAAGCCAGGCATACGCTCCAATATTGAGCCGTATTTTTTTAGCTGATCTTGAGCCAACTGTCAGGCTTTTTGTCATGCAGTGTTTTGGGAGGCACACAGACTGATCAGCGGCACCCAGACCATCAGAGATTGACTCGATGACCTGACGTCAGCACATTTTTTCTCGGGTGCCTGTTTTAAGTGGCTGCTGACCATCTGGGTTACCATGGCGACTCAGCGGTGCATCATGTGGATAGCTGTAAGAGTAGTATACAGTCAAATGTAGCTAGCCTACCTCCAATACTCTGCAAAATGGAACAACCATACTGTCCAGCCTTTCCTAATAACCCACTAGACCATATACACTGGCAGCTCCTTTTTTTCTTGTTACCATGTTACTTGCAAACAAACTTCTTCCTGCCTCTGAGCTTTCAAAATAATCTTTATAGCCAATAGTCAATGGCAACAATGGACCGCAGGGGCCGACAGGTTGTACAGCGTGAGCACTCAAGCAATGTTTTACGGTTTGATTGCCTTGGACCTTGGCTATTCCCTTTTAGTTCATGAGTCCCACGGGTTTGACAATTAGTTTCACATGGTGTTCATCAGTTAATTAGTAGTTGTGAATGACATTAATTGGTAATGGATTCAGAAGTTCACCTCACCACACACACTTCAATCCTCCTTTCCCCTCTACAATGAACGGACTTGTCCTCGAATCATTGCAATGACATCTGATGAGACCAAACAGACAGCCTTTTGTTCCAGCTTGAGGAGTCCACAATTTCCATTGTGTCATCAAATAGCTGTGCTATAGCCTTTGGCACCAAATTTGAGTAACTGTAGGAACTTTGGCATTTCACTGTTGCTGTAGGTCACTGACCAATCTGGGAGTCAGTTAGTCCGTCTGTATCCTCTCTTTCATCGGAGGGAAGTTTGTTATACAACACACTTTAAGGATGTCAGTGGTCGGCCTTTTATTGCTGGGAAAAACCCGCACAGTCCTTAAAAGAGTGTCAGAATTCTCATGTAAGTTGCCACATCAATATAACCTTTTTGACTAAAAACTAGCAAGCTACCAAATCCAACCTGTGAATTGTAAAACTGATGTAATGGATTATGATCCATATGTACTCTGTGACTGATTGAAAGGTTTTGTTAGAGTGACCTCGTTCGGGGACCTCATTAATAAACGGTGCGTCCGACCACGTTCTACGCAGTCTGTGGGATTTTTAAAAAGCAAACTTGTCGGGAAAATGTTCAGTTCTTCATGTAGACTCTGACCCATCCGTACTCCCGAAACCTGAGAAAAGGGGGACACCACGACCCAAATGGAAAAAGGATGAAAGGGAAAAACTGAGCATTATTACCAGTGTGTATAGTGAATCTAAATCGAACCATTCAAAGCCATTTTTACAAAAAATAAACAAACTGGTGTTTGATCGATTCTCGCTGGAGTATATAACAAAGAGATATATCTGTCGATGCAAGGAACCCTCAGATATTTTTGAAATTATCGTACAATAATTATATGTCAATGAAATTCATTCTCATAAAAAAATGTAAACCGCCGGACAAAATACGTTAAACTGGAGCGTTTCCTTTACCTCAGTCGACAGATATTAGCGCCTTTTCTCAACATATCATATTTACTGCTTTGTTCCTATCATATAAACTGCCGTTTGTTATTATTAATATAATTATTATAGAAGTGGGTATACAAATGCATAATGACTCACAACAACTGATTTGGTGCTGTTTGAGGGGGTGGAGAATGGAAAAAATAACTATTTGGTAATTCCATTGATGAAGTTGATTGTGTCCTTTCCCTGCGTTAAACAGCACCTGTGAGGCTTCTGTTGGGTCACCGTGTTCCTCTGCAGGACACTGACCCGGCTGAAACACGCCGCAACAAGAAATACAAACGGAAATAGTATGAAGTCCTGATGAATGTAAATAGAGACGTAGTTTTATTAAATTAATGTTTTTGTGTGTTCCTTCAACTTATCTTGAATTAACTTGGTTCACAGTCATTTAAAACAAAGGAATTTCGGTACAGAGTTATAGGTTGCGTCTTACTCTATAAAAAGGGTCAACGCCGACTGTATCTGCTGAGGAGACTGAGGTCTTTTGGAGTGTAGGGGGCGCTCCGCAAGACCTTCTTTGACTCTGCGGTGGCGTCGGCCATCTTTTATGGAGTGGTCTGCTGTGTGTGTGTGTGTGTGTGTTTGTGTGTGTTACTAGCAGTGCTGGTTAAATAGTCTGACTGCTGCAGGAAGGAAAGATCGGCGATATCACTCCTTCAACCACTTGGGATGAAGGAGCCTGTCGCTGAAGGAGCTCTCCAGTGCAGAGACGGTGTCCTGCATGGGGTGGGAGATTTTGCCCCGAAGAGATGACAGCTTGACCATCATTCTCCTTTCTCCCACCTCCTGCACTGAGTCCAGAGGACATCCAAGGACCGAACTGGCTTTCCTGATCAGTTTGTCCGGTTTCCTCCTGTCAACAGCTGAGAAGCTGCTGCCCCAGCAGACCACTCCATAAAAGATGGCCGAGTCAAAGAAGGTCTTGAGGAGCGCCCCCTACACTCCAAAAGACCTCAGTCTCCTCAACAGATACAGTCGGCGCTGACCCTTTTTATAGAGTGCCGGAGTTGTGAGTCCAGTCCAGTTTATTGTTCAGGTGAACACCAAGGTACTTGTAAGACGTGACCATCTCAATGTCCATTCCCTGGATGTTCACCGGTGTGGGTAGGGGGTGGGGGGTGGGGGGAATGTGCCTGCGGAAGTCCACCACCAGTTCCTTGGTCTTACCCGCGTTGATCTGGAGGTGGTTCCTCTGGCACCAGTGCAAGTCCTGCGTCAGTCCTCTGAACTCCTTGTCGTCCCCGTGTGCGATGAGACCGACGATTGCAGAGTCATCAGTGAACTTCTGCAGGTGACACGTGGGTGAGTTGTAGGATAAGTCTGCAGTGTAGAGCGTGAAGAGGAACGGAGCCGGGACCGTTCCCTGTGGGGCCCCCGTACTGCAGACAACCACGTCCGACACACAGTCCCGAGTCCTCACATACTGTGGACGGTTGGTCAGGTAGTCCAGGATCCAGGATGCAAGGTGTTCATTATAGTTATCCAAAACTACAGACTCAAGAAATTATTTGCACTAAGAGCAGATGACAGACTTATCCATTTATTGTTTTTCAGAAGGTCAAATTGTGCGTGACTACAATGAAGAGAAAAGGTTTATGTATTCATCCACGCCTTAACAAAGCACTGATGTACATTTCGGTGGACCTTTTGATGACAGAGGTTTAATCTGTTTACCGTCCTTTTGTAGTTTTCCACTAGTCTCAGTAAAATATAAATGTTGAATTAAGAAAGAGGGAGAACAATTGACTTCTAGGTGAGGTGGCTGAGAGCCAATCACTGACTTTTATCAGGTAGCAGGTAGGAGAAAGGGTACTCCAGTTGTTCAAGGCTGACCTTTATACATAGCGAGAACAAATGTTTTCGCCCTTCAAATTCTTTGGGGGTTCTTAATTTGCAGTAGGCACATGTTGTCAAATTGATGTTTGCATTGCGTTTCTCCCTGTCGCTCCCCGGACAGACAAGTTTAAAAAAAAAGTGTCAATATATCAGACAGACGTACAATATTTGTTTTCCGTATTTCTGTAGTATAGCCAGCAGCCGAACACTTACTAGGATTTAGACATTCGGACAACCTAGGGTTGATGAATGATCCAGATGCATTGAATAAGACCTGTAATGAGGATGATATCTGTCAGTTCTACACCTGTCAGAGACACATGCATAGAAAATGCTCACAGGTACAATGTTCTTTATCGGTGTCCTCAGGCAAAACCCTGAAAATATCACCATTGTATTCCCACAAATTTAACGAGAGCTTTTTTTTTTTAAGCCAAATCACAGATTATTTTGTTAATTTTGTGTTGTTGGCGCCGCTGCCTGCTCCTTGTCATGACTGTGTAACATGTGTGAGACATATCTGTTTCTTTCCTCTCATACTTTACAGATGTGGTGGATTTATTCCTTAACTTTCTCTTGGTCTTTCGATTTTTCCCAACACAATTTATTGCTACATGAGCTGCAGATTGATGATTTTCCGTCTCTAATAAAAGCACCAGAGAAGTTTGCATTCAGTGTGTTTCTTCACCAAGACATTCTACCACATAGAACAGATACAACTGATAACGGCTTCCAGCTCAGATCACAGTGGAGACCAGGGATGGGTAAAATTTTGCCCAGGTGCTAAACATAGTTTAATTATGAATTAAATATATTATTATTATTATTATTATTATTATTAATTAAAAGCCTTCTTCTGTCTTCATGGCACCAAAACTCGAAAGACACTGGGCAAATTGCGTCCACAAATGAGTGGAGATGCAAAAGCCATTGCTAACCATGAAAAACATGAAGGCTTATCTGAATTTAATGACATTTGACTGCTGACTCTGAAGTTAAACTCTCTTGAAGACAGGGTCTGTTATATCTGGCGTAAACTATATGCACTCCACAAAAAGAACATCATAACTATTTTCAAGCATGGAGGTGTGGCATTGTCACGTTTTGGGGATAGTGACGAAATTGGTCTAAAGAATGACGGTAGCTGAACCAGCGACATAGAGGCTCATTAATGCACATCTGCAGCGAAACACTTGCCCAAACCATCAGAATGGCCACTCTATCTGAGTTTTACATAATTATTTAAACAAAATTAATACAGCACTCTCTTTCATCCCTCCTCAAACAATGGAGTGATCTGTCTCATGATAGGAGCATGAGCACAAGTGAGCCTGAAATCCTTTGTGGGATTAAGATATTTTGGAAAGAAAATGCACACATAAAGTTATGAACTGGTACCATGGGTTAGTTACCCATGGTGCCAGGGTACCATGGGTACCCTGGCACCAAAAAAACTAGGGACCAAGTGAGAAAACTAGGGACCAAGTGAGAAATCTTGGCGTGCTGATAGACTCGGATTTGACCTTCAGCAATCATATCAAATCCATCACCAAAACAGCCTTCTATCAGCTTAAGAACATATCCAGAGTGAAGGGTTTTATGTCTCAAACAGACCAGGAGAAGTTGATTCATGCCTTCATCTCCAGTAGACTCGACTACTGTAACGGTGTTTTGACAGGACTCTCACAAAAAAGCATGAAACAGCTGCAGCTCATTCAGAATGCAGCGGCGAGAGTTTTAACCAGAACAAAGAGAGCAGAGCACATTACTCCAGTTTTAAAGTCTTTACACTGGCTCCCAGTCAGCTATAGAATAGATTTTAAAGTTCTGATACTGGTCTACAAATCACTGAATGGTCTAGGTCCAGAATACATAAATGACATCTTAGTAGAATACAAACCCAGTAGGGCTCTGAGATCTACTGACTCAGAGCCCTCAGATAGTGGAGCCCAGAGTTCAGACTAAACATGGTGAAGCAGCTTTTAGCCGTTATGCTGCACAACGTTGGAACAAACTACCAGCTGAACTGAAATCCGCCCCAACTGTGAACATTTTTAAATCCAGGTTAAAAACACTTTTTTTCTCCTGTGCTTATGATTGAGCGTTCAAATCCCTTTAAATTGTAATCTTTCATTTGCACTATGTCCTTTCTAATTCATTATTGTATGCTGACTTTATTTATTTATTTATTTTTCTTATTTTTTTTATTTTTCTCCCTGTATTCTTATGTAGTTTTTATATTTGTATTGTTATTTAAACTCTGACTGTTTATGTAAAGCGCACTGAGTTGCCATTGTGTATGAAATGCGCTATATAAATAAAGCTGCCTTGCCTTGCCTTGCCTTGCCTTGCCTTACACAGATGAGCCATAGCGTTGTAACTACTGAAAGATGAAGTCATAATACCAATAATTATCTTGTCTTGGAACCTATCAATGGCTGAGATATAATAGGCAGAATTCTTTTTTTTTTTACTTGAAGATGATGCTTGAAATTGTGTTGGAAGCTGGAAAAATGGCCCATCATAATGATTTGTGTGTCGCTGACAAGAGCTAAATTTTAATGATTGGACGACTTGGTCACATCATCTACAAAACTGCAAAACTTGTTGGGTGTCCCCTGTCTACAGTAGTTAGTATTTACCAAAGTGGACAGAAGGACAACTAGCGGACTGGACACTAGTTGAGATGAATAAATCGACAAAAACTGTCTCTGACTGTATCTCCTTTTGTTAGGAGATGATCATCGACCAAAAGTCCTGTCAAAAACACAATCAACCGAGGAAACATCCGTTTCATTCAGGGGAACTTGATGCATTATAGGGAGCTAAAAAGGAACTCAAGCTTGCCAGCACTCACAACATTGATGCTGGCCTGATTTGGACTTCTTGACAGTAAGGTCTCAACAAGTATGGTTGAGCAGTGTTTTATCAGATATCCTTTCTTCTTCCACCGGATACCCCAGGTATGCGCCCTCTTCCCTCTTTTATTTGTTTTATACACAAATGAATGCTGAAGCAATCTCCACATAATTAAATTTGCAGATGATTCCGTTATTGTGTCCCTGCTCAGCAGTGACAATACTGCGTCGTACTCGTCTTCATTGTCCCCGTCTGTCAGTCCACTCCGATGATGTAGAAAAATCTTGTATTCGGATCATTTCATGAAAAGGAATTAACTTGAAGATTTCAGTTGTCTTGTGTAAATACATGGGTTTATTAGAGACAGATCTGTTATAACAGAGAAGATACTGGTGAGCTCAGGAACGAGTCTCATCCCGGAATCTCCCAACCAAGATCCAGCAAGATCATTATATAATTACAATGTCAGGGGAAATCTACCAGGTCAGGCAATCTTACCTTCAGATATAACAGCTCTCTCATCTTTAGCCAATTATAATGTCAGAAAAAAACTCAGAATCACAATGGGACAAATGGATCGCAAACAGTTTTGCTTTTCTCTAGCACCCGAACACCCCGAAAGCCTTTCATTGAGAAAATGACATTTATAACACAAGTAACTTTCCTCACTGTGTGATGGTGCAACAGTATCAGACTGAACAACAGCAAGTTGGGCCAATGGTGGTGATCACAGCAGTTAACCTCATCATTCACCTCCGAGACACATAGTTCTCCAAAACTACAGACTCAAGAATTTATTTGCACTAAGAGCAGATGACAGACTTATCCGTTTATTGTTTTTCAGAAGGTCAAATTGTGCGTGACTACAATGAAGAGAAAAGGTTTGTGTATTCATCCACGCCTTAGCAAAGCACTGATGTACATTTCGGTAGACCTTTTGATGACAGAAGTTTAATCTGTTTACCCTCTTTTTGTAGTTTTCCATTAGTCTCAGTAAAATATTAATGTTGAATTCAGAAAGAGGGAGAACAATTGACTTCTAGGTGAGGTACATTTATTTATTTTTTAATCCAATGCTTTAACCAGGAATGTCTAGTTGAGATTAAGAATCTCTTATGGGCATCCTGACCAAGACAGACAGCTGCACACATAAATGTGTTGCAAAAATACAGACAAATGAGTGACAAATCAAGATTTTTACTAAATTATTTCAGAAAACCCCCCAAAACAGGAGATATCAACATTAATCATTTCTATTTATCACAAATCAATTCATCAACATCAGGAATCAAGCAGGAGTTGTCTGAATCAATTAATCAAAACATTTTTACAGCCAAATGTATACAATCTGCATTCAAGTCTTGAAAGATGCATTTAAATACATCTAGAGGGACCAGCTCTCTGAGATTCAGGTCCTATTGCAACTGATTCCAGGACGAGCTGCATGTTTAAATGTACTTTTCCTTAATTCAGTACAAACTTAAGAGACAGACAGTAGCAATAAGAAGAAGAAACAGTATCTTCCATTGTGTTTTTGAAAGATATTGGTCAGGAGAATAGCCTTACGAATATGAATATGAATGGATGAGGTTGAGCATCCAACCTGTGCGTCCAACAAGCAATGGTGGGTAAGGGCTTTTACTCCATGATAAACAGTAACAGTACATGTAAGCACTGTGAAGATGCTTGCATGTATAAGACATTGCAATAATCTAACACAAGCATTAACATTGTGGCAACAGTTTGTATTTTGCCCACAAAGGAAGGCCAGGACTTGATTCTAAAATTCAAATTCAATTTCTATTTTCTTTCTTTCTCACCAATTGGTGAATGTGAGGCACATACGAAATAGAAGATCTCAGTGCCCTTCGAAGTGATGATGGCTGGAAGGTTCAGTGTATTTGATCTTGGTCTTAAAAGAGGACATATGTTTTATTTGCAATGTAAACAAGTTTTTAGTTATACAAAGTGTGGTGTACTGTATTAAATTGTACTAAACTAGGAGCTTAGCTTGGTATGGAAGCGCCACAGTATGTCAGAATTGTCAGCATAACATTGAAGATTAGCTTTGGGAATGTTCCAAACATGAGCAGTCCCACAGTTGATACCTGGACACACCCTTACATATAGAAAGAGAGCTGGTAATGCATTATTCTAAGCCTCCTACTTGTGACCAATGAGATCTACTGTAAGGTCATTTTCAAAAGAATAGATAATTCTGTACTAATAAGACTTTGCTTCAAAATTGCATGATCCAGGATATCAAAAGCTGTTGAAGGATTGCACAATGTAAATGGTCATCTCAAAACAAATCTTATCAAAAAAATGTATTGGTAGTTATAATATCTCTCAGTTGTCCCAAGGGACTCTTCAACTTTAGCATGTAGGAGAAAGGGTACTCCAGTTGTTCAAGGCTGACCTTTATACATGGCGAGAACAAAGTGTTTCACCCTGTTGCTCCCCGGACAGACAACTTTAATAAAACAGTGTCAATATATCAGATAGACTTACAATATTTGTTTCCCACATATGTATCATAATAACATTAGTAAACAAGTGAAACACCTACAGCAAATGTTTGAAATGATATCCTGTTTGCTTGCCTGTCCATTGATTAGCTCTTTTAGCTGTGATGATGGTTCGGATGGTCTGAAAACTTTGCTTCATGATGAAATGAAACAGCACAAAACTCCAAATGTTTTTCAAAATCATAGCAAAATTTTAGTTTGATGGATTCATGACATTCCTTCATAATGAAAGTTTTTACAATCCATGTGTGAACCAATCAAACATGCCTTTAAGATTCTCATTTGAGATTTTTTCTAGTATTATAAAGATCAGCATAATCCAGGACATGAAAAAATTGAACTACATTTTTCCTTCTAGTTTTCCTTTAGTATTTCTGTAGTACAGCCAGCAGCAGAACACTTACTAGGATTTAGACAATCGGACAACCTAGGGTTGATGGATGATCCAGATGATGATAAACAGTAACAGTACATGTAAGCACTGTGAAGATGCTTGCATGTATAAGACGTTGCAATAATCTAACACAAGCATTAACATTGTGGCACACTTACTAGGATTTGGACAATCGGACAACCTAGGGTTGATGGATGATCCAGATGCATTGTTCATTGTGCATTGAACCATGTTCAGTGAAAATACTGAACATGCGGTCGGTGAGTTCATTGGCTGGTGCAAATCATCCTTTTTAACCATTAATGTGGCAATCATATCTGAAAGGGGCAGTAGTTTTACCTCTGACTGAAATTCAGTGGGCATAACAGTAAAACCACTGACCAGTTCATGCATTTACAACCAGAGAAAACTTCAGATATTAAGCATCTTACATACATGACCACTTTTATTCAACATTTTATTCAAATCCTTTACCATTCAGACATTTCCAGATTCTTCTCTGTATTCATCGTCCCTCAGAATTGTACTTTTTCTTCTAAATTTCAAAACAGCTCTTCAATATCTAGCATTCACACCCGCAATTTCTTCAGCAATTACATTTTCTTGTTGTTCTTCCATGTTTTATAAAAACAGGATGTCATTACTAAATACCACTGGTTGCTTGTATTATTCAGTTGACACATGCAGCCTGCAATGATCATGTAAATCACAGATAACTCCAAATGTTGTATATCTGCAAGGAAGGGGAGACTTTCTACGCAATTGTTATATCCCTGAAGAGTTGGGGATATTATCGAATCATCCTTGTTTCCGCATAACTTTGCATAACTTTCTTTCTTGTTTTACTCTAATAGTTCATAATTTACCCTCCAGAGGGAAATATTTTAAGTGCTAGCTTCTTAACATTTGGCACGAATTTGTCCAAATTTGGTGCATATGAATCAACTCAAGGATATCTATCTTGTATTAGTCATATGTTACTCCCAAGGGGGCCCCTTTTTTGAAATGGAAAATACTGTTGTTTGGACATAGCTTCACATTTACTTTGAGGAGTTCAATCAGAGGGAATAGTTTGTACAATGCAGGGGATTGGTGACTTTTCGGGGATAATCCCTTGCTGACAGGGATGACAGTATAGGACTAGTATAGTACAGCTAACTTACTTGGGATAAGAATGAATGCTCACTGAGGCATCTGAGGACCGAATAATAGCCCGTGTTGTCTGATCCCTTAGAGGAGCTCTTGCTATGACCTACAAATGATGATTTAAAATTTGTCTCTGAAACAGACCTGTCAGGTGATCTTTTGGGAGGAACATAAAAAATGTCTTGCAATTTGAGCGAGCTGCACAGAGATAGCTGAGAGCCAATCACTGACTTTGTCAACAATGAGCTGATGAACAAATCTGAGGATTTAAAAAGAGGTGTCTGATCAAATGTTCAGTAGTATCTCTGTTACTGCAGTTGAATCTTCACTGAATTGTGCAGAGTGTCATCCAGATTGAGATTATGGGAACATATTTGATTTTGGTTGGTCTGCTGTCAGTCTGCAGCGTCTCCTTCGCTCAAGGTAAAGCATAAACTCTAAAATTGTGATCACACGTGTTAGTATTATATGTGGTTTTGAACATGTAAATGTGTTTCTTTGCTCTGCAGAATGTATACCACAGCTTGTGAAGGATATGGATTTTCCAGGATCAGACATAGAACAAGTCTTCGCACCCGATGCTGAGCACTGCCAGAAGCTTTGTACCGAGCATCCCAAATGTCTTTTCTTTACGTTTTTTGAGCCTGAATGGACTACAGATAGCAAGTATGAAACAAGAGTAAAATTTTATTTAAACATACATAGAAAGTTTGTTGTTTTGTTGCTTTGCTTGTCACAGGGAGTAAATGTAATTTTTGTTCTCCATTATGTTTAAACGACTATTTTATCCTTTAGAGTTAAAAGAGAATCTTCCTCTCTCTGCAGAAATTATTATTGCTACCTCAAGTACACTTCCACTGGAAAGCCCGATTCTCAGGTAGCCGTTGTTGATGCCACCGCTGGCTATTCTCTTAAACCCTGCTGTCCAAAGCCAAGTAGGTGTCCAACTACTTTAACTATTATGAAATCATCCATTAATTACTACACGCAAACTCAAGCTTCTCCTTTTATCTCTGTCTTTCTGCCAGAATCATGTGTGTCCAAAGTGTACGAGAACGTGGACTTCAATGGGGCCGATTATGAAAGCTTGTTTGTAGACAATCATAATGAATGTCAGAAAGTCTGCACAAGGGACCCTTGCTGTCAGTTCTTTACTTTTGTGAATGAAGGTTACAAACAGCAGAACATCAGGTAAAACTGAATCTTCTTATAATATCATCTGGCATGACATACTATGTTCTACAGTTTCCTGATTTTGTTGTCGCTTGTTCTGTTTAAGGAATAAGTGTCACCTTAAATTCAGCTGGACAGTACCGAGAACTCCTGTCGTAGTGGCAAATGCTGGTGTGATTTCTGGATTCTCAATCAATGCAAAAATGAGTCCAGCCTCTGGAACAGGTACCAAGATTCATAAGCAAATTACAGCAGTAAGAATCCACCCTCCAAGTTTTTCTAGAAATATTTCCTTATTATTTCATCCATGTTTTGACCAGTTTGCAAAAGTGAGCTGTTTCCAGACACTGACATCCCAGGCAGTGATCTTTTGGAACTTCCCGCTGCTTCACCTCAACACTGTCAGGCGCTTTGCTCTGCTCATCCCAAATGCACCTACTTCTCTTTTGACAGGTGTGTTTGTTTAATTTGTACAATTTTTTTCTCTCTCCAGTGGCGAATAGACTCTTTTGTTTTCAAAAGGGTCTATTTGCCACCGTACCCACACAAAAAACTAATACAAAGTAATACAAACTGGAATATCGATAATCCTGACATATTCTCAGACTATTTCAAAGGTTTTCCAGCAGGAGACAGGTTCTCTTACGATAATAAGCTGACTCTTAGTAACGATGTGAGATTTCCTGACCTATTCTTATCGTCGGTTAAGGATGTAATGTAATGGCCACACATCTTCGTAACCTTGTGTAACACACTACCATCCCAAAACTTTTTTCGTACTTTGCGGTCATGTATTGGACATTACCGAGATTTTTAATATGACGTGTATATTACGGAAAAACGTACCGACGAGCAATCAGCATGCATAAAGCGCAGCTGTCCAAGACGTGGGCTCGCATAAACAAGTCAAACAGCTACAAACATCATATTCATATTATTTATTTTATATTATATAAAATTAATTATGTTAAAATACTTAACTTTAGACAATATCCTATGTATTTAATAAGAATTCAGTATATTTTCATGTTAAATGTTGTGATTATTTTTTATTTTTCCTGGTTGCAAACTGCGTATTAAGTAATTTAATTAATTGTTAAGAACCTTCATCAATAACTTTTTTAACATTTGTTTTTACTGTTAAAGTCAAAGTTAATTTATCGTCCCACACATATTATTTATTTTGAACGTATTCTGGCTTTTTCTGTCAGTCTGTGCCACTTTTTCTGTCAGTCTGTGCCACTTTCTTCGAATATGGACATGACGGTATCAGTTACATTAAACAGGCTAAAAGTTCCATGCGACACCTCTGCACTTGCAGTTTTGATATCACACAAAAATAAAGACAAACGCTAATCGCAGATGCACAAGTAACAGCCTACCTCAAGAAAGGAAAGCAGTGTGAGCAATAAGCAGGGCAGCAGCAACGGACAGTCTGCAGACACCTGATCTTGCGCCATTACTGGTAGAACCGGGCCAATCAACGATGGGACTCAGCCAGTCATGTCTACTGCAGCTTCTTTTGTCAAGGAGGCTCACGCTGCCACACCAAACGCCAAACCAGATCAACGTTTGAACTCATTCTTAGTGTTTAGTAAAAGTTGCAAAAAAACAAACTTTCTTTCAGCGTGAAAGAAAACATTCAAGTTGACAATCTTTATTCCTATACATTGCAGAATTTGTCTAGAACAAAATTATGCAAGAACGATCAATGGAAATCAAACTCATTAAACAATAAAGGGCTGAATTCTAAATTACACCAAAAATCTAAGAGAGAAACTGAAATCCCAGACATAACATCTCATCATTTGACCCAGGAGTATGTTTGAGCCCCACATGCCAAAGGGATCTCCTGAAAACATCTGGGCATGCTCCTGATGAGATGGAGAATGGTGTCCTGGGGGATCTCCTCCCAGACCAGGTTCAGGGCTCCCGGACAGTCTGTGGTGGCGGCGTCTGATGCAGCGCACACACTCTGACCACATGAGACCAGGCATTGTCCTGTCCAATTCTTCCATTTAATGGCTTGCAACCTGACACGTCTTCTATGAAATTCACTTTCATAGAAGACATTTTTTCTGTAGATCCGGGGATCTCTCCCGTCTCCTATTATAATCCACAAATATTCTTCAATCATCATTTACAGGTGAATCCATAAGGGTGGACAGGCAAAGGTTGTACAGAAGAAAATTGAGAATGGCTTCATTATATTTTGACTGCCATTTACAGACATTACAGTTTCTCTGATATCCTGATGTTTTTTTACTTTCTCAATAATCTGTTCCTGACTTTAAAACATATTTATTCAAGGTTTCATTTGTTTTCATTTTGCAGTAATGCCTTTAACTGTCATCTGAAGAACAATCCAGACAATTTGGAGAAGACAAAAAAGACAGGAGTGACATCTGGGCTACCAGCACGCAACTGTCAGTTGGAAAAGAGTATGTATCACTACTAATGAAGTGTCTAAATATCAGATGGATTAATTGATTTCCCAGATTATGTCAAACAACTGTAACACATTCAGCTAAAGTTTGGAATGTGATTGGTCTTGTTTGCCTGTGCTTGCTTTGTTCCTTGTTTATGCACTTATGATGGTCTGAAAGCTTGCTTTACGATTAAGAGAAACATCACAAAGCTCCAACTGCTTTTCAGAACCTTAGCACAGTTTAAGTTTGGTGGAGTGGTGACTTTCCTTCAATATAGAAATATTTATGAGGCATGTGTGGGGAAAGATCAAGCAATTAAATATTCCTTCTTATAGAGATTTCATCATTATATCATCTAGTATTACAAAAATCAGAATAATCTCAGACATAAGAACGTTTAACCGCTCTTGCAGTTTTTCCTTAGTATTTATGTAGATTAGCCACGCAGAACTTTAATCCTCCTCCTCTGTTTACAGAGTGGCTTATGATTCAGTATGATGGAGTGGATTTCAGAGGTTCGGACATTCGCTATGTGGAGATGGATGATCCAGATACATGTCAGAAGACCTGTGATGAGGATTATAACTGTCAGTTCTACACCTACGTCAGAAACAGCTCCACGGCCGTTAAGCACAGGTACAGTATGCTTTATGGCTGTCTTCTCACATTACTGGGAAATCATCAATATTTGTGGCCCCACAAATTTAATCAGAGCTTCCTTTTTTGAGGACAAATCAAAGATTCTTTTGTTGGATTTCCGTTGCAGGCGCCGCTGCTACCTCAAGCGTGTAATCACCATGCCTGCTCCCCCTACAGTGTCCAAACTGAAAAATGTTTTGTCTGGATACTCCCGCAGAAACTGCATTTAAAATGCACAAGTAATACAATAAAGGTGCAGCGGGAACCAATCTGTATGGAAAGGTTTATTTCCTTGAGATGTCATCATTGTTTTGCTCACCTGTTGAACCTTCTTTGTTCTTTATGTAGATTGCGATTCCACATCTGTTCCTTTTCTCTCTTATTCCAAGAAACACATCTTCCTCTGTCTGCTCTCTACACTAGTGGTGGATTAATACTTTAATACATGCACTTCATTTTTTGCATGTTCCTAACATCATTTGTTCGCTAATTACGCTGCAGATTGATGATTTTCTGGCAAATAAAAGCATCAAACAAATATATGACTGGATACTTATTCGTTTTAACGTTGGCACTTTGGCACCAAATTGACGTGAGGTGACGGTTCATCTCAGGGTCAACACATTGACACAAACCGCCACTGCCACCTACAGGCAAATCTGAGTCACCTTTATTGCAGTTTTTGGATTGTGGGAGGAAGTTGGAGAACCAAGAGGGATAACGTGGGAACATTCCACCTCCACAAAGAAATGCCCCAACTAGATTTAAACTCAGACTCTTCATTCTTGCTGGGAGGCAGCAGTGCTAACCACCATGTCACCTTGCTCTCCTGGGTGGGCCACTTGGTTAACATAAACCACCCCAATCCTCCTGGATGTTCTATGGTAACAAGTCTTAGAGTAGATAAGCTTATTGTGTGGGGGGGAGTGGGGAATAGAGAGTGAGGAGTGTATATCCTGCCACCACTGCTCCTGAAAGGGACAGCAGGAACTGAGTGAACTTTCCACCAATTACTCCGACCACCTGAGGAATATAGCAACCCAGCTGACTGTCCTAGAAGTCCTGACAAATAGCTCCAAACTACAACTCCCGGAACGTAACCTTTTATAGTTGGCTTATAATAGGCATTTAACTTAAATGCAGACCAGCAGCTCATGCTGTGACCCAGGTACCCACTGAACCGCAAAGGTTGCCATAGTTGAAAAAAGCAGGCGCAAAACTGCAGGCACGTAATACCAAATATGCATAGTGATAACATGCTCCTCCTAATTAAATAAAAGAGAACAACAATGAGTTAAATATTTCTAATAAAAGATAGAAACAACATTTAGCAAATTATGTACATTGCTTCTAGCAGATTTTTAAGAGTAGTAGTAGTACACATAGATCATAAAAGGAGGCAAACGGGTGCAAAATTTGCTGACCCGCAATTAAAGGTCCGTGCTGATCTACTAACGGTGCGCACTGAAGATTGCATTGCATGTCGAATGTGCAAAATAGCAGCTGCTATTCATTTACTGGCTGTGCACCTACGTCCCTGTCCCTTCCCAGAATGCCCTGTTGTGAGGCCGCTTCGATTGAGGCTCACTGCTTGTACCCCATCTTCGATCCCGCTTGCACTGATGAAAATCGTCAGACCATTACCGCGCTGATCACCGGGTGGTTCCTCTATAACTCGCGCCCTCTGGCGTTTGTGCCACAGAGAGCTCTTATCCGAGAGATCCATGACCTGGTTGATTACAAGGGCTTGTGGAACTTCTGTGAAGTGATCCATCTATCACAAATACATGGGGGAAAGGACTCCAAAGCCTCTTCTAAGACTCGAGTGAGACACATTATCTACAAATTGAGAAGACTCGAAACAAGAGAGAACTTTCTCGGAGGTGATTCACCTGCACCAGGACAGGGAGAGGTGCTACATTATACAGTCAACATATCAAGAGAAAAGGTAGTGCTATAGCACAATAGAGCAACACTGGAGTTCCTTCTGTGTTAAGAAGTGGTCAAACCCTTATTTTTTATTTGGATCAATTGACCAGTTTTAATTTTTTTTCGTAGAAAAGAAAAAAACGAGATCGGTGCATTTTCTATCAGTGGACAATATATTGCCTTTCCTTTTTAATGTGAAAAAACCCCAGAAAAAGTTAACCTATGATATGGTCACCAACAACAAGGGTATTTCCCCGAAAAGTCCCAAATGCCATGCGTTCGCAAGCAATCCCCCTGATTGAACTCCTCAAATTAAATGTAAAGTTATGTCCATAGAATTTTCCATAGAAGGATGTCAGCTTAGTAAAATATGAACTATAAAAGTAAAACATGACATATACATGATTGATCTCCATGATTTGATTCATCTGCACAGAATTTGGACTAAATCGGTTCAATGGTTGAGAAATTATGGTTGTGAAAACTTTCGAATATAAAGCTCCCCCTAGAGTGAGATATGTTCAACCCACCATTCCCGAAATCAAATAAGTTCTTCCTTGCACTAAGATCCATGGGGTACATGGATTTTGAAAATGATCCATATTTGGAGATATTTGTCAGGAAACGGTATTTTTCATTTAAGAAAAAAAAAAAAAGCTAGAGTAAAGTACAATTGAGAGATCATGGCCTGAAACATTTGGACGTAAATATCCCACTAGTGTAAGAACAGCACAACCAACCTTTCCCAAAAACAATCCAGTTTTTCCTCGTACTCTAGTTTACTTGGATATAAAATCTCCCACAACAATAATAAGTAGCCAATAAAAACACAATACAATATGAAATAAAAGGGTGCCTGTGGTGATATGGTTCTCATTCAGTCACGTCTGACTGTATAATAATTGGTTTAGTTGTAAAAGAGTGCTGGAGTGGAGGGTGTTCTTCTGTCTGGTTGTGTCAGCGTTCTTGGCTTATAGCTCCTCCTAGTGGTCAGAGGCGTTAACAGATAATGTACAGGATGAGATGAGTCCTGCTGGATGTTTATAGTGTACATCTCAGACAGCGAGTGTTGTAAATTTCTGCTTACGTGGGAAGAGAGTTGAGCTGCTCAACGTTGAGTTGAGCAGCTGCTATGATACACAGCACTAACTTTACCCTGAGAGGCTTCCATCCAGACCACAAAACCTTTTGACACAAGGGGTGAAATAGATAGGCCTATTATTAAATGTTATAATTGAAGCAGATGGCAAGATAGCACTTTTAATGTCTCTCTCTCGCCATTATGACATACAGGTCAAACTTCTGCTCATTCATAATGTGTTATTCATGCAGTCCTCCTGTTATCCCAGTCTTTTAATAATAATAATAATAATAATAATAATAATAATAATAATAACACATTTAATTCATAATGCACTTTACATTTGGATCAAATCTCAAAGTGCTACAAAGCAAAAGCAGATAAAAGCATCAATAAAAAATAAAATAATAACTATATAAAAGCCTGACCAAAAAGCAGCAATGTCAATTAAGGTTATAGGTTCTGCTAAAAAGGAAAGTTTTAAGTCCTTTTCAAATGTGTCAGTCATCTGTGGATCCCTGAGATGGTCAGGGAGAGCATTCCACAGACGAGGGGCAGCAGAACAGAAAGCCCGATCACCCATGGTGCTGAGCTTAGTCCGGGGAAGGAGGAGGCGGTATGATAAGGTAGAACGGAGGGATCGTGTTGAGGTCAGTGGGGTGAGTAGTTCTTTTAGGTAGGGGGGTGCGTTACCATGGATGCACTGGTGAGTGAGGAGAGAGATCTTATAATCAATCCTGGTGGAGATGGGAAGCCAATGAAGGGAATGAAGAACAGGGGTGATGTGTTCGTGTTTACGAACTCTCATCAGAATCCTTGCATTACTGTTTTGAACATACTGAAGTCTTTGAAGACTTTTATCAGGGATCCCGATGAGAAGTGCGTCACAGTAATCCAGTCGGGAGGAGACAAACGCGTGGACTAGCTTTTCAGCATCACTCAAGGTGAGTGAAGAACGGAGTTTCGAGATATTTCTGAGATGGTGAAAGGAGATCTTGCAGATGTGTTTGATGTGGGATTCAAAAGTGAGTTGAGGGTCAAATCTTACACCGAGGTTGGTGACTGATGAAGAGAGGGGAATGTCGTGACCAGAGAAGGTAATACTGGTTATGGAGGAAGACTGGGTCTGATGTGGGGTGCCAATTAAAATAGCTTCGGTTTTGGAGCTGTCTTGGAGAGAGTTGTTTTTCATCCACACCTTTATCTCCTCCAGACAAGCGCGGACAGTTGACAGGGGAGATGATGATGACGATGAGGATGGAGAGGCTGCGGAGGAACATGTGTCAGTTTTTATGTAGATTTGCGTGTCATCAGCGTAACAATGGAATGAGAGACCATTTCGACTGATGACACGGCCAAGGGGGAGCATGTATAGTATGAAGAGAATGGGGCCAAGGACTGATCCCTGGGGGACTCCACAGGTGACGGTGTGTGTCCGGGACTTTGAACTTCCAAGGGAAACATATTCTGTTCTGTCAGTGAGGTAGGATTGAAACCAGTTTAGGGCCGTGGCAGTGAGTCCAGTGGTTTGATGTAGACGGTGTAGGAGTATTCCATGGTCAACTCTGTCGAAGGCAGCAGACAAATCAAGGAGAATCAGGAGGGAAGGTGAACCAGCATCTGCTGCCATCACTAGGTCATTTGTGACTCTAAGCAGAGCTGTTTCTGTGCTGTGGGCGGAGCGGAAACCAGACTGAAAGGTTTCAAAGAGGTTGTTGTATTTGAGGTGGTCCTGGAGGTGGGCAGCAACTACTTTTTCCAGAACTTTGGAGAGGAATGGGAATTTGGAAATGGGCCTGTAATTAGTAAAGAGTTCTGGATCGAGAGTAGGTTTTTTAGCCGCCATAATCAGTGGTCTGATTATGGCGGCTTTTAGGGCAGATAGAACAAAGCCGGCCTGGAGGGATTGGTTTATTACAGCGGTGATCAGGGGACTGATGGAAGAGATGTTAGTTTTCACTAGGGCTGTAGGAAAGGGGTCGAGGGCAAAGGTGGAGGGCTTCATTGTCCTGATGATAACCTCAACCTCCTGCTGTGAGATCTCTGGGAAACACTTTAGAGGCTGGGAGATCTCCAACTGTGAGTAAGCAGACTGGATAGGTAGAGAGGAGGAACCAGAAAGGACAGAACGGATTGAGTCAATTTTTGATTTGAAGAAAGCCATGAAATTATTACAGTGCTCTTCTGTAATTTCTGTAAGTGGGGGAGTTTGTGGCTTAAGGAGATGATTGATAGTGGAAAACAGCTGCTTAGAATTTCCAGGACTGGTTTTGATGATGTTTGGAGTAGAACAGTGACCGAGCCTCTCTAAGGGACTTTGAGTAGGCCTTTTGGTGTTCCCGAAAGGCTAGCTTGTGGACAGTAAGACCTGAAGCCTTGAAACGCCGCTCAAGGACACGCCCAGCTGCCTTCATTTCCCGTAGCTCACTGGTGAACCAGGGGGCTGAGCGGGAGAAGATGACTGTTCTAGTT
The DNA here is from genome assembly GCA_037951165.1 of Lophius americanus. Taxonomy (NCBI): domain Eukaryota; kingdom Metazoa; phylum Chordata; class Actinopteri; order Lophiiformes; family Lophiidae; genus Lophius; species Lophius americanus. Next base: position 4,522,398 of record JBBDHG010000026.1, on the reverse strand, counting down.
TTTACAGTGGCGTGACGATCCAGGATGCTACTCAGGGAGTTATTGTAGAAATCTACTGTGTCATTGGCTGATACAAAGTTGGCAGAAAAAAAATGCTGGAGGTCGACTCTCATGGTTTCTTTACACTTTGTATTACTATTCTCGCTTTTCCTAAAAGACATTGCAACCTCTTCAAAGAGACCCCATGCAAATGAAGAATCTGTACTACATATTGGTGTCCAATCCTTTGGATAAACATTAATGATTACAAAAATGTTCTAATTGATTCTGGTGCATTGGACACCACTTAATTTATCTCCTGAGTCAGTTTTGCACTTCTGCTCAAAATCGGGCAAAGAAACTTCCCCAAATCTTGCATAAACTGTCTCCAGTTTTTTAATGCTCATCCACAATTTACTGGTGAACGTTGCCATGGAAACTTCTGCTGAGTGTCCACACAAGATAATGGGTTACGTTTCAATTCATATGATAGGGTCCACACCTGGGTTTTTGCTTAACCAACCGCCAACTCTGCAGCTCTATTGGTCTTTCTGTATTTGCGTACTATTTCAGGAATACTCCTGGATAACAAAGTCCGAAGACAGCCAAAATCAATAACCTCTGACCACAGCTCCTGGCAGCAGCTTCAGTAATGCAGGACCTGAACAGGGCCCATTTGATTTCCTGACCCTGGACTCACTGGGATATTGTGAAAGTTTCACCGGAGGTGTGAACCAAAGATCTTATGGACAAAAGTCTCCACCAAACCTTCCTACTTCACCCTCCCTACTTGTTTCGGTTTCATACCTTTCCAAGGCCCTGTTAACACTTGGTTTAAAATGCATTTTGGGCAATCTGATCACAAGTGGACAGCGAGACACATGCCCCTTTACACCAGTGTCTATCATGGATCTCTAATCAACTGACTGCTTGTGTTCAGATTTTCTAGGTTTCCTAATCTGAACTACTTTTTAGTGCTTGGGCACAGACAACACTCCTAGCCGTCCAAGCTGAAACTGTCAGTCCTGTAGAGATGACCCTTTAGATCTCAGTGGACAACTCCGACACAGAGGCACTCAGATAAGGATTAGGATAGCAGCTTTGAAATCTGTTGTTTATCTAAGATGTCTATCTTTATCTCTAAGCCATATGTACAGTGGACAAATTTTTTGCTCTTCAAATATTTTGGGGGTTCTTAATTTGCACCAGGCACATGTTGTCAAATTGATGTTTGCATTGCGTTTCTCCCTGTCGCTCCCCGGACAGACAAGTTTAAAAACCCTGAACCCTGAAATTATCACCATTATAGCCCCACAAATTTAACAAGAGCTTTTTTTTTTTTTTAAGCCAAATCACAGATTATTTTGTTAATTTTGTGTTGTTGGCGCCGCTGCCTGCTCCTTGTCATGACTGTGTAACATGTGTGAGACATATCTGTTTCTTTCTTCTCATACTTTACAGATGTGGTGGATTTATTCCTTAACTTTCTCTTGGTCTTTCGATTTTTCCTAACACAACTTATTGCTACATGAGCTGCAGATTGATGATTTTCCGTCTCTAATAAAAGCACCAGAGAAGTTTGCATTCAGTGTGTTTCTTCACCAAGACATTCTACCACATAGAACAGATACAACTGATAACGGCTTCCAGCTCAGATCACAGTGGAGACCAGGGATGGGTAAAATTTTGCCCAGGTGCTAAACATAGTTTAATTATGAATTAAATATATTATTATTATTATTATTATTATTATTAATTAAAAGCCTTCTTCTGTCTTCATGGCACCAAAACTCGAAAGACACTGGGCAAATTGCGTCCACAAATGAGTGGAGATGCAAAAGCCATTGCTAACCATGAAAAACATGAAGGCTTATCTGAATTTTATGACATTTGACTGCTGACTCTGAAGTTAAACTCTCTTGAAGACAGGGTCTGTTATATCTGGCGTAAACTATATGCACTCCACAAAAAGAACATCATAACTATTTTCAAGCATGGAGGTGTGGCATTGTCACGTTTTGGGGATAGTGACGAAATTGGTCTAAAGAATGACGGTAGCTGAACCAGCGACATAGAGGCTCATTAATGCACATCTGCAGCGAAACACTTGCCCAAACCATCAGAATGGCCACTCTAGCCTCACCAACAGCCTGACTGAGTTTTACATAATTATTTAAACAAAATTAATACAGCACTCTCTTTCATCCCTCCTCAAACAATGGAGTGATCTGTCTCATGATAGGAGCATGAGCACAAGTGAGCCTGAAATCCTTTGTGGGATTAAGATATTTTGGAAAGAAAATGCACACATAAAGTTATGAACTGGTACCATGGGTTAGTTACCCATGGTGCCAGGGTACCATGGGTACCCTGGCAACTAGGGACCAAGTGAGAAAACTAGGGACCAAGTGAGAAATCTTGGCGTGCTGATAGACTCGGATTTGACCTTCAGCAATCATATCAAATCCATCACCAAAACAGCCTTCTATCAGCTTAAGAACATATCCAGAGTGAAGGGTTTTATGTCTCAAACAGACCAGGAGAAGTTGATTCATGCCTTCATCTCCAGTAGACTCGACTACTGTAACGGTGTTTTGACAGGACTCTCACAAAAAAGCATGAAACAGCTGCAGCTCATTCAGAATGCAGCGGCGAGAGTTTTAACCAGAACAAAGAGAGCAGAGCACATTACTCCAGTTTTAAAGTCTTTACACTGGCTCCCAGTCAGCTATAGAATAGATTTTAAAGTTCTGATACTGGTCTACAAATCACTGAATGGTCTAGGTCCAGAATACATAAATGACATCTTAGTAGAATACAAACCCAGTAGGGCTCTGAGATCTACTGACTCAGAGCCCTCAGATAGTGGAGCCCAGAGTTCAGACTAAACATGGTGAAGCAGCTTTTAGCCGTTATGCTGCACAACGTTGGAACAAACTACCAGCTGAACTGAAATCCGCCCCAACTGTGAACATTTTTAAATCCAGGTTAAAAACACTTTTTTTCTCCTGTGCTTATGATTGAGCGTTCAAATCCCTTTAAATTGTAATCTTTCATTTGCACTATGTCCTTTTTAATTCATTATTGTATGCTGATTTTATTTATTTATTTATTTTTCTTATTTTTTTTTATTTTTCTCCCTGTATTCTTATGTAGTTTTTATATTTGTATTGTTATTTAAACTCTGACTGTTTATGTAAAGCGCACTGAGTTGCCATTGTGTATGAAATGCGCTATATAAATAAAGCTGCCTTGCCTTGCCTTGCCTTGCCTTACACAGATGAGCCATAGCGTTGTAACTACTGAAAGATGAAGTCATAATACCAATAATTATCTTGTCTTGGAACCTATCAATGGCTGAGATATAATAGGCAGAATTCTTTTTTTTTTTACTTGAAGATGATGCTTGAAATTGTGTTGGAAGCTGGAAAAATGGCCCATCATAATGATTTGTGTGTCGCTGACAAGAGCTAAATTTTAATGATTGGACGACTTGGTCACATCATCTACAAAACTGCAGAACTTGTTGGGTGTCCCCTGTCTACAGTAGTTAGTATTTACCAAAGTGGACAGAAGGACAACTAGCGGACTGGACACTAGTTGAGATGAATAAATCGACAAAAACTGTCTCTGACTGTATCTCCTTTTGTTAGGAGATGATCATCGACCAAAAGTCCTGTCAAAAACACAATCAACCGAGGAAACATCCGTTTCATTCAGGGGAACTTGATGCATTATAGGGAGCTAAAAAGGAACTCAAGCTTGCCAGCACTCACAACATTGATGCTGGCCTTATTTGGACTTCTTAACAGTAAGGTCTCAACAAGTATGGTTGAGCAGTGTTTTATCAGATATCCTTTCTTCTTCCACCGGATACCCCAGGTATGCGCCCTCTTCCCTCTTTTATTTGTTTTATACACAAATGAATGCCGAAGCAATATCCACATAATTAAATTTGCAGATGATTCCGTTATTGTGTCCCTGCTCAGCAGTGACAATACTGCGTCGTACTCGTCTTCATTGTCCCCGTCTGTCAGTCCACTCCGATGATGTAGAAAAATCTTGTATTCGGATCATTTCATGAAAAGGAATTAACTTGAAGATTTCAGTTGTCTTGTGTAAATACATGGGTTTATTAGAGACAGATCTGTTATAACAGAGAAGATACTGGTGAGCTCAGGAACGAGTCTCATCCCGGAATCTCCCAACCAAGATCCAGCAAGATCATTATATAATTACAATGTCAGGGGAAATCTACCAGGTCAGGCAATCTTACCTTCAGATATAACAGCTCTCTCATCTTTAGCCAATTATAATGTCAGAAAAAAACTCAGAATCACAATGGGACAAATGGATCGCAAACAGTTTTGCTTTTCTCTAGCACCCGAAAACCCCGAAAGCCTTTCATTGAGAAAATGACATTTATAACACAAGTAACTTTCCTCACTGTGTGATGGTGCAACAGTATCAGACTGAACAACAGCAAGTTGGGCCAATGGTGGTGATCACAGCAGTTAACCTCATCATTCACCTCCGAGACACATAGTTCTCCAAAACTACAGACTCAAGAATTTATTTGCACTAAGAGCAGATGACAGACTTATCCGTTTATTGTTTTTCAGAAGGTCAAATTGTGCGTGACTACAATGAAGAGAAAAGGTTTGTGTATTCATCCACGCCTTAGCAAAGCACTGATGTACATTTCGGTAGACCTTTTGATGACAGAGGTTTAATCTGTTTACCCTCTTTTTGTAGTTTTCCATTAGTCTCAGTAAAATATTAATGTTGAATTCAGAAAGAGGGAGAACAATTGACTTCTAGGTGAGGTACATTTATTTATTTTTTAATCCAATGCTTTAACCAGGAATGTCTAGTTGAGATTAAGAATCTCTTATGGGCATCCTGACCAAGACAGACAGCTGCACACATAAATGTGTTGCAAAAATACAGACAAATGAGTGACAAATCAAGATTTTTACTAAATTATTTCAGAAAACCCCCCAAAACAGGAGATATCAACATTAATCATTTCTATTTATCACAAATCAATTCATCAACATCAGGAATCAAGCAGGAGTTGTCTGAATCAATCAATCAAAACATTTTTACAGCCAAATGTATACAATCTGCATTCAAGTCTTGAAAGATGCATTTAAATACATCTAGAGGGACCAGCTCTCTGAGATTTAGGTCCTATTGCAACTGATTCCAGGACGAGCTGCATGTTTAAATGTACTTTTCCTTAATTCAGTACAAACTTAAGAGACAGACAGTAGCAATAAGAAGAAGAAACAGTATCTTCCATTGTGTTTTTGAAAGATATTGGTCAGGAGAATAGCCTTACGAATATGAATATGAATGGATGAGGTTGAGCATCCAACCTGTGCGTCCAAAAAGCAATGGTGGGTAAGGGCTTTTACTCCATGATAAACAGTAACAGTACATGTAAGCACTGTGAAGATGCTTGCATGTATAAGACATTGCAATAATCTAACACAAGCATAAACATCGTGGCAACAGTTTGTATTTTGCCCACAAAGGAAGGGCAGGACTTGATTCTAAAATTCAAATTCAATTTCTATTTTCTTTCTTTCTCACCAATTGGTGAATGTGAGGCACATACGAAATAGAAGATCTCAGTGCCCTTCGAAGTGATGATGGCTGGAAGGTTCAGTGTATTTGATCTTGGTCTTAAAAGAGGACATATGTTTTATTTGCAATGTAAACAAGTTTTTAGTTATACAAAGTGTGGTGTACTGTATTAAATTGTACTAAACTAGGAGCTTAGCTTGGTATGGAAGCGCCACAGTATGTCAGAATTGTCAGCATAACATTGAAGATTAGCTTTGGGAATGTTCCAAACATGAGCAGTCCCACAGTTGATACCTGGACACACCCTTACATATAGAAAGAGAGCTGGTAATGCATTATTCTAAGCCTCCTACTTGTGACCAATGAGATCTACTGTAAGGTCATTTTCAAAAGAATAGATAATTCTGTACTAATAAGACTTTGCTTCAAAATTGCATGATCCAGGATATCAAAAGCTGTTGAAGGATTGCACAATGTAAATGGTCATCTCAAAACAAATCTTATCAAAAAAATGTATTGGTAGTTATAATATCTCTCAGTTGTCCCAAGGGACTCTTCAACTTTAGCATGTAGGAGAAAGGGTACTCCAGTTGTTCAAGGCTGACCTTTATACATGGCGAGAACAAAGTGTTTCACCCTGTTGCTCCCCGGACAGACAACTTTAATAAAACAGTGTCAATATATCAGATAGACTTACAATATTTGTTTCCCACATATGTATCCTAATAACATTAGTAAACAAGTGAAACACCTACAGCCAATGTTTGGAATGATATCCTGTTTGCTTGCCTGTCCATTGATTAGCTCTTTTAGCTGTGATGATGGTTTGGATGGTCTGAAAACTTTGCTTCATGATGAAATGAAACAGCACAAAACTCCAAATGTTTTTCAAAATCATAGCAAAATTTTAGTTTGATGGATTCATGACATTCCTTCATAATGAAAGTTTTTACAATCCATGTGTGAACCAATCAAACATGCCTTTAAGATTCTCATTTGAGATTTTTTCTAGTATTATAAAGATCAGCATAATCCAGGACATGAAAAAATTGAACTACATTTTTCCTTCTAGTTTTCCTTTAGTATTTCTGTAGTACAGCCAGCAGCAGAACACTTACTAGGATTTAGACAATCGGACAACCTAGGGTTGATGGATGATCCAGATGCATTGTTCATTGTGCATTGAACCATGTTCAGTGAAAACACTGAACATGCGGTCGGTGAGTTCATTGGCTGGTGCAAATCATCCTTTTTAACCATTAATGTGGCAATCATATCTGAAAGGGGCAGTAGTTTTACCTCTGACTGAAATTCAGTGGGCATAACAGTAAAACCACTGACCAGTTCATGCATTTACAACCAGAGAAAACTTCAGATATTAAGCATCTTACATACATGACCACTTTTATTCAACATTTTATTCAAATCCTTTACCACTCAGACATTTCCAGATTCTTCTCTGTATTCATCGTCCCTCAGAATTGTACTTTTTCTTCTAAATTTCAAAACAGCTCTTCAATATCTAGCATTCACACCCGCAATTTCTTCAGCAATTACATTTTCTTGTTGTTCTTCCATGTTTTATAAAAACAGGATGTCATTACTAAATACCACTGGTTGCTTGTATTATTCAGTTGACACATGCAGCCTGCAATGATCATGTAAATCACAGATAACTCCAAATGTTGTATATCTGCAAGGAAGGGGAGACTTTCTACGCAATTGTTATATCCCTGAAGAGTTGGGGATATTATCGAACCATCCTTGTTTCCGCATAACTTTGCATAATTTTCTTTCTTGTTTTACTCTAATAGGTCATAATTTACCCTCCAGAGGGAAATATTTTAAGTGCTAGCTTCTTAACATTTGGCACGAATTTGTCCAAATTTGGTGCATATGAATCAACTCAAGGATATCTATCTTGTATTAGTCATATGTTACTCCCAAGGGGGCCCCTTTTTTGAAATGGAAAATACTGTTGTTTGGACATAGCTTCACATTTACTTTGAGGAGTTCAATCAGAGGGAATAGTTTGTACAATGCAGGGGATTGGTGACTTTTCGGGGATAATCCCTTGCTGACAGGGATGACAGTATAGGACTAGTATAGTACAGCTAACTTACTTGGGATAAGAATGAATGCTCACTGAGGCATCTGAGGACCGAATAATAGCCCGTGTTGTCTGATCCCTTAGAGGAGCTCTTGCTATGACCTACAAATGATGATTTAAAATTTGTCTCTGAAACAGACCTGTCAGGTGATCTTTTGGGAGGAACATAAAAAATGTCTTGCAATTTGAGCGAGCTGCACAGAGATAGCTGAGAGCCAATCACTGACTTTGTCAACAATGAGCTGATGAACAAATCTGAGGATTTAAAAAGAGGTGTCTGATCAAATGTTCAGTAGTATCTCTGTTCCTGCAGTTGAATCTTCACTGAATTGTGCAGAGTGTCATCCAGATTGAGATTATGGGAACATATTTGATTTTGGTTGGTCTGCTGTCAGTCTGCAGCGTCTCCTTCGCTCAAGGTAAAGCATAAACTCTAAAATTGTGATCACACGTGTTAGTATTATATGTGTATTTGAACATGTAAATGTGTTTCTTTACTCTGCAGAATGTATACCACAGCTTGTGAAGGATATGGATTTTCCAGGATCAGACATAGAACAAGTCTTCGCACCCGATGCTGAGCACTGCCAGAAGCTTTGTACCGAGCATCCCAAATGTCTTTTCTTTACGTTTTTTGAGCCTGAATGGACTGCAGATAGCAGGTATGAAACAAGAGTAAAATTTTATTTAAAAATACATAGAAAGTTTGTTGTTTTGTTGCTTTGCTTGTCACAGGGAGTAAATGTAATTTTTGTTCTCCATTATGTTTAAACGACTATTTTATCCTTTAGAGTTAAAAGAGAATCTTCCTCTCTCTGCAGAAATTATTATTGCTACCTCAAGTACACTTCCACTGGAAAGCCCGATTCTCAGGTAGCCGTTGTTGATGCCACCGCTGGCTATTCTCTTAAACCCTGCTGTCCAAAGCCAAGTAGGTGTCCAACTACTTTAACTATTATGAAATCATCCATTAATTACTACACGCAAACTCAAGCTTCTCCTTTTATCTCTGTCTTTCTGCCAGAATCATGTGTGTCCAAAGTGTACGAGAACGTGGACTTCAATGGGGCCGATTATGAAAGCTTGTTTGTAGACAATCATAATGAATGTCAGAAAGTCTGCACAAGGGACCCTTGCTGTCAGTTCTTTACTTTTGTGAATGAAGGTTACAAACAGCAGAACATCAGGTAAAACTGAATCTTCTTATAATATCATCTGGCATGACATACTATGTTCTACAGTTTCCTGATTTTGTTGTCGCTTGTTCTGTTTAAGGAATAAGTGTCACCTTAAATTCAGCTGGACAGTACCGAGAACTCCTGTCGTAGTGGCAAATGCTGGTGTGATTTCTGGATTCTCAATCAATGCAAAAATGAGTCCAGCCTCTGGAACAGGTACCAAGATTCATAAGCAAATTACAGCAGTAAGAATCCACCCTCCAAGTTTTTCTAGAAATATTTCCTTATTATTTCATCCATGTTTTGACCAGTTTGCAAAAGTGAGCTGTTTCCAGACACTGACATCCCAGGCAGTGATCTTTTGGAACTTTCCGCTGCTTCACCTCAACACTGTCAGGCGCTTTGCTCTGCTCATCCCAAATGCACCTACTTCTCTTTTGACAGGTGTGTTTGTTTAATTTGTACAATTTTTTTCTCTCTCCAGTGGCGAATAGACTCTTTTGTTTTCAAAAGGGTCTATTTGCCACCGTACCCACACAAAAAACTAATACAAAGTAATACAAACTGGAATATCGATAATCCTGACATATTCTCAGACTATTTCAAAGGTTTTCCAGCAGGAGACAGGTTCTCTTACGATAATAAGCTGACTCTTAGTAACGATGTGAGATTTCCTGACCTATTCTTATCGTCGGTTAAGGATGTAATGTAATGGCCACACATCTTCGTAACCTTGTGTAACACACTACCATCCCAAAACTTTTTTCGTACTTTGCGGTCATGTATTGGACATTACCGAGATTTTTAATATGACGTGTATATTACGGAAAAACGTACCGACGAGCAATCAGCATGCATAAAGCGCAGCTGTCCAAGACGTGGGCTCGCATAAACAAGTCAAACAGCTACAAACATCATATTCATATTATTTATTTTATATTATATAAAATTAATTATGTTAAAATACTTAACTTTAGACAATATCCTATGTATTTAATAAGAATTCAGTATATTTTCATGTTAAATGTTGTGATTATTTTTTATTTTTCCTGGTTGCAAACTGCGTATTAAGTAATTTAATTAATTGTTAAGAACCTTCATCAATAACTTTTTTAACATTTGTTTTTACTGTTAAAGTCAAAGTTAATTTATCGTCCCACACATATTATTTATTTTGAACGTATTCTGGCTTTTTCTGTCAGTCTGTGCCACTTTTTCTGTCAGTCTGTGCCACTTTCTTCGAATATGGACATGACGGTATCAGTTACATTAAACAGGCTAAAAGTTCCATGCGACACCTCTGCACTTGCAGTTTTGATATCACACAAAAATAAAGACAAACGCTAATCGCAGATGCACAAGTAACAGCCTACCTCAAGAAAGGAAAGCAGTGTGAGCAATAAGCAGGGCAGCAGCAACGGACAGTCTGCAGACACCTGATCTTGCGCCATTACTGGTAGAACCGGGCCAATCAACGATGGGACTCAGCCAGTCATGTCTACTGCAGCTTCTTTTGTCAAGGAGGCTCACGCTGCCACACCAAACGCCAAACCAGATCAACGTTTGAACTCATTCTTAGTGTTTAGTAAAAGTTGCAAAAAAACAAACTTTCTTTCAGCGTGAAAGAAAACATTCAAGTTGACAATCTTTATTCCTATACATTGCAGAATTTGTCTAGAACAAAATTATGCAAGAACGATCAATGGAAATCAAACTCATTAAACAATAAAGGGCTGAATTCTAAATTACACCAAAAATCTAAGAGAGAAACTGAAATCCCAGACATAACATCTCATCATTTGACCCAGGAGTATGTTTGAGCCCCACATGCCAAAGGGATCTCCTGAAAACATCTGGGCATGCTCCTGATGAGATGGAGAATGGTGTCCTGGGGGATCTCCTCCCAGACCAGGTTCAGGGCTCCCGGACAGTCTGTGGTGGCGGCGTCTGATGCAGCGCACACACTCTGACCACATGAGACCAGGCATTGTCCTGTCCAATTCTTCCATTTAATGGCTTGCAACCTGACACGTCTTCTATGAAATTCACTTTCATAGAAGACATTTTTTCTGTAGATCCGGGGATCTCTCCCGTCTCCTATTATAATCCACAAATATTCTTCAATCATCATTTACAGGTGAATCCATAAGGGTGGACAGGCAAAGGTTGTACAGAAGAAAATTGAGAATGGCTTCATTATATTTTGACTGCCATTTACAGACATTACAGTTTCTCTGATATCCTGATGTTTTTTTACTTTCTCAATAATCTGTTCCTGACTTTAAAACATATTTATTCAAGGTTTCATTTCTTTTCATTTTGCAGTAATGCCTTTAACTGTCATCTGAAGAACAATCCAGACAATTTGGAGAAGACAAAAAAGCCAGGAGTGACATCTGGGCTACCAGCACGCAACTGTCAGTTGGAAAAGAGTATGTATCACTACTAATGAAGTGTCTAAATATCAGATGGATTAATTGATTTCCCAGATTATGTCAATCAACTGTAACACATTCAGCTAAAGTTTGGAATGTGATTGGTCTTGTTTGCCTGTGCTTGCTTTGTTCCTTGTTTATGCACTTATGATGGTCTGAAAGCTTGCTTTACGATTAAGAGAAACATCACAAAGCTCCAACTGCTTTTCAGAACCTTAGCACAGTTTAAGTTTGGTGGAGTGGTGACTTTCCTTCAATATAGAAATATTTATGAGGCATGTGTGGGGAAAGATCAAGCAATTAAATATTCCTTCTTATAGAGATTTCATCATTATATCATCTAGTATTACAAAAATCAGAATAATCTCAGACATAAGAACGTTTAACCGCTCTTGCAGTTTTTCCTTAGTATTTATGTAGATTAGCCACGCAGAACTTTAATCCTCCTCCTCTGTTTACAGAGTGGCTTATGATTCAGTATGATGGAGTGGATTTCAGAGGTTCGGACATTCGCTATGTGGAGATGGATGATCCAGATACATGTCAGAAGACCTGTGATGAGGATTATAACTGTCAGTTCTACACCTACGTCAGAAACAGCTCCACGGCCGTTAAGCACAGGTACAGTATGCTTTATGGCTGTCTTCTCACATTACTGGGAAATCATCAATATTTGTGGCCCCACAAATTTAATCAGAGCTTCCTTTTTTGAGGACAAATCAAAGATTCTTTTGTTGGATTTCCGTTGCAGGCGCCGCTGCTACCTCAAGCGTGTAATCACCATGCCTGCTCCCCCTACAGTGTCCAAACTGAAAAATGTTTTGTCTGGATACTCCCGCAGAAACTGCATTTAAAATGCACAAGTAATACAATAAAGGTGCAGCGGGAACCAATCTGTATGGAAAGGTTTATTTCCTTGAGATGTCATCATTGTTTTGCTCACCTGTTGAACCTTCTTTGTTCTTTATGTAGATTGCGATTCCACATCTGTTCCTTTTCTCTCTTATTCCAAGAAACACATCTTCCTCTGTCTGCTCTCTACACTAGTGGTGGATTAATACTTTAATACATGCACTTCATTTTTTGCATGTTCCTAACATCATTTGTTCGCTAATTACGCTGCAGATTGATGATTTTCTGGCAAATAAAAGCATCAAACAAATATATGACTGGATACTTATTCGTTTTAACGTTGGCACTTTGGCACCAAATTGACGAGAGGTGACGGTTCATCTCAGGGTCAACACATTGACACAAACCGCCACTGCCACCTACAGGCAAATCTGAGTCACCTTTATTGCAGTTTTTGGATTGTGGGAGGAAGTTGGAGAACCAAGAGGGATAACGTGGGAACATTCCACCTCCACAAAGAAATGCCCCAACTAGATTTAAACTCAGACTCTTCATTCTTGCTGGGAGGCAGCAGTGCTAACCACCATGTCACCTTGCTCTCCTGGGTGGGCCACTTGGTTAACATAAACCACCCCAATCCTCCTGGATGTTCTATGGTAACAAGTCTTAGAGTAGATAAGCTTATTGTGTGGGGGGAGTGGGGAATAGAGAGTGAGGAGTGTATATCCTGCCACCACTGCTCCTGAAAGGGACAGCAGGAACTGAGTGAACTTTCCACCAATTACTCCGACCACCTGAGGAATATAGCAACCCAGCTGACTGTCCTAGAAGTCCTGACAAATAGCTCCAAACTACAACTCCCGGAACGTAACCTTTTATAGTTGGCTTATAATAGGCATTTAACTTAAATGCAGACCAGCAGCTCATGCTGTGACCCAGGTACCCACTGAACCGCAAAGGTTGCCATAGTTGAAAAAAGCAGGAGCAAAACTGCAGGCACGTAATACCAAATATGCATAGTGATTTATCTAACAGCAGTGGTAACATGCTCCTCCTAATTATATAAAAGAAAACAACAATGAGTTAAATATTTCTAATAAAAGATAGAAACAACATTTAACAAATTATGTACATTACTTCTATCAGGTGTTTCAGAGAAGTAGTAGTACACATAGTTCATAAAAGGAGGCAAACGGGTGCAAACTTGCTGACCCGCAATTAAAGGGCCGTGCTGATCTACTAACGGTGCGCACTGAAGATTGCATCTGTCGAATGTGCAAAATAGCAGCCGCTATTCATTTACTGGCTGTGCACCTACGTCCCTGTCCCTTCCCAGAATGCCCTGTTGTGAGGCCGCTTCGATTGAGGCTCACTGCTTGTACCCCATCTTCGATCCCGCTTGCACTGATGAAAATCGTCAGACCATTACCGCGCTGATCACCGGGTGGTTCCTCTATAACTCGCGCCCTCTGGCGTTTGTGCCACAGAGAGCTCTCATCCGAGAAATCCATGACCTGGTTGATTACAAGGGCTTGTTGAACTTCTGTGAAGCGATCCATCTATCACAAATACATGGGGGAAAGGACTCCAAAGCCTCTTCTAAGACTCGAGTGAGACACATTATCTACAAATTGAGAAGACTCGAAACAAGAGAGAACTTTCTCGGAGGTGATCCACCTGCACCAGGACAGGGAGAGGTGCTACATTATACAGCCAACATATCAAGAGAAAAGGTAGTGCTATATAGCACAATAGAGCAACACTGGAGTTCCTTCTGTGTTAAGCAGTGTTCAAACCCTTATTTTGTATTTGGATCAATTGACCAGTTTTAAATTCTTTTCGTAGAAAAGAAACCAACGAGATCGGTGCATTTTCTTTCAGTGGACAATATATGGCCTTTGCTTTTTAATGTGAAAAAACCCCAGAAAAAGTTAATCTATGATATGGTCACCAACAACAAGGGTATTTCCCCGAAAAGTCCCAAATGCCATGCGTTTGCAAGCAATCCCCCTGATTGAACTCCTCAAATTAAATGTAAAGTTATGTATACTTTCAGCTCTTCCCTAAAGTCACAAAAAGCTTGAGATAATAGATTATATTCTTGTTTTCTTAAAGATGCACTGAGACTGATTTAAAGAGAAACCATCCATTTGTTGAAGGAACACAGTCTCCATTTTTTCTTTTTATAATACTTTAATGATGATGATGTTTATTGGAACTGATTGATGAATCAGAGCGATGGCAGGACAACATTGATATAGGATTTAATTGTTGCTGCATCCCGATATCTGCTTCACCACAGGACATCCACTGTTCAGGTCAGCAGACAGAAAACAAAAGGAAATGAATGAATGAATGAATAAATAGATAATAAACAACACATCACTCATCACATTTCAACATTTGGATTAGACTCATGCAATGTCCTCACTAATCTTCTTCCCAAAATACCAGTAATATGTTGAAATAATTCTATTGGTTAGGTCGAATCTCAAAGACAGTTATATTGTCTTGTTTATTGTTATTAGATAAATAAAAGAGCTGGAAGTAGACACTCTCAGGAAACTGAATGATCACTTTATGTTTTTTGTAAATCCTCTAAATATTATATTCTTAGGTTCTCATTGTGTTGCATTGCCTCTTATTTAGAAGCAAAGAATAACAGAAATAATCTCTTCAAATGTGAAACAGTTCACTTGAAAAATATATTCAGAATTTGCATATATTTCTGTACATTTCCATAATGACTGTGTGCTAATTAGGTTTTCAGAAAGTGAGAGATGGTAATGACGAAGATCACTTTTGGGTTTGGAGAAACACAAGTGATCCTGAAACACTGTCCTGGTGCAACGTAAAAGTGAATTACAGATTTTCCCACAAATACAATATTACAAGAATTCCAGATTCAGGCGGCTTCAATCTTGATTTTCTTCTATAAGAGCAAAAAGTTTTGACACCATTTCAACATTTGATTTAACTCCCCCAAAACACAAATAAATACTAATACTTTAAAGATTTGATTATTCATGAAAGTAATAATAAGATAAAGTTTTATAGATTTACGACATTTGTGCGACCACAAATGCAAGGAAATATAAATGAATGAAATGTTCTTATAACGATAATTCAAAACCACTCACAAATATCTGGGTCACCGCTGTCCACAGCAGCAGCGACCTACAGTTTTTGTCATATAGAGTAATCTTTTTATACTCAACTTGTATTAATTTGACATTAATTTGTAATTGTTGTCTTGGTGGATTTTTACTCATTTATTTTTGATTTGGTGGGCGAAAAACAAAACCTGATGTTATAAATTATAAAATTCATCCATTTTTTTGTTTAAACATCCCGTATATAAAATTAAGTATGTTTGCTTTCAGCTTGCAAATATTCAGGAATGTGATAGAGACAGCTAAAGTAATTGATTTCAAAAATTAATATGAAAATATAAAACATTCTCACAATAATAATTATAACGGAGTATATAAGTATACAAAATTCATCGTTTACTATTGTACTGATTGTAATTAAATCCTCAAATAATCATAGTAACAAAGACTCACCGTGCATTTCATTTCAAACATTCATGTGAAAGTACAAAACATTTTCACAGAATAATTATAACCACTTACCAAACTGTGGGTCATCGTCCTCTTCATCAACAGAAGCAGCGATCACTGTATGAACACAGGAAAACAATATTTAGTGAACCTTGAATGAATGTGAAATAGGACCGTGTGTCTCTAAACCCTTTTTTTAACTTTCACGAAGCTGTTGACCCTTAAATTAAAGAGCACACATGACTCTTTAACTGTTTTTATACGATTGTCTAGTCTTAGGTATTGATTTTATGGACAAATAACTGAAGCTGAGACGTTATAAACTATAAAGAATTCATCTATTTCTCATTGTTGAATTGCCACATGCAGAAGTTTATGTATTTAGTGTTGGACTACACTAAAATGGTGTTTTGAATCAGGGGAGGGCAGGAGGATGAAAACAGGAACCTGGTGGAATTCACTTCATGGTGTCAATCAAATCATGTCCTGCTCAACTCCAAGACTTTGTTGATCGTGGTGGACTACTGGAGAACCAACCGGTCTGTCTGTTCATCTATGCGTTTGTTTATAGGCTTGTAAATGTTTTCATCTTAAAATATCATTAATCAAGAATAATCACAACCTGACATTGTAAGTAACTCAGTTTCTTTTTTTCTAAATATGAAATCTTCTACCAACGATGAATAAGATCACTCATCATCATCTACGTCGACAGAGGCAGCAAGCTCTACATGAAGACCAGAAAAAAACACTAGTGAGACCTCAATGTGTTTGAATCAGGACTTTGTTTCCACTCTCCCTTTTTTTTTACTATTTACAGTGAGATGCTTTCACTCAAATTGTTGCAGACATTATTTTGAATTGTTCTCTTTGTGATAGCCTTTTCATTAATTACTGATTTGTTCAACAAAAATCTAAACCTGAGATATTACACAGTATAATAAAAGTTTTTCATGAACTTATGAGAACGCCACTGAAGTACAAGTAAATATTTTATACTTATGATTACTCCGGAATGTGATAAGTGAAATTAATGTTAATCTATTTGTAGCGATAGTGCGAAATATAAAATGTTCCAACAATGATCAGAACCACTCACCATCATCAACAGAAGCTACGAGCTCTATAAAAACACAAGAACAGAAAACAGTTATTGAACCTTAAATGTTTTCCGAGTGAAGTCTGTCCATCCACAGAACCTTTATTTAAGTTACATTAAGCTTTATACACTCAAATATTAACACACATTACTCTGTAACGTTTCTTCATGTGTTTTTCTACGCAGTAATTATGTATGTTGTGGTCAACAAAGTTGAAATTATTTATGAAGGTTAAAAGAGTAGAAAAAATGATATTCTCTGTCATCAAAGCTTCATTCATTTCTATTAATGTCTCCAAAACACAAGTAAAAATATGTTATGATTCTACAGGATTAATCACAATGTAATAATGTCATTAACACAATATTTGTATAAATAAATGAAATGCTCAAACAACAATCATGGCCACTCACTATAACTTGGATCGTTTTCATCGACAGAAGCTACGAGCTCTATAAAAACATAAGAACAGAAAATATTTATTGAATTTTAAATGTTTTCTGAGTTAAGTTTGTCCATCCACAGAACCTTTATTTAAATTTACATTAAGCTTTATACACTCAAATAGTAGCAGACATTACTCTGTAACTGTTCTTTATGTGTTTTTCCTTTCATTAAATGTAGATGTTGTTGTCAACAAATTTAGAATAAGGTGAGATATTCTAAAGGTTAATAAGAGTAGAAAAAATTCTACTGGCTGTCAGCAAAACTTCATCAATTTCTATTAATGTCTCCATAGCAAAAGTATATAAGATTCATCAGGATTGTAGAAGTCACAGTGTAGTAATGTGATAATATAACATAATATAACTGGGATCGTCTTCATCGACAGAAGCTGCAATCGCTATATAAACACAGGAAAACTGTTACTGTTCTTTATGTTATTTTCTTCTCATCAATTAAGGATGTTGAGGTGAACTAAGTCAAAATAAGACAAAATATTCTAAAAGATAGAAATAGTATTAAAAAATTCTAATTCCAGCAACTACGTTGACATTTACTCCCCCAAAGTACAAGTGAAAAAGATATTCTGATTAATCAGGATTAATCACGGCCTAATCTTCTACCAACGATGAATAAGATCACTCACCATCATCTACGTCGACAGAGGCAGCGAGCTCTACATGAAGACCAGAAAAAAACAGTAGTGAGACCTCAATGTGTTTGAATCAGGACTTTGTTTCCACTCTCCCTTTTTTTTTACTATTTACAGTGAGATGCTTTCACTCAAATTGTTGCGGACATTATTTTGAATTGTTCTCTTTGTGATAGCCTTTTCATTAATTACTGATTTGTTCAGTAAAAATCTAAACCTGAGATATTACACAGTATAATAAATGTTTGTCATGAACTTATGAGAACGCCACTGAAGTACAAGTAAATATTTTATACTTATGATTACTCCGGAATGTGATAAGTGAAATTAATGTTAATCTATTTGTAGCGATAGTGCGAAATATAAAATGTTCCAACAATGATCAGAACCACTCACCATCATCAACAGAAGCTACGAGCTCTATAAAAACACAAGAACAGAAAACAGTTATTGAACCTTAAATGTTTTCCGAGTGAAGTCTGTCCATCCACAGAACCTTTATTTAAATTACATTAAGCTTTATACACTCAAATATTAACAGACATTACTCTGTAACGTTTCTTTATGTGTTTTTCTACGCAGTAATTATGTATGTTGTGGTCAACAAAGTTGAAATTATTTATGAAGGTTAAAAAGAGTAGAAAAAATGATATTCTCTGTCATCAAAGCTTCATTCATTTCTATTAATGTCTCCAAAGCTCAAATAAAAATATGTTATGATTCTACAGGATTAATCACAATGTAATAATGTCATTAACACAATATTTGTATAAATAAATGAAATGCTCAAACAACAATCATGACCACTCACTATAACTTGGATCGTTTTCATCGACAGAAGCTACGAGCTCTATAAAACCATAAGAACAGAAAATATTTATTGAATTTTAAATGTTTTCCGAGTGAAGTCTGTCCATCCACAGAACCTTTATTTAAATTACATTAAGCTTTATAGACTCAAATAGTAGCAGACATTACTCTGTAACTGTTCTTTATGTGTTTTTCCTTTCATTAAATGTAGATGTTGTTGTCAACAAATTTAGAATAAGGTGAGATATTCTAAAGGTTAATAAGAGTAGAAAAAATTCTACTGGCTTTCAGCAAAACTTCATCAATTTATATTAATGTCTCCATAGCAAAAGTATATAAGATTCATCAGGATTGTAGAAGTCACAGTGTAGTAATGTGATAATATAACATACTATAACTGGGATCGTCTTCATGGACAGAAGCTGCAATCGCTATAAAAACACAAGAAAATACATAATTAGTGACCCTTAAATGTGTGTGAATTAAGTCTGTCTGTCCAAAGACACTTTTTTGAAATATATATTAAGTTTTTTATAATCAAATGATATCATGTATTACTGATTTGTGGACTAAAATCTAAAACTGAGATGTCAAAGTATACAAAATTCATAAATCATCATGTCTTTGTATTAACCATAAAGTTAAAAGTAAACACTTCAGATTAATTAGGATTAATCAAAGCCTAATAAAGTACCTGTAAGTGTGTATATATATATATATATGACATGACATTTAAAGTCTAAATTATGATTGTAATGCAATCTTCAAATAATAATAGTAACAAAGACTCACCCTTGAACACTTTCTGTTTTTAGACATGAAAAAAAGAATTGTTAGTTTTATTTCACTTTAGAAGCAGAAATAAATGATTTTATCTTAGGATTAAACTAGATAGAGTGCTTGATCTTAAAACCTGTAATAAAGAACAGAAAATTGTACTCACAGGCTCTGCAGAGCTGCCGTGCACCTGAAGAGCGACGAAGAGGCCGAGAGCCAACAGGAGCGTGTTCATGGTCATGGTTGAGTCAAGAACCGGTGACCTGCTGGAGCTACAGGAGTCCTTTATATATGAAACCATAGAGACATGTGACACCACCTTGAGCATCATAGTCATTTACGAGCCAAGACATCATCCTTTCTTTCTCTGCCAAATCCAGAGATGCTTCCTTAACTTTTTTGAACTGCTGTTGTTTAATAAAGTACTAAATCCATGTTAGAGCCAACTTACCCGCCAAGGTAAGCAGAAGATATTTACTTATATTTGACAGTTAGGAGAAACTCAGTCAATATAATATCGGCATTCTTGTAAATTCTCATCCATTTATTTTCCATGACCTCTTATCATGCTCAGCATTGCAAAGGCGGGAAGTGGAGCCCATCCCAGCCAGCATTGGACGAGACGTTGGATACCCCATGTGAAGGATTTCCAGTTCATCATTCATGAGGAGAACATGCAAACTTCACAAAAGTAGAATGTAGAACTTTCATGCGGTGACTCAATGGTACTAACCACTATGATACTGTGTTTAATGTAAATTATGATCATTATTTGCACTAAATTGAAAACAAGATTCATTTATAAAGCATTTTTCGTGTCTGACCCACCGTCCATACAACATACCACCTTCTCATCAGGAGAGATGACCAAGTACGCGATCATTCAGGCACCACTGCAGTAAATACATCTCCTTGACTCCCTAGCTGGAGTTACATGTAGTATGTGGATGATCTTATACTGGATACAGATACTTTCTGCACCCAGTACAAGATCAGGATGTATCTGCAGGTATAGGTACATCCTGAGAACTTCACTGTATGTTGCACGACTGCAGGATTGCAGCAATGGTTAGTGTGAAGAGCAGTTTGAAAATGCCTCAAGGGCTAAACAAATTAATTTACCATTTAACAGGACCGATAAGACATAGTTAAAAAAAGTTTTATTATCAAAAGGCTTAGGAGCTGATATTTAATTCAGATCCTTACGTGAACTTTATGTCAACCCATTGAAAGCTAGACCAATACTGTCGTCAATGACAGCAAGTGTATATCGCCGAAATGTCCCCACTACACTGTTTTAACAAGCAACCACAATAATTACACATGAATATAATCCCACTGATTGAACATTGAAAGTAAAGGTAAAGTTATTTACACTATACTTTTATGAAAAAAAAGGAGCTCCCCCAATGTGTAAAATAGGAGCTTTTAGAGTAAAGTATAATATATAGAAGATAGATCGCTTTGAGCCGAAAATGCAAAACATTTGTACTAAATCGTGGAAAGTGGTCCAGAAATTCTGTCTACAAAATAGTATTTCTTTTTAAAAATCTCCCCCTAGTGAGTAAAATATTTACTATTAGAGTAAATCACAGTGTACGATGGATAGATCTCCTTGAGTTGATTCATTGCGACCGATTAGGAAGTATTCCAAAAAATATATACAAGATAGATCTATACAAGTTTATTCATAAGTAACAAACCTGCAGTAAATTCAACCAATGGTTGAGAAATTAGGGTGCTGAAACTTTTAGAGATAAAGCTCCCCATAGTGTTGGAAATATTCAACTGACCTTTCCCAACATCCCTCCCAACCTTCCTCATATTCAGGTCTTTGAGGGAATAAAATGTGAAAATGGGACATGAAACAGTTACTGAGTTATTGCGCCGGACGCGCCGGCGTTGATTATACCATAATATGCCAGACCTTTCGGGGATTACATTACATTTCAAGAACAAAGGATGTGCATGTATGTCTAAATAAGTAGCAGTGCACTTCAAGTAAAGCAGCAACACAATCTAGTGTAAAAGATTATTAAAATCATGAGGGATCTTAGGTATGAAGAGATGAACTTCTCTAAAAAGCCTAAGATTAAATTTTGTAATAAATAAAAATAACACGGTACAGTCCCACTTCATCAAACATCATCAATTCTGACATATTTAGCTTTTAATGGATTCTGAACAGCAAACTAGTAAATCATCATCATTATCATGATATGAATAAGAAACCCTAAAAAATTATTTAAAGAAAAACCGAAACCCATATAAATGACAAACTCGCAAGATAGATACAAACTCAGATTGTTAGAGTGAGATGTTAGAGTGAGATTTCACCAAGACAACCTTTATGCGTACCCCGGTTTACTTCATACTTCAACCTGAGCTCAGTAAAGAACAATCTCTTCATTTCCTTTGATGACTGAAAAATTACTGTTATTATTGTTGATGCCTATAAGGAAACCATTTAAAATGAGTTTTCTGAAGTAGACAGGAAACCCACTTCTGTGACGATATCTATAATAATTGATAGAGAAATGCTCCAATCCACCCCAACATTTTAACAAACTACTTAAAATTGTGTAGGTCACACTTTTGCAAACCAAAGAGCTTTGAAGGATGAAGGCATGGACTCCACAAGACATCTGAAGATGTACTGCAGTATGGGGCACCAAGACGTTAGCATAGGCTTTAAGTTCTAAAAGTTGGGGGGTGGGTCCTCCATGGGTTGGTTGTGTTTTCTCAACACATTTCAACGACAGTGGAATGGATTGAGATGTGGGGAAGTTGGAGGTGGATCAAGGAGATGTATTTACTGCACTGGTGCCCGAATGATCGCGTACTTGGTCATCTCTCCTGATGAGAAGGTGGTATGTTGTATGGACGGTGGGTCAGACACAAAAAATGCTTTATAAATGTATCTTGTTTTCAATTTAGTGCAAATAATGATCATAATTTACATTAAACACAGTATCATAGTGGTTAGTACCATTGAGTCACCGCATGAAAGTTCTACATTCTACTTTTGTGAAGTTTGCATGTTCTCCTCATGAATGATGAACTGGAAATCCTTCACATGGGGTATCCAACGTCTCGTCCAATGCTGGCTGGGATGGGCTCCACTTCCCGCCCTTGCAATGCTGAGCATGATAAGAGGTCATGGAAAATAAATGGATGAGAATTTATCCGTTTATTTACAAGAAGGCCGATATTATATTGACTGAGTTTCTCTTAACTGTCAAATATAAGTAAATATCTTCTGCTTACCTTGGCGGGTAAGTTGGCTCTAACATGGATTTAGCACTTTATTAAACAACAGCAGTCAAAAAAAGTTAAGGAAGCATCACTGGATTTGGCAGAGAAAGAAAGGATGATGTCTTGGCTCCTAAATGACTATGATGCTCAAGGTGGTGTCACATGTCTCTATGGTTTCATATATAAAGGACACCTGTAGCTCCAGCAGGTCACCGGTTCTGGACTCAACCATGACCATGAACACGCTCCTGTTGGCTCTCGGCCTCTTCGTCGCTCTTCAGGTGCACGGCAGCTCTGCAGAGCCTGTGAGTACAATTTTATGTTCTTTATTACAGGTTTTAAGATCAAGCACTCTATCTAGTTTAATCCTAAGATAAAATCATTTTTTTCTGCTTCTAAAGTGAAATAAAACTAACCATTCTTTTTTTCATGTCTAAAAACAGAAAGTGTTCAAGGGTGAGTCTTTGTTACTATTATTATTTGAAGATTTCGTTACAATCATAATTTATAGAGTTTAAAAGTGTTGCATATAGAACATTTCATGTCATATATATATATATACACACTTAAAGGTACTTTATTAGGCTTTGATTAATCCTAATTAATCTGAAGTGTTTACTTTTAACTTTATGGTTAATACAAAGACATGATGATTTATGAATTTTGTATACTTTGACATCTCAGTTTTAGATTTTAGTCCACAAATCAGTAATACATGATATCATTTGATTATAAAAAACTTAATATATATTTCAAAAAAGTGTCTTTGGACAGACAGACTTAATTCACACACATTTAAGGGTCACTAATTATGTATTTTCTTGTGTTTTTATAGCGATTGCAGCTTCTGTCGATGAAGACGATCCCAGTTATAGTATGTTATATTATCACATTACTACACTGTGACTTCTACAATCCTGATGAATCTTATTTACTTTTGCTAAGGAGGCATTAAAAGAAATTGATGAAGTTTTGCTGACAGCCAGTAGAATTTTTTCTACTCTTATTAACCTTTAGAATATCTCACCTTATTTTAAATTTGTTGACAACAACATCTACATTTAATGAAAGGAAAAACACATAAAGAAACGTTACAGAGTAATGTCTGCTACTATTTGAGTGTATAAAGCTTAATGTAAATTTAAATAAAGGTTCTGTGGATGGACAAACTTAACTCAGAAAACATTTAAAATTCAATAAATATTTTCTGTTCTTATGTTTTTATAGAGCTCGTAGCTTCTGTCGATGAAAACGATCCAAGTTATAGTGAGTGGTCATGATTGTTGTTTTAGCATTTCATTTATTTATACAAATATTGTTTTAATGACATTATTACATTGTGATTAATCCTGTAGAATCATAACATATTTTTACTTGAGCTTTGGAGACATTAATAGAAATGAATGAAGCTTTGATGACAGAGAATATCATTTTTTCTACTCTTTTTAACCTTCATAATTAATTTCAACTTTGTTGACCACAACATACATAATTACTGCGTAGAAAAACACATGAAGAAACGTTACAGAGTAATGTCTGTTAATATTTGAGTGTATAAAGCTTAATGTAATTTAAATAAAGGTTCTGTGGATGGACAGACTTCACTCGGAAAACATTTAAGGTTCAATGACTGTTTTCTGTTCTTGTGTTTTTATAGAGCTCGTAGCTTCTGTTGATGATGGTGAGTGGTTCTGATCATTGTTGGAACATTTTATATTTCGCACTATCACTACAAATAGATTAACATTAATTACACTTATCACATTCCGGAGTAATCATAGGTATAAAATATTTACTTGTACTTCAGTGGCGTTCGCATAAGTCCATGACAAACTTTTATTATACTGTGTAATATCTCAGGTTTAGTGTTTTGCTGAACAAATCAGTAATTAATGAAAAGGCTATCACAAAGAGAACAATTCAAAATAATGTCTGCAACAATTTGAGTGAAAGCATCTCACTGTAAATAGCAAAAAAAAAAAGGGAGAGTGGAAACAAAGTCCTGATTCAAACACATTGAGGTCTCACTACTGTTTTTTTCTGGTCTTCATGTAGAGCTCGCTGCCTCTGTCGACGTAGATGATGGTGAGTGATCTTATTCATCGTTGGTAGAAGATTTCATATTTAGAAAAAAAGAAACTGAGTTACTTACAATGTCAGGTTGTGATTATTCTTGATTAATGTTATTTTAAGATGAAAACATTTACAAGCCTATAAACAAACGCATAGATGAACAGACAGACCGGTTGGTTCTCCAGTAGTCCACCACGATCAACAAAGTCTTGGAGTTGAGCAGGATATGATTTTATGGACACCATGAAGTGAACTCCTGAACTCCTCCACCAGGTTCCTGTTTTCATCCTCCTGCCCTCCCCTGATTCAAAACACCATTTTAGTGTAGTCCAACACTAAATACATAAACTTCTGCATGTGGCAATTCAACAATGAGAAATAGATGAATTCTTTATAGTTTATAACGTCTCAGCTTCAGTTATTTGTCCATAAAATCAATACCTAAGACTAGACAATGGTATAAAAACAGTAAAAGAGTCATGTGTGCTCTTTAATTTAAGTGTCAACAGCTTCGTGAAAGTTAAAAAAAGGGTTTAGAGACACACGGTCCTATTTCACATTCATTCAAGGTTCACTAAATATTGTTTTCCTGTGTTCATACAGTGATCGCTGCTTCTGTTGATGAAGAGGACGATGACCCACAGTTTGGTAAGTGGTTATAATTATTCTGTGAAAATGTTTTGTAGTTTCAAATGAATGTTTGAAATGAAATGCACGGTGAGTCTTTGTTACTATGATTATTTGAGGATTTAATTACAATCAGTACAATGGTAAACGATGAATTTTGTATACTTATATACTCCGTTATCTTGCTAGAAAAAAGTTTTTATGACGTCACGTCCTGAGGTCGTGTTGTAATGTCTTTAAAATGTAATCGTCCCGAGGATATACCAAAACCCACCTCTGGGTGAAATTTCATGCAAATCCCTCTGTTAGCTTTTCCATAATCTTGGTTACAAACAAACAAACAATGCACAGAGGTAAGAGCATTACTCCTTTGTGGAGATAATTAGGAGAAATATCACATGAAGAATAATTATAGAGTAATGTCTACTCCATTTGAATCTTTTTTGTGAATACATTCAAGGTTAACTAACTGGTTTATTAATCTTGTGTTTCTAAAGATCTTGCAGCTTCTGTCGATGATGGTGAGTGGTCACAGTTACTGTTGTTTGAACACTTCATATATGAAAGAAACATATTGTGTTCATCACATTATTAGGCCGTGATTAATCCTGATTAATCAGAATATCTTTTTCACTTGTGCTTTGGGGGAGTAAATGTCAACGTTGTTGCTGGAATTAGAATTTTTTTAATACTATTTCTATCTTTTAGAATACTTTGTCTTATTTTTGACTTAGTTCACCTCAACATCCTTAATTGATGAGAAGAAAATAAGATAAAGAACAGTAACAGTTTTCCTGTGTTTATATAGTGATTGCAGCTTCTGTCCATGAAGACGATCCCAGTTATAGTATGTTATATTATCACATTACTACACTGTGACTTCTACAATCCTGATGAATCTTATATACATTTGCTATGGAGACATTAATAGAAATTGATGAAGTTTTGCTGACAGCCAGTAGAATTTTTTCTACTCTTATTAACCTTTAGAATATCTCACCTTATTCTAAATTTGTTGACAACAACATCTACATTTAATGAAAGGAAAAACACATAAAGAACAGTTACAGAGTAATGTCTGCTACTATTTGAGTGTATAAAGCTTAATGTAAATTTAAATAAAGATTCTGTGGATGGACAAACTTAATTCAGAAAACATTTAAAATTCAATAAATATTTTCTGTTCTTATGTTTTTATAGAGCTCGTAGCTTCTGTCGATGAAAACGATCCAAGTTATAGTGAGTGGGCATGATTGTTGTTTGAGCATTTCATTTATTTATACAAATATTGTTTTAATGACATTATTACATTGTGATTAATCCTGTAGAATCATAACATATTTTTACTTGAGCTTTGGAGACATTAATAGAAATGAATGAAGCTTTGATGACAGAGAATATCATTTTTTCTACTCTTTTTAACCTTCATAATTAATTTCAACTTTGTTGACCACAACATACATAATTACTGCGTAGAAAAACACATAAAGAAACGTTACAGAGTAATGTCTGTTAATATTTGAGTGTATAAAGCTTAATGTAATTTAAATAAAGGTTCTGTGGATGGACAGACTTCACTGGGAAAACATTTAAGGTTCAATAACTGTTTTCTGTTCTTGTGTTTTTATAGAGCTCGTAGCTTCTGTTGATGATGGTGAGTGGTTCTGATCATTGTTGGAGCATTTTATATTTCGCACTATCGCTACGAATAGATTAACGTTAATTTCACTTATCACATTCCGGAGTAATCATAAGTATAAAATATTTACTTATACTTCAGTGGCGTTCGCATAAGTTCATGACAAACTTTTATTATACTGTGTAATATCTCAGGTTTAGTGTTTTGCTGAACAAATCAGTAATTAATGAAAAGGCTATCACAAAGAGAACAATTCAAAATAATGCCTGCAACAATTTGAGTGAAAGCATCTCACTGTAAATGGCAAAAAAAAAGGGAGAGTGGAAACAAAGTCCTGATTCAAACACATTGAGGTCTCACTACTGTTTTTTTCTGGTCTTCATGTAGAGCTCGCTGCCTCTGTCGACGTAGATGATGGTGAGTGATCTTATTCATCGTTGGTAGAAGATTAGGCCGTGATTAATCCTGATTAATCAGAATATCTTTTTCACTTGTACTTTGGGGGAGTAAATGTCAACGTGGTTGCTGGAATTAGAATTTTTTAATACTATTTCTATCTTTTAGAATACTTTGTCTTATTTTTGACTTAGTTCACCTCAACATCCTTAATTGATGAGAAGAAAATAACATAAACAATAGTAACAGTTTTCCTGTGTTTATATAGTGATCGCTGCTGCTGTCAATAGCGGTGACCCAGATATTTGTGATTGGTCTTATTTATCTAATAACAATAAACAAGACAATATAACTGTCTTTGAGATTCGACCTAACCAATAGAATTATTTCAACATATTACTGGTATTTTGGGAAGAAGATTAGTGAGGACATTGCATGAGTCTAATCCAAATGTTGAAATGTGATGAGTGATGTGTTGTTTATTATCTATTTATTCATTCATTCATTCATTTCCTTTTGTTTTCTGTCTGATGACCTGAACAGTGGATGTCCTGTGGTGAAGCAGATATCGGGATGCAGCAACAATTAAATCCTATATCACTGTTGTCCTGCCATCGCTCTGATTCATCAATCAGTTCCAATAAACATCATCATCATTAAAGTATTATAAAAAGAAAAAATGGAGACTGTGTTCCTTCAACAAATGGATGGTTTCTCTTTAAATCAGTCTCAGTGCATCTTTAAGAAAACAAGAATATAATCTATTATCTCAAGCTTTTTGTGACTTTAGGGAAGAGCTGAAAGTAGAAGAAATTCACAGAAGAAGTAGAATGACACTCATTACTACAAGTGCAACAAGTTTCATTCATTTTAGGTTATTGAAACAAAACAAAGTTAGATTAAAACAGCTTAGAAGCTTTAGATTAAGGATATTATGCACTGGTCCCTCCCCTCTCTGGTGGGTAAACCAGAGCTTGTACGGGACCTGAACCAGTGCTGGCTAGTTTAGTTGGGCTCTCCTCTCACATAGCATTGATTGTGGAACCAAACTCCTTGAGATGACTGGCTATGTGAAAACGCAAAGGTCCCTGAACCCATCTGTGGTGGAGTTCACCATCCAGGAATTTGATGTGATGTGGCAAAATCAAAAAAGTGTTTTTGGAAAAATGAGAAGAAATAGAATACAACTGTTTTCATTAAAAATTAATTGAAACAAAAATGGCCATGAATAGAATTACACTATAATAGTCACATTGCAATTAAGCACAACTGGATTTGTTGGGACCAAAGTTAATAAATGACTTGGTTTTAAGGCCTTATGTTCATGGAATTATGGGAATATTTCCTAAAATAATGATACACCCCATCTTTCGCGCTATATCTCCGTCAACTAGTATCTTGAATAGGACATAAGTTTTAAAAATCACAACTTCATTTTTATGCCTCTGTTATTGAAATCAAGTAACTAGTAAGATGTAATAAATGTATTTAGGTGGAGTACAGAGGATACTGGGAGCATCCTAACACAACTCATCCATGTCTGCTGTGGGATCCGTACAACCGCTGACCTTAAGTCCCTGCAAAAAAAATTGAGTGCATCCAAAATGTCTGCAGTAGTTTCTCTGCCCTCCATTGTGGACACTTATGTGGACCAGTGTGTCACAGAGTCCAACAACACTTCCCATCCTTCTCAACACCTCTTTGCACTCCTAAAAACACAAATATTTCCCACATACAACCAGACCTACCAGATTTCTCAAAACAACTGTTATTTCAAGGTGTTTACCAGAAAGAGCAGGTCTAGGCCAAACTCGTTAGAATTATCTACAGAGACCCAGCAAATTCCTCCGTGAGCAAGCACTTGTCGACAGTAGCGAGAAAAAACTGCCTTTTAACAGAAAGAAACCTCTTGCAGATCCAAGATTCAGGGGGGACGGCCTACTGCCATGACCAGTTGGGTTTGAAAAGAGAGAGACACAGAGAGAGAAACAGAGGGGCAACGATATCAGCTTATGCTAATCAACTTTCCTCCGCCTCTCCAAGGTTGGGCCGCAGCGGCATCAGGGATCCAAGGTTGATAATGACAATAATAATAGTAAAATATTTGGCAATAGCTTAAATCAGCATAGCTAAGTAAGCTAGCCTATGCCAGCCTCATATATACGTTTTATTATAAAGGAAGGTTTTAATCTTACTTTTAAATGTAGAGAGGGTTTCTGCCCCCCGAACCAAGATTGGGAGATGGTTCAACAGGAGAGGAGCCTGATACCTGAACGTTCTGGCTCCCATTCTACTTCTGCAAACGCTAATGATTACAAGTAACGCTGCATTTTTGGGGGCGCAGTGTTCCTGTTGGACAATATGGAGCAATGAGGTCCTTCAGATACGTTGGTGCCTGACCGTTAAGGGCTTTGTACGTGATCAGAAGGATTTTGAGTATGATTCCAGATTTTACCGGGAGCCAATGAAGGGAAGCTAATACAGGAGAGATATGGACATTTCAGTAATCCAGCGTGAGAGCAACAAATTCACAAACTAATTTCATGCATTCTGCACATTCTTTTGCATGTCTTTGCAACAGAATGTGCCATATTTTATAAATAATACGCAGATGAAAAGAGGCAGTCGTTGGAAATCTGTTTCATGTTGTCGTCAAAGGACCTATCCTGATCAAAGATAACACCCAGTTTCATCACAGTGGTGCTGATGGCCAAGGTCATACCAGCCAGAGTAGTTATATTATCAGATAAATTGTTTCTAAGGTGCTTGGGTCCCATTACAATAACTTCAGTTTTATCTGAAAT
This sequence comes from Lophius americanus, assembly GCA_037951165.1. NCBI lineage: Eukaryota > Metazoa > Chordata > Actinopteri > Lophiiformes > Lophiidae > Lophius > Lophius americanus. Next base: position 4,492,112 of record JBBDHG010000026.1, on the reverse strand, counting down.
TAATAAAAAGTTGCAGTACATCCAGGTGTTAATGACTTTAAGACACGCCTCCAAATTGGATATGTGATTAGACTCACCTGGATTCATTGATAAGTACAATTGTGTGTCATCTGCATTACAGTGAAAGTTTATGGAGTGTTTCCTGACAATTTTACCTAAAGGGAGCAAATATAGTGTGAAAAATATTGGCCCAAGCACCGATCCGTTGGAACTCCGTGGGAACTCCGTGGGAACTCCGTGGGAACTCCGTGGGAACTCCGTGGGACTATGACAAACTCTTAATCATTTGGGTCTTTTTGCTAACGTTTTTTCTTAATGTAAAAAATATTGTGTATGTTTGTCTCAGCATGTTGGTGATTACCATTAGACTGTCAGTTGAATGTTTTGTTCTTTTCGCATATTTTATGATATGAGCTCTTATTGACCAACCATAATGCTGGACAGTACAATTTTCTTGAAACATTATTTTGTGGGGTAAAACTTTTTTCATTCATATGTAAGTCATTGAAAGAATTATTTTCAATGACTCACTGTCAGCCCTCTATTCTTTTATCAAAACAACGACACCCTCCTGGAGCTTAGGTTTCTCCTTGGTCCACTTTACCCGTGGCTGAAGAGTTGCCAAGTACTCCAGCCTCCACCTTTTCCAGAAGGAGCCTGCCAAGCTCTGGCACTGGTGCAACTGTACCTTACATAGATGGTCCACTTCGACGTCTGCTGGGGGTGCGGGAGCAAATTCGCCTTTTGTGTTAGGAGAGTGGCAGGTGAGAGCATTTCAGGTATCTCTGCATCACATGGTATTGGGACCAGTGGTCTGGCATTCATGATGGCCATAACTTCAGCCATCAAGGTTGTTAGGACTTCATGGGTCAGTCTGGTAAGTCCATCTTTTACCAGAAGTGTATCCAAGATCCGTCTAGCCACTCCTATCAAACTCTCTCATGCTCCTCCCATATGTGAGGAATGAGGTGATTAAACGTCCATGTACAACCCTGGTCTTGCAGGTAGTTCTTTAACTTCGGGGTCAGTTATAATCCGAAGCTCTCTACATTCACCAATGAAATTCAGGAGACCCCTTGGATAACCTCTAGTGCAAGGCCTCCTTCTTCAGCTGGAAAGCTTACTTAACCGCTCATGTCTACCAGTGGGTTCCACCACGACCGGAACCAATCACCTTCCTATCAGAACTAGAAGCAGCTGGCTTTGCAGTGGAGGACCTGAACGGGTTACAATTCTATACCCGCGACCTACCGTATGAAGTTTATCTGGACGTGTCAAAGATCCAACTGACAGGTGGCCTCCGCCAGACCGCCCTGGTTCACCCTCTATACTTGTTTTGGTTTACTAGGTCTGTCCAGCAGCCTCCGCTGCTAGCTGACTCAACTCCTCACCTTTTGGTCATGTTTTTATATAGTTATTGTTCTATTTTTTATTGATGCTTTTATCTGCTTTTACCTTGTAGCACTTTGAGATTTGATCCAAATGTAAAGTGCGTTATAAATTAAATGTATTATTATTTTTTTATTATCACCCGATGAGCTTGGAAAGACCGTTCATTCTCTATAAATGCCAACCTGGACGGTGATGTTACACAGGAGAACTGCTGTATATAGTGCCCGTATGTTCTTACTCTGTACTCTGGTTGGTGCCGAAGCACCAAGCAGTCAGAGCGGTCCTTCCCACAACTTTTAGTGGAGATGACCCTCTCATTCTCAGGGAAGAACTCCAACAGAGATGGGTTCAGGGGCCTCTGCGTTTTCCCAGTGCCAACTAAACTAGCCAGCACTGGTTCAGGTCCCATACAAGCTCTGGTTTACCCACCAGAGAGGGCAGAGACCAGTTCATAATATCGTTAATCTAAAGATTCTAAGATGTTTTAATCTAACTTTGTTTTGCTTCAATAACCTAAAATGAATGAAACTTGTTGCACTTGTAGTAATGAGTGTCATTCTACTTCTTCTGTGAATTTTCTTCTACTTTCAGCTCTTCCCTAAAGTCACAAAAAGCTTGAGATAATAGATTATATTCTTGTTTTCTTAAAGGTGCACTGAGACTGATTTACAGAGACACCATCCATTTGTTGAAAGAACACAGTCTCCATTTTTTCTTTTTATAATACTTTAATGATGATGATGTTTATTGGAACTGATTGATGAATCAGAGCGATGGCAGGACAACAGTGATATAGGATTTAATTGTTGCTGCATCCCGATATCTGCTTCACCACAGGACATCAACTGTTCAGGTCAGCAGACAGAAAACAAAAGGAAATGAATGAATGAATAAATAGATAATAAACAACACATCACTCATCACATTTCAACATTTGGATTAGACTCATGCAATGTCCTCACTAATCTTCTTCCCAAAATACCAGTTATATGTTGAAGTAATTCTTTTGGTTAGGTCGAATCTCAAAGACAGTTATCGTGTCTTGTTTATTAGTTTCAGACAAAGAAGACCAATCACAAATATCTGGGTCACCGCTATTGACAGCAGCAGCGATCACTATATAAATACAAGAAAACAATATTTAATGAACCATGAATGAGGTTGAATGACGTCTGTCTGTCCATAACTTACATTATTTCTAAATACAGTACGCTTTTTACGCTCAACTTGTAGCAGACATTAAATTGTAACTGTTGCTTTTGTGGTTTTTTAACCATTTATTATTGATTTAGTGGGCGAAAAACAAAACCTGATGTTATAAATGATAAAATTCATCTATTTGTTTGTTTAAACATCCCATATATAAAAGGAAAAACATTTTCTTTCAACTTGTGATTATTCAGGAATGTGATAGAGACAGTTCAATTAATTAATGTGAAAGACATAAAACATTTTCACAATGATAATTATAACCACTTACCAAACTGTGGGTCATCGTCCTCTTCATCAACAGAAGCAGCGATCACTGTATGAACACAGGAAAACAATATTTAGTGAACCTTGAATGAATGTGAAATAGGACCGTGTGTCTCTAAACCCTTTTTTTAACTTTCACGAAGCTGTTGACCCTTAAATTAAAGAGCACACATGACTCTTTAACTGTTTTTATACGATTGTCTAGTCTTAGGTATTGATTTTATGGACAAATAACTGAAGCTGAGACGTTATAAACTATAAAGAATTCATCTATTTCTCATTGTTGAATTGCCAAATGCAGAAGTTTATGTATTTAGTGTTGGACTACACTAAAATGGTGTTTTGAATCAGGGGAGGGCAGGAGGATGAAAACAGGAACCTGGTGGAGTTCACTTCATGGTGTCTATCAAATCATGTCCTGCTCAACTCCAAGACTTTGTTGATCGTGGTGGACTACTGGAGAACCAACCGGTCTGTCTGTTCATCTATGCGTTTGTTTATAGGCTTGTAAATGTTTTCATCTTAAAATAACATTAATCAAGAATAATCACAACCTGACATTGTAAGTAACTCAGTTTCTTTTTTTCTAAATATGAAATCTTCTACCAACGATGAATAAGATCACTCACCATCATCTACGTCGACAGAGGCAGCGAGCTCTTCATGAAGACCAGAAACAAACAGTAGTGAGACCTCAATGTGTTTGAATCAGGACTTTGTTTCCACTCTCCCTTTTTTTTTGCTATTTACAGTGAGATGCTTTCACTCAAATTGTTGCAGACATTATTTTGAATTGTTCTCTTTGTGATAGCCTTTTCATTAATTACTGATTTGTTCAGCAAAACACTAAACCTGAGATATTACACAGTATAATAAAAGTTACTCCGGAATGTGATAAGTGTAATTAATGTTAATCTATTTATAGCGATAGTGCGAAATATAAAATGTTCCAACAATGATCAGAACCACTCACCATCATCAACAGAAGCTACGAGCTCTATAAAAACACAAGAACAGAAAACAGTTATTGAACCTTAAATGTTTTCCGAGTGAAGTCTGTCCATCCACAGAACCTTTATTTAAATTACATTAAGCTTTATACACTCAAATATTAACAGACATTACTCTGTAACGTTTCTTCATGTGTTTTTCTACGCAGTAATTATGTATGTTGTGGTCAACAAAGTTGAAATTATTTATGAAGGTTAAAAAGAGTAGAAAAAATGATATTCTCTGTCATCAAAGCTTCATTCATTTCTATTAATGTCTCCAAAGCTCACGTAAAAATATGTTATGATTCTACAGGATTAATCACAATGTAATAATGTCATTAACACAATATTTGTATAAATAAATGAAATGCTCAAACAACAATCATGGCCACTCACTATAACTTGGATCGTTTTCATCGACAGAAGCTACGAGCTCTATAAAAACATAAGAACAGAAAATATTTATTGAATTTAAAATGTTTTCTGAGTTAAGTTTGTCCATCCACAGAACCTTTATTTAAATTTACATTAAGCTTTATACACTCAAATAGTAGCAGACATTACTCTGTAACGTTTCTTTATGTGTTTTTCCTTTCATGAAATGTAGATGTTGTTGTCAACAAATTTAGAATAAGGTGAGATATTCTAAAGGTTAATAAGAGTAGAAAAAATTCTACTGGCTGTCAGCAAAACTTCATCAATTTCTATTAATGTCTCCATAGCAAAAGTACATAAGATTCATCAGGATTGTAGAAGTCACAGTGTAGTAATGTGATAATATAACATACTATAACTGGGATCGTCTTCATCGACAGAAGCAGCAATCACTATATAAACACAGGAAAACTGTTACTATTGTTTATGTTATTTTCTTCTCATCAATTAAGGATGTTGAGGTGAACTAAGTCAAAATAAGACAAAATATTCTAAAAGATAGAAATAGTATTAAAAAATTCTAATTCCAGCAGACACGTTGACATTTACTCCCCCAAAGTACAAGTGAAAAAGATATTCTGATTAATCAGGATTAATCACGGCCTAATCTTCTACCAACGATGAATAAGATCACTCACCATCATCTACGTCGACAGAGGCAGCGAGCTCTACATGAAGACCAGAAAAAAACAGTAGTGAGACCTCAATGTGTTTGAATCAGGACTTTGTGTCCACTCTCCCTTTTTTTTTGCTATTTACAGTGAGATGCTTTCACTCAAATTGTTGCAGACATTATTTTGAATTGTTCTCTTTGTGATAGCCTTTTCATTAATTACTGATTTGTTCAGCAAAAATCTAAACCTGAGATATTACACAGTATAATAAAAGTTTGTCATGAACTTATGCGAACGCCACTGAAGTACAAGTAAATATTTTATACTTATGATTACTCCGGAATGTGATAAGTGAAATTAATGTTAATCTATTTATAGCGATAGTGCGAAATATAAAATGTTCCAACAATGATCAGAACCACTCACCATCATCAACAGAAGCTACGAGCTCTATAAAAACACAAGAACAGAAAACAGTCATTGAACCTTAAATGTTTTCCGAGTGAAGTCTGTCCATCCACAGAACCTTTATTTAAATTACATTAAGCTTTATACACTCAAATATTAACACACATTACTCCGTAACGTTTCTTTATGTGTTTTTCTACGCAGTAATTATGTATGTTGTGGTCAACAGAGTTTAAATTATTTATGAAGGTTAAAAAGAGTAGAAAAAATGATATTCTCTGTCATCAAAGCTTCATTCATTTCTATTAATGTCTCCAAAGCTCACGTAAAAATATGTTATGATTCTACAGGATTAATCACAATGTAATAATGTCATTAACACAATATTTGTATAAATAAAAGAAATGCTCAAACAACAATCATGACCACTCACTATAACTTGGATCGTTTTCATCGACAGAAGCTACGAGCTCTATAAAAACACAAGAACAGAAAACAGTTATTGAACCTTAAATGTTTTCCGAGTTAAGTTTGTCCATCCACAGAACCTTTATTTAAATTGACATTAAGCTTTATACACTCAAATAGTAGCAGACATTACTCTGTAACGTTTCTTTATGTGTTTTTCCTTTCATGAAATGTAGATGTTGTTGTCAACAAATTTAGAATAAGGTGAGATATTCTAAAGGTTAATAAGAGTAAAAAAAATTCTACTGGCTGTCAGCAAAACTTCATCAATTTCTATTAATGTCTCCTTAGCAAAAGTATATAAGATTCATCAGGATTGTAGAAGTCACAGTGTAGTAATGTGATAATATAACATACTATAACTTGGATCGTCTTCATCGACAGAAGCTGCAATCGCTATAAAAACACAAGAAAATAAATAATTAGTGACCCTTAAATGTGTGTGAATTAAGTCTGTCTGTCCAAAGACACTTTTTTGAAATATATATTAAGTTTTGTATAATCAAATGATATCGTGTATTACTGATTTGTGGACTAAAATCTAAGACAGAGATGTCAAAGTATACAAAATTCATAAATCATCATGTCTTTGTATTAACCATAAAGTTAAAAGTAAACACTTCAGAATCCTTAATTCTCTTTCTATCCTTAATTAGGATTAATCAAAGCCTAATAAAGTACCTTTAAGTGTGTATATATATATATATATGACATGAAATGTTCTATATGCAACACTTTTAAACTCTATAAATTATGATTGTAACGAAATCTTCAAATAATAATAGTAACAAAGACTCACCCTTGAACACTTTCTGTTTTTAGACATGAAAAAAAGAATGGTTAGTTTTATTTCACTTTAGAAGCAGAAATAAATGATTATACCTTAGGATTAAACTAGATAGAGTGCTTGATCTTAAAACCTGTAATAAAGAACATAAAATTGTACTCACAGGCTCTGCAGAGCTGCCGTGCACCTGAAGAGCGACGAAGAGGCCGAGAGCCAACAGGAGCGTGTTCATGGTCATGGTTGAGTCCAGAACCGGTGACCTGCTGGAGCTACAGGTGTCCTTTATATATGAAACCATAGAGACATGTGACACCACCTTGAGCATCATAGTCATTTAGGAGCCAAGACATCATCCTTTCTTTCTCTGCCAAATCCAGTGATGCTTCCTTAACTTTTTTTGACTGCTGTTGTTTAATAAAGTACTAAATCCATGTTAGAGCCAACTTACCCGCCAAGGTAAGCAGAAGATATTTACTTATATTTGACAGTTAGGAGAAACTCAGTCAATATAATATCGGCATTCTTGTAAATTCTCATCCATTTATTTTCCATGACCTCTTATCATGCTCAGCATTGCAAAGGCGGGAAGTGGAGCCCAGCCCAGCCAGCATTGGACGAGACGTTGGATACCCCATGTGAAGGATTTCCAGTTCATCATTCATGAGGAGAACATGCAAACTTCACAAAAGTAGAATGTAGAACTTTCATGCGGTGACTCAATGGTACTAACCACTATGATACTGTGTTTAAGGTAAATTATGATCATTAATTGGACTAAATTGAAAACAATATGAATTTTAAAAGCCTTTTCGTGTCTGACCCACCGTCCATACAACATACCACCTTCTCATCAGGAGAGATGACCAAGTACGCGATCATTCGGGCACCAGTGCAGTAAATACATCTCCTTGATCCACCTCCAACTTCCCCACATCTCAATCCATTCCACTGTCGTTGAAATGTGTTGAGAAAACACAACCAACCCATGGAGGCCCCACTCCCCAACTTTTAGAACTTAAAGCCTATGCTAACGTCTTGGTGCCCCATACTGCAGTACATCTTCAGATGTCTTGTGGAGTCCATGCCTTCATCCTTCAAAACTATTTGGTTTGCAAAAGTGTGACCTACACAATTTTAAGTAGTTTGTTAAAATGTTGGGGTGGATTGGAGCATTTCTCTATCAATTATTATAGATATCGTCACAGAAGTGGGTTTCCTGTCTACTTTCAGAAAACTCATTTTAAATGGTTTCCTTATAGGCATCAACAATAATAACAGTAATTTTTCAGTCATCAAAGGAAATGAAGAGATTGTTCTTTACTGAGCTCAGGTTGAAGTATGAAGTAAACCGGGGTACGCATAAAGGTTGTCTTGGTGAAATATCACTCTAACATCTCACTCTAACAATCTGAGTTTGTATCTATCTTGCGAGTTTCTCATTTATATGGGTTTCGGTTTTTGTTTAAATAATTTTTTAGGGTTTCTTATTCATATCATGATAATGATGATGATTTACTAGTTTGCTGTTCAGAATCCATTAAAAGCTAAATATGTCAGAATTGATGATGTTTGATGAAGTGGGACTGTACCGTCTTATTTTCATTTATTACAAAATTTAATCTTAGGCTTTTTAGAGAAGTTCATCTCTTCATACCTAAGATCCCTCATGATTTTAATAATCTTTTACACTAGATTGTGTTGCTGCTTTACTTGAAGTGCACTGCTACTTATTTAGACATACATGCACATCCTTTGTTCTTGAAATGTAATGTAATCCCCGAAAAGCCTGGCATATTATGGTATAATCAACGCCGGCGCGTCCGGCGCAATAACTCAGTAACTGTTTCATGTCCCATTTTCACATTTTATTCCCTCAAAGACCTAAATATGATGAAGGTTGGGAGGGATGTTGGGAAAGGTCAGTTGAATATTTCCAACACTATGGGGAGCTTTATCTCTAAAAGTTTCAGCACCCTAATTTCTCAACCATTGGTTGAATTTACTGCAGGTTTGTTACTTATGAATTAACTTGTATAGATCTATCTTGTATATATTTTTTGGAATACTTCCTAATCGGTCAAAATTTGGTGGCAATGAATCAACTCAAGGAGATCTATCCATCGTACACTGTGATTTACTCTAATAGTAAATATTTTACTCACTAGGGGGAGCTTTTTAAAAATAAATACTATTTTGTAGACAGAATTTCTGGACCACTTTCCCCGATTTAGTACAAATTTTTTGCATTTTCGACTCAAAGCGATCTATCTTCTATATATTATACTTTACTCTAAAAGCTCTTATTTTACACATTGGGGGAGCTCCTTTTTTTTTTCTCTTAAAAGTATTGTGGAAGTAAATTTACCTTTACTTTCAATGTTCAATCAGTGGGATTATATTCATGTGTAATTATTGTGGTTGCTTGTTAAAACAGTGTAATGGGGACATTTCGGCGATATACACTTGCTGTCATTGACGACAGTATTGGTCTAGATTTCAACGGGTTGACATAAAGTTCACGTAAGGATCTGAATTAAATATCAGCTCCTAAGCCTTTTGATAAAAAAACTTTTTTTAACTATGTCTTATCGGTCCTGTTCAATGGTAAATTAATTTGTTTAGCCCTTGAGGCATTTTCAAACTGCTCTTCTTCATCCCAACCTACTTGGTTGGGATGAAGTTAGGTAAAATCGGAATTGGGTATGATAACCTTGGTAAAACCTTCATCTTTACAATGGCCACACGTCCAAGTAAAGATATCGATTGGGAATTCCAACTCAGAATATCAATTTTAATGACTTTCCCCACTGCGTGTAGATTCCTTGTAGATATATAAGTACATATGGAGACAGGGAGGGCCATTCAACTTGTGTCCCTTTATATCAGAACATTGTCAACTTGGATTTAAACAAGTATCCACTCAATGTGATCAAACGCTTTTTCTGCATCTAGTGATATAACTAATGCATTGAGTTTCTTACCATACCATAAAATACCTCATATCCTTCTGACATTTGTATATGATTGTATATTTTGGACAAAATCTGTCTGGTCTTATTTCACAAACTTAATACAATAATATACAGATATAGACTGAATAATATTATTCAGTCTGAATCAATCAATCAATCAATCAATCAGACTTTATTTTAATAGCGTCAATTAACAACAACTGTTTGCTCAAGGTGTTTTCCAGAAAGAGCAGTTCTAGACCAACCTCTTTCTATAATTATCTACAGAGACCCAACAAATTCCTCCGTGAGCAAGCACTTGGCGACAGTGGCGAAAGAAAAAGAGCCTTTTAACGGCCGGATACCTCAAGCAGATACAAGACTCAGGGTGGACGGCCTACTGCCATGACCGGTCGGGTTTGACAAAAGAGAGAGAGAGAGAGAAACAACGATATCAGCTTATGTTAATCCACATTCCTTCGCTTCTCCCGCATCGAGCCACGGCGGCAGCAGTGATCCCAGGTTTATAATAATAATCATCATCATGATCATCTTGTAATCAGAGGACATAGAGCAGGTTCAAAGTAGCAGAACCAGTCACCAACCATGTGACCATGCAGGGTGACAAAGCACAAAGACTCCAGGGAAGAAGTCAAGTTAGTAACATGCATTAATCCACTAACATGCATTAAACTGAGTGGGATGTATAAAGAGGGAGAGTGAGGGAGAGAGAGAGAGAGAGAGAGAAAAGCTCAGTCCATCATGGGAGATCCCCTAGCAGTGTAAACCTATAGCAGTTCCCAGAGCTCCAGCCTCTCTAGCCATCATGAGGAGGATTCAGTAGGTGAATGCTTGTCCTCATCTACCCGACCTACAGAACCACCATCTGCAGAGCCTGAAGTAAGTGTGTGATGCAGTTACAGTATATGTCTGACACCCATGCCTTGCGAGAGAGGGGAGGTGTTAGTAAAATTCCTGATCTTTTCATTATTCAAAGTTGCAGCCAACAGCAACAAAAAGAAGTGTGTGGACCCAAACGGACGAAAAACACAATATACATGCATCCAGTACAAGAAGCACTTATGCAACACACACACAGTAAAACTCTGCCCCTCATGTGTTTTATAGGCTGGTATAAATGGGGCTGATGTGTTTTCTAGAATGACATGGTTACTGTATGTGTTCAGCTTGTGTTGTGTAAAATGACCTGAATGGGTTAAATTTCTAAAGACGTTCAAATAAATAAAAATCAAAAGTTATGAAAAACGTTGACTCATTTTTAAATTTGTTCAGTTTTTCTACTCATATCTTGATTATAATTGAGTTTCTTTTTTTTAATGACATTTTATTAAAAACAAACAAAAAACGAGTACTATCTGAATAACAAAAATATGAACGTCACACAAGGGTTAAATGTAGAGAGGGTTTCTTACGCCCGTGTTTATATTCTTTGGGGTCAGGAGCCCATGGATCCTAGATATTTTTTTGCTGGATCCCTGCTTTTCTGGGATAGGTTAACTGTAAAGCAAATGTACCCATGACAATGTACGCAAAATTAGGCCAATTTTGATGGATTCTTGCAAAATGTACCTGGTTCCACACAAATGGTGTGGAAATGCCTCAGGAGCTAGCTAAATTATTAACTATAGACCAGGACCAATAAGACATAGTTTAAAAAAACTGTTTTGTTAATCTTAAGGATTAGGAGCGGATGTGTAATTCAGATCCTTGCGTGAACTTTGTATGTACTAAACAAATGCTGTCCTCAACGACAGCAGGTGTATATCCCTGAAATGTCCCCACTACATCGTGTTGTATTAGGGACATCACAATAATCACACATCACAATAATCAAATATGAAAACAATCCCACTGATTGAACTACTCATATCAAAAGTGAAGCCATATTTCCACAGTACTTTTTGTAGAAATAAAGGAGTTCCCCCAGTGTGTAAAATATGAAATTTTAGAGTAAAGTACAATATATACAACATAGATCTCCTTGAGGCAAAAATCCCCAAAATCTCTACTAAATCAGCGCCAGTGGTCAAGAAAGTATGTCTGCAAAATAGTATCTCTTTTTAAAAACTCGCCCCATAGTCAGTTAAAAGTTCTACTATCAGGGTAAATCATTATGTTTCATAGATAGATCTCCTTGAATCAATTCATAGCCACCAAAATCGTCAACCAACGATCAGGAAGTTATGTCCAAAAAACATAAAAATCTCCCACTGGTGGCCGAAATAATCAACAGACTTTTCCTCAAATCACTCCCATTCTTCTTCGTATTCTGGTCTTTGAGGAAATAAAATGTGAAAATGATCCATGAAATAGTAACTGAGTTATTGCGGCGGACGCGGCAGCGATGACGATTCCATAATATCCCAGACGTTTCAGGAATAACATTACATTTCAAGAACAAAGTTTGTGCATGATGTATCTCTAAATAGGTAGCAGCGCACCTCAGGTAAAGCAGCAACATAATCTAGTGTAAAAGATTTTTAAATTGTGAGGGCTCTTGGGTACGAAGAGATGAACTTCTCTAAAAAGCCTAACGTTAAGTGTTTTGATAATTAAAACTAACACGGTACAGTCCCACATAGTTACACTTCATCAATTCTGACATATTGAGCTTTTAATGGATTCTGTGCAACATAATCTAGTGTAAAAGATTAGTAAAAGCATGAGGGATGTTGGGTACGAAAAGATGAACGTTGTAACAAAAAATTGTTACCCGCATTAAGATTGTGTAGGTCACCCTTTTGCCATCCAAATAGTTTTGAAGGATGAAGGCATGGACTCCACAAGACTTCTGAAGATGTACTGCAGTATGGGGCACCAAGACGTTAGCATAGGCTTTAAGTTCTGTAAGTTGCGAGGTGGGGCCTCCATGGGTTGCTTGTGTTTTCTCACATCTCACAGACAGTGGAATGGATTGAAATCTGGGGAAGTTGGAGGTGAAGTCAACACCCTGACTCGTTGTAGTTGTTCCTCAAACCATTCCTAGATTGAACCATTTTTACAGATTGGCGTGGAGTAATATCCTGATTAGAAAGGTCACTACTATTAGTGAATAACATTTCCGTGATTGGTCTGCAATAACATTTAGGTAGGTGGTACATATAGAATTAACACATAAATGGCAGGACCCGGTGTTTCAGTTTAAAAAACACTGAACAAAGCCCCTCACTGCCTCCCCTGGTTTGTCCTCCTATCATGGTCCATCTTGATGCCATCTGTCCTATCGGACAGTGGATTGTTCCCGGCATTCTGCAGTCTACATATAGAAGTGTCCGTGATCCAGACGATCAAGGAGATGTATTTACTGCACTGGTGCCCGAATGATCGCGTACTTGGTCATCCCTCCTGATAAGAAGGTGGTATGTTGTATGGACGGTGGGTCAGACACGAAAATGCTTTTAAAATTCATATTGTTTTCAATTTAGTCCAATTAATGATCATAATTTACATTAAACACAGTATCATAGTGGTTAGTACCATTGAGTCACCGCATGAAAGTTCTACATTCTACTTTTGTGAAGTTTGCATGTTCTCCTCATGAATGATGAACTGGAAATCCTTCACATGGGGTATCCAACGTCTCGTCCAATGCTGGCTGGGATGGGCTCCACTTCCCGCCCTTACAATGCTGAGCATGATAAGAGGTCATGAAAAATAAATGGATGAGAATTTACAAGAAGGCCGATATTATATTGACTGAGTTTCTCCTAACTGTCAAATATAAGTAAATATCTTCTGCTTACCTTGGCGGGTAAGTTGGCTCTAACATGGATTTAGTACTTTATTAAACAACAGCAGTCAAAAAAAGTTAAGGAAGCATCACTGGATTTGGCAGAGAAAGAAAGGATGATGTCTTGGCTCCTAAATGACTATGATGCTCAAGGTGGTGTCACATGTCTCTATGGTTTCATATATAAAGGACACCTGTAGCTCCAGCAGGTCACCGGTTCTTGACTCAACCATGACCATGAACACGCTCCTGTTGGCTCTCGGCCTCTTCGTCGCTCTTCAGGTGCACGGCAGCTCTGCAGAGCCTGTGAGTACAATTTTATGTTCTTTATTACAGGTTTTAAGATCAAGCACTCTATCTAGTTTAATCCTAAGATAAAATCATTTTTTTCTGCTTCTAAAGTGAAATAAAACTAACCATTCTTTTTTTCATGTCTAAAAACAGAAAGTGTTCAAGGGTGAGTCTTTGTTACTATTATTATTTGAAGATTTCGTTACAATCATAATTTATAGAGTTTAAAAGTGTTGCATATAGAACATTTCATGTCATATATATATATATACACACTTAAAGGTACTTTATTAGGCTTTGATTAATCCTAATTAATCTGAAGTGTTTACTTTTAACTTTATGGTTAATACAAAGACATGATGATTTATGAATTTTGTATACTTTGACATCTCAGTTTTAGATTTTAGTCCACAAATCAGTAATACATGATATCATTTGATTATAAAAAACTTAATATATATTTCAAAAAAGGGTCTTTGAACAGACAGACTTAATTCACACACATTTAAGGGTCACTAATTATTTATTTTCTTGTGTTTTTATAGCGATTGCAGCTTCTGTCGATGAAGACGATCCAAGTTATAGTATGTTATATTATCACATTACTACACTGTGACTTCTACAATCCTGATGAATCTTATATACTTTTGCTAAGGAGGCATTAAAAGAAATTGATGAAGTTTTGCTGTCAGCCAGTAGAATTTTTTCTACTCTTATTAACCTTTAGAATATCTCACCTTATTTTAAATTTGTTGACAACAACATCTACATTTAATGAAAGGAAAAACACATAAAGAACAGTTACAGAGTAATGTCTGCTACTATTTGAGTGTATAAAGCTTAATGTACATTTAAATAAAGGTTCTGTGGATGGACAAACTTAACTCAGAAAACATTTAAAATTCAATAAATATTTTCTGTTCTTATGTTTTTATAGAGCTCGTAGCTTCTGTCGATGAAAACGATCCAAGTTATAGTGAGTGGCCATGATTGTTGTTTGAGCATTTCATTTATTTATACAAATATTGTGTTAATGACATTATTACATTGTGATTAATCCTGTAGAATCATAACATATTTTTACTTGTGTTTTGGAGACATTAATAGAAATGAATGAAGCTTTGATGACAGAGAATATAATTTTTTCTACTCTTTTAACCTTCATAAATAATTTCAACTTTGTTGACCACAACATACATAATTACTGCGTAGAAAAACACATGAAGAAACGTTACAGAGTAATGTGTGTTAATATTTGAGTGTATAAAGCTTAATGTAATTTAAATAAAGGTTCTGTGGATGGACAGACTTCACTCGGAAAACATTTAAGGTTCAATAACTGTTTTCTGTTCTTGTGTTTTTATAGAGCTCGTAGCTTCTGTTGATGATGGTGAGTGGTTCTGATCATTGTTGGAACATTTTATATTTCGCACTATCGCTACAAATAGATTAACATTAATTTCACTTATCACATTCCGGAGTAATCATAAGTATAAAATATTTACTTGTACTTCAGTGGCGTTCTCATAAGTTCATGAAAAACTTTTATTATACTGTGTAATATCTCAGGTTTAGATTTTTGTTGAACAAATCAGTAATTAATGAAAAGGCTATCACAAAGAGAACAATTCAAAATAATGTCTGCAACAGTTTGAGTGAAAGCATCTCACTGTAAATAGCAAAAAAAAAGGGAGAGTGGAAACAAAGTCCTGATTCAAACACATTGAGGTCTCACTAGTGTTTTTTTCTGGTCTTCATGTAGAGCTCGCTGCCTCTGTCGACGTAGATGATGGTGAGTGATCTTATTCATCGTTGGTAGAAGATTAGGCCGTGATTAATCCTGATTAATCAGAATATCTTTTTCACTTGTACTTTGGGGGAGTAAATGTCAACGTGGTTGCTGGAATTAGAATTTTTTTAATACTATTTCTATCTTTTAGAATACTTTGTCTTATTTTTGACTTAGTTCACCAAAAAATCCTTAATTGATGAGAAGAAAATAACATAAAGAACAGTAACAGTTTTCCTGTGTTTATATAGTGATTGCAGCTTCTGTCGATGAAGACGATCCAAGTTATAGTATGTTATATTATCACATTACTACACTGTGACTTCTACAATCCTGATGAATCTTATATACTTTTGCTATGGAGACATTAATAGAAATTGATGAAGTTTTGCTGACAGCCAGTAGAATTTTTTCTACTCTTATTAACCTTTAGAATATCTCACCTTATTCTAAATTTGTTGACAACAACATCTACATTTAATGAAAGGAAAAACACATAAAGAACAGTTACAGAGTAATGTCTGCTACTATTTGAGTGTATAAAGCTTAATGTCAATTTAAATAAAGGTTCTGTGGATTGACAAACTTAACTCAGAAAACATTTAAAATTCAATAAATATTTTCTGTTCTTATGTTTTTATAGAGCTCGTAGCTTCTGTCGATGAAAACGATCCAAGTTATAGTGAGTGGCCATGATTGTTGTTTGAGAATTTCATTTATTTATACAAATATTGTTTTAATGACATTATTACATTGTGATTAATCCTGTAGAATCATAACATATTTTTACGTGAGCTTTGGAGACATTAATAGAAATGAATGAAGCTTTGATGACAGAGAATATCATTTTTTCTACTCTTTTTAACCTTCATAAATAATTTCAACTTTGTTGACCACAACATACATAATTACTGCGTAGAAAAACACATAAAGAAACGTTACAGAGTAATGTCTGTTAATATTTGAGTGTATAAAGCTTAATGTAATTTAAATAAAGGTTCTGTGGATGGACAGACTTCACTCGGAAAACATTTAAGGTTCAATAACTGTTTTCTGTTCTTGTGTTTTTATAGAGCTCGTAGCTTCTGTTGATGATGGTGAGTGGTTCTGATCATTGTTGGAACATTTTATATTTCGCACTATCGCTACAAATAGATTAACATTAATTACACTTATAACATTCCGGAGTAATCATAAGTATAAAATATTTACTTGTACTTCAGTGGCGTTCGCATAAGTCCATGACAAACTTTTATTATACTGTGTAATATCTCAGGTTTAGTGTTTTGCTGAACAAATCAGTAATTAATGAAAAGGCTATCACAAAGAGAACAATTCAAAATAATGTCTGCAACAATTTGAGTGAAAGCATCTCACTGTAAATAGCAAAAAAAAAGGGAGAGTGGAAACAAAGTCCTGATTCAAACACATTGAGGTCTCACTACTGTTTTTTTCTGGTCTTCATGTAGAGCTCGCTGCCTCTGTCGACGTAGATGATGGTGAGTGATCTTATTCATCGTTGGTAGAAGATTTCATATTTAGAAAAAAAGAAACTGAGTTACTTACAATGTCAGGTTGTGATTATTCTTGATTAATGTTATTTTAAGATGATAACATTTACAAGCCTATAAACAAACGCATAGATGAACAGACAGACCGGTTGGTTCTCCAGTAGTCCACCACGATCAACAAAGTCTTGGAGTTGAGCAGGACATGATTTGATGGACACCATGAAGTGAATTCCACCAGGTTCCTGTTTTCATCCTCCTGCCCTCCCCTGATTCAAAACACCATTTTAGTGTAGTCCAACACTAAATACATAAACTTCTGCATGTGGCAATTCAACAATGAGAAATAGATGAATTCTTTATAGTTTATAACGTCTCAGCTTCAGTTATTTGTCCATAAAATCAATACCTAAGACTAGACAATGGTATAAAAACAGTAAAAGAGTCATGTGTGCTCTTTAATTTAAGGGTCAACAGCTTCGTGAAAGTTAAAAAAAGGGTTTAGAGACACACGGTCCTATTTCACATTCATTCAAGGTTCACTAAATATTGTTTTCCTGTGTTCATACAGTGATCGTTGCTTCTGTTGATGAAGAGGACGATGACCCACAGTTTGGTAAGTGGTTATAATTATTCTGTGAAAATGTTTTGTAGTTTCAAATGAATCTTTGAAATGAAATGCACGGTGAGTCTTTGTTACTATGATTATTTGAGGATTTAATTACAATCAGTACAATGGTAAACGATGAATTTTGTATACTTATATACTCCGTTATCTTGCTAGAAAAACGTTTTTATGACGTCACGTCCTGAGGTCGTGTTGTAATGTCTTTAAAATGTAATCGTCCCGAGGATATACCAAAACCCACCTCTGGGTGAAATTTCATGCAAATCCCTCTGTTAGCTTTTCCATAATCTTGGTTACAAACAAACAAACAATGCACAGAGGTAAGAGCATTACTCGTTTGTGGAGATAATTAGGAGAAATATCACATGAAGAATAATTATAGAGTAATGTCTACTCCATTTGAATCTTTTTTGTGAATACATTCAAGGTTAACTAACTGGTTTATTTATCTTGTGTTTCTAAAGATCTTGCAGCTTCTGTCGATGATGGTGAGTGGTCACAGTTACTGTTGTTTGAACACTTCATATATGAAAGAAACATATTGTGTTCATCACATTATTAGGCCGTGATTAATCCTGATTAATCAGAATATCTTTTTCACTTGTGCTTTGGGGGAGTAAATGTCAACGTTGTTGCTGGAATTAGAATTTTTTTAATACTATTTCTATCTTTTAGAATACTTTGTCTTATTTTTGACTTAGTTCACCTCAACATCCTTAATTGATGAGAAGAAAATAAGATAAAGAACAGTAACAGTTTTCCTGTGTTTTTATAGCGATTGCAGCTTCTGTCCATGAAGACGATCCCAGTTATAATATGTTATATTATCACATTACTACACTGTGACTTCTACAATCCTGATGAATCTTATATACTTTTGCTATGGAGACATTAATAGAAATTGATGAAGTTTTGCTGACAGCCAGTAGAATTTTTTCTACTCTTATTAACCTTTAGAATATCTCACCTTATTCTAAATTTGTTGACAACAACATCTACATTTAATGAAAGGAAAAACACATAAAGAACAGTTACAGAGTAATGTCTGCTACTATTTGAGTGTATAAAGCTTAATGTAAATTTAAATAAAGGTTCTGTGGATGGACAAACTTAACTCAGAAAACATTTAAAATTCAATAAATATTTTCTGTTCTTATGTTTTTATAGAGCTCGTAGCTTCTGTCGATGAAAACGATCTAAGTTATAGTGAGTGGTCATTATTGTTGTTTGAGCATTTCATTTATTTATACAAATATTGTTTTAATGACATTATTACATTGTGATTAATCCTGTAGAATCATAACATATTTTTACGTGAGCTTTGGAGACATTAATAGAAATGAATGAAGCTTTGATGACAGAGAATATCATTTTTTCTACTCTTTTTAACCTTCATAAATAATTTCAACTTTGTTGACCACAACATACAAAATTCCTGCGTAGAAAAACACATTAAGAAACGTTACAGAGTAATGTCTGTTAATATTTGAGTGTATAAAGCTTAATGTAATTTAAATAAAGGTTCTGTGGATGGACAGACCTCACTCGGAAAACATTTAAGGTTCAATGACTGTTTTCTGTTCTTGTGTTTTTATAGAGCTCGTAGCTTCTGTTGATGATGGTGAGTGGTTCTGATCATTGTTGGAACATTTTATATTTCGCACTATCGCTATAAATAGATTAACATTAATTTCACTTATCACATTCCGGAGTAATCATAAGTATAAAATATTTACTTGTACTTCAGTGGCGTTCGCATAAGTTCATGACAAACTTTTATTATACTGTGTAATATCTCAGGTTTAGATTTTTGCTGAACAAATCAGTAATAAATGAAAAGGCTATCACAAAGAGAACAATTCAAAATAATGTCTGCAACAATTTGAGTGAAAGCATCTCACTGTAAATAGCAAAAAAAAGGGAGAGTGGAAACAAAGTCCTGATTCAAACACAATGAGGTCTCACTACTGTTTTTTTCTGGTCTTCATGTAGAGCTCGCTGCCTCTGTCGACGTAGATGATGGTGAGTGATCTTATTCATCGTTGGTAGAAGATTAGGCCGTGATTAATCCTGATTAATCAGAATATCTTTTTCACTTGTACTTTGGGGGAGTAAATGTCAACGTGGTTGCTGGAATTAGAATTTTTTAATACTATTTCTATCTTTTAGAATACTTTGTCTTATTTTTGACTTAGTTCACCTCAACATCCTTAATTGATGAGAAGAAAATAACATAAACAATAGTAACAGTTTTCCTGTGTTTATATAGTGATCGCTGCTGCTGTCAATAGCGGTGACCCAGATATTTGTGATTGGTCTTATTTATCTAATAACAATAAACAAGACAATATAACTGTCTTTGAGATTCGACCTAACCAATAGAATTATTTCAACATATTACTGGTATTTTGGGAAGAAGATTAGTGAGGACATTGCATGAGTCTAATCCAAATGTTGAAATGTGATGAGTGATGTGTTGTTTATTATCTATTTATTCATTCATTCATTCATTTCCTTTTGTTTTCTGTCTGATGACCTGAACAGTGGATGTCCTGTGGTGAAGCAGATATCGGGATGCAGCAACAATTAAATCCTATATCACTGTTGTCCTGCCATCGCTCTGATTCATCAATCAGTTCCAATAAACATCATCATCATTAAAGTGTTATAAAAAGAAAAAATGGAGACTGTGTTCCTTCAACAAATGGATGGTTTCTCTTTAAATCAGTCTCAGTGCATCTTTAAGAAAACAAGAATATAATCTATTATCTCAAGCTTTTTGTGACTTTAGGGAAGAGCTGAAAGTAGAAGAAATTCACAGAAGAAGTAGAATGACACTCATTACTACAAGTGCAACAAGTTTCATTCATTTTAGGTTATTGAAACAAAACAAAGTTAGATTAAAACAGCTTAGAAGCTTTAGATTAAGGATATTATGCACTGGTCCCTCCCCTCTCTGGTGGGTAAACCAGAGCTTGTACGGGACCTGAACCAGTGCTGGCTAGTTTAGTTGGGCTCTCCTCTCACATAGCATTGATTGTGGAACCAAACTCCTTGAGATGACTGGCTATGTGAAAACGCAAAGGTCCCTGAACCCATCTGTGGTGGAGTTCACCATCCAGGAATTTGATGTGATGTGGCAAAATCAAAAAAGTGTTTTTGGAAAAATGAGAAGAAATAGAATACAACTGTTTTCATTAAAAATTAATTGAAACAAAAATGGCCATGAATAGAATTACACTATAATAGTCACATTGCAATTAAGCACAACTGGATTTGTTGGGACCAAAGTTAATAAATGACTTGGTTTTAAGGCCTTATGTTCATGGAATTATGGGAATATTTCCTAAAATAATGATACACCCCATCTTTCGCGCTATATCTCCGTCAACTAGTATCTTGAATAGGACATAAGTTTTAAAAATCACAACTTCATTTTTATGCCTCTGTTATTGAAATCAAGTAACTAGTAAGATGTAATAAATGTATTTAGGTGGAGTACAGAGGATACTGGGAGCATCCTAACACAACTCATCCATGTCTGCTGTGGGATCCGTACAACCGCTGACCTTAAGTCCCTGCAAAAAAAATTGAGTGCATCCAAAATGTCTGCAGTAGTTTCTCTGCCCTCCATTGTGGACACTTATGTGGACCAGTGTGTCACAGAGTCCAACAACACTTCCCATCCTTCTCAACACCTCTTTGCACTCCTAAAAACACAAATATTTCCCACATACAACCAGACCTACCAGATTTCTCAAAACAACTGTTATTTCAAGGTGTTTACCAGAAAGAGCAGGTCTAGGCCAAACTCGTTAGAATTATCTACAGAGACCCAGCAAATTCCTCCGTGAGCAAGCACTTGTCGACAGTAGCGAGAAAAAACTGCCTTTTAACAGAAAGAAACCTCTTGCAGATCCAAGATTCAGGGGGGACGGCCTACTGCCATGACCAGTTGGGTTTGAAAAGAGAGAGACACAGAGAGAGAAACAGAGGGGCAACGATATCAGCTTATGCTAATCAACTTTCCTCCGCCTCTCCAAGGTTGGGCCGCAGCGGCATCAGGAATCCAAGGTTGATAATGACAATAATAATAGTAAAATATTTGGCAATAGCTTAAATCAGCATAGCTAAGTAAGCTAGCCTATGCCAGCCTCATATATACGTTTTATTATAAAGGAAGGTTTTAATCTTACTTTTAAATGTAGAGAGGGTTTCTGCCCCCCGAACCAAGATTGGGAGATGGTTCAACAGGAGAGGAGCCTGATACCTGAACGTTCTGGCTCCCATTCTACTTCTGCAAACGCTAATGATTACAAGTAACGCTGCATTTTTGGGGGCGCAGTGTTCCTGTTGGACAATATGGAGCAATGAGGTCCTTCAGATACGTTGGTGCCTGACCGTTAAGGGCTTTGTACGTGATCAGAAGGATTTTGAGTATGATTCCAGATTTTACCGGGAGCCAATGAAGGGAAGCTAATACAGGAGAGATATGGACATTTCAGTAATCCAGCGTGAGAGCAACAAATTCACAAACTAATTTCATGCATTCTGCACATTCTTTTGCATGTCTTTGCAACAGAATGTGCCATATTTTATAAATAATACGCAGATGAAAAGAGGCAGTCGTTGGAAATCTGTTTCATGTTGTCGTCAAAGGACCTATCCTGATCAAAGATAACACCCAGTCTCATCACAGTGGTGCTGATGGCCAAGGTCATACCAGCCAGAGTAGTTATATTATCAGATAAATTGTTTCTAAGGTGCTTGGGTCCCATTACAATAACTTCAGTTTTATCTGAAATTAATAAAAAGTTGCAGTACATCCAGGTGTTAATGACTTTAAGACACGCCTCCAAATTGGATATGTGATTAGACTCACCTGGATTCATTGATAAGTACAATTGTGTGTCATCTGCATTACAGTGAAAGTTTATGGAGTGTTTCCTGACAATTTTACCTAAAGGGAGCAAATATAGTGTGAAAAATATTGGCCCAAGCACCGATCCGTTGGAACTCCGTGGGAACTCCGTGGGAACTCCGTGGGAACTCCGTGGGAACTCCGTGGGAACTCCGTGGGAACTCCGTGGGACTATGACAAACTCTTAATCATTTGGGTCTTTTTGCTAACGTTTTTTCTTAATGTAAAAAATATTGTGTATGTTTGTCTCAGCATGTTGGTGATTACCATTAGACTGTCAGTTGAATGTTTTGTTCTTTTCGCATATTTTATGATATGAGCTCTTATTGACCAACCATAATGCTGGACAGTACAATTTTCTTGAAACATTATTTTGTGGGGTAAAACTTTTTTCATTCATATGTAAGTCATTGAAAGAATTATTTTCAATGACTCACTGTCAGCCCTCTATTCTTTTATCAAAACAACGACACCCTCCTGGAGCTTAGGTTTCTCCTTGGTCCACTTTACCCGTGGCTGAAGAGTTGCCAAGTACTCCAGCCTCCACCTTTTCCAGAAGGAGCCTGCCAAGCTCTGGCACTGGTGCAACTGTACCTTACATAGATGGTCCACTTCGACGTCTGCTGGGGGTGCGGGAGCAAATTCGCCTTTTGTGTTAGGAGAGTGGCAGGTGAGAGCATTTCAGGTATCTCTGCATCACATGGTATTGGGACCAGTGGTCTGGCATTCATGATGGCCATAACTTCAGCCATCAAGGTTGTTAGGACTTCATGGGTCAGTCTGGTAAGTCCATCTTTTACCAGAAGTGTATCCAAGATCCGTCTAGCCACTCCTATCAAACTCTCTCATGCTCCTCCCATATGTGAGGAATGAGGTGATTAAACGTCCATGTACAACCCTGGTCTTGCAGGTAGTTCTTTAACTTCGGGGTCAGTTATAATCCGAAGCTCTCTACATTCACCAATGAAATTCAGGAGACCCCTTGGATAACCTCTAGTGCAAGGCCTCCTTCTTCAGCTGGAAAGCTTACTTAACCGCTCATGTCTACCAGTGGGTTCCACCACGACCGGAACCAATCACCTTCCTATCAGAACTAGAAGCAGCTGGCTTTGCAGTGGAGGACCTGAACGGGTTACAATTCTATACCCGCGACCTACCGTATGAAGTTTATCTGGACGTGTCAAAGATCCAACTGACAGGTGGCCTCCGCCAGACCGCCCTGGTTCACCCTCTATACTTGTTTTGGTTTACTAGGTCTGTCCAGCAGCCTCCGCTGCTAGCTGACTCAACTCCTCACCTTTTGGTCATGTTTTTATATAGTTATTGTTCTATTTTTTATTGATGCTTTTATCTGCTTTTACCTTGTAGCACTTTGAGATTTGATCCAAATGTAAAGTGCGTTATAAATTAAATGTATTATTATTTTTTTATTATCACCCGATGAGCTTGGAAAGACCGTTCATTCTCTATAAATGCCAACCTGGACGGTGATGTTACACAGGAGAACTGCTGTATATAGTGCCCGTATGTTCTTACTCTGTACTCTGGTTGGTGCCGAAGCACCAAGCAGTCAGAGCGGTCCTTCCCACAACTTTTAGTGGAGATGACCCTCTCATTCTCAGGGAAGAACTCCAACAGAGATGGGTTCAGGGGCCTCTGCGTTTTCCCAGTGCCAACTAAACTAGCCAGCACTGGTTCAGGTCCCATACAAGCTCTGGTTTACCCACCAGAGAGGGCAGAGACCAGTTCATAATATCGTTAATCTAAAGATTCTAAGATGTTTTAATCTAACTTTGTTTTGCTTCAATAACCTAAAATGAATGAAACTTGTTGCACTTGTAGTAATGAGTGTCATTCTACTTCTTCTGTGAATTTTCTTCTACTTTCAGCTCTTCCCTAAAGTCACAAAAAGCTTGAGATAATAGATTATATTCTTGTTTTCTTAAAGGTGCACTGAGACTGATTTACAGAGACACCATCCATTTGTTGAAAGAACACAGTCTCCATTTTTTCTTTTTATAATACTTTAATGATGATGATGTTTATTGGAACTGATTGATGAATCAGAGCGATGGCAGGACAACAGTGATATAGGATTTAATTGTTGCTGCATCCCGATATCTGCTTCACCACAGGACATCAACTGTTCAGGTCAGCAGACAGAAAACAAAAGGAAATGAATGAATGAATAAATAGATAATAAACAACACATCACTCATCACATTTCAACATTTGGATTAGACTCATGCAATGTCCTCACTAATCTTCTTCCCAAAATACCAGTTATATGTTGAAGTAATTCTTTTGGTTAGGTCGAATCTCAAAGACAGTTATCGTGTCTTGTTTATTAGTTTCAGACAAAGAAGACCAATCACAAATATCTGGGTCACCGCTATTGACAGCAGCAGCGATCACTATATAAATACAAGAAAACAATATTTAATGAACCATGAATGAGGTTGAATGACGTCTGTCTGTCCATAACTTACATTATTTCTAAATACAGTACGCTTTTTACGCTCAACTTGTAGCAGACATTAAATTGTAACTGTTGCTTTTGTGGTTTTTTAACCATTTATTATTGATTTAGTGGGCGAAAAACAAAACCTGATGTTATAAATGATAAAATTCATCTATTTGTTTGTTTAAACATCCCATATATAAAAGGAAAAACATTTTCTTTCAACTTGTGATTATTCAGGAATGTGATAGAGACAGTTCAATTAATTAATGTGAAAGACATAAAACATTTTCACAATGATAATTATAACCACTTACCAAACTGTGGGTCATCGTCCTCTTCATCAACAGAAGCAGCGATCACTGTATGAACACAGGAAAACAATATTTAGTGAACCTTGAATGAATGTGAAATAGGACCGTGTGTCTCTAAACCCTTTTTTTAACTTTCACGAAGCTGTTGACCCTTAAATTAAAGAGCACACATGACTCTTTAACTGTTTTTATACGATTGTCTAGTCTTAGGTATTGATTTTATGGACAAATAACTGAAGCTGAGACGTTATAAACTATAAAGAATTCATCTATTTCTCATTGTTGAATTGCCAAATGCAGAAGTTTATGTATTTAGTGTTGGACTACACTAAAAGGGTGTTTTGAATCAGGGGAGGGCAGGAGGATGAAAACAGGAACCTGGTGGAGTTCACTTCATGGTGTCTATCAAATCATGTCCTGCTCAACTCCAAGACTTTGTTGATCGTGGTGGACTACTGGAGAACCAACCGGTCTGTCTGTTCATCTATGCGTTTGTTTATAGGCTTGTAAATGTTTTCATCTTAAAATAACATTAATCAAGATTAATCACAACCTGACATTGTAAGTAACTCAGTTTCTTTTTTTCTAAATATGAAATCTTCTACCAACGATGAATAAGATCACTCACCATCATCTACGTCGACAGAGGCAGCGAGCTCTTCATGAAGACCAGAAACAAACAGTAGTGAGACCTCAATGTGTTTGAATCAGGACTTTGTTTCCACTCTCCCTTTTTTTTTGCTATTTACAGTGAGATGCTTTCACTCAAATTGTTGCAGACATTATTTTGAATTGTTCTCTTTGTGATAGCCTTTTCATTAATTACTGATTTGTTCAGCAAAACACTAAACCTGAGATATTACACAGTATAATAAAAGTTACTCCGGAATGTGATAAGTGTAATTAATGTTAATCTATTTATAGCGATAGTGCGAAATATAAAATGTTCCAACAATGATCAGAACCACTCACCATCATCAACAGAAGCTACGAGCTCTATAAAAACACAAGAACAGAAAACAGTTATTGAACCTTAAATGTTTTCCGAGTGAAGTCTGTCCATCCACAGAACCTTTATTTAAATTACATTAAGCTTTATACACTCAAATATTAACAGACATTACTCTGTAACGTTTCTTCATGTGTTTTTCTACGCAGTAATTATGTATGTTGTGGTCAACAAAGTTGAAATTATTTATGAAGGTTAAAAAGAGTAGAAAAAATGATATTCTCTGTCATCAAAGCTTCATTCATTTCTATTAATGTCTCCAAAGCTCACGTAAAAATATGTTATGATTCTACAGGATTAATCACAATGTAATAATGTCATTAACACAATATTTGTATAAATAAATGAAATGCTCAAACAACAATCATGGCCACTCACTATAACTTGGATCGTTTTCATCGACAGAAGCTACGAGCTCTATAAAAACATAAGAACAGAAAATATTTATTGAATTTTAAATGTTTTCTGAGTTAAGTTTGTCCATCCACAGAACCTTTATTTAAATTTACATTAAGCTTTATACACTCAAATAGTAGCAGACATTACTCTGTAACGTTTCTTTATGTGTTTTTCCTTTCATGAAATGTAGATGTTGTTGTCAACAAATTTAGAATAAGGTGAGATATTCTAAAGGTTAATAAGAGTAGAAAAAATTCTACTGGCTGTCAGCAAAACTTCATCAATTTCTATTAATGTCTCCATAGCAAAAGTATATAAGATTCATCAGGATTGTAGAAGTCACAGTGTAGTAATGTGATAATATAACATACTATAACTGGGATCGTCTTCATGGACAGAAGCTGCAATCGCTATAAAAACACAGGAAAACTGTTACTGTTCTTTATGTTATTTTCTTCTCATCAATTAAGGATGTTGAGGTGAACTAAGTCAAAATAAGACAAAATATTCTAAAAGATAGAAATAGTATTAAAAAATTCTAATTCCAGCAACCACGTTGACATTTACTCCCCCAAAGTACAAGTGAAAAAGATATTCTGATTAATCAGGATTAATCACGGCCTAATCTTCTACCAACGATGAATAAGATCACTCACCATCATCTACGTCGACAGAGGCAGCGAGCTCTACATGAAGACCAGAAAAAAACAGTAGTGAGACCTCAATGTGTTTGAATCAGGACTTTGTTTCCACTCCCCCTTTTTTTTTGCTATTTACAGTGAGATGCTTTCACTCAAATTGTTGCAGACATTATTTTGAATTGTTCTCTTTGTGATAGCCTTTTCATTAATTACTGATTTGTTCAGCAAAAATCTAAACCTGAGATATTACACAGTATAATAAAAGTTTGTCATGAACTTATGCGAACGCCACTGAAGTACAAGTAAATATTTTATACTTATGATTACTCCGGAATATGATAAGTGTAATTAATGTTAATCTATTTGTAGCGATAGTGCGAAATATAAAATGTTCCAACAATGATCAGAACCACTCACCATCATCAACAGAAGCTACGAGCTCTATAAAAACACAAGAACAGAAAACAGTCATTGAACCTTAAATGTTTTCCGAGTGAAGTCTGTCCATCCACAGAACCTTTATTTAAATTACATTAAGCTTTATACACTCAAATATTAACACACATTACTCCG
Organism: Lophius americanus; assembly: GCA_037951165.1. Taxonomy (NCBI): domain Eukaryota; kingdom Metazoa; phylum Chordata; class Actinopteri; order Lophiiformes; family Lophiidae; genus Lophius; species Lophius americanus. Next base: position 4,464,304 of record JBBDHG010000026.1, on the reverse strand, counting down.
TAACGTTTCTTTATGTGTTTTTCTACGCAGTAATTATGTATGTTGTGGTCAACAGAGTTTAAATTATTTATGAAGGTTAAAAAGAGTAGAAAAAATGATATTCTCTGTCATCAAAGCTTCATTCATTTCTATTAATGTCTCCAAAGCTCACGTAAAAATATGTTATGATTCTACAGGATTAATCACAATGTAATAATGTCATTAAAACAATATTTGTATAAATAAAAGAAATGCTCAAACAACAATCATGACCACTCACTATAACTGGGATCGTTTTCATCGACAGAAGCTATGAGCTCTATAAAAACACAAGAACAGAAAACAGTTATTGAACCTTAAATGTTTTCTGAGTTAAGTTTGTCCATCCACAGAACCTTTATTTAAATTACATTAAGCTTTATACACTCAAATAGTAGCAGACATTACTCTGTAACTGTTCTTTATGTGTTTTTCCTTTCATTAAATGTAGATGTTGTTGTCAACAAATTTAGAATAAGGTGAGATATTCTAAAGGTTAATAAGAGTAGAAAAAATTCTACTGGCTGTCAGCAAAACTTCATCAATTTCTATTAATGTCTCCATAGCAAATGTATATAAGATTCATCAGGATTGTAGAAGTCACAGTGTAGTAATGTGATAATATAACATACTATAACTTGGATCGTCTTCATCGACAGAAGCTGCAATCGCTATAAAAACACAAGAAAATAAATAATTAGTGACCCTTAAATGTGTGTGAATTAAGTCTGTCTGTCCAAAGACACTTTTTTGAAATATATATTAAGTTTTGTATAATCAAATGATATCGTGTATTACTGATTTGTGGACTAAAATCTAAGACAGAGATGTCAAAGTATACAAAATTCATAAATCATCATGTCTTTGTATTAACCATAAAGTTAAAAGTAAACACTTCAGAATCCTTAATTCTCTTTCTATCCTTAATTAGGATTAATCAAAGCCTAATAAAGTACCTTTAAGTGTGTATATATATATATATGACATGAAATGTTCTATATGCAACACTTTTAAACTCTATAAATTATGATTGTAACGAAATCTTCAAATAATAATAGTAACAAAGACTCACCCTTGAACACTTTCTGTTTTTAGACATGAAAAAAAGAATGGTTAGTTTTATTTCACTTTAGAAGCAGAAATAAATGATTATAACTTAGGATTAAACTAGATAGAGTGCTTGATCTTAAAACCTGTAATAAAGAACATAAAATTGTACTCACAGGCTCTGCAGAGCTGCCGTGCACCTGAAGAGCGACGAAGAGGCCGAGAGCCAACAGGAGCGTGTTCATGGTCATGGTTGAGTCCAGAACCGGTGACCTGCTGGAGCTACAGGAGTCCTTTATATATGAAACCATAGAGACATGTGACACCACCTTGAGCATCATAGTCATTTAGGAGCCAAGACATCATCCTTTCTTTCTCTGCCAAATCCAGAGATGCTTCCTTAACTTTTTTTGAACTGCTGTTGTTTAATAAAGTACTAAGTCCATGTTAGAGCCAACTTACCCGCCAAGAGAAGCAGAAGATATTTACTTATATTTTACAGTTAGGAGAAACTCAGTCAATATAATATCGGCATTCTTGTAAATTCTCATCCATTTATTTTCCATGACCTCTTATCATGCTCAGCATTGCAAAGGCGGGAAGTGGAGCCCATCCCAGCCAGCATTGGACGAGACGTTGGATACCCCATGTGAAGGATTTCCAGTTCATCATTCATGAGGAGAACATGCAAACTTCACAAAAGTAGAATGTAGAACTTTCATGCGGTGACTCAATGGTACTAACCACTATGATACTGTGTTTAAGGTAAATTATGATCATTAATTGGACTAAATTGAAAACAATATGAATTTTAAAAGCCTTTTCGTGTCTGACCCACCGTCCATACAACATACCACCTTCTCATCAGGAGAGATGACCAAGTACGCGATCATTCGGGCACCAGTGCAGTAAATACATCTCCTTGATCCACCTCCAACTTCCCCACATCTCAATCCATTCCACTGTCGTTGAAATGTGTTGAGAAAACACAACCAACCCATGGAGGCCCCACTCCCCAACTTTTAGAACTTAAAGCCTATGCTAACGTCTTGGTGCCCCATACTGCAGTACATCTTCAGATGTCTTGTGGAGTCCATGCCTTCATCCTTCAAAGCTCTTTGGTTGCAAAAGTGTGACCTACACAACTTTAAGTAGTTTGTTAAAATGTTGGGGTGGATTGGAGCATTTCTCTATCAATTATTATAGATATCGTCACAGAAGTGGGTTTCCTGTCTACTTTCAGAAAACTCATTTTAAATGGTTTCCTTATAGGCATCAACAATAATAACAGTAATTTTCATTCATCAAAGGAAATGAAGAGATTGTTCTTTACTGAGCTCAGGTTGAAGTATGAAGTAAACCGGGGTACGCATAAAGGTTGTCTTGGTGAAATCTCACTCTAACATCTCACTCTAACAATCTGAGTTTGTATCTATCTTGCGAGTTTCTCATTTATATGGGTTTCGGTTTTTGTTTAAATAATTTTTTAGGGTTTCTTATTCAAATCATGATAATGATGGTGATTTACTAGTTTGCTGTTCAGAATCCATTAAAAGCTAAATATGTCAGAATTGATGATGTTTGATGAAGTGGGACTGTACCGTGTTATTTTTATTTATTACAAAATTTAATCTTAGGCTTTTTAGAGAAGTTCATCTCTTCATACCTAAGATCCCTCATGATTTTAATAATCTTTTACACTAGATTGTGTTGCTGCTTTACTTGAAGTGCACTGCTACTTATTTAGACATACATGCACATCCTTTGTTCTTGAAATGTAATGTAATCCCCGAAAGGTCTGGCATATTATGGTATAATCAACGCCGACGCGTCCGGCGCAATAACTCAGTAACTGTTTCATGTCCCATTTTCACATTTTATTCCCTCAAAGACCTGAATATGAGGAAGGTTGGGAGGGATGTTGGGAAAGGTCAGTTGAATATTTCCAACACTATGGGGAGCTTTATCTCTAAACGTTTCAGGACCCTAATTTCTCAACCATTGGTTGAATTTACTGCAGGTTTGTTACTTATGAATTAACTTGTATAGATCTATCTTGTATATATTTTTTGGAATACTTCCTAATCGGTCAAAATTTGGTGGCAATGAATCAACTCAAGGAGATCTATCCATCGTACGCTGTGATTTACTCTAATAGTAAATATTTTACTCACTAGGGGGAGATTTTTATAAAGAAATTCTATTTTGTAGACAGAATTTCTGGACCACTTTCCACGATTTAGTACAAATTTTTTGCATTTTTTGCAAGCGATCTATCTTCTATATATTATACTTTACTCTAAAAGCTCTTATTTTACACATTGGGGGAGCTCCTTTTTTTTTTCTCTTAAAAGTATTGTGGAAGTAAATTTACCTTTACTTTCAATGTTCAATCAGTGGGATTATATTCATGTGTAATTATTGTGGTTGCTTGTTCAACACAGTGTAATGGGGACATTTCGGCGATATACACTTGCTGTCATTGACGACAGTATTGGTCTAGCTTTCAATGGGTTGACATAAAGTTCACGTAAGGATCTGAATTAAATATCAGCTCCTAAGCCTTTTGATAAAAAAACTTTTTTTAACTATGTCTTATCGGTCCTGTTCAATGGTAAATTAATTTGTTTAGCCCTTGAGGCATTTTCAAACTGCTTTTCACACTAACCATTGCTGCAATCCTGCAGTCGTGCAACATACAGTGAAGTTCTCAGGATGTACCTATACCTGCAGATACATCCTGATCTTGTACTGGGTGCAGAAAGTATCTGTATCCAGTATAAGATCATCCACATACTACATGTAACTCCAGCTAGGGGTCTGTTGAAGATCTTAAACTCGGTCTCATGAGATTTGTTGGAACATGTCATTTTCTTTGCATTCAGCAAAAACATTTTTCCATAATTCAACATCCATGCTCTGAAACCCACACCTGAACAAAACAGTTTAAAGTCAGGATTGTTCACAATAGATGCCAAAAACAGAATATTAATTTGTTATACCAAAATGCATGTGGACCTGATTTTAGGTGTTTAGAGTGTTTTCTGACTATGTAATTATTTATTATCCCTTCTAGTAAAGTCCATTCTTTACAAATGGTAAATCTGACCAGATCTGATTCACAGTCATTGACTCCAAATCGAGAACTATAGAGTTGGCTCATTTCCGTGTCCATTCTGCTATATATTTGAGCTGTGAAGCCCAGTGATAGTATAAAATATTGGTAAGTACTAGTCCCACTTTCTTGAAAAGTAACTGTTATTTTCCTAACTTGAGTGTGGGGCATTTAAACTTCCACACAAATGTAGTAAAGCACTTGGTATTGATTTGAAATACTTGGTTGGGATGAAGTTAGGCAAAATCTGAATTGGGTATGATAACCTTGGTAAAACCTTCATCTTTACAATGGCCACACGTCCAAGTAAAGATATCGATTGGGAATTCCAACTCAGAATATCAATTTTAATGACTTTCCCCACTGCGTGTAGATTCCTTGTAGATATATAAGTACATATGGAGACAGGGAGGGTCATTCAACTTGTGTCCCTTTATATCAGAACATTGTCAACTTGGATTTAAACAAGTATCCACTCAATGTGATCAAACGCTTTTTCTGCATCTAGTGATATAACTAATGCATTGAGTTTCTTACCATACCATAAAATACCTCATATCCTTCTGACATTTGTATATGATTGTATATTTTGGACAAAACCTGTCTGGTCTTATTTCACAAACTTAATACAATAATATACAGATATAGACTGAATAATATTATTCAGTCTGTATCAATCAATCAATCAATCAATCAGAATTTATTTTAATAGCGTCAATTAACAACAACTGTTTGCTCAAGGTGTTTTCCAGAAAGAGCAGTTCTTTACCAAACTCTTTCTATAATTATCTACAGAGACTCAACAAATTCCTCCGTGAGTAAGCACTTGGCGACAGTGGCGAAAGAAAAAGAGCCTTTTAACGGCCGGAAACCTCAAGCAGATACAAGACTCAGGGTGGACGGCCTACTGCCATGACCGGTCGGGTTTGACAAAAGAGAGAGAGAGAGAGAAACAACGATATCAGCTTATGTTATTCCACATTCCTTCGCTTCTCCCGCATCGAGCCACGGCGGCAGCAGTGATCCCAGGTTTATAATAATAATCATCATCATGATCATCTTGTAATCAGAGGACATAGAGCAGGTCCAAAGTAGCAGAACCAGTCACCAACCATGTGACCATGCAGGGTGACAAAGCACAAAGACTCCAGGGAAGAAGTCAAGTTAGTAACATGCATTAATCCACTAACATGCATTAAACTGAGTGGGATGTATAAAGAGGGAGAGTGAGGGAGAGAGAGAGAGAGAGAGAGAAAAGCTCAGTCCATCATGGGAGATCCCCTAGCAGTGTAAACCTATAGCAGTTCCCAGAGCTCCAGCCTCTCTAGCCACCATGAGGAGGATTCAGTAGGTGAATGCTTGTCCTCATCTACCCGACCTACAGAACCACTATCTGCAGAGCCTGAAGTAAGTGTGTGATGCAGTTACAGTATATGTCTGACACCCATGCCTTGCGAGAGAGGGGAGGTGTTAGTAAAATTCCTGATCTTTTCATTATTCAAAGTTGCAGCCAACAGCAACAAAAAGAAGTGTGTGGACCCAAACGGACGAAAAACACAATATACATGCATCTAGTAGAAGAAGCACTTATGCAACACACACACAGTAAAACTCTGCCCCTCATGTGTTTTATAGGCTGGTATAAATGGGGCTGATGTGTTTTCTAGAATGACATGGTTACTGTATGTGTTCAGCTTGTGTTGTGTAAAATGACCTGAATGGGTTAAATTTCTAAAGAAGTTCAAATAAATAAAAATCAAAAGTTATGAAAAACGTTGACTCATTTTTAAATTTGTTCAGTTTTTCTACTCATATCTTGATTATAATTGAGTTTCTTTTTTTTAATTACATTTTATTAAAAACAAACAAAAAACGAATGTTGTATGTACTAAAAATCTCCCACTGGTGGCCGAAATAATCAACAGACTTTTCCTCAAATCATTCCCATTCTTCTTCGTATTCTGGTCTTTGAGGAAATAATATGTGAAAATGATCCATGAAATAGTAACTGAGTTATTGCGGCGGACGCGGCAGCGATGACGATTCCATAATATCCCAGACGTTTCAGGAATAACATTACATTTCAAGAACAAAGTTTGTGCATGATGTATCTCTAAATAGGTAGCAGCGCACCTCAGGTAAAGCAGCAACATAATCTAGTGTAAAAGATTTTTAAATTGTGAGGGCTCTTGGGTACGAAGAGATGAACTTCTCTAAAAAGCCTAACGTTAAGTGTTTTGATAATTAAAACTAACACGGTACAGTCCCACATAGTTACACTTCATCAATTCTGACATATTGAGCTTTTAATGGATTCTGTGCAACATAATCTAGTGTAAAAGATTAGTAAAAGCATGAGGGATGTTGGGTACGAAAAGATGAACGTTGTAACAAAAAATTGTTACCCGCATTAAGATTGTGTAGGTCACCCTTTTGCCATCCAAATAGTTTTGAACGATGAAGGCATGGACTCCACAAGACTTCTGAAGATGTACTGCAGTATGGGGCACCAAGACGTTAGCATAGGCTTTAAATTCTGTAAGTTGCGAGGTGGGGCCTCCATGGGTTGCTTGTGTTTTCTCACATCTCAAGGACAGTGGAATGGATTGAAATCTGGGGAAGTTGGAGGTGAAGTCAACACCCTGACTCGTTGTAGTTGTTCCTCAAACCATTCCTAGATTGAACCATTTTTACAGATTGGCATGGAGTAATATCCTGATTAGAAAGGTCACTACTATTAGTGAATAACATTCCCGTGATTGGTCTGCAATAACATTTAGGTAGGTGGTACATATAGAATTAACACATAAATGGCAGGACCCGGTGTTTCAGTTTAAAAAACACTGAACAAAGCCCCTCACTGCCTCCCCTGGTTTGTCCTCCTATCATGGTCCATCCTGATGCCATCTGTCCTATCGGACAGTGGATTGTTCCCGGCATTCTGCAGTCTACATATAGAAGTGTCCGTGATCCAGACGATCAAGGAGATGTATTTACTGCACTGGTGCCCGAATGATCGCGTACTTGGTCATCCCTCCTGATAAGAAGGTGGTATGTTGTATGGACGGTGGGTCAGACACGAAAAGGCTTTTAAAATTCATATTGTTTTCAATTTAGTCCTATTAATGATCATAATTTACCTTAAACACAGTATCATAGTGGTTAGTACCATTGAGTCACCGCATGAAAGTTCTACATTCTACTTTTGTGAAGTTTGCATGTTCTCCTCATGAATGATGAACTGGAAATCCTTCACATGGGGTATCCAACGTCTCGTCCAATGCTGGCTGGGATGGGCTCCACTTCCCGCCCTTGCAATGCTGAGCATGATAAGAGGTCATGGAAAATAAATGGATGAGAATTTACAAGAAGGCCGATATTATATTGACTGAGTTTCTCCTAACTGTCAAATATAAGTAAATATCTTCTGCTTACCTTGGCGGGTAAGTTGGCTCTAACATGGATTTAGTACTTTATTAAACAACAGCAGTCAAAAAAAGTTAAGGAAGCATCACTGGATTTGGCAGAGAAAGAAAGGATGATGTCTTGGCTCCTAAATGACTATGATGCTCAAGGTGGTGTCACATGTCTCTATGGTTTCATATATAAAGGACACCTGTAGCTCCAGCAGGTCACCGGTTCTGGACTCAACCATGACCATGAACACGCTCCTGTTGGCTCTCGGCCTCTTCGTCGCTCTTCAGGTGCACGGCAGCTCTGCAGAGCCTGTGAGTACAATTTTATGTTCTTTATTACAGGTTTTAAGATCAAGCACTCTATCTAGTTTAATCCTAAGATAAAATCATTTTTTTCTGCTTCTAAAGTGAAATAAAACTAACCATTCTTTTTTTCATGTCTAAAAACAGAAAGTGTTCAAGGGTGAGTCTTTGTTACTATTATTATTTGAAGATTTCGTTACAATCATAATTTATAGAGTTTAAAAGTGTTGCATATAGAACATTTCATGTCATATATATATATATACACACTTAAAGGTACTTTATTAGGCTTTGATTAATCCTAATTAATCTGAAGTGTTTACTTTTAACTTTATGGTTAATACAAAGACATGATGATTTATGAATTTGTATACTTTGACAACTCAGTTTTAGATTTTAGTCCACAAATCAGTAATACATGATATCATTTGATTATAAAAAACTTAATATATATTTCAAAAAAGTGTCTTTGGACAGACAGACTTAATTCACACACATTTAAGGGTCACTAATTATGTATTTTCTTGTGTTTTTATAGCGATTGCAGCTTCTGTCGATGAAGATGATCCCAGTTATAGTATGTTATATTATCACATTACTACACTGTGACTTCTACAATCCTGATGAATCTTATTTACTTTTGCTAAGGAGGCATTAAAAGAAATTGATGAAGTTTTGCTGACAGCCAGTAGAATTTTTTCTACTCTTATTAACCTTTAGAATATCTCACCTTATTTTAAATTTGTTGACAACAACATCTACATTTAATGAAAGGAAAAACACATAAAGAACAGTTACAGAGTAATGTCTGCTACTATTTGAGTGTATAAAGCTTAATGTAAATTTAAATAAAGGTTCTGTGGATGGACAAACTTAACTCAGAAAACATTTAAAATTCAATAAATATTTTCTGTTCTTATGTTTTTATAGAGCTCGTAGCTTCTGTCGATGAAAACGATCCAAGTTATAGTGAGTGGTCATGATTGTTGTTTGAGCATTTCATTTATTTATACAAATATTGTGTTAATGACATTATTACATTGTGATTAATCCTGTAGAATTATAACATATTTTTACGTGAGCTTTGGAGACATTAATAGAAATGAATGAAGCTTTGATGACAGAGAATATAATTTTTTCTACTCTTTTTAACCTTCATAATTAATTTCAACTTTGTTGACCACAACATACATAATTACTGCGTAGAAAAACACATTAAGAAACGTTACAGAGTAATGTCTGTTAATATTTGAGTGTATAAAGCTTAATGTAATTTAAATAAAGGTTCTGTGGATGGACAGACTTCACTGGGAAAACATTTAAGGTTCAATGACTGTTTTCTGTTCTTGTGTTTTTATAGAGCTCGTAGCTTCTGTTGATGATGGTGAGTGGTTCTGATCATTGTTGGAACATTTTATATTTCGCACTATCGCTATAAATAGATTAACATTAATTACACTTATCACATTCCGGAGTAATCATAAGTATAAAATATTTACTTATACTTCAGTGGCGTTCGCATAAGTTCATGACAAACTTTTATTATACTGTGTAATATCTCAGGTTTAGATTTTTACTGAACAAATCAGTAATTAATGAAAAGGCTATCACAAAGAGAACAATTCAAAATAATGTCTGCAACAATTTGAGTGAAAGCATCTCACTGTAAATAGCAAAAAAAAGGGAGAGTGGAAACAAAGTCCTGATTCAAACACAATGAGGTCTCACTACTGTTTTTTTCTGGTCTTCATGTAGAGCTCGCTGCCTCTGTCGACGTAGATGATGGTGAGTGATCTTATTCATCGTTGGTAGAAGATTTCATATTTAGAAAAAAAGAAACTGAGTTACTTACAATGTCAGGTTGTGATTATTCTTGATTAATGTTATTTTAAGATGAAAACATTTACAAGCCTATAAACAAACGCATAGATGAACAGACAGACCGGTTGGTTCTCCAGTAGTCCACCACGATCAACAAAGTCTTGGAGTTGAGCAGGATATGATTTGATGGACACCATGAAGTGAACTCCTGAACTCCTCCACCAGGTTCCTGTTTTCATCCTCCTGCCCTCCCCTGATTCAAAACACCATTTTAGTGTAGTCCAACACTAAATACATAAACTTCTGCATTTGGCAATTCAACAATGAGAAATAGATGAATTCTTTATAGTTTATAACGTCTCAGCTTCAGTTATTTGTCCATAAAATCAATACTTAATGACTAGACAATCGTATAAAAACAGTTAAAGAGTCATGTGTGCTCTTTAATTTAAGGGTCAACAGCTTCGTGAAAGTTAAAAAAAGGGTTTAGAGACACACGGTCCTATTTCACATTCATTCAAGGTTCACTAAATATTGTTTTCCTGTGTTCATACAGTGATCGCTGCTTCTGTTGATGAAGAGGACGATGACCCACAGTTTGGTAAGTGGTTATAATTATTCTGTGAAAATGTTTTGTAGTTTCAAATGAATGTTTGAAATGAAATGCACGGTGAATCTTTGTTACTATGATTATTTGAGGATTTAATTACAATCAGTACAATGGTAAACGATGAATTTTGTATACTTATATACTCCGTTATCTTGCTAGAAAAACGTTTTTATGACGTCACGTCCTGAGGTCGTGTTTTAATGTCTTTAAAATGTAATCGTCCCGAGGATATACCAAAACCCACCTCTGGGTGAAATTTCATGCAAATCCCTCTGTTAGCTTTTCCATAATCTTGGTTACAAACAAACAAACAATGCACAGAGGTAAGAGCATTACTCCTTTGTGGAGATAATTAGGAGAAATATCACATGAAGAATAATTATAGAGTAATGTCTACTCCATTTGAATCTTTTTTGTGAATACATTCAAGGTTAACTAACTGGTTTATTAATCTTGTGTTTCTAAAGATCTTGCAGCTTCTGTCGATTATGGTGAGTGGTTCTGATCATTGTTGGAACATTTTATATTTCGCACTATCACTACAAATATATTAACATTAATTACACTTATCACATTCCGGAGTAATCATAAGTATAAAATATTTACTTATACTTCAGTGGCGTTCGCATAAGTCCATGACAAACTTTTATTATACTGTGTAATATCTCAGGTTTAGTGTTTTGCTGAACAAATCAGTAATTAATGAAAAGGCTATCACAAAGAGAACAATTCAAAATAATGTCTGCAACAATTTGAGTGAAAGCATCTCACTGTAAATGGCAAAAAAAAAGGGAGAGTGGAAACAAAGTCCTGATTCAAACACATTGAGGTCTCACTACTGTTTGTTTCTGGTCTTCATGTAGAGCTCGCTGCCTCTGTCGACGTAGATGATGGTGAGTGATCTTATTCATCGTTGGTAGAAGATTTCATATTTAGAAAAAAAGAAACTGAGTTACTTACAATGTCAGGTTGTGATTATTCTTGATTAATGTTATTTTAAGATGAAAACATTTACAAGCCTATAAACAAACGCATAGATGAACAGACAGACCGGTTGGTTCTCCAGTAGTCCACCACGATCAACAAAGTCTTGGAGTTGAGCAGGACATGATTTGATGGACACCATGAAGTGAATTCCACCAGGTTCCTGTTTTCATCCTCCTGCCCTCCCCTGATTCAAAACACCATTTTAGTGTAGTCCAACACTAAATACATAAACTTCTGCATGTGGCAATTCAACAATGAGAAATAGATGAATTCTTTATAGTTTATAACGTCTCAGCTTCAGTTATTTGTCCATAAAATCAATACCTAAGACTAGACAATGGTATAAAAACAGTAAAAGAGTCATGTGTGCTCTTTAATTTAAGTGTCAACAGCTTCGTGAAAGTTAAAAAAAGGGTTTAGAGACACACGGTCCTATTTCACATTCATTCAAGGTTCACTAAATATTGTTTTCCTGTGTTCATACAGTGATCGCTGCTTCTGTTGATGAAGAGGACGATGACCCACAGTTTGGTAAGTGGTTATAATTATTCTGTGAAAATGTTTTGTAGTTTCAAATGAATGTTTGAAATGAAATGCACGGTGAGTCTTTGTTACTATGATTATTTGAGGATTTAATTACAATCAGTACAATGGTAAACGATGAATTTTGTATACTTATATACTCCGTTATCTTGCTAGAAAAACGTTTTTATGACGTCACGTCCTGAGGTCGTGTTGTAATGTCTTTAAAATGTAATCGTCCCGAGGATATACCAAAACCCACCTCTGGGTGAAATTTCATGCAAATCCCTCTGTTAGCTTTTCCATAATCTTGGTTACAAACAAACAAACAATGCACAGAGGTAAGAGCATTACTCCTTTGTGGAGATAATTAGGAGAAATATCACATGAAGAATAATTATAGAGTAATGTCTACTCCATTTGAATCTTTTTTGTGAATACATTCAAGGTTACCTAACTGGTTTATTAATCTTGTGTTTCTAAAGATCTTGCAGCTTCTGTCGATGATGGTGAGTGGTCACAGTTACTGTTGTTTGAACACTTCATATATGAAAGAAACATATTGTGTTCATCACATTATTAGGCCGTGATTAATCCTGATTAATCAGAATATCTTTTTCACTTGTGCTTTGGGGGAGTAAATGTCAACGTTGTTGCTGGAATTAGAATTTTTTTAATACTATTTCTATCTTTTAGAATACTTTGTCTTATTTTTGACTTAGTTCACCTCAACATCCTTAATTGATGAGAAGAAAATAAGATAAAGAACAGTAACAGTTTTCCTGTGTTTATATAGTGATTGCAGCTTCTGTCCATGAAGACGATCCCAGTTATAATATGTTATATTATCACATTACTACACTGTGACTTCTACAATCCTGATGAATCTTATATACTTTTGCTATGGAGACATTAATAGAAATTGATGAAGTTTTGCTGACAGCCAGTAGAATTTTTTCTACTCTTATTAACCTTTAGAATATCTCACCTTATTCTAAATTTGTTGACAACAACATCTACATTTAATGAAAGGAAAAACACATAAAGAACAGTTACAGAGTAATGTCTGCTACTATTTGAGTGTATAAAGCTTAATGTAAATTTAAATAAAGGTTCTGTGGATGGACAAACTTAACTCAGAAAACATTTAAAATTCAATAAATATTTTCTGTTCTTATGTTTTTATAGAGCTCGTAGCTTCTGTCGATGAAAACGATCCAAGTTATAGTGAGTGGTCATTATTGTTGTTTGAGCATTTCATTTATTTATACAAATATTGTTTTAATGACATTATTACATTGTGATTAATCCTGTAGAATCATAACATATTTTTACGTGAGCATTGGAGACATTAATAGAAATGAATGAAGCTTTGATGACAGAGAATATCATTTTTTCTACTCTTTTTAACCTTCATAAATAATTTCAACTTTGTTGACCACAACATACATAATTACTGCGTAGAAAAACACATAAAGAAACGTTACAGAGTAATGTCTGTTAATATTTGAGTGTATAAAGCTTAATGTAATTTAAATAAAGGTTCTGTGGATGGACAGACTTCACTCGGAAAACATTTAAGGTTCAATAACTGTTTTCTGTTCTTGTGTTTTTATAGAGCTCGTAGCTTCTGTTGATGATGGTGAGTGGTTCTGATCATTGTTGGAACATTTTATATTTCCCACTATCGCTACAAATAGATTAACATTAATTTCACTTATTACATTCCGGAGTAATCATCAGTATAAAATATTTACTTGTACTTCAGTGGCGTTCTCATAAGTTCATGACAAACTTTTATTATACTGTGTAATATCTCAGGTTTAGTGTTTTGCTGAACAAATCAGTAATAAATGAAAAGGCTATCACAAAGAGAACAATTCAAAATAATGTCTGCAACAATTTGAGTGAAAGCATCTCACTGTAAATAGAAAAAAAAAAGGGAGAGTGGACACAAAGTCCTGATTCAAACACATTGAGGTCTCACTACTGTTTTTTTCTGGTCTTCATGTAGAGCTCGCTGCCTCTGTCGACGTAGATGATGGTGAGTGATCTTATTCATCGTTGGTAGAAGATTAGGCCGTGATTAATCCTGATTAATCAGAATATCTTTTTCACTTGTACTTTGGGGGAGTAAATGTCAACGTGGTTGCTGGAATTAGAATTTTTTAATACTATTTCTATCTTTTAGAATACTTTGTCTTATTTTTGACTTAGTTCACCTCAACATCCTTAATTGATGAGAAGAAAATAACATAAACAATAGTAACAGTTTTCTTGTATTTATATAGTGATCGCTGCTGCTGTCAATAGCGGTGACCCAGATATTTGTGATTGGTCTTATTTATCTAATAACAATAAACAAGACACGATAACTGTCTTTGAGATTCGACCTAACCAATAGAATTATTTCAACATATTACTGGTATTTTGCGGAAGAAGATTAGTGAGGACATTGCATGAGTCTAATCCAAATGTTGAAATGTGATGAGTGATGTGTTGTTTATTATCTATTTATTCATTCATTCATTCATTTCCTTTTGTTTTCTGTCTGATGACCTGAACAGTGGATGTCCTGTGGTGAAGCAGATATCGGGATGCAGCAACAATTAAATCCTATATCACTGTTGTCCTGCCATCGCTCTGATTCATCAATCAGTTCCAATAAACATCATCATCATTAAAGTATTATAAAAAGAAAAAATGGAGACTGTGTTCCTTCAACAAATGGATGGTTTCTCTTTAAATCAGTCTCAGTGCATCTTTAAGAAAACAAGAATATAATCTATTATCTCAAGCTTTTTGTGACTTTAGGGAAGAGCTGAAAGTAGAAGAAATTCACAGAAGAAGTAGAATGACACTCATTACTACAAGTGCAACAAGTTTCATTCATTTTAGGTTATTGAAACAAAACAAAGTTAGATTAAAACAGCTTAGAAGCTTTAGATTAAGGATATTATGCACTGGTCCCTCCCCTCTCTGGTGGGTAAACCAGAGCTTGTACGGGACCTGAACCAGTGCTGGCTAGTTTAGTTGGGCTCTCCTCTCACATAGCATTGATTGTGGAACCAAAGTCCTTGAGATGACTGGCTATGGGAAAATGCAGAGGTCCCTGAACCCATCTGTGGTGGAGTTCACCATCCAGGAATTTGATGTGATGTGGCAAAATCAAAAAAGTGTTTTTGGAAAAATGAGAAGAAATAGAATACAACTGTTTTCATTAAAAATTAATTGAAACAAAAATGGCCATGAATAGAATTACACTATAATACTCACATTGCAATTAAGCACAACTGGATTTGTTGGGACCAAAGTTAATAAATGACTTGGTTTTAAGGCCTTATGTTCATGGAATTATGGGAATATTTCCTAAAATAATGATACACACCATCTTTCGCGCTATATCTCCGTCAACTAGTATCTTGAATAGGACATAAGTTTTAAAAATCACAACTTCATTTTTATGCCTCTGTTATTGAAATCAAGTAACTAGTAAGATGTAATAAATGTATTTAGGTGGAGTACAGAGGATACTGGGAGCATCCTAACACAACTCATCCATGTCTGCTGTGTGATCCGTACAACCGCTGACCTTAAGTCCCTGCAAAAAAAATTGAGTGCATCCAAAATGTCTGCAGTAGTTTCTCTGCCCTCCATTGTGGACACTTATGTGGACCAGTGTGTCACAGAGTCCAACTACACTTCCCATCCTTCTCAACACCTCTTTGCACTCCTAAAAACACAAATATTTCCCACATACAACCAGACCTACCAGATTTCTCAAAACAACTGTTATTTCAAGGTGTTTACCAGAAAGAGCAGGTCTAGGCCAAACTCGTTAGAATTATCTACAGAGACCCAGCAAATTCCTCCGTGAGCAAGCACTTGTCGACAGTAGCGAGAAAAAACTGCCTTTTAACAGAAAGAAACCTCGAGCAGATCCAAGATTCAGGGGGGACGGCCTACTGCCATGACCAGTTGGGTTTGAAAAGAGAGAGACACAGAGAGAGAAACAGAGGGGCAACGATATCAGCTTATGCTAATCAACTTTCCTCCGCCTCTCCAAGGTTGGGCCGCAGCGGCATCAGGGATCCAAGGTGGATAATGACAATAATAATAGTAAAATATTTGGCAATAGCTTAAATCAGCATAGCTAAGTAAGCTAGCCTATGCCAGCCTCATATATACGTTTTATTATAAAGGAAGGTTTTAATCTTACTTTTAAATGTAGAGAGGGTTTCTGCCCCCCGAACCAAGATTGGGAGATGGTTCAACAGGAGAGGAGCCTGATACCTGAACGTTCTGGCTCCCATTCTACTTCTGCAAACGCTAATGATTACAAGTAACGCTGCATTTTTGGGGGCGCAGTGTTCCTGTTGGACAATATGGAGCAATGAGGTCCTTCAGATACGTTGGTGCCTGACCGTTAAGGGCTTTGTACGTGATCAGAAGGATTTTGAGTATGATTCCAGATTTTACCGGGAGCCAATGAAGGGAAGCTAATACAGGAGAGATATGGACATTTCAGTAATCCGGCGTGAGAGCAACAAATTCACAAACTTATTTCATACATTCTGCACATTCTTTTGCATGTCTTTGCAACAGAATGTGCCATATTTTATAAATAATACGCAGATGAAAAGAGGCAGTCGTTGGAAATCTGTTTCATGTTGGAGTCAAAGGACATATCCTGATCAAAGATAACACCCAGTTTCATCACAGTGGTGCTGATGGCCAAGGTCATACCAGCCAGAGTAGTTATATTATCAGATAAATTGTTTCTAAGGTGCTTGGGTCCCATTACAATAACTTCAGTTTTATCTGAAATTAATAAAAAGTTGCAGTACATCCAGGTGTTAATGACTTTAAGACACGCCTCCAAATTGGATATGTGATTAGACTCACCTGGATTCATTGATAAGTACAATTGTGTGTCATCTGCATTACAGTGAAAGTTTATGGAGTGTTTCCTGACAATTTTACCTAAAGGGAGCAAATATAGTGTGAAAAATATTGGCCCAAGCACCGATCCGTGGGAACTCCGTGGGAACTCCGTGGGAACTCCGTGGGAACTCCGTGGGAACTCCGTGGGAACTCCGTGGGAACTCCGTGGGACTATGACAAACTCTTAATCATTTGGGTCTTTTTGCTAATGTTTTTTCTTAATGTAAAAAATATTGTGTATGTTTGTCTCAGCATGTTGGTGATTACCATTAGACTGTCAGTTGAATGTTTTGTTCTTTTCGCATATTTTATGATATGAGCTCTTATTGACCAACCATAATGCTGGACAGTACAATTTTCTTGAAACATTATTTTGTGGGGTAAAACTTTTTTCATTCATATGTAAGTCATTGAAAGAATTATTTTCAATGACTCACTGTCAGCCCTCTATTCTTTTATCAAAACAACGACACCCTCCTGGAGCTTAGGTTTCTCCTTGGTCCACTTTACCCGTGGCTGAAGAGTTGCCAAGTACTCCAGCCTCCACCTTTTCCAGAAGGAGCCTGCCAAGCTCTGGCACTGGTGCAACTGTACCTTACATAGATGGTCCACTTCGACGTCTGCTGGGGGTGCGGGAGCAAATTCGCCTTTTGTGTTAGGAGAGTGGCAGGTGAGAGCATTTCAGGTATCTCTGCATCACATGGTATTGGGACCAGTGGTCTGGCATTCATGATGGCCATAACTTCAGCCATCAAGGTTGTTAGGACTTCATGGGTCAGTCTGGTAAGTCCATCTTTTACCAGAAGTGTATCCAAGATCCGTCTAGCCACTCCTATCAAACTCTCTCATGCTCCTCCCATATGTGAGGAATGAGGTGATTAAACGTCCATGTACAACCCTGGTCTTGCAGGTAGTTCTTTAACTTCGGGGTCAGTTATAATCCGAAGCTCTCTACATTCACCAATGAAATTTGTGCCCCGATCTGAACTGAGATGTTTGACAGGTCCCCGTATGGATAGAAAACGCCTGAAAGCAGGTGGACGGCTCTAGTACTGAGGCAATCGAAGATGACAGCCCACTTTTTCGTCTCAGCTGCACCGACTCGTGTCCTCCGGGTTAGAACACTCCGCCGACCGAATGCGTGGGTGAAAGGAGGGTCCATAGCCAATCTGTCAGTTGGCAGATCATACATCTTTTGAAGCCCGGACTTGCCCCTGAACTTTTTACAGCCGACACACTTAAATATGATTTTGGTTATGAGACTTTTCCCTTCTACTGTCCTACTGTCCTACTGTGTAGTTAGATCACTGTGTCAGAGCTTCCCTGAGACCAACTGAAAGTCGTTCTCCATAGCCTCCCACACCTGGGTCTTTGCTTCATCAGCTGCCAAAGCTGCAGTTCTTTCTGTACCTGTCTACTAATTCAGGAGACCCCTCGGATAACCTCTAGTGCAAGGCCTCCTTCTTCAGCTGGAAAGCTTACTTAACCGCTCATGTCTACCAGTGGGTTCCACCACGACCGGAACCAATCACCTTCCTATCAGAACTAGAAGCAGCTGGCTTTGCAGTGGAGGACCTGAACGGGTTACAATTCTATACCCGCGACCTACCGTATGAAGTTTATCTGGACGTGTCAAAGATCCAACTGACAGGTGGCCTCCGCCAGACCGTCCTGGTTCACCCTCTATACTTGTTTTGGTTTACTAGGTCTGTCCAGCAGCCTCCGCTGCTAGCTGACTCAACTCCTCACCTTTTGGTCATGTTTTTATATAGTCATTGTTCTATTTTTTATTGATGCTTTTATCTGCTTTTACCTTGTAGCACTTTGAGATTTGATCCAAATGTAAAGTGCGTTATAAATTAAATGTATTATTATTTTTTTATTATCACCCGATGAGCTTGGAAAGACCGTTCATTCTCTATAAATGCCAACCTGGACGGTGATGTTACACAGGAGAACTGCTGTATATAGTGCCCGTATGTTCTTACTCTGTACTCTGGTTGGTGCCGAAGCACCAAGCAGTCAGAGCGGTCCTTCCCACAACTTTTAGTGGAGATGACCCTCTCATTCTCAGGGAAGAACTCCAACAGAGATGGGTTCAGGGGCCTCTGCGTTTTCCCAGTGCCAACTAAACTAGCCAGCACTGGTTCAGGTCCCATACAAGCTCTGGTTTACCCACCAGAGAGGGCAGAGACCAGTTCATAATATCGTTAATCTAAAGATTCTAAGATGTTTTAATCTAACTTTGTTTTGCTTCAATAACCTAAAATGAATGAAACTTGTTGCACTTGTAGTAATGAGTGTCATTCTACTTCTTCTGTGAATTTTCTTCTACTTTCAGCTCTTCCCTAAAGTCACAAAAAGCTTGAGATAATAGATTATATTCTTGTTTACTTAAAGGTGCACTGAGACTGATTTAAAGAGAAACCATCCATTTGTTGAAAGAACACAGTCTCCATTTTTTCTTTTTATAATACTTTAATGATGATGATGTTTATTGGAACTGATTGATGAATCAGAGCGATGGCAGGACAACAGTGATATAGGATTTAATTGTTGCTGCATCCCGATATCTGCTTCACCACAGGACATCAACTGTTCAGGTCAGCAGACAGAAAACAAAAGGAAATGAATGAATGAATGAATAAATAGATAATAAACAACACATCACTCATCACATTTCAACATTTGGATTAGACTCATGCAATGTCCTCACTAATCTTCTTCCCAAAATACCAGTTATATGTTGAAGTAATTCTTTTGGTTAGGTCGAATCTCAAAGACAGTTATCGTGTCTTGTTTATTAGTTTCAGACAAAGAAGACCAATCACAAATATCTGGGTCACCGCTATTGACAGCAGCAGCGATCACTATATAAATACAAGAAAACAATATTTAATGAACCATGAATGAGGTTGAATGACGTCTGTCTGTCCATAACTTACATTATTTCTAAATACAGTACGCTTTTTACGCTCAACTTGTAGCAGACATTAAATTGTAACTGTTGCTTTTGTGGTTTTTTAACCATTTATTATTGATTTAGTGGGCGAAAAACAAAACCTGATGTTATAAATGATAAAATTCATCTATTTGTTTGTTTAAACATCCCATATATAAAAGGAAAAACATTTTCTTTCAACTTGTGATTATTCAGGAATGTGATAGAGACAGTTCAATTAATTAATGTGAAAGACATAAAACATTTTCACAATGATAATTATAACCACTTACCAAACTGTGGGTCATCGTCCTCTTCATCAACAGAAGCAGCGATCACTGTATGAACACAGGAAAACAATATTTAGTGAACCTTGAATGAATGTGAAATAGGACCGTGTGTCTCTAAACCCTTTTTTTAACTTTCACGAAGCTGTTGACCCTTAAATTAAAGAGCACACATGACTCTTTAACTGTTTTTATACCATTGTCTAGTCTTAGGTATTGATTTTATGGACAAATAACTAAAGCTGAGACGTTATAAACAATAAAGAATTCATCTATTTCTCATTGTTGAATTGCCACATGCAGAAGTTTATGTATTTAGTGTTGGACTACACTAAAAGGGTGTTTTGAATCAGGGGAGGGCAGGAGGATGAAAACAGGAACCTGGAGGAATTCACTTCATGGTGTCTATCAAATCATGTCCTGCTCAACTCCAAGACTTTGTTGATGGTGGTGGACTACTGGAGAACCAACCGGTCTGTCTGTTCATCTATGCGTTTGTTTATAGGCTTGTAAATGTTTTCATCTTAAAATAACATTAATCAAGAATAATCACAACCTGACATTGTAAGTAACTCAGTTTCTTTTTTTCTAAATATGAAATCTTCTACCAACGATGAATAAGATCACTCACCATCATCTACGTCGACAGAGGCAGCGAGCTCTACATGAAGACCAGAAACAAACAGTAGTGAGACCTCAATGTGTTTGAATCAGGACTTTGTTTCCACTCTCCCTTTTTTTTTGCTATTTACAGTGAGATGCTTTCACTCAAATTGTTGCAGACATTATTTTGAATTGTTCTCTTTGTGATAGCCTTTTCATTTATTACTGATTTGTTCAGCAAAACACTAAACCTGAGATATTACACAGTATAATAAAAGTTACTCCGGAATGTGATAAGTGTAATTAATGTTAATCTATTTATAGCGATAGTGCGAAATATAAAATGTTCCAACAATGATCAGAACCACTCACCATCATCAACAGAAGCTACGAGCTCTATAAAAACACAAGAACAGAAAACAGTCATTGAACCTTAAATGTTTTCTGAGTTAAGTTTGTCCATCCACAGAACCTTTATTTAAATTACATTAAGCTTTATACACTCAAATAGTAGCAGACATTACTCTGTAACTGTTCTTTATGTGTTTTTCCTTTCATTAAATGTAGATGTTGTTGTCAACAAATTTAGAATAAGGTGATATATTCTAAAGGTTAATAAGAGTAGAAAAAAATCTACTGGCTGTCAGCAAAACTTCATCAATTTATATTAATGTCTCCATAGCAAAAGTATATAAGATTCATCAGGATTGTAGAAGTCACAGTGTAGTAATGTGATAATATAACATACTATAACTGGGATCGTCTTCATGGACAGAAGCTGCAATCGCTATAAAAACACAGGAAAACTGTTACTGTTCTTTATGTTATTTTCTTCTCATCAA
The DNA here is from genome assembly GCA_037951165.1 of Lophius americanus. NCBI lineage: Eukaryota > Metazoa > Chordata > Actinopteri > Lophiiformes > Lophiidae > Lophius > Lophius americanus. The sequence goes on along the minus strand of JBBDHG010000026.1, from coordinate 4,442,848 downwards.
TTAAGGATGTTGAGGTGAACTAAGTCAAAAATAAGACAAAATATTCTAAAAGATAGAAATAGTATTAAAAAATTCTAATTCCAGCAGACACGTTGACATTTACTCCCCCAAAGTACAAGTGAAAAAGATATTCTGATTAATCAGGATTAATCACGGCCTAATCTTCTACCAACGATGAATAAGATCACTCACCATCATCTACGTCGACAGAGGCAGCGAGCTCTACATGAAGACCAGAAAAAAACAGTAGTGAGACCTCAATGTGTTTGAATCAGGACTTTGTTTCCACTCTCCCTTTTTTTTTGCTATTTACAGTGAGATGCTTTCACTGAAATTGTTGCAGACATCATTTTGAATTGTTCTCTTTGTGATAGCCTTTTCATTAATTACTGATTTGTTAAGAAAAACACTAAACCTGAGATATTACACAGTATAATAAAAGTTTGTCATGGACTTATGTGAACGCCACTGAAGTACAAGTAAATATTTTATACTTATGATTACTCCGGAATGTGATAAGTGAAATTAATGTTAATCTATTTGTAGCGATAGTGCGAAATATTAAATGTTCCAACAATGATCAGAACCACTCACCATCATCAACAGAAGCTACGAGCTCTATAAAAACACAAGAACAGAAAACAGTTATTGAACCTTAAATGTTTTCCGAGTGAAGTCTGTCCATCCACAGAACCTTTATTTAAATTACATTAAGCTTTATACACTCAAATATTAACAGACATTACTCTGTAACGTTTCTTTATGTGTTTTTCTACGCAGTAATTATGTATGTTGTGGTCAACAAAGTTGAAATTATTTATGAAGGTTAAAAAGAGTAGAAAAAATGATATTCTCTGTCATCAAAGCTTCATTCATTTCTATTAATGTCTCCAAAGCTCAAATAAAAATATGTTATGATTCTACAGGATTAATCACAATGTAATAATGTCATTAACACAATATTTGTATAAATATATGAAATGCTCAAACAACAATCATGGCCACTCACTATAACTTGGATCGTTTTCATCGACAGAATCTACGAGCTCTATAAAAACATAAGAACAGAAAATATTTATTGAATTTTAAATGTTTTCTGAGTTAAGTCTGTCCATCCACAGAACCTTTATTTAAATTACATTAAGCTTTATACACTCAAATAGTAGCAGACATTACTCTGTAACTGTTCTTTATGTGTTTTTCCTTTCATGAAATGTAGATGTTATTGTCAACAAATTTAAAATAAGGTGAGATATTCTAAAGGTTAATAAGAGTAGAAAAAATTCTACTGGCTGTCAGCAAAACTTCATCAATTTCTATTAATGTCTCCATAGCAAAAGTATATAAGATTCATCAGGATTGTAGAAGTCACAGTGTAGTAATGTGATAATATAACATACTATAACTGGGATCGTCTTCATCGACAGAAGCTGCAATCGCTATAAAAACACAAGAAAATAAATAATTAGTGACCCTTAAATGTGTGTGAATTAAGTCTGTCTGTACAAAGACCCTTTTTTGAAATATATATTAAGTTTTTTATAATCAAATGATATCATGTATTGCTGATTTGTGGACTAAAATCTAAAACTAAGATGTCAAAGTATACAAAATTCATAAATCATCATGTCTTTGTATTAACCATAAAGTTAAAAGTAAACACTTCAGATTAATTAGGATTAATCAAAGCCTAATAAAGTACCTGTAAGTGTGTATATATATATATATATGACATGACATTTAAAGTCTAAATTAGAATTGTAATGAAATCTTCAAATAATAATAGTAACAAAGACTCACCCTTGAACACTTTCTGTTTTTAGACATGAAAAAAAGAATTGTTAGTTTTATTTCACTTTAGAAGCAGAAATAAATGATTTTATCTTAGGATTAAACTAGATAGAGTGCTTGATCTTAAAACCTGTAATAAAGAACATAAAATTGTACTCACAGGCTCTGCAGAGCTGCCGTGCACCTGAAGAGCGACGAAGAGGCCGAGAGCCAACAGGAGCGTGTTCATGGTCATGGTTGAGTCAAGAACCGGTGACCTGCTGGAGCTACAGGTGTCCTTTATATATGAAACCATAGAGACATGTGACACCACCTTGAGCATCATAGTCATTTAGGAGCCAAGACATCATCCTTTCTTTCTCTGCCAAATCCAGTGATGCGTCCTTAACTTTTTTTGACTGCTGTTGTTTAATAAAGTACTAAATCCATGTTAGAGCCAACTTACCCGCCAAGGTAAGCAGAAGATATTTACTTATATTTGACAGTTAGGAGAAACTCAGTCAATATAATATCAGCCTTCTTGTAAATTCTCATCCATTTATTTTCCATGACCTCTTATAATCAGCATTGCAAGGGCTGGAAGTGGAGCCCATCCCAGCCAGCATTGGACGAGACGTTGGATACCCCATGTGAAGGATTTCCAGTTCATCATTCATGAGGAGAACATGCAAACTTCACAAAAGTAGAATGTAGAACTTTCATGCGGTGACTCAATGGTACTAACCACTATGATACTGTGTTTAAGGTAAATTATGATCATTATTTGCACTAAATTGAAAACAAGATACATTTATAAAGCATTTTTCGTGTCTGACCCACCGTCCATACAACATACCACCTTCTCATCAGGAGAGATGACCAAGTACGCGATCATTCGGGCACCAGTGCAGTAAATACATCTCCTTGATCCACCTCCAACTTCCCCACATCTCAATCCATTCCACTGTCGTTGAAATGTGTTGAGAAAACACAACCAACCCATGGAGGACCCACCCCCCAACTTTTAGAACTTAAAGCCTATGCTAACGTCTTGGTGCCCCATACTGCAGTACATCTTCAGATGTCTTGTGGAGTCCATGCCTTCATCCTTCAAAGCTCTTTGGTTTGCAAAAGTGTGACCTACACAATTTTAAGTAGTTTGTTAAAATGTTGGGGTGGATTGGAGCATTTCTCTATCAATTATTATAGATATCGTCACAGAAGTGGGTTTCCTGTCTACTTCAGAAAACTCATTTTAAATGGTTTCCTTATAGGCATCAACAATAATAACAGTAATTTTTCAGTCATCAAAGGAAATGAAGAGATTGTTCTTTACTGAGCTCAGGTTGAAGTATGAAGTAAACCGGGGTACGCATAAAGGTTGTCTTGGTGAAATCTCACTCTAACATCTCACTCTAACAATCTGAGTTTGTATCTATCTTGCGAGTTTCTCATTTATATGGGTTTCGGTTTTTCTTTAAATAATTTTTTAGGGTTTCTTATTCATATCATGATAATGATGATGATTTACTAGTTTGCTGTTCAGAATCCATTAAAAGCTAAATATGTCAGAATTGATGATGTTTGATGAAGTGGGACTGTACCGTGTTATTTTTATTTATTACAAAATTTAATCCTAGGCTTTTTAGAGAAGTTCATCTCTTCATACCTAAGATCCCTCATGATTTTAATAATCTTTTACACTAGATTGTGTTGCTGCTTTACTTGAAGTGCACTGCTACTTATTTAGACATACATGCACATCCTTTGTTCTTGAAATGTAATGTAATCCCCGAAAGGTCTGGCATATTATGGTATAATCAACGCCGACGCGTCCGGCGCAATAACTCAGTAACTGTTTCATGTCCCATTTTCACATTTTATTCCCTCAAAGACCTGAATATGAGGAAGGTTGGGAGGGATGTTGGGAAAGGTCAGTTGAATATTTCCAACACTATGGGGAGCTTTATCTCTAAAAGTTTCAGCACCCTAATTTCTCAACCATTGGTTGAATTTACTGCAGGTTTGTTACTTATGAATAAACTTGTATAGATCTATCTTGTATATATTTTTTGGAATACTTCCTAATCGGTCAAAATTTGGTGGCAATGAATCAACTCAAGGAGATCTATCCATCATACACTGTGATTTACTCTAATAGTAAATATTTTACTCACTAGGGGGAGCTTTTTAAAAATAAATACTATTTTGTAGACAGAATTTCTGGACCACTTTCCCCGATTTAGTACAAATTTTTTGCATTTTCGACTCAAAGCGATCTATCTTCTATATATTATACTTTACTCTAAAAGCTCTTATTTTACACATTGGGGGAGCTCCTTTTTTTTTTCTCTTAAAAGTATTGTGGAAGTAAATTTACCTTTACTTTCAATGTTCAATCAGTGGGATTATATTCATGTGTAATTATTGTGGTTGCTTGTTCAACACAGTGTAGTGGGGACATTTCGGCGATATACACTTGCTGTCATTGACGACAGTATTGGTCTAGCTTTCAATGGGTTGACATAAAGTTCACGTAAGGATCTGAATTAAATATCAGCTCCTAAGCCTTTTGATAAAAAAACTTTTTTTAACTATGTCTTATCGGTCCTGTTCAATGGTAAATTAATTTGTTTAGCCCTTGAGTCATTTTCAAACTGCTTTTCACACTAACCATTGCTGCAATCCTGCAGTCGTGCAACATACAGTGAAGTTCTCAGGATGTACCTATACCTGCAGATACATCCTGATCTTGTACTGGGTGCAGAAAGTATCTGTATCCAGTATAAGATCATCCACATACTACATGTAACTCCAGCTAGGGGTCTGTTGAAGATCTTAAACTCGGTCTCATGAGATTTGTTGGAACATGTCATTTTCTTTGCATTCAGCAAAAACATTTTTCCATAATTCAACATCCATGCTCTGAAACCCACACCTGAACAAAACAGTTTAAAGTCAGGATTGTTCACAATAGATGCCAAAAACAGAATATTAATTTGTTATACCAAAATGCATGTGGACCTGATTTTAGGTGTTTAGAGTGTTTTCTGACTATGTAATTATTTTTTATCCCTTCTAGTAAAGTCCATTCTTTACAAATGGTAAATCTGACCAGATCTGATTCACAGTCATTGACTCCAAATCGAGAACTATAGAGTTGGCTCATTTCCGTGTCCATTCTGCTATATATTTGAGCTGTGAAGCCCAGTGATAGTATAAAATATTGGTAAGTACTAGTCCGGCTTTCTTGAAAAGTAACTGTTATTTTCCTAACTTGAGTGTGGGGCATTTAAACTTCCACACAAATGTAGTAAAGTACTTGGTATTGATTTGAAATACTTGGTTGGGATGAAGTTAGGCAAAATCTGAATTGGGTATGATAACCTTGGTAAAACCTTCATCTTTACAATGGCCACACGTCCAAGTAAAGATATCGATTGGGAATTCCAACTCAGAATATCAATTTTAATGACTTTCCCCACTGCGTGTAGATTCCTTGTAGATATATAAGTACATATGGAGACAGGGAGGGTCATTCAACTTGTGTCCCTTTATATCAGAACATTGTCAACTTGGATTTAAACAAGTATCCACTCAATGTGATCAAACGCTTTTTCTGCATCTAGTGATATAACTAATGCATTGAGTTTCTTACCATACCATAAAATACCTCATATCCTTCTGACATTTGTATATGATTGTATATTTTGGACAAAACCTGTCTGGTCTTATTTCACAAACTTAATACAATAATATACAGATATAGACTGAATAATATTATTCAGTCTGAATCAATCAATCAATCAATCAATCAGACTTTATTTTTATAGCGTCAATTAACAACAACTGTTTGCTCAAGGTGTTTTCCAGAAAGAGCAGTTCTAGACCAAACTCTTTCTATAATTATCTACAGAGACCCAACAAATTCCTCCGTGAGTAAGCACTTGGCGACAGTGGCGGAAAAAAAAGAGCCTTTTAACGGCCGGAAACCTCAAGCAGATACAAGACTCAGGGTGGACGGCCTACTCCCATGACCGGTCGGTTTTGACAAAAGAGAGAGAGAGAGAGAAACAACGATATCAGCTTATGTTAATCCACATTCCTTCGCTTCTCCTTCATCCAGCCACGGCGGCAGCAGTGATCCCAGGTTTATAATAATAATCATCATCATGATCATCTTGTAATCAGAGGACATAGAGCAGGTTCAAAGTAGCAGAACCAGTCACCAACCATGTGACCATGCAGGGTGACAAAGCACAAAGACTCCAGGGAAGAAGTCAAGTTAGTAACATGCATTAATCCACTAACATGCATTAAACTGAGTGGGATGTATAAAGAGGGAGAGTGAAGGAGAGAGAGAGAGAGAGAGAGAAAAGCTCAGTCCATCATGGGAGATCCCCTAGCAGTGTAAACCTATAGCAGTTCCCAGAGCTCCAGCCTCTCTAGCCATCATGAGGAGGATTCAGTAGGTGAATGCTTGTCCTCATCTACCCGACCTACAGAAGGGTAGGTCGGCTCTGCACCATCTGCAGAGCCTGAAGTAAGTGTGTGATGCAGTTACAGTATATGTCTGACACCCATGCCTTGCGAGAGAGGGGAGGTGTTAGTAAAATTCCTGATCTTTTCATTATTCAAAGTTGCAGCCAACAGCAACAAAAAGAAGTGTGTGGACCCAAACGGACGAAAAACACAATATACATGCATCCAGTACAAGAAGCACTTATGCAACACACACACAGTAAAACTCTGCCCCTCATGTGTTTTATAGGCTGGTATAAATGGGGCTGATGTGTTTTCTAGAATGACATGGTTACTGTATGTGTTCAGCTTGTGTTGTGTAAAATGACCTGAATGGGTTAAATTTCTAAAGACGTTCAAATAAATAAAAATCAAAAGTTATGAAAAACGTTGACTCATTTTTAAATTTGTTCAGTTTTTCTACTCATATCTTGATTATAATTGAGTTTCTTTTTTTTAATTACATTTTATTAAAAACAAACAAAAAACGAATGTTGTATGTACTAAAAAACTCCCACTGGTGGCCGAAATGATCAACAGACTTTTCCTCAAATCATTCCCATTCTTCTTCGTATTCTGGTCTTTGAGGAAATAAAATGTGAAAATGATCCATGAAATAGTAACTGAGTTATTGCGGCGGACGCGGCAGCGATGACGATTCCATAATATCCAAGACGTTTCAGGAATAACATTACATTTCAAGAACAAAGTTTGTGCATGATGTATCTCTAAATAAGTAGCAGTGCACCTCAGGTAAAGCAGCAACATAATCTAGTGTAAAAGATTTTTAAATTGTGAGGGCTCTTGGGTACGAAGAGATGAACTTCTCTAAAAAGCCTAACGTTAAGTGTTTTGATAATTAAAACTAACACGGTACAGTCCCACATAGTTACACTTCATCAATTCTGACATATTGAGCTTTTAATGGATTCTGTGCAACATAATCTAGTGTAAAAGATTAGTAAAAGCATGAGGGATGTTGGGTACGAAAAGATGAACGTTGTAACAAAAAATTGTTACCCGCATTAAGATTGTGTAGGTCACCCTTTTGCCATCCAAATAGTTTTGAAGGATGAAGGCATGGACTCCACAAGACTTCTGAAGATGTACTGCAGTATGGGGCACCAAGACGTTAGCATAGGCTTTAAGTTCTGTAAGTTGCGACGTGGGGCCTCCATGGGTTGCTTGTGTTTTCTCACATCTCACAGACAGTGGAATGGATTGAAATCTGGGGAAGTTGGAGGTGAAGTCAACACCCTGACTCGTTGTAGTTGTTGTTCCTCAAACCATTCCTAGATTGAACCATTTTTACAGATTGGCGTGGAGTAATATCCTGATTAGAAAGGTCACTACTATTAGTGAATAACATTCCCGTGATTGGTCTGCAATAACATTTAGGTAGGTGGTACATATAGAATTAACACATAAATGGCAGGACCCGGTGTTTCAGTTTAAAAAACACTGAACAAAGCCCCTCACTGCCTCCCCTGGTTTGTCCTCCTATCATGGTCCATCCTGATGCCATCTGTCCTATCGGACAGTGGATTGTTCCCGGCATTCTGCAGTCTACATATAGAAGTGTCCGTGATCCAGACGATCAAGGAGATGTATTTACTGCAGTGGTGCCCGAATGATCGCGTACTTGGTCATCCCTCCTGATAAGAAGGTGGTATGTTGTATGGACGGTGGGTCAGACACGAAAATGCTTTTAAAATTCATATTGTTTTCAATTTAGTCCAATTAATGATCATAATTTACCTTAAACACAGTATCATAGTGGTTAGTACCATTGAGTCACCGCATGAAAGTTCTACATTCTACTTTTGTGAAGTTTGCATGTTCTCCTCATGAATGATGAACTGGAAATCCTTCACATGGGGTATCCAACGTCTCGTCCAATGCTGGCTGGGATGGGCTCCACTTCCCGCCCTTGCAATGCTGAGCATGATAAGAGGTCATGGAAAATAAATGGATGAGAATTTACAAGAAGGCCGATATTATATTGACTGAGTTTCTCCTAACTGTCAAATATAAGTAAATATCTTCTGCTTACCTTGGCGGGTAAGTTGGCTCTAACATGGATTTAGTACTTTATTAAACAACAGCAGTCAAAAAAAGTTAAGGAAGCATCACTGGATTTGGCAGAGAAAGAAAGGATGATGTCTTGGCTCCTAAATGACTATGATGCTCAAGGTGGTGTCACATGTCTCTATGGTTTCATATATAAAGGACTCCTGTAGCTCCAGCAGGTCACCGGTTCTGGACTCAACCATGACCATGAACACGCTCCTGTTGGCTCTCGGCCTCTTCGTCGCTCTTCAGGTGCACGGCAGCTCTGCAGAGCCTGTGAGTACAATTTTATGTTCTTTCTTCCAGGTTTTAAGATCAAGCACTCTATCTAGTTTAATCCTAAGGTATAATCATTTATTTCTGCTTCTAAAGTGAAATAAAACTAACCATTCTTTTTTTCATGTCTAAAAACAGAAAGTGTTCAAGGGTGAGTCTTTGTTACTATTATTATTTGAAGATTTCGTTACAATCATAATTTATAGAGTTTAAAAGTGTTGCATATAGAACATTTCATGTCATATATATATATATATACACACTTACAGCTACTTTATTAGGCTTTGATTAATCCTAATTAATCTGAAGTGTTTACTTTTAACTTTATGGTTAATACAAAGACATGATGATTTATGAATTTTGTATACTTTGACATCTCAGTTTTAGATTTTAGTCCACAAATCAGTAATACATGATATCATTTGATTATAAAAAACTTAATATATATTTCAAAAAAGGGTCTTTGGACAGACAGACTTAATTCATACACATTTAAGGGTCACTAATTATGTATTTTCTTGTGTTTTTATAGCGATTGCAGCTTCTGTCGATGTAGACGATCCCAGTTATAGTATGTTATATTATCACATTACTACACTGTGACTTCTACAATCCTGATGAATCTTATATACTTTTGCTAAGGAGGCATTAAAAGAAATTGATGAAGTTTTGCTGACAGCCAGTAGAATTTTTTCTACTCTTATTAACCTTTAGAATATCTCACCTTATTTTAAATTTGTTGACCACAACATCTACATTTAATGAAAGGAAAAACACATAAAGAACAGTTACAGAGTAATGTCTGCTACTATTTGAGTGTATAAAGCTTAATGTCAATTTAAATAAAGGTTCTGTGGATGGACAAACTTAACTCAGAAAACATTTAAAATTCAATAAATATTTTCTGTTCTTCTGTTTTTATAGAGCTCGTAGCTTCTGTCGATGAAAACGATCCAAGTTATAGTGAGTGGCCATGATTGTTGTTTGAGCATTTCATTTATTTATACAAATATTGTGTTAATGACATTATTACATTGTGATTAATCCTGTAGAATCATAACATATTTTTACTTGAGCTTTGGAGACATTAATAGAAATGAATGAAGCTTTGATGACAGAGAATATCATTTTTTCTACTCTTTTTAACCTTCATAAATAATTTCAACTTTGTTGACCACAACATACATAATTACTGCGTAGAAAAACACATAAAGAAACGTTACAGAGTAATGTCTGTTAATATTTGAGTGTATAAAGCTTAATGTAACTTAAATAAAGGTTCTGTGGATGGACAGACTTCACTCGGAAAACATTTAAGGTTCAATGACTGTTTTCTGTTCTTGTGTTTTTATAGAGCTCGTAGCTTCTGTTGATTATGGTGAGTGGTTCTGATCATTGTTGGAACATTTTATATTTCGCACTATCGCTACAAATAGATTAACATTAATTTCACTTATCACATTCCGGAGTAATCATAAGTATTAAATATTTACTTGTACTTCAGTGGCGTTCTCATAAGTTCATGACAAACTTTTATTATACTGTGTAATATCTCAGGTTTAGATTTTTGTTGAACAAATCAGTAATAAATGAAAAGGCTATCACAAAGAGAACAATTCAAAATAATGTCTGCAACAATTTGAGTGAAAGCATCTCACTGTAAATGGCAAAAAAAAAGGGGGAGTGGAAACAAAGTCCTGATTCAAACACATTGAGGTCTCACTACTGTTTTTTTCTGGTCTTCATGTAGAGCTCGCTGCCTCTGTCGACGTAGATGATGGTGAGTGATCTTATTCATCGTTGGTAGAAGATTAGGCCGTGATTAATCCTGATTAATCAGAATATCTTTTTCACTTGTACTTTGGGGGAGTAAATGTCAACGTGTCTGCTGGAATTAGAATTTTTTTAATACTATTTCTATCTTTTAGAATACTTTGTCTTATTTTTGACTTAGTTCACCAAAAAATCCTTAATTGATGAGAAGAAAATAACATAAAGAACAGTAACAGTTTTCCTGTGTTTATATAGTGATTGCAGCTTCTGTCGATGAAGACGATCCAAGTTATAGTATGTTATATTATCACATTACTACACTGTGACTTCTACAATCCTGATGAATCTTATATACTTTTGCTATTGAGACATTAATAGAAATTGATGAAGTTTTGCTGACAGCCAGTAGAATTTTTTCTACTCTTATTAACCTTTAGAATATCTCACCTTATTCTAAATTTGTTGACAACAACATCTACATTTAATGAAAGGAAAAACACATAAAGAACAGTTACAGAGTAATGTCTGCTACTATTTGAGTGTATAAAGCTTAATGTCAATTTAAATAAAGGTTCTGTGGATTGACAAACTTAACTCAGAAAACATTTAAAATTCAATAAATATTTTCTGTTCTTATGTTTTTATAGAGCTCGTAGCTTCTGTCGATGAAAACGATCCAAGTTATAGTGAGTGGGCATGATTGTTGTTTGAGCATTTCATTTATTTATACAAATATTGTGTTAATGACATTATTACATTGTGATTAATCCTGTAGAATCATAACATATTTTTACTTGAGCTTTGGAGACATTAATAGAAATGAATGAAGCTTTGATGACAGAGAATATCATTTTTTCTACTCTTTTTAACCTTCATAAATAATTTCAACTTTGTTGACCACAACATACATAATTACTGCGTAGAAAAACACATAAAGAAACGTTACAGAGTAATGTCTGTTAATATTTGAGTGTATAAAGCTTAATGTAATTTAAATAAAGGTTCTGTGGATGGACAGACTTCACTCGGAAAACATTTAAGGTTCAATGACTGTTTTCTGTTCTTGTGTTTTTATAGAGCTCGTAGCTTCTGTTGATGATGGTGAGTGGTTCTGATCATTGTTGGAACATTTTATATTTCGCACTATCACTACAAATAGATTAACATTAATTTCACTTATCACATTCCGGAGTAATCATAAGTATAAAATATTTACTTGTACTTCAGTGGCGTTCGCATAAGTTCATGACAAACTTTTATTATACTGTGTAATATCTCAGGTTTAGATTTTTGTTGAACAAATCAGTAATAAATGAAAAGGCTATCACAAAGAGAACAATTCAAAATAATGTCTGCAACAATTTGAGTGAAAGCATCTCACTGTAAATAGCAAAAAAAAAGGGGGAGTGGAAACAAAGTCCTGATTCAAACACATTGAGGTCTCACTACTGTTTTTTTCTGGTCTTCATGTAGAGCTCGCTGCCTCTGTCGACGTAGATGATGGTGAGTGATCTTATTCATCGTTGGTAGAAGATTAGGCCGTGATTAATCCTGATTAATCAGAATATCTTTTTCACTTGTGCTTTGGGGGAGTAAATGTCAACGTTGTTGCTGGAATTAGATTTTTTTTAATACTATTTCTATCTTTTAGAATACTTTGTCTTATTTTTGACTTAGTTCACCTCAACATCCTTAATTGATGAGAAGAAAATAACATAAAGAACAGTAACAGTTTTCCTGTGTTTATATAGTGATTGCAGCTTCTGTCGATGAAGACGATCCAAGTTATAGTATGTTATATTATCACATTACTACACTGTGACTTCTACAATCCTGATGAATCTTATATACTTTTGCTATTGAGACATTAATAGAAATTGATGAAGTTTTGCTGACAGCCAGTAGAATTTTTTCTACTCTTATTAACCTTTAGAATATCTCACCTTATTCTAAATTTGTTGACAACAACATCTACATTTAATGAAAGGAAAAACACATAAAGAACAGTTACAGAGTAATGTCTGCTACTATTTGAGTGTATAAAGCTTAATGTCAATTTAAATAAAGGTTCTGTGGATTGACAAACTTAACTCAGAAAACATTTAAAATTCAATAAATATTTTCTGTTCTTATGTTTTTATAGAGCTCGTAGCTTCTGTCGATGAAAACGATCCAAGTTATAGTGAGTGGGCATGATTGTTGTTTGAGCATTTCATTTATTTATACAAATATTGTGTTAATGACATTATTACATTGTGATTAATCCTGTAGAATTATAACATATTTTTACGTGAGCTTTGGAGACATTAATAGAAATGAATGAAGCTTTGATGACAGAGAATATAATTTTTTCTACTCTTTTTAACCTTCATAAATAATTTCAACTTTGTTGACCACAACATACATAATTACTGCATAGAAAAACACATGAAGAAACGTTACAGAGTAATGTCTGTTAATATTTGAGTGTATAAAGCTTAATGTAATTTAAATAAAGGTTCTGTGGATGGAGAGACTTCACTCGGAAAACATTTAAGGTTCAATAACTGTTTTCTGTTCTTGTGTTTTTATAGAGCTCGTAGCTTCTGTTGATGATGGTGAGTGGTTCTGATCATTGTTGGAACATTTTATATTTCGCACTATCGCTACAAATAGATTAACATTAATTACACTTATCACATTCCGGAGTAATCATAGGTATAAAATATTTACTTGTACTTCAGTGGCGTTCGCATAAGTTCATGACAAACTTTTATTATACTGTGTAATATCTCAGGTTTAGTGTTTTGCTGAACAAATCAGTAATTAATGAAAAGGCTATCACAAAGAGAACAATTCAAAATAATGTCTGCAACAATTTGAGTGAAAGCATCTCACTGTAAATAGCAAAAAAAAAAAGGGAGAGTGGAAACAAAGTCCTGATTCAAACACATTGAGGTCTCACTACTGTTTGTTTCTGGTCTTCATGTAGAGCTCGCTGCCTCTGTCGACGTAGATGATGGTGAGTGATCTTATTCATCGTTGGTAGAAGATTTCATATTTAGAAAAAAAGAAACTGAGTTACTTACAATGTCAGGTTGTGATTAATCTTGATTAATGTTATTTTAAGATGATAACATTTACAAGCCTATAAACAAACGCATAGATGAACAGACAGACCGGTTGGTTCTCCAGTAGTCCACCACGATCAACAAAGTCTTGGAGTTGAGCAGGACATGATTTGATGGACACCATGAAGTGAATTCCACCAGGTTCCTGTTTTCATCCTCCTGCCCTCCCCTGATTCAAAACACCATTTTAGTGTAGTCCAACACAAAATACATAAACTTCTGCATGTGGCAATTCAACAATGAGAAATAGATGAATTCTTTATAGTTTATAACGTCTCAGCTTCAGTTATTTGTCCATAAAATCAATACCTAAGACTAGACAATGGTATAAAAACAGTAAAAGAGTCATGTGTGCTCTTTAATTTAAGGGTCAACAGCTTCGTGAAAGTTAAAAAAAGGGTTTAGAGACACACGGTCCTATTTCACATTCATTCAAGGTTCACTAAATATTGTTTTCCTGTGTTCATACAGTGATCGCTGCTTCTGTTGATGAAGAGGACGATGACCCACAGTTTGGTAAGTGGTTATAATTATTCTGTGAAAATGTTTTGTACTTTCACATGAATGTTTGAAATGAAATGCACGGTGAGTCTTTGTTACTATGATTATTTGAGGATTTAATTACAATCAGTACAATGGTAAACGATGAATTTTGTATACTTATATACTCCGTTATAATTATTATTGTGAGAATGTTTTTTAATTTCATATTAATTTTTGAAATCAATTACTTTAGCTGTCTCTATCACATTCCTGAATATTTGCAAGCTGAAAGCAAACATACTTAATTTTATATACGGCATGTTTAAACAAACAAATGGATGAATTTTATAATTTATAACATCAGGTTTTGTTTTTCGCCCACCAAATCAAAAATAAATGAGTAAAAATCCACCAAGACAACAATTACAAATTAATGTCAAATTAATACAAGTTGAGTATAAAAAGATTACTCTATATGACAAAAACTGTAGGTCGCTGCTGCTGTGGACAGCGGTGACCCAGATATTTGTGAGTGGTTTTCAATTATCGTTATAAGAACATTTCATTCATTTATATTTCCTTGCATTTATTGTCGCACAAATGTCGTAAATCTATTAAAACTTTATCTTATTATTACTTTAATGAATAATCAAATCTTTAAAGTATTAGTATTAATTTGTGTTTTGGGGGAGAACCTAAGAATATAATATTTAGAGGATTTACACAAAGCATAAAGCGATCATTCAGTTTCCTGAGAGTGTCTACTTCCAGCTCTTTTATTTATCTAATAACAATAAACAAGACAATATAACTGTCTTTGAGATTCGACCTAACCAATAGAATTATTTCAACATATTACTGGTATTTTGGGAAGAAGATTAGTGAGGACATTGCATGAGTCTAATCCAAATGTTGAAATGTGATGAGTGATGTGTTGTTTATTATCTATTTATTCATTCATTCATTCATTTCCTTTTGTTTTCTGTCTGCTGACCTGAACAGTGGATGTCCTGTGGTGAAGCAGATATCGGGATACAGCAACAATTAAATCCTATATCAATGTTGTCCTGCCATCGCTCTGATTCATCAATCAGTTCCAATAAACATCATCATCATTAAAGTATTATAAAAAGAAAAAATGGAGACTGTGTTCCTTCAACAAATGGATGGTGTCTCTGTAAATCAGTCTCAGTGCATCTTTAAGAAAACAAGAATATAATCTATTATCTCAAGCTTTTTGTGACTTTAGGGAAGAGCTGAAAGTAGAAGAAATTCACAGAAGAAGTAGAATGACACTCATTACTACAAGTGCAACAAGTTTCATTCATTTTAGGTTATTGAAACAAAACAAAGTTCACCATCCAGGAATTTGATATGATGTTGCAGAATCAAAAAAGTGCTTTTGGAAAAATGAGAAGAAATAGAATACAACTGTTTTCATTAAAAATTCATTGAAACAAAAATGGCCATGAATAGATTACACTATAATACTCACATTGCAATTAAGCACCACTGGATTTGTTGGGACCAAAGTTAATAAATGACTTGGTTTTAAGGCCTTATGGGATTATTTTTTCAAAACTTAGTCGACGTTTTGGAGAAGATTAGTGAGGAACTTTGCATGACTCTGATCTAAGGAGTGACATCTTCAGATCTCTTAAGTGATGTGTTATTTACTATTGATTCATTCATTCTGACTCATTTGACTCATGTGTTCTGTCTCCTGATCTGGACAGTGTATGCCCTGTATTAAAGCAGATATTGGGATGCAGCAACAATATGTCGTCATGTAATTTCGCCTGCCTCCTGCCAACACGCCAATTTCATCATTTAAATGTCCACCTGGCTCTGATTGATCATTTCAAATAACTCATTAAAGCATTTTAAAAAAGCCAAAATGGAGACATGAAGGCATATGGATTAGAGATAAGGTTAGACAACTTAGATAAACAACAGATTTCAAAGTTGCTATCCTAATCCTTATCTGAGTGCCTCTGTGTCGGAGTTGTCCACTGAGATCTAGAGGGTCATCTCTACAGGACTGACAGTTTCAGCTTTGACGGCTAGGAGTGTTGTCTGTGCCCAAGCACTAAAAAGTAGTTCAGATTATCTGGCCTTCTTTGATTCTCTGGGTCTCCGAGAAAGGACTCTATCCGGTGACTCATTAGTGAGTCACTGGGGCATTTCAACGTCCAGGTTGGCAATGACAGAGAAACTAAGACCCAGTTTAGACGTGATTTTAAAATGCGTTTTGGGCGATCGGATTACAAGAGGACAGTGAGACGGATCGCTAAATAAGGGCTCCGACAAAAAAAATACCCCAAAGTATTAAGAAAACAAATGGAATTATCAGGAGCCAAGATTCAAATGTTGTGACATATCAATGACATTGAGCACAAATGTTTTGTAGTGTAAATGTTAATGTGTCTTGTTGATGCATTTCAAAACAAAGACGTAGAAGGAAATTCATCAGTTATTCCGGAGAGAGTGAGCAGCTAGTTGAAAAAAGAGAGAGAGGAAAGTGTACGTGGCTGAGGTACATGCAATAGGGATGTCTTATCAACAGTGTTGTCAACAGTTCAATTAGTCTGTATACATCCATTTGCCCTCGAAACATCTTCAAGTTGTTAGGTAACCCATTCTAGCTAGCTAAAAAAAGACACTTGATTGACGTGACTGGTAATTACGAGCAATGCCCTTTGACGTTTCAGCAGAAGACACGTAGGCACCCAGAAAATCTGAACACAAGCAGTCAGTTGATTGGAGATCCATATTAGACTCTGGTGTAAAGGGGGATGTGTCTCGCTGTCCACTTGTGATCAGATTGCCCAAAATGCTTTTTAAACCAAGTTTTAACAGTGCATTGGAAAGGTATGAAACGGACACAAGTAGGGAGGGTGAAGTACGAAGGTTTGGTGGAAACTTTTGTCCATAAGATCTTTGGTTCACACCTCCGGTGAAACTTTCACTATATCCCAGTGAGTCCAGGGTCATGGAATCAAATGGGCCCTGTTCAGGTCCTGCATTACTGAAGCTGCTGCCAGGAGCTGTGGTCAGAGGTTATTGATTTTGGCTGTCTTCGGACTTTGTTATCCAGGAGTATTCCTGAAATAGTACGCAAATACAGAAAGACCAATAGAGCCACAGAGTTGGCAGTTGGTTAAGCAAAAACCCAGGTGTGGGAGAATACCCTATCATATGAATTGAAACGTAACCCATTATCTTGTGTGGACACTCAGCAGAAGTTTCAATGGCAAAGTTCACCAGTAAATTGTGGATGAGCATTAAAAAACTGGAGACGGATTATGCAAGATTTGGGAAAGTTTCTTTGCCCGATTTTGAGCAGAAGTGCAAAACTGACTCAGGAGATAAATTAAGTGGTGTCCAATGCACCAGAATCAATTAGAACATTTTTGTAATCATTAATGTTTATTCAAAGGATTGGACACCAATATGTAGTTCAGAATCTTTATTTGCATGGGGTCTCTTTGAAGAGGTTGCAATGTCTTTTAGGAAAGGCGAGAATAGGAATACAAAATGTAAAGAAACCATGAGAGTCGACCTCCAGCATCTTCTTTCTGACAACTTTGTATCAGCCAATGACTCAGTAGATTTCTACAATAAATCCCTGAGTAGCATCCTGGATCGTCATGCCCCTGTAAAAACTAGAATAGTGACCTTCTCCCACTCAGCCCCCTGGTTCACCAGTGAGCTACTGGAAATGAAGGCAGCTGGGCGTGTCCTTGAGCGGCGTTTCAAGGCTTCAGGTCTTACTGTCCACAAGCTAGCCTTTCGGGAACACCAAAAGGCCTACTCAAAGTCCCTTAGAGAGGCTCACTGTTCCGCTCCAACATCATCAAAACCAGTCCTGGAAATTCTAAGCAGCTGTTTTCCACTATCAATCATCTCCTTAAACCACAAACTCCCCCACTTACAGAAATTACAGAAGAGCACTGTAATAATTTCATGGCTTTCTTCAAATCAAAAATTGACTCAATCCGTTCTGTCTTTTCTGGTTCCTCCTCTCTACCTATCCAGTCTGCTTACTCACAGTTGGAGATCTCCCAGCCTCTAAAGTGTTTCCCAGAAATTTCACCGCAGGAGGTTGAGGTTATCATGAGGACAATGAAGCCCTCCACCTGTGCCCTCGACCCCTTTCCTACAGCCCTAGTGAAAACTAACATCTCTTCCATCAGTCCTCCCGACTGGATTACTGTAACGCACTTCTCATCGGGATCCCTGATAAAAGTCTTCAAAGACTTCAGTATGTTCAAAACAGTGCTGCAAGGATCCTGATGAGAGTTCGTAAACACGAACACATCACCCCTGTTCTTAATTCCCTTCATTGGCTTCCCATCTCCACCATGATTGATTATAAGATCTCTCTCCTCACTCACCAGTGCATCCATGGTAACGCACCCCCCTACCTAAAAGAACTACTCACCCCACTGACCTCAACACGATCCCTCTGTTCTACCTTATCATACCGCCTCCTCCTTCCCCGGACTAAGCTCAGCACCATGGGTGATCGGGCTTTCTGTTCTACTGGCCCTCGTCTGTGGAATGCTCTCCCTGACCATCTCAGGGATCCACATACGACTGACACATTTAAAAAAGGACATAAAACTTTCCTTTTTAGCAGAACCTATAACCTTAATTGACATTGCTGCTTTTTGGTCAAGCTTTTATATAGTTATTATTTTATTTTTTATTGATGCTTTTATCTGCTTTTGCTTTGTAGCACTTTGAGATTTGATGCAAATGTAAAGTGCATTATAAATTAAATCTGTTATTATTATTATTATTAAAAGACTGGGATAACAGGAAGACTGCATGAATAACACATTATGAATGAGCAGAAGTTTGACCTGTGTGTCATAATGGCGAGAGAGAGACATTAAAAGTGCTATCTTGCCATCTCCTTAAATTATAACATTTAATAATAGGCCTATCTATTTCACCCCTTGTGTCAAAAGGTTTTGCGGTCTGGATGGAAGCCTCTCAGGGTAAAGTTAGTGCTGTGTATCATAGCAGCTGCTCAACTCAACGTTGAGCAGCTCAACTCTCTTCCCACGTAAGCAGAAATTTACAACACTCGCGGTCTGAGATGTACACTATAAACATCCTGCAGTACTCATCTCATCCTGTACATTATCTGTTAACGCCTCTGACCACTAGGAGGAGCTACAAGCCAAGAACGCTGGCACAACCAGACAGAAGAACACACTCCACTCCAGCACTCTTTCATACCTAAACCAATTATTATACAGTCAGACGTGACTGAGTGAGAACCATATCAACACAGGCACCCTTTTATTTCACATTGTATTATGTTTTTATTGCCTACTTATTATTGCTGTGGGAGATTAAAAAAAAAATCTTATTTTTTGTTAGTGAATATTCTTTGTTTAATTAATTACTTTATTGATAAAAAATAATATTTTCTTGCACCACGGGGAGTTTGCCATTTCTTTGTATGTTTAGCTCATAAAATGACAATGTTATTTGTCATCGGTTCAAATCTAGTCCGGGGGCCCCCATTTGATGACCCTTCCTTTGCTCTCGTCTGATATCTGGCTGCACATGGAGACCAATGAAAACCAAAAATCTAACAACAAACAAATTGTCATACGTGAACACATAACTTTCTTGGTGAAGGTAACAAAAAAAATGCCCTTCCTGCTTTCTGAGTGTGATGTCAGAGGTATAAGGTGGCCATGAGTATGGTCTACAACCACTGAATATGAAGAGTCAGCTATTAATCAAATATTACACAATTAACTATTATATTCTTGACACAAAACAAATAATTTTCTCTAAAATATATCTGACACAAATTTTTTTCACCCTGCATTTAGCAGTACCAGTGACGTCATAACCAAATACTTGATTTGACATTCTCTATTTGAAGGGGGATTGTCAAATATATTAATTTTTGTAAATATATATATTTATATACTTTCGCGGGAGAAGATAAAGATTCTACACACCTTTCACCTCCAAACCATTTTAGACACGTTAGTGTTGTTCATGTCAGTTTGAGTCAAGAGTAATTAAATCCCCGAAAAGTCACGGTTATTATGGAAATCTCATTGCTTCATTCCTTCGTGTTAGCACGATAACTCAAAATGGATCCCTTTCAAATTTTCTATCCAAGTAAACTAGAGTACGAGGAAAAACTGGATTGATTTTGGGAAAGGTTGGTTGTGCTGTTCTTACACTAGGGGGATATTTATGTCCAAACGTTTCAGGCCATGATCTCTCAATTGTACTTTACTCTAGTTTTTTTTTTTTTTTTTAAATGAAAAATACCGTTTCCTGACAAATATCTCCAAAACTATGTCATGGATCATTTTCAAAATCCATGTACCCCATGGATCTTAGTGCAAGGAAGAACTTTTTGATTTCGGGAATGGTGGGTTGAACATATCTCACTCTAGGGGGAGCTTTATATTCGAAAGTTTTCACAACCATAATTTCTCAACCTTTGAACCGATTTAGTCCAAATTCTGTGCAGATGAATCGAATCATGGAGATCAATCATGTATATGTCATGTTTTACTTTTATAGTTCATGTTTTACTAAGCTGACATCTTTCTATGGAAAATACTATGGACATAACTTTACATTTAATTTGAGGAGTTCAATCAGGGGGATTGCTTGCAAACGCATGGCATTTGGGACTTTTCGGGGAAATACCCTTGTTGTTGGTGACCATATCATAGGTTAACTTTTTCTGGGGGTTTTTCACATTAAAAAGAAAAGGCGATATATTGTCCACTGATAGAAAATGCACCGATCTCGTTTTTTTCTTTTCTACGAAAAAAATTTAAAACTGGTCAATTGATCCAAATACAAAATAAGGGTTTGACCACTTCTTAACACAGAAGGAACTCCAGTGTTGCTCTATTGTGCTATAGCACTACCTTTTCTCTTGATATGTTGACTTTATAATGTAGCACCTCTCCCTGTCCTGGTGCAGGTGAATCACCTCCGAGAAAGTTCTCTCTTGTTTCGAGTCTTCTCAATTTGTAGATAATGTGTCTCACTCGAGTCTTAGAAGAGGCTTTGGAGTCCTTTCCCCCATGTATTTGTGATAGATGGATCACTTCACAGAAGTTCCACAAGCCCTTGTAATCAACCAGGTCATGGATCTCTCGGATAAGAGCTCTCTGTGGCACAAACGCCAGAGGGCGCGAGTTATAGAGGAACCACCCGGTGATCAGCGCGGTAATGGTCTGACGATTTTCATCAGTGCAAGCGGGATCGAAGATGGGGTACAAGCAGTGAGCCTCAATCGAAGCGGCCTCACAACAGGGCATTCTGGGAAGGGACAGGGACGTAGGTGCACAGCCAGTAAATGAATAGCAGCTGCTATTTTGCACATTCGACAAGTAATGCAATCTTCAGTGCGCACCGTTAGTAGATCAGCACGGACCTTTAATTGCGGGTCAGCAAATTTTGCACCCGTTTGCCTCCTTTTATGATCTATGTGTACTACTACTACTCTTAAAAATCTGCTAGAAGCAGTGTACATAATTTGCTAAATGTTGTTTCTATCTTTTATTAGAAATATTTAACTCATTGTTGTTCTCTTTTATTTAATTAGGAGGAGCATGTTATCACTATGCATATTTGGTATTACGTGCCTGCAGTTTTGCGCCTGCTTTTTTCAACTATGGCAACCTTTGCGGTTCAGTGGGTACCTGGGTCACAGCATGAGCTGCTGGTCTGCATTTAAGTTAAATGCCTATTATAAGCCAACTATAAAAGGTTACGTTCCGGGAGTTGTAGTTTGGAGCTATTTGTCAGGACTTCTAGGACAGTCAGCTGGGTTGCTATATTCCTCAGGTGGTCGGAGTAATTGGTGGAAAGTTCACTCAGTTCCTGCTGTCCCTTTCAGGAGCAGTGGTGGCAGGATATACAGTACTCACTCTCTATTTCCCACCCCCCACACACAATAAGCTTATCTACTATAAGCCTTGTTACCATAGAACATCCAGGAGGATTGGGGTGATTTATGATAACCAAGTGGCCCACCCAGGAGAGCAAGGTGACATGGTGGTTAGCACTGCTGCCTCCCAGCAAGGACGAAGAGTCTGAGTTTAAATATAGTTGGGGCATTTCTTTGTGGAGGTGGAATGTTCCCACGTAATCCCTCTTGGTTCTCCACCTTCCTCCCACAATCCAAAAACTGCAATAAAGGTGAGTCCGATTTGCCTGTAGGTGGCAGTGGCGGTTTGTGTCAATGTGTTGACCCTGAGATGAACCTTCACCTCACGTCAATTTGGTTCCAAAGTGCCAACGTTAAAACGAATAAGTATCCAGTCATATATTTGTTTGATGCTTTTATTTGCCAGAAAATCATCAATCTGCAGTTTAATTAGCGAACAAATGATGTTAGGAACATGCAAAAAATGAAGTGCATGTATTAAAGTATTAATCCACCACGAGTGTAAAGAGCAGACAGAGGAATATGTGTTTCTTGGAATAAGAGAGAAAAGGAACAGATGTGGAAACGCAATCTTCATAAAGAACAAAGAAGGTTCAACAGGTGAGCAAAACAATGATGACATCTCAAGGAAATAAACCTTTCCATACAGATTGGTTCCCGCTGCACCTTTATTGTATTACTTGTGCATTTTAAATGCAGTTTCTGCGGGAGTATCCAGACACAACGTTTGTCAGTTTGGACACTGTAGGGGGAGCAGGCATGGTGATTACACGCTTGAGGTAGCAGCGGCGCCTGCAACGGAAATCCAACAAAAGAATCTTTGATTTGTCCTCAAAAAAGGAAGCTCTGATTAAATTTGTGGGGCCACAAATATTGATGATTTCCCAGTAATGTGAGAAGACAGCCATAAAGAATACTGTACCTGTGCATAACGGCCATGGAGCTGTTTCTGACGTAGGTGTAGAACTGACAGTTGTAATCCTCATCACAGGTCTTCTGACATGTATCTGGATCATCCATCTCCACATAGCGAATGTCCGAACCTCTGAAATCCACTCCATCATACTGAATCATAAGCCACTCTGTAAACAGAGGAGGAGGATTAAAGTTCTGCGTGGCTAATCTACATAAATACTAAGAAAAAACTGCTAGAGCGGTTAAATGTTCTTATGTCTGAGATTATTCTGATTTTTGTAATACTAGATGATATAATGATGAAATCTCTATAAGAAGGAATATTTAATTGCTTGATCTTTCCCCACACATGCCTCATAAATATTTCTATATTGAAGGAAAGTCACCACTCCACCCAACTTAAACTGTGCTAAGGTTCTGGAAAGCAGTTGGAGCTTTGTGATGTTTCTCTTAATCGTAGAGCAAGCTTTTAGACCATCATAAGTGCATAAACAAGGAACAAAGCAAGCACAGGCAAACAAGACCAATCACATTCCAAACTTTAGCTGAATGTGTTACAGTTGTTTGACATAATCTGGGAAATCAATTAATCCATCTGATATTTAGACACTTCATTAGTAGTGATACATACTCTTTTCCAACTGACAGTTGCGTGCTGGTAGCCCAGATGTCACTCCTGGCTTTTTTGTCTTCTCCAAATTGTCTGGATTGTTCTTCAGATGACAGTTAAAGGCATTACTGCAAAATGAAAACAAATGAAACCTTGAATAAATATGTTTTAAAGTCAGGAACAGATTATTGAGAAAGTAAAAAAACATCAGGATATCAGAGAAACTGTAATGTCTGTAAATGGCAGTCAAAATATAATGAAGCCATTCTCAATTTTCTTCTGTACAACCTTTGCCTGTCCACCCTTATGGATTCACCTGTAAATGATGATTGAAGAATATTTGTGGATTATAATAGGAGACGGGAGAGATCCCCGGATCTACAGAAAAAAATTCTTCTATGAAAGTGAATTTCATAGAAGACGTGTCAGGTTGCAAGCCATTAAATGGAAGAATTGGACAGGACAATGCCTGGTCTCATGTGGTCAGAGTGTGTGCGCTGCATCAGACGCCGCCACCACAGACTGTCCGGGAGCCTTGAACCTGGTCTGGGAGGAGATCCCCCAGGACACCATTCTCCATCTCATCAGGAGCATGCCCAGATGTTTTCAGGAGATCCCTTTGGCATGTGGGGCTCAAACATACTCCTGGGTCAAATGATGAGATGTTATGTCTGGGATTTCAGTTTCTCTCTTAGATTTTTGGTGTAATTTAGAATTCAGCCCTTTATTGTTTAATGAGTTTGATTTCCATTGATCGTTCTTGCATAATTTTGTTCTAGACAAATTCTGCAATGTATAGGAATAAAGATTGTCAACTTGAATGTTTTCTTTCACGCTGAAAGAAAGTTTGTTTTTTTGCAATTTTTACTAAACACTAAGAATGAGTTCAAACGTTGATCCGGTTTGGCGTTTGGTGTGGCAGCGTGAGCCTCCTTGACAAAAGAAGCTGCAGTAGACATGACTGGCTGAGTCGCATCGTTGATTGGCCCGGTTCTACCAGTAACGGCGCAAGATCAGGTGTCTGCAGACTGTCCGTCGCTGCTGCTCTGCTTATTGCTCACACTGCTTCCCTTTCTTGGGTTAGGCTGTTACTTGTGCATCTGCGATTAGCGTTCGTCTTTATTTTTGTGTGATATCAAAACTGCAAGTGCAGAGGTGTCGCATGGAACTTTTAGCCTGTTTAATGTAACTGTTAAAAATCACGGTAATGTCCAATACATGACCGCAAAGTACGAAAAAGTTTTTGGATGGTAGTGTGTTACACAAGGTTACGAAGATGTGTGCCCATTACATTACATCCTTAACCGACGATAAGAATAGGTCAGGAAATCTCACATCGTTACTAAGAGTCAGCTTATTATCGTAAGAGAACCTGTCTCCTGCTGGAAAACCTTTGAAATAGTCTGAGAATATGTCCGGATTATCGATATTCCAGTTTGTATTACTTTATATTAGTTTTTTGTGTGGGTCCGGTGGCAAATAGACTCTTTTGAAAACAAAAGAGTCTATTTGCCACTGGAGAGAGAAAGAAATTGTACAAATTAAACAAAAACACACCTGTCAAAAGAGAAGTAGGTGCATTTAGGATGAGCAGAGCAAAGCGCCTGACAGTGTTGAGGTGAAGCAGCGGGAAGTTCCAAAAGATCACTGCCTGGGATGTCAGTGTCCGGAAACAGCTCACTTTTGCAAACTGGTCAAAACATGGATGAAATAATAGGTAAATATTTCTAGAAAAACTTGGAGGGTGTATTCCTACTGCTGTAATTTGGTTATGAATCTTGGTACCTGTTCCAGAGGCTGGACTCATTTTTGCATTGATTGAGAATCCAGAAATCACACCAGGATTTGCCACTACGACAGGAGTTCTCGGTACTGTCCAGCTGAATTTAAGGTGACACTTATTCCTTAAACAGAACAAGCGACAACAAAATCAGGAAACTGTAGAACATAGTATGTCATGCCAGATGATATTATAAGAAGATTCAGTTTTACCTGATGTTCTGCTGTTTGTAACCTTCATTCACAAAAGTAAAGAACTGACAGCAAGGGTCCCTTGTGCAGACTTTCTGACATTCATTATGATTGTCTACAAACAAGCTTTCATAATCTGCCCCATAGAAGTCCACGTTCTCGTACACTTTGGACACACATGATTCTGGCAGAAAGACAGAGATAAAAGGAGAAGCTTGAGTTAGTAATTAATGGATGATTTCATAATAGTTAAAGTAGTTGGACACCTACTTGGCTTTGGACAGCAGGGTTTAAGAGAATAGCCAGCGGTGGCATCAACAACGGCTACCTGAGAATTGGGCTTTCCAGTGGAAGTGTACTTGAGGCAGCAATGATAATATCTGCAGAGAGAGGAAGATTCTCTTTTAACTCTAAAGGATAAAACAGTCGTTTAAACATAATGGAGAACAAAAATTACATTTACTCCCTGTGACAAGCAAAGCAACAAAACAACAAACTTTCTATGTATTTTTGAATAAAATTTTACTCTTGTTTCATACCTGCTATCTGCAGTCCATTCAGGCTCAAAAAACGTAAAGAAAAGACATGTGGGATGCTCGGTACAAAGCTGCTGGCAGTGCTCAGCATCGGGAGCGAAGACATTTTCTATGTCTGATCCTGGAAAATCCATATCCTTCACAAGCTGTGGTATACATTCTGCAGAGTAAAGAAACACATTTACATGTTCAAATTCACATATAATACTAACACGTGTGATCACAATTTTAGAGTTTATGCTTTACCTTGAGCGAAGGAGACGCTGCAGACTGACAGCAGACCAACCAAAATCAAATATGTTCCCATAATCTCAATCTGGATGACACTCTGCACAATTCAGTGAAGATTCAACTGCAGGAACAGAGATACTACTGAACATTTGATCAGACACCTCTTTTTAAATCCTCAGATTTGTTCATCAGCTCATTGTTGACAAAGTCATTGATTGGCTCTCAGCTATCTCTGTGCAGCTCGCTCAAATTGCAAGACATTTTTTAAGTTCCTCCCAAAAGATCACCTGACAGGTCTGTTTCAGAGACAAATTTTAAATCATCATTTGGAAGTTATAGCAAGAGTTCCTCTAAGGGATCAGACAACACGGGCAATTATTCGGTCCTCAGATGCCTCAGTGAGCATTCATTCTTATCCCAAGTAAGTTAGCTGTACTATACTAGTCCTATACTGTCATCCCTGTCAGCAAGGGTTTATCCCCGAAAAGTCACCAATCCCCTGCATTGTACAAACTATTCCCTCTGATTGAACTACTAAAGTAAATGTGAAGCTATGTCCAAACAACAGTATTTTCCATTTCAAAAAAGGGGCCCCCTTGGGAGTAACATATGACTAATACAAGATAGATATCCTTGAGTTGATTCATATGCACCAAATTTGGACAAATTCGTGCCAAATATTAAGAAGCTAGCACTTAAAATATTTCCCTCTGGAGGGTAAATTATGAACTATTAGAGTAAAACAAGAAAGAAAGTTATGCAAAGTTATGCGGAAACAAGGATGATTCGATAATATCCCAAACTTTTCAGGGATATAACAATTGCGTAGAAAGTCTCCCCTTCCTTGCAGATATACAACATTTGAAGTTATCTGTGATTTACTTGATCATTGCAGGCTGCATGTGTCAACTGAATAATACAAGCAACCAGTGGTATTTAGTAATGACATCCTGTTTTTATAAAACATGGAAGAACAACAAGAAAATGTAATTTCTGAAGAAATTGCGGGTGTGAATGCTAGATATTGAAGAGCTGTTTTGAAATTCAGAAGAAAAAGTACAATTCTGAGGGATGAGGAATACAGAGAAGAATCTGGAAATTTCTGAATGGTAAAGGATTTGAATAAAATGTTGAATAAAAGTGGTCATGTATGTAAGATGCTTAATATCTGAAGTTTTCTCTGGTTGTAAATGCATGAACTGGTCAGTGGTTTTACTGTTATGCCCACTGAATTTCAGTCAGAGGTAAAACTACTGCCCCTTTCAGATATGATTGCCACATTAATGGTTAAAAAGGATGATTTGCACCAGCCAATGAACTCACCGACCGCATGTTCAGTATTTTCACTGAACATGGTTCAATGCACAATGAACAATGCATCTGGATCATCCATCAACCCTAGGTTGTCCGAATGTCTAAATCCTAGTAAGTGTTCTGCTGCTGGCTGTACTACAGAAATACTAAAGGAAAACTAGAAGGAAAAATTGAGTTCAATTTTTTCATGTCCTGGATTATGCTGATCTTTATAATACTAGAAGAAATCTCAAATGAGAATCTTAAAGGCATGTTTGATTGGTTCACACATGGATTGTAAAAACTTTCATTATGAAGGAATGTCATGAATCCATCAAACTAAAATTTTGCTATGATTTTGAAAAACATTTGGAGTTTTGTGCTGTTTCATTTCATCATGAAGCAAAGTTTTCAGACCATCCAAACCATCATCACAGCTAAAAGAGCTAATCAATGGACAGGCAAGCAAACAGGATATCATTCCAAACATTGGCTGTAGGTGTTTCACTTGTTTACTAATGTTATTAGGATACATATTTGGGAAACAAATATTGAAAGTCTATCTGATATATTGACAATTCTTTTTTAAACTTGTCTGTCCGGGGATCGACAGGGATAAACAATTTGTTCTCGCCATGTATAAAGGTCAGCCTTGAACAACTGGAGTACCCTTTCTCCTACATGCTAAAGTTGAAGAGTCCCTTGGGACAACTGAGAGATATTATAACTACCAATACATTTTTTTGATAAGATTTGTTTTGAGATGACCATTTACATTGTGCAATCCTTCAAAAGCTTTTGATATGTTGGATCATGCAATTTTGAAGCAAAGTCTTATCAGTACAGAATTATCTATTCTTTTGAAAATGACCTTACAGTGGATCTCATTGGTCACAAGTAGGAGGCTTAGAATAATGCATTACCAGCTCTCTTACTATATGTAAGGGTGTGTCCAGGTATCGACTGTGGGACTGCTCATGTTTGGAACATTCCCAAAGCTAATCTTCAATGTTATGCTGACAATTCTGACATACTGTGGCGCTTCCATACCAAGCTAAGCTCCTAGTTTAGTACAATTTAATACAGTACACCACACTTTGTATAACTAAAAACTTGTTTACATTGCAAATAAAACATATGTCCTCTTTTAAGACCAAGATCAAATACACTGAACCTTCCAGCCATCATCACTTTGAAGGGCACTGAGATCTTCTATTTCGTATGTGCCTCACATTCACCAATTGGTGAGAAAGAAAGAAAATAGAAATTGAATTTGAATTTTAGAATCAAGTCCTGCCCTTCCTTTGTGGGCAAAATACAAACTGTTGCCACGATGTTTATGCTTGTGTTAGATTATTGCAATGTCTTATACATGCAAGCATCTTCACAGTGCTTACATGTACTGTTACTGTTTATCATGGAGTAAAAGCCCTTACCCACCATTGCTTGTTGGACGCACAGGTTGGATGCTCAACCTCATCCATTCATATTCATATTCGTAAGGCTATTCTCCTGACCAATATCTTTCAAAAACACAATGGAAGATACTGTTTCTTCTTCTTATTGCTACTGTCTGTCTCTTAAGTTTGTACTGAATTAAGGAAAAGTACATTTAAACATGCAGCTCGTCCTGGAATCAGTTGCAATAGGACCTAAATCTCAGAGAGCTGGTCCCTCTAGATGTATTTAAATGCATCTTTCAAGACTTGAATGCAGATTGTATACATTTGGCTGTAAAAATGTTTTGATTGATTGATTCAGACAATTCCTGCTTGATTCCTGATGTTGATGAAATGATTTGTGATAAATAGAAATGATTAATGTTGATATCTCATGTTTTTGGGGGTTTTCTGAAATAATTTAGTAAAGATTTTGATTTGTCACTCATTTGTCTGTATTTTTGCAACACATTTATGTGTGCAGCTGTCTGTCTTGGTCAGGATGCCCATAAGTGATTCTTAATCTCAACTAGACATTCCTGGTTAAAGCATTGGATTAAAAAATAAATAAATGTACCTCACCTAGAAGTCAATTGTTCTCCCTCTTTCTTAATTCAACATTTATATTTTACTGAGACTAGTGGAAAACTACAAAAGGACGGTAAACAGATTAAACCTCTGTCATCAAAAGGTCCACCGAAATGTACATCAGTGCTTTGTTAAGGCGTGGATGAATACATAAACCTTTTCTCTTCATTGTAGTCATGCACAATTTGACCTTCTGAAAAACAATAAATGGATAAGTCTGTCATCTGCTCTTAGTGCAAATAATTTCTTGAGTCTGTAGTTTTGGAGAACTATAATGAACACCTTGCATCCTGGATCCTGGACTACCTGACCAACCGTCCACAGTATGTGAGGACTCGGGACTGTGTGTCGGACGTGGTTGTCTGCAGTACGGGGGCCCCACAGGGAACGGTCCCGGCTCCGTTCCTCTTCACGCTCTACACTGCAGACTTATCCTACAACTCACCCACGTGTCACCTGCAGAAGTTCTCTGATGA
Source organism: Lophius americanus (assembly GCA_037951165.1). NCBI lineage: Eukaryota > Metazoa > Chordata > Actinopteri > Lophiiformes > Lophiidae > Lophius > Lophius americanus. The sequence continues at coordinate 4,412,832 of JBBDHG010000026.1, read as the reverse complement.
CTCTGCAATCGTCGGTCTCATCGCACACGGGGACGACAAGGAGTTCAGAGGACTGACGCAGGACTTGCACTGGTGCCAGAGGAACCACCTCCAGATCAACGCGGGTAAGACCAAGGAACTGGTGGTGGACTTCCGCAGGCACATCCCCCCACCCCCTACCCACACCGGTGAACATCCGGGGAATGGACATTGAGATGGTCACGTCTTACAAGTACCTTGGTGTTCACCTGAACAATAAACTGGACTGGACTCACTCAACTGATCAGGAAGGCCAGTTCGGTCCTTGGATGTCCTCTGGACTCAGTGCAGGAGGTGGGAGAAAGGAGAATGATGGTCAAGCTGTCATCTCTTCGGGACAAAATCTCCCACCCCATGCAGGACACCGTCTCTGCACTGGAGAGCTCCTTCAGCGACAGGCTCCTTCATCCCAAGTGGTTGAAGGAGTGATATCGCCGATCTTTCCTTCCTGCATCAGTCAGACTATTCAACCAGCCCTGCTAGTAACACACACACACACACACACACACACACACAGCAGACCACTCCATAAAAGATGGCCGACACCACCGCAGAGTCAAAGAAGGTCTTGCGGAGCGCCCCCTACACTCCAAAAGACCTCAGTCTCCTCAGCAGATACAGTCGGCGCTGACCCTTTTTATAGAGTAAGACGCAACCTATAACTCTGTACCGAAATTCCTGACTGTGACCGAATAAATGACTGTGAACCAAGTTAATTCAAGATAAGTTGAAGGAACAAACAAAAACATTAATTAAATAAAACTATGTCTCTATTTACATTCATCAGGACTTTATTCTATTTTCGTTTGTATTTCTTGTTGCGGCGTGTTTCAGCCGGGTCAGCGTCCTGCAGAGGAACACGGTGACCCAACAGAAGCCTCACAGGTGCTGTTTAACGCAGGGAAAGGACACAATCAACTTCATCAATGGAATTACCAAAGAGTTGTTTTTTCCATTCTCCACCCCCTCAAACAGCACCAAATCAGTTGTTGTGAGTCATTATGCATTTGTATACCCACTTCTATAATAATTATATTAATAATAACAAACGGCAGTTTATATGATAGGAACAAAGCAGTAAATATGATATGTTGAGAAAAGGCGCTAATATCTGTCGACTGAGGTAAAGGAAACGCTCCAGTTTAACGTATTTTGTACGGCGGTTTACATTTTTTTATGAGAATGAATTTCATTGACATATAATTATTGTACGATAATTTCAAAAATATCTGAGGGTTCCTTGCATCGACAGATATATCTCTTTGTTATATACTCCAGCGAGAATCGATCAAACACCCGTTTGTTTATTTTTTGTAAAAATGGCTTTGAATGGTTCGATTTAGATTCACTATACACACTGGTAATAATGCTCAGTTTTTCCCTTTCATCCTTTTTCCATTTGGGTCGTGGTGTCCCCCTTTTCTCAGGTTTTGGGAGTACGGATGGGTCAGAGTCTACATGAAGAACTGAACATTTTCCCGACAAGTTTGCTTTTTAAAAATCTCACAGACTGCGTAGAACGTGGTCGGACGCACCGTTTATTAATGAGGTCCCCGAACGAGGTCACTCTAACAAAACCTTTCAATCAGTCACAGAGTACATATGGATCATAATCCATTACATCAGTTTTACAATTCACAGGTTGGATTTGGTAGCTTGCTAGTTTTTAGTCAAAAAGGTTATATTGACGTGGCAACTTACATGAGAATTCTGACACTCTTTAAGGACTGTGCGGGTTTTTCCCAGCAATAAAAGGCCGACCACTGACATCCTTTAAGTGTGTTTTATAACAAACTTCCCTCCGATGAAAGAGAGGATACAGACGGACTAACTGACTCCCAGATTGGTCAGTGACCTACAGCAACAGTGAAATGCCAAATTTCCTACAGTTACTCAAATTTGGTGCCAAAGGCTATAGCACAGCTATTTGATGACACAATGGAAATTGTGGACTCCTCAAGCTGGAACAAAAGGCTGTCTGTTTGGTCTCATCAGATGTCATTGCAATGATTCGAGGACAAGTCTGTTCATTGTAGAGGGGAAAGGAGGATTGAAGTGCGTGTGGTGAGGTGAAATTTTGAATCCATTTCCAATTAATATTATGCACAACTACAAATTAACTGATGAACATCATGTGAAACTAATTGTCAAACCGTGGGACTCATGAACTAAAAGGGAATAGCCAAGGTCCAAGGCACTCAAACCGTAAAACATTGCTTGAGTGCTCACGCTGTACAACCTGTCGGCCCCTGCGGTCCATTGTTGCCATTGACTATTGGCTATAAAGATTATTTTGAAAGCTCAGAGGCAGGAAGAAGTTTGTTTGCAAGTAACATGGTAACAAGAAAAAAAGGAGCTGCCAGTGTATATGGTCTAGTGGGTTATTAGGAAAGGCTGGACAGTATGGTTGTTCCATTTTGCAGAGTATTGGAGGTAGGCTAGCTACATTTGACTGTATACTACTCTTACAGCTATCCACATGATGCACCGCTGAGTCGCCATGGTAACCCAGATGGTCAGCAGCCACTTAAAACAGGCACCCGAGAAAAAATGTGCTGACGTCAGGTCATCGAGTCAATCTCTGATTCTACTGTGTAAAAGCTATAGTTGGCTGACCAAAATTTCGGATATGTCAGAAAACGTTCAATCATCTGATGGTCTGAGTGCCGTTGATCAGTCTGTGTGCCTCCCAAAACACTGCATGACAAAAAGCCTGACAGTTGGCTCAAGATCAGCTAAAAAAATACGGCTCAATATTAGAGCGTATGCCTGGCTTTAGTATACCTTTTAATAATTTCCATATAGTATGTTTGTTCTGAGGGAACCCAGTCATGAAGTGGTCACAAATCAGTGTACCTCTAGTATTGGTTCCAAGCCCGGTTAAAAGGGGAGGGTTGCGTCAGGAAGGGCATCTGGCGTAAAAACCTATGCCAAATGAAAATGTGGAGCCTGATGACCAAACTGGATCCAATGTACCTTCAATGGTACTTTTAGGAGGCCGGGTACCGTAGGTAACTATGGACGGAAAAAGTTGATTCGCTGTGACGACGCCGAAAAGGATCAGCTGAAAGACAAAGATTAAGAAGATGTAGTTCTAACGGCTTGTTTTGTGTTTTTATTCTCACAGTGAACATAGAGACACAGGGTAGGACTCTTTGGCAGGGGGAGTCTATCCACATTTAAAAGTGTGATGTGGCGCTTGCTTGCTTTCTTTGGTGGTGGTGTGTATTGTGGTGAAGCGAGTTCTTGTCCCCTTCAAAAGTTACAGCTCCCCACACATAGAATCTACTTTAGCTCCTCCTTTCCTCCTTGTCCACCCCCATGCATGTAAAAATTCTGAGACCAAGATCAATGATTGAATGGGTGATTTTAATAAAATCTCGATGGGCTTTACAATCTGTACATGATAAAACATCCTCTGTCCTTGGACCCTCGGCTTAGGTAAGGAACAATTCCCCAAAAACCCTTTTAACGGGGAAAAAAGGGAAGAAACCTCTAGAAAAGACACATTGGAAGGATCCCTCTTCCATGACGGACAGACGTGCAATAGATGTTGTGTGTACAGAGCAGATCAACAAGACTAAACTAGTACATACAGTTGTACTGGTACTACAATATACAAGCATTTATATGCCAAAACACTGCCCTCCTGTGGAAATTCAGAACACATTTAATTGTTATGTCAAAAATGTTCATTGGTATAAATTATATTTCATGAATACGAATTATTTCACATCATCCCCCCAATCATTCAGGGTCACAGGGGGATGAAGCATATCCCAGCTTAATTCGGGGGAGAAGCAGTATACACAAGTATTGGCAAGCCACCAGTTAATCACAGGGTTAACACAAAATGGTGACAAACAACCATATATGTTCACATCATGTTCTTCTCCTACTGCATGTTGCAGGTTTCTGGACTTTGAATCCAAGCAGACACAAGGGAAACATACAAATCCCACACGGAAAGGTCCCAAGTCTGGATTTCAACTCCAGAGCATCTGGGGGCGACAACAACAGTAAGCACAGCCCTACAATATCAAATCAAGCATTGTAGGAATGAACGTTCCTGCTACATAACGTAGGGACAAGGCTTGTAAAAACTGAGAATGTTGATAAATGATGTCCTACATTTATCAATAATGAATCAAAATGATGATATCTGTCATTTATGTCCATGGAGTTGAAGTGATTCTAAATTGTTGTCAGTTTCTGCCACCTACTGTTGAAAACATAGCTCTGCAAAGTCCTGCCCAGCACCAATCACCGATTCTGTTTCTTCAGTTGCTTCCTTATGTGTCCGGCCCACTGATAGGCGCTGTTATAACTAAATAATCAATCCTGTTCCCTTCACCAGTCAACCAGATTAATGCATTTACATTTAAAAGCTACAACGTTTTTTTCCTTGGGGGCACGACCCCGGAACTCCCTAGATTAACAATAATAATAATAATAATAATAATACATTTAATTTATAATGCACTTTACAATTGTCTGAGATACAAAATAAAAAAGAAGAAAAATCGGAGTTTACTAATGGTTCGAATCATTTAAAGATAGAAAAAAAAATATTGTTTTGTCCGGAGCCTAATTTAGCGGTGTCACTCGCAGTCCACATTTGATCTAATCGCCCAAAGTGAAATTTAAAATCAAGTCTAAACAGGGTGTTCAGTGGTTTCCGTGTCCTTGCAAACCTGGACGTTGACGTCCCCCAGGAGAACTAATGAGTCCCCGGAGTTAGTCCTTCCTCGAAAACCCAGAGACTCAAAGAAGGCCAGATTATCTGAACTATTTTTTGATGCTTTGGCAGAGACAAAAGTTGGAGCAGTCCTTGCTGCAACTGTCAGTCCTGTAGAGATGACTCTCTCCATCTCAGTGGACAACTCCAACAGGGAAGCACTCAGATGGGGACCTCTCCATTTTCCCACACCCGTTTATCCCCGGAACTTTGGTTCTGGAAATAGAAGAGAGCCCAACTAAATCAAGCACCTATTGCTCCCAAACCACCTCCAGGTTCTTACCCCCACCATGACAAGGAAAGAGCTTAACCTCATTATTGTTAAGCTATTTTACTGAACTTTATTTCGTTTAACAACATAAAGTTAATGATGTACTTAACTTGGACATTGTGAGACAAGTTGTTTCTTGACTTAAAAAAAAAATAAAGCGTACTCAGTAATCTAACTACACTTTACAGTGTACAGAGTGCCAGTCTAGTTTTCATGTATCTGTTCAATATCAAGTCACAAACTTCTCATGAGACAGTAGAAGAGACAAATTGTGGACACTTGAAATAAAACCAGGCCTTAATCAGGAAAAAATAACACCCGCAACAAAAGATGTTAGCGTAAGGACATTTCTGTATTTTATAATAAAGAATAAAAGATAGTGAATTTTAGAGTTAGGCGTCATTTCATTTTAGAAAACTTAGGAAAGCAACTTTGAAATATGTTGTTTATTAAAGTAGTCTAACTTTATCTCTTAGCCCTCATGTTTTCGGGATTATTTTACAAAAAAGTATTCTTGATCTCCCGACGTTAACCGCTGAGGATTTAGACTGGAAAACAGTTACTCTCTAGCGTGGCACCTTCCATTTCTTGAAAAAACAGTTTCCGTTTTAGCTTTTAAAAATGCTTTAATGATGATAGTTTTTTGAAATGATCAATCAGAGCCACGTGGACGTTTAAATGATGCATTAGTGCCTTTGCAGGAGGCAGGCGAAATTACATGATGACTTGATGTTGCAGCATCCCAAAATCTATTTCAGTACAGGGCATACACTGTCCAGATCAGGAGACAGCACACATAAGAAAATGAGTCAGAGAATGAATGAATCAATGGTAAATGCCACATCACTGATGTGGTATTTACACAATCAGTGAAGTGTAAACAGTTATCTTGTCTTGTTTGTTACATTTAGAAATAGGACAGAAAGCTGAATGATCACCTGGTACTTTTTATGATTCCTCTAGAGCAGGGGTTTTCAAACTATAGTACGCGTACCATAAGCGGTATGTAGGCTTCCAGTGTGTGTGTGTGACAGGGTGGTCGAGAGAGTGGTGCATGAGTGATAGTGGCAGGAAAAAGACAGCATTAGCAAAGAGTTTGGAGCAACTAAGTGATTTTGTATGTGTACAACAGCGCACAGTGTCTCCGGTGAGATGTTTTACTGCCGCTGGTCAAGAGTAAAGGGGTCAGTCCCAAAATAAATAAATGGCATCGTTACACGCATCTAAAAAAGATATACAAATAACATACATACAAATACAAAACCCGTTTCCCCGACTTTTTTCCAGCGCTCGTTTTTTCTTTCTGTTCTTCACAGATCCTTTTGGTTGTTTAAAGCCATCTTTTTTTTTTCATAAATAGAATAGAGTAGATATGTTAAACATCATATAAAATAAATATAAATAATTACCTACCTGCAGAATCAATATTTTTTTCAAGAACGTTTAAGTCAGTGTGATGACTTGTTTTAAATAAGAACTTTAGGGAAATGACACACACACAGAAAATCACACAATATTTTGAATATTTACACAGGAACAGAAAAATGAATAAGAAAACCTATAGTGTGCTACTCACCAAAATAGTAGGCCATTGGGTTGAATTCCTAAGGAATGGATAAAAAAGGCAAAAGACTCTAAACGTTGAAGTTAGTGAAAAGAGCTGAAAACTGAAATAGGTGCTATATTGGTAACCATGATGTCAAGGAAACACTTACAATAATCATTCTCTGATACCTATTGTTATAGTTTCTTATGCAACGGACGTTAAAGGTGAATTGATTCAGCTCATTTTATTCTTTTATATTTTTTATTTTTTTGCTCTGGACCACGCGGGAAGACTATTTAAAAAGGGCCAAATCATCAATAACCTTTCAGAGAAACCTTTCAAAATGTTCATAAAGTTTGTCCTGAACAAATTTATGAAGACATGTACTGTTTATCTTTGTCATTTTTTTTTTTTACTTTATCGTTATATTATTAGAACATTGAGAAGACATGGAATACTACAAATTTGTTATTTCTAATGAAAACAAAATGGGTGAGTAGATCACACTTTAAATACACTTGTGTATGACATTAAAATAATGTGTGATGAAATTAACCCCACTAGGGAGCAAATACAATTACTCAATTAAAAAAAACTAATTAAAGCTTTACTTTATAACTTATGTGTAAAAAAGCTTCAATCAGTTCCTGTTGAGAGATTCTATTACTTAAAAGCACAGTGAAAAGCCTTTAACAGTGTGTGCTGGAAAAATATATTCAATTTTTAATGTTTTGTTTTTTCGAACATAACATGTTCTGGAGTAGGTTAGCTGTGCAGCAAAAGTTTCCAGGAGAAGGATCCCCAGTAAATAGTGGTTCAGGTTCAGGTCCGTTTATGGGCAATATGTGGAGAAGCAAGGGTTAAAATCGCACAACAATAAATACATATGATATAAAGACACATCGACATCCTCACTGAGGTGTTTAACTAGTCATAACGGAAACGTCACTTCCTGCTGCAAACATCATTCAAGTCTCCAATGGAGGCAGGGATAAAGTGGTTTTTATACTGTTTTTTCCTGGTGATAAGAAGTCTCTACTCCTTAGCTCAGAATTTTTTTCCCTAAAATCCTGTACCTTAAATCTCCCAAAGAAAACTTTTAAAGTCCCTCACCAGCTGAAGGTCTGATTTGACGCTTCATGTTATTCTGAGTTGAGACTCGCATATCAGCGAACGAGGACTGGAAACTTTGAGCAAACTTTGGAAGGTTTATCACAAAATCTACCTGATTCCACACATGAATAAAACATGAAACTTCCTTGGGAGCTTAATGACTGAATTTAATCTGGGGCCAGGATCAATAAGATAGACTTCAAGTAAAAGTTATGTTAATCCAAAAGATTTGTGCTCATGTTTCATTCAGATGCTTTTGTGAATATTGTGTACACACACATTTCAAGGCAAAACTGTTTGTGCATGGTGGGTCTCTAAATAGGTCAAATGGGTATGAAGAGATTAGTTTGCTAAAATGTGTTGCAAACTAAGCCTTGATTCAACCTACAACCTGCAACCTACAAGATTTAACCAGTTGGTTAAATCTTGGGTGAGTTAAACGAGGCAACCATTACTCCAGCCCTCTTTATACCGGACTCTGAGCTCGGTAGGGCAGAATCTTACCATTTTCTCTGATAATGAAATTTAATAATTGGAGTATCTTTTTGTAACCAGCCAACAAACCGACAAGGGAGTACAAAACCTCCTTGGTTTGATGTCAGAGGAAAGTGACCACTGTGTAGATAGCCTAAATTACATTTAATTAAATATTTCACAATGCAGTAATGCATCTCATTTCTTATCTCATTTGTTTTATATGTGTGAGTTGTCATGTGTGTACATTGAGGTGTGCTACTCTTTCCCTTCGGGGACAAATAAAGTATTTTGAATTGAATTCAGGCATGGAATCTACAAGACGCCTATGGTTTAGAATGGGGCACCAATACGTTAGCATATCCTTCAAGTTCAAGTTGAGAGGTGGGGCCTACATGTGTTGGACAGGATTGTCCAGCACGTTTGACAGATGTTGTCTTGCAGGGGATTTCATTGAGATCTGGTGAAATTGGAGGTGAAGTCAACACCTTGAACTTAATTTGTTACCAAACCACTCCTGAGCTATCTTTGCAGAGTGGCGGGGGGGATAATCTTGCTGAAAGAGGCGACCTGGTCTACAATAATGTGTAGGTATATGGTATGTACACGGAAGCTAAGCACCACACTGGTCTGCTATCTTCCATAGGTGCATGAATGATCAGGTGAATAATTATCGCTCCTTATGAGCAGGTACATGTTGCATGGTAGCCTCCAAATGCTGGCTAGTGTAGTAAAGCATTTTGGATGGTGGATTAGACTAGAACAATGCTTTAAAAATACTATTAATTTACAATTTATTCCAATTAATTGTGTCAGAATTGACAAAAGATCACTGTATAGGTAGATAAAGTTTTGGGGCCTTTCTGGGAGGTTTGTGTTTTCTCCTCATGTGCGAGTTCCTCCAGGTACACCGTTTTCTTCCCACAGTCCCAGAACATGCTAGGCATGTTGAATAGTTAACTCTAAATTACTCTTTGCGATGGAATGGTTGTTTGTCTCCGTGTGTCATCCCTATGATGACCTGGAAATCCTTCACATGGGGTATCCAACCTCTTGTCCAACGTTGGCTCCCCTTCCAACACTTGCACTCCTGAACATGATAAGCTGAGAATTTACAAGAAGGCCCAGATCCTAAGCTCTGGACAATATTAACAAAGTTTCTCCTAACTGTCAAATTTGTGCAAATTTATTCTGCTTGCCTCGGCAAGTAAGTTGGCTCAAACATGGATTAGACAAACGCCTTTACCAAAACTGGAAAGTTAAAAGGGAGAAACTGGATGTGACAGAGAAACAAAGAATATTGTCTTGGCTCCTAAATATCTATGAAGCTCCAGGTGGAGTCACATGTTTCTATGGTCCTATGTATAAATAGCACACCTGTGGAAACAGCAAGTCACCAGTTCTGGACTCAACTATGACTGTCAACATGCTCCTGTTCGCATTGGGCCTCTTTGTTTGCTTTCAAGTACAGGGCACCTCTGCAAAGCCTGTGAGTAAAATGGAATGTTCTTTCTTACAGGTTTTAAAATTGAGTGAATATCTCATTTATTTTATACTACATTTATTTCTGCCATTATAGTTCAACAAACTAACCTTCTCTCTGTCTCTCTGTCTCTCTCTATAAAAAACACACCAGATGCAGAGTGAGTCGTCCTCCCTGTTATTATTTATTAATTATATGAAGAAGAATTAAGTCCAATAATACAGAATGAAACTAAATCTAGGAGCTAGCATGGGATGGAATTTTTCTATTTAAATTATTTATTCTTAAACTTTATAATATCTCAGGTTTATTTTTTTGCCCACATCAATAATTAATTAGTAGATAATCACATTAAGAACAGTCAGAGTAATGTCACCTACAATTTTGTATTTCTTGTTTTTACATAGTGATGGCTGCTTCTGCCGATGACAGTGAGTGGTTGTGATTATTATTGTTAGAACATTTCACACTTTCACAGCAGTGTTCTGAATCGATTACAAATTCATGGTATTTATAAAATTCATGGGTAATCACAAATTTGAAGTATCAGTATTTATTCATGCTTAATGCATTTCTAAATTCACTAATTTTGTATTTCTTGTTTTTACACAGTGATGGCTGCTTCTGCCGATGACAGTGAGTGGTTGTGATTATTCTTGTTCATTTGATATGTTGAAAAAATGTATTTTGTTAAGATAATTACAATGGGATTAATTCAGATGAATCAGAATATATTAATGTTTGCTTGTGCTTTAGGGGAGTTCATACAAACACATGACAGTTTGGTTACAGGGATCAAAAGATTTCTTTACTCTTTGGAATCTTTAGAAAACCTTGACAATTACATAAAAAGCAACTACGAAGTCAGTTCTGCTACAGTTTGAGTGTAAACAGCTTCCTACAAACTACAAAGTAGGGACTATTAACTAAATAAACACGAAAGACAGTCCTGATGAACATGACTCAATGTTCACTAAATATTAATCATACTGGGTTTATATAGAGTTTGTTGCTATTATATATATTAATATACTAATACAACACTATATTAAACTATCTACAATTTGAGTTTAAACTATGACATTGCATCTGTCCCACAATCCTAAACTCACAGCTCCTCATTTTGAGGATGCAGTGTGAATTTCTGTGAGCAGAAAAATAAATGATAATTCAAACTGCAGGAGCGACAACGTTTCTTGCCTGGTTGTCGTCACCAGCTCTCTTTAGTTCCCTTTTCCGTTCTCTGGTAAACAATTCTGTGCTCTCTCAATGAGTTTCATTACAATAATGCCACAAAACTAGCAAATATTTTAGTCACCAATCAGGTAGCGAGATCATTTGATGCCCGCCTTCTTGAAACACCGCCATAACAAGCTGGGGAAATCCAACAATGTTTCCAGTGTCAAGTGGATTGTAAGGCATTCAGGCTAAAATGAGAATCCTGAATTTTTATTGCTCAGATTTCAGATCACTATTCTCTCCACAATCGTACCATTCTGTTGATATCATATTTCACTTTCTTAAGTACATGAGGAATGAAAAAGCGCCGTGCGCTGTGTGTTTGTAACATAGGTGGATGTATCTGCAGGCACTAAAGGGTTAACTCCTGCAGCTCTCTTGCTTATTAGAACACAGCCCGGGTACATATTTATGTCCAAACCCGACCGACTCCAGAAAACCACTAACTGAGCCTGGCCCAAAACCAGCAGACATTCTGTTTTTTACATACGGAACTGATCCGTTCCTAATACAGTTAATACTCGCTGTAGCAATGATTTTTATAAGCTGTCACACAGCCGTTGTGTTTTGCGGCGATTTAAGAGGGCAGACAGAAAAATAAGATCACTACCTGATTGGACACTAAACAGCCAATCAGATCACTTTCTCCTTGTCGGTTTGTGGCAAATTGTTACGCTGTTCCAGGTTGAGCGAGCGTAGAAGCAGTTTTGAGTGACTGCAGAGGGGACTTACTGAGAGCCAGAGAGAAACACATTGAGAGAGTGTGCATTTGTTTGCAAACGCTCAGAGAAGAGATCTGGAGAAAGTTGTGGGCTATTTCAAGTTGAGGGCGTAGCAAACTCTGAGTTAACCTTGAGTTCAGGCTAGAGCGAGCCTGAGATGAGAAACTTGGGATTTTCAGTTTCAGCACAGCTGATCTGATTGGATTTAGTTCATTCTGAGTTAGTAAACTCTGGGTCAAAATTGTGCATGAGGAGGATCAAAAGTCACCATAAATGGAGCTCCGATTCTTTGATTCACCATGGCAACGAGCGAGACACTATGGTCGCCATAGGTCACGCCTTTTAATGCCTGAAGTTATTTTTAATGCCCTCGCGACCGGATATTTAGAAAAAGGAAAAACACTGCTTCATCAGCGATGGAGAGAAAACTGAAGTGGGAGAAAATGTCTTCTTGAGTGAATGTATCTCCTAGTTTTAATGTATTTTCTGTGAATATTGTGAGAGAAAAAGTGGAGGAATGATGTTGAACAGACTATGATTTCATGTATGGACACAAAGCGCATGTGAAAGCAGCCGAAAATTGCGTACAAATATGAGCAAATACTCGGTGGAGGCAGAACAGAGGAATGTTATATTACATCTGAGAATGCTTTGGGATTAAACAACTCTGAGTTTCCACTAAACCCGCATCCTGAAATACCCCCCAGATGACCGAGACCAAACAAGAAACATTGTTGTTGCGCGTGGAATTTGAATGTTTGAACAAATAATACATTTTTCTACTGACAGAAAAGAATGATGTGTGCTCAGAATGAGCAGCTGTGTGTTTAGGATTGGGGCACAAATAGAAGGCCATAGTGAACAGTTTACTGACAACAAAAGCTGTTCTGGTTTACTGAATCTGTTTGTTTTTACTCTGTTTATATAGAACTCGCTACTTATGCTTATGCCAAGCCATATTATCGTAAGATGTTGAAATCCTTATTGTGAAAACATCTTATGTTTACCCACTAGAGTGTAATTTTATTAAAATTGAATAGATTTTGTCCCATTCCTCAATGATAAGAAGTTTAATGTATATGTATTTACTTGTACTTTGGAGGATTTAATACAAACACATGGCAAATTGATAATTTTTTTATACTTAATAACATACCAGGTTTAGTTTTGCCCACATCAATAATTAATTAGTAGATAATCACATAAAGAACAGTCAGAGTAATGTCACCTACAATTTGTATTTCTTGTTTTTACATAGTGATGGCTGCTTCTGCCGATGACAGTGAGTGATTGTGATTATTATTATTAGAACATTTCTTACTTTCACAGTAGTGTTCTGAATAGATTACAAATGAATGGTATTAATCATTTCCATGAGTAATCATACATTTAAAATATTAGTATTTATTCATGCTTAACGTATTTCTAAATTCCCTAAATTTGTAAATCTTTGTGTTTACATAGTGATGGCTGCTTCTGCCGATGACGATGGCCCAGTTAAGTGGTTCTGATTGTTATTGTTAGTACAACTCACATTTTCACACTGCCATTATAAACTGATAAAAGTTCAATTGTTGCATATTCGAAATCTTATGCTCTTATGGAACAAAATCAAAATGTATCCAAGAGTTCCTGCAGTTTAGTATTATTGGTAAAACATGTAATTCTATATATTTATATGTACACCTTGCAACAGAATAATGTTCTATTATCACTTATATTTTCCCTTTGTCTCAATGTAATAAAAAGCATATGAAAACTGTCTTCGAGGTTCAACCCAACCGGTGGGGCCGTTCCTCTGATATTCTGTTATAAAGTTAAGGGAGGAACTTGCTAATTCAAATGGTTAGATGTCTCAAGTGATGTGTTGTTTTGTATTCTGTATTCTCCAGACCAACCCTTGCCCTTTCACTGATCAGGATAGTGCCTGCCCTACTTGGAAGCAGGACTACAGACGTGACAAACCTCCTAAATACAAGTGCAACCAGGATGAGATCATTTTAATGTCCACATGGCTGTGACTCATCAGTTTCAATCAATACGATCAGCATTTATGTTTGATTGTTATTAAAGAATTTTAAATCACAAAAATGGAAACTGTGTTTTCTCTACAAATGGTCGGTATCCCCCACACACCGGTGAACATCCAGGGAATGGACATTGAGATGGTCACGTCCTACAAGTACCTTGGTGTTCACCTGAACAACAAACTGGACTGGACCCACAACTCAACGGCACTCTTTAAAAAGGGTCAGAGCCGACTGTATCTGCTGAGGAGACTGAGGTCTTTTGGAGTGCAGGGGGCGCTCCTGAAGACCTTCTTTGATTCTGCAGTCGCCTCAGCCATTTTTTATGGAGTGGTCTGCTGGGGCAGCAGCATCTCAGCTGCTGACAGGAGGAAACTGGAAAACTAATCAGGAAGGCCAGTTCGGTCCTGGGATGTCCTCTTGACTCGGTGCAGGAGGTGGGAGACAGGAGAATGATGGCCAAGCTGTCATCTCTCCGGGACAACGTCTCCCACCCCATGCAGGAAACCATCTCTGCACTGGAGAGCTCCTTCAGCGACAGGCTCCTTCACCGCAAGTGTGTGAAGGAGCGATATCGCCGATCGTTCCTTCCTGCAGCAGTCAGACTCCACAACCAGCACTGTTAGCAACACCCACACACCTACACAACTACACACACACTTACACACACACCTACCTCACTTGCTCTTTGTTTCTGTACATTTAATTTAATTTATTTTAATTGCACATAACACAATGTTATTCTTACTCTGTGTTATTCTTACTCTGTGTTATTCTTACTCTGTAACATGCTCTGCTGCTGTAACATTGCAATTTCCCCATTGTGGGACTAATAAAGGCTATCTATCTATCTATCTATCTATCTATCTATCTATCTATCTATCTATCTATATATCTCTTTAAATGAGTAGCACTGCACTTTAGAGAAGAATGAGCAAGAATAAAATCTACTGTGAAAGAAATTAAAAGGCAGGGGGCTCATGTTTAGAGACGTGGAGTTGCTATCCACTCAAATCTCTACAATGAAAAGCAAATTAATCCTAAAATTCTGTATTGTAATAAAAAGAATACAAGAATGTCCAAATTCTAAAATCCTTTGATGTGGATGTGAAACGTCTCTCTCCGCTGCAGCTCTCCCTCCGCCGCAGCTCTCCCTCCGCCGCAGCTCTCCCTCCGCCGCAGCTCTCCCTCCGCCGCAGCTCTCCCTCCGCCGCAGCTCTCCCTCCGCCGCAGCTCTCTCTCATTCACTGCCGAGGCGGGTCCCGGAGACATTGGAGTGTTGGGTACCTGCGCAGTTGCAGGAGTCAGAGCCACTCCGATCTTTCCCTCGGTCTGAGTTCTTGGCACTGTCCCGGCCAAAATAGTGAACCAGTGTATAGAACATTTAAATCATTTATTTTTCAAACTGTCCTGGTGCCCCTTTGCCAGAACCTCATCCAGGTGAACCAAACATTACTAAAACGCCATACCAAACCAGAGATGTTCTCCATTGCAAGTGTACTTGAATTATGTATACTGATATTTGTATAGTACTGTGAGTATTGCGACAGTCACACCTCAGAGGAGAGCATGCATGGCGTGTAATTCAGAAAGCTTTTCAAAGGTCTTTTGGGGACAAGTAACATTCCTCACTGTGTGATTGTGGAACAGTATCAGACTTAATTTATTTGTAGTAAGAGCAGATGACAGACAAATACAAGTCATGTCTTTCAGAAGGTCAAATTGGGCTTGACTACATTTAAGAGACATAGTTTGTGTATTTATACAAACCTGTACAAAGCACAGTGTAGATTTTGTTGGATCTTTTGATGACAGAGGCAAAGGCAGGGCAACTTTATTTATATAACACCTTTCAGCAACTTGGCAATAAATAAATATAAACTAGATTAGAAGATAATCAACTCTAAATTCTTATCCCTTTCGATCTCAGACATTATTCAGTCTTCTCCTAAACAGTACTGTATAGGACATTAAGACATTAGAATAGTTTAAAACATCTAATAAATGGAGAAAATAAGAAAGTTTTAAGCTTTGATATAAAAACACAGAGTTGGAGCGGTCCTGCAGTTTTCTAGGAGCTTGTTCCAAATATTTGGTGCGCAAAAACTGAACGCTGATTCTCCATATTTGGTTCTACTAAGTAGGCACTAAGTAGACCAGATGGTTCATAACACAGCATATGATGTATTTTGGTCCCAACTGGACTGATATGACCCACTTTCTGATTTTAGTGAGGACTCTAGCAGCAGCGTTCTGAACCAGCTGCAGCTGTCTCATCGATTTCGTAGGAAGACCAGTTAAAACGCCGTTACCGTAGTCAAGTGGACTGAAGATAAATACATGGAGTAGTGCTTCAAATTCTGCTGAGTCATCAGTCCTCTAATTCTTTGCTATATTCTTCAGGTGATAGTAGGCGGTCTTTGTTATAGTCTTAATATGGCTGTTAAAACTCAGGTCAGAGTTCATTCTGTCCAGTTCCGGCTTGTTCTGAGCATTTTAACATGACAGATTGAACTTGTCCGCTGACCTTAAACAGCTCCAAAAACTGCGACCTCAGTTTTGTCTTTGTTCAGCTGAAGGAAATTCTGGCAAATCCAATGGTTGACTTGTTGACTTGTTGAAAGGTAAACTCTGTTTACCTTCCTCTGGTATTTTTCCACTAGCCTCAATAAAATATTTTTTTTATCATCATTTATTTATTTCTCGCCCTCTAGAAATGTTAGAAAGCATCTCCACATCTTATAAATATATTTTTACCTCTAATCACATAAATACAATTTTCCAGGGCAAGAAAATTTGACAATCCAGCAAACCAGGACTGTACACTTGGTCTGGTAATAAATATCCAGGATTTGGCTAATGTGAGTTTTACCTGCAAAAAGCAATAGACAATCATTTTCTTCATTTCATTGCTTTGTTTGCAGTTTGCAGGAAAAACTCCCAGAATACATAGCATAGGGCTTAGTGTTATCTCCACACGTCCCACACATGAAAGGATATTCAAAACCCCCCATGCAGAAAGTCTGAATGTACAGGCATTCCCAAAGACAGTGCAATAATGTGCCCTCTGTTCCAAATTTAACAATCAGGGAGGTTTGAGTTACATTTATTTAACAAAGTTGGTGTTAACTTTTAATAATAATGGTATGTTCTCATCAACCCCTTAAATTGGATTTACTTAAAATGAGAAATTATGGATTGACTCTGAGATTTTAAACCTAAACTGAAAATTCCCTGTTTAAGTCCTCATACCACTCAAATCTTTTATCATCAGAGGAAACTTTTGACAACAGCATATAGAGACCCCCCCAAAGAGAAGTTTTGACTTTCCTGTCGATCAGCCTGAGGACATGAACTGCCCCCCATGGGATCTCTTTCAGATCCTGAAAGAGATCTATATATAAGAGAGAGTTTTTTTACATTATTATTTTATTGTTACTTTTTCTGGTGATGTTTCTCTTTTTATCCATACTGTTTTTCCAGTGTTTGTCTTTATTGTTTTTTTATTCTTGCTTTATGACCACTCTGTGTGCCTTAAAATTGCCTGCTGGGGAAAAATAAAGTTTCTTGAATATTGATTGATGAACTACATGCTAAGGAAAGCCCTGCACACGGCCTCTTGAAGATCAGAAAACACCTCAAGTCTCATGTGAGTTTGACAATAAAAAAAAACCTTAGACTCTTAGAAACTGACACTCCAACACAAGGGAATAGTCTACAGAAACAGTGAGCAAATTCCAGAGAAGAAACTTTATGACACCTTAGAACATAGATGTCAAGCTCAAGGCCCGCGGGCCACATCAGGCCCGACGTGCAATTATATCCGGCCCGCGAGATAATTTTATATAGATCTATTATTATGGCCCGGCGATATGAAGCGCTGATAATACACAAACTAAAGATCCCATAATGCAGTGCTTCAGTAACCGAACAAAGCACTGCATTATCATGCAGGGTATCGGAGCGTCCGTAAAGGCAACTGATATCAGTTCCCGGGAACTTTCCCACGTCAATCAAGTCAGCTTCTGTTGCGCTACAACCCTGTTGAAAAGTCATTGCAAAGCTGGCCCCTCA
Source organism: Lophius americanus (assembly GCA_037951165.1). NCBI lineage: Eukaryota > Metazoa > Chordata > Actinopteri > Lophiiformes > Lophiidae > Lophius > Lophius americanus. Next base: position 4,395,127 of record JBBDHG010000026.1, on the reverse strand, counting down.
CAATGGCGAAGAGAAAAGTTCATTCTGAAAACAGAGCATTTCAAAACCGGTGGGCAGAGGCGATAGCCAAATCAGCCCGTCTATTTACCGAGGGAGAGTTTCTGAAGAGCTGATGATGGAGGTGTGTGATGTCTCGTGTCCAGAAAAAAAGCAGATGTTTGCAAATGTAAGCCTGAGTAAAGATACTTCATTTTATTTAAAGTTTATTTATTCTGAAATAATATTCCTGTCTGTTTTATTCATATTTATGTTCAAACGTGTAGTTTCAGTGAGTTCAATAAATGTTTATCCTGTTCGGCCCGCGACCTGAAGTGTGCTTTGAGTTTGACACCCCTGCCTTAGAAGATCACCCTTCACACTATCAGATTGACATGCCCTTAAAAATTAACCTATGAAGTGATACATATACAGTTTAAAGTTAAATATTCAAAATCGGCTCATGTAGTTGAGCAAAATGTTCCGGAAACACGCACATACAAACAATGATATTGCTTCAATACACAAGACAGGTTTTCAAAATCAAGTCTCCTAGAAATAAATCCCTTTATCATTGAAAGTTCTTGAATGCATTGGGACTTTGGGACAATGGACTCTACTGTAAACAAACCTTTCCAATTTGATCTAATCTTGTTCCACTTGTCAGCACCCATGAGCAAAATCAACATTCCAAAACCAACAAATATGACTAAAGCTGTAAAGGGTTCCAACTCTCCTAGGATGGGGATACATAGATCCTGAAAGGGAAGACTCCTACTGTCAACACAAAACCGGAGTTCGGCATTGACTTTCTCACCACAATTACGGGAGACTCCCTGGGACTACACCAAGGCTGAAGGATGTCAACATCAAGTATAAATGGAGGCTTCAAGTAATATTAAGAAATCCAGCTGAGACCTTGACTTTGTGGCCCACTTCCATCCATAACTATTCTCTAACAATTTATGCTGTGCATGGTAGTTGACTGGAGCCTTTTCCGGCTGACATTGAACAAGTCTCCAGTTCCTCATATGGTCAATACACATACAACCAATCCCTTTCACATTCATACCTATAGGCCATTTAGAGTCACTGATATTTTGTATGCTTTTGGACTGTGGGAGGAAGTCTGAGTTTCCGTAGAGAATGCAGGAGAACATGGGATGAACAAGCAAACGCCATTCAGAAAGGCCCGAAGTAGATTTGAACACAGACCCTAGTTTCTTCGAGGCAACTGTGCTAAACATAACAACACTTCCTCCCCCCATAATCACGCACATTCGGATTGATCTTGGACCTGTACACAATAAGGTGACCATTGATAAACTCATGGTCCTGAAACTTTTCCAGGGTGTCAGAGACAGGAAAAGACCCGGCCCTGATTGTGTTGAAGGAAGGGTTCTAAAAAACTGTGCCGTGGAGCTGGAAGACATCTTCTGTTTCATTTTTCAGTTGTCGTTAAAGCTGCAGAAGGTCCCCTAACTTTGGAGGACTGAATAATTGTTCCTATGCCTAGGAACAAAATCCTCAAAACAATAAACGACTTAAGGCCAGTGGCACCCACCTCTGTTGTAATGAAAACTTTAGAAAAATTGGTGAAGAATGCTCTTTTGGACACTGAACAGGATAAGTAGGACCCTCTCCAGTTTGCCTAGTGGCCAGGCAGAGGTGTGGATGATGCGACAGGGTTTGGTTTTAAATAACTTGAGCGGGGCCAAGTCCACAACATTCATGCTTGCCTGATTTGCTGTCTGATGGACTTTTTAACAGTAAGGTCACAACAGGTGATGGTGAGCAGTGTTTTATAAGACATCCTTTCCTCTTCCAGCAGATCCCCCCAGGATCCCTTCCCTCTTTTATTTGTTTTATACATTAATGAATGCTGTGTGCCACATTATTAAATTTGCAGATGATTCCGTTATTGTGTCCCTCCTCAGCATTGACGATTCTGAACATGGCCCTGTGGTGGGTTTATTGACTGGTGCAAATTATCCTTTTAGATCAATAATGTGGCAATCATCAGCGTATACACTTTCATCGCAAGCTTCCCCAATTTAATGGCTATACAACCTTTATGAAGTTGTTTTACTCTTGTTTTACTGAATATGTTGATGGCTTTTCCCTTATCTGCTGGCACGGGTCACCTGGATCCCCTGCAGGGTATCGTGAGAGTGTTTCCTGGTATATTTTTGAATGACCTCTAGTACCTGTATTTCGTCAGGACATTGAAGAAGGCCCAATTTGTCATGGCTGGTCGGGGCAATCCCTTGGGGCGTGAATGTTTGTTGCATCGTTACAGATCGTATTTAGGCGCAGATACCATCTGTAACGATGCAAAACAAACAGATACAAAAAGTGACTTACTCCTGCTGCTATCAACCTTGTAAATGACATGTGGTCCTTGTAATATTTAATGGGTATTTGTTGTAGTATTTATTCATTTTTTTGATGTTATGTTATTTTGAACTTTTAAGCGGCCATTTATTATTCTTTTTTTTTTTTAAAACATGGTGTCATTACTAAATACCATTGATTGCTTGTATTAGTCAGGTGACACATACAGCCTGCAATGATCCTGTAAATCACAGAGAATGTAAAATGTTATATATCTGCAAGGAAGGGTGGGCTTTCCATGTGATTATTATATTCCTGAAAAGTTGGGGATATTATGGAATCATCATCACATTCGCTGCCCTGTCCGCGGATCTTTTGTGTTAATGCCATAAATCATTTCAATTTCATACCCACATAAATGTTTGTGTGATGAAGTAATGAATTGATTTGGGAAAAGTTGGTTTATATTTTCTACACTAGGGCAAGCTTTATCTCCAAATGTTATCAAGCCATAACTTTCTGTCTGGTTTTACTGGAATAGTTCATACTTTACTCATCAGCGGGAGCTATGAAAGAAAAACATAGTTCTTAAGAAATAATATCTTAACAGTTAGCCCGATTTAGCCAAAATTTGGTGCATATGAATCAATTAAGGATATCAATCAAGGAGGAGCTTTACTTTGACGACTTCAATCAGAGGGGATTGCAGGGGATCGGGGACCTTTCGGGGATAAACCCATGTTCTTATACCCACTCATACCGCCTCCTCCTTCCCCGGACTAAGCTCAGCACCATGTGTGATCCGGCCTTCTGTTTCGCTGCCCCTCGTCTGTGAAATGCCCTCCCTGACCATCTGAGGGCTCCACAGACGACTGACACATTTAAAAAAGGACTTAAAACTTTCCTTTTTAGCAGAACCTATAACCTAAATTAACATTGCTGCTTTTTGGTCAGGCTTTTATATAGTTATTATTAAAAAATTTTATTGATGCTTTTATCTGCTTTTACTTTGTGGCACTTTGAGATTTGATCCAAATGTAAAGTGCATTATAAATTAAATGTATTACTATTATTATTATTATTATAAACCCTTGCTGACAGGGATGACAGTATTGGACTATTATAGTACAGCTAAATTACTTGGGATAAGAATGAATGCTCACTGAGGCATCTGAGGACCGAATAATAGCCCGTGTTGTCTGATCCCTTAGCGGAGCTCTTGCTATGACCTACAAATGATGATTTAAAATTTGTCTCTGAAACAGACCTGTCAGGTGATCTTTTGGGAGGAACTTAAAAAATGTCTTGCAATTTGAGCGAGCTGCACAGAGATAGCTGAGAGCCAATCACTGACTTTGTCAACAATGAGCTGATGAACAAATCTGAGGATTTAAAAAGAGGTGTCTGATCAAATGTTCAGTAGTATCTCTGTTCCTGCAGTTGAATCTTCACTGAATTGTGCAGAGTGTCATCCAGATGGAGAAGATGGGAACATATTTGATTTTGGTTGGTCTGCTGTCAGTCTGCAGCGTCTCCTTCGCTCAAGGTAAAGCATAAACTCTAAAATTGTGATCACAAGTGTTAGTATTATATGTGGTTCTGAACATGTAAATGTGTTTCTTTGCTCTGCAGAATGTATACCACAGCTTGTGAAGGATATGGATTTTCCAGGATCAGACATAGAACAAGTCTTCGCACCCGATGCTGAGCACTGCCAGAAGCTTTGTACCGAGCATCCCAAATGTCTTTTCTTTACGTTTGTTGAGCCTGAATGGACTGCAGATAGCAGGTATGAAACAAGAATAAAATTTTATTCAAAAATACATAGAAAGTTTGTTGCTTTGTTGCTTTGCTTGTCACAGGGAGTAAATGTAATTTTTGTTCTCCATTATGTTTAAACGACTATTTTATCCTTTAGAGATAAAAGAGAATCTTCCTCTCTCTGCAGAAATTATTATTGCTACCTCAAGTACACTTCCACTGGAAAGCCCAATTCTCAGGTAGCCGTTGTTGATGCCACCGCTGGCTATTCTCTTAAACCCTGCTGTCCAAAGCCAAGTAGGTGTCCAACTACTTTAACTATTATGAAATCATCCATTAATTACTACACGCAAACTCAAGCTTCTCCTTTTATCTCTGTCTTTCTGCCAGAATCATGTGTGTCCAAAGTGTACGAGAACGTGGACTTCAATGGGGCCGATTATGAAAGCTTGTTTGTAGACAATCATAATGAATGTCAGAAAGTCTGCACAAGGGACCCTTGCTGTCAGTTCTTTACTTTTGTGAATGAAGGTTACAAACAGCAGAACATCAGGTAAAACTGAATCTTCTTATAATATCATCTGGCATGACATACTATGTTCTACAGTTTCCTGATTTTGTTGTCGCTTGTTCTGTTTAAGGAATAAGTGTCACCTTAAATTCAGCTGGACAGTACCGAGAACTCCTGTCGTAGTGGCAAATGCTGGTGTGATTTCTGGATTCTCAATCAATGCAAAAATGAGTCCAGCCTCTGGAACAGGTACCAAGATTCATAAGCAAATTACAGCAGTAAGAATCCACCCTCCAAGTTTTTCTAGAAATATTTCCTTATTATTTCATCCATGTTTTGACCAGTTTGCAAAAGTGAGCTGTTTCCAGACACTGACATCCCAGGCAGTGATCTTTTGGAACTTTCCGCTGCTTCACCTCAACACTGTCAGGCGCTTTGCTCTGCTCATCCCAAATGCACCTACTTCTCTTTTGACAGGTGTGTTTGTTTAATTTGTACAATTTTTTTCTCTCTCCAGTGGCGAATAGACTCTTTTGTTTTCAAAAGGGTCTATTTGCCACCGTACCCACACAAAAAACTAATACAAAGTAATACAAACTGGAATATCGATAATCCTGACATATTCTCAGACTATTTCAAAGGTTTTCCAGCAGGAGACAGGTTCTCTTACGATAATAAGCTGACTCTTAGTAACGATGTGAGATTTCCTGACCTATTCTTATCGTCGGTTAAGGATGTAATGTAATGGCCACACATCTTCGTAACCTTGTGTAACACACTACCATCCCAAAACTTTTTCGTACTTTGCGGTCATGTATTGGACTTTACCGAGATTTTTAATATGACGTGTATATTACGGAAAAACGTACCGACGAGCAATCAGCATGCATAAAGCGCAGCTGTCCAAGACGTGGGCTCGCATAAACAAGTCAAACAGCTACAAACATCATATTCATATTATTTATTTTATATTATATAAAATTAATTATGTTAAAATACTTAACTTTAGACAATGTCCTATGTATTTAATAAGAATTCAGTATATTTTCATGTTAAATGTTGTGATTATTTTTTATTTTTCCTGGTTGCAAACTGCGTATTAAGTAATTTAATTAATTGTTAAGAACCTTCATCAATAACTTTTTTAACATTTGTTTTTACTGTTAAAGTCAAAGTTAATTTATCGTCCCACACATATTATTTATTTTGAACGTATTCTGGCTTTTTCTGTCAGTCTGTGCCACTTTTTCTGTCAGTCTGTGCCACTTTCTTCGAATATGGACATGACGGTATCAGTTACATTAAACGGGCTAAAAGTTCCATGCGACACCTCTGCACTTGCAGTTTTGATATCACACAAAAATAAAGACAAACGCTAATCGCAGATGCACAAGTAACAGCCTACCTCAAGAAAGGAAAGCAGTGTGAGCAATAAGCAGGGCAGCAGCAACGGACAGTCTGCAGACACCTGATCTTGCGCCATTACTGGTAGAACCGGGCCAATCAACGATGCGACTCAGCCAGTCATGTCTACTGCAGCTTCTTTTGTCAAGGAGGCTCACGCTGCCACACCAAACGCCAAACCAGATCAACGTTTGAACTCATTCTTAGTGTTTAGTAAAAGTTGCAAAAAAACAAACTTTCTTTCAGCGTGAAAGAAAACATTCAAGTTGACAATCTTTATTCCTATACATTGCAGAATTTGTCTAGAACAAAATTATGCAAGAACGATCAATGGAAATCAAACTCATTAAACAATAAAGGGCTGAATTCTAAATTACACCAAAAATCTAAGAGAGAAACTGAAATCCCAGACATAACATCTCATCATTTGACCCAGGAGTATGTTTGAGCCCCACATGCCAAAGGGATCTCCTGAAAACATCTGGGCATGCTCCTGATGAGATGGAGAATGGTGTCCTGGGGGATCTCCTCCCAGACCAGGTTCAGGGCTCCCGGACAGTCTGTGGTGGCGGCGTCTGATGCAGCGCACACACTCTGACCACATGAGACCAGGCATTGTCCTGTCCAATTCTTCCATTTAATGGCTTGCAACCTGACACGTCTTCTATGAAATTCACTTTCATAGAAGACATTTTTTCTGTAGATCCGGGGATCTCTCCCGTCTCCTATTATAATCCACAAATATTCTTCAATCATCATTTACAGGTGAATCCATAAGGGTGGACAGGCAAAGGTTGTACAGAAGAAAATTGAGAATGGCTTCATTATATTTTGACTGCCATTTACAGACATTACAGTTTCTCTGATATCCTGATGTTTTTTTACTTTCTCAATAATCTGTTCCTGACTTTAAAACATATTTATTCAAGGTTTCATTTGTTTTCATTTTGCAGTAATGCCTTTAACTGTCATCTGAAGAACAATCCAGACAATTTGGAGAAGACAAAAAAGACAGGAGTGACATCTGGGCTACCAGCACGCAACTGTCAGTTGGAAAAGAGTATGTATCACTACTAATTAAGTGTCTAAATATCAGATGGATTAATTGATTTCCCAGATTATGTCAAACAACTGTAACACATTCAGCTAAAGTTTGGAATGTGATTGGTCTTGTTTGCCTGTGCTTGCTTTGTTCCTTGTTTATGCACTTATGATGGTCTGAAAGCTTGCTTTACGATTAAGAGAAACATCACAAAGCTCCAACTGCTTTTCAGAACCTTAGCACAGTTTAAGTTTGGTGGAGTGGTGACTTTCCTTCAATATAGAAATATTTATGAGGCATGTGTGGGGAAAGATCAAGCAATTAAATATTCCTTCTTATAGAGATTTCATCATTATATCATCTAGTATTACAAAAATCAGAATAATCTCAGACATAAGAACGTTTAACCGCTCTTGCAGTTTTTCCTTAGTATTTATGTAGATTAGCCACGCAGAACTTTAATCCTCCTCCTCTGTTTACAGAGTGGCTTATGATTCAGTATGATGGAGTGGATTTCAGAGGTTCGGACATTCGCTATGTGGAGATGGATGATCCAGATACATGTCAGAAGACCTGTGATGAGGATTATAACTGTCAGTTCTACACCTACGTCAGAAACAGCTCCACGGCCGTTAAGCACAGGTACAGTATGCTTTATGGCTGTCTTCTCACATTACTGGGAAATCATCAATATTTGTGGCCCCACAAATTTAATCAGAGCTTCCTTTTTTGAGGACAAATCAAAGATTCTTTTGTTGGATTTCCGTTGCAGGCGCCGCTGCTACCTCAAGCGTGTAATCACCATGCCTGCTCCCCCTACAGTGTCCAAACTGAAAAATGTTTTGTCTGGATACTCCCGCAGAAACTGCATTTAAAATGCACAAGTAATACAATAAAGGTGCAGCGGGAACCAATCTGTATGGAAAGGTTTATTTCCTTGAGATGTCATCATTGTTTTGCTCACCTGTTGAACCTTCTTTGTTCTTTATGTAGATTGCGATTCCACATCTGTTCCTTTTCTCTCTTATTCCAAGAAACACATCTTCCTCTGTCTGCTCTCTACACTAGTGGTGGATTAATACTTTAATACATGCACTTCATTTTTTGCATGTTCCTAACATCATTTGTTCGCTAATTACGCTGCAGATTGATGATTTTCTGGCAAATAAAAGCATCAAACAAATATATGACTGGATACTTATTCGTTTTAACGTTGGCACTTTGGCACCAAATTGACGTGAGGTGACGGTTCATCTCAGGGTCAACACATTGACACAAACCGCCACTGCCACCTACAGGCAAATCTGAGTCACCTTTATTGCAGTTTTTGGATTGTGGGAGGAAGTTGGAGAACCAAGAGGGATAACGTGGGAACATTCCACCTCCACAAAGAAATGCCCCAACTAGATTTAAACTCAGACTCTTCATTCTTGCTGGGAGGCAGCAGTGCTAACCACCATGTCACCTTGCTCTCCTGGGTGGGCCACTTGGTTAACATAAACCACCCCAATCCTCCTGGATGTTCTATGGTAACAAGTCTTAGAGTAGATAAGCTTATTGTGTGGGGGGGAGTGGGGAATAGAGAGTGAGGAGTGTATATCCTGCCACCACTGCTCCTGAAAGGGACAGCAGGAACTGAGTGAACTTTCCACCAATTACTCCGACCACCTGAGGAATATAGCAACCCAGCTGACTGTCCTAGAAGTCCTGACAAATAGCTCCAAACTACAACTCCCGGAACGTAACTTTTTATAGTTGGCTTATAATAGGCATTTAACTTAAATGCAGACCAGCAGCTCATGCTGTGACCCAGGTACCCACTGAACCGCAAAGGTTGCCATAGTTGAAAAAAGCAGGCGCAAAACTGCAGGCACGTAATACCAAATATGCATAGTGATAACATGCTCCTCCTAATTAAATAAAAGAGAACAACAATGAGTTAAATATTTCTAATAAAAGATAGAAACAACATTTAGCAAATTATGTACATTGCTTCTAGCAGATTTTTAAGAGTAGTAGTAGTACACATAGATCATAAAAGGAGGCAAACGGGTGCAAAATTTGCTGACCCGCAATTAAAGGTCCGTGCTGATCTACTAACGGTGCGCACTGAAGATTGCATTACATGTCGAATGTGCAAAATAGCAGCTGCTATTCATTTACTGGCTGTGTACCTACGTCCCTGCCCCTTCCCAGAATGCCCTGTTGTGAGGCCGCTTCGATTGAGGCTCACTGCCTTGTACCCCATCTTCGATCCCGCTTGCACTGATGAAAATCGTCAGACCATTACCGCGCTGATCACCGGGTGGTTCCTCTATAACTCGCGCCCTCTGGCGTTTGTGCCACAGAGAGCTCTCATCCGAGAAATCCATGACCTGGTTGATTACAAGGGCTTGTGGAACTTCTGTGAAGTGATCGATCTATCACAAATACATGGGGGAAAGGACTCCAAAGCCTCTTCTAAGACTCGAGTGAGACACATTATCTACAAATTGAGAAGACTCGAAACAAGAGAGAACTTTCTCGGAGGTGATCCACCTGCACCAGGACAGGGAGAGGTGCTACATTATACAGCCAACATATCAAGAGAAAAGGTAGTGCTATAGCACAATAGAGCAACACTGGAGTTCCTTCTGTGTTAAGCAGTGTTCAAACCCTTATTTTGTATTTGGATCAATTGACCAGTTTTAAATTCTTTTCGTAGAAAAGAAACCAACGAGATCGGTGCATTTTCTTTCAGTGGACAATATATGGCCTTTGCTTTTTAATGTGAAAAAACCCCAGAAAAAGTTAATCTATGATATGGTCACCAACAACAAGGGTATTTCCCCGAAAAGTCCCAAATGCCATGCGTTTGCAAGCAATCCCCCTGATTGAACTCCTCAAATTAAATGTAAAGTTATGTATACTTTCAGCTCTTCCCTAAAGTCACAAAAAGCTTGAGATAATAGATTATATTCTTGTTTTCTTAAAGATGCACTGAGACTGATTTAAAGAGAAACCATCCATTTGTTGAAGGAACACAGTCTCCATTTTTTCTTTTTATAATACTTTAATGATGATGATGTTTATTGGAACTGATTGATGAATCAGAGCGATGGCAGGACAACATTGATATAGGATTTAATTGTTGCTGCATCCCGATATCTGCTTCACCACAGGACATCAACTGTTCAGGTCAGCAGACAGAAAACAAAAGGAAATGAATGAATGAATGAATAAATAGATAATAAACAACACATCACTCATCACATTTCAACATTTGGATTAGACTCATGCAGTGTCCTCACTAATCTTCTTCCCAAAATACCAGTTATATGTTGAAGTAATTCTTTTGGTTAGGTCGAATCTCAAAGACAGTTATATTGTCTTGTTTATTGTTATTAGATAAATAAAAGAGCTGGAAGTAGACACTCTCAGGAAACTGAATGATCACTTTATGTTTTTTGTAAATCCTCTAAATATTATATTCTTAGGTTCTCATTGTGTTGCATTGCCTCTTATTTAGAAGCAAAGAATAACAGAAATAATCTCTTCAAATGTGAAACAGTTCACTTGAAAAATATATTCAGAATTTGCATATATTTCTGTACATTTCCATAATGACTGTGTGCTAATTAGGTTTTCAGAAAGTGAGAGATGGTAATGACGAAGATCACTTTTGGGTTTGGAGAAACACAAGTGATCCTGAAACACTGTCCTGGTGCAACGTAAAAGTGAATTACAGATTTTCCCACAAATACAATATTACAAGAATTCCAGATTCAGGCGGCTTCAATCTTGATTTTCTTCTATAAGAGCAAAAAGTTTTGACACCATTTCAACATTTGATTTAACTCCCCCAAAACACAAATAAATACTAATACTTTAAAGATTTGATTATTCATGAAAGTAATAATAAGATAAAGTTTTATAGATTTACGACATTTGTGCGACCACAAATGCAAGGAAATATAAATGAATGAAATGTTCTTATAACGATAATTCAAAACCACTCACAAATATCTGGGTCACCGCTGTCCACAGCAGCAGCGACCTACAGTTTTTGTCATATAGAGTAATCTTTTTATACTCAACTTGTATTAATTTGATATTAATTTGTAATTGTTGTCTTGGTGGATTTTTACTCATTTATTTTTGATTTGGTGGGCGAAAAACAAAACCTGATGTTATAAATTATAAAATTCATCCAGTTGTTTGTTTAAACATCCCGTATATAAAATTAAGTATGTTTGCTTTCAGCTTGCAAATATTCAGGAATGTGATAGAGACAGCTAAAGTAATTGATTTCAAAAATTAATATGAAAATATAAAACATTCTCACAATAATAATTATAACGGAGTATATAAGTATACAAAATTCATCGTTTACCATTGTACTGATTGTAATTAAATCCTCAAATAATCATAGTAACAAAGACTCACCGTGCATTTCATTTCAAACTTTCATGTGAAAGTACAAAACATTTTCACAGAATAATTATAACCACTTACCAAACTGTGGGTCATCGTCCTCTTCATCAACAGAAGCAGCGATCACTGTATGAACACAGGAAAACAATATTTAGTGAACCTTGAATGAATGTGAAATAGGACCGTGTGTCTCTAAACCCTTTTTTTAACTTTCACGAAGCTGTTGACCCTTAAATTAAAGAGCACACATGACTCTTTAACTGTTTTTATACGATTGTCTAGTCTTAGGTATTGATTTTATGGACAAATAACTGAAGCTGAGACGTTATAAACTATAAAGAATTCATCTATTTCTCATTGTTGAATTGCCACATGCAGAAGTTTATGTATTTAGTGTTGGACTACACTAAAATGGTGTTTTGAATCAGGGGAGGGCAGGAGGATGAAAACAGGAACCTGGTGGAATTCACTTCATGGTGTCCATCAAATCATGTCCTGCTCAACTCCAAGACTTTGTTGATCGTGGTGGACTACTGGAGAACCAACCGGTCTGTCTGTTCATCTATGCGTTTGTTTATAGGCTTGTAAATGTTTTCATCTTAAAATATCATTAATCAAGAATAATCACAACCTGATATTGTAAGTAACTCAGTTTCTTTTTTTCTAAATATGAAATCTTCTACCAACGATGAATAAGATCACTCACCATCATCTACGTCGACAGAGGCAGCGAGCTCTACATGAAGACCAGAAAAAAACAGTAGTGAGACCTCAATGTGTTTGAATCAGGACTTTGTTTCCACTCTCCCTTTTTTTTTGCTATTTACAGTGAGATGCTTTCACTCAAATTGTTGCAGACATTATTTTGAATTGTTCTCTTTGTGATAGCCTTTTCATTAATTACTGATTTGTTCAGCAAAAATCTAAACCTGAGATATTACACAGTATAATAAAAGTTTGTCATGGACTTATGCGAACGCCACTGAAGTACAAGTAAATATTTTATACCTATGATTACTCCGGAATGTGATAAGTGTAATTAATGTTAATCTATTTGTAGCGATGGTGCGAAATATAAAATGTTCCAACAATGATCAGAACCACTCACCATCATCAACAGAAGCTACGAGCTCTATAAAAACACAAGAACAGAAAACAGTTATTGAACCTTAAATGTTTTCCGAGTGAAGTCTGTCCATCCACAGAACCTTTATTTAAATTACATTAAGCTTTATACACTCAAATATTAACAGACATTACTCTGTAACGTTTCTTTATGTGTTTTTCTACGCAGGAATTTTGTATGTTGTGGTCAACAAAGTTGAAATTATTTATGAAGGTTAAAACGAGTAGAAAAAATAATATTCTCTGTCATCAAAGCTTCATTCATTTCTATTAATGTCTCCAAAGCTCACGTAAAAATATGTTATGATTCTACAGGATTAATCACAATGTAATAATGTCATTAACACAATATTTGTATAAATAAATGAAATGCTCAAACAACAATAATGACCACTCACTATAACTTGGATCGTTTTCATCGACAGAAGCTACGAGCTCTATAAAAACATAAGAACAGAAAATATTTATTGAATTTTAAATGTTTTCTGAGTTAAGTTTGTCCATCCACAGAACCTTTATTTAAATTTACATTAAGCTTTATACACTCAAATAGTAGCAGACATTACTCTGTAACGTTTCTTTATGTGTTTTTCCTTTCATGAAATGTAGATGTTGTTGTCAACAAATTTAGAATAAGGTGAGATATTCTAAAGGTTAATAAGAGTAGAAAAAATTCTACTGGCTGTCAGCAAAACTTCATCAATTTATATTAATGTCTCCATAGCAAAAGTATATAAGATTCATCAGGATTGTAGAAGTCACAGTGTAGTAATGTGATAATATAACATACTATAACTTGGATCGTCTTCATCGACAGAAGCAGCAATCACTATATAAACACAGGAAAACTGTTACTATTGTTTATGTTATTTTCTTCTCATCAATTAAGGATGTTGAGGTGAACTAAGTCAAAAATAAGACAAAGTATTCTAAAAGATAGAAATAGTATTAAAAAATTCTAATTCCAGCAGACACGTTGACATTTACTCCCCCAAAGTACAAGTGAAAAAGATATTCTGATTAATCAGGATTAATCACGGCCTAATCTTCTACCAACGATGAATAAGATCACTCACCATCATCTACGTCGACAGAGGCAGCGAGCTCTACATGAAGACCAGAAAAAAACAGTAGTGAGACCTCAATGTGTTTGAATCAGGACTTTGTTTCCACTCTCCCTTTTTTTTTGCTATTTACAGTGAGATGCTTTCACTCAAATTGTTGCAGACATTATTTTGAATTGTTCTCTTTGTGATAGCCTTTTCATTAATTACTGATTTGTTCAGCAAAACACTAAACCTGAGATATTACACAGTATAATAAAAGTTTGTCATGAACTTATGCGAACGCCACTGAAGTACAAGTAAATATTTTATACTGATGATTACTCCGGAATGTGATAAGTGAAATTAATGTTAATCTATTTATAGCGATAGTGCGAAATATAAAATGTTCCAACAATGATCAGAACCACTCACCATCATCAACAGAAGCTACAAGCTCTATAAAAACACAAGAACAGAAAACAGTTATTGAACCTTAAATGTTTTCCGAGTGAAGTCTGTCCATCCACAGAACCTTTATTTAAATTACATTAAGCTTTATACACTCAAATATTAACACACATTACTCTGTAACGTTTCTTCATGTGTTTTTCTACGCAGTAATTATGTATGTTGTGGTCAACAAAGTTGAAATTATTTATGAAGGTTAAAAAGAGGAGAAAAAATGATATTCTCTGTCATCAAAGCTTCATTCATTTCTATTAATGTCTCCAAAGCTCACGTAAAAATATGTTATGATTCTACAGGATTAATCACAATGTAATAATGTCATTAACACAATATTTGTATAAATAAATGAAATGCTCAAACAACAATCATGACCACTCACTATAACTTGGATCGTTTTCATCGACAGAAGCTACAAGCTCTATAAAAACATAAGAACAGAAAATATTTATTGAATTTTAAATGTTTTCTGAGTTAAGTTTGTCCATCCACAGAACCTTTATTTAAATTTACATTAAGCTTTATACACTCAAATAGTAGCAGACATTACTCTGTAACTGTTCTTTATGTGTTTTTCCTTTCATTAAATGTAGATGTTGTTGTCAACAAATTTAAAATAAGGTGAGATATTCTAAAGGTTAATAAGAGTAGAACAAAATCTACTGGCTGTCAGCAAAACTTCATCAATTTCTATTAATGTCTCCATAGCAAAAGTATATAAGATTCATCAGGATTGTAGAAGTCACAGTGTAGTAATGTGATAATATAACATACTATAACTGGGATCGTCTTCATCGACAGAAGCTGCAATCGCTATAAAAACACAAGAAAATAAATAATTAGTGACCCTTAAATGTGTGTGAATTAAGTCTGTCTGTCCAAAGACCCTTTTTTGAAATATATATTAAGTTTTTTATAATCAAATGATATCATGTATTACTGATTTGTGGACTAAAATCTAAGACTGAGATGTCAAAGTATACAAAATTCATGAATCATCATGTCTTTGTATTAACCATAAAGTTAAAAGTAAACACTTCAGAATCCTTAATTCTCTTTCTATCCTTAATTAGGATTAATCACAGCCTAATAAAGTACCTTTATTAGAGTATAAATATATGACATGAAATGTTCTATATGCAACACTTTTAAACTCTATAAATTATGATTGTAACGAAATCTTCAAATAATAATAGTAACAAAGACTCACCCTTGAACACTTTCTGTTTTTAGACATGAAAAAAAGAATGGTTAGTTTTATTTCACTTTAGAAGCAGAAATAAATAATTATACCTTAGGATTAAACTAGATAGAGTGCTTGATCTTAAAACCTGTGTTTAAAGAACATAAAATTGTACTCACAGGCTCTGCAGAGCTGCCGTGCACCTGAAGAGCGACGAAGAGGCCGAGAGCCAACAGGAGCGTGTTCATGGTCATGGTTGAGTCCAGAGCCGGTGACCTGCTGGAGCTACAGGTGTCCTTTATATATGAAACCATAGAGACATGTGACACCACCTTGAGCATCATAGTCATTTAGGAGCCAAGACATCATCCTTTCTTTCTCTGCCAAATCCAGAGATGCTTCCTTAACTTTTTTTGACTGCTGTTGTTTAATAAAGTGCTAAATCCATGTTAGAGCCAACTTACCCGCCAAGGTAAGCAGAAGATATTTACTTATATTTGACAGTTAGGAGAAACTCAGTCAATATAATATCGGCCTTCTTGTAAATAAACGGATAAATTCTCATCCATTTATTTTCCATGACCTCTTATCATGCTCAGCATTGCAAAGGCGGGAAGTGGAGCCCATCCCAGCCAGCATTGGACGAGACGTTGGATACCCCATGTGAAGGATTTCCAGTTCATCATTCATGAGGAGAACATGCAAACTTCACAAAAGTAGAATGTAGAACTTTCATGCGGTGACTCAATGGTACTAACCACTATGATACTGTGTTTAAGGTAAATTATGATCATTAATTGGACTAAATTGAAAACAATATGAATTTTAAAAGCCTTTTCGTGTCTGACCCACCGTCCATACAACATACCACCTTCTCATCAGGAGAGATGACCAAGTACGCGATCATTCGGGCACCAGTGCAGTAAATACATCTCCTTGATCCACCTCCAACTTCCCCACATCTCAATCCATTCCACTGTCGTTGAAATGTGTTGAGAAAACACAACCAACCCATGGAGGACCCACCCCCCAACTTTTAGAACTTAAAGCCTATGCTAACGTCTTGGTGCCCCATACTGCAGTACATCTTCAGATGTCTTGTGGAGTCCATGCCTTCATCCTTCAAAGCTCTTTGGTTTGCAAAAGTGTGACCTACACAATTTTAAGTAGTTTGTTAAAATGTTGGGGTGGAGTGGAGCATTTCTCTATCAATTATTATAGATATCGTCACAGAAGTGGGTTTCCTGTCTACTTTCAGAAAACTCATTTTAAATGGTTTCCTTATAGGCATCAACAATAATAACAGTAATTTTTCAGTCATCAAAGGAAATGAAGAGATTGTTCTTTACTGAGCTGAGGTTAAAGTATGAAGTAAACCGGGGTACGCATAAAGGTTGTCTTGGTGAATTCTCACTCTAACATCTCACTCTAACAATCTGAGTTTGTATCTATCTTGCGAGTTTCTCATTTATATGGGTTTCGGTTTTTCTTTAAATAATTTTTTAGGGTTTCTTATTCATATCATGATAATGATGATGATTTACTAGTTTGCTGTTCAGAATCCATTAAAAGCTAAATATGTCAGAATTGATGATGTTTGATGAAGTGGGACTGTACCGTGTTATTTTTATTTATTACAAAATTGAATCTTAGGCTTTTTAGAGAAGTTCATCTCTTCATACCTAAGATCCCTCATGATTTTAATAATCTTTTACACTAGATTGTGTTGCTGCTTTACTTGAAGTGCACTGCTACTTATTTAGACATACATGCACATCCTTTGTTCTTGAAATGTAATGTAATCCCCGAAAGGTCTGGCATATTATGGTATAATCAACGCCGACGCGTCCGGCGCAATAACTCAGTAACTGTTTCATGTCCCATTTTCACATTTTATTCCCTCAAAGACCTGAATATGAGGAAGGTTGGGAGGGATGTTGGGAAAGGTCAGTTGAATATTTCCAACACTATGGGGAGCTTTATCTCTAAAAGTTTCAGCACCCTAATTTCTCAACCATTGGTTGAATTTACTGCAGGTTTGTTACTTATGAATAAACTTGTATAGATCTATCTTGTATATATTTTTTGGAATACTTCCTAATCGGTCAAAATTTGGTGGCAATGAATCAACTCAAGGAGATCTATCCATCGTACACTGTGATTTACTCTAATAGTAAATATTTTACTCACTAGGGGGAGATTTTTAAAAATAAATACTATTTTGTAGACAGAATTTCTGGACCACTTTCCCAGATTTAGTACAAATGTTTTGCATTTTCGACTCAAAGCGATCTATCTTCTATATATTATACTTTACTCTAAAAGCTCCTATTTTACACATTGGGGGAGCTCCTTTTTTTTTCTCATAAAAGTATTGTGGAAGTAACTTTACCTTTACTTTCAATGTTCAATCAGTGGGATTATATTCATGTGTAATTATTGTGGTTGCTTGTTCAACACAGTGTAGTGGGGACATTTCGGCGATATACACTTGCTGTCATTGACTACAGTATTGGTCTAGCTTTCAATGGGTTGACATAAAGTTCACGTAAGGATCTGAATTAAATATCAGCTCCTAAGCCTTTTGATAAAAAAACTTTTTTTAACTATGTCTTATCGGTCCTGTTCAATGGTAAATTAATTTGTTTAGCCCTTGAGTCATTTTCAAACTGCTTTTCACACTAACCATTGCTGCAATCCTGCAGTCGTGCAACATACAGTGAAGTTCTCAGGATGTACCTATACCTGCAGATACATCCTGATCTTGTACTGGGTGCAGAAAGTATCTGTATCCAGTATAAGATCATCCACATACTACATGTAACTCCAGCTAGGGGTCTGTCGATTATCTTAAACTCGGTCTCATGAGATTTGTTGGAACATGTCATTTTCTTTGCATTCAGCAAAAACATTTTTCCATAATTCAACATCCATGCTCTGAAACCCACACCTGAACAAAACAGTTTAAAGTCAGGATTGTTCACAATAGATGCCAAAAACAGAATATTAATTTGTTATACCAAAATGCATGTGGACCTGATTTTAGGTGTTTAGAGTGTTTTCTGACTATGTAATTATTTTTTATCCCTTCTAGTAAAGTCCATTCTTTACAAATGGTAAATCTGACCAGATCTGATTCACAGTCATTGACTCCAAATCGAGAACTATAGAGTTGGCTCATTTCCGTGTCCATTCTGCTATATATTTGAGCTGTGAAGCCCAGTGATAGTATAAAATATTGGTAAGTACTAGTCCCGCTTTCTTGAAAAGTAACTGTTATTTTCCTAACTTGAGTGTGGGGCATTTAAACTTCCACACAAATGTAGTAAAGTACTTGGTATTGATTTGAAATACTTGGTTGGGATGAAGTTAGGTAAAATCTGAATTGGGTATGATAACCTTGGTAAAACCTTCATCTTTACAATGGCCACACGTCCAAGTAAAGATATCGATTGGGAATTCCAACTCAGAATATCAATTTTAATGACTTTCCCCACTGCGTGTAGATTCCTTGTAGATATATAAGTACATATGGAGACAGGGAGGGCCATTCAACTTGTGTCCCTTTATATCAGAACATTGTCAACTTGGATTTAAACAAGTATCCACTCAATGTGATCAAACGCTTTTTCTGCATCTAGTGATATAACTAATGCATTGAGTTTCTTACCATACCATAAAATACCTCATATCCTTCTGACATTTGTATATGATTGTATATTTTGGACAAAACCTGTCTGGTCTTATTTCACAAACTTAATACAATAATATACAGATATAGACTGAATAATATTATTCAGTCTGAATCAATCAATCAATCAATCAATCAGACTTTATTTTAATAGCGTCAATTAACAACAACTGTTTGCTCAAGGTGTTTTCCAGAAAGAGCAGTTCTAGACCAAACTCTTTCTATAATTATCTACAGAGACCCAACAAATTCCTCCGTGAGTAAGCACTTGGCGACAGTGGCGAAAGAAAAAGAGCCTTTTAACGGCCGGAAACCTCAAGCAGATACAAGACTCAGGGTGGACGGCCTACTGCCATGACCGGTCGGGTTTGACAAAAGAGAGAGAGAGAGAGAAACAACGATATCAGCTTATGTTAATCCACATTCCTTCGCTTCTCCCGCATCCAGCCACGGCGGCAGCAGTGATCCCAGGTTTATAATAATAATCATCATCATGATCATCTTGTAGTCAGAGGACATAGAGCAGGTTCAAAGTAGCAGAACCAGTCACCAACCATGTGATCATGCAGGGTGACAAAGCACAAAGACTCCAGGGAAGAAGTCAAGTTAGTAACATGCATTAATCCACTAACATGCATTAAACTGAGTGGGATGTATAAAGAGGGAGAGTGAGGGAGAGAGAGAGAGAGAGAGAGAAAAGCTCAGTCCATCATGGGAGATCCCCTAGCAGTGTAAACCTATAGCAGTTCCCAGAGCTCCAGCCTCTCTAGCCACCATGAGGAGGATTCAGTAGGTGAATGCTTGTCCTCATCTACCCGACCTACAGAACCACCATCTGCAGAGCCTGAAGTAAGTGTGTGATGCAGTTACAGTATATGTCTGACACCCATGCCTTGCGAGAGAGGGGAGGTGTTAGTAAAATTCCTGATCTTTTCATTATTCAAAGTTGCAGCCAACAGCAACAAAAAGAAGTGTGTGGACCCAAACGGACGAAAAACACAATATACATGCATCCAGTACAAGAAGCACTTATGCAACACACACACAGTAAAACTCTGCCCCTTGTGTGTTTTATAGGCTGGTATAAATGGGGCTGATGTGTTTTCTAGAATGACATGGTTACTGTATGTGTTCAGCTTGTGTTGTGTAAAATGACCTGAATGGGTTAAATTTCTAAAGACGTTCAAATAAATAAAAATCAAAAGTTATGAAAAACGTTGACTCATTTTTAAATTTGTTCAGTTTTTCTACTCATATCTTGATTATAATTGAGTTTCTTTTTTTTAATTACATTTTATTAAAAACAAACAAAAAACGAATGTTGTATGTACTAAAAATCTCCCACTGGTGGCCGAAATAATCAACAGACTTTTCCTCAAATCACTCCCATTCTTCTTCGTATTCTGGTCTTTGAGGAAATAAAATGTGAAAATGATCCATGAAATAGTAACTGAGTTATTGCGGCGGACGCGGCAGCGATGACGATTCCATAATATCCCAGACGTTTCAGGAATAACATTACATTTCAAGAACAAAGTTTGTGCATGATGTATCTCTAAATAGGTAGCAGCACACCTCAGGTAAAGCAGCAACATAATCTAGTGTAAAAGATTTTTAAATTGTGAGGGCTCTTGGGTACGAAGAGATGAACTTCTCTAAAAAGCCTAACGTTAAGTGTTTTGATAATTAAAACTAACACGGTACAGTCCCACATAGTTACACTTCATCAATTCTGACATATTGAGCTTTTAATGGATTCTGTGCAACATAATCTAGTGTAAAAGATTAGTAAAAGCATGAGGGATGTTGGGTACGAAAAGATGAACGTTGTAACAAAAAATTGTTACCCGCATTAAGATTGTGTAGGTCACCCTTTTGCCATCCAAATAGTTTTGAAGGATGAAGGCATGGACTCCACAAGACTTCTGAAGATGTACTGCAATATGGGGCACCAAGACGTTAGCATAGGCTTTAAGTTCTGTAAGTTGCGAGGTGGGGCCTCCATGGGTTGCTTGTGTTTTCTCACATCTCAAGGACATTGGAATGGATTGAAATCTGGGGAAGTTGGAGGTGAAGTCAACACCCTGACTCGTTGTAGTTGTTCCTCAAACCATTCCTAGATTGAACCATTTTTACAGATTGGCATGGAGTAATATCCTGATTAGAAAGGTCACTACTATTAGTGAATAACATTTCCGTGATTGGTCTGCAATAACATTTAGGTAGGTGGTACATATAGAATTAACACATAAATGGCAGGACCCGGTGTTTCAGTTTAAAAAACACTGAACAAAGCCCCTCACTGCCTCCCCTGGTTTGTCCTCCTATCATGGTCCATCTTGATGCCATCTGTCCTATCGGACAGTGGATTGTTCCCGGCATTCTGCAGTCTACATATAGAAGTGTCCGTGATCCAGACGATCAAGGAGATGTATTTACTGCACTGGTGCCCGAATGATCGCGTACTTGGTCATCCCTCCTGATAAGAAGGTGGTATGTTGTATGGACGGTGGGTCAGACACGAAAATGCTTTTAAAATTCATATTGTTTTCAATTTAGTCCAATTAATGATCATAATTTACATTAAACACAGTATCATAGTGGTTAGTACCATTGAGTCACCGCATGAAAGTTCTACATTCTACTTTTGTGAAGTTTGCATGTTCTCTTCATGAATGATGAACTGGAAATCCTTCACATGGGGTATCCAACGTCTCGTCCAATGCTGGCTGGGATGGGCTCCACTTCCCGCCCTTGCAATGCTGAGCATGATAAGAGGTCATGGAAAATAAATGGATGAGAATTTACAAGAAGGCCGATATTATATTGACTGAGTTTCTCCTAACTGTCAAATATAAGTAAATATCTTCTGCTTACCTTGGCGGGTAAGTTGGCTCTAACATGGATTTAGTACTTTATTAAACAACAGCAGTCAAAAAAAGTTAAGGACGCATCACTGGATTTGGCAGAGAAAGAAAGGATGATGTCTTGGCTCCTAAATGACTATGATGCTCAAGGTGGTGTCACATGTCTCTATGGTTTCATATATAAAGGACACCTGTAGCTCCAGCAGGTCACCGGTTCTTGACTCAACCATGACCATGAACACGCTCCTGTTGGCTCTCGGCCTCTTCGTCGCTCTTCAGGTGCACGGCAGCTCTGCAGAGCCTGTGAGTACAATTTTATGTTCTTTATTACAGGTTTTAAGATCAAGCACTCTATCTAGTTTAATCCTAAGATAAAATCATTTTTTTCTGCTTCTAAAGTGAAATAAAACTAACCATTCTTTTTTTCATGTCTAAAAACAGAAAGTGTTAAAGGGTGAGTCTTTGTTACTACTATTTCATATATATATACACACATAAAGGGACTTTATTAGGCTGTGATTAATCCTAATTAATCTGAAGTGTTTACTTTTAACTTTATGGTTAATACAAAGACATGATTATTTATGAATTTTGTATACTTTGACATCTCAGTTTTAGATTTTAGTCCACAAATCAGTAATACATGATATCATTTGATTATAAAAAACTTAATATATATTTCAAAAAAGGGTCTTTGGACAGACAGACTTAATTCACACACATTTAAGGGTCACTAATTATTTATTTTCTTGTGTTTTTATAGCGATTGCAGCTTCTGTCGATGAAGACGATCCAAGTTATAGTATGTTATATTATCACATTACTACACTGTGACTTCTACAATCCTGATGAATCTTATGTACTTTTGCTAAGGAGGCATTAAAAGAAATTGATGAAGTTTTGCTGACAGCCAGTAGAATTTTTTCTACTCTTATTAACCTTTAGAATATATCACCTTATTCTAAATTTGTTGACCACAACATCTACATTTAATGAAAGGAAAAACACATAAAGAACAGTTACAGAGTAATGTCTGCTACTATTTGAGTGTATAAAGCTTAATGTAAATTTAAATAAAGGTTCTGTGGATGGACAAACTTAGCTCAGAAAACATTTAAAATTCAATAAATATTTTCTGTTCTTCTGTTTTTATAGAGCTCGTAGCTTCTGTCGATGAAAACGATCCAAGTTATAGTGAGTGGCCATGATTGTTGTTTGAGCATTTCATTTATTTATACAAATATTGTGTTAATGACATTATTACATTGTGAGTAATCCTGTAGAATCATAACATATTTTTATTTGAGTTTTGGAGACATTAATAGAAATGAATGAAGCTTTGATGACAGAGAATATCATTTTTTCTACTCTTTTAACCTTCATAAATAATTTCAACTTTGTTGACCACAACATACATAATTACTGCGTAGAAAAACACATGAAGAAACGTTACAGAGTAATGTGTGTTAATATTTGAGTGTATAAAGCTTAATGTAACTTAAATAAAGGTTCTGTGGATGGACAGACTTCACTCGGAAAACATTTAAGGTTCAATAACTGTTTTCTGTTCTTGTGTTTTTATAGAGCTCGTAGCTTCTGTTGATGATGGTGAGTGGTTCTGATCATTGTTGGAACATTTTATATTTCGCACTATCGCTACAAATAGATTAACATTAATTTCACTTATCACATTCCGGAGTAATCATAAGTATAAAATATTTACTTGTACTTCAGTGGCGTTCTCATAAGTTCATGAAAAACTTTTATTATACTGTGTAATATCTCAGGTTTAGATTTTTGTTGAACAAATCAGTAATTAATGAAAAGGCTATCACAAAGAGAACAATTCAAAATAATGTCTGCAACAATTTGAGTGAAAGCATCTCACTGTAAATAGCAAAAAAAAAGGGGGAGTGGAAACAAAGTCCTGATTCAAACACATTGAGGTCTCACTACTGTTTTTTTCTGGTCTTCATGTAGAGCTCGCTGCCTCTGTCGACGTAGATGATGGTGAGTGATCTTATTCATCGTTGGTAGAAGATTAGGCCGTGATTAATCCTGATTAATCAGAATATCTTTTTCACTTGTGCTTTGGGGGAGTAAATGTCAACGTGTCTGCTGGAATTAGAATTTTTTTAATACTATTTCTATCTTTTAGAATACTTTGTCTTATTTTTGACTTAGTTCACCAAAAAATCCTTAATTGATGAGAAGAAAATAACATAAAGAACAGTAACAGTTTTCCTGTGTTTATATAGTGATTGCAGCTTCTGTCGATGAAGACGATCCAAGTTATAGTATGTTATATTATCACATTACTACACTGTGACTTCTACAATCCTGATGAATCTTATATACTTTTGCTATTGAGACATTAATAGAAATTGATGAAGTTTTGCTGACAGCCAGTAGAATTTTTTCTACTCTTATTAACCTTTAGAATATCTCACCTTATTCTAAATTTGTTGACAACAACATCTACATTTAATGAAAGGAAAAACACATAAAGAACAGTTACAGAGTAATGTCTGCTACTATTTGAGTGTATAAAGCTTAATGTAAATTTAAATAAAGGTTCTGTGGATGGACAAACTTAACTCAGAAAACATTTAAAATTCAATAAATATTTTCTGTTCTTATGTTTTTATAGAGCTCGTAGCTTCTGTCGATGAAAACGATCCAAGTTATAGTGAGTGGCCATGATTGTTGTTTGAGCATTTCATTTATTTATACAAATATTGTGTTAATGACATTATTACATTGTGATTAATCCTGTAGAATCATAACATATTTTTACGTGAGCTTTGGAGACATTAATAGAAATGAATGAAGCTTTGATGACAGAGAATATCATTTTTTCTACTCTTTTTAACCTTCATAAATAATTTCAACTTTGTTGACCACAACATACATAATTACTGCGTAGAAAAACACATGAAGAAACGTTACAGAGTAATGTCTGCTACTATTTGAGTGTATAAAGCTTAATGTAATTTAAATAAAGGTTCTGTGGATGGACAGACTTCACTCGGAAAACATTTAAGGTTCAATAACTGTTTTCTGTTCTTGTGTTTTTATAGAGCTCGTAGCTTCTGTTGATGATGGTGAGTGGTTCTGATCATTGTTGGAACATTTTATATTTCGCACTATCGCTACAAATAGATTAACATTAATTACACTTATAACATTCCGGAGTAATCATAGGTATAAAATATTTACTTGTACTTCAGTGGCGTTCGCATAAGTCCATGACAAACTTTTATTATACTGTGTAATATCTCAGGTTTAGTGTTTTGCTGAACAAATCAGTAATTAATGAAAAGGCTATCACAAAGAGAACAATTCAAAATAATGTCTGCAACAATTTGAGTGAAAGCATCTCACTGTAAATAGCAAAAAAAAAAAGGGAGAGTGGAAACAAAGTCCTGATTCAAACACATTGAGGTCTCACTACTGTTTTTTTCTGGTCTTCATGTAGAGCTCGCTGCCTCTGTCGACGTAGATGATGGTGAGTGATCTTATTCATCGTTGGTAGAAGATTTCATATTTAGAAAAAAAGAAACTGAGTTACTTACAATGTCAGGTTGTGATTAATCTTGATTAATGTTATTTTAAGATGATAACATTTAC
Source organism: Lophius americanus (assembly GCA_037951165.1). Taxonomy (NCBI): domain Eukaryota; kingdom Metazoa; phylum Chordata; class Actinopteri; order Lophiiformes; family Lophiidae; genus Lophius; species Lophius americanus. The sequence continues at coordinate 4,369,679 of JBBDHG010000026.1, read as the reverse complement.
AAGCCTATAAACAAACGCATAGATGAACAGACAGACCGGTTGGTTCTCCAGTAGTCCACCACGATCAACAAAGTCTTGGAGTTGAGCAGGACATGATTTGATGGACACCATGAAGTGAATTCCACCAGGTTCCTGTTTTCATCCTCCTGCCCTCCCCTGATTCAAAACACCCTTTTAGTGTAGTCCAACACTAAATACATAAACTTCTGCATGTGGCAATTCAACAATGAGAAATAGATGAATTCTTTATAGTTTATAACGTCTCAGCTTCAGTTATTTGTCCATAAAATCAATACCTAAGACTAGACAATGGTATAAAAACAGTAAAAGAGTCATGTGTGCTCTTTAATTTAAGGGTCAACAGCTTCGTGAAAGTTAAAAAAAGGGTTTAGAGACACACGGTCCTATTTCACATTCATTCAAGGTTCACTAAATATTGTTTTCCTGTGTTCATACAGTGATCGCTGCTTCTGTTGATGAAGAGGACGATGACCCACAGTTTGGTAAGTGGTTATAATTATTCTGTGAAAATGTTTTGTACTTTCACATGAATGTTTGAAATGAAATGCACGGTGAGTCTTTGTTACTATGATTATTTGAGGATTTAATTACAATCAGTACAATGGTAAACGATGAATTTTGTATACTTATATACTCCGTTATAATTATTATTGTGAGAATGTTTTATATTTTCATATTAATTTTTGAAATCAATTACTTTAGCTGTCTCTATCACATTCCTGAATATTTGCAAGCTGAAAGCAAACATACTTAATTTTATATACGGCATGTTTAAACAAACAAATGGATGAATTTTATAATTTATAACATCAGGTTTTGTTTTTCGCCCACCAAATCAAAAATAAATGAGTAAAAATCCACCAAGACAACAATTACAAATTAATGTCAAATTAATACAAGTTGAGTATAAAAAGATTACTCTATATGACAAAAACTGTAGGTCGCTGCTGCTGTGGACAGCGGTGACCCAGATATTTGTGAGTGGTTTTCAATTATCGTTATAAGAACATTTCATTCATTTATATTTCCTTGCATTTATTGTCGCACAAAAGTCGTAAATCTATTAAAACTTTATCTTATTATTACTTTAATGAATAATCAAATCTTTAAAGTATTAGTATTAATTTGTGTTTTGGGGGAGAACCTAAGAATATAATATTTAGAGGATTTACACAAAGCATAAAGCGATCATTCAGTTTCCTGAGAGTGTCTACTTCCAGCTCTTTTATTTATCTAATAACAATAAACAAGACAATATAACTGTCTTTGAGATTCGACCTAACCAATAGAATTATTTCAACATATTACTGGTATTTTGGGAAGAAGATTAGTGAGGACATTGCATGAGTCTAATCCAAATGTTGAAATGTGATGAGTGATGTGTTGTTTATTATCTATTTATTCATTCATTCATTCATTTCCTTTTGTTTTCTGTCTGCTGACCTGAACAGTTGATGTCCTGTGGTGAAGCAGATATCGGGATGCAGCAACAATTAAATACTATATCACTGTTGTCCTGCCATCGCTCTGATTCATCAATCAGTTCCAATAAACATCATCATCATTAAAGTATTATAAAAAGAAAAAATGGAGACTGTGTTCCTTCAACAAATGGATGGTGTCTCTGTAAATCAGGCTCAGTGCACCTTTAAGAAAACAAGAATATAATTTATTATCTCAAGCTTTTTGTGACTTTAGGGAAGAGCTGAAAGTAGAAGAAATTCACAGAAGAAGTAGAATGACACTCATTACTACAAGTGCAACAAGTTTCATTCATTTTAGGTTATTGAAACAAAACAAAGTTCACCATCCAGGAATTTGATATGATGTTGCAGAATCAAAAAAGTGCTTTTGGAAAAATGAGAAGAAATAGAATACAACTGTTTTCATTAAAAATTCATTGAAACAAAAATGGCCATGAATAGATTACACTATAATACTCACATTGCAATTAAGCACAACTGGATTTGTTGGGACCAAAGTTAATAAATGACTTGGTTTTAAGGCCTTATGGGATTATTTTTTCAAAACTTAGTCGACGTTTTGGAGAAGATTAGTGAGGAACTTTGCATGACTCTGATCTAAGGAGTGACATCTTCAGATCTCTTAAGTGATGTGTTATTTACTATTGATTCATTCATTCTGACTCATTTGACTCATGTGTTCTGTCTCCTGATCTGGACAGTGTATGCCCTGTATTAAAGCAGATATTGGGATGCAGCAACAATATGTCGTCATGTAATTTCGCCTGCCTCCTGCCAACACGCCAATTTCATCATTTAAATGTCCACCTGGCTCTGATTGATCATTTCAAATAACTCATTAAAGCATTTTAAAAAAGCCAAAATGGAGACATGAAGGCATATGGATTAGAGATAAGGTTAGACAACTTAGATAAACAACAGATTTCAAAGTTGCTATCCTAATCCTTATCTGAGTGCCTCTGTGTCGGAGTTGTCCACTGAGATCTAGAGGGTCATCTCTACAGGACTGACAGTTTCAGCTTTGACGGCTAGGAGTGTTGTCTGTGCCCAAGCACTAAAAAGTAGTTCAGATTATCTGGCCTTCTTTGATTCTCTGGGTCTCCGAGAAAGGACTCTATCCGGTGACTCATTAGTGAGTCACTGGGGCATTTCAACGTCCAGGTTGGCAATGACAGAGAAACTAAGACCCAGTTTAGACGTGATTTTAAAATGCGTTTTGGGCGATCGGATTACAAGAGGACAGTGAGACGGATCGCTAAATAAGGGCTCCAGACAAAAAAAATACCCCAAAGTATTAAGAAAACAAATGGAATTATCAGGAGCCAAGATTCAAATGTTGTGACATATCAATGACATTGAGCACAAATGTTTTGTAGTGTAAATGTTAATGTGTCTTGTTGATGCATTTCAAAACAAAGACGTAGAAGGAAATTCATCAGTTATTCCGGAGAGAGTGAGCAGCTAGTTGAAAAAAGAGAGAGAGGAAAGTGTACGTGGCTGAGGTACATGCAATAGGGATGTCTTATCAACAGTGTTGTCAACAGTTCAATTAGTCTGTATACATCCATTTGCCCTCGAAACATCTTCAAGTTGTTAGGTAACCCATTCTAGCTAGCTAAAAAAAGACACTTGATTGACGTGACTGGTAATTACGAGCAATGCCCTTTGACGTTTCAGCAGAAGACACGTAGGCACCTAGAAAATCTGAACACAAGCAGTCAGTTGATTGGAGATCCATATTAGACTCTGGTGTAAAGGGGGATGTGTCTCGCTGTCCACTTGTGATCAGATTGCCCAAAATGCTTTTTAAACCAAGTTTTAACAGGGCATTGGAAAGGTATGAAACGGAAACAAGTAGGGAGGGTGAAGTACGAAGGTTTGGTGGAAACTTTTGTCCATAAGATCTTTGGTTCACACCTCCGGTGAAACTTTCACTATATCCCAGTGAGTCCAGGGTCATGGAATCAAATGGGCCCTGTTCAGGTCCTGCATTACTGAAGCTGCTGCCAGGAGCTGTGGTCAGAGGTTATTGATTTTGGCTGTCTTCGGACTTTGTTATCCAGGAGTATTCCTGAAATAGTACGCAAATACAGAAAGACCAATAGAGCTGCAGAGTTGGCAGTTGGTTAAGCAAAAACCCAGGTGTGGGAGAATACCCTATCATATGAATTGAAACGTAACCCATTATCTTGTGTGGACACTCAGCAGAAGTTTCAATGGCAACGTTCACCAGTAAATTGTGGATGAGCATTAAAAAACTGGAGACGGATTATGCAAGATTTGGGAAAGTTTCTTTGCCCGATTTTGAGCAGAAGTGCAAAACTGACTCAGGAGATAAATTAAGTGGTGTCCAATGCACCAGAATCAATTAGAACATTTTTGTAATCATTAATGTTTATTCAAAGGATTGGACACCAATATGTAGTTCAGAATCTTTATTTGCATGGGGTCTCTTTGAAGAGGTTGCAATGTCTTTTAGGAAAGGCGAGAATAGGAATACAAAATGTAAAGAAACCATGAGAGTCGACCTCCAGCATCTTCTTTCTGACAACTTTGTATCAGCCAATGACTCAGTAGATTTCTACAATAAATCCCTGAGTAGCATCCTGGATCGTCATGCCCCTGTAAAAACTAGAATAGTGACCTTCTCCCACTCAGCCCCCTGGTTCACCAGTGAGCTACTGGAAATGAAGGCAGCTGGGCGTGTCCTTGAGCGGCGTTTCAAGGCTTCAGGTCTTACTGTCCACAAGCTAGCCTTTCGGGAACACCAAAAGGCCTACTCAAAGTCCCTTAGAGAGGCTCACTGTTCTGCTCCAACATCATCAAAACCAGTCCTGGAAATTCTAAGCAGCTGTTTTCCACTATCAATCATCTCCTTAAACCACAAACTCCCCCACTTACAGAAATTACAGAAGAGCACTGTAATAATTTCATGGCTTTCTTCAAATCAAAAATTGACTCAATCCGTTCTGTCTTTTCTGGTTCCTCCTCTCTACCTATCCAGTCTGCTTACTCACAGTTGGAGATCTCCCAGCCTCTAAAGTGTTTCCCAGAAATTTCACCGCAGGAGGTTGAGGTTATCATGAGGACAATGAAGCCCTCCACCTGTGCCCTCGACCCCTTTCCTACAGCCCTAGTGAAAACTAACATCTCTTCCATCAGTCCTCCCGACTGGATTACTGTAACGCACTTCTCATCGGGATCCCTGATAAAAGTCTTCAAAGACTTCAGTATGTTCAAAACAGTGCTGCAAGGATCCTGATGAGAGTTCGTAAACACGAACACATCACCCCTGTTCTTAATTCCCTTCATTGGCTTCCCATCTCCACCATGATTGATTATAAGATCTCTCTCCTCACTCACCAGTGCATCCATGGTAACGCACCCCCCTACCTAAAAGAACTACTCACCCCACTGACCTCAACACGATCCCTCTGTTCTACCTTATCATACCGCCTCCTCCTTCCCCGGACTAAGCTCAGCACCATGGGTGATCGGGCTTTCTGTTCTGCTGCCCCTCGTCTGTGGAATGCTCTCCCTGACCATCTCAGGGATCCACATACGACTGACACATTTAAAAAAGGACTTAAAACTTTCCTTTTTAGCAGAACCTATAACCTTAATTGACATTGCTGCTTTTTGGTCAAGCTTTTATATAGTTATTATTTTATTTTTTATTGATGCTTTTATCTGCTTTTGCTTTGTAGCACTTTGAGATTTGATGCAAATGTAAAGTGCATTATAAATTAAATCTGTTATTATTATTATTATTAAAAGACTGGGATAAGGAAGACTGCATGAATAACACATTATGAATGAGCAGAAGTTTGACCTGTATGTCATAATGGCGAGAGAGAGACATTAAAAGTGCTATCTTGCCATCTGCTTCAATTATAACATTTAATAATAGGCCTATCTATTTCACCCCTTGTGTCAAAAGGTTTTGTGGTCTGGATGGAAGCCTCTCAGGGTAAAGTTAGTGCTGTGTATCATAGCAGCTGCTCAACTCAACGTTGAGCAGCTCAACTCTCTTCCCACGTAAGCAGAAATTTACAACACTCGCGGTCTGAGATGTACACTATAAACATCCAGCAGGACTCATCTCATCCTGTACATTATCTGTTAACGCCTCTGACCACTAGGAGGAGCTACAAGCCAAGAACGCTGGCACAACCAGACAGAAGAACACACTCCACTCCAGCACTCTTTTACAACTAAACCAATTATTATACAGTCAGACGTGACTGAATGAGAACCATATCACCACAGGCACCCTTTTATTTCACATTGTATTATGTTTTTATTGCCTACTTATTATTGCTGTGGGAGATTAAAAAAAAAATCTTATTTTTTGTTAGTGAATATTCTTTGTTTAATTAATTACTTTATTGATAAAAAATAATATTTTCTTGCACCACGGGGAGTTTGCCATTTCTTTGTATGTTTAGCTCATAAAATGACAATGTTATTTGTCATCGGTTCAAATCTAGTCCGGGGGCCCCCATTTGATGACCCTTCCTTTGCTCTCGTCTGATATCTGGCTGCACATGGAGACCAATGAAAACCAAAAATCTAACAACAAACAAATTGTCATACGTGAACACATAACTTTCTTGGTGAAGGTAACAAAAAAAATGCCCTTCCTGCTTTCTGAGTGTGATGTCAGAGGTATAAGGTGGCCATGAGTATGGTCTACAACCACTGAATATGAAGAGTCAGCTATTAATCAAATATTACACAATTAACTATTATATTCTTGACACAAAACAAATAATTTTCTCTAAAATATATCTGACACAAATTTTTTTCACCCTGCATTTAGCAGTACCAGTGACGTCATAACCAAATACTTGATTTGACATTCTCTATTTGAAGGGGGATTGTCAAATATATTAATTTTTGTAAATATATATATTTATATACTTTCGCGGGAGAAGATAAAGATTCTACACACCTTTCACCTCCAAACCATTTTAGACACGTTAGTGTTGTTCATGTCAGTTTGAGTCAAGAGTAATTAAATCCCCGAAAAGTCACGGTTATTATGGAAATCTCATTGCTTCATTCCTTCGTGTTAGCACGATAACTCAAAATGGATCCCTTTCAAATTTTCTATCCAAGTAAACTAGAGTACGAGGAAAAACTGGATTGATTTTGGGAAAGGTTGGTTGTGCTGTTCTTACACTAGGGGGATATTTATGTCCAAACGTTTCAGGCCATGATCTCTCAATTGTACTTTACTCTAGTTTTTTTTTTTTTTTTTAAATGAAAAATACCGTTTCCTGACAAATATCTCCAAAACTATGTCATGGATCATTTTCAAAATCCATGTACCCCATGGATCTTAGTGCAAGGAAGAACTTCTTTGATTTCGGGAATGGTGGGTTGAACATATCTCACTCTAGGGGGAGCTTTATATTCGAAAGTTTTCACAACCATAATTTCTCAACCTTTGAACCGATTTAGTCCAAATTCTGTGCAGATGAATCGAATCATGGAGATCAATCATGTATATGTCATGTTTTACTTTTATAGTTCATGTTTTACTAAGCTGACATCTTTCTATGGAAAATACTATGGACATAACTTTACATTTAATTTGAGGAGTTCAATCAGGGGGATTGCTTGCAAACGCATGGCATTTGGGACTTTTCGGGGAAATACCCTTGTTGTTGGTGACCATATCATAGGTTAACTTTTTCTGGGGGTTTTTCACATTAAAAAGAAAAGGCGATATATTATCCACTGATAGAAAATGCACCGATCTCGTTTTTTTCTTTTCTACGAAAAAAATTTAAAACTGGTCAATTGATCCAAATACAAAATAAGGGTTTGACCACTTCTTAACACAGAAGGAACTCCAGTGTTGCTCTATTGTGCTATAGCACTACCTTTTCTCTTGATATGTTGACTTTATAATGTAGCACCTCTCCCTGTCCTGGTGCAGGTGAATCACCTCCGAGAAAGTTCTCTCTTGTTTCGAGTCTTCTCAATTTGTAGATAATGTGTCTCACTCGAGTCTTAGAAGAGGCTTTGGAGTCCTTTCCCCCATGTATTTGTGATAGATGGATCACTTCACAGAAGTTCCACAAGCCCTTGTAATCAACCAGGTCATGGATCTCTCGGATGAGAGCTCTCTGTGGCACAAACGCCAGAGGGCGCGAGTTATAGAGGAACCACCCAGTGATCAGCGCGGTAATGGTCTGACGATTTTCATCAGTGCAAGCGGGATCGAAGATGGGGTACAAGCAGTGAGCCTCAATCGAAGCGGCCTCACAACAGGGCATTCTGGGAAGGGACAGGGACGTAGGTGCACAGCCAGTAAATGAATAGCGGCTGCTATTTTGCACATTCGACATGTAATGCAATCTTCAGTGCGCACCGTTAGTAGATCAGCACGGACCTTTAATTGCGGGTCAGCAAATTTTGCACCCGTTTGCCTCCTTTTATGATCTATGTGTACTACTACTACTCTTAAAAATCTGCTAGAAGCAGTGTACATAATTTGCTAAATGTTGTTTCTATCTTTTATTAGAAATATTTAACTCATTGTTGTTCTCTTTTATTTAATTAGGAGGAGCATGTTATCACTATGCATATTTGGTATTACGTGCCTGCAGTTTTGCGCCTGCTTTTTTCAACTATGGCAACCTTTGCGGTTCAGTGGGTACCTGGGTCACAGCATGAGCTGCTGGTCTGCATTTAAGTTAAATGCCTATTATAAGCCAACTATAAAAGGTTACGTTCCGGGAGTTGTAGTTTGGAGCTATTTGTCAGGACTTCTAGGACAGTCAGCTGGGTTGCTATATTCCTCAGGTGGTCGGAGTAATTGGTGGAAAGTTCACTCAGTTCCTGCTGTCCCTTTCAGGAGCAGTGGTGGCAGGATATACAGTACTCACTCTCTATTTCCCACCCCCCACACACAATAAGCTTATCTACTATAAGCCTTGTTACCATAGAACATCCAGGAGGATTGGGGTGGTTTATGTTAACCAAGTGGCCCACCCAGGAGAGCAAGGTGACATGGTGGTTAGCACTGCTGCCTCCCAGCAAGGACGAAGAGTCTGAGTTTAAATATAGTTGGGGCATTTCTTTGTGGAGGTGGAATGTTCCCACGTTATCCCTCTTGGTTCTCCACCTTCCTCCCACAATCCAAAAACTGCAATAAAGGTGAGTCCGATTTGCCTGTAGGTGGCAGTGGCGGTTTGTGTCAATGTGTTGACCCTGAGATGAACCTTCACCTCACGTCAATTTGGTTCCAAAGTGCCAACGTTAAAACGAATAAGTATCCAGTCATATATTTGTTTGATGCTTTTATTTGCCAGAAAATCATCAATCTGCAGTTTAATTAGCGAACAAATGATGTTAGGAACATGCAAAAAATGAAGTGCATGTATTAAAGTATTAATCCACCACGAGTGTAAAGAGCAGACAGAGGAATATGTGTTTCTTGGAATAAGAGAGAAAAGGAACAGATGTGGAAACGCAATCTTCATAAAGAACAAAGAAGGTTCAACAGGTGAGCAAAACAATGATGACATCTCAAGGAAATAAACCTTTCCATACAGATTGGTTCCCGCTGCACCTTTATTGTATTACTTGTGCATTTTAAATGCAGTTTCTGCGGGAGTATCCAGACACAACGTTTGTCAGTTTGGACACTGTAGGGGGAGCAGGCATGGTGATTACACGCTTGAGGTAGCAGCGGCGCCTGCAACGGAAATCCAACAAAAGAATCTTTGATTTGTCCTCAAAAAAGGAAGCTCTGATTAAATTTGTGGGGCCACAAATATTGATGATTTCCCAGTAATGTGAGAAGACAGCCATAAAGAATACTGTACCTGTGCATAACGGCCATGGAGCTGTTTCTGACGTAGGTGTAGAACTGACAGTTGTAATCCTCATCACAGGTCTTCTGACATGTATCTGGATCATCCATCTCCACATAGCGAATGTCCGAACCTCTGAAATCCACTCCATCATACTGAATCATAAGCCACTCTGTAAACAGAGGAGGAGGATTAAAGTTCTGCGTGGCTAATCTACATAAATACTAAGAAAAAACTGCTAGAGCGGTTAAACGTTCTTATGTCTGAGATTATTCTGATTTTTGTAATACTAGATGATATAATGATGAAATCTCTATAAGAAGGAATATTTAATTGCTTGATCTTTCCCCACACATGCCTCATAAATATTTCTATATTGAAGGAAAGTCACCACTCCACCAAACTTAAACTGTGCTAAGGTTCTGAAAAGCAGTTGGAGCTTTGTGATGTTTCTCTTAATCGTAAAGCAAGCTTTCAGACCATCATAAGTGCATAAACAAGGAACAAAGCAAGCACAGGCAAACAAGACCAATCACATTCCAAACTTTAGCTGAATGTGTTACAGTTGTTTGACATAATCTGGGAAATCAATTAATCCATCTGATATTTAGACACTTCATTAGTAGTGATACATACTCTTTTCCAACTGACAGTTGCGTGCTGGTAGCCCAGATGTCACTCCTGTCTTTTTTGTCTTCTCCAAATTGTCTGGATTGTTCTTCAGATGACAGTTAAAGGCATTACTGCAAAATGAAAACAAATGAAACCTTGAATAAATATGTTTTAAAGTCAGGAACAGATTATTGAGAAAGTAAAAAAACATCAGGATATCAGAGAAACTGTAATGTCTGTAAATGGCAGTCAAAATATAGTGAAGCCATTCTCAATTTTCTTCTGTACAACCTTTGCCTGTCCACCCTTATGGATTCACCTGTAAATGATGATTGAAGAATATTTGTGGATTATAATAGGAGACGGGAGAGATCCCCGGATCTACAGAAAAAATGTCTTCTATGAAAGTGAATTTCATAGAAGACGTGTCAGGTTGCAAGCCATTAAATGGAGGAATTGGACAGGACAATGCCTGGTCTCATGTGGTCAGAGTGTGTGCGCTGCATCAGACGCCGCCACCACAGACTGTCCGGGAGCCCTGAACCTGGTCTGGGAGGAGATCCCCCAGGACACCATTCTCCATCTCATCAGGAGCATGCCCAGATGTTTTCAGGAGATCCCTTTGGCATGTGGTGCTCAAACATACTCCTGGGTCAAATGATGAGATGTTATGTCTGGGATTTCAGTTTCTCTCTTAGATTTTTGGTGTAATTAAGAATTCAGCCCTTTATTGTTTAATGAGTTTGATTTCCATTGATCGTTCTTGCATAATTTTGTTCTAGACAAATTCTGCAATGTATAGGAATAAAGATTGTCAACTTGAATGTTTTCTTTCACGCTGAAAGAAAGTTTGTTTTTTTGCAACTTTTACTAAACACTAAGAATGAGTTCAAACGTTGATCTGGTTTGGCGTTTGGTGTGGCAGCGTGAGCCTCCTTGACAAAAGAAGCTGCAGTAGACATGACTGGCTGAGTCGCATCGTTGATTGGCCCGGTTCTACCAGTAACGGCGCAAGATCAGGTGTCTGCAGACTGTCCGTCGCTGCTGCTCTGCTTATTGCTCACACTGCTTCCCTTTCTTGGGTTAGGCTGTTACTTGTGCATCTGCGATTAGCGTTCGTCTTTATTTTTGTGTGATATCAAAACTGCAAGTGCAGAGGTGTCGCATGGAACTTTTAGCCTGTTTAATGTAACTGTTAAAAATCACGGTAATGTCCAATACATGACCGCAAAGTACGAAAAAAGTTTTGGGATGGTAGTGTGTTACACAAGGTTACGAAGATGTGTGGCCATTACATTACATCCTTAACCGACGATAAGAATAGGTCAGGAAATCTCACATCGTTACTAAGAGTCAGCTTATTATCGTAAGAGAACCTGTCTCCTGCTGGAAAACCTTTGAAATAGTCTGAGAATATGTCAGGATTATCGATATTCCAGTTTGTATTACTTTATATTAGTTTTTTGTGTGGGTCCGGTGGCAAATAGACTCTTTTGAAAACAAAAGAGTCTATTTGCCACTGGAGAGAGAAAGAAATTGTACAAATTAAACAAAAACACACCTGTCAAAAGAGAAGTAGGTGCATTTAGGATGAGCAGAGCAAAGCGCCTGACAGTGTTGAGGTGAAGCAGCGGGAAGTTCCAAAAGATCACTGCCTGGGATGTCAGTGTCCGGAAACAGCTCACTTTTGCAAACTGGTCAAAACATGGATGAAATAATAGGTAAATATTTCTAGAAAAACTTGGAGGGTGTATTCCTACTGCTGTAATTTGGTTATGAATCTTGGTACCTGTTCCAGAGGCTGGACTCATTTTTGCATTGATTGAGAATCCAGAAATCACACCAGGATTTGCCACTACGACAGGAGTTCTCGGTACTGTCCAGCTGAATTTAAGGTGACACTTATTCCTTAAACAGAACAAGCGACAACAAAATCAGGAAACTGTAGAACATAGTATGTCATGCCAGATGATATTATAAGAAGATTCAGTTTTACCTGATGTTCTGCTGTTTGTAACCTTCATTCACAAAAGTAAAGAACTGACAGCAAGGGTCCCTTGTGCAGACTTTCTGACATTCATTATGATTGTCTACAAACAAGCTTTCATAATCTGCCCCATAGAAGTCCACGTTCTCGTACACTTTGGACACACATGATTCTGGCAGAAAGACAGAGATAAAAGGAGAAGCTTGAGTTAGTAATTAATGGATGATTTCATAATAGTTAAAGTAGTTGGACACCTACTTGGCTTTGGACAGCAGGGTTTAAGAGAATAGCCAGCGGTGGCATCAACAACGGCTACCTGAGAATTGGGCTTTCCAGTGGAAGTGTACTTGAGGCAGCAATGATAATATCTGCAGAGAGAGGAAGATTCTCTTTTAACTCTAAAGGATAAAACAGTCGTTTAAACATAATGGAGAACAAAAATTACATTTACTCCCTGTGACAAGCAAAGCAACAAAACAACAAACTTTCTATGTATTTTTGAATAAAATTTTACTCTTGTTTCATACCTGCTATCTGCAGTCCATTCAGGCTCAAAAAACGTAAAGAAAAGACATGTGGGATGCTCGGTACAAAGCTGCTGGCAGTGCTCAGCATCGGGTGCGAAGACTTGTTCTATGTCTGATCCTGGAAAATCCATATCCTTCACAAGCTGTGGTATACATTCTGCAGAGCAAAGAAACACATTTACATGTTCAAAACCACATATAATACTAACACGTGTGATCACAATTTTAGAGTTTATGCTTTACCTTGAGCGAAGGAGACGCTGCAGACTGACAGCAGACCAACCAAAATCAAATATGTTCCCATAATCTCAATCTGGATGACACTCTGCACAATTCAGTGAAGATTCAACTGCAGGAACAGAGATACTACTGAACATTTGATCAGACACCTCTTTTTAAATCCTCAGATTTGTTCATCAGCTCATTGTTGACAAAGTCAGTGATTGGCTCTCAGCTATCTCTGTGCAGCTCGCTCAAATTGCAAGACATTTTTTAAGTTCCTCCCAAAAGATCACCTGACAGGTCTGTTTCAGAGACAAATTTTAAATCATCATTTGTAGGTCATAGCAAGAGCTCCTCTAAGGGATCAGACAACACGGGCTATTATTCGGTCCTCAGATGCCTCAGTGAGCATTCATTCTTATCCCAAGTAAGTTAGCTGTACTATACTAGTCCTATACTGTCATCCCTGTCAGCAAGGGATTATCCCCGAAAAGTCACCAATCCCCTGCATTGTACAAACTATTCCCTCTGATTGAACTCCTCAAAGTAAATGTGAAGCTATGTCCAAACAACAGTATTTTCCATTTCAAAAAAGGGGCCCCCTTGGGAGTAACATATGACTAATACAAGATAGATATCCTTGAGTTGATTCATATGCACCAAATTTGGACAAATTCGTGCCAAATGTTAAGAAGCTAGCACTTAAAATATTTCCCTCTGGAGGGTAAATTATGACCTATTAGAGTAAAACAAGAAAGAAAATTATGCAAAGTTATGCGGAAACAAGGATGGTTCGATAATATCCCCAACTCTTCAGGGATATAACAATTGCGTAGAAAGTCTCCCCTTCCTTGCAGATATACAACATTTGGAGTTATCTGTGATTTACATGATCATTGCAGGCTGCATGTGTCAACTGAATAATACAAGCAACCAGTGGTATTTAGTAATGACATCCTGTTTTTATAAAACATGGAAGAACAACAAGAAAATGTAATTTCTGAAGAAATTGCGGGTGTGAATGCTAGATATTGAAGAGCTGTTTTGAAATTCAGAAGAAAAAGTACAATTCTGAGGGATGAGGAATACAGAGAAGAATCTGGAAATTTCTGAATGGTAAAGGATTTGAATAAAATGTTGAATAAAAGTGGTCATGTATGTAAGATGCTTAATATCTGAAGTTTTTTTCTCTGGTTGTAAATGCATGAACTGGTCAGTGGTTTTACTGTTATGCCCACTGAATTTCAATCAGAGGTAAAACTACTGCCCCTTTCAGATATGATTGCCACATTAATGGTTAAAAAGGATGATTTGCACCAGTCAATAAACTCACCGAAGGCATGTTCAGTATTTTCACTGAACATGGTTCAATGCACAATGAACAATGCATCTGGATCATCCATCAACCCTAGGTTGTCCGAATGTCTAAATCCTAATAAGTGTTCTGCTGCTGGCTGTACTACAGAAATACTAAAGGAAAACTAGAAGGAAAAATTGAGTTCAATTTTTTCATGTCCTGGATTATGCTGATCTTTATAATACTAGAAGAAATCTCAAATGAGAATCTTAAAGGCATGTTTGATTGGTTCACACATGGATTGTAAAAACTTTCATTATGAAGGAATGTCATGAATCCATCAAACTAAAATTTTGCTATGATTTTGAAAAACATTTGGAGTTTTGTGCTGTTTCATTTCATCATGAAGCAAAGTTTTCAGACCATCCAAACCATCATCACAGCTAAAAGAGCTAATCAATGGACAGGCAAGCAAACAGGATATCATTCCAAACATTGGCTGTAGGTGTTTCACTTGTTTACTAATGTTATTAGGATACATATTTGGGAAACAAATATTGAAAGTCTATCTGATATATTGACAATTCTTTTTTAAACTTGTCTGTCCGGGGATCGACAGGGATAAACAATTTGTTCTCGCCATGTATAAAGGTCAGCCTTGAACAACTGGAGTACCCTTTCTCCTACATGCTAAAGTTGAAGAGTCCCTTGGGACAACTGAGAGATATTATAACTACCAATACATTTTTTTGATAAGATTTGTTTTGAGATGACCATTTACATTGTGCAATCCTTCAAAAGCTTTTGATATGTTGGATCATGCAATTTTGAAGCAAAGTCTTATCAGTACAGAATTATCTATTCTTTTGAAAATGACCTTACAGTGGATCTCATTGGTCACAAGTAGGAGGCTTAGAATAATGCATTACCAGCTCTCTTACTATATGTAAGGGTGTGTCCAGGTATCGACTGTGGGTCTGCTCATGTTTGGAACATTCCCAAAGCTAATCTTCAATGTTATGCTGACAATTCTGACATACTGTGGCGCTTCCATACCAAGCTAAGCTCCTAGTTTAGTACAATTTAATACAGTACACCACACTTTGTATAACTAAAAACTTGTTTACATTGCAAATAAAACATATGTCCTCTTTTAAGACCAAGATCAAATACACTGAACCTTCCAGCCATCATCACTTTGAAGGGCACTGAGATCTTCTATTTCGTATGTGCCTCACATTCACCAATTGGTGAGAAAGAAAGAAAATAGAAATTGAATTTGAATTTTAGAATCAAGTCCTGCCCTTCCTTTGTGGGCAAAATACAAACTGTTGCCACGATGTTTATGCTTGTGTTAGATTATTGCAATGTCTTATACATGCAAGCATCTTCACAGTGCTTACATGTACTGTTACTGTTTATCATGGAGTAAAAGCCCTTACCCACCATTGCTTGTTGGACGCACAGGTTGGATGCTCAACCTCATCCATTCATATTCATATTCGTAAGGCTATTCTCCTGACCAATATCTTTCAAAAACACAATGGAAGATACTGTTTCTTCTTCTTATTGCTACTGTCTGTCTCTTAAGTTTGTACTGAATTAAGGAAAAGTACATTTAAACATGCAGCTCGTCCTGGAATCAGTTGCAATAGGACCTAAATCTCAGAGAGCTGGTCCCTCTAGATGTATTTAAATGCATCTTTCAAGACTTGAATGCAGATTGTATACATTTGGCTGTAAAAATGTTTTGATTGATTGATTCAGACAATTCCTGCTTGATTCCTGATGTTGATGAAATGATTTGTGATAAATAGAAATGATTAATGTTGATATCTCATGTTTTTGGGGGTTTTCTGAAATAATTTAGTAAAGATTTTGATTTGTCACTCATTTGTCTGTATTTTTGCAACACATTTATGTGTGCAGCTGTCTGTCTTGGTCAGGATGCCCATAAGTGATTCTTAATCTCAACTAGACATTCCTGGTTAAAGCATTGGATTAAAAAATAAATAAATGTACCTCACCTAGAAGTCAATTGTTCTCCCTCTTTCTTAATTCAACATTTATATTTTACTGAGACTAATGGAAAACTACAAAAGGACGGTAAACAGATTAAACCTCTGTCATCAAAAGGTCCACCGAAATGTACATCAGTGCTTTGTTAAGGCGTGGATGAATACATAAACCTTTTCTCTTCATTGTAGTCATGCACAATTTGACCTTCTGAAAAACAATAAATGGATAAGTCTGTCATCTGCTCTTAGTGCAAATAATTTCTTGAGTCTGTAGTTTTGGATAACTATAATGAACACCTTGCATCCTGGATCCTGGACTACCTGACCAACCGTCCACATTATGTGAGGACTCGGGACTGTGTGTCGGACGTGGTTGTCTGCAGTACGGGGGCCCCACAGGGAACGGTCCCGGCTCCGTTCCTCTTCACGCTCTACACTGCAGACTTATCCTACAACTCACCCACGTGTCACCTGCAGAAGTTCACTGATGACTCTGCAATCGTCGGTCTCATCGCACACGGGGACGACAAGGAGTTCAGAGGACTGACGCAGGACTTCATGCACTGGTGCCAGAGGAACCACCTCCAGATCAACGCGGGTAAGACCAAGGAACTGGTGGTGGACTTCCGCAGGCACATCCCCCCACCCCCTACCCACACCGGTGAACATCCGGGGAATGGACATTGAGATGGTCACGTCTTACAAGTACCTTGGTGTTCACCTGAACAATAAACTGGACTGGACTCACTCAACTGATCAGGAAGGCCAGTTCGGTCCTTGGATGTCCTCTGGACTCAGTGCAGGAGGTGGGAGAAAGGAGAATGATGGTCAAGCTGTCATCTCTTCGGGACAAAATCTCCCACCCCATGCAGGACACCGTCTCTGCACTGGAGAGCTCCTTCAGCGACAGGCTCCTTCATCCCAAGTGGTTGAAGGAGTGATATCGCCGATCTTTCCTTCCTGCATCAGTCAGACTATTCAACCAGCCCTGCTAGTAACACACACACACACACACACACACACACACAGCAGACCACTCCATAAAAGATGGCCGACACCACCGCAGAGTCAAAGAAGGTCTTGCGGAGCGCCCCCTACACTCCAAAAGACCTCAGTCTCCTCAGCAGATACAGTCGGCGCTGACCCTTTTTATAGAGTAAGACGCAACCTATAACTCTGTACCGAAATTCCTGACTGTGACCGAATAAATGACTGTGAACCAAGTTAATTCAAGATAAGTTGAAGGAACAAACAAAAACATTAATTAAATAAAACTATGTCTCTATTTACATTCATCAGGACTTTATTCTATTTTCGTTTGTATTTCTTGTTGCGGCGTGTTTCAGCCGGGTCAGCGTCCTGCAGAGGAACACGGTGACCCAACAGAAGCCTCACAGGTGCTGTTTAACGCAGGGAAAGGACACAATCAACTTCATCAATGGAATTACCAAAGAGTTGTTTTTTCCATTCTCCACCCCCTCAAACAGCACCAAATCAGTTGTTGTGAGTCATTATGCATTTGTATACCCACTTCTATAATAATTATATTAATAATAACAAACGGCAGTTTATATGATAGGAACAAAGCAGTAAATATGATATGTTGAGAAAAGGCGCTAATATCTGTCGACTGAGGTAAAGGAAACGCTCCAGTTTAACGTATTTTGTACGGCGGTTTACATTTTTTTATGAGAATGAATTTCATTGACATATAATTATTGTACGATAATTTCAAAAATATCTGAGGGTTCCTTGCATCGACAGATATATCTCTTTGTTATATACTCCAGCGAGAATCGATCAAACACCCGTTTGTTTATTTTTTGTAAAAATGGCTTTGAATGGTTCGATTTAGATTCACTATACACACTGGTAATAATGCTCAGTTTTTCCCTTTCATCCTTTTTCCATTTGGGTCGTAGTGTCCCCCTTTTCTCAGGTTTTGGGAGTACGGATGGGTCAGAGTCTACATGAAGAACTGAACATTTTCCCGACAAGTTTGCTTTTTAAAAATCTCACAGACTGCGTAGAACGTGGTCGGACGCACCGTTTATTAATGAGGTCCCCGAACGAGGTCACTCTAACAAAACCTTTCAATCAGTCACAGAGTACATATGGATCATAATCCATTACATCAGTTTTACAATTCACAGGTTGGATTTGGTAGCTTACTAGTTTTTAGTCAAAAAGGTTATATTGACGTGGCAACTTACATGAGAATTCTGACACTCTTTTAAGGACTGTGCGGGTTTTTCCCAGCAATAAAAGGCCGACCACTGACATCCTTAAAGTGTGTTGTATAACAAACTTCCCTCCGATGAAAGAGAGGATACAGACGGACTAACTGACTCCCAGATTGGTCAGTGACCTACAGCAACAGTGAAATGCCAAATTTCCTACAGTTACTCAAATTTGGTGCCAAAGGCTATAGCACAGCTATTTGATGACACAATGGAAATTGTGGACTCCTCAAGCTGGAACAAAAGGCTGTCTGTTTGGTCTCATCAGATGTCATTGCAATGATTCGAGGACAAGTCTGTTCATTGTAGAGGGGAAAGGAGGATTGAAGTGCGTGTGGTGAGGTGAAATTTTGAATCCATTTCCAATTAATATTATGCACAACTACAAATTAACTGATGAACATCATGTGAAACTAATTGTCAAACCGTGGGACTCATGAACTAAAAGGGAATAGCCAAGGTCCAAGGCACTCAAACCGTAAAAAAACATTGCTTGAGTGCTCACGCTGTACAACCTGTCGGCCCCTGCGGTCCATTGTTGCCATTGACTATTGGCTATAAAGATTATTTTGAAAGCTCAGAGGCAGGAAGAAGTTTGTTTGCAAGTAACATGGTAACAAGAAAAAAAGGAGCTGCCAGTGTATATGGTCTAGTGGGTTATTAGGAAAGGCTGGACAGTATGGTTGTTCCATTTTGCAGAGTATTGGAGGTAGGCTAGCTACATTTGACTGTATACTACTCTTACAGCTATCCACATGATGCACCGCTGAGTCGCCATGGTAACCCAGATGGTCAGCAGCCACTTAAAACAGGCACCCGAGAAAAAATGTGCTGACGTCAGGTCATCGAGTCAATCTCTGATTCTACTGTGTAAAAGCTATAGTTGGCTGACCAAAATTTCGGATATGTCAGAAAACGTTCAATCATCTGATGGTCTGGGTGCCGTTGATCAGTCTGTGTGCCTCCCAAAACACTGCATGACAAAAAGCCTGACAGTTGGCTCAAGATCAGCTAAAAAAATACGGCTCAATATTAGAGCGTATGCCTGGCTTTAGTATACCTTTTAATAATTTCCATATAGTATGTTTGTTCTGAGGGAACCCAGTCATGAAGTGGTCACAAATCAGTGTACCTCTAGTATTGGTTCCAAGCCCGGTTAAAAGGGGAGGGTTGCGTCAGGAAGGGCATCTGGCGTAAAAACCTATGCCAAATGAAAATGTGGAGCCTGATGACCAAACTGGATCCAATGTACCTTCAATGGTACTTTTAGGAGGCCGGGTACCGTAGGTAACTATGGACGGAAAAAGTTGATTCGCTGTGACGACGCCGAAAAGGATCAGCTGAAAGACAAAGATTAAGAAGATGTAGTTCTAACGGCTTGTTTTGTGTTTTTATTCTCACAGTGAACATAGAGACACAGGGTAGGACTCTTTGGCAGGGGGAGTCTATCCACATTTAAAAGTGTGATGTGGCGCTTGCTTGCTTTCTTTGGTGGTGGTGTGTATTGTGGTGAAGCGAGTTCTTGTCCCCTTCAAAAGTTACAGCTCCCCACACATAGAATCTACTTTAGCTCCTCCTTTCCTCCTTGTCCACCCCCATGCATGTAAAAATTCTGAGACCAAGATCAATGATTGAATGGGTGATTTTAATAAAATCTCGATGGGCTTTACAATCTGTACATGATAAAACATCCTCTGTCCTTGGACCCTCGGCTTAGGTAAGGAACAATTCCCCAAAAACCCTTTTAACGGGGAAAAAAGGGAAGAAACCTCTAGAAAAGACACATTGGAAGGATCCCTCTTCCATGACGGACAGACGTGCAATAGATGTTGTGTGTACAGAGCAGATCAACAAGACTAAACTAGTACATACAGTTGTACTGGTACTACAATATACAAGCATTTATATGCCAAAACACTGCCCTCCTGTGGAAATTCAGAACACATTTAATTGTTATGTCAAAAATGTTCATTGGTATAAATTATATTTCATGAATACGAATTATTTCACATCATCCCCCCAATCATTCAGGGTCACAGGGGGATGAAGCATATCCCAGCTTAATTCGGGGGAGAAGCAGTATACACAAGTATTGGCAAGCCACCAGTTAATCACAGGGTTAACACAAAATGGTGACAAACAACCATATATGTTCACATCATGTTCTTCTCCTACTGCATGTTGCAGGTTTCTGGACTTTGAATCCAAGCAGACACAAGGGAAATATACAAATCCCACACGGAAAGGTCCCAAGTCTGGATTTCAACTCCAGAGCATCTGGGGGCGACAACAACAGTAAGCACAGCCCTACAATATCAAATCAAGCATTGTAGGAGTGAACGTTCCTGCTACATAACGTAGGGACAAGGCTTGTAAAAACTGAGAATGTTGATAAATGATGTCCTACATTTATCAATAATGAATCAAAATGATGATATCTGTCATTTATGTCCATGGAGTTGAAGTGATTCTAAATTGTTGTCAGTTTCTGCCACCTACTGTTGAAAACATAGCTCTGCAAAGTCCTGCCCAGCACCAATCACCGATTCTGTTTCTTCAGTTGCTTCCTTATGTGTCCGGCCCACTGATAGGCGCTGTTATAACTAAATAATCAATCCTGTTCCCTTCACCAGTCAACCAGATTAATGCATTTACATTTAAAAGCTACAACGTTTTTTTCCTTGGGGGCACGACCCCGGAACTCCCTAGATTAACAATAATAATAATAATAATAATAATACATTTAATTTATAATGCACTTTACAATTGTCTGAGATACAAAATAAAAAAGAAGAAAAATCGGAGTTTACTAATGGTTCGAATCATTTAAAGATAGAAAAAAAAATATTGTTTTGTCCGGAGCCTAATTTAGCGGTGTCACTCGCAGTCCACATTTGATCTAATCGCCCAAAGTGAAATTTAAAATCAAGTCTAAACAGGGTGTTCAGTGGTTTCCGTGTCCTTGCAAACCTGGACGTTGACGTCCCCCGGAGAACTAATGAGTCCCCGGAGTTAGTCCTTCCTCGAAAACCCAGAGACTCAAAGAAGGCCAGATTATCTGAACTATTTTTTGATGCTTTGGCAGAGACAAAAGTTGGAGCAGTCCTTGCTGCAACTGTCAGTCCTGTAGAGATGACCCTCTCCATCTCAGTGGACAACTCCAACAGGGAAGCACTCAGATGGGGACCTCTCCATTTTCCCACACCCGTTTATCCCCGGAACTTTGGTTCTGGAAATAGAAGAGAGCCCAACTAAATCAAGCACCTATTGCTCCCAAACCACCTCCAGGTTCTTACCCCCACCATGACAAGGAAAGAGCTTAACCTCATTATTGTTAAGCTATTTTACTGAACTTTATTTCGTTTAACAACATAAAGTTAATGATGTACTTAACTTGGACATTGTGAGACAAGTTGTTTCTTGACTTAAAAAAAAAATAAAGCGTACTCAGTATTCTAACTACACTTTACAGTGTACAGAGTGCCAGTCTAGTTTTCATGTATCTGTTCAATATCAAGTCACAAACTTCTCATGAGACAGTAGAAGAGACAAATTGTGGACACTTGAAATAAAACCAGGCCTTAATCAGGAAAAAATAACACCCGCAACAAAAGATGTTAGCGTAAGGACATTTCTGTATTTTATAATAAAGAATAAAAGATAGTGAATTTTAGAGTTAGGAGTCATTTCATTTTAGAAAACTTAGGAAAGCAACTTTGAAATATGTTGTTTATTAAAGTAGTCTAACTTTATCTCTTAGCCCTCATGTTTTTGGGATTATTTTACAAAATAGTATTCTTGATCTCCCGACGTTAACCGCCGAGGATTTAGACTGGAAAACAGTTACTCTCTAGAGTGGCACCTTCCATTTCTTGAAAAAACAGTTTCCGTTTTAGCTTTTAAAAATGCTTTAATGATGATAGTTTTTTGAAATGATCAATCAGAGCCACGTGGACGTTTAAATGATGCATTAGTGCCTTTGCAGGAGGCAGGCGAAATTACATGATGACTTGATGTTGCAGCATCCCAAAATCTATTTCAGTACAGGGCCTACACTGTCCAGATCAGGAGACAGCACACATAAGAAAATGAGTCA
This sequence comes from Lophius americanus, assembly GCA_037951165.1. Classification (NCBI taxonomy): domain Eukaryota; kingdom Metazoa; phylum Chordata; class Actinopteri; order Lophiiformes; family Lophiidae; genus Lophius; species Lophius americanus. Next base: position 4,347,346 of record JBBDHG010000026.1, on the reverse strand, counting down.
GAGAATGAATGAATCAATGGTAAATGCCACATCACTGATGTGGTATTTACACAATCAGTGAAGTGTAAACAGTTATCTTGTCTTGTTTGTTACATTTAGAAATAGGACAGAAAGCTGAATGATCACCTGGTACTTTTTATGATTCCTCTAGAGCAGGGGTTTTCAAACTATAGTACGCGTACCATAAGCGGTATGTAGGCTTCCAGTGTGTGTGTGTGACAGGGTGGTCGAGAGAGTGGTGCATGAGTGATAGTGGCAGGAAAAAGACAGCATTAGCAAAGAGTTTGGAGCAACTAAGTGATTTTGTATGTGTACAACAGCGCACAGTGTCTCCGGTGAGATGTTTTACTGCCGCTGGTCAAGAGTAAAGGGGTCAGTCCCAAAATAAATAAATGGCATCGTTACACGCATCTAAAAAAGACGTACAACTAACATACATACAAATACAAAACCCGTTTCCCCGACTTTTTTCCAGCGCTCGTTTTTTCTTTCTGTTCTTCACAGATCCTTTTGGTTGTTGAAAGCCATCTTTTTTTTCATAAATAGAATAGAGTAGATATGTTAAACATCATATAAAATAAATATAAATAATTACCTACCTGCAGAATCAATATTTTTCTCAAGAACGTTTAAGTCAGTGTGATGACTTGTTTTAAATAAGAACTTTAGGGAAATGACACACACACAGAAAATCACACAATATTTTGAATATTTACACAGGAACAGAAAAATGAATAAGAAAACCTATAGTCTGCTACTCACCAAAATAGTAGGCCATTGGGTTGAATTCCTAAGGAATGGATAAAAAAGGCAAAAGACTCTAAACGTTTCTTATGCCACAGCATAAATGTGCCCCTCCAGACAATGGGTTGTCTGGAGGGGTATGGGCACAAACCACAGCCGCCACCCTATTGAACCCTCAAACAGTTAGAAAATAGGTGCTATATTGGTAACCATGATGTCAAGGAAACACTTACAATAATCATTCTCTGATACCTATTGTTATAGTTTCTTATGCAACGGACATTAAAGGTGAATTGATTCAGCTAATTTTATTCTTTTATATTTTTTATTTTTTTGCTCCGGACCACGCGGGAAGACTTTTTAAAAAGGGCCAAATCATCAATAACCTTTCAGAGAAACCTTTCAAAATGTTCATAAAGTTTGTCCTGAACAAATTTATGAAGACATGTACTGTTTATCTTTGTCATTTTTTTTTTTACTTTATCGTTATATTACTAGAACATTGAGAAGACATGGAATACTACAAATTTGTTATTTCTAATGAAAACAAAATGGGTGAGTAGATCACACTTTAAATACACTTGTGTATGACATTAAAATAATGTGTGATGAAATTAACCCCACTAGGGAGCAAATACAATTACTCAATAAAAAAAAACGAATTAAAGCTTTACTTTATAACTTATGTGTAAAAAAGCTTCAATCAGTTCCTGTTGAGAGATTCTATTACTTAAAATCACAGTGAAAAGCCTTTAACAGTGTGTGCTGGAAAAATATATACAATTTTTAATGTTTTGTTTTCTCGAACATAACATGTTCTGGAGTAGGTTAGCTGTGCAGCAAAAGTTTCCAGGAGAAGGATCCCCAGTAAATAGTGGTTCAGGTTCAGGTCCGTTTATGGGCAATATGTGGAGAAGCAAGGGTTAAAATCGCACAACAATAAATACATATGATATAAAGACACATCGACATCCTCACTGAGGTGTTTAACTAGTCATAACGGAAACGTCACTTCCTGCTGCAAACATCATTCAAGTCTCCAATGGAGGCAGGGATAAAGTGGTTTTTATACTGTTTTTTCCTGGTGATAGGAAGTCTCTACTCCTTAGCTCAGAATTTTTTTCCCTAAAATCCTGTACCTTAAATCTCCCAAAGAAAACTTTTAAAGTCCCTCACCAGCTGAAGGTCTGATTTGACGCTTCATGTTATTCTGAGTTGAGACTCGTATATCAGCGAACGAGGACTGGAAACTTTAAGCAAACTTTGGAAGGTTTATCACAAAATCTACCTGATTCCACACATGAATAAAACATGAAACTTCCTTGGGAGCTTAATGACTGAATTTAATCTGGGGCCAGGATCAATAAGATAGACTTCAAGTAAAAGTTATGTTAATCCAAAAGATTTGTGCTCATGTTTCATTCAGATGCTTTTGTGAATATTGTGTACACACACATTTCAAGGCAAAACTGTTTGTGCATGGTGGGTCTCTAAATAGGTCAAATGGGTATGAAGAGATTAGTTTGCTAAAATGTGTTGCAAACTAAGCCTTGATTCAACCTACAACCTGCAACCTACAAGATTTAACCAGTTGGTTAAATCTTGGGTGAGTTAAACGAGGCAACCATTACTCCAGCCCTCTTAATACCGGACTCTGAGCTCGGTAGGGCAGAATCTTACCATTTTCTCTGATAATGAAATTTAATAATTGGAGTATCTTTTTGTAACCAGCCAACAAACCGACAAGGGAGTACAAAACCTCCTTGGTTTGATGTCAGAGGAAAGTGACCACTGTGTAGATAGCCTAAATTACATTTAATTAAATATTTCACAATGCAGTAATGCATCTCATTTCTTATCTCATTTGTTTTATATGTGTGAGTTGTCATGTGTGTACATTGAGGTGTGCTACTCTTTCGCTTCGGGGACAAATAAAGTATTTTGAATTGAATTCAGGCATGGAATCTACAAGACGCCTATGGTTTAGAATGGGGCACCAATACGTTAGCATATCCTTCAAGTTCAAGTTGAGAGGTGGGGCCTACATGTGTTGGACAGGATTGTCCAGCACGTTTGACAGATGTTGTCTTGCAGGGGATTTCATTGAGATCTGGTGAAATTGGAGGTGAAGTCAACACCTTGAACTTGATTTGTTACCAAACCACTCCTGAGCTATCTTTGCAGAGTGGCGGGGGGGATAATCTTGCTGAAAGAGGCGACCTGGTCTACAATAATGTGTAGGTATATGGTATGTACACGGAAGCTAAGCACCACACTGGTCTGTTATATTCCATAGGTGCATGAATGATCAGGTGAATAATTATCGCTCCTTATGAGCAGGTACATGTTGCATGGTAGCCTCCAAATGCTGGCTAGTGTAGTAAAGCATTTTGGATGGTGGATTAGACTAGAACAATGCTTTAAAAATACTATTAATTTACAATTTATACCAATTAATTGTGTCAGAATTGACAAAAGATCACTGTATAGGTAGATAAAGTTTTGGGGCCTTTCTGGGAGGTTTGTGTTTTCTCCTCATGTGCGAGTTCCTCCAGGTACACCGTTTTCTTCCCACAGTCCCAGAACATGCTAGGCATGTTGAATAGTTAACTCTAAATTACTGTTTGCGATGGAATGGTTGTTTGTCTCCGTGTGTCATCCCTATGATGACCTGGAAATCCTTCACATTGGGTATCCAACCTCTTGTCCAACGTTGGCTCCCCTTCCAACACTTGCACTCCTGAACATGATAAGCTGAGAATTTACAAGAAGGCCCAGATCCTAAGCTCTGGACAATATTAACAAAGTTTCTCCTAACTGTCAAATTTGTGCAAATTTATTCTGCTTGCCTCAGCAAGTAAGTTGGCTCAAACATGGATTGGACAAACGCCTTTACCAAAACTGGAAAGTTAAAAGGGAGAAACTGGATATGACAGAGAAACAAAGAATATTGTCTTGGCTCCTAAATATCTATGAAGCTCCAGGTGGAGTCACATGTTTCTATGGTCCTATGTATAAATAGCACACCTGTGGAAACAGCAAATCACCAGTTCTGGACTCAACCATGACTGTCAACATGCTCCTGTTCGCATTGGGCCTCTTTGTTTGCCTTCAAGTGCAGGGCACCTCTGCAAAGCCTGTGAGTAAAATGTAATGTTCTTTCTTACAGGTTTTAAAACTGAGTGAATATCTCATTTATTTTATACTACATTTATTTCTGCCATTAAAGTTCAACAAACTAACCTTCTCTCTGTCTCTCTGTCTCTCTCTCTAAAAAACACACCAGATGCAGAGTGAGTCGTCCTCCCTGTTATTATTTATTAATTATATGAAGAAGAATTAAGTCCAATAATACAGAATGAAACTAAATCTAGGAGCTAGCATGGGATGGAATTTTTCTATTTAAATTATTTATTCTTAAACTTTATAATATCTCAGGTTTATTTTTTTGCCCACATCAATAATTAATTAGGAGATAATCACATTAAGAACAGTCAGAGTAATGTCACCTACAATTTTGTATTTCTTGTTTTTACATAGTGATGGCTGCTTCTGCCGATGACAGTGAGTGGTTGTGATTATTATTGTTAGAACATTTCACACTTTCACAGCAGTGTTCTGAATCGATTACAAATTCATGGTATTTATAAAATTCATGGGTAATCACAAATTTGAAGTATCAGTATTTATTCATGCTTAATGCATTTCTAAATTCACTAATTTTGTATTTCTTGTTTTTACACAGTGATGGCTGCTTCTGCCGATGACAGTGAGTGGTTGTGATTATTCTTGTTCATTTGATATGTTGAAAAAATGTATTTTGTTAAGATAATTACAATGGGATTAATTCAGATGAATCAGAATATATTAATGTTTGCTTGTGCTTTAGGGGAGTTCATACAAAGACATGACAGTTTGGTTACAGGGATCAAAAGATTTCTTTACTCTTTGGAATCTTTAGAAAACCTTGACAATTACATAAAAAGCAACTACGAAGTCAGTTCTGCTACAGTTTGAGTGTAAACAGCTTCCTACAAACTACAAAGTAGGGACTATTAACTAAATAAACACGAAAGACAGTCCTGATGAACATGACTCAATGTTCACTAAATATTAATCATACTGGGTTTATATAGAGTTTGTTGCTATTATATATATTAATATACTAATACAACACTATATTAAACTATCTACAATTTGAGTTTAAACTATGTCATTGCATCTGTCCCACAATCCTAAACTCACAGCTCCTCATTTTGAGGATGCAGTGTGAATTTCTGTGAGCAGAAAAATAAATGATGTGCTACAAAAATTCAAACTGCAGGAGCGACAACGTTTCTTGCCTGGTTGTCGTCACCAGCTCTCTTTAGATCCCTTTTCCGTTCTCTGGTAAACAATTCTGTGCTCTCTCAATGAGTTTCATTACAATAATGCCACAAAACTAGCAAATATTTTAGTCACCAATCAGGTAGCGAGATCATTTGATGCCCGCCTTCTTGAAACACCGCCATAACAAGCTGGGGAAATCCAACAATGTTTCCAGTGTCAAGTGGATTGTAAGGCATTCAGGCTAAAATGAGAATCCTGAATTTTTATTGCTCAGATTTCAGATCACTATTCTCTCCACAATCGTACCATTCTGTTGATATCATATTTCACTTTCTTAAGTACATGAGGAATGAAAAAGCGCCGTGCGCTGTGTGTTTGTAACATAGGTGGATGTATCTGCAGGCACTAAAGGGTTAACTCCTGCAGCTCTCTTGCTTATTAGAACACAGCCCGGGTACATATTTATGTCCAAACCCGACCGACTCCAGAAAACCACTAACTGAGCCTGGCCCAAAACCAGCAGACATTCTGTTTTTTACATACGGAACTGATCCGTTCCTAATACAGTTAATACTCGCTGTAGCAATGATTTTTATAAGCTGTCACACAGCCGTTGTGTTTTGCGGCGATTTAAGAGGGCAGACAGAAAAATAAGATCACTACCTGATTGGACACTAAACAGCCAATCAGATCACTTTCTCCTTGTCGGTTTGTGGCAAATTGTTACGCTGTTCCAGGTTGAGCGAGCGTAGAAGCAGTTTTGAGTGACTGCAGAGGGGACTTACTGAGAGCCAGAGAGAAACACATTGAGAGAGTGTGCATTTGTTTGCAAACGCTCAGAGAAGAGATCTGGAGAAAGTTGTGGGCTATTTCAAGTTGAGGGCGTAGCAAACTCTGAGTTAACCTTGAGTTCAGGCTAGAGCGAGCCTGAGATGAGAAACTTGGGATTTTCAGTTTCAGCACAGCTGATCTGATTGGATTTAGTTCATTCTGAGTTAGTAAACTCTGGGTCAAAATTGTGCATGAGGAGGATCAAAAGTCATCATAAATGGAGCTCCGATTCTTTGATTCACCATGGCAACGAGCGAGACACTATGGTCGCCATAGGTCACGCCTTTTAATGCCTGAAGTTATTTTTAATGCCCTCGCGACCGGATATTTAGAAAAAGGAAAAACACTGCTTCATCAGCGATGGAGAGAAAACTGAAGTGGGAGAAAATGTCTTCTTGAGTGAATGTATCTCCTAGTTTTAATGTATTTTCTGTGAATATTGTGAGAGAAAAAGTGGAGGAATGATATTGAACAGACTATGATTTCATGTATGGACACAAAGCGCATGTGAAAGCAGCCGAAAATTGCGTACAAATATGAGCAAATACTCGGTGGAGGCAGAACAGAGGAATGTTATATTACATCTGAGAATGCTTTGGGATTAAACAACTCTGAGTTTTCCACTAAACCAAGACAAACAAGAAACATTGTTGTTGCGCGTGGAATTTGAATGTTTGAACAAATAATACATTTTTCTACTGACAGAAAAGAATGATGTGTGCTCAGAATGAGCAGCTGTGTGTTTAGGATTGGGGCACAAATAGAAGGCCATAGTGAACAGTTTACTGTAAATGACAACAAAAGCTGTTCTGGTTTACTGAATCTGTTTGTTTTTACTCTGTTTATATAGAACTCGCTACTTATGCTTATGCCAAGCCATATTATCGTAAGATGTTGAAATCCTTATTGTGAAAACATCTTATGTTTACCCACTAGAGTGTAATTTTATTAAAATTGAATAGATTTTGTCCCATTCCTCAATGATAAGAAGTTTAATGTATATGTATTTACTTGTACTTTGGAGGATTTAATACAAACACATGGCAAATTGATAATTTTTTTATACTTAATAACATAGCAGGTTTAGTTTTGCCCACATCAATAATTAATTAGTAGATAATCACATAAAGAACAGTCAGAGTAATGTCACCTACAATTTGTATTTCTTGTTTTTACATAGTGATGGCTGCTTCTGCCGATGACAGTGAGTGGTTGTGATTATTATTATTAGAACATTTCTTACTTTCACAGTAGTGTTCTGAATAGATTACAAATGAATGGTATTAATCATTTCCACGAGTAATCATACATTTAAAATATTAGTATTTATTCATGCTTAACGTATTTCTAAATTCCCTAAATTTGTAAATCTTTGTGTTTACATAGTGATGGCTGCTTCTGCCGATGACAATGGCCCAGTTAAGTGGTTCTGATTGTTATTGTTAGTACATCTCACATTTTCACACTGCCATTATAAACTGATAAAAGTTCAATTGTTGCATATTCAAAATCTTATGCTCTTATGGAACAAAATCAAAATGTATCCAAGAGTTCCTGCAGTTTAGTATTATTGGTAAAACAATATATAATTCTATATATTTATATGTACACCTTGCAACAGAATAATGTTCTATTATCACTTATATTTTCCCTTTGTCTCAATGTAATAAAAAGCATATGAAAACTGTCTTCGAGGTTCAACCCAACCGGTGGGGCCGTTCCTCTGAAATTCTGTTATAAAGTTAAGGGAGGAACTTGCTAATTCAAATGGTTAGATGTCTCAAGTGATGTGTTGTTTTGTATTCTGTATTCTCCATACCAACCCTTGCCCTTTCACTGATCAGGATAGTGCCTGCCCTACTTGGAAGCAGGACTACAGACGTGACAAACCTCCTAAATACAAGTGCAACCAGGATGAGATCATTTTAATGTCCACATGGCTGTGACTCATCAGTTTCAATCAATACGATCAGCATTTATGTTTGATTGTTATTAAAGAATTTTAAATCACAAAAATGGAAACTGTGTTTTCTCTACAAATGGTCGGTATCCCCCACACACCGGTGAACATCCAGGGAATGGACATTGAGATGGTCACGTCCTACAAGTACCTTGGTGTTCACCTGAACAACAAACTGGACTGGACCCACAACTCAACGGCACTCTTTAAAAAGGGTCAGAGCCGACTGTATCTGCTGAGGAGACTGAGGTCTTTTGGAGTGCAGGGGGCGCTCCTGAAGACCTTCTTTGATTCTGCAGTCGCCTCAGCCATTTTTTATGGAGTGGTCTGCTGGGGCAGCAGCATCTCAGCTGCTGACAGGAGGAAACTGGAAAACTAATCAGGAAGGCCAGTTCGGTCCTGGGATGTCCTCTTGACTCGGTGCAGGAGGTGGGAGACAGGAGAATGATGGCCAAGCTGTCATCTCTCCGGGACAACGTCTCCCACCCCATGCAGGAAACCATCTCTGCACTGGAGAGCTCCTTCAGCGACAGGCTCCTTCACCGCAAGTGTGTGAAGGAGCGATATCGCCGATCGTTCCTTCCTGCAGCAGTCAGACTCCACAACCAGCACTGTTAGCAACACCCACACACCTACACAACTACACACACACTTACACACACACCTACCTCACTTGCTCTTTGTTTCTGTACATTTAATTTAATTTATTTTAATTGCACATAACACAATGTTATTCTTACTCTGTGTTATTCTTACTCTGTGTTATTCTTACTCTGTAACATGCTCTGCTGCTGTAACATTGCAATTTCCCCATTGTGGGACTAATAAAGGCTATCTATCTATCTATCTATCTATCTATCTATATATCTCTTTAAATGAGTAGCACTGCACTTTAGAGAAGAATGAGCAAGAATAAAATCTACTGTGAAAGAAATTAAAAGGCAGGGGGCTCATGTTTAGAGACGTGGAGTTGCTATCCACTCAAATCTCTACAATGAAAAGCAAATTAATCCTAAAATTCTGTATTGTAATAAAAAGAATACAAGAATGTCCAAATTCTAAAATCCTTTGATGTGGATGTGAAACGTCTCTCTCCGCTGCAGCTCTCCCTCCGCCGCAGCTCTCCCTCCGCCGCAGCTCTCCCTCCGCCGCAGCTCTCCCTCCGCCGCAGCTCTCCCTCCGCCGCAGCTCTCCCTCCGCCGCAGCTCTCCCTCCGCCGCAGCTCTCTCTCATTCACTGCCGAGGCGGGTCCCGGAGACATTGGAGTGTTGGGTACCTGCGCAGTTGCAGGAGTCAGAGCCACTCCGATCTTTCCCTCGGTCTGAGTTCTTGGCACTGTCCCGGCCAAAATAGTGAACCAGTGTATAGAACATTTAAATCATTTATTTTTCAAACTGTCCTGGTGCCCCTTTGCCAGAACCTCATCCAGGTGAACCAAACATTACTAAAACGCCATACCAAACCAGAGATGTTCTCCATTGCAAGTGTACTTGAATTATGTATACTGATATTTGTATAGTACTGTGAGTATTGCGACAGTCACACCTCAGAGGAGAGCATGCATGGCGTGTAATTCAGAAAGCTTTTCAAAGGTCTTTTGGGGACAAGTAACATTCCTCACTGTGTGATTGTGGAACAGTATCAGACTTAATTTATTTGTAGTAAGAGCAGATGACAGACAAATACAAGTCATGTCTTTCAGAAGGTCAAATTGGGCTTGACTACATTTAAGAGACATAGTTTGTGTATTTATACAAACCTGTACAAAGCACAGTGTAGATTTTGTTGGATCTTTTGATGACAGAGGCAAAGGCAGGGCAACTTTATTTATATAACACCTTTCAGCAACTTGGCAATAAATAAATATAAACTAGATTAGAAGATAATCAACTCTAAATTCTTATCCCTTTCGATCTCAGACATTATTCAGTCTTCTCCTAAACAGTACTGTATAGGACATTAAGACATTAGAATAGTTTAAAACATCTAATAAATGGAGAAAATAAGAAAGTTTTAAGCTTTGATATAAAAACACAGAGTTGGAGCGGTCCTGCAGTTTTCTAGGAGCTTGTTCCAAATATTTGGTGCGCAAAAACTGAACGCTGATTCTCCATATTTGGTTCTACTAAGTAGGCACTAAGTAGACCAGATGGTTCATAACACAGCATATGATGTATTTTGGTCCCAACTGGACTGATATGACCCACTTTCTGATTTTAGTGAGGACTCTAGCAGCAGCGTTCTGAACCAGCTGCAGCTGTCTCATCGATTTCGTAGGAAGACCAGTTAAAACGCCGTTACCGTAGTCAAGTGGACTGAAGATAAATACATGGAGTAGTGCTTCAAATTCTGCTGAGTCATCAGTCCTCTAATTCTTTGCTATATTCTTCAGGTGATAGTAGGCGGTCTTTGTTATAGTCTTAATATGGCTGTTAAAACTCAGGTCAGAGTTCATTCTGTCCAGTTCCGGCTTGTTCTGAGCATTTTAACATGACAGATTGAACTTGTCCGCTGACCTTAAACAGCTCCAAAAACTGCGACCTCAGTTTTGTCTTTGTTCAGCTGAAGGAAATTCTGGCAAATCCAATGGTTGACTTGTTGACTTGTTGAAAGGTAAACTCTGTTTACCTTCCTCTGGTATTTTTCCACTAGCCTCAATAAAATATTTTTTTTATCATCATTTATTTATTTCTCGCCCTCTAGAAATGTTAGAAAGCATCTCCACATCTTATAAATATATTTTTACCTCTAATCACATAAATACAATTTTCCAGGGCAAGAAAATTTGACAATCCAGCAAACCAGGACTGTACACTTGGTCTGGTAATAAATATCCAGGATTTGGCTAATGTGAGTTTTACCTGCAAAAAGCAATAGACAATCATTTTCTTCATTTCATTGCTTTGTTTGCAGTTTGCAGGAAAAACTCCCAGAATACATAGCATAGGGCTTAGTGTTATCTCCACACGTCCCACACATGAAAGGATATTCAAAACCCCCCATGCAGAAAGTCTGAATGTACAGGCATTCCCAAAGACAGTGCAATAATGTGCCCTCTGTTCCAAATTTAACAATCAGGGAGGTTTGAGTTACATTTATTTAACAAAGTTGGTGTTAACTTTTAATAATAATGGTATGTTCTCATCAACCCCTTAAATTGGATTTACTTAAAATGAGAAATTATGGATTGACTCTGAGATTTTAAACCTAAACTGAAAATTCCCTGTTTAAGTCCTCATACCACTCAAATCTTTTATCATCAGAGGAAACTTTTGACAACAGCATATAGAGACCCCCCCAAAGAGAAGTTTTGACTTTCCTGTCGATCAGCCTGAGGACATGAACTGCCCCCCATGGGATCTCTTTCAGATCCTGAAAGAGATCTATATATAAGAGAGAGTTTTTTTACATTATTATTTTATTGTTACTTTTTCTGGTGATGTTTCTCTTTTTATCCATACTGTTTTTCCAGTGTTTGTCTTTATTGTTTTTTTATTCTTGCTTTATGACCACTCTGTGTGCCTTAAAATTGCCTGCTGGGGAAAAATAAAGTTTCTTGAATATTGATTGATGAACTACATGCTAAGGAAAGCCCTGCACACGGCCTCTTGAAGATCAGAAAACACCTCAAGTCTCATGTGAGTTTGACAATAAAAAAAAACCTTAGACTCTTAGAAACTGACACTCCAACACAAGGGAATAGTCTACAGAAACAGTGAGCAAATTCCAGAGAAGAAACTTTATGACACCTTAGAACATAGATGTCAAGCTCAAGGCCCGCGGGCCACATCAGGCCCGACGTGCAATTATATCCGGCCCGCGAGATAATTTTATATAGATCTATTATTATGGCCCGGCGATATGAAGCGCTGATAATACACAAACTAAAGATCCCATAATGCAGTGCTTCAGTAACCGAACAAAGCACTGCATTATCATGCAGGGTATCGGAGCGTCCGTAAAGGCAACTGATATCAGTTCCCGGGAACTTTCCCACGTCAATCAAGTCAGCTTCTGTTGCGCTACAACCCTGTTGAAAAGTCATTGCAAAGCTGGCCCCTCACAATGGCGAAGAGAAAAGTTCATTCTGAAAACAGAGCATTTCAAAACCGGTGGGCAGAGGCGATAGCCAAATCAGCCCGTCTATTTACCGAGGGAGAGTTTCTGAAGAGCTGATGATGGAGGTGTGTGATGTCTCGTGTCCAGAAAAAAAGCAGATGTTTGCAAATGTAAGCCTGAGTAAAGATACTTCATTTTATTTAAAGTTTATTTATTCTGAAATAATATTCCTGTCTGTTTTATTCATATTTATGTTCAAACGTGTAGTTTCAGTGAGTTCAATAAATGTTTATCCTGTTCGGCCCGCGACCTGAAGTGTGCTTTGAGTTTGACACCCCTGCCTTAGAAGATCACCCTTCACACTATCAGATTGACATGCCCTTAAAAATTAACCTATGAAGTGATACATATACAGTTTAAAGTTAAATATTCAAAATCGGCTCATGTAGTTGAGCAAAATGTTCCGGAAACACGCACATACAAACAATGATATTGCTTCAATACACAAGACAGGTTTTCAAAATCAAGTCTCCTAGAAATAAATCCCTTTATCATTGAAAGTTCTTGAATGCATTGGGACTTTGGGACAATGGACTCTACTGTAAACAAACCTTTCCAATTTGATCTAATCTTGTTCCACTTGTCAGCACCCATGAGCAAAATCAACATTCCAAAACCAACAAATATGACTAAAGCTGTAAAGGGTTCCAACTCTCCTAGGATGGGGATACATAGATCCTGAAAGGGAAGACTCCTACTGTCAACACAAAACCGGAGTTCGGCATTGACTTTCTCACCACAATTACGGGAGACTCCCTGGGACTACACCAAGGCTGAAGGATGTCAACATCAAGTATAAATGGAGGCTTCAAGTAATATTAAGAAATCCAGCTGAGACCTTGACTTTGTGGCCCACTTCCATCCATAACTATTCTCTAACAATTTATGCTGTGCATGGTAGTTGACTGGAGCCTTTTCCGGCTGACATTGAACAAGTCTCCAGTTCCTCATATGGTCAATACACATACAACCAATCCCTTTCACATTCATACCTATAGGCCATTTAGAGTCACTGATATTTTGTATGCTTTTGGACTGTGGGAGGAAGTCTGAGTTTCCGTAGAGAATGCAGGAGAACATGGGATGAACAAGCAAACGCCATTCAGAAAGGCCCGAAGTAGATTTGAACACAGACCCTAGTTTCTTCGAGGCAACTGTGCTAAACATAACAACACTTCCTCCCCCCATAATCACGCACATTCGGATTGATCTTGGACCTGTACACAATAAGGTGACCATTGATAAACTCATGGTCCTGAAACTTTTCCAGGGTGTCAGAGACAGGAAAAGACCCGGCCCTGATTGTGTTGAAGGAAGGGTTCTAAAAAACTGTGCCGTGGAGCTGGAAGACATCTTCTGTTTCATTTTTCAGTTGTCGTTAAAGCTGCAGAAGGTCCCCTAACTTTGGAGGACTGAATAATTGTTCCTATGCCTAGGAACAAAATCCTCAAAACAATAAACGACTTAAGGCCAGTGGCACCCACCTCTGTTGTAATGAAAACTTTAGAAAAATTGGTGAAGAATGCTCTTTTGGACACTGAACAGGATAAGTAGGACCCTCTCCAGTTTGCCTAGTGGCCAGGCAGAGGTGTGGATGATGCGACAGGGTTTGGTTTTAAATAACTTGAGCGGGGCCAAGTCCACAACATTCATGCTTGCCTGATTTGCTGTCTGATGGACTTTTTAACAGTAAGGTCACAACAGGTGATGGTGAGCAGTGTTTTATAAGACATCCTTTCCTCTTCCAGCAGATCCCCCCAGGATCCCTTCCCTCTTTTATTTGTTTTATACATTAATGAATGCTGTGTGCCACATTATTAAATTTGCAGATGATTCCGTTATTGTGTCCCTCCTCAGCATTGACGATTCTGAACATGGCCCTGTGGTGGGTTTATTGACTGGTGCAAATTATCCTTTTAGATCAATAATGTGGCAATCATCAGCGTATACACTTTCATCGCAAGCTTCCCCAATTTAATGGCTATACAACCTTTATGAAGTTGTTTTACTCTTGTTTTACTGAATATGTTGATGGCTTTTCCCTTATCTGCTGGCACGGGTCACCTGGATCCCCTGCAGGGTATCGTGAGAGTGTTTCCTGGTATATTTTTGAATGACCTCTAGTACCTGTATTTCGTCAGGACATTGAAGAAGGCCCAATTTGTCATGGCTGGTCGGGGCAATCCCTTGGGGCGTGAATGTTTGTTGCATCGTTACAGATCGTATTTAGGCGCAGATACCATCTGTAACGATGCAAAACAAACAGATACAAAAAGTGACTTACTCCTGCTGCTATCAACCTTGTAAATGACATGTGGTCCTTGTAATATTTAATGGGTATTTGTTGTAGTATTTATTCATTTTTTTGATGTTATGTTATTTTGAACTTTTAAGCGGCCATTTATTATTCTTTTTTTTTTTTAAAACATGGTGTCATTACTAAATACCATTGATTGCTTGTATTAGTCAGGTGACACATACAGCCTGCAATGATCCTGTAAATCACAGAGAATGTAAAATGTTATATATCTGCAAGGAAGGGTGGGCTTTCCATGTGATTATTATATTCCTGAAAAGTTGGGGATATTATGGAATCATCATCACATTCGCTGCCCTGTCCGCGGATCTTTTGTGTTAATGCCATAAATCATTTCAATTTCATACCCACATAAATGTTTGTGTGATGAAGTAATGAATTGATTTGGGAAAAGTTGGTTTATATTTTCTACACTAGGGCAAGCTTTATCTCCAAATGTTATCAAGCCATAACTTTCTGTCTGGTTTTACTGGAATAGTTCATACTTTACTCATCAGCGGGAGCTATGAAAGAAAAACATAGTTCTTAAGAAATAATATCTTAACAGTTAGCCCGATTTAGCCAAAATTTGGTGCATATGAATCAATTAAGGATATCAATCAAGGAGGAGCTTTACTTTGACGACTTCAATCAGAGGGGATTGCAGGGGATCGGGGACCTTTCGGGGATAAACCCATGTTCTTATACCCACTCATACCGCCTCCTCCTTCCCCGGACTAAGCTCAGCACCATGTGTGATCCGGCCTTCTGTTTCGCTGCCCCTCGTCTGTGAAATGCCCTCCCTGACCATCTGAGGGCTCCACAGACGACTGACACATTTAAAAAAGGACTTAAAACTTTCCTTTTTAGCAGAACCTATAACCTAAATTAACATTGCTGCTTTTT
The DNA here is from genome assembly GCA_037951165.1 of Lophius americanus. Classification (NCBI taxonomy): domain Eukaryota; kingdom Metazoa; phylum Chordata; class Actinopteri; order Lophiiformes; family Lophiidae; genus Lophius; species Lophius americanus. Next base: position 4,332,161 of record JBBDHG010000026.1, on the reverse strand, counting down.
GGTCAGGCTTTTATATAGTTATTATTAAAAAAATTTATTGATGCTTTTATCTGCTTTTACTTTGTGGCACTTTGAGATTTGATCCAAATGTAAAGTGCATTATAAATTAAATGTATTACTATTATTATTATTATTATAAACCCTTGCTGACAGGGATGACAGTATTGGACTATTATAGTACAGCTAAATTACTTGGGATAAGAATGAATGCTCACTGAGGCATCTGAGGACCGAATAATAGCCCGTGTTGTCTGATCCCTTAGAGGAGCTCTTGCTATGACCTACAAATGATGATTTAAAATTTGTCTCTGAAACAGACCTGTCAGGTGATCTTTTGGGAGGAACTTAAAAAATGTCTTGCAATTTGAGCGAGCTGCACAGAGATAGCTGAGAGCCAATCACTGACTTTGTCAACAATGAGCTGATGAACAAATCTGAGGATTTAAAAAGAGGTGTCTGATCAAATGTTCAGTAGTATCTCTGTTCCTGCAGTTGAATCTTCACTGAATTGTGCAGAGTGTCATCCAGATGGAGAAGATGGGAACATATTTGATTTTGGTTGGTCTGCTGTCAGTCTGCAGCGTCTCCTTCGCTCAAGGTAAAGCATAAACTCTAAAATTGTGATCACACGTGTTAGTATTATATGTGGTTTTGAACATGTAAATGTGTTTCTTTGCTCTGCAGAATGTATACCACAGCTTGTGAAGGATATGGATTTTCCAGGATCAGACATAGAACAAGTCTTCGCACCCGATGCTGAGCACTGCCAGAAGCTTTGTACCGAGCATCCCAAATGTCTTTTCTTTACGTTTGTTGAGCCTGAATGGACTACAGATAGCAGGTATGAAACAAGAATAAAATTTTATTCAAAAATACATAGAAAGTTTGTTGCTTTGTTGCTTTGCTTGTCACAGGGAGTAAATGTAATTTTTGTTCTCCATTATGTTTAAACGACTGTTTTATCCTTTAGAGTTAAAAGAGAATCTTCCTCTCTCTGCAGAAATTATTATTGCTACCTCAAGTACACTTCCACTGGAAAGCCCAATTCTCAGGTAGCCGTTGTTGATGCCACCGCTGGCTATTCTCTTAAACCCTGCTGTCCAAAGCCAAGTAGGTGTCCAACTACTTTAACTATTATGAAATCATCCATTAATTACTACACGCAAACTCAAGCTTCTCCTTTTATCTCTGTCTTTCTGCCAGAATCATGTGTGTCCAAAGTGTACGAGAACGTGGACTTCAATGGGGCCGATTATGAAAGCTTGTTTGTAGACAATCATAATGAATGTCAGAAAGTCTGCACAAGGGACCCTTGCTGTCAGTTCTTTACTTTTGTGAATGAAGGTTACAAACAGCAGAACATCAGGTAAAACTGAATCTTCTTATAATATCATCTGGCATGACATACTATGTTCTACAGTTTCCTGATTTTGTTGTCGCTTGTTCTGTTTAAGGAATAAGTGTCACCTTAAATTCAGCTGGACAGTACCGAGAACTCCTGTCGTAGTGGCAAATGCTGGTGTGATTTCTGGATTCTCAATCAATGCAAAAATGAGTCCAGCCTCTGGAACAGGTACCAAGATTCATAAGCAAATTACAGCAGTAAGAATCCACCCTCCAAGTTTTTCTAGAAATATTTCCTTATTATTTCATCCATGTTTTGACCAGTTTGCAAAAGTGAGCTGTTTCCAGACACTGACATCCCAGGCAGTGATCTTTTGGAACTTCCCGCTGCTTCACCTCAACACTGTCAGGCGCTTTGCTCTGCTCATCCCAAATGCACCTACTTCTCTTTTGACAGGTGTGTTTTTGTTTAGTTTGTACAATTCTTTTCCTATCTAAAGTGGCGAACAGGCAAAGGTTGTCCAGAAGAAAATGCAATGGATGATTAAAAATGACTTTCTGACTGTCATTTACAGACATTACAGTTTCTCCGATGTCCTGATGTTTTTTTATTTTCTCAATAATATGTTTTTGACTGTAAAACATATTTATTCAAGGTTTCATTTGTTTTCATTTTGCAGTAATAACTTTAGGTGTTATCTGAAGAACAATCAAAATTTTATGCTGAGGACAAAGAAGGCAGGAGTGACATCTGGGCTACCAGCACGCAACTGTCAGTTGGACACGAGTATGTATGACTACTAATGAAGTGTCTAAATATCAGATGGATTAATTGATTTCCCAAATTATGTACCCAGATAAAATTAACGAACATACGGTAACACATTCAGTTTGGAATGTGATTGGTCTTGTATAGATGTAGATTATGTATTTAATCTTCCTCCTCTGTTTACAGAGTGGCTTATGATTCAGTATGATGGAGTGGATTTCGGAGGTTCGGACATTCGCTATGTGGAGATGGATGATCCAGATACATGTCAGAAGACCTGTGATGAGGATTATAACTGTCAGTTCTACACCTACGTCAGAAACAGCTCCACGGCCGTTAAGCACAGGTACAGTATGCTTTATGGCTGTCTTCTCACATTACTGGGAAATCATCAATATTTGTGGCCCCACAAATTTAATCAGAGCTTCCTTTTCTGAGGACAAATAAAAGATTCTTTTGTTGGATTTCCGTTGCAGGCGCCGCTGCTACCTCAAGCGTGTAATCACCGTGCCTGCTCCCCCTACAGTTTCCAAACTGACAAACGTTGTGTCTGGATTCTCCCTCAGAAACTGCATTTAAAATGCACAAGTAATACAATAAAGGTGCAGCGGGAACCAATCTGTATGGAAAGGTTTATTTCCTTGAGATGTCATCATTGTTTTGCTCACCTGTTGAACCTTCTTTGTTCTTTATGTAGATTGCGATTCCACATCTGTTCCTTTTCTCTCTTATTCCAAGAAACACATCTTCCTCTGTCTGCTCTCTACACTAGTGGTGGATTAATACTTTAATACATGCACTTCATTTTTTGCATGTTCCTAACATCATTTGTTCGCTAATTACGCTGCAGATTGATGATTTTCTGGCAAATAAAAGCATCAAACAAATATATGACTGGATACTTATTCGTTTTAACGTTGGCACTTTGGCACCAAATTGACGAGAGGTGACGGTTCATCTCAGGGTCAACACATTGACACAAACCGCCACTGCCACCTACAGGCAAATCTGAGTCACCTTTATTGCAGTTTTTGGATTGTGGGAGGAAGTTGGAGAACCAAGAGGGATAACGTGGGAACATTCCACCTCCACAAAGAAATGCCCCAACTAGATTTAAACTCAGACTCTTCATTCTTGCTGGGAGGCAGCAGTGCTAACCACCATGTCACCTTGCTCTCCTGGGTGGGCCACTTGGTTAACATAAACCACCCCAATCCTCCTGGATGTTCTATGGTAACAAGTCTTAGAGTAGATAAGCTTATTGTGTGGGGGGGAGTGGGGAATAGAGAGTGAGGAGTGTATATCCTGCCACCACTGCTCCTGAAAGGGACAGCAGGAACTGAGTGAACTTTCCACCAATTACTCCGACCACCTGAGGAATATAGCAACCCAGCTGACTGTCCTAGAAGTCCTGACAAATAGCTCCAAACTACAACTCCCGGAACGTAACTTTTTATAGTTGGCTTATAATAGGCATTTAACTTAAATGCAGACCAGCAGCTCATGCTGTGACCCAGGTACCCACTGAACCGCAAAGGTTGCCATAGTTGAAAAAAGCAGGCGCAAAACTGCAGGCACGTAATACCAAATATGCATAGTGATTTATCTAACAGCAGTGGTAACGTGCTCCTCCTAATTAAATAAAAAGAGAACAACAATGAGTTACATATTTCTAATAAAAGATAGAAACAACATTTAACAAATTATGTACATTACTTCTATCAGGTGTTTCAGAGTAGTAGTAGTACACATAGATCATAAAAGGAGGCAAACGGGTGCAAAATTTGCTGACCCGCAATTAAAGGTCCGTGCTGATCTACTAACGGTGCGCACTGAAGATTGCATTACATGTCGAATGTGCAAAATAGCAGCCGCTATTCATTTACTGGCTGTGCACCTACGTCCCTGTCCCTTCCCAGAATGCCCTGTTGTGAGGCCGCTTCGATTGAGGCTCACTGCTTGTACCCCATCTTCGATCCCGCTTGCACTGATGAAAATCGTCAGACCATTACCGCGCTGATCACCGGGTGGTTCCTCTATAACTCGCGCCCTCTGGCGTTTGTGCCACAGAGAGCTCTCATCCGAGAGATCCATGACCTGGTTGATTACAAGGGCTTGTGGAACTTCTGTGTAGTGATCCATCAGTTTTATTTTATTTTCATCGAAAAGAAAAAAACGAGATCGGTGCATTTTCTATCAACGGACAATATATGCCCTTATGTTTTTTAATGTGAAAACAACAGAAAAACTAGACCTATGGTGTCGTCACCAACAACAAGGGTATTTCCCCGAAAAGTCCCAAATGCCCTGCGTTGCCCAAGCAATCCCCCTGATTGAACTCATCAAATTCAATGTAAAGCTGTGTCGGCAGTATTTTCCATAACAAGAGGTCCTATTAGTAAAATAACATGATATGTACATAATTGATCTCCATGATTCGATTGTTATGCACAGAATTTGGACTAAATCGGATCAGTGGTTGAGAAATTATGGTGTGAGAACTTTTGAATATAAGGCTTCCCCTAGTGTGAGAAATATACAACCCACCATTCCATTTCTTCGTCATCACTGACCCGTCGCCAAACCAGTCACGTTGGAGGATGGTGCAGGCAGCTGAACGCTCTTCACAGCATCTTCAGACTCTCTCACGTCCATCACATGTGCTCAGTGTAAACCTCCTCTCATCTCTGAAGAGAAGACGCCACTGGTGAATCTGCCAATTCTGGTGTTCTCTGGCAAATGCCAACTGGGCTACGCGGGGCTGTAGCCGGCAATCTAACTTATCTTCTTCTGATTGTCTACTCATTTATTATTGATTAGATGAGCGGGAACAGAAGTTGATGTTGTAAAGAATAAAATGAATACATTTGTTTGAATTAACACGCCTATACAAAAGTAAATACATATACTTTCAACTTGTGATCATACAGGAATGTGACACAGACAGTTAAATTAATCAATTTCAAACATAAATATGAAAATATAAAATATTCTCGCAATAATAATAACAACCACTTACGAAGATTTGGGTCAACATCATCTTCATCGACAAAAGGAGCGATCACTATATAAACAGAGGAAAACTATATTTAATGAATATAAAAAGAATGTGAATTAAGACCGTCTGTCTCCACCCTTTTTTTCATGAAGATGTGAATTTCTCATTGTTGAATTGCCACATGCAGAAGTTTATGTATTTAGTGTTGGACTACACTAAAAGGGTGTTTTGAATCAGGGGAGGGCTGGAGGATGAAAACAGGAACCTGGTGGAGGAGTTCACTTCATGGTGTCAATCAAATCATGTCCTGCTCAACTCCAAGACTTTGTTGATCGTGGTGGACTACTGGAGAACCAACCGGTCTGTCTGTTCATCTATGCGTTTGTTTATAGGCTTGTAAATGTTTTCATCTTAAAATAACATTAATCAAGATTAATCACAACCTGACATTGTAAGTAACTCAGTTTCTTTTTTTCTAAATATGAAATCTTCTACCAACGATGAATAAGATCACTCACCATCATCTACGTCGACAGAGGCAGCGAGCTCTACATGAAGACCAGAAAAAAACACTAGTGAGACCTCAATGTGTTTGAATCAGGACTTTGTTTCCACTCCCCCTTTTTTGCCATTGCAGGAGCAAAAGAACAAGAACAGGAATTACAGTGGTATGCTTTCACTAAGATGTGTGTGTGTGTGTGTGTGTGTGTGTGTGTGTGTGTGTGTGTGTGTGTGTGTGTGTGTGTGTGTGTGTGTGTGCGTGTGTGTGCGTGTGTGTGTGTGTGTGTGCGTGCGTGTGTGTGTGTGGGTGTGTGTGTGTGTGTGTGTGTGTGTGTGTGTGTGTGTGTGTGTGTGTGTGTGTGTGTGTGTGGGTGTGTGTGTGTGTGTGTGTGTGTGTGTGTGTGTGTGTGTGTGTGTGTGTGTATGTGTGTGTGTGCGTGTGTGCGTGTGTGCGTGTGTGCATGTGTGTGTGTGTGTGTAAACATAAATGTGTGTAAATGATGTCGGTTCACAGTCCCTTTTGTACAATTTATACTTAACTTTTTACACCTAAGTAGTTGCAGGCATTACTCTGTTACTGATTATGGATGATGAGGTGAATTAAGTCAAAAATAAGAAAATGTATTCTAAAGGTTAGAAATAGTATAAAAAAATGTATTTCTTGCAACCACATTGTCATGCGTTTGAATTTTCTCCCCCGGAGCACAAGCGAATAAGATATTCTGATTAATCAGGATTAATCATGGCCTAATAATGTGATGAAAACAATATATTTATTATATATTTCTTTCATATATGAAGTGGAATCCATGAACACCCGCCAAGATAAGCAGAAGATGTCTGCAGACATTTGACAGGAGAAACTTTCTTAACATTGTCTAAAGCTTATCATCGCTTTCTGTAACACAAAATCCTGTTCAGGGTCACAAGGGCGGGGGCTGCCCAGGCCCTCCAAAATTGGGTGAGAGGCAGGGCTCATCACATCCATTTATTAATTTTGATTCATTCATTCACCATGTCTTGCTTGTTTCTGGACTATGGGAAGACAACAGACTACCTGGAAGGACCCCACACATGGGGAGAACATGCAAACTACACAGAAAGGCCTCAGGGCCAGGGCTGGATCAGAATCTTCTTGCTGTGAAGCAACAATAGTAACCACTATGAGACAGTAATTCTCATAAATTCTTTTACCATTAATTAGACTAAGTTGTAAATGATTCGAAAAAAATAAACTCTTTTCAAAACAGCTTTCTAGTCGGCGCCACCATTGGTTAACAGTGGTTAACAGCACCAGTCATCATTCAAAGGTTCCCATGCAACATCTTCATCCGGAGTTAGAACCATGCGCACGATGTTTCATTCACCAATGTAGCAGAGGGGAGTTCAGAATCTTGATCAAGGACCCTCAAATCTAATTAAACATTTTTTTAATGGTTTTGTTTCAGGCGCAAGTTTTTCCTCAAGTGTGTCGTCATCACACCTGCTCCTTCTACAGATGTCAATTTAGACAATGTTGTGTAGCACTTGTCGCACAATGGGAACCCTAGGAACATTTATCGGATCTGTACTGTCCAACTTTTAGTTAGTTTCGGTTATATGGGACATTCTAGGTTTACGTTGTGATGATTTGCGAGTCAGCTGATCTCCAGCTGATCCGTAGGTCACAGGACATGGCACTAATTGGAGCCTAAGTTGCGGGATCCTACCGAGTAGCCCCTCACACCGGAGTAGCAATTCAGTCTGTCATTGATGGAGTTTGTGTACTCTGGTGAGATCCAAACCATTTTTTTAGTATTATCATCTCGAATGTACCAGCACATGGACTGCTTTATTTTATGTATGCGTATTTACCCACACACACACACACAGACACACACTGGCGCATACACACAATCACACACACACACTTTCCTCTATCTACTTCCTGGATAGCCGGTTGATTAATTCTTTAATACTTGCACTTTTTCTTTAGGTTTTTCCCGATAACATTTATTTGAAGAGAAAGAAGAAGAAGAAGAAAAAAAAAAAGAATTGGTATGAACAGCAAAACATTCAACCAGGGTCGCAGATCCTTCGTCATAACCCGATTAATCAAGAACCATGTCATTGGATCATTTTCAAATTTTACCTTCATATACCTCCATAGACCTTATTGTGCGTAAGAACTGGACTGTTTTTGGAGTATGTTCGGTTGTATATTTCCAACACTAGCTTTATCTCTTTTACTCAAGCATTGGTCCAATCAAGTCCAAATATGGTGCATGAATGAATCGACCCAAGGAGATGTATCTCGTATAGATCATCAGCATAGGTCTAGTTTTTGAAAATGTAGTTCTCATTCTCTTTTTTCTTCTTAAGCAGCTTTGGGATGGAATAGAAAATGCTCAGCGCATTTCCTTACCTGTGGATGAGTCTACTGACACCACTGACAATGCTCAGTTGCTGGTGTTTGTAAGGTTTTATGATGAAGATTTGTTGTGACTAACAAACCTCATTGGACACACAAGGGGGATGACATCGGAATCAGAAAAATGTATTTAAGTAGCAATAATGGCAATGCTGAATGAAAGGATAGATCTGAAGAAAGTGGCGTAAATTGCTACTGATGGAGCTGCCGTCGTGATGGGGAGGGAGATACGACTGGTTCAATGCCTGAAAGATCCCCACACTGACTAACTATCTTACCACTGCATGGTCCACCAGTCTGTTGTTTGTGCGAGCCGTGGAGAAGTGTATTCTGAAATTATGGCACAACAACAGTTGTCTCAAGGTGTTTTCCAGAAAGAGCAGGTCTAGACCAAACTCTTTATATAATTATCTACAGGACCCAACAAATTCCTCCTTGAGCAGCACTTGGCGACAATGGCGAGAAAAAACTGCCCTTTAACGGGCGGGAAACCTCGAGCAGATCCAAGACTCAGGGTCGACGGCCTACTGCCATGACCGGTGGGGTTTGAAAAAAAAGAGAGTGAGAGCGAGAAAAGAGAGAGACAGGTGAGGAGAGATACAGACGGGGGAAAAGCAGCAAAGATATCAACTATAATCCACTTTCTCCAACCGCTCCATGGTCGGGCCGCGGCAGCAGCAGGGATCCCAGGTTTATGATAACATTAATATTAATGTAACATTTAGCAATAGCTTATGGGGAATTCCTATACAATAATAATAATATTGATAACAACAATAATCATCATCATAAGCATCTTGTGATCAGTGGACACCGAGCAGGTCCACAGCAGCAGATGCAATCACCAACCATGTGACCTTACAGGGCGAGAAAAGAGCCTCTGATGATTCGTTCCCGCACAGCAATGTCAGATACCTGAGTAAGAGCAAGGTACTGGACTGTTTTTGGGTCATTACGAAAGCGCTGTAAATGTTTCTGTTATACTAAAAGGGTGCAAAAGCAAAAAAGCTCTTGGGATTCATGCAAAATTTAAAAAAAAATGGAATCTGTTGCATTTTTGGCTGTTATAAAGTCTTGTCTCAATGAACTGAATATCAAGCTACAGGGCAAGACCAACACAGTGTGTGAGTGGATGCCAGCAGTGCGTATGGATAAAAAGACAGACAGACAGACAGACTTGATAGGACTCAGGGTCTTCCTGATCTTCCCTATAACCAGTTGACACATGTAATGATGTAATTGAAGAAACCACCGAAGACCTTTTTCTCTGTCCAAACATAAAGAGGGGAAGGGGAAAAAACGTACTAAAAGTCTCCATCCATTGCTTAAGCAGGTCAAAGAAACCCATCTACTACATTACATTGCATTTTAAGCAGTGTACCGTATTTATTTTTATTTTTACCTGAAGGAAGGAATGCTCCACTTTCCAAAACCTTTGAAACAGAGCGAAGGAGAAAAACATCTTCAAAATCATGTTGAATTCTAGGATAATTTGATTGAACGTTTCAAGACTCACTCCGGTGACTTCACACTGGGAAAAAAGGGCATACTTTACACTGAAAACCCATTTGTGGTCATAAATATCAGAGAATTCCAGAGGAGGAGGTCAGAGGAGGCCCAGAAAACCTTCCCATGGGTCAGTGCTGCTTCTCTGCAAAGTCAGTTGATTGACTTCCTGGAAAAACTTGAACTGAAAGATGCTGACTGTGAGACTGTCACCTTCTGGACAAAGATGGTTACTGCAGCTAGTTTCCCTTTCCTGCAAGAGATGGCACTACACATTCTCACAATGTTTGCCCCAGCCTACAGCTGTGAGTCTGCACTCTCAATTATGAAGAAGATGAAGAACAAGTACCGCAGCCGACTTACCCATGAATACTTACATCAGTGCCTTGCCATCACACCTTTTGTGCCGTATCTCAAAGTCTTGAAGACAAAGATTGTCTTTCCTAAAAAGGATTTATTTGGACTTTGATTCTGGTAAAGTTTCGATTTGCCTTTGGCAGGTGGGTGTGTTAAATAGTTGGAGAATATGAGGAAAAGGGGATTATAATTGTAGGTCCTATCATAATTGTTAAAGCTTTAACTGATCGCAATGGACAGACCTTTGTCGTATTGAGAAATTTCTATTTGGACCATTCAAATTTGTATTTGAGTATCCCTCTTCTAAACCCATGTTTTATAAAGGTTGGAGTCACTGGATATGGCAAAGAAAGAAAAGCTACTGTGTTGGCTCTGAAATAAATACGATGCTCGAGGTGTTGTCACACGTCTCTATGGTCCTTTGTATATAAAGCAGACCCATAGCTCCAGCATGTTCCAAGCCCTGTTTTCAACCATGACTTCATTTTTCTTTTTTCTTCTTCAGCTTCCCTGAGCTGGCACAGAATTTGGGATGTAGATATGCTGATGTGGCCTCCTTGTTTCCTGCCTCCTGCAAGGGAACTAATGAGATATTTTGAACGTCCACAGCTCTGACTTATCAGTTAGTTTCAATAAATCAGATCTTCATTGGTGCTTGTGTCCCACAGATGTAATGGCTCAATATTTTGGATGTGATAAAGAGTTGTGAATGAGTAGGAAAATGAATCCAAATAGAATGCTGTCATTGAAAATTTGTTTAAACAACGAGTTGTTCATTTCACCTCTTGCCTTTTTCTGCCTTTATATTCTTACTTTTGTATTTGTTTTTTTATTTGTGCTCTCCTATGTACAATCTCCTTGGGGTGTCTTGAAAGGAGCTATATAATTTCAAGTTGTTTTGCCTGATTCCACAAAGATTGCGCAAACTGCCTGGGGAGCTGCTGAACTGATCTAACCAGCACCAGAACAAATACAGAAGTGTTTTATTATCGGTTATTTTTACCCACACATTAGGTTCCAATTTTTCATTAAAATCCTTCCATGAACTTTGTGTTTAGCCAATTCAACCACAAAAAGGTAAGAGTTTCTCCAACAAATGGTAGGTGTCGCTCTATATGAAGGGCAGTTTCACAGCTCAGCCCTGACTCGGGCAGCAACCAGTTTTATGTTTATGTGAGTATTTTTAATTATTGTTGTAACATCTAATGTTTGAAATATAATAATAAATGACAATATAAGACATGTATTAATCCTTATCAATTGCAAGTGTAAAACTTTTTTTTACCTTCCCCAGAAGCACATGTGATCACTAACACGTGACAAGAATTGGACTTTTGTAACAATTTAGCTTAGTTTTTTTTTCTCTCTTTGTCCACAACGACCATAATCTATTAATGGATAAACACATATAGATCAGTTAAAGAGAAATATCTGCTACAAATAAATTGACATTTTCGAAGTCCCTGTGTGTCACCCAAATGGTTTGATAGTAGAATGTTTGATATAATCGGACATATGTTTAGGACGTTATGTCCAAAAGATACTTTTTTTGTGGAAACCTCACTCAAGTAAGTAAAATATGTTAAACAAGATTGGTCTCCTCGAATCAATTCATTCCCAATTCAGAATGTGTGTGTTCATGTAGCTTGAAGTCCGTTGAGAGAAAACATTTGAAGGTAAAGTCATCATTCAGTCCAGTAGGTGTCGTGTTGTTGAGCGTGGAGATCACGTGCATTTCTCTACGAATGAGTGATTTGGGTAGGTTACCCCCCCTGGTTGGGAAAGTCACATGTTCCAGTCCAATGATTTGTAAAGAGGCTGGAGGGCCATATTTGGCTTATTGGTAATATGTTCGGAGATGCGTTGTTTAAGTGATCTCTTGGTTTGTTCAATGCACGCCTGTCCACAGGGACATGTGAGCATGTAGACCACTGATGTCATGTTACGTGTTATAACAAGGGTGAAGAACCTAACATTTGTGGTGTGCTGGCAGTGGTTGTATTTTCCACATCTGTAGTCTCCTTGGATGTTAAGCCATATGCCTTTGGGTTTACTAGGTGGGAAGGTGTGAACCAGTTTGTCTCCCATCATCGGTGCATGTCTGAATGAGAAGGGTGGGGGTTCCTTAGAGATCTCACGTAATGATGGTTCTGCTTGCAAGATATGCTAATGTTTGTTTATTAAGCTTATGGTGGCCGTGGTTGAACTCAGTTGTGAATATTATTCTTTCTGGTTATGGAGATTTTGTTTTAGGCTTGAGTAGTTCAGCTCTACGAGATGATAAAGCATCATATACCCTGATTATTATAGCAAGGGGGTAAATTCTTGTACTGAATCTGGATTCCATCTCTTCTGCTTTATGGTTGAATTCATCCAATTGTAAAAAATTCCTCATCAGACGTAAAAACTGTGCTTTTGGTATGTTTTGTTTAAATGTGTTTGGGGGTTACTGATGTAGTGGAGGAGAGTCTTATGTTCCATGGGATTCCTGTAGATGGAGGTGTGGATACTTCCTTCCTAATGCTGTGAGATGGTTCAGTCCAGAAAGGGGATGGTGTTGTTGTTAGATTCCATTCCCTTGGTTCCTGTGGATCTCTGGGGTTGCTGGACTGTTCCCATGGATTTCTGGGATTGGTGGCTAAGGGTATTTTTTTAACGCCTGCCAGGTTGAGGTAACAAGTCCAAATTTGTACGAAGTCCACGATCCGGGGTTCTTTTTCATTCTCTTACTCCCTTCCTCGCTCTTTCTCTCTCTCTCTCTTCAGCTGTGCCAGGTTAGGGCAAAGACAGATTTGCCTGTCTTCAGAGGGACAGACACTTAGAAAGAGGCTTCCTGTCACTCTGGTTATCTTCTGTGCAACTCTTGAGATGGTGTTAGTCCAGTAGCCACAATTCAACCACTGTTTGGGTCTATAGCTAAAAATGAAACCAGTGACACAAACCAAACACTGCAAACATAAAACTTTGACCCACCGTGCCCCGCTAAACTCCCCGCTGCCAATGTAGGCAGGTGTTCCTAATAAAGGTCATTGGATAGAAACAGAAACGACACCCTGTGACATTCATCTCTACAAAATCTTTCTAGCTACCCCCTGACACCTACAATTCTTCTCATGCGGTGCCAGCGGCGCCCAGGTTTTTTTTTTTTATCACGAGCCGAGGCTCATAAATGAGAAAAGGAGGACTGGAAACAGCAAATTTTTGAAGGTTTCTCACAAAATCTACCTGATTTCACACATGAATAAAACACAAACTGTTCTGGGAGCTTAATGAATTTACCCTGGACCAGGATCAATACGATACTTTAAATATCAGTTATGTTTATCCAAAGGAATAGGTGCACATGTTTCATTCAGATGCTTATGTGAACTTTGTGTGAACCCATTGAAAAAATTACATTTCAGGGCAAAACTGTTTTTGCATGGTATCTCTCTAAATACACCATAATTGAGTATAAAGAGAAGGAGTTTACCAGAATTGGGAGGCAAATTAAGCCTTAAATACAGTCATTGTAATAAAAAAAAACAACTACAAGAACCACCTCATTCTAACACAGTACAGTCGACCATATCATCAATACAGACAACGTCACCATGAGATTTCACTCCGTTCTGTACATCCAAACAAATAGCAAACAGAAAAGTGTTGCTTTTTTTCATCATACTAGAATTGTTTTTTAAACATTTAAAAATGAAACGAGCAACCCCCAAGATTTAAACAGATGGCCAGGGTGAGTTAAAACAGGCAACCATTACTCCAGCTCTCTAAATACGAGATTTCAAGCTCAGAAAAGCTGAATCTTAGCATTTTCTCTGATAATGCTTTAAAAATACATTTAATTTAGTCCAATTAAAAATTGTCAGAATTTACAAAAGAGCACTGTAAAATAGACTTTATTGTCATTACGTATTGATTCACGTAATTTCATTGGCTGCAAATAACACTTGGCAGCATTAGTGTAATAAAATTACAATGGCCTTTCTGGGAGGTTTGCGTTTTCTCCCCATGTGCGAGTTCCTCCAGGTACACCGTTTTCTTCCCACAGTCCCAGAACATGCTAGGCATGTTGAATAGTTAACTCTAAATTCCTGTTTGCGATGGAATGGTTGTTTGTCTCCGTGTGTCATCCCTATGATGACCTGGAAATCCTTCACATTGGGTATCCAACCTCTTGTCCAACGTTGGCTGCCCTTCCAACCCTTGCACTCCTGAACATGATAAGCTAAGAATTTACAAGAAGGCCCAGATCATAAGATCTGGACAATATTAACAAAACTTCTCCAAACTGTCAAATTTGTGCAAATTTATTCTGCTTGTCTCGGCAAGTAAGTTGGCTCAAACATGGATTAGGCATTATATTAGACAAACGCCTTTACCAAAACTGGAAAGTTAAGAGGGAGAAACTGGATATGACAGAGAAACAAAGAATATTGTCTTGGCTCCTAAATATCTATGAAGCTCCAGGTGGAGTCACATGTTTCTATGGTCCTATGTATAAATAGCACACCTGTGGCAACAGCAAGTCACCAGTTCCGGACTCAACCATGACTGTGAAGATGCTCCTGTTCGCTGTCGGACTCCTTGTTGCTCTTCAGGTGTGCGCCACCTCTGCAGTGAGTAAAATGAAATGTTCTTTCTTACAGGTTCTAGTATTGTGCGGATATCTTTCATTTTTTGAATATATGCTCCATTCATTTTTGCTATTTAACCAACCTTCTCTCTCTCCCTCTCTCTAAAACCCACACCTGATGCAGGGTGAGTCTCTGTTACCGTTATTCAAAGGTTTACTTCCAATAATACGCACCGAAACTAAATCATTGTTAGAACATTTCTTATACATATTGGGTTGAATACTAGACAGCTATCAATCCAAATTACTCTGAAATGAATGATTTATTTTTACTTGTACTTTGGTTGCGTTTATACAAATGCACGGCAACTGATGATGTGTTTTATTTATACCTTGACATCTCAGCTTTAGTTTCGAACCCAAGAACAGCTGTAGAGTAATGTCTGCTACTATTTAAATATGAACAGCTTAATATAAAGAGCCAAATGGGTACAGGTGAGGGCTGGGCACAGGTGACAACATTTAACCATTTAAAGTCAAAAGTCATCCTCCTTAGCGCAAAAGGTCACTGAAGGGCATCTCTGAAAACACTTTAACTTTAAGTTTCTGCACATCATTTTTAAACACCATGTCATGTAGCACCATGTTAGTAATAGCTTCTTTAAGAGAAGGTGCATTTGCTTGCTGTGCATAGCTGCTTTGGTCAGATCGTTCTGTTGTATAAATTCAAATTATAGGATCCAAATGAAAACACTTAAAAAGATATTATGCTCAAAAATAGTGTTTAATGAACAAGGTCTGATTTACAAAACGAAGGCTAAAGACATGACACAATTCAAAATACAAATTTGTAAATAATGATCAAAATGACAAAGTAACATTATCCTGAAGAAGTAAAACTTACATGAGACCGGTTTGAAGGTGCACACGGAAGCAGGACAGGAGTAAAGAAGAGAGAGAGCAGTACGCCGGCTTAAATACGCAAGAGTAAAGAGACAAATGGGCAACAGGTGACAACATTCAAGAATCGAGGAGGGGACGCTAGGAATCAGGATTCACGCACACAAATTCAAACACAGACCCAAGAGGAGAAAGGAAGTGGAACAGAGAAAGACAGAAGGAAAACACAGTCAAACAAGGAAAGGAAAGTACAAGGAGGTGAACATAGAACTAAACTTTCAAAATAGAACAGGAAACAAGCTTAACCTAAACATCGACCTGCAAAATAAGACAGATCCAAAAGAACCGTGACAGCAGCCCATCCCCAAGGGAAAAGATCCCAGATGTCCCAAAACTAAAAGAAACGTCAAATTTAACCCCTCTTAAACAGGATATCAGAAAAAAAAATGAAAGTCACTGAAGGGTACCTCTGAAACTTTGCAAGGGCCAAGCAGCTCAGGTGTTGAAGTTGATGACGGACTGCGTGGGAGGACACCAGACCCATTGTTGAAAGTGACACCTTCCTTGCGGATGGGAAACCAGCCACTGATTATGGAAAAAACAAGGAAAGTCCTCCGGAGTCCGGTGGATAACGGAGCCCTCTTGTCTCTAGTGGAGAAGATGGCAAGGACGAAATCTAGCATTCGTGGACAAATAGCCTACTCAGTGTGATCCCAAGTAACTGCCCAGACTCTTCATTGCTCTTCAGCACCTCTTCAAAGCCTGTGAGTAAAATCTAATATTCTTCTTAAAGGTTATAAAATTGAGAGAATAGCTAATATTTTCTGTAGATATAATGTATTTATTTCAGCTATTAAAGTGCAATATATTAACCTACTCCCTCTCTATTAATCCAACCTGATGAAAGGGTGAGTCTATGTAACTGTTCTTATTTAAAGATTTAATTACAGTAGTTCGCACTGAAACAAAATCTTTAGATCTCTTTTATTTCATTCTTTTGCGTTAAGAATTTGTGATTATTATTTTATTAGAAAACATTTCATTTATGTATCGGTTTAGATTACAATACTAGGCTGCGATTGATCCCGATTACGCTGAAATTAAAAATTTTAGTATTGACTTGTACTTTGGGGGCGTTTATACAAACACACGACAACTGATGGATTTTGTATGCCTCGACATCTGAGATTAGTTTTAACCCTAAATCAAAACAATAATTAGAAAAAGCAGCTACAGAGTAATGTCTGCTACCATTTGATTACCAACAGCTTAATATCAAGAGACATATGGGCAACAGGTGAGGGCTGGGCTCAGGTGACAACATTCAACAATCGAGGAGGAGACACTTTGAACTTTGTGATATTTTGTTATAAAGTTAAGGGAGGAACTTGCTAATTCAAATGGTTAGATGTCTCAAGTGATGTGTTGTTTTGTATTCTGTATTCTCCAGACCAACCCTTGCCCTTTCACTGATCAGGATAGTGCCTGCCCTACTTGGAAGCAGGACTACGGACGTGACAAACCTCCTATACTGGATTATTCTGCTGTTTCCTGCAAGTGCAACCAGGATGAGATCATTTAAATTTCCACATGGCTGTGACTCATCAGTTTCAATGAATACGATCATCATTTATGTTTGATTGTTATTAAAGCATTTTAAATCACAAAAATGGAAGCTGTGTTTTCTCTACAAATGGTCGGTATCTCTTTAAATGAGTAGCACTGCACTTTAGGAGAGTTGCTATCCTCTAAAATATCTGCAATGAAAAGCAACCTAATCCTAAAATTCTGTAATGTAATAAAAAAAATACAAGAATATCCAAATTCCAAAATCTTTTGATGTGGACGTGTCTCGCGATGAATTTTTTCCTTCTCATTATAATTATCTACAATAATAAATTTATTAAGTGCTAATTTTATCACCAGTGTCCTTATTATCATTAATAGGACATACGTTTCACAAATCAGTGTGAGACCATGCACACAGACCGTCCCCCAGTTCCAGGTGGACTTCAATCCGGAACCCTCTTGCTCTGAGGCAACAGCACCACCCACTACTCCACCCTGCTGCCTTCTTGAGTGATGTGTTGTTTTTTCATTATTTTTCCACTTTCATTAATTTCCTTCTGTTCTGTCCCTTTTTTTTTTTTAAATGAATCACTAGTGCAATAAAACAAAGATAAAACGGGAACAAAATAATGAAGCCTAGTTTCTACTGTGTTACACACCTCCTTAAAGTTCTGATTGAATACAAGATATTTCTCACAAGGTGTATTTAGTAAGAAGTTGAGAGGAAATATTATACATTAAAACTTCTGTGAGTTATTCATTGGAATATATTTGTTTACGTTATCATAAATACACAAACTGACAAAAAAAAAAACAGCACACAAACATTTTCAAATACAGTTACTGCAGTTTATCTGATTTTTCTTTTTGTTAAATTGGTTAAAAAATGTAACTAACAATTATTCTACAGCTATATCCTCATAACTCTGGGAACATTGACTCAGTTTCTTGCAACTTTATTTATCCCAACGAGGGCAACTCATTTGTAGCTTTCCCCGTCCACAATCCCACAAACCGACATCCAACGTGTTTCACGTGAACTTCCCTTCCAGCTGAGCTTCAAGGCAGATTCAAACTCAGGATAAAAGATAGTTAGAATACAACAGAAGGCCTTTATCTCATTGGACAATAAGTACGATGCAATTTGGGTTTGCAGCTTCTAAAACAATGGTACACTTAAAGTTTTACATATCCAAAGATATCGACACATATTCTTCGACAAAAAAATCAATATAACGTTCAACATACAATCTATCAATACAGGCACTATGATATGGAAGTTAAAAAAAAAAGGATCTATATACAGGTATTAAAAAGGGAAACTGTGTGTATAAAACGTCATTTAAAATTGTTGTACATTTTATAAGTTGCGTTTGTATACCTTATAAACATAATAGCATTAATATACTATGTGATTGGATAAATGCACTTTACTGATACAGTATTATTGTGCAGGGAAAAGTATTATGACATTTTACAATAGTATTATAGTACTTTGTAGAAGTATAATTGTACTTTGTGATGGTGTAATTGTACTTTGTGATAGTACTATTAAACTTTGAGAATTTATCGCTACATTTTTAAAAGTACATTGCATTTTGTGATAGCATAATCAATCTTTGTAATAAATATTTATGCCCTTTGGTAATAGTATTATTTCAAAGTCCTAATATCTTGTGGGTCAGACACAGACTACAAAACTTTACTCCACTTGAATACCCCTCAGTGGATTTTTTTTCTGATTCATCACTTATCCAATTCTCTTCTCTTTGTCTCGTCCAGATCAATATGTATGTGTCCCATTGTGAAGCATCAGCGCTCTAGCAGCATAATGTCCTAATGGAACATATAACATTTATATTTAAATCTTCCGATCTTTTGTTTTCACACTTCAAGCTATTTGAGCTGTTCAGTAATCGGCAGAGGTTAAAAAGTAAATTTACTTCGGCACGGTTTTATCTTTGGACAAACACATTCTGCAGAAGCAGGTTCCCCTCTGACACTAAACTCAGAGACGGGAAGGATAACACACTTGAGTGGGTGTATTTGGCATGAGTGAGGAGGAAACGTTAATCCTATGAAGATTTCCAGTAGCAGAGCCAACAAGCATCCCCAATTTGAGACCATGTCTGTTTACTTTGGTTAACAATAAAGACTGATAACGATGGAGGAACATTTTGACCTCATTAAAGATAACCAAGATTTAAGTCCAATCTGGAATTCCTGCACATCTGTAACCATTGGGTTAATACCCCCAAAAAAAGTGTTTGCATGTGAATGCACATTTGGAATTTGAATTTCTCAGGGAAATGACAAGATTTACACTTCAAGAAATTCCCGCTTGCTTTCCTTCTAAATTAAGAGGCAGTGCGACTCACTTTCAGTGGACGTATACCTGAATTTCTTAACAAGGGGGGTTTATTGTGAAAATCAATTTGGCGTGAAGGCAGTAGTGCTACTTTGTGTTAGGTGTTTGTTAGTACACAATACACTGGGTGTGAGACATGACCACACACACCAGCAGTAATGGAATGCACATAGAATTATGATATTGTTGAATTTGTTTGCTTAAAACAATGACAGTGTACATTATTCTTAATTTTCAAATCGTATTATATGGCAAGCAAAGGAATTTTTTTGTTTTTTTTCTCCTGGAATACATTTGGAGCCTCCCTTAACTTGTTTATGTCCGACACGCCAAGACCTGTTGTCTGAGGAAATATGGTCCATTGTTTAGTATGTTCTCATCCATTTATTTTTTTCCAAGAAGAGGAGCAATTGTTGCTAGAAATAAACACTGATATCTGCTTACTATCTATGCTTATGTTAAGAGAAATTACACAAAATGTACACATTTATTGTTCTTTTCACTTAATAAATGTAGCTTTGTTAATGGTCACATTACAAATGCTTAATAATAATACACGAAAGGTTATTAGTAAAATCGCCTTGACTCAAACAGCCAAAAGTTAAATACTTATTACATACACAGATAACAAATGAATCAGTAATTAATGATTCATGAATCAGTCATTTTGATTCATTAATCATTTTTGATTACTGAATCAATAATGGATTTTTTTTCTTTTAAATGCAACCATTAGTTTTCTGTCCTGACATTGATCAGTATGCTAATTGTCCAGCTCTATTGAAACAAGGCTGCAGCGGCAAAGTGAAATAATATCCCACCTCCTACGAGTGCAAAAATCCTATCAAATAAATGTCTTAGTGGGCTCAATAAAAAAATAATATACTCAGCATTAAAGGTTGTGTCCCTCTGATTTAATACTTGAGCCTTTTTGACTTGTTCAGTTATCGGCAGCCATCGAAAAGGAAATTTACTTTGGCACGGATACTGAGTTTGAGAGATCGTGCCTCTCCCCAGGGGGCACCTGCACTATCTGGCTGCACCTGCACTATCTGGCTGCACCTGCACTATCTGGCTGCGCAGAACTCTCCTGGTTCAAAAGAGGATGTGCTTAACTCCACTTGACAACCAAGATGCGTCCAAAGGCTCATCTGGCTGGAATCCATCAAGCTTCAGTCCTCTTCTTTTTCTGTAATGACCTTGCACTCTGCACTTACAGAAGATGTTGTTATAATTTGGCTCATAACATGATCCTCTCGCTCTTAAACGTTACATTTCCTATGACCATGCTATCACACGCACTTCTATTGTGTTGAAATTAGCTCCCACTCCTGTGATAACAAACTTCTTTCATTGAAAATAAACACCGGGACTGAATTTCTGTAATCTTGTCTGCATGCCAAGAGAGCCTCCCTCTTCATACCACAGCATGTAGGAGTCCGAGACAATGCCTGGGCCTCTTGCCTCTTCTCCATCACCACATTCCCTACAAGGGCAGCATAGAGCAGAGAGGAGAGCGCCACCTGTAGGGAGCGTAGAGGGGAGGAGTGATGAAGTTTGAATAGCATTTCCCCAGCTGAGATGAGATAAGGGGATGAATTTTTCCTCTGTCAGTTGGTCAAGCGATAGCAGAGGTCTTCTCGTTTGGCTGGGCTTCATAATCTCTGCTGTGCCATCCTGTTGGGCTTATCGGCCCCACCAGCGGGCCTCAACAGTTGGCCATAGGGCCAGAAAGCGTTTATGACTGACGTCAGTTAGTCTCGCTGAAAACAAGATTTTGTGTCATGTTAAAGATGACTATATATGAACATGTGCTGCATTATTAAAATAGATCGTATATAAAACAACAATACGATCAACAGAACAGTGCAAGTTTCAGCAATAATCAACGGCATCCATCAAAATAAGTTGGAATCGGTTATCTTAAAACAACCCTCTGTGTATCTAGCAACCAAATATTCAAGTCTACAGGAAGCATTTGGTTTATCACTTATAATGTAAAACGTCTTTCAAAGTGCGGGAATATTTGTGGAAATATGTTTGCAGGAACATAGAAGTATATTTTAATAGTCAGGAAGACGCTGGGAGATCAGTTGCATCAGTCTGTCCAGACTGACGATAGCTCGTTTAGTCTGAATTGTTATCCCACATACATCAATGTCCCTTTGGATTAGGAACAGGATGCTGGAAAAAAAACAACTCCTCCCATTTGCATCTGATCTCAGTGCTCAGAAAACTGAATTTATTGGTGTTCTGCTGACATCAAAACCCAGATTAAAGATTCTGTGTTATCTTTGAAAACAATGATTTGAATAATTTCTGGACTGTTGCTTCACAGCAAGCAGGTTGGTGGTTTAAATCCCCCTTGGTATTTTTGTGTCGAGTTGAAGTGTGTTGGAGTTCCCTCCATGCACAGTCCAAAAAAGTAGGAGAAAATTAGATCAACTGGGGATTGTAAAACTGTTCTTGGGTGTAAATATAAGAATGAATGGTTGTCGGACACTGTGTGTTTTTCTTCAAGATATTACATATTTCATTTTGGGATGTTAAACGTAAAAGATTAAATTAAAAGTCTTCATTTCCGATAATGGTAAAGGATTTGTGGTCTCTGTTTCCTGATTTATATTGATATTTCCTCATGTTGCATTTACCGTTTTTGTTTCTCTTACTATCTACTTTACCCTTTTATTCTCTGTAATTTTTTTCTATTTACAAACATGAGTACAATGAGTGTCTCTCTTTCCTGATTTTCAGGAGTTTCATACTCTGTGTTTCTTTGCCTGACTTCCTCTTTCAGTTTCCTTCTCTACTTCACACTGACTGACTGTCTGTCAGCACCTGGATTTTCATGTATTGGACTTGTCCTGACTTGGTGTTTATTTATTATTACGTAAAGTTCCGTCATTTTAATTTGGGTTGCCTTTTTAGTGTGTTTTTCTGTTTATTCTTTATTGCATATGTCTTTCCTGGTGTTGTCTTTGTGTGTTTCACTTGTGTTCCTTTCCCTCTCTATGTCTGTCCTGTGATGTTCTCTTCTGTGTGATTCGCATCATGTTCACCTGTGTTCCCCCCCCCCAGCTGTGTCTCATTGTCTCGTTAGGTCAGTGTATATAGTCTGTCCTCACCGTCCCTTCTGTGCCAGTTGGTTGTATGATGTTCCCCCGTGTCATCACGCCTCCCAGCCTTCTCCCAGTGTTTTTGTAAGTTATTCCTGTTTTATGCCCTGCTTTTTCCTCGTGCCTCTTTTGGTTTATATTAAATATTTTAATTGCACCTGCTCTGCCACGCTGTCTTGTGTCTGCACCTCGGTCCAAGCTTACCCCAACAAAGTTCGTAACAGGACTTAACCTGTCTTCTGGATATTGGTTCAGGAATTATTAACTCCTCGACACCAGAATTCAATTATTTATTTTTTATATTTATTATATTAAGACACTATATGACTGCTATATTTTCTTCATATGCATATGTTGTTTTTGGTATGACAACATAACATAATATGACATAGTGTAACATGGAAAAACAAGCATTAAATACTCAGATTGCCCCGCCACAGAGGTATTTGTTTTTAAAAACACAGTCAACCCATGCCTATTGTGAGTCATTCTTGTTAAAAAAAAAGTTCATAAGATGAATGAGAATATTAACATTCAATATTATTTATACGACTGAGTAGTAGGGCCAAATTAACTAATTAAATTTTTCTTTAAAAATGGAGATTAAAAGATTAAAGTTGTAAAATTACGAGGAAAAGTCCTAATAGTACAAGAAAAAAATAAAAAACACTACTCCCGGCTGACATCTGCCTGGGCATAAACTGACATAAAGACAGACCTATAGAATTATGATCAATCTAACAGGTTTGGAAGCACAACATATAGGTGCTTTGTATAAATGATTAAATAGAAAAAATTAAATAAAATACTACATGATTGTTTTTTTTAAATTGAGGTGGGGAAAAATGAAGACAGGTCCCGATCAATCCGTACATTCACTGTTTCCTGAAATTGGGCTCTAATGTCATTACATTTATTTGTTTTGTTTGATCAATATTCAGGTAAGTCCAGCCATTGTTATATTGTTATTCTGCGTCTGTATTTCCAGTTGAGTAATACTGTCTTTTCTTGTAGTGGTCGAGGTGATAGGCATTGAGTTGTGACAATTTTGTCATGGATGGGTGTGAGGTTTCTAGAGGGGCAGAAGAAAGGAAAGAGTGGAATCTTACTGTCCAGTTTGTGAGAGATGATGATGATGATGATGATAATAATGGTTATGATTGTTGCATTATTGCAGTTATTTTGTGTGGATGTGCACAACCATACTGAGTAAAAGTTGTCTGTGGTGTTGGACCAATTAGATGTATTCTATGCTGGGGTTTATGTAGTCATTGAAGGGTCTTATACTAAACGATCTGTAATCTGGTGCTGCTTGATGTCAAGAAGATATCGTAGCATTGGCAACGTTCTGCTGGGAAACCTGAGGTCCTGCCATTCATGTCAATGTTATTTTGACACATACCATATACTTAAACATTGTTGCAGACCAAGTACGCCCCTTCGTTTAATGGAACAAGCCTCAGAAATTCCTCAGACCTCAATCCAATGGAGCATAAGCGGGATGTGCTGGACGGCCAAATCCGATTCATGGAGGCCACACCTCACAACTTACAGGACTCAAAAGATTTGCCGCTAACATCTTGGTGCCACAGCACCATCAGAGGCAGGCGAGTGGTTATAAGGGTATCCATGTATACCTTATACTGTCAGTTCACATCCCTCTAATCAATGCACAAGGCTGCGGTTCTGCAGCTTCCTTCCTCTCAGTGACTGTTTTTAGATGCAGGACAACAAAAGCTGCTAATAGCCTCCTAACAGTGCCTCTCAAGCTTTCCACACAAATACAGATACACCCTCAAACCAAAGCTCGCCGACAACAGATCTCCTCTGTCACATGCCACCTCACTGACAGTTTCATCGATAAAAGCCTTAAAGGAGTCTGGTTGCACTGGTAAAAACACATCTGTATATGGTGGTTGGTTCTATAGCAAACACAAACTTCCATATATTGTCCTGAGAAGTTCATAACCTATGAGTTGGGGGCACAGAATGGAGCTTTTGTGTTTTTCTCTAGTGCCTGTTATTATGACCATTTACTTCATGAGCGAGCGTGATGGCTTTGAGTTCAACCAGTGGACATCGCCTGAGCTCCCCAAACTAAATAAAACAGACCTGGTTCACGTCAGCCATTAGGAGATGGGTGTTGTTCTTCCTCCTAGACACTGCCTGGTTGGCAGCTATTCTCCCTCAGTGTTTCTCCAACAAATGTACATTAAACAAACAAAGAGGGGGTCCCACGCCAGCACGGCAGGAAGAGCTTAAAGTGGTTGTGGATGTAACCCAAACACAATGTATGGCAAAACATTCATTTGCACAATGTAAAAACAAAAACTGAAATCAGGAGTGAGAAAGGACTTAATTACTCCAGAAGTAGTTTGTAATCTTTTTCTATTCTTGAGTTCATGAATAATTCCACTCGTGATTTTTTTATTTAACTGTTTGAGAAGGAAAACAATGTTTTTTAATGTTTTTACAAAGTACCATATCTTAATTACGTCTCTTTATTGCTTCACACAGATCAGCCCTGATACATAGATAAGCCATTTTATTATAACCACTGACAGGTATCTCACATTTTCTCCCCAAAGTTGATGTGTTGGAAACAGGGAAACTGAGCAAGCATCAGGATCTGAATTACCTTGACGTGGACCAAATAATGATGGCTAGAAGACTGGATCAGAACAGGAACAGCAGATCTTGTTGGATGTTTCCAGTCTGCAGTGATTAGTACCTACCAAAGTGGTCTAAGGACAAACAACATGTATGTTGTTCGATCCTACAGAAAAGCTAGTACAAAGAGTGCAGAGTAACACAAATTTCTGAAAAAGTTTATCCCGGTTTGAGAATGCTGTCAGAATGCACATTGAATCAAAGAGCTGTTTTAGTGTTAAAAGCAGGACCTAGACATTAAAAGGCAGGGTTGTTTTAATATTATGGCTGATGAGTGTAATGGGTGTTTGATATTGAGGTGGTATCCACAAAGACAGCTTTTCGTTATGGGAACAGTGTAAAATATGAGTAAGAACATTTTAAACAAACAGTTAAAGCAGAGTTAAAGCAGATTGAATCTATCTGTATCAACATAAACCTAAACAGAAAATGAAAATTTCCAAACAAGAATTTCATCTTGATGATGATGAAGAGCAAACACAAGCCGAGTAGGAAATCACAAAGAGTTTTGTTTTCACAGAATTAACTTCTCCCTCTGCTATTTAACCCATGCAACCAAAACACAGTTCCTTGTGGGAATAAGAGCTTATCAGATTTAAAGCCCAGTTGAGACTTAAAGTTTACAACCAATTTACAAAAAGTTGCAGCAGGGCCGAACTGGCCCATCTCAGCTCAACTCAGGCTGACTAATGGCTTGCAGGCAGCTGGTCTTAAAATATGAGGCAATAATTGCAGTGGGAAACTTTCACTGGATGAAATAAACAACTTCAGATTCCGCTTTAACTCTTAATAATTGCAGTGATCTGCTGCAGTAAGTGATTGGGAGACCTTTAGTCTGTGTATCACACAAGCTTGCCTGTCAACGGTGAAATTGCATATTTCCTGAAATATATTTTCTATATAAACTATTGAAAGTTGATGCCTGGGAAAAATACATGAAGCGTAAATCCATCATGTTTTATTGTCAGACAAGGGAGGTCTCCTGTCTTGACAAGTATTGCTTGAGAGTGCATTATTTTCTCCAGGAAGCTGCCATTCCCGGGCTATTTTTTTTTTCCACTTTTGGCTTCAATAATAAATAATCCCTACAGCTCTTAATATCTGCTTATCACTGCTTCAACTGTGATCTGACACAGAATTTTGTTGGGCCTGACATTCGAACAGACCATTCCTTTTTTCCCCATACATGCAAATCTGGTAACCATTAGCCAGTGACAGAGAAATCTATAAGCTTCACTGGGGAATGGCGTGGTCATGCAAGGGTCAATCATTCACGCTTCATTATTTCCCATGCATTCTTGATACGGCAGTTAAATTTGGAATGAGAGAAGATAGTTTGAAAGGTCGATCCCAACTCAAGGGGAGTTGAGCCCTGGGTTATGCAAGTTTTCTATAAATCCAAGTTCTTCGAAAGCACAGTCAAGTTACTAGCTGGTGATTTATCGGAGTGATGACTGCAAGTCTGCAATTCTCCTCAGTCGTTATGAACACACCCTTCCAATTTGGAAATCGAATGAAGGGGCAACATTTTGCATCTCTACCACTTCCGGTTGATACCTCTACTGCCCAGCATCTACATTGGTACTTGCTGTTTCAGCCCAATCATCCACCTGTAGGCTCCGGTTTAGTGAGATAAAGATGTTTGCTCATCAAACCACTACATCTCTGATGCACTGTTACAAGCTGACTAGAGGCTGGGCAAAGAAGTGGTGGGGCACACATGAGTTGTAACTTAAAATTAACTCAAACGGACAGGTAAAGAGAATCTGAAGGAAGCAAAACCATGAGGAAACCGGTAGAGAAACATACTGGCTGGCCTGCATCAGTTTTTATATTTATGCAACAAGAAAGGGTGAGCTGAACCAGGGGGCTGAGTGGGAGAAGCTGACTGTTATAGTTTGACAGGGGCGTGACGATCCAGGATCCTACTCAGCGAGTTATGTAGAAATCCACTGAGTCTTCGGCTAATACAAAGTTTGCAGAAAAAAGATGCTGGAAGTTGACTGTCATGGATTATGGGCTGACGTTTTAAATTTTCTAAAGAAGATTTGACTTTTGGGCTTGGTGAGGGGGGACAGCAGTGACATCTCCATGGAGAGGGCCTTGTGGTCGGACACACCCAGATCATGCGCAAGAAGATTGCTGAGGAGCAAAGTCAGTGATGACCAGATCCAAAGTTTGCCCCATGGTGTGGGAGGGGACATTGTCAAGTTGCCTGAGATTGAAACAGTCCAATAGTTGAAAATAGTGAGAGATTGTGCATTAAACAGTTACATTTTAATATTAGATGGAGAAGTGAGTTTCTGTATTGGCCGAAGTAGACGTGTGAATCCACTACACGTTTTCTATCCCAAACAGTAAGTGGCGTTGTAATGGAAACTCCAGGACTACTAGTCGGAAGATTGAATAGTAGCGACTGTGAATGTAACGGGACCGGCAACAGAGTACAAGTTGTTTAATAACTGATATTCACAATTGAGTGTTGTACTTGTTGAATTTCATCAGTTGGGTGGCGGAATAATCTATCATCTAGCCAGTCGTGGAGAATAACCTGTTGTTAGCCGTTTGCCATGGAGGTGACGCAGAGAAAAAAGCCATCATCTCACAACATGATCAACAGTGGCTTCCGGTGAATATCGATGGGTGAATATCGTGGTAGCGATGAACAGAACGGAGCCAGACACCTTCTTGAATCCCTACAAATAAAAATACAAATACAGATAGAAATCCAAAAAGGTTTGCCAGTAAGCTACAATAATAGTATACTTGTCGGTTTAACAATAACACATAATTAAAATTTGTTATTAAAACATTCAGAAAGATTAAAAATAAAAACCATCTAAAAAGAAAAAAAGTTTGAATAAAATAATATCAACTGTCCAAGCCCTTTCAACCTCAAACATATTTCAGTAGCCAGCTGTAACTTCCCGTATGGTTTTTGCAAATATTTTGAATTAGCATAATGCTATTTTTTAACATAAACATTGATTTATGTCACAGCCAAAGGTTTTAGTGCATACAGTGAAAACAGGTGACATTTTGCTACAAATTAACCATTTTCAGCAAAATATCTTCGGTTAAAAAACGAAGAAGAAACAGGAAAAGCATAGAAAGGTGCATGAAAAACACTGACTATCTCTGCAGCCAAGATAAATACTTATCATTCATCCAACACCTTCCCCTTTCCACATATTCACAAAACATCTCAACATTGGTCCCCACGCCTTATCTCAGCTCTTCTCTATATACTTGAATCTGAGCTCCTCCAACATGTAGGCTCTGACCCAGCTCTCCTCTATGTCACAGCTCAGATGAAGAAACAGTATCGGTTACAAATTATATATATTTGTCACAACTGGCATTCGCCAGACTGCTTTGATCATATTCCAGTGGGTGTGGACGAGCTAGAGCAGAAAGAAAAGTGATGTGGATTTTATGGATTCATAAATTTACCCAGTCTTTTACTTAATTTGGATATACCTTATGGCAGCTGCCCTCAAACCCAACTTAGACCATGCATTAATGTCTGGAAACTCCTCATGTTTTCTATTATTTTCTATATGATCATTTGGCTGAGAGACATATTTATTCCCTGTGACATGCTGAACTATCATAAGGAACTTAAATATACAGTTCATGGAAAGATATCCATGAACTGTAAAGTTATGTAATCAATAACTCTTTGTCACTGAACACTTTACACTCAAACACACCAGGGAGCAATGAGCTTGATAAAATAGATTTATGAATCGAAGTCATAACCAGCTACAGCTGTTATTACTTACTTCTTGCATGTCAAGCACTGTAATCATTGTCCACAGAAGAATATATATACATTGATGTGTTAGCCAAGTTTAAAAAGAAAAAAATATTGAATAGTTTTGGACTTTTGCACTGGATAAAAGATGTCTATGGACACAAGGACAGAGGCATATATTTTAAAATATTTATATGTACAGTATATTTATCCCTTGTTTCAGTCAAGGAGGAATCAATGTATTTATAATTATTTATCTGGGAAATTAAAGTATGTTTGCCAATATTCAGATTTATATTTCTCTGTTGTCACAGACAACATATGCTAAACCAAGTTTATATATCCAGCTGCTTATCTGTGGCCGGGTCGCAGTGGCAGCAGGCTCAGAAGGGATTTCCAGATTTCCTTCTCCATAGCAACACTCTCCAGTATATCCTGGGGTATCCCGAGGCTTTCCCAGGCCAGATATTAAATGAAGTCCCTCCAGCGAGTTCTGGATTTCCATCTGGGTCTCTTCCCAGTTGAACACGCCTGAAAGTCCCCCAAAGGGGGGCGTCCTGGAGTCCTCCTAGTTGGATGCCCGTACCACCTCAACTGGCTCCTTTCTGGATATCTGAGCGCGGTACCCTACCTCTGAGGCTGAGCCCAGTCACCCTACACAGGAAGCTCATTTCAGCAACGCGTATCCTTAACCTCGTTCTTTCTGTCACTACCCAGAGCTCCTGACCATAAGTGAGGGTTGGAACGTAGATGGACCGGCATTTGAGAGCTTTGCCTTAATACTCAGCTCTTTCGCCACCACAACAGACCAATACAATGCCCGCATTACTGCTGATGATGCACCGAACCGCCTGTTCATCTCCCAGTCCATTGTCCCATCACATGAGAACAGGAGAGGACACCAAGATACTTGAACTCCTTTGCATGGGGCGCCGACTCACCCCCAACCTGAGGGAGACAGTTCCATGATTCCCAGCAGAGAACCATGGCCTCAGATTTGGAGGTGCTGACTCTCATACTGGATGCTTCATACTCAGCTGCAAACCGTTCCAGTTCATGCTGGACATCATGGACTGATGAAGCCAACAGGATCAAACCACCTGCAAACAGCAGAGATGCAATTCCAAGCTCTTCAAACTGGATACACTCCTCACCTCAACTGGGCCTTGAGATTCTGGCCATGAATATCAACAACATAATCATACATGAGGGGAAAGCTTAGTAGTCTAAGACCAACATTCACTGAAAACTTGTCTGACTTTCTGCCGAGCCTAAGGACACAACTCTAATTTAACTTAGACATAGACTGGATGGCCCGTATTAATGGCCCCAGTACCCAGTACTCCTGCAGTACCCCCCACAGGACTCCCCGGAGGCATGGTAACAAGCCTTTTCCAAATCCACGAAAAACATGTAGACTGGGTACGCAAATTCCCATGAAGCCTTCAAGGGTAAAAAGTTGGTCCACCATTCCATGACCAGGACGGAATCTGCATTGTTCCTCCCTAAGGACGTTCAAGCATCATTCAGAGTCTCCTTTTCTAGAGCCCTGGAGTAAACTATCCCAGAATGGCTGTAAAGTGTGATTCCCCTATAAGTAAAGGACAGCCTACGGTCCCCCTTCTTACAAATTGGGTCCACCGCCCGAGTCGGACACTGCCCAGGCACTCCCCAGGCACTGTCCCTGTATTCCACCCAAAATTTGATTGGGGTGTCAACCATGACAACCCAACAATGTCCAAAGCTTTCAGAAACTTAGGGCGAATCTCATCCACCCCTGGCGCCTTGTCATTAGGAAACTTCCTAACTACCTCAGTGACCTTTGCAAGGGAAATGGATGGGCCTTCTCACCCGAATCCTCTAACTAACAATAGAAGGTATGGGTTCCCTGTTCAGAAAGTTCCTCAAAGTGTTCTTCCCATTGTCCAACGATAACCTCAGTAGGGGTCAGCAGTTCTCCTGTTCGGCTGTACACAGTCCGAGCCAAGCCTTGCTTTCACTTCCTGAGTCATCGGACAGTATGCCAGGGCTTCTTTGGGACTGAACGAAAGTAATTCTTCATTGCTTCCCCAAATTCCTCACACACATGAGTTTTGGCTTCCCCTACTGCCGAAGATGCGGCCTTCTGGTCTCTCGTTACCCGTTTGCTGCTTCAGTAGACCTCTGAGCTGACCAAGTCCGAAAGGCCTCCTTCTTCAGCGTAACGGCTTCCTTGCTTCTGTGAAGGAATTCATTAAGCAAGTTTATAAGTGCTTACATTATCATTCATAAAATATTGGTTTCTTCAGGCGTCCGTTATAACTATGCCGCGTTTGTATAGAATGTCATGCAAAGTTTCATGTTGATCTACTCTACCACGGCCAAAGTTAAAGTAATTGCAGCTCTGTATTTGTTGTTGAAGTCCTCCAAAACACCGGGGGAAAAAGTGCTGCCGAGCTGAAAATTGCTCATTTGTGCGAATATTGGAGAGTAACATTCCAAACGGAGCTAATTTGCATCTGCTCACTGGTTTTTGTAATGAAAGCTTGAAGATACTCGTCAGACTGGCAACTAAATCCGTCCATCCATTTTCTTCCGCTTGTACGGGGTTGGGTCCTGCTGGCAGATATTCCTCTCCCCAGCTATACTCCCCAGCTCATCCCGGGGGATCCCAAGGCATTTCCAGGCCATATGAGAAATACAATGCCTCCAGTGAATTCTAGTTCTACCCCGGGATATCCTCCCAATTGGATGCAGCAACTAATTATTGAGATTGGTATAGTTACCATTTCATCCAATGCAACTCTACATGTCGCCTTTATCCAATCATTTGGAAGTTGTCATACTTTCTATAGATGCTTTGTCTCTATCTTTCTCTCTCTCTCTCTGTTTGTCTCTGTTCTAATGCATTTATTTCAGTTCAGACAACACTTGCAAACATCATTATCCTTCAATCAGCTATTTTCTTTTCATGAATTCTTCAAAACATTAGGCTCCATTCTTCATCATCATCAACGGTGTTTACGTTCCTTCTTCATAGTCGAAGCACTTAATTCATCGGACAGCTTCCCTTGCTCATCTAATTCCTGCTGGGGTCTAATAGCCAGAGTTTATAAATCCGTTCAAAATAAATGGAATTGTACTTAAATTTCGTCACTCTCATTTCTTTTTACAAGCCTCTCCTGACTGATATATTTTTGTAGCCATTCATACCCCTGCTAATAACTGAAAATATATGTGGTATTAAGTATGTAGGTTAATATTTCGCCATGCCTCGCTGTAACTTCAACAGTGAACTTAAACCAACTTCGCATGCATACACAGATGGAACCTCATTCATTCTAAGAAAACTGTAAATACAATGTCATCTGTAACACAAACACTTTTATACTTGACTTTAAACATGTCTTTCAAAGTAAAAACTCCCATATGCAGGAAATGTTCCGTGAAATACATGCTGAACATCTGCACATCTCCCTTTCTGTAATTAACATGCCTGTTAAATCCCTGACTAACATGTGGAGAAACATTTAGACAGATGGACCGTTATACAAAAGACACATTCCAACATATGATCTGTTGCTTGTGGCTGGTGAAGATAACTGGATGGATTTCAGTGTGTAAATATTTCAAACGCTTTATGTAGCAAGACTCCTCCCAGTTGTAATGTCTGGTCCGTTGTTCGCGTGACAAGCCTCTTTTTTCCTTCCTTTTTTTTTTTCACGGACAGCCCACTCCCCATGACGTTTGAGTCAGGATGTTTTCTTAGCGGTTCATTCCTTGCAACCCATACCATCCCCTTAATTTTACCATTTCTGTGGGAAGTCCTGGGTTGTGGCCCACTCATTTTAGATTTCAGTAAGATCGTGAGGATAGCGAGGCAGGTTAATGAGGAGAGTGTATAAGAGGGCCTCTGCAGGGAGGCTGTTTTTAAAACGCAGCTACAGAGGAAGCTGCAATGCTGGCTATCCGACAAAAGGATAACAGCTTTCCCTCTCAGCCTGTTTGGGCTGAAACGTGCAAGGATACAGCAACAGTGATACTACTTTTT
Organism: Lophius americanus; assembly: GCA_037951165.1. Lineage (NCBI taxonomy): Eukaryota > Metazoa > Chordata > Actinopteri > Lophiiformes > Lophiidae > Lophius > Lophius americanus. Next base: position 4,299,296 of record JBBDHG010000026.1, on the reverse strand, counting down.
GTCCTTAAATGCATCTCAGTTGACACTGTTACTCTACAATACACTCAATTAGCTTAACATTTAACTTATTAATCTCTGGACCTTGTCTTTGCAGACGCGTCACCTTGGGGGATAAGCCCGACCACATTCGTGTCGTTTGAGAATTTATCTAAGGTGGTGGTGTTACGAGATGGAACACAGTCGTGGGTGTGAAGTGAGTAGAGGAATGGACTCAGCACACAGCCTTGTGGGACTCCTGCATTGAGTGTCCGATTGGATCAGCAGTGGGGGTCAATCCTGACTGACTGTGCCCGGTTTGACAAGAAGTCCATTATCCACAGGCAGATGTTATGCTGCACAACAGGTCAGACGTCAGACGTCCCGGAAAACCGTCTGGTAAAAGTGTGCTAAATGCAGAGCGGTAGTCCCAAATAGAAATCGTGCCTTTGTTGTTCCACGTGGCTTAGAACAGTGTGGAGGGCAATGGAGAAGACATTATCACCACCCTGTTAGTTCTGTATGTGTATTGGTGGAGGTCCAGGGTGGGTGGCAGATCAGTCTTAATGTGTTGCAGAACCAGTCTCTCCATGCACTTCATGATTACAGGTGTCATCGCCACGAGCCTACAGTTGTTGATGGAAGGACTACAAGCCTGACGACTATATACTCCCGTAGCAGACAGATGGGGGCAATATCTTACTGATAAAAACTCCAAGTCCTGGGAGCAGTAACTGTTAGTTATCGCAATGATTGGGCACCAGTTATTGTTTGTGTAGACACAAAACCTCCCTCATCTGTTCTTATCATGTCAGCTCTGTGTACTAAGCGACCAGCTAGCCCAATGGCTCTGCCGGGATAGTTGGTCTAAGTCATGTCTGCGTAATATCAGAACACAGCAGGCCTGGATGTTTTTCTGCGTGGATATGGTAATTTCCATCTCCTCGATCTTGTTGGGAAGTGATCTTGCGTTTGTAACGAAGAGGCTCGGTGACAAAGGATTGCGGGGTACGAGCGGCCTAGCCTAGCCCGTATCCCGGCTTGAATGCCTTGCTTCTGCTTCCTCTTTCAGCGTCCCCTCTGTTGCTACCCGGCTGGTAGAATTATCTATGCAGACCCAGGTAGTCTGGCGAGCTGTGACAGGATGCCGTGTCGGGAGTCTTTATAGTTGAAAATACCATTTCTGGGCATTAAAAAAAGGACAAGCAGTTCGTTGAGGTTGTACTTTCCATATGCCTGTGCATACGTGGCACTCAATAAAAAGTCAACTGTAAGTAAGCTAATTAAAGAGTACCAGTGTTGTCACGCTACATATACACGCGTTGCCATCTTCCATTTAAAAAAGAAAGAGAAAATGTGGCTGGTTTTGATCTGTTATATGTCACTGATGTCATTTTTTTCTATATTTCATAGATTTTATTCACCATTCAGATTAGCCTGGAACCACAGCTTTGTTTGTTTTAGCTGCATAATTGCGGAAACTACAAAGTAAAGCTAGACTTATCTGCATTTTGAGCAAATGAAAGGAGTCCCAGGACACAGCGAAGTAACTAAACGAAGCTCAACACACACAAACTGCCCCAAATAATCTACATACTGTGGCTTTAAACACAAGGGTGGGTTGAACTGCACTTACACAATGACATCATAAGGACGTAATAGGTTTTCATAGAGCCAATGTTACCCAGGAGACCAGACTATTCCGTTTAATCATTATGAAATTCAATTACGCACTGAATGTATTAAAAGTTGTGGAGTTGTTCAAACTTTTAAATATAAAAATACTTTTACAACTCTGTAAAGAAACTGCACACCAGAATGCAGAAATCTATTAGGATTAAAAGCCACAACTTAAGAAAGAACCCTTGAACAGGTTTCACAGGTTCAGTTACTACACTAAACCTTCCTGCTGTCATGGAAAAATGCATAACTGTAATTTCTCTGTATCACATTTTGCACATGTGGTCCAGGCCCCTCTTTGCTCATACGGTACTCACGCTCCTCTGTCTGCACTCTGGTTGACTGATGTCGATTGCACATCTCAGGGTAACATGATTAACATGGCGCTAAATTCTCCACACACCTGTTAACCATTGGGATGCTTTCAACCATCTTCAAACAGCGCTGCCTATCGCATCTTTATTTGTGTGCAGAGCCTTTTAAGTCCATATGTGCTGATGTGAGAGGAAATGTGGCTGTTGTGAAGATGTAATGTTTGACCGACATGCAAGTATTTATTTTATCTGAACATTTTTCTTAGAATTAATTCAAGAAAAAAACATTTGTAGTTGCTACCATGATTCCATCACCTGACCAGAAATCTATCAGCCTGTACCCTCTTAAGCCTCATGTCATGTTAGACGATTTGCGATGCTACATAATTACCCCTCACATAAATAGCATAAAGGGCCACCGCAACATAAACAAGATGAGAGCTGGTGATTGTTCTTGATTACGACCATCTAACACGCTGATTACCCGCCTGCATAGGCTTCCCTCTGAGCAGGCTTATCAGGGTGTGCAACTGTTCCCCTCCGCTACAGGAAATGAGGGATGGGGTACGTTCAGGGGCGTGTGGTGAGAATGCAGCCCGGGGAGGGTAAGGAGGGGTCAGTATGCACTATAATCCTCTGAAGTCCAGTCTACTCCACCATGATACAACAGGGGTATTAGGAAATGTTGGACAAGGATCTCACTTAAAACATTAAAAAGAAAAAAAAAAAATGGTTTGAGGATGGCAATATTTGTCACTTTGGTTAAGAATTCTAGTGATACGAGCCCCTTACCTTTCTTCGATCATAACAGTCATATACAATAATATAAAAAACCTAATGGAAGTTTTAAAGTATTTTTTGTATCTCTATTTCGACATATACCAAAAATATTGCTTTATTGTGAACGATGACATCCTCCGACCGTTGTGTGTTAAGTGTGAAGACAAGCTGTCTAATGAAAGAATGAAGCCATCATAAGCTTTGACACCTTGAATCCACCATGCAGGGTTATATTCGACATCCTACACACATGAGCTGGGGTTCAAGGACAGCCTTTGACTGGAACGTCTTTATTCCACATGGTGCCCAGTCACCGGACCTCTTTTCAACAGAATTTGACTTTAACAATAGATCTGGAGAGTCCTGAAGTAAACCTTTCATTTCTGGATTTTCCAATGTATGCATATTTTCAACTATGTGAAATATTTATTTTTAGAATCATGACAAATTAAGCAGAGCTACTTCTTGTTGTTATCCTTTCAGTACGTTTCAAATCCAGTTCTTTTCATGTCTAGTTGAGTGAAGAATAAATCAATCAATCAAAACTTCCACTTTTACTATCATTTTTACTTTACTTTTTTTCTACACAAGTTTGTTACTATTTAAGTAAAGAATATATTTACTTTTCCACCCTCTGGAAATACATACATATCTCATCTCATGCGTGCTAAACAATTTGTAATGTTTTCTCCTATCTTACTGTGAGGACTTTACTTATAAGATTCTTGCATTTCAGTTGAGATTTAGTTAACCTCTTCAAACAATCCTCCAGCAAACCCTTTGCCACACCTCGATAGACACTGTTTACTCACAAATATACTGTACTTTATGTCATATTCATATTAAAACTAGGCCTACAGCACGGGTACATCCATGTGAAGTAATGTCCCAAAAAAGGGTTTTTCATTAAAAAAGAGATCTGCCTAATAAGTAATATATGCTCTATTAGAGTAAAATATGATTTATAAATATGAAAGAGCTCTTTGAGTCAATTCATAAGCACCAAATTTGGGGTAAATCAGACCAACACTTAGGAAGTCTTGGCCAAAAAACTGCCTTTTTCATAAAAAGAAATTAAACAAAATTCCCCCTTATGAGTCAAATATAGTCTATTACAGTAAATATGATAAATAAATGATTATGCCTTTGCGTCGTTGCATATGCACCAAATTTGGACTAAATCGGACCGATGGTTAGGAAATTATGGCCACAAACCAGTGTTGTTCATAAAAGAGCTTCCCCTGGGGAGTAGCAAATAACAATAATAATACATTTAATTTATAATGCACTTCACATTTGGATCAAATCTCAAAGTGCTACAAGGTAAAAGCAGATAAAAGCATCAATAAAAGAACAAAATAATAACTATATAAAAGCCTGACCAAAAAGCAGCAATGTTAATTAAAGTTATAGGTTCTGCTAAAAAGGAAAGTTTTAAGTCCTTTTTTAAATGTGTCAGTCGTCTGTGGAGCCCTCAGATGGTCAGGGAAGGCAATCCACAGATGAGGGGCAGCAGAACAGAAGGCCTGATCACCCATGGTGCTGAGCTTAGTCTGGGGAAGGAGGAGACGGTATGAGTGGGTAGAATGGAGGGATCGTGTTGAGGTCAGTGGGGTGAGTAGTTCTTTTAGGTAGGGGGGTGCGTTACCATGGATGCACTGTTGAGTGAGGAGAGATCTTATAATCAATCCTGGTGGAGATGGAAAGCCAATGAAGGGAATGAAGAACAGGGGTGATGTGTTCGTGTTTACGAACTCTCATCAGGATCCTTGCAGCACTGTTTTGAACATACTGAAGTCTTTGAAGACTTTTATCAGGGATCCCGATGAGAAGTTTGTTACAGTAATCCAGTCGGGAGGAGACGAACGCGTGGACCAGCTTTTCAGCATCACTCAAGGTGAGTGAAGAACGGAGTTTCGAGATATTTCTGAGATGGTGAAAGGAGATCTTGCAGATGTGTTTGATGTGGGATTCAAAAGTGAGTTGAGGGTCAAATCTTACACCGAGGTTGGTGACTGATGAAGAGAGGGGAATGTCGGAATGTTGGAATGCCGGAAAATGAGTAGTGTATGAAGTACGGTTAAAAAAAACATTCTTCAGCACAAGATCACCAATATGACCCGATGGTTATTTCTTAACTTTAACATTCTGTATTAAAACAATGACCATCAAGACATACTATGTTAGGGTTAGGGATCCTACCATTGCAACCTCAGAATGCAATGGATTAAAACCTCTGGCATTCTAAACTCTAGAGGCAGGACTAACCTGCGGCCTTGCAACAGATCCTACAACAGATTGAAAACAGGAACAGTACAACACAGGAAAAAAAAAATCACAATGGTCTCCACAGAGGACTTCAAAGCATCTCAGCTGCCTCACAGGCGAGGTCAACATCCACTAGAGGATCTATCCTCCTTTTTCTTATCAAGCTTCCTAAATTAGACTGGATTACCAATGACATTGTTCATGCAAAGCTCTGCAGGGCTCATGCACATTATATAGCGAGCTGCATGTGATGTTTAAGCTACTACGCTCAAGAAAACTGCTTCACAGTCCTGATTAATGAGGAGAGAGCACCTGGGTTTTGTCTATCACACAAACTGGCCTCTGTTTCGGATCAGCCGCATTCATATCTCCATATGGAGGAATCCCCCATACCGAAGAATGTGGTGTTGATCCCCTGAGTATCAAACAAGTTTATGTTTAAGTGGTGTCACACAAGTGCAGAGGTCTGTATCATGCAGTGAGAACCCAGGAGTTCTCATCAAAACATATTTGTCATCGTTACGAGTGATAAGAAGTCAGGGGCCCACAAAAACAATGCATATGGAGTTGACCTTTAAATGAGAGAGAGCTGAATAAACTACATGCAAGAATGTGCATAGGTATGTCCTTTCTGACACACAAGATAAGATTCAACCAGAAAATGAATGTACTGAGAAATGACAGCATTCAGGTGTCAAAAGTTGGCTTTTGAATAAATAAACTAACCACCTCCCAAGACTTTGCAGTTCAACAGTAGCTATTGTCACTTCTGCCTTCCTGGATGTAGGGATGTTTAATCAAAAAGCAATGAATAGAAGTATAAATGAGGCAATGCATTTCTGAATATTAGACTAAAGCCATCTCAGAACTGTCTCAGTACAGACAAATAAAGCAAACTAAATAAGCAATCCATCCTTCAACTCCAGTGCTCCTTGATTGATCGCCCTCACTGAGTCTTTCTGCCATTAAAACAGGAGACGCGTCTATGAAAGACGGAGTTAGTGAACAGATTCAACCTTACAGTAAGTCTGCTTTCGAAGAAGCAAAGGTCTGCTGATGTAATACATGTTAGATAATGGCACGTGGAAGTCCGAGACAAAGGAAGGAGCATATTTAGGCCTGATGGGTTGTTTATTTCCACAAATCTATGCTTTGCTGTGGGGTTGTGAGTGAGTGAGATAAATCGCTTAATGGTTTTCCTGGTATGTGGACTTCACAGGAAGGCTAGATAAAAAGTGATTGAAGCTACTAAAAAAATAGCTGTTTAACCGAGTTGTTTGTTTTTTTTCACTCTTTCTGTGCTTTAATGTTGAAATATTTCCGATGTTGGGTCTAACGTCCCAACATTTTTATGTCCCTGGGTGAATTTTGTGAAAGGAAAATTCTTCAGACTTTTTGGAGCATACTGCATTAATTGACGGAGATCTATCTGGTAAATATCATATTTTTGATCATATTTTAGTCACTAGTGGAAGCTCTTTTAACAAAAACAATGTTTTCAGGACATAACTCAAAAACTATTTCATGGATCAATGATCAATAGCCTTAGTGAGAGGAAGAACTGGATCGAATTTGGGAAAGGTCTGGTAAATATTCCGACACAAGGGGGAGCTTTATTTCGGAAACCATTAATCCCATTGGTGCAAAGGAATTGAGTCAAGGAGATCTATCTTGTATACATCATGTTTTACTCTAATAGTTAATATCCTACTCACTAGGGGGCGCTTTCTACAAAACACTGTTTTTCAGACATAACTTCCTAATCTTCGGTTCGATTTAGTCCAGATTTGTTGTATATGAATTCACTTGAGGAGATCTATCTTGTGTATATCATATCATATTATTCAGCAAAGTTATCAGCCAACTCTGCCAGTATCCAGCCTGATTGCCAAAAGTCTCTCTGACAGACTCTTTAACACACGTCATCTTTTATATTAAACGATCATCTTCACTTCATTCTCTGTCTCTCAGGACCGAAATCCTATCCTAAAAATTAAGCTAATACAATGCCAGCATTTTACAAACACATGTCGAAGGATGCATAATATAAAGAAATTGTTGTTGTCGAAAGAATATTAAATATAGATAGCTCCCATCCTTTCTTCGGTCACTTTGAGCCTGTGAGCTCTGGGAGATGCTACAATGGCAGCTAAAACTGTGATCAAGAAGTCCTTTACTCCAAGTGCTGTCAGTATTCTTAACTCTGCAAAGTGAACGATGAAATTTAATGTTTTTTATTTCTAACCAACTGCTCTGTAGTTTTTGATGTGATTAGTGGGCCAAAGGCAAATTTCCAACTCGGTGGACGATAAAGATTTATTCTATTCCATTAATCTATACTATATGTCATACACCTAGTTTTCACTGGTTTCCTCTGGGAAAAAAGTATCTGTATTTTCTTTAACATATTTTTCATCTCTATGAAAATCATGCTTAATAGTGACAACCAGGGGGTCATATCACAAAGCCGATATCACGACCCTAGTGCTTGAGTTTCAAGGTTTGGAGATTACATTTTGATAAAGCACCAGTACCTCTAGGGCCCTGCTGTGAAGTTTATGACTGTCATGGCTTTGAACAGTCTTGACAATCTAAATAATTCTCATGGTCGCTGTTCAAATGATGATGAGCCGTGCGAAGTTGTGTGAAGGAAACAAAATTCTCTGGGAAAATGAGGACATAATAATGGCTTAAATAACTGCAAATTGTAGTATCACCTTTACACAAACATTTCCCAGATCAGAAGTTCTCCGGGAACAAAATAGATTAGTCAGTTACATGGAAGGAGTCAAACAAAGTGCAAGACAGTTTGTTTTGTGATTGATAGACTGTAAAACAATAAAACAGACAAGAGCTTTAAGAGGAACCTACTGAGAGGGAGTATCTCTGATCGTCATGAATGAATAACTGCAAACCACAAATACTCCCATTCTGTTCAAGTTCACCAGTTAGTTCACGTGTCGGCAAAAACCCCCTTGAAAAAACCTCCACTGTCTACTAGACTAAAATGTAAGACATCCACAGTGATTACATAAGGAGCTTGAGTTGATAAGTTCTAGCAGCCATACAAACTTCTGATATCAATTAACATTTGGAAATAATTTCCTAGGGGGTCTGGGAAACCCTCACTGTATCCAGCTCCAACAAAAACAGAGATGTGTTGCTGGAAGTGATTAACTACTCTGCTCATTCATAACGTTCTTGGCCCATAATGAAGGACCTCTGGCCTGAGGTAATTAGGTGAGGGGCCCCAGATTGTCTCCACATTCACCGTGGGAGCCGCGTACTGGATCGGAACCTGCAGGCCAATCAGAGGATTCGGTTTGGATAGTTTCCAGTGGGAAAGGAAGCAGAGGCATGAACTGTATGTAAGAGTTGATGATACGGGACTTGAACTATGAAGTAATGAGAATACAGATGAACTATTCGTATTCATCTGTATTCTCATTACTTGAGGATGCAGATGAAGGCTCTGTGATGAACTGTGTGTTCTGATAGAAAGGTTTCAGAACCCACAGTTCATCACATAGCCTTGTTACCAAAGTACCAAATGTATGGTTGGGTCGTGGTGGAGCTGACAAAGTGCTGTTTTTGTTGAAGCAACTGAGATAAAACAATTATGAAATACTTGAGTGTTCGAATTTTATCTTGTTACACCAATCAGCCATAACATTATAATCACTGACAGGTAACGTAACTTATCGTTACAAATGTACCTGAATTTGACAAGAGCCAACTTGTGAACTTGTCTAGTCATCACTTGTTGAGTGTTTCTAGTCTGCAGAGTCTAGTGCTAGAGTTGGGATTTACGGCTCTTTGAAGGGAGCCGGATCTTAAACTTACACACAGGGTCGACGTCTGTACCCCCTGATAAACGGTGCAGCCAATTTGTGGGTTTGCTGTTTTCAAAGACACTCAGAAGTATTGTTCAGTTACAATATCTGTTAGTTACATGACAGATTTACTTTTCCTCCTCAAAGCTCTCCTTTTCTTTCTCAGAGTAGTGTTAAATATGAGGAGGGCAGCTCCTCTAGGAATATGAAATACAAGTGTATTTTAATGGTGCTACTGATGCTAGCTGGTAACATACACCCAAAGCCAGGCGCTCTTGATATGAAATATTTGCCTACTCCAGATGTCTTTCGGCATAGAACGGGCCTGGGCCTGTTCAATCTAAATGTATGGAGCCTCATTCCTAAAATGGACTTTATTAAGATATGGGCTGAAACTACAGATGCCGACTTCATGGTTTTCTCTGAGACATGGTTGAAAAGAAGCGTTCCTGATAATGAAATTACCATGAGTGGTTATGATGCGTTTTGTTCTGACAGACGGGGTAAAGGAGGGGGCATCGCTATAAATACAAAAACTAAATTCCTTGTAACAGTAATAAAATCAGTGTCTTTACCTAAAAAATTTGAACTACTTGCTTTAGATGTTGAGTTTGGTACTGACTGTCACTTCACCTTGGTTGGTTGCTATAGAACCCCACCTGCTGTTACAGACACCTTTCTGTCACTCTCCGCCTTTTTTGTCAAACTTTAAAAATAAAAAAATTAATTTAATTGGAGACATAAATTGGAATTGGCTTTCCCCTGCAACAAATGATTTTAAAAATTATTGTGACTGCGTAAACTTCACACAAATCTTAAATGAGCCTACCCGACCCAATTCCAAAAGTCCTGAAAAATCTACCCTCAATGATCTGATATTGACAAATGCTCCTCACAAATTCTCTGAAGTTGGAATCTTCTCAAATGATGTTAGTGAACATTCTGCGGTTGTTGGCGTTTGAAGCTGCAAACTACAGAACTAAAGCCCCACTACATTACTAAGCGAGACTTTAAGATGTTTAATGAGCAGGGATTTTTGCGGGACCTCTTTCATTGTGATTGGGAAAGAATTGTTCTTATCCCTGATATTGATTCAGCTTTGTCCTTCTTCTACAATCTTTTTTTTAGTGTTGTAAACAGACTTGCTCCATACAGGTGTTACAAAGTAAAGGACTTGATAACTCTTGGTTTTCTCAAAATTTAGCTGAGCTTTTTCATGAAAGAAGCTTGTCATGGGCAAATGCGCAGAAAACCAAATCAGAAAAAGACTGTTTAACTCTTAGACAACTGAGGAACAAATGCACAATGCAAATTAGAAAAGAAAATCCAACTTTTATTTAAATGAAACTACCAAATATCTAAATAATACATCTAAATTTTGGAAAGTTATTAAGTCAATGTCTAGAGGCTCAACTAATAATTATCTGCCGAAGCAAATTAATGTAAATTCCGAAGTAAATACAGACAAGAGGGAAACGGTTAACAAATTTAACCAGCATTGTGTGTCATCTGGTCATTTATTTAAATCTGTTTGTAATGAATCTCCGGAAGCTAATTCAAATAATGAACTTACAGAACCCTCAGAACCAATAGCAGTCTGAGGTATTTTGAGTTTTCAACCTTCAGTAAAAGAGAGGTTCTCGCAGCTCCGAAAGCTACAAACATAAAAAAAAAAAAAAAAAAAAGGAGCGGGTTCAGATTGCATTGATCCATGGTTGATAAAACTCTCTGCAAATATTATTGTTCACAACTAACAGTCCATTTCTCATACATCATCGAGGAGAAGGCTTTTGTGGTTATTTAAAAAGCTATTTTGGGGGATCTACCAAATTACTTAACCTCTCACTTACAGAGATGGACGGTTTAATCTGAGATCTTCTGAATATATTTCTTTTCGAGTTTAAAGTGTCAAAACTGAACTTTGAAACAATGTTTTTTGCTACGCCGCACCTTCTTACTGGAACAAATTAGAGAAGGATTTGATTCTTGAACCCCTTTTTACTTTCAACCTTTTTAAGGAAAAAATGTAACACCTGTTTGCTACAGAGTGCTCCTGTTCTTTATTTTATTTTTGTTTTTATTTCATAAGAATTGTCAGTTTGTGTTTGTCTTTTTCTTTGTAACAATCTGTAACTGCAACTGTAAGTTAAAGCTGCCTTCTTGGCCAGGGCCCAATTGAAAAAGAGATGGAAAATCTCAATGTGTTTTTTTTTTTACCCTGGTTAATTAAAGTTTATAATAATAATAATAAAAAAGGACTGACTCATTCTTATATTTATTTATTTTTAAGAAGCCAACCTGGTGGTAACTCATTTTTATACGGGGAAAAATCCCTCAGAGGAATGATAGTGTAAGATTTAATAAGGTAAAAATCCCTCCAATATATATTCTATTGGTGGGATATCTGAGTTTGAATCATTCTGAAATATTGATTATAATTTCATCTGCCATGTGTGGACTAGATTAAATGATGGAGACTTCATGTTCACTATCATTTCTTCGTCGGAATTAGTTGTTTTTTTTCTCACCTCTGCCACTTTCTGTTCCTTTCCTAATTTGCGATGCAAAGTATTAGTTGACCAGGACTTGAATGAGATATATTTATGGCAAATATTACAGTTTCTGTCATTTCTTTGGCTCATTTTGTCTTTTTGAGTCGCCATCCACGCACTTCGGACGAAGCGCGTCCTCCCCCTCCTTGAGACCGTTGCTGAGGCACTCACGTGAGGGCAGAGTGGGCAACTCAGGTGACGTCATGCGATATTTGCATATCAGATAAGCGCCGCACTTGTGCTATGCTGCTTTCGCCCATTGTGCCTGTTCTCCATCTCACTCAGTGCGGTAGTAAAGGAAGAACTTGTGTGTGCATCTGTGTGAAACACAGCGATTAAAAAAAAAGAAAAGAAAAAAGAACAGCTCGCCGCTGCGAATCAGGTCCCATCGTTTAATCTCTGGGTAACCTAGTCTCAGGTCGTTTGCATAAATAAAGAAGAACCGTGAACAGCAGAATGAAATATGTAAGAAAGAAAGATACGGCATATTTTTTGTAGCATCTCTTTATAGATAAATTGCAATTTTGATTTTTTTTTTTTTATATATATTTTTCCTCTAGTGTAAGTTGTGAAAGCTGTATATTAGTCTAAACATTTAGATAATAACTCAAACATCAAAGATAATAACTCCGAAAGTGAAAAGTTAGTGGGAGGAGGCAGTCATTAGTACTTCTCCCATGTCTGCTCACTGTTTTGATATCATTACATTTGTGTTTTATATTCCCTCTGACGCCCAGAGAGGAAACCCATCTGAATGAGCAAAACACATAAGAGGTGGGGGGAGTTCACCACCCAGACCCCAGTCTTCTGTCCCGTCATTGGTCACTGCAAAACCTGCACCAGTTTAAAACCAGACACCACTTTCTTCCCTCCCTCCACACGGCACAACCCTCAAATAACACATATAGGGAGGGATTGATAGGCAGAGAGAGAGAGAGAGAGTGAGTGAGTGAGAGAGAGTGTGCTGTGTCTGACTGTGAGAGATAACCAGAGGTGGCCTCAGGATGCCTGCGTACGCCACAACCATGAGGTTTAAGTTCCCAAACGTGGCCTTGGCTTTGGAGATTATCACTATCATCCTGTTTGCTGTATTTGTGGTCTATGATGATGGGAAAGGTCATGGGCACGACCCTCTATCCAACGAAACTCATCATGAAGAGCAGCCTATGGATCGCTATCCCAGTAAGTCAACCATGAGCTGTCCTGCAACTGGAGGCCTCAGAGTCAATTTTGGAAATCATGAATCATCAGTTTTTCATCTAATGCTGCAAATGAATTGCTTCTAAGATTAATGACACTGTTAATTGGTTAAAATTCACTTGATTGTCAATCGATATTCATATATCATGCAAAGCTAACATAGAATATGCAAGTAGGATATGGCAAAATATTGAAGTGTTTGGGGAAAATGCTGATAAAACATGTTTTTTTTTAGTCCCTACTTTTTAGCTGTTGTCTATTCTTGACGTTTAAAGCATTGATTGTAGTGAATATGGCCACTGTCCTACTCTGGAATGGTGTGGTTTTTTTTAATGGGTGAAGATATCCAATTAACTCAAAGTAGTAGCAGGAGGATTTGAATTTGGTTTCCATAGCAAGTCTGCTGAATGCAATAAGAGGAGTCATGTGGTTACATTCTCAACCATCACTGACAGGATCATGCAGGGAGAAAATGTCAGGTCTCATACAGAGAGGGTCAAATGTGATTGTAAGTTAATGTTTTAAACGCATAAATCTTAAAAGCACAGAGAGAGAAGGATCAGAAAAAAAGATGCTTTGATTCCTAAGTAGCATTTAAGCATTAACGTTTTCACAAGCTATGGTAGTTATTGAGCATAAAAAAGTTGTGACAGTTGATGAGGTTTCCTTGTATCTGGTCCACCTATCTGCAAACCACTGTTTGACTGTCATGACTGGGCGTGGCAGGTGTGGCCCATAGAGATTAGGTAGATTATCTGCATTATGGCTGAGCTTACACAGGATAGGCTTCCTTACTTCATTTTGTGATCTTTTCTTTTTGTCATACTAAAAGTTTTTAAATTCCTATCTCTTTAACTGCTAACAACAGTCACAAATATACATTTACTTGCACATGCCCATCTAATTGACATTGAGATATTTTAAGAAGCATATTTGCAAATGCATCTAAACATAAATAATTATCAAACTTATTTCCAGCACAGAAAAATTCAGCGAAGTATGTGATCTAATGTGAAGGCTGAAAATTGCGTGCAGAAAGATCCACACGTACCACACACTTCCTTTTGAACTGTAATAAAATTAGTGGTTCAAAAGAGGACAAATTATATAAATGTATGATAGAATGACAGGAAATAAAAATTTGGCTGTATGTTTATAGTGAAGACTCTTGGAGAAGAGAGATTCTGATGAATTCTATCGTTAGGAGTTAATTGGCAAATTGAAAACATATCAAATCATTAATCTGGTACTATCACTCCTGCAACACAGAAGGTCCTGCAAGACTTCTTTTATCGTTTTGTCTCCTTCAAGGCTGTTCGAGATAACCTAAAATATGGGCGTGGTATTCTTGATTCACTGTAAACTAGAAGCCCCCACTGAAGAAAAAGCAAGTCTTAGTCCCCCAGCTGAGACTGGCATGGGGTCAAAGTTAAAGAGCAGACAGGTCTTCTTTAAAAACAGCTCCACCAAATCTGTAATTAATCCTCCAAGGGCACATGAGGCTGAGGATCAATTCAAATTATATACTTCTTTTTCTTCTTAGGTATGGGGAGGCCAGTAAACAACTCTGACTGAGTAGATTTGTGCAGATCTCTTTCTAGCAGGCTCCAAATTTGTTGAAATATATTATGAATAAATATTTATATTTCTGAGCATACAAAGAAACTCTAAAAACATTATGCAGAATTGCAAATGTAGCATCTTTGGATACACCATCACAAAAGTAGATGCGAAGAAAGTGTAATTTTTTACCAAAGGACTAAATGCGCTTTACGCGAAATCACTAATCGAGTGAGACAGAGTGAATTAACTCAATGGTAGCCTTTTTATCGCTACAGAGCAGCAGTACATACCTATCTATGGCGGAAGTTAAACGTGTCCTGCCTAGTAGATATCATTCTTACTCATTACAGATGCAGGAAATTAAGTATTGTTCCATCATGATGCGTTTCCCACATAAAGGGCGTATCATATCAAGCTTTTTGGGAAACAGGAGTCTTATTTCATGTCACGGTGACTCTAGGGAGTCTACTTTAACACAAATCCCAGATTTCCTCTGAACCAGTTCAATGTGTTTTGTTCCTACTGTTGAGAATATAATATAGTAATAAAACACCATGTGCAAACTCTGACATGGGATACGATCCAAAACAATCTTAAACCCTACTTTTTTTGTCCAACTGTCAACTGTGACTTACAAATAAATCTGTGCTGAACATTCCCTCCCACTGTCACTACATCATTTCAAATTTTCTGAGATCATCTGCACTCAACGGAAGCATCACATGGTCACAGACGGAACAGAAACTGCTAGGGAATTTTCCAAGAAATTCCAATAGTAGCACAATTGTATTTCTTTCCCAACTGACTCTATGAAGAGTGAAATGAATCCGGTGAAGTCCAGTAAACCTGCAAATCCCAGATGTTATCATTTATACAATAAAATCACTGTCAAATGGCTCATTTCTAACTGAAGGGAGCTCATCATCAAAGTTTTTCATCTGATTCACTTATATGTCCACATTTAGCAGGAGCTAACTAAGAACTGTCAAGAAATCAGCACCCTGTGGTTGAATCAGCAGCAGACCTCACCTCTCTTCTCGTGCCTCCAGTGTTCCAGGACGTCCACGTCATGATTTTCATCGGCTTCGGGTTCCTGATGACTTTCCTGAAGAAATATGGCTTCAGCAGTGTCGGCATCAACTTGCTCCTGGCAGCCTTCGGCTTGCAGTGGGGCCTCCTCATGCAAGGCATCTGGCATCTGGAGGAGGGCAAAATCAAAGTCAACATCTTAAAGTATGACCAGCCTTTGGTTAAAATTCATGCAGTTCCAATTTCCTGTCCTCCTCTCCGTAGCTTAACTTTGCTCCATATTTTGCAGGATAATCAATGCAGACTTTAGCACAGCAACAGTCCTGATCTCCTTCGGGGCTGTTCTGGGTAAAACCAGCCCTCTGCAGCTTCTCATCATGACCGTGCTTGAGATCACCATCTTCTCCGTCAATGAACATGTGGTGGTCAACATCCTGCAAGTAAGTTCACCGTGACACATGCAAGTTTTGTTAGACACCAGCATTCCTCTCCTGTATGCAGATCAGGACCATTCACTGCTAAACATTTACTTTAGAATAACTGCTCCGTCTGCATGTTCTTGTCTTTCACAGGCTAATGATGTTGGAGCCTCCATGATCATCCACGCTTTTGGAGC
Source organism: Lophius americanus (assembly GCA_037951165.1). Classification (NCBI taxonomy): domain Eukaryota; kingdom Metazoa; phylum Chordata; class Actinopteri; order Lophiiformes; family Lophiidae; genus Lophius; species Lophius americanus. The sequence continues at coordinate 4,283,485 of JBBDHG010000026.1, read as the reverse complement.
TTACTTTGGTCTGGCCGTGGCGCGGGTACTTTACCGACCCGGTTTAAGAAATGGACATGAGAATGACGGATCTGTTTATCACTCTGATCTGTTTGCTATGATTGGTGAGACCCAGTTAAACTTTAAAGAAGACGTAAAGGGGGTCTGTTGGAAGAACTGGAATCTATTACAATTTTGGTGCTTCACCTTGTACTCATGTTTTCTCCATTTATGTGATGGTCATCCCCAGCTGCTTCTGAAAGTCACTAGGTGACTTTTGCCACCTAGTGGACAAAAAATACCTTACAACACTCCCAGTATTAGACAGATACCTCATCTGTGCCTTAATCTTCTACATGAACGTAGATAAGTGTTTTCTCTGCACACGCTTAAACTTAAATTACATTTTCAAGATGATGCTCATTTGTTTTTACCATCTTCTACAGGGACTGTCTTCCTGTGGATGTTCTGGCCCAGTTTTAACTCGGCCATCGCTGAGCCAGGCTTGACCCAGCTCACAGCAGTCATCAACACCTACCTGTCCCTGTCTGCCTGTGTGCTCTCTGCCTACGCCATCTCCAGCCTGGTAGAGCACAAAGGAAAACTGGACATGGTCAGATAGCCTTCCTTTAACCTGCAGAATTACACGCTATTTATTAATTGGAAATCTAAACCAGTTATATATCCTCTGCAGGTGCACATTCAGAATGCCACCTTGGCTGGAGGTGTTGCAGTGGGAACATGTGCTGACATGAACATCGGGCCATTTGGAGCAATGCTGATTGGATTAGTGGCTGGAATCATTTCCACCCTGGGCTTCAAGTTCCTATCTGTGAGTTGAAACTAAAAAAAATGTAATAGAAACATGATTTTTCTTAAAAGTATTGGTCAGTATTGGTCAATGGATTGAATCATCAGTTGTCAGAAAATCTGTAAATACAAATTAATTGTTTAAAAGTTAGTAATCTCTTTCCTCTTCTTTCGTGGTAAGTTATATATTTGGGTTGGAAATTTTCATCAAAATTCTGGAGACAATTATGTGTCCTATCCCCATTTTAGAGTGTTTAGATGGATCCTTCCCTCTGTTCAACGTGTTGAAGATGGACACACAGATGGTTAAGTAGAGGTTTCCTTATCAATGCAGCACCTAACACAACTGGAGGCCTTTTTTCTCCCCTGCAGCCCATCCTCTCGTCCAACCTTGGCATTCAGGACACCTGCGGAGTCCACAATCTGCACGGGATGCCTGGCATTCTGGGCGGGCTGGCAGGTATCGTGGCCGTGGCTTTAGGAAAAAAAGAGAAGTAAGGGACATCTCACTCACCGCAAATCCTGCATTCAATAATACAGAATCGACAGCCAAAGCTGGATTGTAGCTTTCAAGTCATTTTAAGCTTTGGTTCTTACCCTCCCATCTTCCTTATTCCCCCTCCTCTTCAGGGGTAACGCAGCCATGCAAGCCGCTGCCTTAGCTTCTTCCCTTGGGTTTGCTTTGGTTGGAGGTTTTCTCACAGGTAGGTGGAAGTAGATAATGAGACAATTAAGATTTCTGAGCAGAGGGGAGGGCTCTCATACTAATAACCAATTTCCTTCAAGGTTTTATATTGAAGTTGCCAATCTGGGGACAGCCTCCGGACCAGAAGTGCTTTGACGACTCTATTTACTGGGAGGTAAGAAATCTCACTTCTCAGTATTGCCTGATTGCTGATGCCCCTCAAGCTATATATATATATATATATATATATATATATATATATATATATATATATATATATATATATATATATATATATATATATATATATATATACTGCGATGCAAGAGTTTCTAACTTATCAATTAATCACTATAAATACATCATGCTTCCATTCAATGTTTAATCCTCTGCTGGTAAACTCCGAACATGTGCCGCTGTATATAACCCAATAATGGTTTGACTGTATCAAGTACGTCTATGCCTTGTTTTAGCACTTTTCACAGAAATATTTTCTTGATTGCATATTTTCCAGGTTCCTGATGAGGGGGAGGAGAATGAGGAGAGTTTGGCTCACGCCGATCACTCAAAGAACAAAGCAGAGGCCTGAAGGCATGAATGAAGGAGTGAATGATAATCAGTCCGCTAGACGTGTCCACCGACATCAATCTGTCATCACTTATCAATATAATCGAAACAATTTTGAAACTGATTCCTAAGCAGAGGTATCAAAATGTTGTATATTTTCCATCTAAACTCAGAGTAATTTTGTAATAGATTCACCCTCAGCAAAATGTAGTCCCCTAGAACTCACCTATGTGATCCCTAACCCCCGCCTCACATGACTTATTTGGGTTCAGTATGGTAAAGTGAAGAAATAACCTTCGGATCATCAAGAGGATGTCATCAAAACAAGAATAAAACCAATGGCAACCGTCTTTTTGTTTTTTTAAGGGGTTGCCGCCACGGATCATCTTGTTCCACATATTGATTTGGCATAGGTCCGTACTTCGGATACCCTTCCTGACACAACCCTCCCCATTTATACAGGCTTGGAACCGGCACTAGAAGTACACTGGCTTGTGGCTTGGTTATACAAAGCAATGGCATATTCAAATGTAATTGATGAGGCCTATAAAGGGTCGGAGTTAAAGTTTATGCCAGAATGACCTCAGACCGAAGATGGTTAATTCAATAAAGCTTTGCCCAAAGACCTTTAGCCATAATTAAAGCCAATCAACCATTAAAATCTGGTGAAAATTGAATTTTATTTAGATTCTCATCAGTTTTTCCACCCATATACCAAGAGAAAAGACCGAAAAGATATCTTTAATTTCTTCTTAGAAATGAGCAAAAATGTTGAAGCAACACTGAAGCAAAAGCATTTCCCCCTATTAAAATGAAATATGTCAAAACAGCCCAAAATAAACCCCAGATCCACACTAAACTTGATTGGGTCCATTCTGACCCAAGACAAATATTTTTTGCATAATCTTGCTGAGGGCAAAAACATAACCTTCCTGCCAGAGGAAGTGATTACATGAAAAAATGGGTTTTAAATGTAACAATTTTGGTTACGCTCATATACATTTAGAAAATAACTATTATTTTTGCTAAAATAAGTTCTGTTTTGTGCTACTGTACAAAACACAGAGGGTCAAACCACAGCTTCACTGCTTCCATAAGCTTTTTGCTTTGTTTTTATATTATAACGAGCATGTTTGAAAATGATAGTATAGCATATACGTTCTTTTATATTTCCACATGTATTTTTTCTGAGGCTTCGGTCAAAGACGGGAGTTGAACCTGTTTTTGTTCTGCTGCCTGATATCACCTCACTGGAGCCCAATCCTTCTGCAAGGAGTCCTAGCCGGACGTGGGCAGGGATGGTCGTATGATATGTTGTAACTAATGAACCTTCATTTCGCTTGTCTTCCACTGCATAAAATTATTTCCATATATCCCAAGGCAGTTATGCATTTTGGACTGACTTCCACAGTACCAGCAGAAGTTTGTTTTCTGTCTGCTTTATACTTTACACTTTATTCTTACATGTACAGTTCGGCTTTTAGATGGTTTGACATGATCAGTTTTGTTAAGGCCCTGCAATGTTAAAAAGAGCCAACAGGTGCAGATTATTTTCCGATATCTTAAAAAGAATCCAACAAAAACTTGCAAACAGACCAATTATAAATAACCTTGTATGTGTACGAGGTGCAAAGGCGACAAAAAAACTTGAGTTGCTGTTGCTGATTCTTCTTTACACCGAGTGATGGTGCAGGAAACCTCCATAGTATATCCTGGGATTTCATAGCAGCCATTTCTAATTTTTTTAAGAGGCATGGTGTTGGAGTGTCGCAAACATGAAAATAGAGCACTGCAGGACTCGATCAAACTGACTACACACAGAGTTAATAAATGAGATTTTGTTTCTATTAAAGGATTTATGATGCCGAGAACAGGGAAACACAAAGATTTTGTATTTTTTACACAGTGGACATGTTTTATATAATACTAATATTGTCATATTAAATATGTTTTTTCTACAGTACCAGTGTTCATGTGTGATTAGTGTTAGTAGTATTATTCATATGGCTTCCTTACATTTGACTCAAACTCTGACATTTGAACTAGTCAAATGTCAAGTTATGGTTCTGGGCTAAATATCTCAACAGCTATATAACTTTTGATGTTAATTCTAATACCACTAAAATTACATTTATGAGCACAAACCTGAAAAATAATGGCTATGGGCCTTAGCTGTACTTGATTACTAAAGCTCAATATGTATGTGTGTATGTATCTATGCAGAAAATACTTTATTTATCCCAAGAGAAATTCAAGTATTAAAATTGTATGATACATATTTTTATCTGGCAATATAAAAATCACAGTGAGGATAAAACTAGTTAACTATTTTTTTATGTGTTCAGTCAATAGTTTTTGCCTTTACCCATCAATTAACTATGATGTATAGTTTATGCCTTCTGAAATTTTGAACATTCATTGCGTTGTTTCCATGGAAACTTGATTTGAGCATTAATGGTCTGGAGCATGTTTTATTACATATACATGCATGTGTCATCTAAACTTAACACATACTACAATGGGGTTTACACACATTTGAATTGTTTCCATGGCAACATACCAAGTGAATTGTGGTCCTCTTTTTTGGAGCAAAATTTGCAAACTATACATTCATACCTCACCAAACATGAAACTTATGATTATTCATGTCAGTTACGACATCTATTGATATTTTAAGATGTCAATTCGATTTCATTTCAATTCTTATAACTGCAAATCACCCATTAATGACTTCCACTTTAATTTTAATCACAGTTCATTTGGTAAGGACTTTGTGTTCACTTCGTGCGTATTAATATATATATTTAACGTTAATAGAAGAAATATAGTAAGATCAAATAATTAAATATATTTACTATGTCAGAAATTTACGGTTTTGACTGACCTGTTTAAAATGTTACCTCGATGAATGCTATCCTCTCCTCCATCGGTGGGTGTCGCTGCGTCATCTTGCCCCCATTGTTTTGAAGGTAGGTAGCAGCGGTGCATCATGGGATACAAAATGTCTCCTCAGTTTGTAGGCTAATGCTAATTTTGCGAAAGCTAATTGCGAGTAATTATATATTTTACTCTTCTCAGCGGTTGTTGTTCCAGGACATATATACGCTATATATTAAATACAGTCTTGTTTCGTCATGGTGAGTCATGAACTTATTATTTTATTATTATTGGATGATTTAATAGCTGTAGCGAAGTTAATGTAGCCCCGGCACCGCTAAACACTTGGGTATCAGAAATTAACGTTAACGTGAAATTAAATATTTCTGTTAAACACATTCTTTATTTTAAAGCAATGTTTAAAAACTCCTTGGAATGTTGTGAGGTTTGCGTAACGCACTCACTCTACAGTGCATCTCCAGGACGAAGTCAAACACAAATTATTTTTGCATACATTTTTTTCTTTTTGTACAGTCGAGTAAAGCGGATTCCAGAGTATCCAGCTCCAGCTCCCGGACAGATGAACGGAGGAGATCAAGGAGCAGAGGCAAGATTGGTTTATAAGGATTTCCTTTATCCTCATGTCCAGTAGCTGACACATGTCCAGTAGTTATGAAGGGATGGCACACTCGGTCACAGAGGGGGACCAAGAATTCAGATTTAGGCATGGATTCAAGATTGTTTCCACTTTCCCTTAAATTGAGGATATGGCTTTTTTTTATTATTTTAATCTATAACACATGAAACGGCTTGATTAAACCTCCTAATCTTGGTAGAAGTGTGGAGTATGGAAGAATCCATTTAATTTTGTATTAGATCCGGACTGGGAGAGGATTAATGATTTTTTGGCAACTTTCTTGAACATTGCAAGATGGAGCATTCTTCTACTTTATGTCAATTATTCAGACATTTGTTGACAGATTAACATGAAATATGTTGGGATGGATGGAGTATTTATGTATTTTGGTGCATATTCAATTAAATTGGTGGATCCAGCCTATTATTTTGTACTTTCTTAGAATTGAAAGAATGCGTTTCTACAATCTAATGAAAGAAAAAACTGACCTAAATTCTCTGAAACTTTGTAGAACGGTGGGACAAGGAGAAGGCAAACTAAATTTGTTTGGCTTTGACGGAATGATGCTCTTTACAGAATTCCACTCTAGTTTATATGTTTGCATTTACATTTGCTTACTGTGAAGATTTCATAACAAGTAGCATTGAAGAGAGGTCTATAAGAGTTATATCAAACCTCTGTTAGAAGACTCAGCAACCATTGAAGCCAGAGGAAGATAGTTGCTATTTGTGTTGTGAGTAAAGGAATCCTAAAGAAGTCAATTACATCTGGGAGGTTTTCAGGCTCTGTGACTACTTATTTGGGTTTAGAGAGGATGATCACGCCAAAAGATGAATAAAAAGAAACACATAAATAGTTAAAGCTTTTTTTGTGGCCTGCCACATAAATTTCTCACCAGATGTCACCTTAGGTTTAATTATAAAAGATTAATCTTTGTATTTTCTGTTTTCTTTTCATACAGGAAGGGAAAAAAGAAAGCGGGAACGTAGCCGTAGTAGATCTTCCTCTTCGTCCTCTTCCAGTTCATCGTCGTCCTCGTCGTCACCTTCATCGTCCTCTTCATCGTCAGGTTCATCACATTCATCAAGCAGCAGTCGGTGTAGCTCAAGTAGTAGCGGTGTGTATCTTTTAGTTAAAATTCAGTTAAAAATGTGTTAATAGGTTTTCCACAGGGCTGACCTCTATTTATGTATTTTATGTTTTTATTTCAACAAAGTGCCCAATAGACCCATATATCACATATCATTTTACAAGGGCAGTACCAATATCCATAAATTCATGCTATTTGTTGTTTTTTGTTTTTGTAGATTCCCAAAGTAAATCCAGAAAGCAGTCTAAGAAAAGGAAAAAGGAGAAACACAAAAAAGTACTCCTTTGCATTAATCTCATGTGTTTCTAATTATAAAGTGATTCAAATATGTAAGTGACTCACTGAAATCATACAACTTATTTTTGCAGAAAGGGAAGAAAGAGAAACGACATAAACGTAAAAAAAACAAGAAAGCAAAAGAAGAAGAAAACTCAGGACCTGTACAGATCTCCAAGGTAGACTGCCTGTTAGGATTCCAGAAGAGAAAAATGTCTTTTTTAAAAACTAAAATATGTCAAAAGTTGTTAAACATTTTTGAGCATGTTTTTGTCAGCCGAAGCAGTTAATAATGTTCTTATAACAGTATAATGTTCTTATAACAATTCACATTCACTACTCAGATGAAGCTGCACTTGGACTCATCCATCAGTTTAATTTTAATTTTTGTTGTTCTTTCAGTACTTGAAGGACCGGGATAAAGGCAAGTACAGCATGATATCAGGGAAAAAGATCAAGATGAAAGTAAAGAAGTCAAAGAAAGATAAACAGGTAATCTAACCTTTTTGGTCAAGTAAGGAGCAATGTGTGCTTTATTTTATAGTTATCGATTGTATTTCAATTTTCTTCATTGCCCCCTTTTTTCCCTTTTTTATTTGTTACAGCGGGACAAAAATCGAGCAGAGCTTCTTGAGTTCCTGAACTCTACTCTGTGATGTCGCAGTGAACCGCGGTACTTGTGCTCAAGCACAGACAAGTCAGCTGAACTCAGGAAATTGCAACCCAGCTTTCCAGGAAAACATTAAGGAAGTGTTTTCTGAGAATGATGATGAATAGGATTTTCATTATGTCACAGATTCAGCACTGAGCAAGATGGAGTGAAAAAGCTGGACCTCATGCAGAAAAGTGGGATACATTCAAACAGTGGCGGTGTTTTTATCTCAGTTCTGCCGAGGTGGCCAAATCTTCAGCTTTGAGCTTTTGTTTCGAGTTGTGTTCGTGTTCAGTGGCATCTTCCATAATTTTCAATGGTGAGACAAAAGCTAATATTTGAATTACAGAGCATTTGTCAGTGTCCATTGCAGACGAACTGTCAGATATTGTCTGTTTATTCCACACATTTTTCTTTCCTGTCAAAGGAAGACCATAATTCAACAGCAAACTTAACATGAGAGAAATTGAGAATTGCGCCAATTGCAATTTAACCAATCAACGATTTTTAAAAAGTGTGACAAGCCGATACCGATTTTGACCAATTCCGATTTTTTTTTTACTCTGGAAATTTATAAAATCATAATGAACAGCATTCTTACATAGAGTGGGATCGTGACTGGCTCTGCTCTCTCGCTTGCTTCAGTCTCTCCGCCAACATTATCATCTTGAAACTTACGTGCCTCGGGGTGAGTAATTTACAATTGTTTGATTAAGTTTGTTCACACGGACGTTTTTGGGACGGTTCCCTTGCAACTTATGTTGGCCTAACAAATTCCAGATTTACAAATGCGGAGCTTTGTGTTTTCTTCATTCACAGTGAAAGATTGTGTCTCGTAACGCAGCAGCAGAAAGCCTTGTTCATTCGACAAAACAGTCTAAAAAGTTTTATAATTTTTTGTTACCCCCGATCTACACATTACCCACAATGCAACACTGCGTCCTCATCCGGTGGTCATGTAGATCAGTGTAACGTTAGCAGCTAATATAGCCACGAGCTGTAAGCAGAGATCTGGTACTTTAACAATATCTTTCTAACTCGGCCTCAACCATCACTCGGTGGTGTTTCATGCAGCACCCGCTGGAGCAATCAAAGACTTTATGCAGGTTTTCTGCCCCCTAAGATCTGTAAAGAGACTTCTATGCATAAAAAGCTGCATCAATCATCAATGTCAACTTTTCCATACATTTTCTTTCCCATATAACAGTACGTTTCATAAATAAATGTTGATTGTGTTATCACTTTGTACTGATTACAGATTTTATTTTATGTGTTCATCTTGTTTAAAATGATGTGAGAATCCTTCAATGATGACTTTTTTGTTTGTTTTTTTCATAAATATCTTTTCAGCGTTAGTCATTTTTTAATTATAATATAAAATACACTTACTCTGTCTCCCTGTATCAAACCTGTTGAAAGCTTTATATAAGTAATGGAATAATTCCGTTGTGTAGCTGTATAAGAAAACACCTAAATAAACTGCTGGAATATTACCCTGAATGCTTCTCTGTAGAAGGTCTGGCAATATATTTTACGCCGCCTTGCAGAGCAGGAATTAAAGGTTCAGTGTGTTGACCTTGGATGATGAATCACAGTGCTGCTTCCTCATGCTGTTGGAGGAAATTGTAAATCTGCAGTGACAAGTGGGCATTGACTAACTGATTCTTTTGTAGATCAAATGCGTACATTTATTTCCATAGATCACATTCAAACAGCCAATGAACTGCTGTTGACATATTGTGCTGTGTGACATCGTCAACATGCATTTGTTCTACAACTTTTAGGAGTGAAGAAAGCCTTTTAAGTATCCCACTTCGGGTATGATTAGACATCCATCATTGTTTGTGTCTATAGATGCATCACTGCAAGAGACAACAATCTCGTGCAAGGTTGAAACCTTTCAAGTCCACAATCTTAAAGAAACACTTTACGCAGGTCTCTTGGAAACGATAAAAGGCTTGAATGCTGATCGGTCTCACACTGATAGGAGCAGCAGGATTTCGCCTGTTGCAAAGTGGACATCCTGCAGCAGAGGGTCATGGATTTCAGTATCATTGTTACATAAACACATCAGACAACCTTGCTGCTGTTGGTTCCTTTATATCTGAAGTCAGGCATGCTCCAAACACTCTGCGACCTTTCCGCGCCCTCCATCCCTCTCTCTACATCCTCTGACACCGTTTTAAGGTCATTCATGCCGGCCCCGTCAACCAAAGTGGAGGTCAGGCCCACCGTGCTCCCGAAAGGGTTGATCTTTATGCGGGACCGGAAGTTCACGAGAGACATGCTCATGGCACGTTTGTTGTTCCACTGGCGGGCGAGCCGCTGAGCTTCTTGCTCCTCCTTCAGCTGGTCAAGAGCCTCCAGGAGGACGGAACGAAACAGAGCAGAGACCTCCTGCACCTCTGGCTCATTGGCCTGCATGACCTCCCTGAACCTGTGCAGAGAAAAAACAAGATTAAGTAATGACCATGTGGTTGTACTGTCCTGCTGTTATAATCTGCCACACAGGAAGGGCATCTAAAAGACACATTCAATATCACATTCTCATAACACGGTCAAACTCTGAATAAACAGTTTAGTTAAAAGGATTAAACAGAAACCAATTTCTCTTTCATAGATTCTTCTGATCAAAAAATTAAACCGCAATGCAGCTCAGCTGCTGAGAGTCTAGTCTGCAATTCAGGTTTGTGCGTGTGTCTAAATTTGACTTGTAACCATGGAAACTTATCCACCTCTTCAGTTTTAACGGTTGGGTCAATCGCTTTTAAGAAAAAAAAAGTATAAAATAGTTGTTTTTTGCATCAAGATTATGGATCTGTCTTTTTGCTTTTTCCATATTCCAATCAATAATTTTCACCTTTTTTTTTCACACATAAATATTTTCATCCTGAATGTTCTGAATTTCTAAATAGAATTTCAAGCACTTAATTAGAGCATGCCTAGTATACAGTAGGCCTATTTGCCTATTTTGTCATAATCTTTATGGATAGAGAAAAAGTCAAAATCCATCCATCCATCAGTTTTCGGTGACATTTATTTCCGCACAGGGTGATTGGGGGGCTTAAGCCCATTCTAGCTGACATTGTACGAGAGGTGGTCACCAGCTGCACATTAACCTATACTTCATGTTATGGACTTTGGGAAAAAGTCAGAGTACAAGCAGGGAATCCATGCGCAAACACAACACAGAGAGGTCCCGGGTCCCCAGAGGGATTTAAACTCAGAACCTGCTTGTGCCGGGCGGTGCTAGCCACTAGGCCATCATACTGTCACAAAAGTGAAAATGATGAATGAAGTGTGGAATTCAGTGACAGATACACTAAAATGTCAAATAAAGTGAAGAGAGGTCAAGTGAATTCATCAAGTAGTCATTTTTATAATCTTACTGAGAGGCAGATAAACCAGCTGGAAGTGAAAACTTAGCCTCTTGTCCAGATGTCATGATATAAAATTGCTCGTGGCCCAAAAATACAACATGATTGGCAGGATTTTATTTTATTTTTTTAAAGACTCAGGGCTAGCATGTTTGTATTTTTTATTTTTTGTTGTATTTGGCTTTTATGCAAACATCTCATGGTAAAAAGAAACAAACAATATAATGTTACAAGTTATAAATGGCAGCAGGATCACAGTTATCAAACCCCGTCCTGTGAACCAGCACCCTCCTGCTGACCCTTCAGTTACTCCCCCCCAACAGAAGAGGTGCTGAGGCCTTTAAATAGACGTCTTCCCACTAAGAGCTCCCGATTCACTGATGATTGGAATTATTTCCTCCACTAGACATAAACGCGTGAGCTCAGAAAAGAGATTATGGATCACATTCACAGCCTGTTCACCTCCACCTCCACCTCCACCAACCACAGGGTGAAGTCACATGATCAGTGCTAACAGGCTAAATCCAAACCTTTAAATTGATTTTGATTATATTTTGTGTTAAAGTGGTTCTGAGGGAGTTGAATGGGTGATTAGATTACGAGACTCATCCAGAAAATGCATCGTATTTAAATACATTTACCCACTATGTCAGAGCCATGACCTGCCATTTTGTGCCTCTGGCTTGGCATGTTTTTGACTTTACTCACGTTGTTGAAGTTGTTCCAGAAAAGGTCCACGTGATAAATGTTGATCATCATACCTAATTAATCAGAGGCAGGGGAGGGCAGATCCTGGTGCTACCAAATTGGATTTGTAAATGCACTTGCAAAAGGTATGCACTCTCTTCATGTGCTCTCTAGTTATTACAGCGTAGTGGTATAGAGGTCACACATTTAATGATGGGGTGTAGAGGTCCTTTTACAAACCTCATAAGTAGCCCAGTCTCTTTTTGTTCTGATAAATATGATGGAATAAAGTCCAACTACAATTTATATAAAGGAGAATTTGTCCACCTCAATCTCCAAAGTAAAATACAAATCTTCACCTACTAGTGTTACTATCCAAACCATCAGTCGATTATTAGTAGCAGCAGCTGCAATGTTAAGAAATAGAAAAAAAGATTTTATTATACGATTGTATTTTATCAGGGATTTTTAGTGTAGCCTTACTGTCAAAATACGGGACTTGCTGATTTTCTGTCACTGTCAAACGAATATATAATCAAACTTTTAGTTTGACGCAATTTATGAGTTTTAGTCTTTGTATATCTACAGTCTTTATTCATATTTTAAAGCCATATTGTAATTTCTCAATTACCAATTTTCAGACAATCAGGGTTTTTTTTTAATTACTTTTTTCCCTCTATTTCCGATAAATTTAAGTATTTTTCCCTTTTTGTCATTCCAAGTCGACATTAGCTAGAGTCACTTTGTGGAGGTTGACGGTGTTCATTCAAAATCCAAATAAAGAGCACAAAGCACCATTTAAATTACCACAGTTTCACTAAGAATGACAAAGTTTTTATTCAAAATAGTTCTGCGTTCACACAACACTTTATGAAAAAATGGTGCTCTCTCACACGAATCTGCAAATACGTTTGAAAATGCTGCAGTAGGCGTCCCAGTCCACTAGTTGGCGGTGTAAATTATCACAAAAACCAGCAGACGATGACGCCACAAGTCCGCGTGTAAATGCTTTCCTACCCAGCGCAGCAAGGACACAGACAAAGAGTTGACGTTTAAAGCAGACGAACGTGTTTTGCTACTAATCCTGAATTGTAGAGTATCAAAACTCTTTAGTTGACCACTGTTGTTGTTGTTGTTGTTTTTCTATCCATCCATTGCATCCTGTGGCTCATAAAGTAGGGCTGCGTCGCCACGGTTTGCCAGTTCACACAGAAACAGTGGCAGATGCATTTTAAGAGGATTACACGTTGGTACCCAGGTTCAAGGGTTTGCATTTTTAAGACGCTAAGTACCATTTTCGTGTGGAGAGAAAAGTCTACATCTCAATAAGACGTGATTGTTTTATGCAAAACTCATTAAGCAGGTTTCCTCTGAAGGAGAAGCTGGCATTTGAGACACGCGAACTTCTGTTTCAGGCAAAGTGTTGATTACACTTCACAGCTAATCTGACAAATGAGTTCTCTGCTATTCATTAACATAAACAGACTCGGGGACATGGTACCTGTAGTGCGTGCGTGTGTGTGTGTGTCTGTGCGTGTGCATGTGTGTGTCCACATAGCGTTTACCACCTCACTGCTCCCTCACATCGGCTCACAGCTTCCCAAACAACATCAAACTCTAACAAGACACCTGAGGCCTGAGCAGAAGCACCAAAGAGCTCACAACGTCTCTGCTGCAGATTAACGGCCTGCGTCTCCTCATGCAGGGGGGCAGCTGATCGGTTTCCCCGACTAATCCTATCCTTCTGTGTGTCCGCCTGTTAGCAGCATGCGGTGAGCAGATTTTTTGGGAATTTAAAGAGCTTAAAGGACACTTTGGCCGTTATCTGGTTTGACTAGTCCTTCCATTAACTAGATTCAGAAGTATAAAATTAAGGGCATCAACATGGAGAAACAAGAGTGCTGTCATGGAAAACTCCTGTGCATGGCAACAATTTTTGTTTGAAGAATTCATTATAGATGGTACACTTGATAAAATCAAGCATAGTGATTTACAAAGAGTTACATGATAGACACGTCATTCTCAGTTAGCAAAAGCTCCGTCGATGAGACCGCGCTTTTAGCAAAAAAGAAAAACTGCAAGAAAAATCTCTTCATAAAAATTGGAAATATTTCAATCTGTAATCAATTCTACCACTACTATTACTGATATTTCTACTACTAGTGCAATTCATACGGGGATAAAGTTTAATTTTATACTGTGAAATCTTTCAGGTTCATGAAAAGGTTCTCGCTGAAACTGTTTCAAAAGTCATTTTTGGGATGCTGTTCATATAAGAGTACATTTTTCAAATAATTAAAACATGTTGAATTCTTCCCATTTCTTCTGCATGTTGTGTCAAATGGGAATATTTTAATATATTGTAAAATGTATCAAAATACACCTACACATGCAAAGATTCACATACAAAAAATAATATACCCCCGTAAGAATATTCCACGGCAGTGCTCAACCCCAGTTATAACAATACTAGGTAACTAATACTGTGACATTATTCTTTTTCTCCACCAATACAGCTCTGCACTGTTTCGTCTTTTCTATCAGAACATTTATGGGACAAACCTGCTGGATGTGCCTTAGGTTCCCATGAACCTGTCACCGCTTCACCAGTTGTCCTTCCTTAGACCGCTTTGGTATGCACTTACCACTCCAGACCAGAAACACCCAACAAGTTCTGGACATTCTCTGACCCAGTCATCGAGTCATCACGGTTGGATTCTTGTCAAGGTCAATCTGATCTTCACACCTACTCGGTTTTTTCTCTTCCCAACACATTAACTAAAGAACAAAATGTTCCCTTGCTGCCTAAAGCAATCCACCCACTGACAGGAGCTAGTGTAAGCAGATAATCAATGACATGCTGACTGCGCCTGTCAGTGGTTATAATGTAATGGCTGATTGGTGTAACATAAATGTACCAACATTCTGACTGAATTCTTGTGCGTGCTATTGTTTTTTCTGGTTCCTTACTTGAGTATGACCATGCCGCAGCAGGGTGGAGGCACCTTGCAGCAGAGGTCCTCCAGGCCCAGCTTCTCCCCGGTGCTGATGCTGTAGGAGGAGCGCGGCACGCTGGCCAGCCAGCTGTAGTCCACTCCAGTTTTGATGCGCCGGTACTCGTTCTCCCTCTCCCTCTGCTGCCTCTCCGTCTCCTTCAGCTGCCAGCTGAGCTCCAGCATCAGCGTGTCGGTGACCACGTCGGCCGGATCCCGCGTAGGGCTCCGGTAATACGGCTCGTTCCAGCCAAACCAGGAGGACATGGCCTTCTTCTTTTTCTACACAGCCTCCTGTGTGAAGATTAAATTAGATGTTTTATTTCATACAATGAGATATTAGTGAGGTAATTTTGTAAAGGGAATGTAGAGCCAAAACAACAGAGATGCATCAAGATGTTAAATGACATATTATTTGATTGGATAGTTTTTCAACAAAATCTTTTTCAAGCCTGTCTGAAAATACATCCGTTGTGAAACGCAATGTCTCAAGAACATTCGGAGAGTATCTCGTTACACGACACGAGGATGAACTAATAAAGAATCAGCTATGAAAGTAGCTATGAACTGGTCTGAAATATCATCACTTCCCACAGGAAGTAGTGCCACATCCAGAAATCACAGAGGTACTAGAGCCACGTCATTACATCATAACATGGCTGTTGTTCCTCTGTGAGCCTAGGAACTAGAGCCACATCATTAAATCAAAGAGTAACTAGAGCCACATCATTACAACATAGAAGAAACTAGAGCCACATCATTAAATCACAGAGTAACTAGAGCCACATCATTACAACATAGAAGAAACTAGAGCCACATCATTAAATCACAGAGGAACTAGAGCCACATCATTACAACATAGAAGAAACTAGAGCCACATCATTTAATCACAGATGAACTAGAACCATGTCATTACATCACAGAGGAACTAGAGCCATGCCATTACATCACAGAGGAACCAAAAAAAAACTAGAACCAGGTTATTACGTCGCAGATGAACTAGAGTCCCGTCATTAAACACAGCGGATCCAGAGCCACATAATTACATCAAATAGGAGCTAGAACCACGTAATTAAATCACAGAGGAACTAAAACCACGTCAATACAACGCAGAGGACCTTTAGCAACACTGTTACATCACAGCGGAACTAGAGCCAGTTCATTAAATCACAAAGTAACTACTGCCAAGTCATTACATCACAGCGGAACTAGTGCCAGTTCATTAAATCACAGAGGAACTAAAACCACGTCATTAAATCACAGAGGAACTGTGGCAACACCGTTACATCACAAAGGAACTATAGCCCTATCATTACGTCACAGTGGAAATAGAGCCATGTCATTACATCACGGAGGAACTAGTGCCATTCTTTACATCACAGAGAAACTAGAGCCCCATCATTACATCGCACAAGAATAGGAATCAAGTCATTATGTCACAGAGGAATAGTGCCACATCATCACATCACAGAGGAACTAGAGCCACATCACAACCATCACAGAAGAGCTAGTGCCAGTTCATTAAATCACATAGGAGCTAGAACCATGCCATTATATCACAGAGGAACTAGAGCCTTTTCATTACATCACAGAGGAGCTAGAGCCACATCATAACAATCACAGAGGAACTAGAGCCACATCACAACCATCACAGAAGAGCTAGTGCCAATTCGTTAAATCAAAGAGGAACTAGAGCCACGTCTTTACATCAGCGAGGAACTAGAGCCACGCTTTTCAATCACAGAGGAAATACAGCCGCTTTATAACATTACAGAGGAATCGGAGCCACGTCATTACATCACATAAGAACTAGAGCCACAACATAACCATCACAGAGGAACTAGTCGTGTCATTACATCACAGAGGAACTAGAGCAATGTCATTAAATCAGAGGAACTACAGCTGCTTTTTAACATTACAGAGGAATTAGAGCCATGTCATTACATCACAGAGGAACTAGAGCCACATCATTACATTACAGAGGAACTAGAGCAATGTCAATACATCACACAGGAAAAGGAGTCATGTCATAACGTCACTGATGAATTAGCGCTACGTCACCATGTCACAGAGGACCTGTAGCCACGCCGTTGCATCACAGAGGAACTAGAGCCACATAATTACAACACATAGGAACTAGAGCCACGCTGTTACATTACAGAGGAACTAGAACCACATCATTACATCACAGAGGAGCTAGAGCCAGTTCATTAAATCACAGAGGAACTAGACCCAAGTTATTACATCACAGAGGAACTACAGCCGCTTCATAAGATTACAGAGGAATTATATTCACGTCACTACATCACAGAGGAACTACAGCCATGTAATTACATCACAGAGGAACTAAAACCCCGTCATTAGACACAGCGAAATTACTGCCATATCATTACATCACAGCGGAACTAGTGACAGGTTATTACATTACACAGGAAAAGGAGTCACGTCATTACTTCACTGAGGAATTAGTGCTATGTCATGTCATCACAGAGGAACTACAGCCATGTCATTACGTCAGAGAGGAATTAGTGCCAGTTTGTTAAATCACAGAGAAACTAGAGCCACGTATTTACATCAGAGAGATAAAAGAGCCATGTCATTACATCACAGAGGAAATACAGATGCTTTATAACAATACAGAGGAATTAGAGACCCGTCATTACATCACAGAGGAACTAGATCTACATCATTACAACACAGAGGAACTAGAGCCACCTCATAACCATCACAGAGGAACTAGTACTGTCAGTATATCACAGAGGAACTAGTGCCATGTCATTACATCACAGAGGAACAAGAGCAATGTCATTAAATCAGCTGAACTACAGCTGCTTTTTAACATTACAGAAGAATTAGAGCCTCTGTCATTACATGACAGAGGAACTAGGGCCCCGTCCTTAAACACAGCGGAACTAGTGCCATGTCATTACATCACAGAGGAACTAGTGCCAGGTTATTACATCACACAGGAAAAGGAGTCATTTCATTATTTCACTGATTAATTAGTGCCACGTCACCATGTTACAGAGGAACTCGACCCACGTCATTATATCACAAAGGAACTAGAACCACGTAATTACATCACAGAGGAACAAGAGTCACGCCGTTACATCACAAAAGTACTAGAACCACATCATAATATCTAGCAGGAAAAGGAGTTATGTCACAGAGGAACTAGTGCCACGTCATTACATCACAGACCTCCTTATTTGTTTGCAAAGGAAATTCAAGGATCCATTTCAGACAATTGATGTTGTTTGAAACATCTACTGTCATAGTTACTTTTCTTTTCTTCTGCACTTACGTCACTTCAGTGGATTAAGATAATCCCCCCCAGCAACAAACTGACCCAACCAGCTCTCGTTTCTAGACCGGCAAGGTTTCGGTTGCACTATGGCACCAGCTCTTTGTATGTATAAGACATGAATGTAAAATACAGATTGCACAGAGACATAAAACCGCAAGTGGTTTTCATCGTTTTCAATTTATCATTTTTAGTTTTCCATCTTTTTTTTAACAGAACTTCCTCTACAGTCGGTTCCACTGCAAGTCATTTCCTCATCTGGACAACAAAAGGGAACACCTTCCCTATCTCCCCCCCATCTCCGTCACTATCTGTCCCTCCATCTCTTCAGTTCTGCATGTATCATATCCGCCCCACAGATGCTGTATTCAGTTCAATAGCCTTTTATGTGGATTTTGTGAAGAAGCTCGAAGCACAAAGAGGAGGTGGATGAAAGTACTGAGAGCTTTTTATCTGAAGCTTTATAATGTAAAAGCAGATTTTTCATTACATATATATCTATCTATATATAGATGTATATAGATAGATATATATATTATGTCAAAATTCTCTTTCATTATGCATCAATTTGATTACTAAACTACTCTAAAACTACTTCATTTTTATATCTACTCAGCTGCTGATATCCTCACTGTTTTTGATGCTGGAGTTCAGATTCTCAACAAGTTCAGACAAAACAAGCTGACAGCGTGGGATAAGTCGCTGTCCTATACTTACCTCTGGACTTAACCTCTGTTATATATCCAACCAACAGTCTCCAGGTAAAGTCTCTTAACAAGCTAGGCCACTGAACCTCCTGCTCTTCAATTCACTTCAGGTGCTGTCTAAATTACTATTCTTTTACAGAAGATATGAACAGGAAGAATAATAAACCAGAATAATGAAGTCTATAAAGCGAGTCACAGGTGACTGTCTTCAACTACTTTGAGAACCAGAACCAAACCCAGATTTTGAACAAGCTTACAAAATACGTTCTCTCTATTTGACTTGTTGCCACTGTAAATCAGAGGTCGATGTTTTTCTCTCTTGTATGCAGAGAAAGAGAGAAAGAAATTCCCCCATTAAGAAATATAAACTTGATTTACTTCAGATGAATATTTTTTCTGTCTAGATTGAACTTTCTTTCCTCAGATCATCCCTACTGTCATTCATTCATGAGCCACATTCTGCTACTTTTGAAACATCATCTGTCAGAATCGTTTGGTCCTATTTGTTCAGTCTAGTCCAAAATACTCATATATTATAATAACACATTTTCTTTCAACTGGGAAAAGGGGTGATTCCCATTGAACCAACCAAAAATCAAACTCAGCAAGCTTTAAAAATAAGTTAATTAAAGTATTGGAATTCTGTAAATCATATATATGGTATTCTCTCATGTGCAGGGATAATGAGAGGGAGATAAAAGCTTTTTGGGCGTGAAAAACTGATTTATTTCTGATGAATAACAGCATAATACATGTCTGCCTTGAACTTTCCTCTCCTGAGATCATCCCTACTGTCTTCTTGGACTGCTGACCACTTCTGATGCATCATCTCTCACAATCATTTTGTCCAATTTGCTGCTGTCTGAAGTAGAATTTAAAATGACTAGTTTTTGAAAATAAGGCTTTTCTTACCTCCTTAACTTGTAAGTTTTTCAGAAAAGCAAATTCAGTGAAGAGCAGAATTAGAGCAGTCCTCAGAAATCAGGGGGATTGAAGCCGAAGAGAGAAGCCAGTTTAAATGAAAAGCAGTGAGAGAGAAGAGAAAGGGATTATCTCTCTCTCTCTGTCCTCCCATCTCACAGTCCCACCGTATTATCTCCACCTCTCCCCTCCTCCCTCCCTGGAGCCTCTCTGGCCTGCCTTTACTTGTTGCAGGAGGTTGGGGGCACCATCTCCAACGGGAGCCTTTGGATCACGGGCCCTGATGAAGTGCTTATGTAGCTTTTTTACGATTGGCCGTTGCCATAGTTGCATGCTCCTAAGCCTATTTGTCCATAATAAGCTCCATCAGCTGAAAGGGAGCTGGAGGGTGATGGAGAGCCTGATAAAGAGGACATAGTGAGTTGAGGAGTGAGATAGAAAGAGGGAGATAAATCAGAGTTTGTTGTTCTGAGGACAGCGTCAGTGTGGTGTGGGCTCATTTTATTTAACCGGCGAGTGATGCAACACCTGCAAGAGGTTAGCTAGTGTTAAATGACTTCCGTTGGATAATAAGGCCTGGACCAATCATGCATCAATTAGTAGGGGGATGGAAATGTGCTAATTACAGGCATAAATATCCATAATGTGGTGCAGACGATAGAGAAGTAGTGAAGGACATGGTTCAGATAGAATGTGTAATAGATGTGCAGTTGCTGTGTGGGAGGATTTCAAGGCTTTTGGTTCATTGTGTGTGTGTGGGTGTGAGCAGCTAACCTCAGACGTATTTGCTTCACATATTTTCACAGAAACTCTAAATCAGCATTCCATCTACACCATAATTCTCCTCAATGATATGCATCCAAATGAAATGCCTCGTGAACGATAAACTGTTAAGTTGTAGCAGAAACACCAACATCCGACAGTGAAACTGAAACAAGAAAATCGCCATGGCGGATCAGTTTTCCCAGCTTGCCCTTGTGTCTAAAATCAACGGTCCAAAAATAGTTGGACAATAATAATATGTCTCCTGACGTGTCACCAGTCTTCATTATTCCTTGTTTCATGTTAAATCAGAGCCACATGCACCTATAATTTCTTTAAAATCTTTAAATAGATATGACTAACATACATCAACCTGCTGCGGCCGTTCATCTCTGCTGCCAAAAACTACTGTTTGCGCTATTTACAAACATGTTTCTGAATTGTATATAGTATGTATTTTATTCTTTCTATATTATTTTATTGTATTATTATTTTTTGTTTACGGTCTAATAATCTGTTCAAATCTACTCTGAATATTCTCAAACTTATAAATAATCGAATAAATATGAACATATAATAAATAGAATATCGACAACCACAATAATATGAATAAAATATACAAATTTAACATCAACTATAATTAATTAAATAACGTAAAATGTCAAATGTCTTCAGTAATTCATTTTAATTAAAAATAAAATATACAACAATAAATAATAATTATTAAACTATTCCATCCATAAATCTATCATATTATAAAATAATAACCGAAACGAATTTCTCCATTCAAATGAATGGAAATCCCATTAATTCGTTCCATATCCCAAAAATAGTCATATAAAAATCATTTTCCATGTTATTTTATACAGAGTAAAAACAATTTTACCAACTACTAGCAATAATAAATGATGTAAAAAGCCGGCAGAGTCTGGCCCACTTAACTTTATCTCACTCGATTCCTTCCAAACGTAAGCGGAAACGAGCGGGCGGATACTATTCTGCGAGTGTATGACGCTAATTTAGAGCGAGCGCGAGGGAGGCTGACCTGAGAGCCGTTTGTTTTACGCTCGCGTCTTCCACTCCTTCAACCAGGATGCTTGTAAACAAAACAAGAGCATAGTTTATGTTTCTTACGAGCTTTAGGTACTCGTTCGTATACGGAAAAAAAACGCTCGTAATTCTTTCAAACATGTTTTGAAGAATCAATGCTTGTAAATCAAATACTCTTAAAGGAAGGCACTCGTAAACTGAGGTACCACTGTATATGAATCTAATAGAATAGCCTAAATTCACCATTGAATTGCCATCTTGCACACTGGCTGCTGTTTGTGTTTCATATGTCATATCAGAATTCTCCGCACACACATATAAGGAAAGCAAAGAAGAACGTTAAATTTGTATCGGCTCAGCGAAAGAGTGCATTTGCTCTGCGCCTTCATGTGTTCTTAATTTGGCATTGCAATTCTACAATTCATACAGTACGAGACAAAATTATCGGTTCACCCCATTTTCTATGAAGAAAAAGAAGAATATAGGTGTTTTTGTAGTACCATCACCACAGATACTACAAATCCCAGAATGCACTGCGATAGCCGCCAACACAGTCTAGGTCGCCAGCGCTTCTCCCTTCTCCTCTGTTGTCAGATATCAGCTTTCATTCTGTCAGTCTGATAAACACTAGACTAATCCTTAGAGGAGATGCTACGGAGAACGGGAGGAGATATCGTTGTTAAATCTCTGACGGTGCATCACCAGACCCTGATGGGGTCACATGTGTGCTCTGACGCATGAGGTTGCTATCCCCCCCTCCCCTCCTCAAATCACCTATTGTGTACGTCAACAACATCTCAGGCCTCTGCATGTGATTGGCTGCTCAACAAGTTGTTGGTGTTGACTCATCGAGGAGAACCAGATTGTGAGGAGTTACTACATTAATGTTGATGAACTCTCTGATTCTCATATGTGTTGTTGTGACTTCATAAATATGGTTGGGTTGTCTTTCTTCATGTCAGATGCAGTCATCACGCCCAGATCCCCACACTGGATGACCATTCAGCTGCATTTCACAAGACCAGAAAGACTGGGCCCAGTATACAGAAAGACCCTCTGGCCGGCAGATATAGGCGGGGCCAGAGGGGTGACCCATGCCATCTCGGGCCCAGAATCTAAGTGGCCACTCCGGGTGCCACCCCTACCAAAGTAGCAACGTGATAGGTAATTTCTCTTGTCATTAAATTGTCTATTATTTGTGTACTGTAAGTTTCTTAACCAAAACTAACATTTTACAGTCTTTTAATACCGGTGAAATAATCAATATTTAATTTAATGATTTGCACATCAGCATTCATCGCTGTGGTTGTGCATGGAGTTAAATTCCTGCCAAAAGTCCACACACAACATAAAAAACACAATTCGCAAGCAAAGAGCGTGTGACCCGCTATCAGAATGTGATTTGACCCCAACCCTGATTGAATTCCTCAAATTAAATGTGACTCATTAATCATTTCAAACAGTCCATAACAATCCGCTGCATTGTTGCTAGCACAATGCAGCGGATTGCGGGCTTTTCCGGGCTATACGACGGCTGTCAGGGGACGACAGCATTGGCCTAGTTTCTCGTGTAATTGTTTACTTCAATGACTAATCTGTGTTCTGTGTCTAGTCTCAATGAGATTACAGATACAGAACAGACGGAGGGGGTGCAGCTGTAATCTAGAAATTAATGTTGACTGTCTGAAAGCACAACAAAAAATAGTGAAATTAAAGTTAACACTTTAAAAAAACCAAACATCCAAATGTCCCTTCTTCCTCTTATTCCCTACATTCTTTATTGATCCCAGCCATGTCTGATCTGCTTTATTGGATTTCTGGGTATATTATCATATCTGCCTCTACCATTAACAACTGTCACGACTCTTTACTTCCACATTGTGGACATATGGCTTTCATACATGGAAGAAGTATAAATGAGCCTTTCGTCTTATACGTGTCGATCGTTGCATGGAGGTGGCTATTCTTTTGAGGGTACTGACCAAAGGAATGCAGTAGTGATAAAAGTGTCCAAAATGAGTCCGACTCACTGTTCATCAACATTAATGTGGCTGATGGTGAACGGACCTAGAAGGAATAATCTTGGCTTGAGAATCCTCCCTTCCTGCTGTGTGTCATTTGGAGTAGTTATGCTGTAGGTTAAAAATGCTTAAAAGCTGTGTGTGCCAGGACGTTTACTTTCCAGTGTCTGTGGGTTTTTGAGTGTTCACACCTGTAAAACTCAATTAAAATCCATAGGGAATTGGGGAAACTAATTTGGGAGCCCTGACTGTATGCAGCTCTGTGTCTTCATCTAGTGGCCAGGCAGCACCTCTGTTCTCCATTAGTATACATTCCTATATAATTTAGGTCCAACATATTATAGAATTAAATCAAATATGATGTATTTTAGAATATTTGTGCTTATTCAATTCCTCTAATGTTATTATTCATATTAAATGTTGGTTCTTGCATTTTGTGTAAAAGGCTGTGTGAAAATACAATAAACAACAGCCCTAAAGAGATTCTAGAGATTCCTCAGTACTTTTAAACTTAGACTACACGGAATCATTGTTGGAACATGAAACAACAGAAAGAGCAAAGACAGAAAATGCAAAATGGTGATTCTTATAAAATACATGAATCAACCTTTAATTAACTGTAACTCCTCATGTGTTCGGCATGGATTCCCACTCTAAATATTTCTACGTTGGATAAACTAAACTGGGTTAATAGTAGAACAGAAACATGCCATAAGAACTGATAATGTAGATTATCCCAAAACACACCCATTCCACATCTGCCATAACAGCAATAACGGTCTTTTGAAGGAGGAGGGCACTGAGTTTATGGAGCGGCCCATCAGGCGAAGGGATTGCTTAAATAAACTAGAAAGCACTCAGAGAATGTAAACCCCCGCCAAGGCTCAGCAGTAACCATGTTAGACATTATTGTGATCAGAATTATTTAGAAACTTTATTCAGGAAACCTTCTAATTTCTGAACCCTCTAAATCATAAAATTCCCTAAGGATTTAAATTGATATCCTCGTTTACCATAGGTCAAAATCTAACTCTGGGTAAATTTTCATGCTGATTCGTCCATTGATTTATGAGTTTTTTACCAAATTGAAATCTCCTCTAGGATATGCCAAAAGCTAGCTCCGGGTAAATGTCATGCAATTCCGTCCATTAGTTTTTCCGTAATCTTGCGAACTAAAGTAAAAACATAACCTCCCTTGCAGAGGTAACTACTTTGAGAGAAACATATTGGATTCTTAAATTCAATGCAAACTTTGGATAATATAATGTGGAAGAAAATATTGGAATTTTTGAACCCCCGTCTCCAGGATTGTGTCACTGACATAAACACACCACTAGAGGGTAGATTTTCATGACTTTTTGCTGCTACAAACAAACTCCTTCCTCACTTCAGCCTCTCTGCTCTGCTGGCTGGGACAATCTCTCAGATCAGTCTTATTGTAGTTTTGGGTGGAGAGACGTTTTTGTTCTAAAAACTCATCTTTCAAACTCATGAGACCTTAAACGTTTGATCAAACAAAACTCATGGCTCCACGCCTCCTGAACAAATATATGTTCCAGTAACACATTCCTGAGGCTACTGAAGTCAGCTGCCTAAACAAGACAGACCGGGGGGATCCAGAGGAGCGATACCTGACAGAGAGCTTAGGGGTTCACTATTTAAAGCAAAGGATGCTGTTATTATGGGATACCTTTCACCTGACAGCTTGTTGCACTTCACTTAAAAAATAAACCAGTTTTTTCCCCTATCCCTCTGTCTTTTGAAGCAGCTCACACTGATGAGAGCTGAGTCACTGATATGCTTTCCTCAACCCACCTTATCTGAATCATCCTCTCTGTTGTAAGGCGTCCTTTTTCTTTTAGATATTGAGAAGAATGTGCCACAATGTAGAGAATAGGTGGGAACCGTATTTTACTCATCATATCATTCAGAATTGAGAACTGCCTTTCTCAAAGAGGGTGAACTCTGCCATCTGGCTTCTTCTATGGTGCCACACAAAAGATATTTTTTTACTGCTGTCAACACATAATTAATGGAAATACAACACTATCATAGAAGTTCACATCATTCCTTGAATCATACATCATCAAAATTCACCTCACATGACCTTCCCCCCGTTTCACAATATAAAGGTATTACTCAACATATGACTGGTAAAATAGCATATAATTCAGCATATTATTACTTAATACTACCTTCTACAACTTTAAGAGTGTTGCATGAGGCACACAGATCACCATGCAACCTTTATTTTTCAAATGGAAGGGCTCCAAAATCAGATAACTCTGAATCAAAGCTATCAGCTTCATTAAACAGTAGTAACTTGGCAGTTAGGGAAGTAGAATCCAGCAGCTACATATAAAAAAGTTGATGAGATCTTCATGCCAAATGGTTTAATCTCTACCAGGGATCTATCACACCTTCTCACTTAGTGCATGGTATTTGGAAGTCAATTTCAAAACAAGCAATGGTTCCGAGCAAATGTGAAAGTCACCTGGGAACAAAAGAAATCCCCCTGATTGATCTCCTCAAATTAAATATGACTCATCAACAAACAGTCCGTATTGACTCAACCTAACTATTTCTATGAAGCCAGTAAAAGGCTCTAAGACAAGATCCCACTCAGCAATGAAGGTTAACACAGTTAAATATTTCTGTATAAGACTGAATTCTTTATATCAATTCACATGAGCTAAATTTGGACACAATTGGACTTGTTGTTGGGAAGTAAAAGTCAAGCCCAAAGTCCCCCTAGTGAGCGAAATATGAACAAATACAGGACAATATGTCAAATAAAGGTTATCTCTCTTTGAGTAAGATCGTATGAGTTAAATTTGGACTAAATCAGACCAATGGTTAGGAAGTTATGTCTGGAAAAAGGGTGTTCTTCGTAAAAATGCTCCGCCTACTGAGTAAAATAAGAACTTTTAAGTGTAAAATGTGATACAAGATAGTTCCCCTGGAGTCTATTCATATACACCAACTTAGAAACCAAATCAGAACCATGGTTTGAGAAAGTATGGCCCAGACACTTTTGGAGGTGAAGCGCTCTTTAGTGGCAGGAATATGAAACTAACCTGTCCCTAAATCAATCCAGGTCTCCTCACACTAGGGGTGTGAGGGGTGTAAAATTTGAGAATGAGTTATGAACAAGTTTTTGATTTATTGATATGATGGATCTCTGGAAGCAGCGGCGATGACGATTCAGGGATTATCTTTATTTGTTCTTTACATACACCTATATATATATATATATATATATATATATATATATATATATATATATACACACACACACACACACACATATTTATATATATATATGTCTTTAATACTTTTTTAGTGTGTAGTGTGTGTCATCCTATATTCTTAACTACTGCTGTCACTTTATAATATATAAAAGCTCAGACACATTGAGAAATGGTTTTGTCAAGCATCTTTTTAAATGCTAAAAAAAAATTAGATGTGTAACATTTTTTGATCATAACATTTTGCATTTTATGGAAAAGTTAGATCAGCTTAACATTTAAGTATTTTTCATTAAACAATTTAGACTTTTTTTTGGTTGTATCAAGTTACATAATTCTGTTTAGTAAGTCCTCAGCTGTGATAATGATCCTTGACCCTTTGCCCTTTAGCATATACTGTACGCGCTGCAACTGGGTCACCCATATTATAAACAAGTGGTACACATTTTTCAATGCTCTCTAAAATTTTTAACAAATACAACACAATTAACTGGGAAAAAAAGTTTACAACACAAAGTCGAAAGTAGAAAGAGTCTCAACTGTCGGTCCAGATAGCCTTAAAGCATACAGGAAGAACCTCCTCAGTGCAAGAGCAGCCAATTACTCCGCACTGAAAGAAAAAACAAGAACAACCCCAGGCTTCCATTCTGACTTCCCAAACTCTCAGCAGCAACGACTTAATGAGCTTCTTTAATGATAAAGTCCTTGATATCAGGGCCAAAATTCATCACTTCTTGCCCTCAGCTGTTACTAACTTACTTCAAAAGACAGGAAACACGTGTGAAACATAATATGTATCCACTCCTCTTTACCACTGACCTTCAATATATAACTTATGCTATTTTGTCATCTAAGGTCACAACCTCCCTCCTGCACCCCATTCCAGTTAGGCTCCTCTCTGTTAGAGATGATCAGTCAGTATCTGTTAATATGCTCGTTACCACAACTCTTCAAATCAGCAGGAATTTAACCTCTTTGTAAAAAAAAAGTCTGGAGATGTG
Organism: Lophius americanus; assembly: GCA_037951165.1. Lineage (NCBI taxonomy): Eukaryota > Metazoa > Chordata > Actinopteri > Lophiiformes > Lophiidae > Lophius > Lophius americanus. Next base: position 4,255,841 of record JBBDHG010000026.1, on the reverse strand, counting down.
ATTTGGCATTACCACTTTACGTTGAGACTACCCTTATTACAGGTTTATAAATGATTTGCTGTTACGGATAACATCCCTGAAAAATCAGGGATATTATGGGATTGTTGTCGTCCCGGCAGATCCCGCCATGTTAACGCGATACTCCAAAACTATTTCATGGATAATTTTTCAAATTTGAAACCCCCTCTAGACCTCAGTGTCAGGAAGAACTGGATTGGTTTTCAAAACACAGGAACTGAAGATCCACTATTAGACCTTACACTGGTCCAAGTGGGCACTGGGTTCTACCTGGTCCAGGACAATGCTCGGCCTCCTGTAGCCTACATATTGTGGAGTATGTAGGCTACAAGGTATTGATGCCATTGGCTGGTCCTCATGTTCCCCGAACCAGAATCCACCTGAGAACCTCTATGTTATGTATGGTATCTAGATATTATGTATGCCTGCATCAGACGACACCACCTACTGACCACAGACTGTCCAGGGGCCCTGATCCAGGTCTGGGAGGAGATCCCCCTGGACACCCACCTCTATCTCACCATGAGCATGCCCAGATGTTTTCAGGTGGTCACTTTGGCATGTGGGACTCAAACATACTCCTGAATCACATTATTAGATCCTGTGATGAAATTCACTGGAGTTGGATCAGTCTGGGATTTCAGTTCTTCACGTTGATTTTGGGTGTAATTTAGAATCCTTAATGGTTCAATGATTTTGATTTCCATTGACCGTTCTTGCATAATTTGGTTCTAAACAAATTATGCAATGTATATAAATAAAAATTATAAACTTGAATGTTTCTTTCATCGTGATTTCAGTGTTCCTTTCCTTTTTTTCGAGCAGTGTATTTGAATAATCCTCAATAAAACTTCCCTCCAAAATATTTATTGAAATAAATGAAGTGAATGGGGGCCAGTGAAAAAACACATTAGAGTTTCCATCGTCCTCAAAGAGATAGTACACATTACCATCAGTAACTGTATAAATAGGCTGGCACAGTGGCGTAGGGAGTAGTGCTGCTCCCTCACAGCAAGAAGGTACCGGGTCTGGAGTTTGCATGTTCTCCCCGTGTCTGTGTGGTTCTCTCCAGGACCACTTCTTCCTCCCACAGTCCAAAAACATGCAGTATTGGTGACGCTAAATTGCCCACAGGAGTGAATGTGACATGAGTGGTTTCCTGTCTCTATGTATCAGCCCTGTGATGAATTGTCGGCTCTTTCAATGTCAGCTGGGCTGAGCTCCAGCCCCAGCGACCCTGAGCAGCATAAACCGTTACGAATAATGAACGAACTATATAACTAATATATAATGCAACCGATGGTTAACCTGATCCCTTTTAAGAACAATTATTCTCATTAGCTCATTAGATAATTGCTGTTTGGACGGTGTAATATTTAATGAAAACAATCTCTTACACAACCCTCTGGTACCACAGCCTCATAGATGGTATCACTTCCTGTTCGAAAGAAGAAGCTGTGACTGTAATGCACCAAAATCTGAACGCCGTCCACCATAAAACAAGAAGAAGTAAAAGTAGAAGTTGGTGAAAGAACAGGGGGGGGGTTATCTTATGGTGATATACTTGCTGACATTAAAACACCTGCATTAGATTACATTAAATTGAGCACTTTAAAAAATGATCCTGATCCCATTTAATACGTTATTATATCCTATAAATCTTTCTAAATTAATCTCAAAATGTCCTGAACTGGTCAATTTCTCTCTAGAGGAGCCACTTTTTCTTATAGTCCTGTCTTCTGCATGTCCTCTCTCACTACATCCAGAAACCTCCACCTTGGTCTTCCTCCTTTTCTCTCAATTAAAAAAAAACAAAGACAACAATAGATCTGATTTAATTTCCACTGACAGTTCTGCCTATGCCTGAGCAAAAGTGCAGAAACATTGTTCTGGTTAGTTGCTTGCTGGAGCGGTGAGGTTATTAGCACTGTCACCTTAAGGTTATTAGCACTGTCATTTCATTTAGACAGATGGTTCTGGGTTCAAATTCCAACCTGAGGCCCTTCTATTACTTGTGATAGACAATTCATTTTTTCTTATCTTATCTTATCTTGTTTTCGGAGGTAATAGAAAATCCCCAAAATAGAATATACCATTAATTAGTAAAAAAAAAAATAACAATAAAGCCGCATTAAGAACCTTCCATGACATTTTTAGGGGCTTTGACACCTGTGGCACCACGGGTTGTTATGTTATGGGTTAAGGATTATGTGAAAATCACCAATCAACTAAATACACAACAAATATCTTTTATTTCCACCGCTGGAGATGATCTTTAACTGTAACCTTAAAGGATTTCGTCGAATTCCGTGATATCGGGTTGCTTCCTTATCTCTCTCTGTCAACAGTCTCTATGAATTTCCCCTTTGCTCGAGCTTTCTTATGTAATCCTAAAGTCATGAAAAAACACTCATGCTCCTCCGTGTCTGGCTAGACCTGAAATCTCCTCACTGCCCTCTCCTGTGACCAAAGGGAAGGAAGTTCTGGGAGGATCACATGGGTTCAGTGTCGGAAAAAAACCTCCGTTTTGCTGACATGTTATTTTTTTTGTTGGCCTTTGTCCAGCGTGCCATTTGAGCAGAAAAGCCTCTGTGGCCTGTGTCCTAAGGTCACTCTGCACTGGCTGCTGAATACTCTGATAGCCCTGGCTGCTCTGAACTGCCGGATTAGCCGGCACAAAGAAAGTGTAAAAGTAAGTTAGCTCCACAGCTTATAATAATGCCCTGAAGAATTTTAGCACCTACGATGTTAAAATCATGTAATTATTTAATAAGACTGACTTATGACCCCTACCAAAGAACTCTGCATTAGATTCAAATGAGTCAAAGTTGCAATTTCTGGAGAAAAGAAAACTCACCTTACCAACTAAAGGAATGGGAGAGAATTGAAAGAATCTCATGATTACAACTATTGGACAATGAAAGCACATAAACGGATGCAGAGTTTTGCATCAGGGTTAAAAATAGCAATAAATCATTTAAATCCAAACTTTAGATTTTGATTGAGAGGAAGTGGCATTGCTTTAAAAGAGTAAGTCACATTGTACGTAAAAGACACATTTCCACCCAGTCATACCATGAAAACCTACCCTCTAGACTTTGGAATAACACCATTATTATTCTAATAGTTATTCAATATAAACGACATTTGACAATGCTGGAACTAGCTCCAAAATGTAATCATTTCTTGGATGGCACATGACCCACCCCTCCACACTAAATGGTGATCTTTCAAACAGTTTATATGTGAGCGACAAAAACAATCCAAAATGTCTCCACACAGAAAAGTGTGGGCAGAGTTGGATTTGAACCTAGTAGCTTCTGGCAGCTAACCCTGTCCCGAGTTTTGTGTTATTTTCATAGTAAAGAAAAACAGGTTTTGAGCGTTTCGAAAAGGACAGAGATCCGTACACCAGGAACGGTTCGGAGGTTTTACAATCTATTCGTTGGATGTCTTTCAGAAACCTTTGTGAGAAGCTAATTAAGTTGCTGTTTCTCAGAACTGGTACCAGTCTGGCCTTGAAAAGGATTGAGTGCAAGGTTCATGCATGATCCATTAAACTGTTTCTGAGTTACCGCATTGTCACGCAGGATCTGTGGCGGACGCTGACGTGGCGGCAATGAGGACCTCATCATATCCCAGAGATTTCAGAACATAGTAATAGAATATAGATGAGGTAAAATAATTAATTTGACTTTACAGGTAAAAGTGTATTTTTTTCCCATTAGAAATGAAATAGAGTTTTACATAAATCTGACCACATTGAGAAAAAATAAGGATCCACAAAAAGGACTGAACCCCCTTACAATGTACGTTACCAGTAGTTGGCGCTGTAACTTTTCAACATTTGAGCGTCTGCTGTCGGTCGCGGTGTTGGAGGCAGACACTTAGTTCATGCATCAGACAGTTACCTGCTGCTGATGCCTCATCAGAACGGAACAGCTGAAACGGCAGGCTGAATATTAGTAAAATACTTCACAGAGCAAAGGAAGTGTCAGAATCTCAAACCCATAACAAGAAGTCTTTATCAAAGAAAGTTTATGCAACCTCGAAGTTACTCTCGTCTTTCCTGTTTCAGATTCAGGTAATGGACTGTCTGCAGGCCACATGGCGGCTAATGGAATGGATGAATTCCTCTGTGCAAACTTGAATCTCTTAAATCTGAATTTGTCGGATTAGTGGCTAAATGATTTTTCTGTTCTGAAAGCCGTTGTGACTCTGATAATTCAGACATTCTCAGCATGACTCATCGGCTGCGTGAGTCACTGTTTGCTGCACAGTTGACTCAGATCACAGTTTGTCCCTTTAATGAGGAGATAACGGTGTGACAACTTTATTTGAAAACCGGCTGTATTTTTTTTTTTTTTTCATGTAAACAGGAGATAAAGAAGAAAGGAACTCAAGAAAAACAAAGACTATGTTCTTGTTTCTGAGAAGCCTCAATAACAAAAAAGTATGTAGATACTGCTGTGTACAAAGTATTGGACCCCTCCCGAGTTCTTCACCCAGACATGATCAATAGAAGGCCAGGTCAAGGACATCTTCACTTCAATCGAGCAGCTTCAGAAGCAGGACGTTGTCTTGGTGTCACCACAGGCATACTATGCCAAAATCAAAAGAAATCCCAGAAGTGTTGAGGAAGAATGCGCTTGAGGTGGCCCTCCTTCCAGAATCTCTTGAGGAGCAGGGAAACCATAAAAGATCCAAAGAAAACATCCAACCAGCCGCAATTCTCCCTCAAAGCTCCCAGCAAGAAATATACAGCTGACCTTTACAAAAAAACATCTAATTCTTCCTTGCACTAAAATGTGAACTATTATAGCAAAGGTCAATATGGGACCATATTTCAAAATGATCGATGATATTCAAGAGGGATCTGTTGCTGACCAGGTTGATCCACTGTTTTTTTTCCCCTTTCTGTAACTTTACGAGTCATCGACATCTAGAGTTAGTCTTTTTTTGTTTTTCAATTCAACATCGGTGCCTGAATCATTTCTCTGGTTTACTGGCATGTTTGTAATTGCACAAACGCAAGTACAAACACGCCATCGGCGTGAGCTTAAAACATCCCGTCATGCATGTTTGGACATGAGAGGCCAGACTAAAGACTAAAAACCTGCTTAACAACAGGAGAATTAAATACACATTAAGATAGAATCAATCAAACTTCGATGCATTGCGGACCGGAGCCTTTGTCTTCTTGAGACCTGGCGAGCTGTCGCCGTCCTCATGTGCTGAAGTGATAATGGCTGTTAAACTCTGCCGTTGATCTTTACTGTATGCAGATTACATAACGGTGGGAGAGAGGGAGAGGGAGAGGGAGATCTTCCCCTCTATTTCCGAGCGTCGTTAAAGCTCTTTTTATCACGTGCGAATTCATTATTGCTTGTTGAACCTGCTCAACTCCTGTGATCAAAGTCCGCAAGGATGATTGAGGTGAAACATTAACACCCAGATCTCTGGTACCACCACAGAAGAAGAAATCACAGGCTTTGATCTATCACTCTTATCTCACACTATGGACTCCTGCTGAATCTTAAAGTTTCATTCATGAACAGATACACACTGATAATCTTCCCCATGTCGTTCAAAATTCATCTTAAAGCAGTGTTTTACTTTAATTTTTACATTTTTTATTTACTATTAAGTGTATTCATATAAGATTTGTGCATGTTATGGTGCATCATATCAGTCGATACTGACACGTTAATAAAGTCACTGGGTTTTTTTGTCGTTTCTTGAGGAGAGCTGAATTATTATTTGTAATGGAGCTATATTAAACAACAAAATTTGTTATTCTAAACAGGTGTGGCTACTTTCCCCCCTGAGTATCATCATCATCATCATCATCATCATCATCATCATCATCATCATCATCATCATCATCATCATCATCATCATCATCATCATCATCATCATCATCATCATCACCACCTAAGAGCTGATTCACATTCCAGACCTCCTAATCTCCTCTGAGGGAACAGAGATGCCATGTGGTCGGATTAGAGGTTTCTGAGAAGACGGTAGGAGAGGGCGCTCCGATAGTGAGGTCCCTGTGAGATTAAATTATCCCATTGTTTCACTCTCAGCAAGAGGTGTTCAATATACCTTTATTTTAATTACACCAATCAGCCATAAGATTACAACCACCAGCCAAATATTGGGTGGACAAAACAGCGTCATGTTTTTCAGCTGTTTGTGTTACAGTTGTTCTAAGTTGTTAGATTCTATCATATCCATCATATATTTAATTTATTATTATTCTCATTATTATATTTGGACCATGTTCAAGTCACTCAGATCCTTACATTTGTCCATTTTTCCTGCTTCCTTACATCAGCTTCAGGACAAAAAGTTCACTTCCAGCCTAATATATCCCACCCGTTGACGGGTGCTATGGTAACAAGATAATGAATGTTATTCACTTCAACTGTTAGTGGTTATTATGTTATGGCTAATTGGTGTATATGCTAATTTGACGATTTATTCCTTTAATAATTAATAATAAATCTCTAAATGCATTTTGATGAAATTCTGTAGATTGATGGACGCTGAACCAAGGAAGGGTTCATTCAGTTCTGAGGTGCATAGAGGGACAGATGTGGATTCTGATCCACTTTTTCACTTTGAACAAGATTGTGAAGAAGAATTGGATAGATAGGTATACGGACGGACAGATAGACAGGTAGACAGACAGCGCTCTGTCTTTCACTGTGAGTTTAGCAGTCTGCTGCTGAAGGGGGGTGAGAAGTTTGTCCAGGATGGAAGTCAGTTTGGTTAACATCCTCCACCCACCTCCAGTCCAGAGCACAGTCTATGACAGAGCCAGAGCAGCCTGTTGAGTCTCATCCTGTTCCTCTTTGTACTTCCTCCACGCCAGCACACCACAGTGCAGACGATTACAGATGCCACCACAGTGTCACAGAAAGTCTTTAACAGAGTCCTGCACACTCCAAAGGACCTGTCTCTTCAGCACGTGGAGACAACCCTGGCCCTTCTTGTACAGGACACCATTGCTATTGTTTTTTTTAGTTGTTATTAGTATTGTCATGGCACGCCATCTCTTTTAGGGTGATTCAATTGGCTGTCAGGTTAGAGGGTGGCCCTTACCTGGTCAGACACCGGCTGAACGACTGAGACAAGAGAAAGGAGAAGTTTGAGGAGTGAATGTCCCTCAAAGGTTAAGTTGTTATTTGTCTTTGTGCTTGAATGTCATAAATGAACTGTTGAGGGGGTGCAGATGGAGAAGAGAGCTGGAAACTGGAGAAGCTAGCCGGAAAAGAAAACAAGTCAAAACAAATAAAGCATGCCGATAAACCCCCCCCCTCCTATCTATAGTCTGACAGCCAAATGCTTTTCACTAAATGCAAGGACAAGTAGCCTGTAAGTCCCGGGGTGTGGCGCCATAAGAATATGTGCAAACATTCATGTCAACCTACTTTCATTTCAGGGTAACAATCAATTATAGCATACTTAAAATCATATTAGGAGAAGAAATGTTTTGAAAGAAGTCTGGCCCTTGAGTTGATTGAATTGAGTAAAAATAGAATTGCTGAGACACAGAGGACTCTTCCTCAGCTCAGAGTTCACTGATTCCTCTCACGGCTGTTTCGTTTCTTTTTTTCTGTAAACAGAACTGTGGAACATCAGCGTCTCCATTCACTCCCCTACTTCATAACTTCTTTTTCTTTATAATTCTATTTCAGTTTTCAAATTCAGCGAGTGACATCTTTGCCCTACAAAGTTGAATGCACATAGAAACAAACTATATGGCGCTGGAACAGGCTAGTAATCTTTACCATCCTCTGGATTAATTTGGAAGATCTAATCTTCTGTCTTCACATTCAGCAAAATTTTGATTTTTCAGACCCCTTTTGAGTTTCTGGGGTTTGGTCTACATTTCCCTCCCTTGTCATGGTTTTTATCTTGTGCTAGACAAATCTATGGGTGGATCCAGAACCTGAGACGAGATTCCACACACCTGAGTGAAACCTGGCTCAGGAGGCTTTGGAGCACACCTGCATGATCCCTACTCTCTCAACCGACCTGCCAACTGAACATCATCGAACCCACTCATGACAAGTCCATCCCGCAGAGATGACATACATACTGACAAAAACACCATATCTGCTTTTTTAAAGATACAACGGACAAACAGAAAATGACACTGATCACATGACCTCCTTAAACCCGTGATGGTGGGGGTAAAATTGCCCAGAGGTAAGGGCAAAATAACAGACAATGGATCCTTTTGGCTCCTACATGCTCTGGATATCTATAGCATCAACATGTACTTTTCAGTATTCCACTGCTACACATGAAAACATCAGCAGATAATCATGCCTTTCCAAATCTTTATGGTTTTCCACAAAACAAAAGAAAAAGTAACACATGGATAAAAGTTTGAGTAAATCAAGTTTCTCCTTTAAGGAAAGTATGAGGGTTATGAAACAGACCAGATAACGCCACATTTCTGAAATAACGTTTTTGAAAGGGAGTTTGCCAGAGATTTGTGATATTGCATAAATGTTAGATCAGGTTTTATGGATTTTTTATTGTTTTTTGCTGGAAAATTATTTCTCCTTAGAAGCACGGATTACATTCTTTTCATTTAAATATATCAAAATTGTAACTTTTGCATTTTATATCACAAAAGTTGAATAAAAATGTTTCCCATTGTGTTTTATATCAGCTTTTTCAAAATATGTTAAATGCAATATAGACATGTTGTTAAATGGATTATACATACCGTTAGAAAGAAAAGGCAAGTTGAAAATGAGTACTTTATTTTATTATTGATTGAGAAAAAAACAAAGATAAACTTTTATAAGGAATTTTCTATGATGTTTAAATGTTTTCTCACTTTTGTCACCGTGGTTTCATGTGGGTCATTAAACAGACACAAAACTCTGAGATTTTTTAAAATAAGACAATCAAACATTTAAATTACTAGATTATTTGTATGACCTCATCACATGACCAAACCATCCCCGTCAATTCAGTAAGAACTGATCTACATTTGTTGTTTATTTGGTCCAATTCACACAAGAAGTGTAAAAAAAAAAAAGGCTTGGCCCAAAAAGTTAAAGTGGCAGTTTATCTAAAGGTGCCGTTCATCTGAAAAGTTAAAAATCACCAACGGTAGGTGAAGCTGATGTGACTGGATAAGACAGAGAGGAAATCTTGTAGATGTAGGACAGCATGTAGCATGTAGCATGTAGCATTCAGCAGTTGCTGTAAAAGTTACTTAGACCTCAACCAGTATTCCAGCTTCCAACACGTCAATTCTGATATACATATATATATATATATAGTGGCACCTCGGTTAACGAGATTAATCCGTTGTGACACTTTGCTAGCGTACCAAAAAACACGTAAACCGAAAAGAAGGTCCCCATTTAAATTAATTGAAATCCCATTAGTGCGCTCCATATCCCAAAAATATTCATGTAAAAATAATTTTAAATGTTATTTTATACAGAATAAAAGTCATTTTACTACCAAAAGCAATGATAACTAATATGAAACGCATTAATCTTTGAGAAGAGTCGTGGCTGGCTTGAGGGAGACGATGGGGGGGTGGAGAGGAAGGGTTACTGTTTGAAGGAGTATTCCCTTCAATGAGAATATCAGTCAACTAGATCTCGGGGGTTTTCTTTCTTCTAGGCCGTTAAGCCTCCATTACATCAGATTCTGGCTGGACTGTAATTATTTCCTTTTCCTTCTTAGCACCAGCCTTTTCATCTATCTTCTCGGGGGCCATCGTGACAGTACCTTCACAACAAATTAACTTTGTTGAAAAGTCACAAGATTCACAAAAAACACAAAGAACGCCCACGAGAGCACAAACGTAAGCGGACAGGAGCGGGCAGATACTACCTCTGCGGGTCCATAACACTAACTGAGAGCGAGCGCTAGGGAGGCTGACCTGAGATCCCGTCGTTTTTTCTCCGATCTTGAGGTGAGAAAAAAAACGTTTGTCAATTAAGTCACTGCTAATAAAGCAAGGCACAGTTTTTGAACAACTCAAACACTCATAGAGCAAAGCAAATGTAAACCGAGGTATGACTGTTCATGTGAATTCAATAAATATTTCAAATTAGTCTACATGTAATTGAATAGCTTATTACCATTCGTTTAATTAATGTTATTGCTTCTCCCCTTGACTGCTTCCACTGAGCTCAACTAAGTGAGCTTTGTTTTATCCAATCAGATTTCCCCACTGGGGTCTCTGGTTGAAATGATGCAGCCTCCGCAGTGAAGACCACAGCTGAAATAAATGGGATTATTTTGTTGATTGTCATATTTTTTAACCCATCAGATTTCCAAACTGCCTTTTAGGAGGAGTTCTTTGACAAGTCAGGGCTACCTAGCTAGGCTGGGCGTATTCTAAGGCAGGGGGTGATACGCGGCCGTAGAGAACACGGCCGCGTTATTGGACTAATTTTTAAAGAAAGAAAGGGGGACGGACTCTATAGCTTCAGATGAAAAACAGATTTGTCGAGTCTCATTTTTAAGTATCTTGAACAGCTGTGGATTATTGCTTCCTGTAAATGTTTGCTGATTCTGTTGTTTGAATGAGGTCCAGAATCCGTCTGAAGCATGATGGCAGGTATTTTATGCTAACAGAAACGCTGTTGAAGCCAACTTACATGTAAAGGCAGTTTGTGTTTTCTTTATGGTCGTTTTATGCCGTTGAAACTTTACTACTTCGTTACAGTAGATAAAAGCAGCGTGTGAAACCCACGGCCTTCCACTTATATACTGTATATATAACATGGGTTAACATACAATAATATATAACAAGTATCCCATCAGCTGACAGTTGCCATGATGACACGATTTATCATCAGGATACTGTGCCCTGATCTCCTCTCTGACCCCAGAGTTTCAGTGACATAAGCCCCTTCACCTACAATGGCTGCGTAGGCAAAGGTGAATCCCTTTATCAGCTGAGTGACCTCTCACCCTCCAGTTCAGCCGCCCCCCACCGCCCCCTCTCAACCCTGTGTCCTAGTCACCCCGTTTGGTAATCCCAGGGACAAAGCCTTTGGAACAGATGGCCTGGTGCAACTACAGAGAGATAGAGATAAACACACTGTAGGGAGACCTAAAGTATCCTGGACGGTCCTTCATCCGGTCCTTCATTGTTAGGGGGTCTTCATGTCTGTTTGTCCTGTCAGTGTACAAACAATTATACATGGTTTTTCACATGATGGCAGAGATATAGTTGGGGATACTGACTCTGCTCTCAAGTCTGTCTGTTAAAAACAGCGATATAATCATGAGAGAGTTAACGTAGCACAGCACAAGACTGGAATAAACAACCAGCTTAAGGCTCGGTGTAGATGTTCCAACCAGCATCTCTGACGGCGCATTCACACACACATCAATCATTGTCAGAGAATATTTTACTGGTATTGTCAGGATAAATATCAATGAGATTTGATTTTGTAATTTTCATTCGTCCAACACCGGTCCTGTTTGAACACAATGACACAGCAGAAAAGGGTTCAAAGAACACTGGACCTTTAACGAAGAGCACATGAAGAGAGCGCTGCTCTGAGCGTGAACCGCTGTGTCCACATGGGACAGAGGCAGAGCGAATGATGGGAGCGGGCCGGTAGCCCAGAGGAATGCTGGGAAGGGCCCTGTGCTTGTAGCCTTTGGAATGCCCCGGACCCTCTTACATAAGTCCCTTCACCCTGCAGCTGCCCCGTCAGCCTCACGTTCACAATCAGCAGCCACTCCACTGACACCCGGCCACAGACTCTTGCTTCCTCTCTATACTTGTGAACAGATTTGTGACATGCTGTTATTATGGACTTAAGCAGCATTACAACTCCACAACACTCAGTATGTCAGATTTACCTCTAACCATTATTACTGCTTACAGAGTCTGAGGTTTTTGGAGCTTGCTCCGAAGAAATGAGCCTCAAATATCCTGTTTGAGTAGATCAACATGTGGGGAGCTGAAGGTTCCCTCTGCCGACCTGTGACAACAGGACTGAAATTATCAGCTGATACACAAAATAGGCCGTAGCAAAAGTTCAGTTAGTTAACTGAGATGTTAGCTCTTCTAATCGGCTGCTCACATCTGTCCAGTGCTTCATAGTTAGCGTAGCATCGTACTGCTGTCTAGTTTAAATAAGATTATCTCCGAACCTCTGCTTCTGTCTTTCTACTGTTATGCACAACACTACCCACTACGTGTCACCACCTAATCTTTGCAGATTCAAAAGACTCATCCATCAGTCTCTGCAGGGTCATCAGCCACCAACACCACCCATGAGGCTGTTACCACATATGATCCGAAAGAATAATTTTCCTTTCATCATGCACTTATTATACCAGTTTGAATCAGGGTTTAACTCCCAAGGCAAATCTGATAGGGGCAGGGGGCGTTGTTGAGATTGTTTATTAGCAATATGCAATGAAAAGGTGGCTTAACTCTGTCAAACCTTCATAACTAGTGTAACATTTTATATACACACACACAAGTATATATACGTGTATATATATACACACGTAATAAATAAGGTTTTATTTATTTTTTTAAGTCAAAAATAAAATTCACTCCGACATTGAAAAGATCTTTTAGCAGGTTTCTTTCGGCTATGACTAATCATCTCAATCGGCTCATGAGACAATAAAATCCATTTTAAAATGGGAATAAGGCAAAAGACAGCTTTGGATTTATTAACTGTACCAAACAGCCATACTTTATTAATTTCACAATAACACATTGGACATGTACCGTAGATATATAGTATATCAAAAACACATCAGTTGACATGTCATATCTAAAATTAAAAAAACACTTTTCAATTTGCAAAGAGCTGAAGTCTCAAAGACATAGAATAAAAGTGACCGAACATTACAAATGAAGGAACGCGTCAAAATACATTTCCCAGCACATACTTCTATATTGCATACACATTTATTGGGAGTGGAAATCTGTAACACATCAACGGGTCACCTTTAAACCATGTATGTGGTGAAAATCCTGAAAAATGTCAAAGGCCACCATACGGACTTGAATACAGCAAAAAAACAAAAAACAGCCTGCTCTCTGTCCAAAGCAGAGGACAGAGAATCTGTTAGAAGAGTCATTCCCTACATAATGACGAGGAAAATTGGGAGATACCAGTAGGAACTGGTAAGCAGCAACTACAGCTGTAAGTGGAACTTCTAAAAGTCGAACACAGCGGAAAGTCCTGGAGGTATAGAAACTCCCTCAGCGTGACTAGGTGCCCAACACATTCATGAGTATTTTTAACTAAAAATCAAACCATGAAAGACCTTTCCAGTACAGATTCCAACAAAATAGACATTTCACAACGGCATTCAGTGCTTATTTCATCACAGACCCCATCCTTTACCTTGCAAGTCATCAAATGTGTAAGCAAACAATAACGTGACTGCACCATTGCAAGTTCCATTACACCATCTACTCCACTCAGTGCTCAACCGCAGCAGTTTTTTTGTATTTAAAAAGGCAAAGTGAAGGAGGTGTTGATAGGGCTACTGTATCCACAATTAAAACCGAGCCAAGGCCAGAGAGAAGTCTTGAGAAACAGAATCATTATAAACATCACATTTGAAAAACCAACCTACAGCATAGATGGACCATAGAAAGACATGATGGGAAAATTGCAAAAATGTCATCAAAACAGCACCTACAAAGAGAAATAGATCATTTCTAATAACTTAAATACTTAAATTAGTATGCTATACAATATCATTCCATTTGGGGCTAGAGGGTAAGAAAATAATTTGCTTAAAGCCTACACAAAATAAACAGAAAAGAGTAGACTTTATGCAAAAAGGTCCATAGGCTGACTTGCATGTGTTGTGTAAGTCCTTTAGGAATAGAGGAGTCTCAGATCCCTTCAGTCCTGCAGTGAGAAGCTTTGGCACAGAGACACCATGGGACGAGATGATGCATCACAACACGGTGTTAATGAGGGACACTCATGCAGGCCCCACTCCAGTCCTGGAGGAGAAAAGGTCAGTGAACCCCGACATGCATTGCCACCATACTGCCAGGGCAACAGACAAGAAGAGAATCAAGGACTTCATCCCTCACAGGAGACACTGTGAGGGATGAAGGTGGGAATGGGTGTACTGAGATGAAAAGAAATGTCTACGAGGCATGAGCAGAGAGGTTGGACTTTTCAGCCACGACCGGGAGCAATGACAAAGAAAAAGTCTATGGAGAAGATTTCCAGCGGTCAAAAAGATAACAGCGTGCAGAACCACAATTTAAGCTGGATGGAGTTGGTCTCCAGCATCTCCTCCGTTTCTCTCCATCCTCTCAGACTCACAGAGAGGACTCAACCTCTTTTGTGATGGTAACTGTTGGCTGAGGGTTCACCCGAATGTCTGCCACCTGCTCTGCGGTCTCGGAGATCACCTCCAGGGTTGAGGCAGTGGCAGCGTTGCAGTCATCGATGACCTTCTTATCAGAACCCACGTTAACTTTGTCTCCTGATCCGCAGCAGAGTTTGGGAGCACACTGAGTCCGGCAGGAAAGCTCACAGAGGGAGTCTCGAGACTCTGAGTTGAATGTGACGAACTCTGGCTGGATGGTGGTGGCGTGGATCCCTTCGTCGTGGAAGAAGTCCTTGATGCGCTTGGCCACCTCCATGTAAGACGTTGGATCGTGGCACTTGATGTGCGCCGTGGCGATGATCCGGCTTCCTGCCAGCTGCCAGATATGCAGCTCGTGGATGGCCAGGACGCCATCCAGACTTAGCAACCGCTCGTTGAGCCTGTGCATGTTGATCTGCTTGGGCACGGTCTGCAGCAGGATGAGAGCCGACTCTTTCAGCAGCGGGTATGTGGTGTAGAGCAGGATGCCCACCATGATGATGCAGAGCGTGGGATCCAGGTAAAGAACCCAGCAGGGGCCGGCAGACAAGGGGATATCTTCCGAGAGGCTGATCAGCGTGTGATTGACATGCTGGTGATCTGTTGAGTGGCTGTTGATGCACGGGTTCACGCACAGCTCCCCTTCTACACAGGGCTGCCACACAAAGTTGAATATTAAACTATTGACCACCACGATGACAGATCCCAGGGCATCACCAAGAACGTGCAGGAAGACCCCGCGCATGTTGAGCTGAGACGACGAGTCTTCATGATCCATGTCCTCAAAGTGGGTGTTGCCATTCATCTGTACCTCTGTGCCGTCTTTACAGATGATCTCTGTAGACAAAGACAAGGAGGTTAGCTTAAGGAAGCACCAGAGTTCAAAGTTTAGTAGTTGATACAAGTGGGCCATTCAATGTATTGCAAGAAACTGTTCTAAATTGTGCATCTAATTTTAGGAAGACTGCCAACATGTGAAAAACAAAATACGCATTAAATCAAAAAAAGATACATGCAATCAGAAAACCAACTGTCCAACCAATAAGGAGTACTGGCTCATTGATTGTCATAAAATCATGTTCAGAGTCTGAGGTCTACAACAATACTTATACATTTTCATTTTCACACCTTTTTTCTCCCACAACTCATGATAACGTGGTATTATACCACGTTATGCAGCGCAGCAGAAATAGAGTGACAGTTAGAGCAGGAGAGAGAATTTATAAAGGGAAACATTGTGCGGGAACTTGAGACAAATCGACCCTAAAAGAAAACCCTGCTGATGTTGGTGTGGAACATATTAATCCCACTATCCCCACTGCACATGCCCTGAAAAAGGTTTGTTTTCTGTGGTGAAACATTTTTTGTATTGCACATTAAAACCGGCATGCCAGTGTAAAGCCGTAATACATACGAGGGAATACTTATTACTTTACACGACACAAAAACCGGAACATTTGCAAAACCTTGTTGATTACTTTTGGATTTGACTCCGCAGTCATACCTCCAAGAAACCCGTTTACCCCAGAAGTCATACATTCCTGCATCAAAATTAATTTAAAAAAAAAATCTTTTTTAAACTATTCCTGAGGGCTTGGGAAAAGATGTCCATTCAAGACGGTACATTTCATGAATTCCTGACAGTTTACTGTAGTTTAAAGCCATCGCATGCCGACCACATTAAGTAACCTGAAAAGGTCGTCGTCAACTGAGAATAAAAGCACAGGAACAAGTCAAGATTAAAGATTGTGTTCCTGACTGGAGACTTTGAAGGGAAATACAAATCAACTCGCCACAGTCACAAAGCAATGTTAAGAAATAAAAACATTCTTAAGAATAAATACATGATGTATTCCCTACATTTTCTGGGTCTCAATATATCAATATATTGAAATTTCAGTACTATTCAGTACTATGTACTATTTATGATTCTCCCCACTGAAGATGGCAGCTCCCACTCATGGGCTTGCATATGATTGAACTTAAACACCAACAAAAATGACCGGGTCATTCAAAGTGTGGGAGTTATTTAAACAGATCTAAGATGGTACTCTCCATGCTTTGTAAAATGAGGTAGACTTTACGGCTAGACTTAAGTGTCGTTTCAGGAGGAACTAACTAGACCCACTACTTCAGATGGTGGCTGGTATAGCGACACGATTTTCCAGTTCAGGTTTTAAGCAGTTAATGTACATCTAGAGGACAGAGTAGGTGTAAGCAACCTTATACGGTAAAGATAATCCAGCTTCTCATAACCATTTGTCTTAAAGTCAACATTGAGTCTCAATCAGACTAAACGGCAACATAAAGAAATTTTTTGAAAAGCTTTTTGAGTAAAAATAGATAAATTGTAAAAGTTGTCTAAAAAATAAATAATGTCTATCTAGATATATCTAGACATATATATCTATATAGATATATATTTATATAAAGATATCTATATATAGATGTATCTCTATAGAGAGATAAATATATCCATCTCTACGTAGATGTATATCTTTATATCTATATATATTTGAATTGAAATATGATCAATAAAAAATGATTTATTGCAATACAAAAATTCCCTGTAGTACCCAACCATCCAGAGAAGATTAATCAGGTAAAAAAAACATTTATACTGCAAGAAATGTCTCGTCATAGTTGTGTTATCACAGGACAAAACCACAAATTCCATTCCAAACCTTAAACGTCACCTCAATGCAAAATGACTGAGGTATAAAGGGCAGAAAAACCTCGGCTGGGAATCTCTCTCGTCGATCACACAAACATCAATCAACTCCTAACAGATGCACAAACACCACCAGGAACAGTAGCTGAGAGAGAACTGCTCCTTTGAGAAAGTTCAACCAGTAAAACATATGTGAGCTCATTCTGGTGTGAAAACAAGTCTGTAAAGGATTTCGGCCTGCAGTGAGGAGATTATTAGAAGATACTATTAATATCTGTCAGCTGATAAACGGTTGCATCATTTGGGGTCAAAGCACCTACCATCAGCAGCGTGAAACAAATCGCCAGAGCTGTGCATTATCACTTGACACGTGTTTAAGCTGCGAGAACAAAGAAGATTTACTCAGACATGGGCTCCGTTAAGCTGAATTATTGGTGTTTGGTTTCTTTTGGGGAATGCCGTAGCCGTTGCCGTGGGAGACGTTTCGCTCGTGTGACTGAAGCAGTGCTGTATAAGTGCTTGGAGATACAAACAGGGGCAGTCATGCTGTATTATATCAGAAAAATCCCAGCATGTGGGATCCTAAATGCGGCATATACTTAACCGTTATTCATATCCTAAATATTCAATTAGTAGTCGCAGCCACCGGAAACTGACCTGTGGAACGACACCTGAGCAATGGCTACCAACTTCCATGCCGGGATGCCGTTAGGGCCATTCATCAGTGACTTAATGGTCTGGCCGGGGCTGTCGACTTCTACGTTACACTGACGTAAGACCCAGTAACAGCATCAGAGCAAAGGAGGGAGGGATTAGGCCCCCCATTTATTGAGACTGCCAAAGCCTAACAACAGTGGGGGAGGCATGGTCTGTAGTATCGGTATAACCCTACAGGGAGAGAGCAGGATAAAGCTTTTGGGGCTGGTCCACTACATTATTGCAGCTGAGAGGAACTCTAACTGTTGCTTGACAACAGCAAACAGAGGGATGAGGGATTACCTTTTACTAACTTGACGACAGGACAGTACGGAATTCATCACAGAATAAAGACCCTGTCAGGGACTTTGATAGATGGGGCAACATTTGGAAACAAGATGTTTCATAAAAAGCTTTACACACCCCACTGATGAATCAGCAGATAGTGATCCATCTTGGTATGTGTGAAACTTATCGCTATTAGTCCATTTTTCAAATCATAAAATCCTGTACTATCAAATATGTGATGACACAAATGTCGGCATGGTAGAATATACTCTTTTATCATAAGGCATGATGTCATCATAGTTCAATGAAGCTATGGTTATGTACTCTTATTCAATCTGGACTAGAGGCAGTTGAGGGATATGCAGGGGTTCACAGTCAAGAAATTTTAGCTGACAATTAATGCTGTAAAAATAATTGCAGTTAATGTTTTAATTGTAATAGTTGTATCTTTTCATGATTCAGCAAATGTTATGAAACCAGAATAGATTCTTGGAACCAGGATTTTTAACCTCTACTTAGGTCTGTCATTATCGTTGATTTTAAGCTGTGGTTGTTGTAACATACACAGATGTAAACTTTAATAGTCTTTTTTAGTCTAACTTTAATAGTCTTTTTTAGTCTTAGACATGCTCTACCTTTGTAGAGCATGAACTGAGTCTTGGATAAAGCTTTACCTTTGTAGAGCATGTCTAATAATACAAATAGGGAGACACAAAACAATAAGAATAAGTGCCATCTATTAGTTCGGTTCCATTAGAACTTCATGGATGGCTTCATGGATGGCTAATCGCCTGGATGGACCAGCGGCTGTGGTAACTCTGGCAAACATGGTGAGGTTGGTGAATCTAAAGAGTTGAATAAAACTATTCACATCAGTCTGGTGTTGGGTTTCACGATAAAATGATCCATGTTGTTCGCATTACAAGGAGCTCATTAAAAGGTTATGCAGTAGGAGGCGCAAAAGGTTATTTCAATTCTCAACTCGAGAGATGGTGACGTCAAACGGTAGAAAACTGCCGTAAGTACACGTAGTGATGAGATGTTATGTCGTGTTTCCATCTTTTTGTTAAATACAGAATCACTGAAATCATTATAATTTTAATGCAAAATATTTGTAATCAGTCAATTATGTAATAATTGCCGGAGGCTTATTTTTGCCAGATTGCTGCTAATTTGACAAATAGCCCCTTCTACAATACCACGTTCTCCTTAAGCTCATTCAAAAACTATGCCGTTTAGAGATACCAAAAGTTAATTTTCCAGTAACATTTCTTCTTTCGTAGCTAAATTAAACAACCAGATGCCAAGAACGAGTGGAAGCCTGACATCAAATGATGGACAACAATGTAAAAATAGAAATTAAAAATTACACTTTTGTTTCATCTGTCTGTTTCTGCGCAGTTGAATGAAGAAGAGGCACTTTACAATTCATCTCGGCTTCTGATCACTATGTCAAGACTATTTTTAATGTGTTATTTATTGAACTGCACTGGGTTTTTTTTGGTCATCCAATGTGGTTTTAAGATTACTGTAATATGATTTTTATGTAATAAGTTCATAAAAAGTGACAATAGTTGGGTTTACATAGACAGCCTAATTCCGAATAGATCCGGAAAAGACGCCTAATTGGAAAGAAAATGCTGCATGTAAACACCCCTTTCCAAGTCAATATCCGAATGAGATTTTCTTTCTCTGCAAGGAGGTAGTCTAAGTCCTTTCGGAAAGTCTTTCCGATAGCCAGTCACTGCATGTAAACAGTTTCGGAAAGCTCTCTGTTTGAGTTGTCTCTGCGCATGCCCAGCGTTCTGACATAATGCTCTGGCAGAGTTTTTTTAAGCGCATGCACAGCGCCACGACAAAACAGTGCTGGTGTCCATCAGAGGGTCATTTACTCGTTGCAACTTTGACAGAGTTTAACACAGTTGGACGATTAAATGGACCGAAAGTCGTATTCTTCTTCTGGACGCTTGTTGGCACCTGGCTCATCGTAGCATTATGGACACCTTATGAACTGGAGTTTGGATAATCTGCGAATGCCAGGAAGCTGTTTCCGATTAGATGAGTCGATGCATGTAAACAGCGGGTCGGAAAAAATCACAGGTCATGTAAACAAGCGATGGACATTGCAATTCTGTAAGGTTTAATTCAGAAAGGAGAAAAGTGTTCCATGTAAACCAACCTAATGAAGAGAATCTGAATCTGATTTGAAGATTGTTCCATCAATTATCAAGAGTTGGGATTAACTAAAAAAAAAATATATATATATATATCTACCTGCACCATATGAGTGCTCACAAAAGGTTTATATCATGGCTGGTCCATTTTGCAGAGAGACTTGGAAGTAAGCGAGCTACGTTTGACTGTATCGAGTGTTAACTTTACAGCTTTGACAGCTGTGAACCTCTTATTATTCCTTTCCTATTAGCCACAAACTGCACTTTCAACTTTATGACTAATTATGATTTTTATTATTACAACGCGCCGTGTCAGCATGGCAACTCAGATGTTCCGGCACTTCTCACAGGCACAGTGAGAAAAGAAGGCACTGACGTCCCCCCCCAGCAAATTAATGAATGTCCATTCCTATTCGGCAAACACTCGTTATTCTTTACCTATGTGATATTGCCCACTGTACTGGGGGCCAAAGTGAGAATCATGGGGAAATCACAGGAAATTGGATCTGTTAACAGAAGCATTTGTGGGGTGGGGGCATGATGGGGGGCTTCTTTGACTTGGCCCCTTCATTATCTAGTATCACCACTTGGGACTTGGTCTTTAAACATGCAGCGAGATTAGTTTTTTGGATGCTGGATTAAAAGTGTTATGACAATTCATTATTTTGTAAAAAAAAACAAAAATAACAGTAAACAAAAAAGATTTAATTTAAGGGTTTTTACCATTTTTGGGTCTCCCTTCGCCGGGACTGTTGTGATTCCCAACTAAGTTGTTGGTCTCCTCTCCTGAAGACGAATTCCCAGCGTTCTGGGACCTGCCCGATTTCACTTTCTTGCCATTACTTCCATGGGAATGACCTCCGTGGGAGTGACCGTGGCCTCCACCTGCCTGTCCATGGAACAAGCAGAGTCCAAGAAGATTGACCACGAGCCCTGCGAAACCAACCCCGGCGACCATTATCGGGTTCTCAATCACGTTGGGCTCCGTAAAGCGTTCGATAGCCTCCAGGACGATGGTGAAGCAGAGGGCCGTCAGGAAGACAGCATTGACCAGAGCCCCCATCACCTCCGCCCGGATCCAGCCGAACGTGTTTTTATCGGTGGAGTGGGTTTTCTCGGCAAACCTAACGGCGACCAGAGCCACCACAAGCGCGATGACGTCCGAAAGCATATGAAAGGAGTCCGACAGCATGGACAGGGATGCGGTCATCCTGCTGACCACCACCTCCACTACGAAAAACCCGAAAGTCAGTGACAGCATGCATAGCAGCCGCGCACGGTTCGGCTCACAGGCCATTTTCTTTTCCTATAGTCCTTCCACAAATATAAATTTCACGTAAATAGCTAGCTTATTCCGAGTTAATGAATTCGATAAGCTAGCTGGCTCCGGTTTAAACAATACGACCGAGGCTAACGGCGTTTTTACTCATTGAGGTTTCCCTACTGATAGAAGCAGCATCTGGCAAAATATGAAGAAACCAACGGGTGAAAATTGAACAAGGATACGATTCTAATTCACGTAAAAGTACTCCGTAACCGTCGACAGCATATTCCAGAAACGTTTGCCGACGAGCTTCGGTTTGCAGACGGTTGAAACTTTGCACCCGAGCCGGCAAAGTTTCCACACGGAACAAGACATCCTGAGGACGCGCCCCTGAACAATTCCTATTGGTAAATTAAGTAAATGCTTTAATATAATTGGCTGATTTCTGCAACTCTCGTTAGTAGGCGGAGCAAAGAAGCCAGACAACGGTGGTTGCTACACACGCTACCAACAACTGTAATCTCGCGATGACATCCTCAACCAACCTGTATCCGGTAAAAAAAACAAAAACTAATCTGCTTGTATTTAATAAAATAATATCATTTAAGTTTCGATGTAAGTAAGTATTTCATGAATGATTATGGTATTAATAATGAAAAAAATGAAATAACA
The DNA here is from genome assembly GCA_037951165.1 of Lophius americanus. Classification (NCBI taxonomy): domain Eukaryota; kingdom Metazoa; phylum Chordata; class Actinopteri; order Lophiiformes; family Lophiidae; genus Lophius; species Lophius americanus. Next base: position 4,233,685 of record JBBDHG010000026.1, on the reverse strand, counting down.
AAGATACGATAGATAAAACGGAAACCATTTTACAGATGATCATCAGAATAGCAGGGATCATTTTCTCACAATAGCATATGACAGTGGGAGGGATATTTAATGTATGAATGAACATTGTTTTGTCCTTAATTTGATGTGTTGGAACCTGGAAAGATTACGAAAATAAGGATCTGAGGGATTTTTTAAAACGGAATTTTCATTGGACTTTTTGCAAAGCAGATACAGGGGAAATACACATGTAAAAGGACGTCAGCATAAGTTGTATTTTGTACTTGGAAATTAATCTGTTCATCTCACGGTTTTAAAGTCAATCGTCTCAAAAGTTCTGTTTTATTACAGGCCATGCCTGTTAAACCTGATTTCACCCTTTAAGCATTTGTCCCAAGAATTCAAAAAAGCGGTCTGGTAAAATCAAAATGGCTCATGTTTTAAGGCTTGTTATAAATAAATCTTCAAAGAGATGAGACTTGTATACAGTATTCAGCCACTGGTTCAGAGTGGGCGCTTTAACAGAGATCCACATGGCGAGAATGCTGTTTCGACCATCAAACAACAGAAAATGCAAAAGGTCTATCTAACTATCCATCTTGTTCAGAGAATCCTCTGGGAGTTTATCATTTAGTCCCAACAAGAAATCCTCACTGTGAGGATTTAAGTGCACTTAAAGATTTTGAGAATCTGAGGGAATTTCGTAAGGGCCAAATTGTGATGGTTAGATGACAGGGTCAGAGCATCTCCACACCTACAGATCTATTTGGGTGTTCTCGGTCTCGGTTCTTGTTGATATGATGGCTAATCAGAATTTATGTGTCTTTTATCCCAAACTGACCATGCTCGCATCTTTCATAAAAAAAAAAACATTCAAAAAATTCAACCATGGATGATCACAGCAATGACAGATGAGAGACATATGTTTACAAATGTAATAAATGAATGGAGTAAAACTTCAACCACATCATATTTTTGAGCCTTCCTTCCCTCAGCCTGAGCCAACGACAGTCACCACAGTAAACCTGCCAGAAAAGAATGCTTGCATTGATTCTTTTTTTCATTTTTGATAATGATCCGGCACACCCATTACTTTTTTTTGTTGTTTATCAGCGTGCTTGTTAAAAATATAAGGTCATAGTATGGATCTGTTAGCGCTGATGTCAGATATGAATGAGTCACAAAGATGGAAATGAGCGGTAGAAGCAAAAAGAAATCCAAGTTGTGTCACATTTTCAGGATTTTTTCCTGACCTTTATTTGGAATGCTTAAGTAAAAAAAAAAAAAAAGGTTTCTAAAGGACTTACGGCAAATGTAATTACATCTTTGTCAAGACAAATTTGCTATTTGGGCTTATCTTTCATTGTTGTCTATCTAATCAATCATCTGTGAGCTGAAAGCCTCATCAACGAAACCATGATACAGCTATCACGCTGCATCATATCTCTTCCCTCCTGTTAATCAAAGTAGAAACGAATTCCAGGCCTGAAGACTTATTACTGTGTGGCCTTTAATCAAACAGCAGGAGTCTTTCAATGCAGATGCCAGCAGACTTTTCATGGGGAAATGATGACACCTTGTGGGAGCAGTTTGTCTTGATCACACACTGTGGTCCACTCAACGCTAAACCCCTTCCATTGAGAGTTGATGACATTATGTGTGCATGTTTTTGTGATATCTCAGAGTAAAAGATAACATAAGATAATAACATCTTATGTTTAGATGGATCCCGACCCAAGAAAGAGTTTACCACATTATGAAGCAGATCTATCAGCCGATGTGGATTCTGGGTCTCTTTTGTCCCCTTGTCAGTGCTACCGTTTAAAAATAAGGGATCAGCAGATAATCCTGAAAATTATACAGACAATACTTTACTCAGTTGTGTTGGTAAACTTTTCACTCCTAAAATCAACAAGAGATTAACTACGTATATAGAGCCTGCAGGAATCCTTGGAGAAGAGCAAGCCGGATGTAGAAACGGCTTTTCTACCTTATATCATATATATTTGCTTTGCATTCATTGGTTGAATAGTATCTTTACCTTTGTCTTTATCTCATCAATTATAAAGGGAAGGACAATAAATGTCATTTATAACATCTACAAGAATGCCAAATCCCGTTTTAGAGGAGTTTCATTATTTGCTTTTATGTTCTTTCTTTACTAAAGTTATGAAGGTTATGTTTCGAAGATATTATAGAGTATGTCCTACTATAAATACATTTCAAAAGTTAATGTGTAACAGAGATGCAAGAGATTTGTTTGATTTGGTCAAATTTATTTAGGAAATTATAAGAGTTTTCTTTTATTTCCAAATGACATTGTGAATGTGCCTTAAGTTTGAGTCTCTATGTTTGGCCTGAGCAGTTGGTTGCTTCCTGATCTGAGTTGTTGTTTTTCTGTTCCTTGTGCCTAAGAGATGGGACGAAAAATGAAAAAATATCATACCTTGAGACAGGGTCTGTTCTAACATTTGCCAGTATCATAAACAATAATAGTGGAGCGATCAAGTAGATGACATAATGCAGTTTGAGTCATTCAAATGTATATTCCATGCGTACGTACGTGAAATGTACCTTCTGTCTGCTGGTGCAGTAAATTAAGTTAAACTGGGTTGTTGATTTTATTTTTCGATCTGTGTATGTGTGGTCTAGAAATCCATTTGTCATGTATCATATACTTTATACATATCCTTTATTTACAGTCTCTATAAAGAGCACTGCAGTCTGTCATATATCATCCCCCAACCCCCTATAATAACAATAATAATAATAATAATGTAACCTTTATTAATCAGGTTCTGTCAAACACAGTCCAACATGAAGATGGAATTATTTCTGTGTATTTGACCCATTCTTCATATGTTCACAGATCCTGACTCAACTAAGGTTGTTCAAATATACATGTAACTCATTATAACCCACATTATCATATTTACATCCAGTCATTCTAAGTTATGGGGTCACCTCAAGATCATGTCTTCGGAGTTTGTCAGTGTAGGACCAACAAGGTAGAACCGTAGAATGTGTTTGGTCGGCTCAGGTCCAGGTTTGCTGCCCTGAGGGAGCTTATCGATAAAAATGATGAAGGACCCTTGTGATATTTATGCGTATTGTGTAATTCACAATAATTATGAGGCCAGTGGGGACACTGTGGAGAAACGCTGTGTGTCGGGACCCACAGTGTTTCTGCCAAGTTCTCCAACCCTTAATACTAGGACCGCCTCAAATGATTATTTTCTTTAAATAATTCGATCTATAAAATATAAACTGATGGAAAATGTCCTTTCCTTTTGACAAATGTTATCTTTTATCCAAAACCTCAGAAACTAACAAACAAACAAAAAAAACATCATTTACATAAATGTAAATGATGTGTAAACATCATTTACAACCATCAGCCATAACATTATAACCTCTTACTGATTATAATGCTAGGGCTGATTGAAAAAAATTGTAAATTTGAATTACTTTAACATTGGTAGAGATAAACAAATGTGTGGAAATTCCTGCAGTCAGTTGTTAGTAATTGTTTTTATTGGAGGCAACATATAAGTTGTTTCAAACATCTATGTGCATAATGGCAAACATTCGCTGCATTCACATACATAAATGTAAAATACAAATGAGATGCCTTCTGTAAGATTACAGAACAGATCATATGACACACCACACCAGACTAGAAGTGTCACATGGTAGAGTCAGCATCCTAGCGGCACAGCAGACGTTGGAAGTAACTTCAGATCATTATTGAGTTACACTGGTCTAATAAATTGACTCTATTGTGGTGTGCATGAACCTGTGATGAGGTGGGGGATAAATACATATATTTGTTTCCATTACTGCTGCTACCATGTGAACACGCAGCACAAGGCTGCAGCATGATGTGGATTAATCATTACTTGTACAAATGAGAAAGTATAGTGACAGCTAAATTATGTTTTGATGAACTGTGATCTTACATGTTAAACACATATGAAATCCAACGCTGTTTAGGTTTATGTCAAAACACATTTTAACGATGTTTTTAATGCTGTTTGTGACGGATAAGCATTACTTGTTGTGTCTGCGCACCCATACAATACATTCTCCAAGAAGTCATATTTGAAGGTTCCTTTCAGAGACACCTCATTCATTGAGTGTAAAGGTTGCCCACAGAAGAGCTACTGTAGCACTAACGGCTGAAAACGTTAATGCTGGTTTTGATAGAAAGGTGTCAGAATCACAGCATGCTGTTTATAGGGTTGCGTACCTGCAGACCGGTCAAAGTTCCCATACTGACCTCGCCAACAGTACGCACTTCAGCCTCAGACCCTGACAATGGAACAATGGAAGAAGGGGGCCTAGTTTGATAAATAACATTATCTGGGGAGGAGCATTAGAGGGTCTCCAGTTTAAAATTTTTTGGAGATCACCTAACCGAGGTCCTGACCTGGACCTGGCTCAGTGGATCGTCGGCTCTCCCCTCCCACACCTGAGTGACATCTACTCGAGCCGTCAACATCCACAGAGACCCTTCACACCCCGGAGACTCTTTGTTCACCATTCTCCCAACAGGCAGACTGAGAATCATGTGAGCAAGAACCAACAGAGAAAAACCTGTTTTTACACATGAGCTGTGGATTACTCCCCCACATGGACATGTGCCAGATACACATGCTGCTCTCCCCACCCAGTGCTCGTAATTTTGTTTTTTCTATCAGGCCTTTTACGACTCTTTATTTTTTTTATTGTCTATTTATTACATATCGAGACATGTATGATTGCTGCTAATGGAGACGGTGATGCCAATCGAAGTGTCCGACATTTAGTCAATCTATTCTTTGCATTGCATCATGGGTACGGCTCTGTGTGACGCTTCCAGCAGTGCTCTGCTGTGGTTCTGCAATTCAAGAGGATGTTCCTTAGTGATGTAGTGCCAACCTAAACACCGCTCCAGACAAAGTACCCCTCTCCACACAAACTGAATTACCCAATGGCAATAGCCTCTTCCAGCAGGATAACACTCATGCCACGCTGCAGTAATGGTTCAAAAATGCTTTAAGGAACACGACAAAGACGTAGGCCTCCAAATTCACCAGATCTCTATTTCAGCATCTGTGGCATGTGCTGGACAAAACAAGTCCAATCCTCCACTGGAAGCCCTTCCTTATATGCTTTGATGGGTCGTAGCCATTTGGGAGGCACAAGGTGGACCTGTAATATTAGGTAGGGGGCTCTAATGTTACAGCTGGCATGTTATCCAAAAATCACACACTGGAGAAGCTTTTTGTGAGCTTTCTGAGTAAAGTGATTCATTCTAGTTGAGAAGTTGGATCGATAAGATTGATGGAGGCTAGCAGCCATCAGCCCCTGTGGGAACCAGGTCTCGCCTCCTCGCTGATAATTAATCAGCCGATCTGATTAACATTTCTACTTCTACTTGAAACACATTCAGTGCAGCTAATTAGATGTGGTTATTGATAGTTGTGAAATGAGCTGCAATCTTTCTCCTTTTCTTTAAATAATGTCACTATTTCCTCTGGTACAATTTTAACGAGAAAAACAACCGATATTATTTTAAACATGCAACTAGTCCACTCTAATGTTCTTCGGCGCAAACATCAGTAATTTCCTAACTCATCTAAATAATAAACATGATCCGTTATAAAATCTACTTCACGTTAGGGATTTTATGTCATTTTTGATTCATCATCGTAAGATGCAAAGATAAATGACCACACTAGTTTTCAACTGAATTGATCCATCACTAGACCACTTATGGAAAATCTTGTATGATGTCACGCCACGTCACCAAAATCTATTCATGTCCGGGGTTTGCCAAACAAGACCTCTGAGTTGAATGTCATGCAAATCGATCCATTCGTTTTTAATAAATCTTTCCGACATACAGACAGAAAAAAGGTAAAAACAAAAATTAAAAATTGCAATGAATGGGATAACAGTCGTTGCACATGACTCAAAGGATCTCTCAGCCTCCTCTGACTCACACCCCCGGATGAGTGGGAGTCTGGGCCGGTGTGTCAGTCTACCTCTGGAAAGGTCATTCCTTCAAAGAGCAGGAGGAGCGGGGTCAGGGTGGAGGATAGAGGCGGCTGGGGTCCTGAGGCTGCTCTGATGTCAGCAGGCCTGTTAAAGGGTTGGTTGAATGAGTGAGTTCAGAACTGAAGAAGCCTCTCGGATGAGAGATGAAACGCCTTCAAGCAAAAACAGAAGCCCAGTTGCTTCTGATTCGAACCAGATGGACATTTTTTTTCTTCACAATCCTCGGATAAAGGCAGCCTGCTTTGTCTGAATGTAGTAAAATCCATCGACCAGCAACTCGAGGATACATAATCTCTCACGAGGTGTTTCTGATTAGAAACATGTGATTCCTGGCATCAGTGAGGGTCCAACCGGCCATCGCCATCTCCTCACTCTGGTGACAGCAGAGACCGGCGTGCCTGTGGCTGCTAAAGTGACTTTCAAGCCTGGCCCTCTTCTTCACGGCGCTCGCTGACTCAAGGGACGCCACAACCTCTTCAGCACCAATGGGGGAGCAGGCATCAAAGCATGACATTGAGGAACTCAGGGGGCACCAGCAGTGAAATGGCTCATTGCAGGTGTCGGTGGAGGAGCTTCTGCAGAGAGCAGTACGTTCCTCTGGGGACTCATCGGTTGGTGTGTGATTTTGGTGACCTTGTACAGAGTTTTAGTCGCACAGAGGGGTTGTGCCCTCCCTTAGGGGTCCACACCGAGCAGCAGCTAACCCGACTGCAGACCATAAGTCCTTTGGTGTGTTGGTGGAGTGTTGTGCATTCTAATCCTTTTTTCCAGCTCACCTCCCGCTGTTTGCAGCTTGAAGCATGTGGCTTTGCTGCAGACCCTCCACAGATGATTCCAGCTGCTGTGGAAATGGACCTGACAAGTTGGCGGGCTCTGTCTCCGTTTTTCCTGTGAGGTTTGGAGCAGATAAAGCAGGTGACATTTTATATTCTTTCATAGCAGACAGAGGGGTTGTTAACTAACATATCATACCAGCTATTATAGAGTTGGAATCAACCCCGATTACATTTTAGGTTCATTGGAAAAAAATACTATTTCCGAGATGTTTCCACAAGCCAAATCACACAAAAACCATTAAGAATCGTAATATAACCCCAAACCTTACTCTTGTGGTCTACTGATGTCTCAAAAGCATTCCATAGATTTTTAAAAAATTATTTACAGGATCAAAACACTTTAAATCTAAAACTTACATTTTGTTTACTCAGGTCGTTTTGTTTTGAAAATCTGACAGTATTACATAAAATTAAAAAACAGAATAAACCAGGATGGGGGTTTCACAGCAATGTTTGTTTTGTTCCTAAACCATGCTCAAAGACAGGCATCACACTGTTTGGATCTTAACGTTTTATTCCAGCACAAGTCGTCTGTTGTAAAATGGCTGTATAGCTAGGAATTCAAGGAGAAGTACAAAATGGAAAAAATTACAGACAGTTCTAGTATAATTTGCTTAAATCCCTATTGTGTTTTATTTCCTAAAATCCACATCCAGGAAAACAAAACGGCCCTGCCTTCTTTGGAAACATAGTCAGAAAAAAAAAAAAAAAAAAGGGGGTGAAAAAAATAAAATTAGGAAATTTCACGTCGCCGTCACAACGGAGGGGAATCTGAGAGGGCCACTGGATGAATCATGTTAACAGTCTGAATGTTTTTTTTTTACCTACCCAGTCAGGTAGCCCTTTTGTCATTTCACACAGCTTCTACCAACAGAGACACACAGGATGGAAACAACTAAAAGAAATCCAACATAAATGCATTTGTTTCCGACATCTTCTATAGCAGGCAAAGAAAAGGACACGCGCACATTCCAGAGAGAACAGCTGGATCAATGCGGCCCTGAAAGATTTCCCCTCGTGAGTGAAGTGTTCCCTCCCTCCTCACAGTGGAAGAGGAGGGGCAAGGAAACAGGGATTGTTGTCTACCAAGACATTAGGTCGGGCTTGATCGTCCAGAATGTTGACTAAGTCTTCACAAAATGTTCACAGGGGATTTAAAAGGGAGTTATTGGTAATTTATTTTTTTGGGCCCACTCTGAGAAATCCTTTTCTCGATTTTTAAAATTAGTTATACGTCTTATATATACGGCAGATTTTGTGACAACATTTAATATTTGATAATGTCCACCGTCCAATGTTTTAGAGTTTAGATGAAAAATGTTCAGCCATTTTTAACCAACAGAATGAAATGTATTCACGCTGTTTCCACGAGGAGGCCAGACTACTTTAAATCTCCTCAGAAAGTCTTTAAAGAAACTGCAACTGATTCTGAAAATTCTGCAGTTAGAGCCCAGATCAAGAACAGAGAAACCAGCACTGCTGTTTAGTTGAACTGTAATGACAAGTTATAAAAGTTACTCTGCCACGTATTGGCCTGGTGTGCACACTTCTCGTCGTCGTATCAAGAATGCAAAACTCCTCAAAAAACATATCCGTTGTCATGAAAACTGGGTTTTGGTACGTCTACCGCAGTACTTGAAACACAACTAAAGATCAAAGCCAGAGTGGTAGAAAAATATTAAATGATGAAACAGGATAGAAGGATCCTCCTGCCACACCTCCGATTTTGGAAACTCGTCAAGCAGCAGATCTAATGTTAAAGTAGACAACACCCTTTTCAGGAGTTCGAAAAAAAAGAAAGGATTAAATGAATAAATAAAGGGCAACATTAAGAAATGAAAATCCTTTGCTTTCATCTTAAAAAAGAAAAACATTCATCATACGATAAAATTTTCTGAAATCTTCAAGGACCGAAAGAGAAATGCAATTTTGAAGAATGAAAAGTCTTCCTCTGCTTTTGTTATGTACAATATTTAAACAAACCGTGACATGAGGACGACAGCTTTTGTAAATTTAAAATCAAAATTCAAACACCGCCTCACTCTGACGTCACAGAGTAACACGACATGAACTATATATATAAAAAATGGGGGGGATAAGATGACCACACACACACTCACTTAGGCAGGTTATGCTGTAAATTTACAGTAATGACACCTACAGGTTTGTTGGCCAAAATCTGTATTTTAGAATGCTCAACATTAGGGAAGCTTCCTATATATTTAAAAAAAAAAAAAAAAATCCTGTTTTTAGTCCACTTCTTTTTCCCACCTTACGACACAAAGCATATGGCTTAAATTTTTGTAAATCTACTAATGGATTCCCCCACGTCCAGTAGGGGAAGAAGAGTCTCTGTTCTCCCAGTCGGACTCCGTTGGTTCTTCTCTGCAGTGTGATGCTGCCCGTGGAACGGTGTGCACATATGTATAATTCTACATCTAGAATCGGTTTTGGGACCATTTGCTGTCATTTTGGCCACTTTGTCCTTACTCTTGGACAGTTTCAGAGTTCAGACTTTTAAGAGTTAGCTCTAGTTACTTCAATGTCAATGAAGGTGCTCACAAGTACAGAAGTACAAACGTGTTTGAAAGGGGACTCCACAAAAAAGGGAGTAATTTAAAGACTGAAAAAATTCTTGCACTGGTGTCATTGGATTTTTTCCCCCTACCTTTTTAAATTGAACACTTCCTCACCTTGTCCTCTTCCTTCAATTTTTTACAGAAACAATCCGTAATCAAGCATCTCAGCAATCATCCCTTTCGGTTTCTCAGCAGGGCTGCCAGTGTAAACTTGACTTCATATGATGAAATCACAATTTTGCCTCAACAGACAGGTGCAAAAAAAATGAAATAAACAAAAAAAGACAATAAAAACAATTACAATGGCTGCTGTGTAGATATGCAGGTTCGGGGGAAAAGGAAAACATTGAGAGGTACCACTCAGGAACATTTCCTGGGACATGGAGCAGTTAGGGCAGTATGGATCCTTAGTGCAATGAAGGTCAGAGGAGCACTCAAACGACTGCTTGCTCTGGAGTCTGATCCAGTGGGCTTCGTCAACTCTTGCCAGGAGGAAGAGTAAGGGCAGAAGTTTTTGCTTCTAGACACATAAATTCACTCATACACACGTCCATCATACTGTATACTCTATAAAACTAACACGGCTAAAGCCTAGGAGGGGAAGAGAAAGAGAGTCTGGTCCAGAGCATTCTCTGGAGGAGTCCTGAGCCTCGTTTTGTTAAATTTGATTAAAAAGTTATGTACGTGTCAGCGTGTATGAGGACGTGTAAACATCAAAATGTGAGCCGTGACAAGGGTGACAGATCATTCCGCTGGGCCGTTGCAGCGGGTACGTGGTGTCATGGTTGTCTGCCACTGGAATCTGTGTTTGTCTCTCCACTGTGGTAAATGTACATTCATCCATCGTAGGGGGTTGAACGTGACGCTGAGCCACGCACCACCTGATCCTGAGGCTTTTCCAGTGGTCCGATAAAAAGACTGTTGCCCCATAAGCGCACTCTAAAATAGACAGCAGTAGAGGTACCGGAGGACGCTGTACCACATGACGCCGGAGACAAAAGCAAGCGCCTGGATGATGCACAGCCATACAGGGTCAATGGTCATCTGCCGTGACACCGCCTCCATCTGTCCTTCTGGAATGGGGAAGGATCCTTTTAAATGAGACATGAGGAAATTATTAGTCAGAATTTAAACATAGTCTAAAGATATATTAGTTTTATCTATGTAAACAACATAACATCCCATAATCGTACCATGTTGTGAGTGGTCATTTGGCTCACAGAGAAGTAAGTCCAGGCTACAGGACTATTTTTTAACATATATTCTGACGGGTCCATCATTGGCTGCCACCATCCCTACGTCCTGCAACCTTAACCTTAACCTTAGAATACTTTTGGCTCATCTTTTGTTTTGTCACTTTATTGAACACTTCATTCTGATTCAGCATTCACTGTCCTGCAACATAAACAAAGTTATGAAGAAGTAGCTACACTTTTTACTTCTTAAATATTCCACTATTGAATCCTATTCAGAAACTGTCTTCTTTTGCCGCAAAACTAACTCTGTGCCGCGCGGTGTTTTGACACCTTTCTCAACTTTTTTTTTTAAATCCTAAAATTTTGCAGCTATTTGTGCTACAGCAGCTCCTCTGTGGGATCAACAGTCTACTCTCCACTCACCACGCTGTTTCCCCGGTCGTTTTTCTTTAGACCACTTTTCTGGCTACTAAACCACTGTAGACCTGTCAACCAAAAAAGACTCATAGTTCTGGAGATGCTCTGACCCAGTCGTCTATCCATCACAATTTGGACCCTCTCAAAGTCACTCAGATTCTTACGCTTCTCCATGTTTCTTGCTGCTTCCAGCACATCAACCATATGTCCTGCCTACTGAGGGGTGCCTTAACATGTCAGTGGTTGTAATCTACTACTTATACATATGCAATGCCTTAATAGTATTATATACTTCGATCTATCCATTTATCGATCCATATGCATTTACTATATATTCAAACACTTTCGCTAGAAAAGGGTTACAAACTTAAGCTTTGTTGTACTTTTTTTCCAAACAATGGACAATCAATTCCCTTGAATCCTTGTCATTTATGAAGTACATGTATGTCCAGGAAATATTTCACTTTCACAGCAGGTAGACAAGATGACAGGAGCGATCATTACACAACAGTTCATCCCCCAATTCGAAATCTCCAAATTCAATCTAAAATTCGACTACAAATGAAACCAAGTTAGTTTTCAGAAGTCTGAACAAGTCAAATTAAACTGCGGCTTTGAGGGACAGCTGTTTATACAGAGTAGCCCACGAGGTTTTAAAACAACATGAACCAAAATGAACGTTTACGGGGACTTTGTCTCAATGTTTGGTGTGACGGACCTGTGTCGTAGAAGTGGCTCAGCAGTTCTTCTTTCTCCACAAACTTCTGATAAAGCCAGTCGGTCAGGGCGTCTGCCTCTACAGGAACATCTTTGATTGGGTACATCCTGATGGTGCAGAGAGACATAAAGAGAGACCGGCAAACCGTGAGTGAAACACAAAATCATTACTGAGGTTTCAGTTAGCAAAATCTGTCTGCATTGATCCAGCTGTAGTCCCACTCGGTGTTTTAAGCCACGGCCCCATTTTCGATAGGAATCTACTATGTGTGTAGATTCCGTTTTTGGAAGTATTATTTTATTCTGAATACTGTTCTGGATCTGCAGACAGATTAGCACCTGGAGATGGCTTGGCTAGATGTGTTTGACAAAAGGAAGTTGGGAGAGCAACTGAACCCTGGCTCTACCATTCTGGCATGTAATTCAAGTGTAATCGTTAAGCAGCTGATGTCTTCAATCAGTGTGGAGTAGCAATGATAAAGAAAGAAAAACTCTTAGTTCGGATTGGATTCACAGTTTATGTGTCAGAGTATTTCTGTGCTTTCCATTCATTTCTAAAAGAACAGTCAGACCAAATAACTTTTGTCCATAATATTAAATGGGTTCACACAAAAAACAGTAAAGACAACCAATGCTTAGATAAAATCCTAAAATAAACAGAGTAATGTTACTTTCTGATGATTAGGATCCGCCTGAATTGCCTCTTTTCCCATTCAAAAAGATTTGGCGGCATTTGTACATTGAATTGGGAGCACAAGGGAAAGGATCGGATTAAGGGGATCCATAACAAGGTCAAAGGAGTCCAGAAAAAACAACTTCTGACAGAGTGGATCAACTTCGGCACAAAATGCAACACACTCGGAGAGAAAGCAGCTCAAGAGACACTTGGTGGATTCTTTTCAGCTCCATCAAGAACAAAGCCCAATAATTCCTTTTCCAACTGCTTTGACCACCTTCATCTTTGAGTGGGTGATATAAAGACTGAAAAAAATAGTTTAGGGATGGTGCATGGAAATTTTAGCCTTTTCATGTAACAGATACTGTCATCTCCAATATTGAAGAAACGCTAACCAGGAAGGTTATCCTCAAGAGAATGCCAAAATGTTTTTAAAGTAAATATAATTGATGTCAGTGTATCATTGACAGTTGATTATTATCCAGATTATTATTTATCTGTAGACATGTTCAGACTATAAGCATCGCAATACAGGTTAATATTTAACTAGTGTAACACCAGCATGAGGTAAGATTTTTTTTGTATAACATGAAAAAAATCCTATTTTAAATAAAAAACTATGATAAGTTAAAATTTAGTCGCGAAAACAGATGAAAACAGAACTTGGATTATTAAAAAGGTCATATTTACATGCCAGTTATGAGAGCTTTTGAAATTTTGCTTGCAGGCAAAAGGGATCTGTACTCAGCTGCACTCTGGCTAGGTCCCCTTCAAATAGAGGTTACAGTCTCAAGCCTCACACAAACATTTCCTCTGCACTCAACATCTGTTCAATACCCACCCCACCGGATAACATCCACTGTTAAAGTCTGTCTATGCCAGAGAAGAAAGCTTCTATAAGAGAAAGGTAATAAGTGCTACAGTATTGATTACCAGTGAGCGATCAAGCCATATTAAAAAGCGATCAAAGCAGAGGCAGCTGCACTCCTGTCAGGATGACGTCTTCTGTTTTAGGAGCACAGATATGTTCCTCCTCTCTGCTGCAGGTATTACATACGACTTGCAGCTTCACGAGTAAATATTCACACACTCTCCAAAAGCATCAGGACTATTGCCACTGGAGAATTTATTTTGACAATGTGAAGCATTTTTATTTATATTAAGGGTATAAATTAAAAAGGAAGGATTTGTCCCTGAAAAGTTGGGGATATTATGGTATTGTCATCGCCGCGTCTGCCAGAGATCCTTTGTGTTAATGAGATGACTCAAAAATCATTGAATGGATCATTTTTACATATACCCATATAGACCTTCGTGCGTGGAAGACCTGGAAAGGTCGGTTGAAGATTTCCAACACTAGGCAAAATTTATGTACAAAATTCTTCTGGTGATTATTTCTCAACTTTGGTCCGATTTAGTCCAAATTTGGAGCACATAAAATGATTCGAGGACATCTATCTTGTTTATCTCCTTTTGCCTGTATTTTAATCTAATAGTTCATATTTTACTGACTTTGGGAGCTTTACTAAAAATCCTGTAGAAACATATCTTCATATTTAATTTTAGGGGATCAATCAGGGGGGGATTGCTTGTACAACAAAATAGATTTGGGACTTTTAAGGGATCTACCCTTGCCGTCGGGGACAACAAGATAGGTCAAAATCAATGATTTTGGACAAATACTCAGATTAAAAACTTAAATGTGGCTCTGAGAATTCCTGTATTTTCTGTGTATCAGATAAAACAATGACTTATTTTAAGAGGAAAACAATCTGCCATTTGTCAATATAATCTTGTTTGCTTCAGTCATGCAGATACTTCTGCTCATTATGCAGAACTTCACTGAGAAGATATTCCTCTCTGACTTGCCGCAACAAGAGAGCAACTTTTGTGGCCTTGTTGGTGTGAAATTCTTGTTTAATTCAAGACTGACCAAATCCACCACTTTCATCATGTAAGAGGTTCTGATTATGCAGATTTTTAGAGGTGTCAACAAAATTTTACCGACATCAATAAAGGTCTCCTTGAGAGAGCACAATAGAGGGATTACGTTGTTCTGTGAACCAATGTATCTGTCGATATTAACTGTCTTAGAAATTCCGATTCAATTAACGACTAGAACAGACAGTATTTTAAGTATTAAGTCTGGAAAGAGGCTGAGAAGCAGAGACACATCGCTGCCCTTAATGTTGCAGCAATGTGAGCACAGAAAGTCACAATCAAAAAAGCTATTTCTGTAACATTGTTGAAGTTGTGATGATAGGTGGTCATTATTAATATCTACACTTTAGCGTCTATTTTTGGAGTGGACAATAGAGCATTTTTCTACTAGAAATGATTGGCGATATGGTGGTGGTGTTAAAATATAATTGAATAATTGAATACATGATCTAATGTACACAAGCAAGCCTAAAGAGTGTTTCGCACCTGCTCCAGTAAGGAATGCATTACTGTAAACCGATAGCTCTGTAATCCTGGTGGAGCCAAACCGGAAACGCCTCAGGCAACTTGCATAAGGTTTGAGGATTTGGGTAGCAGGTGGCTGCCCCGGCGCTTTGGCTCCTGCGGAAATAGTCATGCAGTAATCAGGATCATTAGGGTTCAAGAAGCGGAGGAGAGCTGAGGTTGAAAAAGGTGCTTATGGTTTGGGCTAAGAGCAAATGAAACAAACTTTCTCGCACGGCATCATTTTTTGTTCACTAGTTTATCAACCAGATTTGCCAGAACCATGTCTGTGGCCAGATCTGTCAGAGAAACTTCTCAAATCCAATATCAGAGGAGTTCATTGGGTCTATTTTCGACGCTGAAAACACACGACTCCACATTTACTCAGCCTCCAAACGACATCATGCATGAGCCCCATGGATATTTTTGACTTTTGACTCCACGTCATAAAGAAGTCACAAGGGAGAATGTTTTTATTTTATTTTTGGGCTTAAATTACAACGGAGAAGATCAATGGATGATCAAAATAAGAGAACGATTTTTGGATTTATTCAAGCAGTGAAACATAGTTATTCATATTTTTTTAAGCATTTTGGTTTTGCAAATGTACCGAAGAGTTTCTCATAATATACCTACAAGGTTTCGGCATAATTCTTTTGGAATTAACTATGTATTTCTTGGACCACATCCAAAGCAACGGAGCATAAAAGATCCCAACAAGGAAGATAAGTATGGGGATCCGACCCATACTTATCTTCCTTGTTCCTTGTCGTTTCTCGACTCGAGTCTTCATGTTTCCGTTTCCGTTAAAGTTTCACTCTGTTGGGTTTGTTATTTTCTGGTAAATATTAAATACAGACCCTCAGTCTTTCAAGCAATTACGTATTTATCATCTTCATTTTGGAATGTTTTTTTTTTTTTTAGAGGCAAAGCGTTTCTTCAATGTCTTAATGCCACTTTAATCTTAAAAATGTGAACAACCTTCTCTGGAGTGAGGGTTCAGTGTGTCCGTTCAAGACCAGAGTACAAACATGGCAGTGTTTCATAGCAGCCTCCATGGAGAAGGATTGTCTTCAATATCAGATGCATTTTCTGCCTCTGATATTGCTTTCTATCTTAATTCTGATTTCAGAAAATGCCTTAAATAGTTTGTACATTAATTGTACTACTTAACTCTTGTTAGATCAAGGAATTAAGTTGATGCTGCATATTTGTCTTTCTAAAGTGGGGAAGTCTTTGCAAATCAATATGCCGCAGCCTACTGTGGCCTAATGGATGTTAAAAGAATAAGAAAATGTATCAGGTTCGCAAAATAGGTTTTGCTAACCAACACAGTTTGACATTCGTGTGGTATTCTTAATACAAAGTACAAAAGTTTGAAATGCATCCAGAATCGGTGGTCTTCTTTTCAGCCTTTCCTTCACGGACAATAGACTGACCTTAAGTGGTGTATTATCGCACTTGAAAGCTACATAGTCACAATAAATGCACAGTGCAAGGACAAAGATGCTATGCTTTGCGAAGGTTTGTTTGCAGTAGTGTGAAAAATGGATCAATATTGAGCTCTGTGGTAAGAGAAAAGCATATGGCCATAATTGTATTTGCTTTGCATAGGGGGACAACGGCAAGTGTAAAGTAGTGATGGTGCTGCTGGTGTTGGAGTGGGGGCCGTAACCTGCTTGTTAACCCGATACCCTGGCAAACAGTGAGAGAGCATTGAGAAGGCTATAGTTACTTCTATCAATAACTATCGGACTCTGTCTTGAGTTGATACCCAGATGCAAGAAAGAACCTTAATTTTCAGAACTGATCATTGACATTGAATCAAGATATATTTCCCCAAACTCCTGTGTCTCCACTCATCAGAAGAAAGCCATTAGAGTTATAAATAGCAAATAAGAATCTTTTGATCCTCAGTATTTATTACAATGTTTGAAGCATTGAGCTTCTGCTCAGCTTCTTCTTGATATATTATTTCCCCTTCTGGAGAGGCTAAGAAGTTAATTCAATTTGTTCATTACTGTTGTTTGAAAAGTCGGTACACTCAACAAGTCTCTTTGGAGGGTAGCCAGTCATTGTTTTGGGGACTCTATACAGCCCTTAACCTCCCTGGCTGTGGAATCCTGAGAAACAAAGTGGCGCTCTGGGAGGCCTGCTCTCGAACACAACATTGCAAATGTGACAATTTTGATAAGCGGACAGAGCAGCTTGGGGTCAGAAAAAGTTTTTAGTGCGGATGCCAGTTATTTAAAATAAGGGTTCTCATATATATGCAATTAAGTTCAAATTCTCAAATTGCTGATTTCCCTCCATCCTCCAGTGGAGTTAGGGTGAATTCTGGCAGGGAAGGAGATGGTTTAACAGAGACTTAATGTATTTGAGAATGATAAAACAAACATAAGATTCGGTCAGACTTGTGCCAGATTGGATAGTTCATTATTTTTGGAGGGCTTATTTTATAATAGGACGACACAAACCACAGACTCAACTCTTAAGGGGCCTTGCTAGCGGAATGTCGCCTATCATTAATCAGAGGGAAGCTGAGGGGCAGTATAAGTTACAACTTTAATTACTCCATTCAGTATTTGCTCCATTCTGTATTTAATTTAAAATGCATACTCCAGGAATAGAATGTAATAGAAAGGAAACGATGTACTCCCAACACCTCTGCCTGACCAAACAGGTAAGTTCTGCACTGCTTGTGCTAACATTTTACTGGATGCAGTCCAGATGAGTTTAGTTAAAGGAATACGTCACGAGGTGGACTATTATCCGTTATAAGTATTTTAGATTTGGGAAAAGTGATGTGAACGAATAATATCCAAATAGTGTTTTCGAGTTGCAAGTGGAAAGGAGAATAAAGTGTGCAGTCCCTTTGTGCAACTGTTTTTCCAAAATGGTGTCACCTGTGCCGTCTGGAGAACATTGGAGAAAAAAAGAGTGACCTTACAACTTTTGTGATATTCACTATTACCTCTGACCTTTGGTTAAGCAGAACCGGACCACACGGTTTATTAAATCAGTGAGTAATTGTGGTCTGACAATTGATCAAATAATCAGTATAATCATTTTGGCCATAATCGTGCAGCCTTATTCAGGAGTACCTTCAAAAGGTTGTAAGCATTCCATGGAAGGGTGAGAAATGTGGAACATGTTGAGGTGAGTTATGTTTTGTGTGGTCCCCTGTTAACCACCAAAATATAATAAGTTTGTCAAGAGCCAAGTTAATTTTTGCTCTAAATATTCATAAAACACCACTAAGGTATTCGTAGGAAGAATGGAGGTACAGATATACTGAGAGACAAGCTTCAGCTGTCGCCACTTTAGAGGCATGACAATGACCTAACATTTCTTTAAGTTGCTCCAAGACCCTGAAGAATTTGTTACCGTCATGCAGAGTAGACAATCATTTTTAACATACCTCACATAGACCACACAATGTTGTGTGTTTATACCTGTTTGAATGAAATAATTAAATTCTAGTACATTTTCAACTTTTACAGGCAATATTTGTAATTTAACACAGTCAGAAAAGAAATACAAGAAGTTCTGCTTGCTTGATTCAGTTCATTTAGGTGATATTTCAACTGAACGACGGCACCAAGACATCCTGAGAAAACAAGGTCTCTACATGTCCAAGTAGACTTCTGTGCTGTTAAACATATTTAATTAAATCCAGAGTGAACTGCTAGAAAGAAAATCTCCAATCCCTGCCAGTCTGTATGTATCAAATGATACACATGAGTATACGTTTACATTATAGGAAGCAGTGAGGCATTATTAACCTGCTGTCAGTCACTACAGGTTAACTTCCCCCATGAGTCAATGTAAAAGCAGATTTATAATATAAGGTTGTAACATCTCTGGATGAACATGAAATGGAAAAGAAGTTAAGAACAACTGTTCCTCTTCCCAGCTCTTTTAGATCCAGCTGGAATAAACCTCAGGTCTAAAGTGTGTATTTGCAGTCTAGTGGGAAAAACAACGTTGTTGTATTGCCCTTATACCCGCTTTCATCTCTCTGTCTATGTCACAGGGGCAAAAGTTCACCTGGTCACTGTGACAATATGCCAGTGACAGATTTCTGCTGCTGTGATTTAAGCAAAAGGGTGAGAGTTGGGGGACGTGGCACGGAGCATTGAAGAGGTTAATGACCCACTAGTGAGGGAGCATAACCGTTTTATTAGTGCACGTGTCAAAAGTGGCTCTCGTTGTCACACAGACGGCAGTTAATGCTACTATTTGAGGCCAGCTTAACTGTGAAAAAAGTAGGATGATTCGCCCATAGACAAAAATAAAATCAGATGTGAAATCACCTAAACATTAGTCTATGGATTAATCTTTTATCACGGTTTAATATACAGTAATTGTAACTCAAGTTTGCATTTACAATTATTTTTTAAGTACCAGCAATAATAAGAAACTTTTTAGTCAATTAAATATATCTGCTTTCTGGTCATTTTATTTATTTAACAACGGTTCCAACATAAGGTTCTCAAAAAACTCCATTGTTCAGTGGAAAGATATTCTTCTCTGAATGGGATCAAATGGGTAAGAAAATTCTTATTTAGTAGCAAGAATAGTACCAATTGCCTTTTTCCTGACACCTCAATGCAATTCGAAAATATAATTATATAACGCGATCTGGACCCAGACATGTGACTTGACGGATTGATTATTCTTTAAGTCATTTATGTTTTGCTAAAATCATCACTTGCCCATTAGAAGATACATTTCCTGGCGACTGTCACAACTAGCAGGTCAAGTGGCGCTAAATTAAAAACCACAGGACTAAACTGTGTATATTATTTTTGTAAGTTTGAAATCAAGCGTGATGTGATTTAAGGAGGATTCTCCTGTGAATGGGAATCCTCCTCATATGGTTGGGGGATCCTGTAAAAGGTACGATAACAAATGCCTGCTGAAGACTTTGCAGTGGAAAAAAAATCCCCCTACTCATTAATTATCCCAAGACATAATTTCTAAACACCAAGGCCCTCATCACACTAAGAAAAAGAAAACACAGGTAGACGCGATGTTGATCTTGGGTGAGGTGTCGAAGAACCTCTGTTAAAACGATGACACTTCTCCGCTTTACATCCAGGGACTACAGACTCTGCAAACTTTTTACAATGTGCTTAGAAAAAAAGAGAATCTGCCTCAGAAACCTTGTGATTGCAGTTCGGCTGCAAGCTCAACAACTCCATGGGAGTGCTTTGTCCCGAGGAGAAAGCCAGGTGCATGGTTTCGAAAGCGTCCATGTGATGACCAGGCAGAATCCATAAACCTTTTGGATGTTTTCAAAACCGCAGCTTTCAGAAATGCATACAACAGCAGAAAGACAGAAGAAGGTGAATTTGAAAGAAAAGGATTTAAATATATTTAACACCCACTACTGCCTTTGCTTGGCCTCTGCACACCCACCTAAGCTCTCCCATATGCCATTAACAAGGGGGTTCTCTTGCTGCAATCTGGAAGACTGGGATTATATGTAGAGAGCACAGGAGAACGAGCGAGTCTGGCTAACGGAGGGCGCTGCCACACCAACACCACTGCAATGATTAATCAAGTTCACCCCCCATTAATCAGTGTCTTGAACACAACACAAAAGTTACAACTGATGTCTTTGTAACAGCTGACAAGCATCAATATTCTGCGATTATGGGGTAATAAAGAACTAGTCTGAATTTATCATTGTAAAGAAAAAGACATAAAATCTCAGAAACACAAAGAACTGAAAGATAACTATTTTATTTCCAATTTGAAATTCCATGGTTTACCTCAACTTCAAAAAACAGACAGATGCAAAACGCTGAAAGGGGATGCCTTGCTAAATGGATGAAATTACTTGATTTGCTGTCCAGTCGGAGTTCTCCTACCGATAATACCCAGTCTGCTGATTGCACATGCTGAATCACCGACGAAACCCGGGGTTCGCATTCTACTTGGTGTCACAGTGATTACACTGCATGTGTGGACTGACAGTTCTTTTCCGTCATGTTTTCTGACAGCACCATTAAATCCTAAATCATGCTGTTTTGGGTGATTTAGAGGCATAACAGACGCGGAATCCGGATTTTTGTTGGACATTAATGACAACCTTTTGTCTATTATTTCCCAGGTTCCGCATGGAAATAATAGCTATAACATAAACTCTGGCTTCTGTCATGAATAGAGGTGCACCGATGGCAATTTTCCTGGCCAATCACCTTTCCTTTAAAGTTTTAAAACCATAATGAGTAGTGCAGTTTAAGTGCTCTTATTTGGAAGGATTACAGTGGTTGTAAGGCTGGGCGGCATTGTGTGTGTTCTGACCTGTTGAAATCAATGTATGCTCCATCCTCCCCGCGGTGCATTTCACAAGGAAAATAAAACTTTGTATGCCGCCCATCATATGTTATATGTTGGCTTTGTTCAGAGACTTCTGAACTCTTGACTGGCTCTCAGCTGTTGCTAGCTTTAGCAGCTCTGCCAATGTTAGCTTCTTGTAACTTGCCATGTTCCACGGGGTGATTAAATTTGAAGTGCCTGATTAAGTTGTTTGTGCCAAACGCTTGGGGTTGCTCCTCCACAGCTTATTTGTTCCTTAATGGTGTAACAAATAGCGAGCTTCGTGTTCTCTGGTTTATTTGCAAGAAGTTTGGAGACGTGGTAGCTAATGCTTGATGTGCGTGTAACCAGTATGGTAGAGGGAGGTTCAGGCTGTTCGGCCAATTGCCGATTACATCAAGTTAGGCCTCGTGGTGCCGATCTCAGTGCACATCTAGTTTTGACCACATGGTGGATACTGGTTCAATGAAGAATGATTTATTTGATTTGTGATTCCAGGGAATCCCATTCCTATTGAAAATTGTTTAAAATGTTACATCTAGATAAATGCTTTCATCAAATGAAATATAATATTCATTGACTTCCCCTCTGATCTTTCATCAATCTGGTCACAGCCTTTGAAAAGTTTGGTTGTTTTGAAAAAAATCTTTCAGATAACGAAAGTGACACAGCGTCTGCCCAGACATTTGCAAGTTCACCAAAACAGTCAAGAATCATTAACTTCTCGATAATAGATTTGTTTAATGTTATGATATTCTTGGTGGCGATACAAATGATGAAGGTGGGAATGGAGAGCTCCTTGATCATGGAGCACATTACTGATTTGTGACTTATGTGCGACCGTTTTCTTTTTATAAGATACTGGTCTTCGCCTCTTTTTCAAAAGTAAATAAGCATAAATTAAATTAAATTAAAAATGTAATCTTTATAAATTTTGAATTAGAAAGGCTGTAGAAAAATGCTGTATAGAGTAACTGTCCTTAACTGATGCAGCAGAAAAGTTACATTTCTCGAGTCGCCAAGTGTCTACAACAACAAAAGTGCATGGTATTGCTCATTACTGCCCAGATTTCCCCTGAACATCAGACCTATTAATTCTCTTGGTGACATAGTACCTGTACCTCAAGAAGATTAGGGAGGGGAAGGATGCATACGGGAGGAAAATGGAGGAGCGCCTGCAGCAAAATAATGCAAGGGAGGTCTGGAGAGGTCTAAAATCTGGTGATCGGGACAGGGCGAATACATTAAATGCATTATTTAATTGCTTTGATGTGTCCGCCTCCCCCTCTCATCAGAGTATAGACCAGCCGTGTCCCAGCGTGTATTTCTCTCCTGCAACTTCAAACCTCAGCTGCAGACTTTCAGCCTTCCAATGCCTCGCTCTACTCCCTCCACACAATCCAATTGGAGCAACCCCCCACTGCTAACCCCACTCTCTCCATAACAATAGATCAGGAGAGGAGAGAATTCAGGAGGATAAGACCAAAAAAGGCTGCAGGTCCATGACGGTATCAGCTCCAAACTGCTCAGAGATTGTGCAGACCAGCTAACTATATGTGGGTTTAAATGGGACACTTTTCTCTTTTCTAAATTTCAATCTAGGTCGCCTGTTTACATGATTTGTGATCTTTTCCGACCCGATGTTTACATGCATCAACTCACTTAATCGGAAACGCTTTCAGACATGCGCAGACGATCCACTCTCCCGTTCTTAATGTGGTGATAATGCTTCGGTGAGTTTGGTGTTGACCACCAACATCCGCCCAGAAGAATACGACAAAGAGGGCATGCGCGGAAGTGACTTTGCACCCATATAACCGTCCAAATATGTTAAACTATTTTAAAGTTATAATGAATAAATCACTCTCCGATGAAGACCGGTACTGTTTTGAAATCGCCATATTTAAAATGCTGAAAAAACTCAGCGGAGCATATACTTAGACTATCTCCTGGTAAGGGAATGAAATCTGATTCGGAAAGGTTCTTTTCAATCGGAAAGGGGTGTTTGATGCAGCATTTTCTTTCCGATTAGACCGTCTTTTCCAAATCTAATCGGATTAAGCTGTCCATGTAAACCCTTTATGTTTATCTATGTGTATATATATATACACACGTATACATATAAACGTATACATATATACACACATATATATATATCCATATATATATATAAATATATACACATATATATATATACATTAATACACATATGCATATATACACATACATATATATATAGATGTTTATCTAAAAATGTCTATAAGATATCCTATTATATAGTAGGTCTTAATTTTTAGTCACATTTTCACATATTTTGGGGGGGGATTAATAAAGTATCTATCTATCTATCTATCTATCTATCCATCTATCTATCTATCAGAATGAGTCAAACTTCTGTATTAGTGTCATCTACACAGCTTAAAGTGAAAGTGCCTACTTATAACAGGACCAGTGCCTTTAGCTTGGTTGGGGGCCCTTCTTGTCTTCCACAGGCTGAAGAATCGCTGACCAAGCGATAGAATCTGTGTCAATGGCTGATTTTATTCCCCGAGGTGGGACTGGACCAGTGCATCTTCTGTCCCTCTAATAACAATCTTAATGAGTCCCTTGCTTTAATCAAAGAGGGCAGAGACGCCTCCAGAGAGGGCTCAGCAAACCAGGTGTTCATAAATCACCTTTTATGCAACCAGAAGTGAACACAAACTAGAACTGTGTGTGTCATGACTTTCTTCAGGGAAAACAGAAAACATCACGGGTCAAGACGACTTCTGATCAAGACAATACACAGAGGGTTGTGTGTATTTTCAGCAGAAAATCCAATCCATCATATTTTGGAGTGGTTTTATTAGCATCAGAGGGGACCTGGAGGGCACTGATAGCAGGGGAGTATGGAGGATCACATGCATTTGTTTTGCATATGCAGTGATAATGATAGCGACAGAACAAAAAACATGTTTTTCATTTTCCATAAGTTAGTAAAACAAAACAACATGTTCTTAAAGATACAATGAGTGAGGGAGATGACCAATTAAAATATATTTTATATTTACATATTGTCACATTCACAAAAAAACATGTGACAAACAGACTCTATAATCCATAGCTATAAAAAAATGGCATCGTAATAAGATAAGATAAACCTTTATTAGTCCCACAATGGGGAAATTGCATAAAGTCCCAAAGTCCAAGGTATTATCTTTATAATAACCAACATTCCAGATTGTCGACTCATCAGTTCAGACAGCTATAAAACTAGATTTATTACGTATAAGTGGGTACGGAGTGTCTGCTAGAATGGGATTTTTATGCTCAACAGTAAATCAATCAAACTTGTTCCACGCACACACATTTTGTATGGTCATATGTGGATACACACTGTGACCCATTAGCAGGGCCATCTACAGTTCAGTTTCTGCAGTGAACTTGTGTTATCAGACAAAAGTCCTGAAGGTATCCCTCATTATGAATGAGTCATATGACTATTACGGCGCCTCAAAATCTCTGTGTACCAAAACTAAGTGACTTCTTTCTTTAACAGAAACCTGTGAGGAGATCCTTTGGTGAGAAAGATTCTATTTTTCTTCTTATGATGGATATTTACAGTGATCCGACATAACATTATAATAAGATGAGGTCAGAATAACATTGATAATTTTTTAACAATGACCCCGGTGAGTGGGGGATATTCAGACAACAAGGGCCCTGAAATTGGCACAAGCTCCTTGTATGCAGGGGTTACTATCTACTAGGTGTGTAACCATTAATTGATCCATATCAGTATATCGGTTTGCCGATCCAATCAAATGGATGGAAAGTCAAAATACCGATATATATCATCTTTTTGAAAATACGCCTTTATTTTAAAATTACTACCGATACAAACCTGCAGTGTTTCCCATACACTGCATATACTCCCTTCCCCATCAGCACACAGATCTTCGGACCAATGGGAGCAGCCAGAGGCTGCAGTTTAATTTTGTACTTTTAATCTGCTATCCGGGAACGTTAGCGTTCACTTTGGCGAATAACACGTTCTTCAAATGAGATAAAGGTGCAGTCTGAATGTTCATTGCCTCAAAACATTGTGGAAAATAGTAACGCTAATTGTGTTAGCTTAATGCTAACATATAGTGGGAATTGCTATATATACATGCTAATATAGTTAGCATTGACGGCCCGACCATAATCAAACAATAAAATACTTTAAACACGTTTTTAAGTTTAACTGATAAAAATATGTTTAGTGAAATAGTTGAGATGCTAAATTCGAACATAAAACAAATTAGTCAATGCAAAAATATATTGTTCAGAAGACATTCATTATGAGTGGCTGACTACAACAAACCCCACCTTTTTGTTGATGTTTTGTTGTGTAAGATGTAGAACATTCGGAATTTAATACCTATCAGTACCCTGTAAATTCAATCTCATGAAACAGAAATGTAGACTTTTATGTTTCAGGGGTCCTTAATGTTAACTGATCAGAAAAAAAAAACATTTGTATCTTAAAATGAAAAATGTGTCACTTTACAGTTAAACACAGGTCTTCCTTCTTCTTTTTTATTACATTTCATAATTAAATTGTCAAAATTGATTTATGATTTTTCTTTGTTAAGGTGAAATGAAATCAATTTTGTTAAATGGGCCCCTGAATCAAATTGAACCGTGACTGTACTGTGATAGACTATCTGCAAATATCGTACGGTTGTCCAAAGAATCAATATAATATTGTATCGTGATGGAACTGGTGATTTACACCTCTACTAATTTCCAAAGTCGTTTCATTATGGAGAACTTGTAAATATACAGTGATATGGGCACCATTGATGCTTAGAGGGAACAAAGGATAGCCCAGGCTGTCTAGAAGAGGTACTGTACTGAAGAGCTAGTAAAAATTACTGAAAAAGTAAGAATGTGTTAGTACACACAGTGCATCAAAGAGCTATTTTGGCAGCAGGAGGAAGATTTTCACAATAATAAAATGAGTCTCCAAGCACACAGATGCCACTGTTACTGGAAAAACCTGCTGAGGTGGACACTCAATAAAGATCTGTCATAGATGAATGTGATTTAACCAAAACCAAAGTTCAAGTGGTTAAAAAAGAACAGAAATAAGAAAACAAGCAAACTAAATAAAGTTTTTATGAGATCTACACTTACCCTAAATGTATTCGTAAATTTAACCCTGTGCAAAATTTAACCCTGTGCAGCAGTTTTTGAGGAGATGTAGATGGACAATACACTCTGAATGTGAGCAAAACAATGAAATGTGGAACATCTTCATGTCATTCTGTATCTTTATATGCTGTATTCATACAAAAAGAAAGAAAGGAAACTGCTTTAAGTAGAGATATGATGGCAAATATAATGACCAACAGTTCAATTCTTACCTGTAGTGTACATGGGTGACGGTAGGAGGCTTGTAGCCAAAGATCCAGGTCTGGATGTCCATTGGCCTTGCTTTGGGGTAAGCTATGGTCACATCTATTACCCACTGCAGGCCTTTGCGTTTATTACCTGCAAGAATATATGGAGACTGTGTTTGAATGTGAATGATGTGGGTTTACAAATACCCAATTTATTATATTTCAGGTATATATAAATAAATAATCCCCAAGGGGTAAGCCCTTTAATTTACCAACAAAGGCCTGCAGTTGAGGACAGCACCACATCAATTACACTTGGGCAAAGAACACATGCGTGTCATCACAGAAACTGACCCCAGAGGAACAGCATCTTCAACTCCTAGGTAATCCTAGAGATTTTTATAGACAGCTCTGAAGTGAAAATATGGCCTGATAAAATAACCCATGTTATCTAATAATGTTATTATAATAATAATATTTGCACCGTACTATCAAATATTTTACCAAACAAATCCTAAAATTTGTCCCCATGTGAAAACGAAAGGTTGACTCACACAGCAAGACCTAAAAAAAAGGGGGAAGTATGAAAAGGGGATCAAAAAGGGCATGTGGTTTCATATGTTTGAGTATATAGGACATCTGTGCTCCCTTGAAAGTAACCTCTAACAAGATTAAATGGTAATAAAATAAAGGTGTATAATTAGGATGATTCATTTTCTATCCTGTGTTCATGGAAACCTACTGGACTGATGTTGACTCATCCATATGCAGAAACTTTCCACAGCACATTAATGTGTACCACCACTGGAAATGG
The DNA here is from genome assembly GCA_037951165.1 of Lophius americanus. Classification (NCBI taxonomy): domain Eukaryota; kingdom Metazoa; phylum Chordata; class Actinopteri; order Lophiiformes; family Lophiidae; genus Lophius; species Lophius americanus. The sequence goes on along the minus strand of JBBDHG010000026.1, from coordinate 4,206,279 downwards.
TTCCAAGAGTTGATCAACAAACTAAACACACATTGTTACATTGAAAGCCCTATTCCTTAACCTTTGACAGTTGTTATTAAAATTCCCCGTTTGGGATAAAAAGTATGTCCAAGTCTAGCTCTAAGTTCAAGTTACTTGATGTTCCCTCTGCATCCAGCAGTGGAGCTACATTATTCAAAACACACAGCGCTATTGTGTTACTGAACACACAGTTATGATCCCGAAAACAAAAATCAAACATTGCAGTTTTCCTTTTACACTGAAAAAGACTGTTTAAAGTAATAAAAAAAACAGATTTGACTGCTTGACTTACGCCCTAAATCGGGCTAGTTATAGCATGCAGAAGAGGGCTTTCCTCTTTGAGCAGACTGGATCCTTCATTCAGAGGTAGTCTAAGTCCTTTCGGAAAGCCTTTCCGATAGCCAAATGCTGCATTTCAACAAGCTCTCTGTTTAAGTTGTATCTCAGCCCGCCCAGCGTTTTGACAAAATGCTCTGGCTGAGTTTTTTTTCAACACACGCACAGCGCCGTGAAGCATTATAAATATGGCGACTTCAAAACAGTACCGATGTACATTGGAGAGTCATTTTCTCATTGAAACTTTGAAAAGGTTTAGTAGTCGGCCAGCAGACGTACGAAACGTCACTTCCCCGCATGTCTTCTTTGTCGTATTCTTTTTCTGGGCGCTTGCTGGTGGTTGACACCCAGCAATTCATAGCATTATGGCCATCTTATGTACTGAAGTGTGGATCATCTGAACATCTCAGAACGCTGTTTCCAATTAGATGAGTCGACGCATGTCAATACGGGGCCGGAAATAGATCACAGTGTCACGAGTGTTTACTAAATTAAATACAGTGTTATCTATCACACAGGGACCTGAAACTGATTTTCCATTGGTTTCATTTTATTTCTTGTTGGCATAAGTGACTAATTTGATGATATAGTAACACAGAAAATGTATTCAATAAAAAAAGATGGATTAAATATTTTAATATAAATGTTGTCAAGCTGTGATTTATAATATTTCGTTCTGGTAACGTAAACCCTTATCAAAAGTGGGTTTTATGGTCTAAACAGCCGTGTGCCTTCATGGGAGCACAAGTGAGTACATTAGACGATGAATCACCCTCAACATTTGAGAGTAGGTACCTTAGTTTAGTTTATATCAAACTAAGTAGGGTGTTGGTTACTTAATCAGTTTTCTTATGTTGTTTCAGCAACTACCAACTATGGCAAAAAAAAAAAAAAAATGAAAATGCTTATGGATCATTTATACCACCTCAGGACGACTTGATAGGCATCCGCGTAAATTAAAGGACTTACTAACAGCACATCCATCCCTGTGTGGATAATTGGATCTAGATTTTAGTCCAAGTCTGCTGGAAGGAGCCATCATCTGTGACAGGCAATACCATAATAACAGGAGCTGTGGTAATTTAAAATAACATCGAGAGGACCTGTCCCCCTGTGGTGTCAGAGGAAGGAAATACACTGGCATGTACCTGGCTCTCTATCAGGCCACTCTGCAGGCAAATTACAACACGTCAACCCCACAGATGTCACTCCGACTGATAAGTTGCTGCTATCAAACACAATTACCTTTGGGTCACACAGAGCCACAATTCCTGCCCAAATGACTCAGTGGGGAATTTTGCTTACCTGCCGACCGTAAATTTTATTTTATAACCTGTAAAATGTACATGTCATAGCTGTACATAGAGCCTTTCTGCAGACTGAACTTCACTAGTGACCAGTGTGCTTTGTATCTGTACCGAGTAGCGTGATTTAACACAGAAAAATTTTGAGATGCACAGCTGCACACGTTTATATGTCAAATCTTAATTTCTCCTAGTAGCCCATTTGTCTCTTGAGTGAGTCAGCAAGATCTGGGCACCTCTGCTGAGCATAAGGGAGGGTCAGATGGAGACAGAGCTGCGCTTCGACTGGACTCACGCACAAAAAAACTCTAAGGAGAGTGAGGGATGTCATACTCTTCTGGGTATTGGTGTTCCCAGGATTTAATGTAATTTGCGAGATACAAGTGGCATGACATACAACTGAAGTAACTAGCTTCCTGTTCTATTGAGCTACAGGAACAGATGAGACAAAGAGGTACAGACTGTATTAACTGGACCTACAGTAAAAAAAGACAATGAGAAAATATAATGGGGGATTGCATATTTACAGGGATGTTATGTTCAAAGGGAGCTTACAAACAAACTAGTTCTTCTGTCAACACTTAGCAACACAGAGATAATTAAAGGCTTTGTGTTAAAACGAGCCGAAAACACCCTAAAACATCAAAGAACAGTGCCATGCTTTATCTTAACTTTACGATAATCTATTTAGAGAAACTTCTCCTTTGGTGTGAACGTCTTTACTGCAGAGGGATAAAGTACAAGCATCTGTTAGAGTGCTGAGCTTGTAAAGAGACAGAGCTGTGTTGGCAAAGTTGAGAAAAGCTGAAGTCCCTGAGCCCCATTCTTGATAATGCTGGCCTAAAGTCTCTTGCTATTAACACATCTCACCCTTAAAAAGGATTTAGAACCGAAGCCAGGAGACTTTGTTGGGCCAACTAAGTGTGCAGTGTACATGGAAGAGGGGGGATTCATCTCGAGGTATATAACCTTTTAATGCTGTGCTTTTTACCGCTCATAGTTCCTTTAAGAAGGGTTGACAAGTTATCTTGATAATTTTTTCCTAGTAAAGAATGAAGCGTTAGTCAACCATTCAGATTTGAACACAGGCTCGATCCAACCTCAAGTTTCATCCAGATTGCTGCTTGAGTTCATCATTTTTACTGCCATGCTATCATATTTTATAGGCCATCATATATACATAATATTAGTCAATCTTCTTCTACGTATCTGGAGTTTGGTCGCGGTGGCAGCAGGCCAAGCATGGTTACTCTCCCCATCATATCACTTCAGCTCATCCTGGGAAACCCGGCCGGAGTAGATATACATTATAATCCCTTTAGAATTCTGGTCTACCTTTGAGTCTCCTCCCAGTTACAGCTAATGGAAAAATCTCCCAAAGGTTCACCCTTCCAAAACCAAAACCATCCTAATGAAATGCCCAAACCCTCTCAACATTCTAAAAATATGCTGGAGTTGCTGCATCATGAGCGCAGGGTGGTGACTGTGAATCTGTGAATGAGGTCACAGATACAAGCAGCTGAAATATAAAGGTTGTCTTCGTAGGGTGGATGGGGTCAGCTTTATGAATAAGTTGAGGATCTCCAACAAACTATAGTTAACTTGACCTAGACCGAGACCATCTAATTTTCTTAAACCAAGAGTTCCGTTTTGATTTCAGTCTGGGATGATACGTTATTAATAAGCAACCTGTATCTTTTAAGCTTTTTATTGTTAACCCGCAAAACTTCTTTATTGGTTGAAGGGAAAGATTTGTCTAAGAAATGGAGAAAATGGAGAAATGGATCTCTCCAAAAAAAGATGACAAAAGAATATCTGGATTCATCTGAAGGAAATAGGGGCAGAGAAATACAAAAAGATATACACTCGCTTGGCACCCAATATGCGTTTACCTCTTTGTGAAATATGTTCAAATTATTGCAATTAAAACAAATTGTTCAAAAAGGAAATTTGCCTCTGACAGAGAATTGAGAGCTGTGATATCTTGCTGCTCACTGGCTGTATCTAAGGCTCATTTCTAGAGACGAAAATTATTCCTAAAGATAGGGCTGCAACGAATAATTTCCGTTATCGACAAAAATTGCGTCATCGGAGACGACCTCTGACACTATGTAACGGGAAGGAAGTAAACAGTAGCGCTATGGCAAAACCACCACGACAGAAAACACCCGCGAAGTTGATGCTTTTCACCCTCAACACGGCCAAGTTGTAAACAGCAAGATTAACAAAGCTGACCTGTCCTGGCATGGAACACATCAGCAATGCCTGAGCATTTGAAGTGGAGGACTGCCAGTAAACATGTCTGCGTGTGTGGGTGTCCATTGTGGATTACATTCAAACTGCTTTTAAGAAGTTAGCCTTATGTAGTTGTTGCCTACAGACTGCACAAAGCATTGCTGCACAGCCTTTTTCTATCCTCATTGATTTTTGTGAACTTATTTGTATATTATTTTTTTGTAGATTTAATACATGTTTTGTATTAGCAGTGTTTAGATGCAACATGAAGAGGACTAAATTCCATTTCACCAAATATGTTTGGTATAGTAACCTGTTTGGTTACCGTCTATTATAAAAGCAGTTAAGTTCATTAAAAGGCATATTTTGGATAGAAGTATTTATCTTTATTGTAACAACCTAAAGCTATAATCAAAAGCTGATAACTGCATAAGAGTCATTTGGTAATTTGTTTCTAATTTTTATTAAACCTTTATTTAACTAGGAGGGGAAAAAATCCATAATCCGATTAGTCAATTCATCGCTTCAATAAGCGATAGATTAATTAACTATCAAAATAGTGGTTATTTGCAGCACTACCTGTATATATGTACCAGGGTTTCAGGGAACTTGTAAATTGTGGCACATTTCAATGACAGCCCCTCCCTTGTTTTAATATCTACCACCAGTTACAGTTCAATTATACAGAGGACGCAAACATCATGATTTAACGATTTATGCTTGAGGTGTGCTCTAATCCAGCCAAAATAAGACGTAGTTAATGAAGAGATTTCACTGAGTCTGAAGTTAAGGAATGAGAAACGTAAATCAGAGGAAAAGAAACATTAATTTGAGCTATTATTTACATACAGTGCAATAATTCATAAGTTCCTCCCACAGAGTTTCTGCAGGTTTAAACCAATTCATTTTAAGACATTTTTAAAAACAAAATGAAATTCAAGATCCATTTTCACTAGCAAAAAAAAGTATGCCAGATATGAAGGAATATCTGTTGCCTGCAAGGTAAATTAATTTATTCACTGAACTGTTTGTACAATATAGTGTATTTATGTGTGTTCACAAAAACATTATTTTGAAGTTCAACATAAGTATTTCAATGAAAACTGTTTAAGTGGCATTAAATAGACATTCACACGTTTAAGTCTTACCAAAATATATTTAAGACCTTGTAGATAATATCTCAACATATTTTAGAATGTAAGGCCCACAATTCAGGTGATCACATTTTAGACTTAAGACCCCACAGAAACCCTGCTCCCATCCACATGTCTGACTATCTCAGAGATTTCAATTTTGTTTTAGTTTAAGTATGACGACTAACGGATATTGGGGAAAATAACCTTTTTGGCATAAATTCTTGAAATTATCTATTTTAAAATAAAAAATTTTTTGGAAATGTCCAGGCCTTAGTTGCAGCCCTCTAGACCTACTTCCTACACCAAAATAAGGGTATAAAGTTCCAATTAGAGAAAGCTTTTTAAACCCAAATAGATTCCTGCTGCAAAATGTCATTTTCGTGTGTTGTGTTTATGTTACCTGTCTGGTTGGGGATCCCAGTGTCCCCACCCACACTTCCATTTTCCTGCTGAGCAGAAAGGGATTTCAGGATAACATGTGTTGCCCCAAGGCGTGGCAGCGTGACGTGGGTCAGGTGGGGGAGAGAATGCTTCTTGGCAAACAACTGACTGGTTTCCCTCCGTTTGCGCAGGAAGCCGCCCTCAGGGAACAGCACTATCCACTTCCTGTCGCGGCTGTGGTAGTATTTGTCTAAGTGATCTTTCAGGTAGACCAGCTGCTTGTCTCTGTGAGCTTTACCCTGTAGGAAAAAACCAAGTATATTCAGAATATAAAGAATGCAAGTTTGGTAGTTGAATTCATGTTCAAGTAACAAATTTAGTTTGCAATAGAAATTCCAAGGCAACCGTTTCAACTCAACACTCTAAATATGGATCTCAAACCGTGTCTTAAGCTACCCTAAAGGAACAGACTTATTAAGTCTACATGCTAATGTGTCAACATATAAAGAACCACACAAATGAAAACAAACTTTCTGTTTGTTGAGTAACACTGTGGAGCACTCAGGAGCCTTAATGGCAACCCTGAAGCCATACTGTTGCAAAGATATCATAATTTCTTGTCAACCAGGTGGGTCGGTCAAGGAAAATAAACTTATATTTTCTTGTTCATTAGAGATTAAGACTGGACTTAACAAGTTAGGGGGTTGTCATGAGGTAGAAACTGTAATTGCTGTACTCAAGAGTTCTCTTTCCAGATCCCCCCTAGACCACAATTTGGAAAAAAAATCCTAAAAGAACCAGTTTCATACAGCAGCATTGTGAAAACAACCTCAAATTCGCAAAAAACTGCTGTAGAATTGCTTTAGTTTCCATTCAAAAACAGTAGTTGATGGTCTATTCTTCAATATCAACCCCACAAAGTTTTATCACAGTAATGGCACACTAAGTCAACGGTTTGCCGGCAGTGTTTAATAAATTCAGTATTCCGACTCTGCAGCAAATACTTAACAAGATAGCCCATCATTATTTTCCCTGCCTTTGCTGAAGTACTCCATGCGCCATGTGAGGCTGTGACATGGTTTTCAAAAGAATTGTCTTTTATACAATTTACACAAAGATATGTGCAGTAGTGTTTTCAAAATATATATATATATATAAAAAAAGTATATATATATATATATATATATATATATATATATATATATATATATATATATATATATATCCATATATATATAAATATATATCTATATATGTAGATATAAATATATATATCTATAAATATAGATAGATATACATATAGATATATCTAGATATATACACACACACACATATATATATACATACATATATACAGACATATATATATATACATACACACACATATATATACACATATATATATACATATATATATATACATACACATACATATATATACATATATATACATATATACACACACATGTATACACATATATACATACATATATACACATATATATATACATATATACACACATATATATACATACACATACTGATGTATTTATACCCACATGTATATACATATATATACATATATGTAACCCACATCGGACACCCACACACGCAGACATGTTTACTCGCAGTCCTCCACTTCAAATGCTCAAGCATTGAAAGAGGTAGCACAAAGCACAAAGAGGTAAACGCATATTTGGTACCAAGCAGAGTGAATATCGTTTTGTATTTCTCTGCCCATATTTCCTTCAGATGAATCCAGATATTCTTCTGTCATCTTTTTTTGGAGCGATCCATTTCTCCATTTCTGAGACAAATCTTTCCCTTCAACCAATAAAAACATCATGACAGTTGAAAAATGATTACTGATACACTATTTTTCCTGGAGTTAAGACCTTTGATTTAAATTTTGCACTTAGAATATAACTGCTCAACTTGGTAAATATCGGAGCTTTGTTAGCATTAGCTCTATCCATGCTGAACAAACATTAAGATGCTTTCATTTGACATATCTGTCATCATCGTTTCACTTCATTCACAAATGTTATCTCTGTTTGCAAAAATGTTATCAAAAACATGCATCATGTATTGGTAGATATGGATAGCTTTCTTCCTATTGTAGTTGCAGTTTTGCGGGTTAACAATAAAAAGCTTAAAAGATACAGGTTGCTTATTAATAACGTATCATCCCAGACTGATATCAGAACGGAACTCTTGGTTTAAGAAAATTAGATGGTCTCTGTCTACATCAAGTTAACTATAGTTACTATAGTTTGTTGTTGTTCTTATTCATAAAGCTGACCCCATCCACCCTACGAAGACAACCTTTATATTTCAGCTGCTTGTATCTGTGACCTCATTCACAGATTCACAGTCACCACCCTGCGCTCATGATGCAGCAACTCCAGCATATTTGTAGAATGTTGAGAGGGTTTGGGCATTTCATTAGGATGGTTTTGGTTTTGGAAGGGTGAAACCAAATGGGGAGAGGAACCCTGCTTGGCCTGCTGCCACCGCGACCAAACTCCAGATACGTAGAAGAAGATTGACTAATATTATGTATATATGATGGCCTATAAAATATGATAGCATGGCAGTAAAAATGATGAACTCAAGCAGCAATCTGGATGAAACTTGAGGTTGAATCGAGCCTGTATTCAAATCTGAATGGTTGACTAACGTTTCATTCTTTACTAGGCAAACTTATCAAGATAACTTGTCAACCCTTCTTCATGGAACTAGGAGCGGTAAAAAGCACAGCATTAAAAGGTCATATACCTCGATATGAATCCCTCTCTTCCATGTACACTGCACACTTAGTTGGCCCAACAAAGTCTCCTGGTTTCGGATCTAAATCCATTTTAAATCTTGGTCCCTTAATAAGACTTGAGGCAGTAATTAGTGCGAAAAGTTCTTCAACAAAATATTGAACAAAAGCTGTGAATGCTTGTATGTGTTATATTTTTGTTCTTTATTTTTAATATGTGTGTAGAATTTTGAGGAAAAAATTAATTTAATCCATTTCGCAATAAGGGTGTAACATAACAAAATGTGGAAAAAGTGAAGCGCTGTGAATACTTTTCGGATGCACTGTAAGTTCGTTAAACCTTGACCTAACTTGTTTTTTCCAAAATATGGTTAAGCCTATGTCTATGAAGAAAATGAAATGGGTGTAACAAATCTATGTTTGGTTCATACATAACATGTCTATATGTGACGTAGGAACCAATACGTACCATATGGACATATGTAACATTGTCTGCTCAGTGTTGGTCCATAAACAACACTATGCAGACAGATTACTTTGATATATTAATTTTACATAAATTCAGTGAATGAAGAAAACTGAATTGAGAACCAGTCTACATGCCGAGTAAGAGCTGTATTAAGCCTTTTATGGAATGCAACACATTCATAATATATGAGAAGCCCCTGAATGCAGTATATAGAGGGCAGTCAGTCCACAGAGGTAGGCAGTCGTTTGCTGTGGAACTGTAACGGGGGGTTGAGGGCAAAATGTCCCTTTGGGCAGTTTTTGTCCTATAGGGAGTCACCGTAAACAGCTAAATTAGTAGTTTCTGACAATGACTATGTGATCGAGATTGAAGTAGAAAGCTATAAGGAGATGAAGTTGTAACCCAAGAGTGTTGTAGTTGGTTGAAGTGTTGCTCATGTCCACGGACATTTGCATTATGCTTGATTCTCCATTTCAGAACAGTTACACCCCACATACTGTAACGACGCAAGATGGTGTGAGAATGTGTTTTGTTCAATAGGCTAAGTTGTAACCGGTAAGTTTATGAAGACAGGTGCCAGTGAGTGATATGTGGTGCAATGTAGTCTATGTACACATTCACATTCAATTTATGATTCACAAAAATTGACGAAATTTAAATATTTTCTAAATCATAAATTTAAAAATGAAATGTAATTTAAGAGAAGATCAAAACTGGCACGGAAAGACATACAACTCTTCATCGCGACTAACTGTGTTGCTGCCACCAAAGCCTGAGGGGTGTGCTGTGCATAATGACATTGGAGACATGTCAGCCAGCCTGAGTGGACAGCAGATGCTTGTGGTGCTGTGTGCATGTGTGCTGTATACTGGCGAAGGACATCAAGAATGCCAGAAGGGATCACGGGGAGAGGGATACCAGAAATGGCAAAGCCTCCTACTGCATGTCTGGCTGTTCGCCGACTCTGGGTGGTTCCCCCCCCGGCACAGTTCCTGATGTGAAAATCCATGGTACGGTATTTCCATGATGTAAAAAATGTTATTCTCTATATCCTGAATATGAATTACCAAAACCAGACTTGAAGCCCTGCATCTCTGCAGATCTTTCACTATACTTGTCCGACTGCCTCTTGCAAAATATCATGCATTACTTTGGGTAATAATGAGATCAAATGAAATAATATTTTAGACTGTTGTTGATTTTGTTAAAATGTCCAGTGAATTATTGAGCCCAGTCTGGAATGAACCTTTGAAACTGCATGAAATTCCAGGAATTCCCTCACTGGCAGAGGCCCAGTAGGCTTCATGTGTAGGCTTGTCAGAGCAAACTGTTTTGCTCCAGTTATACACACAACAAAATTGTCAGCTTGACCCAACAGACCTGAACATAACTCTCACATAACTGATCATAGCCGTAGGAATTCAACTAAAATATCTGTTATGCAGAAGGAACAAGTAGATGTGGGGGGCAACTTCATATTGCAAAGCACTGTTAATGAGGATGTTTACATGTGAATGAAAATTGTCATTTACCTTACGGTGCCTAAAGCTTACACAGACTAGAAGATAATAATTGGCCAGGGGAAATTTTTTTTGCATATCAATTCACTTGATATGGACTGTAAACGTTCAAATTCAGATGTCCAAAAATAATAGGCGTAACAATAAAAAGCAAACACTTGCAAACATGCAACATTATACACAAAATGTAGCTGGCTGCGGCATTTGGTGCCGGCTGTGGATGTCTTACCTGTCTGATGAAGAAGTCCCCGTGGATCAGGGACACTAGGCCAAAGTTGGTGTATTTGAACACATGGTCCATCAACCACATCATTTTTCTAACCACCTGAAAAGTTGAGAAATACATTGAAAATTTGTTACAAATAGTATTATTTTACTCAATCCAACATTTGCCTTTAAGCAAGACATGACACTCTGGATTTGATGCCAGAGCTTAAACTGAGGCTGTCCCTGTGAGTACTTCCACCCTCATGACCTGCACGATGCAGCTTTGGCTTACTGTCCTTCCAGTGCTAGGAGGATATATGGGGCCAGTTATTGAGGGGGATCATGTCATCATGTCTTAGCAACAAAGTTCAGTGCCTTTAGTGCAGAGCCAGCCTAAACCAAAAAAAAAATAAAACAAACGACATTGTTTCCCACAGTTTGAGAATTTACTTGTTGTTGCGAGTGGCACAGCACAGCGTGTGACGGATGGGTTCACCAATAAACTAGTCAAACAAAAGTACTTACTCCATTTATTTCAAAGGAATAACCATGTTCTATATAATTACAGTTATTTACTCTACTTACTGTATTTCATATTTCAAAATAAATAACTTATCTAACTAACTTAGAGGCTTTATATTAAGGGACTTCAGGGGCTCTGTAGTTCGCTTTTAGTCATTATAAAATAAATAAATCAGAGCAGTATCTTAATTAACAAACACTCTCTCAAGTTTAACTGACAAATATCTGTAAGGTGAAATAATTTACATATACATCCTTATTTATTGTTTAATTATAATAACAAATTCCATTAGCATGTATTTTGCAATTCCCTTTATATGTTAGCATTAAGGTAATTGACGAAGCGCTAATTATTTTTCCTAATTGTTGTGAGGCAATAACATTCAGACTGCACCTGGAAGCCTTTTTATCTCATTTGAAGAATTTACCAGGTAAATTTACCGAATTTACCTGGGCGGGTCGCCCAAGTAGAGCCTATGTATGGGAAACACTGAACAGTAACACAGCTGCCCCCACCTTCCCAGACATTTGCAACTCGCCTTTAAGACCATTTGAACAGTGTATTAGGACAAATCTGCGCCTCGCCTTTGGATGAAAAATTACAGACAAACTCATTTCAGCGCCTGACAATATTTTTCAGGTAAGACAAGTTATTTCTGTATGTGGTTAAGGAGTAAAGCTGGTTATAATCAAATGAGGTGAAATAAAGTGGTCAAACATGCTTGAAACATGCATGCTTGAAGGGGGAAAAAAAGTGACCAGAGAAGCTGGATGTTCTTTTTTTGCTGATATTTTATGATCACAGAAAAATGTGTTTATCAACACCTCATAACACTTTTGAAATACATCTAATCTTTCACAACCCCACTTCTAACTGTAATTTCATGTGGCAAGATAACCTATTACGCAACACAGACATCATCTGTATACTAATCTTTTGGTATACTATCTGTTTTGTACATATATATATGACTTGTTTTCAGAGGAAAATGCTTTTGAGTAAAATGAAGAAGGTTCCTATTAAAACAGAGAAAAGGGAGGGCTACTGCTACCTTTTTTATCTTATGTGTATTCAAATGTATCACTGATAAAGAGTGCCATCCACATAAAGAGCTTGAATCACAAATAAAATTTAATAATGAAGCACAGGGATGGTTTTTGGTCAAGTCATTGTCATCATCATTGATTTGAATGCTTTCAAAATGTATTAGTGTGACAGGAAAATTTGTCTTCCAAGGAATCAGATGCTCACCGCGACTGGATAGTCTCCTGATTTGTATAGACCATAATCACTATCATAGGTGAATGTGAGCAAACTGGCATGGAAACTGTTCAAGTTCAAATGTGCCCAAAAATATGCATATTGAAGAAAATTTTTGTGACACAGGTTTTTAGGCCCCCTTAAAAATAATGTGTTATATATAAATTAATTTTATGCACTGCTTTGTTTTTGTGACAGAATGTATCAATTTCCCCTACGGACGGATGACCATACATGACTCCTTTGGCGAGGGCACATAAACCATTCTGATGTGGAGGATTAAAGGTTACATAGACTGCTTAATGCTTCAATTCCCATTCCGGGTATCAAGTGAAACATACTTCCACAAAGAAAGCCGGCCATAATAACGAAAATACTTTACTTCCTCAAAAACGTTGTGCAACTATGAATCAGCAAAGAAACGTAAAACACCAAAAACATGCATATTTAACTTCCACAGTTTTTGAGCAGTGTGTACCCAGCCACAAAGGGATTACAAGCCCTTGTACTTCTGATGCTGGTTCCAAGCCGGGGTAAATGGGGTGGGCTAAATCAGCAAGGGCATCCAACGTAAAACCCGTGCCAAATCGATATGTAGAAAAGGAAACTGATTTCCAAAAAGGATCAGCCGGGTTCGGGTTAACAACAACCGCCACTGACAAGGTTAACAAGCAGGGTGCCGATGGAAATTATGCTACTGCTAGTCGAGGAAAAGAAGATTAAGCGGGAGGAAACATGGCAGGAGACAGAGAGAGATGAAGAAAGGCAGCAGTGTGGGGTTTAGAGGTGGAACGTTAAAAGTTGGCAAAATACAGGAAAATTTAAACAGTGAGCTGATATGATGAAGAAGAGAAAGACATATTTTGTGTGGCCAAGAGACCCCTTGGAAAGGCAATAAGGCTAAAAGCATTGGAGGAAGCTACAAACGGTTCTTCCATGGTAGCAGGACAGATGGTGGTAGATTTTACAAAAATTATGGAAATGGCTGTGGTGAATACATACTTTAAGAAGATGGAGGAGCACAGGGTGACATATAAGAGTGATGGTAGGAGCACTCAGGTGGATTAAGTCCTATTCAAAAGATGCAATCTGAAATAGATTGGAGATAAGGGAGAATGTGGCCCGACAGCATAAAATGGCAGAATGTAGACAGTGGAGTATTTAACGAGATTGTTCAAGAATATCTTGGAGATGGCGAGGACCTGAGAGGTCAGTGTATGTTTTCCTATTTATTTTTTCGTTTCATAAACGAATATTGAAAAACGAAAAACGAGTGGTAATTTGATTTTTCGTTTTGAGATACAATGAAAAGTCAAAAACAAGGCGTTTTCCTTTCTCAAGATCAAATAGGTAAACTGTTGAAAAACTATTTGATTTTCATTTTCTAATTTTATTTTTTCAAAAAAAGAAAATCAAGCGGCGACTGAAACAAAATGTGGGTTTGTATTTGTTTTCTCAGACCATATGTGCACGTTTACAATCCCAACAATGAGGCTGGTACTGCTGTTCACCGCCCTCAGATCGCAGCAAATAGGAAATACATAAGCTTCTCAGAAAATCAGATTAGTCTTGATTATACACACACTGATCAGCCACAACATCAAAACCAGTCACTGACTTATTTATTGATTGTTTTCCGGTCTAAACAGTAAAAAAGAATGGCATTCAAATTGCTGGACCAATCACAACATTCCATTTTACTATGGTCCCCATAGGGCAGCATGATAAATGTACAGCTGCATAATGGAGGAAAGGGAAACTGGTGCTGTTTTTCGAAAAGAAGAGTGATATGTAGGGCTAAAGCAGCTACAGAGGTATAAAGCCGATGAGCCAAACAATGCAGATCGGGGGAAAAGTATTGGAAGCTAGGTTGGTGGTGCAGGATATGTACGATAGCAGCGAGGTGGGCAGTAGGAGTGACGGTTGGGTTCGAGGTGGGGCTGCATCCACAATCGGCTTTGAACCCCTTCTTGTTTGCTAGTTACATGGACAGAGTGATAGAAAGGTCACACAGGAGTCTCCGTTTGATGTTGGCGGATAACATGCAGGATTAGAGGTTTTGAATGGTTGAGAGACGAGGGCACTGACCAAAAGATAGGAGGCAGCGCCGGAGTTGGCAAAGCCGAAAATGTTAAAACGTTCTTTGGGAGTGACGTGGTTGGACAGGATTAGAAAGAGCACTTCAGAAGGACAGGTTAGACTTCTTGGAGACCAAGTAAGAGAGGCAAGATTGAGATAGTGTGGACTTGTGAAAAGGAGGAATGTGGAGTGGATGTATTGGTAGAAGAATGCTGGAGATGGAGCTGCCAGGCTGGAGGAAAGGGGGGAAGACCAAAGAGGAGGTTTCTTGCTTTGGTGAGTGAGGACATGCAGTTGGTTGGTGCAACATTGGAAGATGCAGAGGACAGGTCAAGATGGAAACGAAGGATCCACTCTGGTGAATCATAAAGGGAACAGCCGAAAGAACAATACGTTTTTGGGCAGTTTGTGGAAATCTATAGGAGTGTTTAATCTGCAGTGACCTTTTTCTTACCGTGCCCTTGTCTTGCAGGCACATCATCAACGTGCACACATCCCCTGTGGATTGGTGGTTGACAATGACCATGGCTTCGTCTTCAGAGATAGGCCGTACGTCATCCCCCCACTCCGTTACTGCAAAGCCCAACAATCAGACAGAAGCATCATGGTTAATCACGATATCTTTGGAATTATTTTCATGAAAGAAAAGATTATTATTATTATATAACACTAATAAGTGTTACCCCTGCCACCTGGCTATTTTTGGATTGTTTTAAAACAATCGGCAAGATCATTCCCATCGCTCCTGCTCATTGTTGCCGATTCTGGAGAAAAACTCCATTTGATACCTTTACATAGAGATCTCAGGGTGCGAATATCTCTGCCAAAAATGCAATTCGGTCTTTCCTCCATATGCCCCTTACAGAAGTGTCACATCACCGCTGAAATACATCCCCAGATGATTTGTTTCCTCCATATTGTATCTTTAGAAACTTACATCTTATTAATTTGTGCAACGGATGATTCATATTCTGGTCAATACAAACTCCAGAGTAAGGCTTTGTATAATAAAGCAAACCAAAGGCAATCATCAGAGAGGAAAACCAAATTATACACATAAGATTGAAATAAACAACCTTTGGAAAATAAATCTTGATGGAAAGGTCATAACTCTAAAACGTGCACTGACAATTCCTTCCACCTACAAGTGGGCATTGTTATTATTAAGGATAACAGTGACAAAGAAAAGTTGTGTTAATGTGTTGTGTTAATAAGTGTTAATAAACAGATCACCTCTGCAATAAATTATTTAAATAGAATCTTTAATTCAAATTTAGATGTGAATAAACTGGTTAAAATACATATTTACTGATCAATGAAAAACAAACATCTATTCTTTTGAGTCAAGTGCGTCAATTCATAAAAAACACTACATTATTATCCACATCAAAACCCCTTCACTAAAATGATCTGAAGGCTCTTATGGTTTTTTGTTTTTTTACAGGTCTTTTCCTACAGAATAAACATTTAGTTGGATCAACTCAGAGTTCAGAGTACTCAAAAGTAAGGGTAAACAATGCATCATTCACGGGACTGCCAGACCAAATTAAGAACCCAAAACTGTCCGATTTGCATATCAGGCCTGCCTTGAGAACCCAAGTTAATAATAACCATGTTCCTTCCTTCTAAAGACGCGTTAGTTAAAACATCAACCCTGTGTTGTTGCTGTTGTCAAAATTGGTTCAGGACAACCCCCAGAGGAGGTGTTTATCATTTAACCAGTGAAATTTAAGCTACTATGGTTTACCCAACACACAAGTACCGTATGATATATTTATGTTGACAGAGTTAGAGAATCTCCCCATCTCACTTCAGCTGAAAGAGATGGGTTTGAAATGACAAAGAAGAAGTTGTCTAGGTCTCACTTCCACTGCTATCATCACTTCAGGCTTAGGAAACAAACTAAGAAATAAAGGGAGGGTAGCCTGACATTTTATGACGCAGTGCCAGACAAGTCCTTGTTTTAATGTCTGAACTTTCATCTGGCCACAGAACTTGGCTGTGGTTTCTGGAATGGCTTCAAGATGAATGGGCTTCCTGGAGTATTTTTTGAAATAAGACGGAATAAACAGCAATGTAATGTTTATTCTAACAAAATAAGTTATCAGGGTACAACAACTGTTTGACACCTTAAAAGATTCAGTGCTTCAGCTAGTATTAACTGTGTCGGTAACTGGTGGGGTCCGTATTTTAACAGACGGGCCTGCTAGGTTCATGCTGGGCTCGGCCCCTAGGTTGCAGACCCGGTTGGCCTTAGGCAAACATATGTAACCGGGATACGCTCTAGTGTGCAAGAACGCTACGGGAGTTAACCTGTTTTTCACACGGAAAGTAAATAGGGCTTTTTAATTTCTAACAAAGTGCAATATGGTGTGAATTGAATGGTAAGATTGTGGAGAAAATTGCAATCTCAATTCATAGCAAAACAAAAGGCAATTCCCCTTAAGCCTGAATATCATGCAAGTTTTCTTTGCAATTAAAATGCAGTTTTTGCTATTCTTAACTGAGAACTGAAAAGGAGATTTTATACTGCTGTGATCATTTACTGGAAATCCCCATATTTCTGGGTGGGTCTGAACAGTTTTAGTTCCGTCTAATGCAAATGTTACCTCATTAAGGCGTTAGGAAGTAGAGCAACAGAGAGCTTCCGTTTATGTGTTGGTCTCCCATCAGATGGCAAAATTGTTTTTTTAACATAGCAATTACACTTTTAATTAGGGAGATTGTGACATCAACACAATACCAGACAGCTACTAGATATGGATCTGATGTATTTGATCTGAGAACAAGACAAGATTGCACTACTGATTGGGCCTTTCTACAAAGAAATCGATCAACAGCATTATAGTGTTGACTGTTTCTCTGCATGTTATAATTTACACAATACAGGTTATATTCACCTTTCGCAGTCACGCACATATAAAGAGTGATGTTAGGGGCAAGATGTAAGCCTGCTCACAAGGTGCGATACTGCGCTTTCCACAGCTCAGGCATATTGCGGTCGCGGGGTTCACTGCTTAACAGACAGGGAATATAATTCCAAACCAATGACCATCTGTTTACTGGACCCACCTTATTTGATGAGCCACAGCTGCTCTAACAGCTCAAATCTGTTCATTTTACACATTCATCAGCCATAACATTAAAATCACCTGCCTAATATTGCCTATTACCTTTTCCCGCCAAAATAAAAAACTCTACTACACCGAGATCTGACCCCTTTGTATCAGACACAGCATGAATTTTTTGAACAATTTTTAATACAGTAATTCTCTGTAGGATCAGACGTCACAGGCTAGTCCAGGTCTCCAAACGCATCAATGGGCTACCATTGCCCTGGCTCCTGTTCACTAGATCTGCAGCAGTATGATTGGTATTACCCACTGCCGACCAGGAACACCCAACAGGACTTCAGATCTGGAGATGCTCTGACCCAGTAGTCTAATCATCAAAATTTGACTCCTGTCAAAGTAGCACAGATCCTCTAACACATCAACTTCACGACAAAATTTTATTATGACATCGCCTGTCAGTGATTATTTTGTTGCGGCTGATGGGCAATAATATGCAAGCGTCAACTCTACTAAATAAGGTGTAAGATGTGTTTTCATTGCTTAAAGAGGAAAGAATTTTTAACAAGACCCATCAGTTTAACCAGTTCTGCACGGCTCACAGTAAAATGTCAAGCCATTTTGCTGACTAATAGTTTTCACTAACAATGGTTGAAAGCAACTATAATCCACTTTACTTTTTCAAAATGTTCAGAATTTCATTCCCTTATTTAATGCTAATGTACAACCTACTCATTCAGCACCAGCATATATCAGAAAAACTCTCCATGGCTGCAAATATTGAAAGTAATTAAAAATATTTAATGTAGGAAGATACTCATGTCTATTAACATTTATTGTATTTCTTACATTAAAGCCTCAGCCACTTAGAAGTCATTTAAATGTTATCACTGTTGTTTGGGGCCCGTATTAATTATAGGATTAAACAAAATATTAAAATATTATAGATTATAACCTTTTTAATCCAGCCTGGTGACAAAGATTGATTTTTTTATCTTCCAATATCCTCCTGAATAAATCTCCTTGAGGTTAAAGAAAGTTCTTTCTTTAATGGGATGGAAAGGGATGAGTTGTTGTTATATTCAATTTACACCTTCACCTCTTGTCCTCTGGAGAAAATGATCAATCCTCAAGGGTAATGTAATCAAGAGCAGCAGAAAAAGGACATATCTGTGACACTTGACAGGGTTATATAGGGTGGAGGTCCGCCTGAAGGCGCGTGCTTGAAGTCCCCATTGTTGCGGGGGAGAAGCATAAACGATATCAGAGATGGGTCATCTGTCGGAGAAAATATATTAGGGAAATTGTCACTGAGAGATGACACAGTTGTGCTGCAGGCACACTTTCCAATCCCATACCTGTGGTCAGCTAAATGGTGTTCGGCGGACCTTGTCGTTCATCTACAATCTCTAGATGAGAAAGATGTTGCACGGCATCAAAACAACTCCTTCATAAAATAAGACTGTCCACACCAAAGTGTTGAAGTAGAGTCCCATAAATATGATACTTGGATGGCAAACCAAAGTAGAAGTGCGAACATGTCATTTATAGCCCTGTGGTTGCTGGATCAAATAACTGAAGACATTAATGGTGGTTAATAAATGCAACTACTAATGTCTTTAGTTCAATTAGTTGCTTCCTGTTTATTCAGGCTCTGAGTCTGTATCTACGTCTTTATTTCCAACCCCCACAATGATACAATCGACCGCGTTTATTACTGTCACCATGCTTCTTCACCGTTCCTTTTTTTAAATGTTTTTAACCGGTAGTGAACTTTTTTTTTCATTTTTTGCTTTTTATGTCCCTGGAAGACATTTTCGTACCTTTTAAAAGTTATATGCAGCTTATTTTTTTAGAAAATAAAAAATATTTCAGGTTTATAACTTTCCTGCACCTCGATGGTTTAAAGGATAAAGATAAAGATAAACATATTAACGATAAAGATAGGTAAAGAGATTTCCAATACACCCAACAACTACTGAGCTCCTGACATACTGTCCCTTTCGTTGCTGTTAAATTTCACCTACTACCCTCCCTCAAGGGAGCCTGTCCCCACTGCTCCCCCTCTCTCTTAAAGGGTACCCTGACAGTCAAGATTTTTGTGCTTTAAACATATTTGAAGGTATTAACTGTATAAATACGACATTACGTTTTTGCACAAATTAATAAAATTCTACACTCCGTAGTTTGTACTAATTTTGAAAAAATAATTCACTTGTAGTTCGCCATTGCCGTTTACGTTGCAAAGCATTCTGGGTAGAGACGTCAAATGGTTGCACTGGCCGGATTCTGAACTGCTTATCCTAATTCAACACTTAAAAATGTCATCTGTCCACCCTTTTCAATGTGAAAAGGACAACGTGGGATACATAAACAAGGACAACGTGGGAAACTTTACTCAAACTGAGCGATCACAAGAAGACGAAGAGAGACGTGATGAAGCGGGAGTGGGACACAATCTCTGATGTCTTTGCGGTAATTGTGTTGCTATGGCAATCCGTGGGCTGGTTCAGATTTTAGCAGGAGAGCGTCCAGCGTCTCCTGTCTTTGCCGCATCGTATAGCAGTTGTCACCCGCTTTTCTCGTGGGGTTAAGTCTCCTTATGTGGAAATATTCTTGGCACAGCATCTCGTTTTAGCTTTTGTTTATAAACCCCATGAACCTTAAGCTCATTTAGCAGATGTGGTCGATTAAATCCTCCAAATGTATCAGGAGAGAAGTGACATGAGCACAGAAGCGGGTACTTTCGAAGTTGTGTACGTCCACAGACGTCTTCCCACGGTTTTCTCCTCTTTTTATCTCTGGGAAAGCTGTGATGACTTGCATCGCTTTCCTTATAAATTAATTGCCTAATGTTTCATGATGAACCAACTTTCTCCTCGGAATGCTGAATATACTTCAACCTTTAGCGAGAGTCATAGCGATGAGACTGACCACTTTTATAACACGAAAAAGGAGGACTCTTTGCAGTATTCAGAATATTACGCAAGATATTAATTAATTAAATTATTTTTGACCAAACACCAGGGGCACAAAATCAAATAAGTGCAATGTCTTTTAGCATGAATATTTTTACAATTCCCAGTTGTTTTGATGTTGCTATGAAAACATCTACAAATTGCACAATCAAAAATGTATTTAAGTTTCTCACCCAAAACTACATTTTACAAGATTACCTTTGAAAACATCTTGATGTTCACCTGAAACGTTTTTGTACTGAGTAGTCATTGAACGCATCATGCAATGTATCTCAGTGCAATGTTCTTCTTACACATACGTTAGCAAGCTCTCCTGCCACTGCCGACAGTAAACATGTGTTTGATTTGATTTGTTATTCACACTTAAGCATCCTTAGAGTCATAAGTCGCTTTTCTGATATTAGTATGAACTACTGAATGTATTGAATATTTGCAACTGGATAGTCTCCATAAGCGACAGGCAGAAAAAAATAGGTCTGAAAATTAAAAAGCTGGTATTGAAGTTGCATTTGTGACCATTTTACTCGCCATCTGGTGCCCTGTAATATCATTTGAAATAAATCAAACTGTGATTATGTACAGGATCACGGGATAAGCAGCTATAGTAAATGGATGAATTGATATTGTGGTTTCAATAACCTTGGTTGCAGTCTATCCAGAGAACCCTTTTGTTTAAATTTTGTGTTTTTGATGATTATGACTAGAGTCTTCCAGTTATTGTGCCAACACAGGAAGCTGAGGCAATCACTGCAAGAAAACAAAACAACAACAACCGCCTATTACATGATGATAAATTTCAAGGAATCCCTAATGTAAGCATGAATGCTAAATGGCAATATACCTCCCATGACATTTTATAAGTGACACAAATTTTCATTGTGTCACGCAAAAAAACATCTGTCAGTAAGTTTCATCGCCTAGGGCCAACTACGACTTCAGACTCTTTTCACGGCACTGTACATGTTGATCCACGTAACACAAAAGCACACAATGACATGAAATGACAGAGGGCAATCCACACTCAGGCTTAATCATCGAGGGAGGCTGTTAGAGGCGGTAATGACTGCGGAGATCAGGCTTTCTTGAGAAACCATTGAGGTAGCAATGCGTTCTATTGCTTTAGATTTTAGTTCTATTCAATACGTTGCGGGGAGGGCAGTTATTTTAGCAGCATTATTGTTTATGCTGTGAGTATTGCCCAGGCTGTAACGGTTTACATATTGCAAAAGCAAATGGAACAGTACAAAAGTATGGGCTGAATGAAGTTCTGGAACAACAGTAGCAGGAGAGGGCAATGTTGAGTCCTCTGATCTTTTGTATTACTGAGCTTCCCGTTGCTCCTTTTTGAGGTGTCAGCTACTTGCTAGTTGAAAAAGAGTATGTTGTCCAGCGTGACACCAAGGTATTTCAAATTTTTAACAATTTCAACTGTCTGGCACTTTATGATTAGGATGGTGCTGAAGTGAGTTGTGGCCAATTATCATTTCCTACACCAACATAGAATTCAGATCAATCCATCCATTTGGTATATCAGTCTGGGCGAAAGTCATTGGGCAATCAACACTGGCACCCCTAGAGCCATAGCAGTAGTGTGAAAGGCGTATGGTACTTGAATGCACTGCATCACTTCACTTCTGGTAGACGTCTTTCCTCAGTTAAATGAACAACCAATTGAAGGCAATATTGTACACAGGACCAGACACTGGAAAATCTGAGCAAAGACACTTCCTAAATTACCCCATATCCTCCGTTATTGTAGACACCCATTAAAGGGCTTACTTTGCATTGCTCCATCAATAAATCAAGTTCAGCATTGCAGCCTCAGTATTTGTTAAATGGAGTGAATGGTTATCATGAAACATCTTTAATTTCTTGCCCTCATTAAAACCTAAAAGCTAATTTGATCGTGTCCATTAATTCTGGAAGTTTGTGGTATCCATTGCACCATAACACAATATTACAAGCACCACATCTTTTTTGCTGTTCATCCACATCCAGCCTCCAGGGAATTAAACTGCAGACTCCAATGATGGCAAAATGTTTCAGTGCTTCAAAACAAAAACCATACCAATCCTTATTCAAGCCAACACACTCTCAGATAACATCCAGCTGCCGCCATTATTCCATGCCAGGTTGCCTCCTTCAAGCTACAAGACATGACTCAATGTGTATCCTGGCTTACGTTATCTTTTGATGAACTATGCATATTGGAATTATACCAAATTCAGTTGGCAAGATACAAAACCCGTTCCGTCCGTATCCGTTCCCTAAATAAACCCTTTTTAGAAGTGCACAGAGCCAATGCTTTTAGAGCTGCTTCTTCATAGTGCACTGCTTCTTGGCTTTACGTATGTAAACGTATGTTCCATGTCATACTGTAAAATGCCAAATAATCTGATGCCCAGCCCAGTTCAGTTGAGGTCAGTGTACTAAACTGAATCATAAAGTTGTAAACAGTATCATTCAAACAGGTTAGATAATCGAGGGCAGTCGGGGAGATGGCAAACAGCCATATCTGTACAGCACCATCACAGCCCGGAAAATAAGTCTTATCACCAAGTTACTGATAACACTTGCGTGGGAGCATAATGACTTCCAAGAGGCTTCAACAAATAAAGATCTGTTTCATATAAAGCTTCAAAGTTCACCTGAACTCCACCAACTTCATTGCAGCCCAAAATCGGCTCATTCGCCTATCAAAACATTAACGGGGAAATATTTCCACAGTCCTTTACATTTACAGTAAGAGGATGAAATATACGCCATGCATGCACACAAATGTGATGTACTTTCCGTTTTATGCTGAAGGGAACACAATGTGAACATTTGCTCAACGGAAATTTAGATGGGAACCATTTGATCGTCTGAATCAATTTCAAGCAGTGAGAAAGAACTGGGAAACAAATGGGCAATCATTGCCTGTAATATCAGACTCATCATCTCTGATCTCCTCACAAGTCCAACAAACCACACAATCACACGAAATGCAATGAAAAGTTAATCCTGACGGATTTGGTGCACCTGTCTGTGCTCACTAGGGAGTGTCTATCTGTTTCATATGCTGCATACATTTGTGCTCTTGTTATCAGCAAAGGGGAAAAGGACAACACAAGTTACCTCATGACAGTTATGCCACAAAACACACACAATGACTATTACCTGTAGATTTTTCAGTGCCTTAAAAAGAAAACCCTCAACAAATATTCTTTATAGATTTCAGGATGCTTTATTTTGATTGCACAAAGCCAACCCTTCTCTGACATGTATTTTTCAAATGTTCAAAACTGATATGCAAAGTGGGCAAAGAAATTGCTGCTAAAATTAGTTGCTCCAGTAAAGGATGCAACGGTATTTGTGTGCTTATGCTGACACTCTGAAAAGAACGGAATGCAAATCCATACGTGAATATCTTTTAAAAATGTCACTAGTGTTGAAAAGAGCAGCGAAACACAAAGCAGTAACTTTACATTAAACATTAAAAAAGTATCACCATCTTGTGATCTTTGTACTATCAGTGGGTGTTTTCATTGCGTCAACTCATTTTGGCTCTTGAAGGTTCATATGTCTCAATGATCATATGTATAATCAAATTTATTAGGAATAGGTTTCAGTTGCTCAGGTAAACCTTTTTGCTAGCTAAAGACAGCAATGCTTTAGCTATGCCATGATTCAAAATCTTCGCAGTGATGATTGATCAATGTTGTCACGGCATCAAGTTTCCAGTCATAAATCTCCCTGACTGTAACACAAGCACATGTTGATTCTGATATTTCATCCTCTTTCTATTGCATCAACTAAACTAATTAGAACCAAACTTGTCAGGAAAATAACACTATGGGGGAAATATAAAGGGTTATAGGTTGAGTTTTTTGGCTAAAGGGGGAAAGATTTAGTACCTACATTGCAGTTAGTTGCCAGGAGGCAATTGAGATGTTTTGGCTTCACAATGGACATCCTGCTGTCCATCTTTATTTCACAATTACTTAATTCCTTTACACTTCTACTGTTTTAGTTAAAGTTGAACAGATGACACCTTAACATCACTCATTAGAATTGAGATCAAGCAGCAATCATTATTATATTCTACAAGAACAACGGGTTAGGAATCAGCATCAAACATATTCTGAAACCTTGACGATGAACATTTCCAGAAGTAGTAGATCAGATTTCTGTCTGCATAATGAATACGGCTCCCTGCTTCTCACGGGTCAATTGTTGCAGGATGCCTGAGACATCTTCAAACACAACAAAACACACTTGAGATAAAATGAGTGCATTACATTCACACTTCTATATTCATATAAATAATGCAAAACAAGCATATGTGACAGGGGTCAGCAATTAGCAGCAAAATACCAAATATTTACTGAGAGAGACTTCTATCCAGACCTAACATATCAGATCAGCTTTCTTTCACTTTTTCTCATCAGAGGGATTTTGAATAGGCACGATGCTGCCAGCTCACTAGCGGCAGCGTTCAAAAAGTTCAATTTAATACATTTTTTTATGAAAATTAGAAGAAAAAAAAATGTAAGGCCCATTTCATGTCTGTACATGGAAAAAAGAATATCTGAGATGAAGGAATGTCAGGATGACAATTATATGCAAAGTTAATTGATTGAAGATTGGTTAGAGTTTTTCCAAAAACCTGTTTGTGATCCTTTGAGAACTTTGACAGCCTTCTTTTCATTTAGAGCCCCATTCCGGTATGAAACACATTTTCACAGGAGACCGTTTTTTAAATCCCTGATCTCTAAAGATGGAACTTACTCATCTGTGAGAAAATATTGCATTGAGCGAGTAACGTGGAGTTTTTTGAGCCTTTCAAATTCTGGAACCAAACAACCCTGGAGTGACAGAATGTTTCCCTGGATTTACAAAAGTGGCGGTGAGCACCTTGACAATGTTTGGCTCCACAGACAGCTGTGATTCTGCATTGTTTAAATTTAATATCGTTTCTGAAAAACCAACCAACCATTACACACCTGTTTGAGAACTGAACTGACCTAAGGCCACTTCCCCACACAGATTTTTATTTTAGAAATGGAATCTTTTTTTAAATATAAAAAGATTTCACATCCACTTTTTTTTTTATAGATCAATTCCTAAAGGTGTAATTTGCTAATTCTCTCATGACGATGTTTTATTTCTACGGACTGAAAATAAATCTGTTTATAATGTAAAGCTGGAGTTGAAGAGTTTATTTAATTGTTTATGGAGCAAATTTTTGTAAGTATCCATCTGTGCAAACTTCAAGAGGGGAGCAGGGTTTACTAACAAGAACTATCGCAAATTGAATTCGACAAATCGGCTCTATAAGAAACTTATGGTGGCCAGTCTAAAAAGAATCACCCTTTTAAGCATTTCCTTAGTGCAGGTTGAACAAAACAGCGATACCAAATCTAAATCTGGAACAACACGCGGTCAATAAATATTTGTATTAAAGCGTGTCATGAATAGAGCAAACAAGCAAGGAGTTCCTGCAAATCTAGAAACTCCGGATAAATTTACATTTACCGATGTAAGACTTTAAAAGAGAGACAGCCTGAAAAGGCATTTACAGTTAAAGGAGTAAATACACTGGTCAGCCATTGACATGACAGAATGTCTGCCTGTAAAGAAAGGCACGCAAGTACCTACATGAGTAATTTATCGCCGAGGCTCTTGCCCCTTTTACACAGCTTATCCAATGTTAAACTGGTGTGATTCTCTTCTACCCCTAGCTTCTGTATAAGTACAAAGAAAAGTATAATGGGAAGGTCTGATTTATTCTACCTCTGAGGCAGCAGTGGAGGTGTTAACTTAGGTGTAGAAGCAGTTAAAAGCTGCTTCAATGAAGAAGAAAACAATGAAGGTAAATTCATGTTTTGTTGCCATGTTAATCCATTCTTTAGGAGGTGCTGCTTTACATATACAATTTGTAAGACATCACGCAAGATGCTGTCGCAGCAACGTAACACATCATTACTCTTCTGCTCAAGGAACACTATTTACACGTTACACACTGGCAAAACACTCCCTGCCATTGTTTTGTTCAATGTAAACAAACAATGGCGGCGTAAAGAAAAGTCCTCACTGGTGAGCTGTTACACGATCTCTCTATTAAAAAGATTCTTGAATGTGTGTTTGTGTGTGTACTGCAAGCAGTCTGAAGCTTTGACCTAAGACTAAACCTGGTGCATCAAGTTGTGTGTTCTGTACGAGGCTCATTTAATCAGTTCAGGTGGTGGTTACACAGGACTGCCTTGTGTGGTAAAGGCAATGGAGTTGATCAAGCTGAAATGCCTCGTCAAAATGTCCACGACTTTGGGTCACAACATTGAGGCTCAGTAATATTTTCATGCTGCTGCTCTTCAATGAAGACCCCTCAGAACATACAGCTTCATTTACATCTCCAGTATTTACTGTTGTGAACAGATTTACCATTCGGATCTCGTCTTTTGTCAGACTGTCTACAGTTTTACAGAAATGTAGCAAATTCCTGACAACAGTCTACACAAGTCAGTCTTCGGAGATGACCCACTTATGGAAAATGGCAACCCTAAAATTATTACTATTTGGTTTTCTTTGGCAAGGAGCATACAAGTATAACGGAGGACAAATTATCAAAGAAGCTGTGCATTGAATGTCACCAGGCCACATTACGGTGGATTCTTTAAATTTAAGTCTTTCAACTCCTCCACTCGCAGTATTCTGAAGCCCCATTCAGCTATCACAGTTTTATAGAAGTCACATTAGCTCTGCTTAATGGAAGTGATGCATAAAATGATCATGTGGGCTGATATATTACTGTTTCTAAATAACTGTAGCTGCAACAGAGGTCAAACGAGCTCAGGTCCGATTAGTGTCTGAATAAGCAGCACAGAATGAAAGATATCAGAAAAGAGCTATGTATCACACATGGACAAAAGAGAAAAAATATGATTTATCGTTACATCGACCTGCTTTTTAAGTATAAAAACCTCAAATCAATAAAGTTTATGTTAAACATGTACTTACAATAAATGAATGCTTCTTTTATACATTTGTCATACTTATCAATGCAATTGGGTTCCTATCGATTCAACACATTTGTGATGTTTTGTGAAAATTTGACTTATTTTGTTCAGTATCATCTTGGCTGAAGCTAAAAAGACTCTAAACATCTGATTCAGTATTATTTTTTAGGTCTTTGCTCCTCTGGTTGTGACTAATCTATTGGATCTGTATTTGTGCTCAGTAATGCCGCTATGAGTGGACCTTCATTTAGTTGGACATGGCGGAGGAACATGGATGCATTGGGGAAAGTATCGATGAATGGAAATGAAGATTATGTCTGTTATAAAGATTTCGACACATATTCCCTTAATAGCAGGGCTCTATTGCACAGGTTCAATATAGGCATTTGTACTATACTAAAAAACTACCATATAAAGTTAATACTGTATTATAAAGTATTCTACGTTCTACCTAAAACACAATTTGCATAACATGGACTGTACAGCTTCTCAGATCCAACAACTGTCAATCAAAATGTGTAACAAACATTGCTCAACATAGGACCACGTTTTCTATAGGCCAAAAGCTTTGCATTATTAATAAGTAAGTCATGCTGCTCCCCATGTTCACCACTTAGCAGTTTGTAAGCATTTTGCTCACAGCTCTGTGCAACAAAACACCACTGACTGCCTGAATCACTTCAGCATACTCAACCAGTCAGTTAAGTGGAACCAACAAACATTTTATATATCATGCTGCCCTCCTAACATATGTCTGAGGTAAATACTTTGTGTACCATATTTGTACAACGATTACCTAAATCAATTACTGTACCTTTGTAGGTCATGTAATAGTGAGACAGTTATTTACATAATTACTTTTTCTGCTGGTAATATTCTCAGTCTGTCAATAGAACTATAGACAGACTGAGAATAAGTAGCTAGCTAACTAACTTAGCGAGAAAAATCTTCATCATCTAGAGAGCCAACGTGCCTCCGCCTCAAATGCTACAGTATTACTGACGTGCTCCACAGCCCGAAGGGTACCTTTGCAGATCTTACAGTTTTTAACCTTTTTTGGTCCGTGTTGAGGGAGAAATGCTCCCACACCTTGGATGTTTTCTGTCATGATGGTGTTGCAATGGCGCTACTGTTTACTTCCTTCTTATTATGCGTTGTCAGAGGTGGTGTCCGATGACATCACCGACTAATCGACTATTAAATTAATCAACAACTAATTTAATAGTCAATTTATGTCGATTACTTGTTGCAGCTTCACTTACGAGCAACTTCTCCAGCTTCAGTGCAATGTTGTTAATTCTTACCAACTTGTAAAACGTTAGCACTGAGTCGAGCATGAAATCATACAAGCACCCTTCATGCAAGGCAGCACATGGAAAATTGTTATGGATGAAAAATCTTACTGGTGGTCCGCAAGGCCTTGAAATACATTGTGACAGAG
The DNA here is from genome assembly GCA_037951165.1 of Lophius americanus. Taxonomy (NCBI): domain Eukaryota; kingdom Metazoa; phylum Chordata; class Actinopteri; order Lophiiformes; family Lophiidae; genus Lophius; species Lophius americanus. Next base: position 4,177,553 of record JBBDHG010000026.1, on the reverse strand, counting down.
TTTGCTTTCCTTTTTCACTTTACATTTATTCTGGCCATTTATTGTGTTTTGTTTGACTTTTGGCTTAACTGCTCCCAATTCCTTTTCATCTGGATCTGTAAGCTCTACGAAATATTTACGAAAGCAGAAAAAGAGCCTAATAATAATAATAATAATAATAATAATAATACATTTAATTTATAATGCACTTTACAATTGGATCAAATCTCAAAGTGCTAATCAAATCGCTTAAGGCTATGTCCATATTTTTATAGGTATTTTACATTTTTGCTAAGTGATCCTTAATTGTTAAATAAGCTGCACAAACAGTCATTTTTTAATATAGGTAACTAAAGGTGACTATGAAGATTTTTGTAAACATTCAGAACGGTGGTATTATTCATTTGGATTTTAAAAAACGAGATTGGGAGTATTTTTTTTCATGAAGGACAGCTATTTCTGTGAATAAAATATGAAAGCATTAAGTACAAACTCGGGCTAATAATAATTTACTGGCAGTAATAGTAATGATGACAATAATTAATGTTCTCCATTATCACTTGACATGCATTGCAACACATTGGGAAATTAGCTATATGTATTTGATGCACCCCTCAGGAGTGATGGACAGCCCCTGTGAGACACTCTATATGTCGTAGTGTCTTGCTCAAGGATAAATCTTGTGTATTCTTAACAACTTGTCAAATATAGAGCTTAGCATAAAATCAGACAATATCTCCACATGCACGGAAGACTTGGTTAAATGGTTTCAGATCAAAACTCTTACCTGTATAACCTGCAATCCAGCCCCATGAAGACACCATGGCCAGCATCCATTTAAACATGATCCCTTCAATGTGCCAGAAAGTGGAGCTGTCCCATATTCTCAGAGGCTGCAGGAGCAGCAGGTATAAGCAGTAGGATGGGATGGCTACACAGTTGTTGATGCACATAAACACAAAACGGACCACAGCCTTGAGCAGACCCCAGCCCAGTTTGCCGGCTCCATCCAAGAGCTGTGCCATCCTTATACACACTGTCTGCAACAGAGAAAGAGACTTGTTTGAGAAGAGAAGACGAGTCATGTGTGAAGACATCATCCCTACTGCAAAGAGAGGGGCCTGCTCTGAGCTGGGGACACATTCCACTTAAAAAACAACAACAGTGTTCAATACATCCCGGAAACCCTGGACTCGGTCCGCAGCTAACTGGTTAAGTGTGAGGCTGTTTTATGGAACTCAGATCAATCATTCAAATTATTGTTGTCATTTTAATTTATTGGTTTTCGTAATAATCTATTAGGTAATGTTAGCTGCTTAATCTTAACACTAATATTTGCTAAAGCAGCACCATAAAAGGACCAGTCTCACGAGATGGGTTCGAGCTCATCGGACATGCTAGATGCTAGCCGCGTTAGCATCGTGGTTTAGAATCTAAAAAATATGTCAAATACGAAATCTGACGAGAATAATATTAATGGCAGACACGCTGACACAATTAATAGATATTGTTAACAGGTCTACGCAGAGTAACACGGCATGTGAAACATTACAAAAACGGCAATTGGTAGGCTAGATGTTTGGAGGCTGGCGCAGCACGCGCGTCCCTCCTCCTCCTCCTCCTCCTCCTCCAGAACATAGCCGGACCCTGCAAATTGATAAAGCTCGGTTATTTGATGTTACTCACCCGATTAATTTTCACTGAAACATCCAAGGAAGGGCAGACGTATAAATAAGAGTCTCAGTTAGATGAACTATGTAGCTGGCCTAAACGATTAAGTTAGCATCTTTTTTCCAGTTGACATCAAATGTGGGGACAGTCTGATAACATTATAACGAAACCTGCGCGACAAAACCGCTTCTGTACCCATTTAGCTAACGTAACTCAAGGCTACTCGGGAACTGTTAATCCCGCTGGGCATCATTAGCTCGCTAGCTAGCTAGCAAGCAACTCCACTGAAGTGTCGCTGGCTCCATCTCAGTCAGAGACCCTGGGATAATTCCATTGATGCATAATCATCACCGTCAACTTAGCTAGCGCTAGCCGTCGAGTTCCCCAGTAGCGAATACAGACGCGGCGCAGTTGTGCTCCGGTCCTGTATCAACGCATCTAGTTAAATAAACAGTGTCCAAGCTCTTATCGACAACAGGTAAATTAAATAGGAAGGACAACGATTTTGCATTCCTGCGTTGGCAAGACCCGTTATCTTACTCCAGACCCTGATCCTTGCATCGCCAAGGTACACAGAAGAACCGGGGAAGATCAGATGAGGCTCCTCGTTACCTTCACAATAAAAGCGCAAGTTTAAAATACAAAGAGTTTCTGGGTTCAAATCTGGATCCATCTAACTAGAAATGCTAACACTATATTTCAGCAATTACCCATTTATGGATTAATCCGTAATTACATGTCTACTAATGTGCGTCTTTCCACTCGATCAAACTCGCCTGAATGATGACATAATGAGCAATGCATGATGTTAGGAGGAATCTTAAATCCTCCCAGTGAGTTTCTTAGATTAAGATTTAAAATAATAATAATAATAATACATTTAATTTATAATGCACTTTACATTTGGATCAAATCTCGAAGTGCTAAAAGTATCTCTTCTCCTGTTATAAGGCATTGAAACCGAGGAACATATCTTCTTCACTTGCTGTCACTCTCCAACAATTTTGGAAACAATGGAAGGAGTGGTTCAAAAAAACAGAAGTATGTGCCGTATTTAAATCACGTGGATTTGATTTATGCACCGGTAATGAAAGAAAGGGATGGACCTTTTCTGATTAACACTATTTGATCAGTGGCAAAATATTTTATTCACAATGCTAAATCTCTCAACACCCCGCCCATACTTTAGCGTATGAAGCTTATGAATATATATATATATTTATATTTGTATATATATATATATATATATATCTAAATGAGGACTTTACCTGGTAAAATAAAGGATATATGTATGTTTATTATAATTAATTACAATCAAGGCCCAACACAGGCTTATCAATACCGGATTTGCATCTCCCAGATGATCATTTGGAAGAGGTAGACAAATGAGACTCATGTGTGTTTATCTTCTCTAAGATCTCAATTGGAATTCCGTCCATGCATTCCAAACACCACTCAACTGAAAGAGATGCTGTTCAACCCTTGAGATTGAACGTTAATCCATTCTTCTTGGTGTTTGTTGAGATAGATTCCATTAAATGTCATTGATTGAGTTATTGTATTCGTCTTTTTGGTTAATACCCCTGTCCAATTTCACAATTTAAACCAGTTTACATATACTGTAAATGGTCAGTTATTGCAAAAACATTAAATCAATACTTCGTTAACGTTGTGCAGTTTATAAGATAGTTCTTAGTAAACAAAAATAAACCTTGCCTTCATATGCTGACTGCCTTGAAAAATAATGTAAGTATAGCTGCAGGGACCTAAATTTGCTATTGGGATGGCAAGTCACAAACATCCACAATAAAGGGGGGCAACACCAGGTGACAATTAAAGACAAGGAAATCAAAGTGATGTAAGTTTTTCCCTGAAATATAACAGATACATATTGAACATGCACAAATTGGAATATTGGATCTAGTAACTCCACAATGAACAATTCATGACTTCTGAAGAAATGTTGTAGTGGGGGTTACAGATACGCTGCATGGAATAACCAGCTACAAAAAAAATGGATGGAGGAATAAGGGATGTATGGATTGAACAGTTAAGCAAGCTCTGCTCTCTTCTTGGAATAATAGAGTCTGGAGAGAGGGCCTCCGGATGGCTGGATCAGGAGCAATGTTCTGTGCTGGGACACAAGCAGGTATGATCCATCCTGGTTTGGTCACCTGAGGGTGGTTGCCTGGTGTTGATTAATGTAGATTAATACAGATTTATTTATTCGTTTTTCATATTAGAATGAAAATATGACAAACGAATAAATAAATGCAGAGATTAATGAAACAATAATACATTTATAAATAAATATATTTTGGTAATTGAAGAGGGTATAATTATATGCATTTAATAATATTTAATTTGCATTCATTTCTAGACCTGTTTATTTAGTTATCCTCATGTCATGAGCATAACACTACATCATCATCATCATCCATTTGATGAAAGGCATTTTATGAGATTATGCTTTTTTTGTAACAAATGTTCGAAACTTTATTTTGAAAACCAAGTAACCCGTTTCCGTTTTTATTCCTTCTCATTTGACAGTCTTCCACTTAACTAGACTCCGGCTGTCGAGTGCGCAGGCTCTACTGACACCGAGGCTTTCTGCATGTACGTATGAACAAAACCAAACAAACCTAATGTCAAATGAATCCGAATACATAAATCTGTAGCTTCAATTATCTGAACTCGTTGGGTTTTCTTTCTGATTGCATCACTTCCTTATGCGTGTATGTGAGTGTAAAATCTACTGAACCAATTTTTGCATTATAACATAAATGCCTGGAAAAAAGCAAAAGCACAGGATTGGGATTTGCTAAAAAGATATTGACAATAATCTAGACGGATTGAATTTGAAATTAAATTTGAAAAGACTGAATTCAGCATTTTAACTCAAACAAAACAATTTCAAAGTCTGAAAACTCAAGGAGTTTAGTGCTTTTCAGACAATGATGTCCGGTTAATGGTTCTGGTCTGCCCTCAGGTAGCCAAGAGGTTTTAATCACATCTTGTGCTCTGTGCTTCTCCAAGGACATCAAGTACTAAATTGCCTTGAAGGTTACTGCATGTGTGAAATACCATTAGATTATGATGATCAGTGAATTCAAATTAATTAATATAGCTTCTTCTGATGGCTAACCTTTACAAAGAAAATAATCAAAGTCATTAACTTGTCCTGTACAGCTTGTTCAACATTATATTGAAAAGAAAGTCAACGAGCAGGAATAAAATGTGTTCTCTTTTTAATCATTGAAAAAATATGTACATATTCACTTTCTAAACAACGAAGAAAGCCAACTACAAAGAGCTCAGAGATAAGGCATTGCGGAGACACTCTAGAAGCGATTGTATGCACCCCTCTGAGGAGCAGGCTGAGCTCCACCCTGCTGCAGCTGATGGCGGAGCTGCTGGGAGTAAGGGTCCTCCATGGATTTGACAGATACGGTCGTCTTGGGCCCCGTCTTCCACTCAATGCCGCTTTCATCCACAACAGAAGCCTCCACAGTGACAGAGTGAGTGCCAAAGATGGAGAAATTCAGCAAGAACTGGGTGCTGAAATAGTCGTTGTGAGGTTCTACCCGCTGTTCGATCTCATTAGTTTTAGTGTCCAGAGGAATCTTAAAGGAAAAAGAAACACAGAAAATAAGCAAGGGATGGAGCTGTCATCATCAAATGAAGAGCAACACAGCCAAAAATCACCAAAAATACTACAAATGAAGCTGCAAGTGCTAAAAGAAGCCTGATCGGTGAGTTACAGCAAGGAGAGGTCATTTAGATACCTTGTATTCCGGCCCTGTCTTGCTCTGGAGGACTGAAGTAACATTGAGACAGACGGACTGGATTTTCCTGAAAAGTCCTGGAGAGGAACCATGTTGGACCACCCCCTCCACCTTGAGGGTCAACTGCTGACTGCTGTGCACTGGGATGGGTTCGCTCGGAGTTCGTGGGGAAGGAGAGAGGGCAAGCTGAAGGAATACAACACAAAACACAGTCAGGACCTAATGAGAGCTAAAGGATGATCGTCTCACCGAGCAGCATTGGTACAGTCACATTTGCATTCAACGCATATCGCAACACAAATAAATAGAACTGAGTTTCTTACCTTAATGCTTGTTGACTGGAGCTTTTGGAAGAAGTACCTCTGGAAAGACAGCGGGACCTTGAGCAAAGCTATGACAGCATTGCACAGACAACTAGTGTGCTGGAAAGAGAAAAAGAACAGCAAACATAACATTTTCATTATTCACATTTAAACCAAACTCAGGCAATAGATCTAGTAGTAATACTACTTAACCAAAAAAAAAACATACCCCTGTGATAGTTATTAAAAAATATTTCACCATCAGTGGTTTTCTTCAGGATGTAAACGAGTGACTTTTGAAGATACGTCCAAACTGACGACAAACTAAATATGCACAGCTTCGGCTAAGATTTTATCTTACGCTGAACTGATGTGTGTTTAATCTGAAGAGGATGTTATTGTGTCATCTGTGCCCAATTATTGTAAGTATTGTCCATGACGTTAGAAGTAAACATCTCGTCATTGTCCCTATTATTAACTGGTAAATAATAATAATCATCTTATTTTTATTTTATAATAAAATAAATGACCTTTCTTACCACTAAAGAACCAGGCCAGTTTCTTCCTGATTCACTACCACCAATGACTGGAAGAGAAAACTGGTCTAGAACTTTTGCCGGTCCCAATGTTTTGCTCAGTTATCTGGTGTTGTGAGGCGTATTCGATCATTCAGTCAAGTGATCATGTGAGGAAATCTTTCCTGCCCAAAGCAATTACACTTTTTGCACAATAATAACTTTTTGCAATACATTTCATCTACCTCATTCCTTCTTTTTAACAACCTGTAACTTGCACAGTCTTTGCATGTAGCTGTATTTTTGTATTATATTCTCTGTTTATATTTATATCTGTGTGTGTGTTCATGTGTGTGTGTGTGTGTGTTCCACCTGCTGCAGTAACCTGTAACAAGTTCCCACCTTAGGATCAATAAATTATGTCTCAGTCAAATATATAAGTAAAATCCTATATAAATATAAGAAATCCTTCCAGATGATTAGAACACCTTCAGCCACAGAAAAACATAGGAACAAAATAAGTGCAGCACCTCAATAATCCGGACCTCCTGCAGCTAAATGTAAAGTAGAAGCGAACAAACAATCGCCAACTGTGAGGCTAAACGGTGTTAGTCTCACCAGGAAAGAAACGGGAGAGTGCTTCTTGGTCAGGCCCTCCACCTCCTCCAACACATGGCTGAACACTGACATCATCCGTCGCTCATATTCACTCTCCGTCTGGACTGACCCCAGGGTGCCGTACTCCTGAAAACTACAGTAGATTACAGAAGCGGAGAAAGAGACAGTCTGTTAGAGTGACACGCCTTCAGGAATGTCTGTTATTGCGATAAAAAAGACTCAAGTGAAAAAAAAACTATCATGTTATTAAATTTAATATAATGGATATGTTTTCATTATTGTATCCTCTATGTCAAATGTGCAGCTTATGAAAGTTACTTCATCATCATCATCATCATCATAATCATCATCCATCTCAGGGATGCACTTCGACAAGGTCCTCGTTTTCATTCACACTTGAATGCTGCAGTATGACAAACAAGTAAACAACCTTTTAAAGAGGGATATTAATAAAAAGGTAATATAAGTTTACCTTAAGTCTTAGAGGGAAATCTCAGCAAACTCTCATTTTATTCTCAAAAACAAATCCACACATGTTCCACCTCTGGGTGCTCCAGCAGGAGCTCTCACCTGGCGGCCTGTGGGTCCACTATCAGCGCCTCGATCACATGGGAGACGAGCAAACAGCTCTGTTGTTGTCTGGGCAGCCAGTTAAAGAGAAACATTCAAGAAAGACGACACATCAGTAGCAAAAACAGGGTTCAAGAGAAAAATGTAAAAAGTAGGATGGGAGGGAGGTTGTTTAAGGATACAGCTCCACATTGCGAAGGGTGGCGTAATCGGCGTCAAACGACGACTGGTGTAAATCAGCGTAGCGAGCGGCAAGACTTCTGAGCTCATCCATGCAAACCTTCATCTGGGAAAAGAACAGCAGCAACATTGTGACAATTTGGAGGAGCACTTTTAATTTCCTTGCATACCCAAATCCTGCTGGAGAGTTGTGTAGCTTTTCTCACTTCCCACCTGTTGCTGAATTTTGAACAATAACATTTTTATAATGTACAATAAAATAATTTAAAAGCACACCAGTGATCTGTTGGCCCAATTTGATCACTCGATACTTGATCAAATATCTAAATCTTTCTCTATATTTAGAGTGATAGTTGTGAGAATTCTCCACAAACTATGGGGGATTTGCTCACGTCTGAAGGATTTTTGTGTGTTCTCACATGTCCAAAAACAACACATTAAGAAAAATATCCACAATATCACTCCTAATCCCATATGTGACCCTGTGAAAAAGACACAGAGATTGGGCAGAAAATGACATTTGAAAGATCGCCACAGCTAGTGCAATCCAGGTCCAGGTGTTGATCTATGGTATTTACCTACACGAGCCTCATGCAGCCAGAGAAACAGCCTGCCTGTTCTCTGCACAACCATGTCTAACACCCAGGAATCAGGATAGACCCGTTCCCCTGCAGTACCTCAAAAACAATCCAACCGCCTACTGCTCCAGCATCAGAGACCACTGTCACTCACTGCGGACCTGTACGGCCCAAAACAATAAATCATCTGCCGTGTGAAGGACTTCATAATCATCATCCATCCTGTGGATGCGCCTTTGTTATGCCCAAAGGCGCCTTTGTTATGCCCAAAGGCGCTGTGCTGAAACCGGCCCTGGACCCAGCTGAAAACCTGTGGGGTTGTTTGAGTGCCATCCCACAGGATGACATCATCTAGAAGTTGTTCCAATCCAGGAGGAGGCGGATTACTGTGATCAATGTTGATGGGCAACATTGTGTAAAATGCTCTACAATCCAGTTATGTCACCTGGAAAGTGAATGGGACTTTTGCTTTTAGTGAAATAAAGAAGTGAATTTAAAAAGTGAAAAGGGAATAAAGTAAACGTTGTTATTTCCATATGAGACAAACTACACAAGAACATTTGCAGATAAATACAATGGCGTATTCTGAAATCGTCATGTTCCGTCAGTCCAATGGCATCTGACTCATCTGTGTCATTTTTAACTTTAACATTAATATGCGTAAAAACTTACCTTCATTGTATTTTAATGAAAAGAAGGCCTCAGCTCGGATTTGATGATAAATATGGTGCTTTTCCAATCTAAACATTACAATAACTGACTTCCTGTCCTCAAGACAGACTACAGCCCCACAGACCAATTACCACACTAACAGTGATTTACCTGCATGGCGATGCGGCCGCAGCGCTGCAGGTCATTCCCCGATGTGAGGGCGATGGTGGTTGCAATAGCAGGAGGAGGGCTGGTTTTCAAGCTGTTGCAGGTGCATATGAGTTGTGACAGGGCTTGCAGGGTGTCGATCCGCAGCTTAATGAACTCACATTGGAATGTGAGCGGGCTCAGAGGAGTGCTGGCAGCCTGGGGGATAGGATTTAATCAGATTACACCACATAAACTCAAGAGTTTGGCGGTGACAATAGTCCCTCTGAGTTGACCTTTCAAGACAGTCAGGTATTAGGAGAGTTAATCCATTAGAAAATCTTAAGATAAATAGAAAAACCAAGACAACAGAAAGTCAGTTCAAGTTTCTTCGTCCACAAAACATTTTTGGAGCTTCACAGCAAAACGGCGATTAGGCATTCTCATGAAGAACATAGGATAGGGTTTGAAATGAAAAACAACAGAAAACAAACAGAAAACGACTCCGATTCCATTAGTCCTGACATCCCAAAGTGATTTGAAAAAAACATTATTTTCATCCTTTTAAAAATGCAAACTTCGATTTGGCCTTGAAGCTAAAAGTGTCAGCAGGACCGTGACTGTGAAGTGATGTGTGAGGCCATATTTGTGATTATAATAATTAAAATTGCTCATGGCAGTGAGTGTAATTGTAACTGACTGTGATTTTTCATGCTAAATGCCGTACCTGAGGAGTTGGTTATGCATCTCGGATCTTGGTCTGTATAAGGAATCATTGGATTCCACTCAGGTGAACTCCTCTTTCTGGACACTACCTGAGGAATACCCATTATGGGGTATTTCTCTTCTGATTTTGTTCGATCAAGGCATTTTTCACTCTGTCTCTGTCTCACTCACAATCACACAAACACACACACACACTTCATGGAGTGAGAGCACTTACGTTACTATTTGCCCTTTGGAATGTATACCAAACTCAATGTTGTGGTTTGAGTGATTAAGATAGGTAATGAAAATAAAGTTGAATTTGATCTGATGCAGGCGATTCTGATAGCCTGTGGACTACAATCCGCCCGGAGATAACTGCTTTGTGACAAGGAACCTCTGGCAGTCTTTTTTTTAATGCTTCTATTCTGTATTTCTCTGTTATGTTTTAAAAATAAGTCTCAATCTTACTTTACAGAAGAAAGCTGTAACGTTGTGAAGCTCCAGAAATGTTTTGACAGTCTAACATCATCAGCTTCAGTGGATCATTTTACATTTATTGGGTGAAATGTTCTTTGAAGCATCCATCACCGGTAAACTACTAAGATTTTTGTGAAAACAGATGCCAGGTGGGGAACTGACCGTGAGGGAGGCAATGCCCTTTTGGTAAGAGCACATGGCTTCTGCAATGGCGCTCATGGCTCCGCTGTAGTCTCCGTCTTCCACATGACTCAGGCACTGCTCCGCCTGGGAAAACTCTTTCAGGCTGTTGAGCCAGAAGTAGAAGTGCTCTGATGCCACCCGGGTCCGCATACTCTGGTAGAGCTCACTGGAGAACTGGTGGCAGCCCTGCAGATTAACGATGGTGTTTCATCACCGAGACACATCCAGTGGGGCGAGAGGCAACTGGCTTCACATTCCTTAAAGCTAATTGCCTCTAATCCATACGGCTTCTTGAACTTGTGTGACATCTTCTAATTAAAAAAATAAATATATGCTGCTGCAGAGGAATATCAAACAAACTGCAATAGATGTGGGTGATTTAGTCAAATCTGCTGTTCATAGTGATGAGGGTTGTTCAGTCGTGTTTCTTTCAGCTGAGATAAATAAATAAAATAAATGGATATTGTCAGGGAGTTCTTTTGGTCTCAGAGGGTTTAACTGTCTTGAGTTCTTTAGTGCCTTCTACGCTGGAATTATAATAGAGGCTTCCGTCCGACAAAATGCTCACTTGCTGCTGCTAGGATTCAACAAAACAAGATCCTTTCTCTGCTTTGGTTACCTGTATGATACAGTGGTGACTGTTAAGGCTTTACATGTTCAGGCTCATGATTGTATTAAGGAATTACTGGCTCCTGGTGAGACTAGGCATCCTTTAGATCAGATACTGGTGATTCTTTGGTGGTTGTTGGCCCATAAACTTAATGATTAAATCTTTTTTTAATGATTCACATGATGCCTGTGCAAAATCAATTACTGCTTTTAAAGCTCTTCTCAAACCTGTGGGAATCCTCATTTCATTTGTCATTATTATCTTTGTATTAATATTTTTGTGAAGAAATTTCTATTCTATTCTATATAATTCTATCTAATTTTATATGAAGCTTTGTTGGGATCCCCTCAAATTTTGGAGTGGAATCTTAAACAGACTAATCCAAGATAGTTTTTTCGGTGAAAAAAACGAGAAATAAATTAATAAAATAAAATTTTATCATAGCTATATAAACTTCTTTACAAATTTTAATAAGACTTGATGATTCAGGTTGATAAATGGAATTCAGATTGAAGTACTTAAATAAAATAAAATAATATATTCATTTCAAAGGGACTTTCGAGCCTTGAGGAAGCTATGACCTTCTGGTTATTATTATGTATTATAATTACAACGCTGAGCCAAACTCTGTGTTTTTTATCTTTGTCAATCGCCTAGAGGGCTACAGTTATTATAATACAGCTAACAGGGTCAGCAATCAAATGGGTAGAAAGGAATTCTAAACACTGGTTTTGAACAAGAGGATGCGGTTACCATGCGTGAGGCTTGTCGTGCAATGCAGTACACCGTCCAGCCATTGGCAACATTCTCCAGCTGCTGCTTGATAACAGACTTCACCTCGGCTGACAAAGACGACTGGCTCGCAACAAAAATCACTGTGGCCAAGGAAACCTGCCACAATAACAGTGGAGTATTCGTAGTGTGAGACATGAGAGGGCACTAATTAAAAAAAAGGCACAATGTTGAATTATGTGAAAACATGAGAAAGTTCTTATTCCACTGGGTCATAGTTAAAACCCTTAATTTTCATGTAATTACTGTTCGCAATCTCCTACATTGGGAGGTGATGCCTGACTTGTGCATAAACTCTCACCAGGAGCTCTTGCTGCTTGTCAGTGGAGGAGTGGCTGGCAACTCTGTAGAGATCTACCAAATCTCCCAGCATGCCGTCGCCCAACACTGGCAGCTGGGTGGCGATGGCGGCCAATGCGTGGCACAAGAGAACACGAGAGCAGTCACTGGATAGGTGGAGCTGGCCAAGTAGGAACTCCACAGACGATTGGCTGAGGTAAGGACGACCTTTCAGAAGTTTAACCAATGAGGTGAGAGCCGTCTAGGGTTGACATAAGAGAAAAAAAGCAGAAGTATGGATAATTACTAAGTCATGCTGTGGATGAGGGTCAGCTGATAGTAAACGTCATGGTATCTTGACGAAATACAAACCAATGTTTGTATTTAAATGTGGTATTATACACAGTAAAAAGTTAAGTGTGTTGCTACACCAATAAGTTTTTAGGAAAGTAATTCTAAAATAAACATTAAAATATATCAAAGAAAGTTGCTGCAGTTGTTGGTGCATTGGTATCTAATCACAAATAAAAGCAGAGTTTGGGATATGTTGTGTCTCATGAGTCAAAACTATATGTTAAATACTTCATAATGGGTAAGGTTTTACATTTAAATAATAATTGTCGATAATGATCAAACAATTGGGGAGACCCATTTACCTGACTTGACAGAGAACGAGGGGTATAATGTGAAATTGGATCTGAAATTGGACGTTTTTCTGTAAACAAATTTTCTATTTACCAGAAGATGCAAAACTTCCTAAATACTTCCTGGTATTAGAAGTTCTAGTTCAAAAATGTTGCAATACATTTTAAATTTTATAAGTTAGTCAGTGTACAGGAATTTCCTTTTTTGTAAATATTAAATGTTCTCAAAAAACATACGTCCGGGCATACAAACACACATTTGATTTAATAAAGTAATACCCAAATCTGTCTTATTTTTCATTTAAACCAAGAACTATCATAAAAAGAAAAAGTATGAGATATTATATTATTTCTCTCATCACGGCCGTTTTTCTCCCTGGTTATGGTCGCCGTCTTACTTTGAGTGTGGCCTGTGCGCTGGCACTGCTGTCCTGACTGCAAAGCATCAGCAGGGACTGTATTCCAAAAACGGTATCCTGCTCCAGCTGTACGATATCTGAGGAGAAGGAAATGTCACATGAAACAAACATTAGTGGTGTGTATTTCAGCTCTCTAACGCTGTCCAGTACTTGATGCGGCTGACCTTTCTCTGGACAGGAAATGGCAATGTTTGAGAGCACGACGACTCCATGAGCAGCCACTGCCAGGTTACTGTGGTAACAGCATTCCTGCGCCAGTTTCACCAAGTCAGAGAGGCGAGGGGGAACCGAGGAACAACCTAAGGGGAATGTTGGAGAGGAATAAAGATCAAACCAGACTTGTCTCCTTCTTCAAATTACATCAATGAAAAGCTGTAAGTCTAGTAGAAATGCACACATTCTTATATGAGGACATTGCGATGGAGAGGGATTCAAAAGTGAGCACCACCTGTTGTATTACTAAAGTACTGCTTGATTGCGATGGTTCCAGAGAGGGTGGAGAGGACAGCCAACATCCCCAGCTTCAGACCTGTGTAAGGGATGGTCAGGGCGCACTCGCACAGCGTCTGAAGAGATGGAAAAAAAAAATCTATTAAACTTCAGACAGATTCTTAACTAGCATAAACACATCTCAGCATCTGAAGCTCTACCTGAGTGTTTTCTCTGAGCCACAGGTGAGGAGCCTTTTTCGCCAGGAGCTTTAGGTCGTTTATGGCAAGTCTCTTCACGGCTTTTCTTGGGTCATCTCTCAGGTATTGAAGAAGGAGCTGTAGCTGGAAAGACATGGAATCGAAAGGTCAGTATTTGAGAACAGAGCGTTCTCTATAAATTTAAATATTGAGGATCTCTAAGTCCCATTCAACACAAAAGCAGCTAAGACCACCCAGATGTCGAATCACATTTTCAAGAGGAGGAGAGTACACAACCCTGAATCACAGCATGTGACTGGCAAATGACGGTGGACCTTTAAAGCAATTCAGATTCCATGGAAACATCATGGAGACCACCCTAAGGCCACGGACATTATGCTGCTCCCTGGAACATCTAGGCAGGTTCATGCTGGGGCTCACAGCGCCAGGGAGGAGGCCAGAGAGAGGAAGAGTGGAAAATATGCAGAACAGGTGGAGGAGTTACTTCAGATGGGCTGGTGTGCACAGTTTAGCCCAATCAACTGGGAATGAGGGGCTTTGCAGTAGTATCACTTGGGCACCACTGGTGCACCACACTGGCTTTGGATCAGTAGGGTCAAACTATGTACTGATATTTCTTAGACACGGGCGGTGAACTGATGACTCCTGTATGGGTCACCTGGGTGAGTGTATCTGAAGTAGAAGTACCCAAAACACTGGATTTTCCCAGGTAGTAAGACTGAAAATGAATCCAGATTCACACCTTTTTGTATGTTGCAACCACACAGTTGGTATGAAACAGTTTGCAGGTTGCTAAAGGTCTTTTTAGACCAAGTGAATCTGAGAACTCTATTATTATATTGTCCTGTACCCGGTGGTCCCACTCTGTCCCCTTTCAGCATCCTTAGTTTGTTGTTGATGTGTTCGGGTTCGGTCCATTCGTACCCTACTGCAGACCTGCCGTGGTGTATTTACTTTAACACCAACTTTGTAACAAGAAGAGACCCTCATTTTTCTCCTTCACAACCACCACTGCTTCAATTTCACGTCTACTAAGAAGCTCTTGCTGATAAAGTTACAGAGTTTTTGTAATTCTTCAGGCAGATGCAGCACTCTGCAGCCAAAAAGTTTTGTTTTTTTATGATAACCCTGTCCACAGCCCCCTGCCATCATTGGTTCTAACCAGGCAAGCCTGGTCCTCCACCCATTTATAGGGGAAAAGCTAAAAACCAGTCCCAAATTACTGTTTATATAGATATAATACAACAATAATTTGACCAAGTTCCAAGGCATCTTGTTTGAATTGTAAGGATGATGTTAGAAACTGTTTATACTGCTAAGGTTTCATCGATGGAGGTTGACTGTGCTGCACTGGCTCCTGTATCCAACTAATCAATACACACTTTCCCCTTGACGAGTCTCCATACACTTGGTTCACTTCTGCTTGTGCAGACTTGCGCCAACTTTGTCAAAGACAACAATCAATAGTTTTCTTTCACAGTTACGAAAGCATTAAAGGGGTTTTTATAACAATGGAAATTTAACTCTGGTCTGACAAAACCTTATATTCCCTGCCTGGGCAGATAATTCACATCCTCTTCTCCAGCTAGACAGCTGTTCTCACGCTTGGATGCTGCACTGAACAAATTGAAGTGGTTGATTTCCTGTTGCAGAACCTGTTTCTTAGAGTAAAGAATAGCTCTACTAGAATGGAAAGCTTTCATTTCTGCAGCCACTATAACAAGCAGGACTGGCTCTCATCTAGTTGTCACTTGGGCTTGAGCTTCTCTAAACATCCCCTGTGGTGCTGATGGATGCCAAAGTCTCTGTGGTTCTGGGGCTGCAGCACCAGCTCCCACTCACAGTTAATGGTCCACATGAGGCAACATGTGCAGTGTCTCATTAAAGTAACTAACCAGTACCACAATACGGTGCAGCTGTGTTATGGTATTGGTACTACCTGCTTTGGGATGTCGATGAGGGAGGAGGCAGCCAGCTGGGTGAAGGTATGCAGGGTGACGATTACCATCGGGGTGGAGGGGTAGGAGTTGACCAGGTGCTGTAGAAGCTCTCTGCTGCTGGAGGCCAAGCTGGCATCATGGTGCATGTGCTGCAGCATGGGGATCAACTTCAGCTTCAGTTCCACTGGAGTGTCTAAACCTAGTGTTGAGAAATAAGAAGAGTGACGTAAAGGCAAAGTAGAAGACAAACCAAAAATAACAACACGTGAATGCTGAACGGGAAACTTTGCCAAGAGGAAAATGATGAGGGAAACAAAGTTGTGTATTCTGTAAATATGCAAACGGTATCAAATGTATAGTGATGGCAGAATCACTTTAGTATGGACTATTTTGTTCGATGGGACCAGAATGAGCTCTTAGGTGTTTTATGACAGATTTAAAACAATAACTTAGCTATGACCTCAGTGGATGCATTCACAAAATATCTTCTGTTTTTTTCCCCATAGCCAATGATGTTTATGTTTTTAGTGAAGTTGGATGTCGGTCAGCAGGATAAATAAAAAAGCCATGAACAGTTTGTGATAAGACTTTGTGCTGGGGAGGTCTTGGACTAAGCAAGACTTTAATAAACTTTGAAGGAGGATCCGAGACAGATACAATTTCTCGACCACTTCTTCGATCTTTGTGAGATGAGACCCACTGGTAGAGGCGCCAGGTGGAAGCAAATGTAATTTTGTGGAACCTTTTGTAAGCCATTTTGCCAAATGTATCCAGGATCTACTTCTTTGTCTTTCAGCAATGAAATATGTCCAGGATATAAAAACCGCAACGTGACAACATGAACGTGAAAGTAAAAATACTACAGATTTGAATTAAGATCAAATTCTTGCTGAGACTGTGCTGATTTGATTAGGTATTACATTTGTTGCGTCTTCAAAAATGGCTGAATTTTTCTCCTGATGTTGGCTCCTGTAATAGACTAAGATCATTTGGAATCACATTGGATACCAGTTATTCATGAACAATCACTTTTGAGTCATTATGATGGTCACAAGACTAGTGCTTTTATGTCCTATGACAAAATGGGCGAAATGTGAATGTTTGAGCTCTCCAAGAGCCTTCTTGTTTAATCCTTAATTTGGTTTTATGCAAGTTTGGGGCAGTTATTGTGAAGATTTACCAAACTTTAAAAGATTGAAAAAGGTAGTAAGTGGTCTACTAACTTTTGAATTGTGATCTTTAAGCTCAGAAGAGATATTTTACCTTGAATCATCTCACTGACTTTGTTGCAAATCCCAGCAGCAAAATCTCTGAGAAAATACAAAACACACAAAACACTAACTTGTTTTATCCAAATTCCATTCCACGTATGAACACTACAAATTAAACCGTAGTTCTCTCTTACTTGGACTGTGCAGAGAAACTTGCAGCAGCATATATGGCGGCTTCCACTTCTACATTATCATGAGAGTCCAGACTTTGGCGAATGCTATGGTGGGCATTCTTCCGCTCCGGGATGATGGAAGCCAAACTACCAAGCATTCTGAAGAGAAGAAACAACAAGTAAATAATTTGTGATAAAGCTGGAGAGGCTGGAAATCTGGCAGGAATGACTGTTTCTGGAGTATTTGATCTGTGTTTGTCTCTTTACTATAAATTAGAAAACCTATAACACCCAGAATAATGTCAAACTGAACGGATTATTACCTCAGGGTGATGGCTCTGGCCACAGGGTCGTTGCTATGGATGACTGAAAATACCCTTTTGACAAATTCATCCACATTGAGGATCTTTTCCAGGTGCTTCTCGCTCTGTTGGGTGACTTTAAGCACACAGAGACGGAGGAAGTTGTTTCTGAAATCGGAGACAAGATTTAGTTAACGTCACTCATCAAAGACATAAAACTAATCATCGCTCTCTATTTAATTAATTCTTATTTCATTCAATCACATTTTTGAAACCTAACCTCATCACAGGTTACAAGTGAACCAGCCTCAAAATTTTTGATGCAAATTTTTTTTTGACATCATTCTCTCCAGTATGAGCAAGAGAGAATCCCCTGAGAGAGGGACATTTGCTGTCACACTGTTGTTATTGGTAATATATTAAGAAATAAAATCCTATTATGCATAATGTTCAATATCTCATCATATCAAATAAATGCTATTGTCTACTCTACTTATTTACTTTTATTTTAAATTATTCAGTTTGGTTGCACGTTGGATTTATATTCATTGATTCTTACACTTAGTTATTTTTGTTATTCTTATGTGGGAAGTGCTTGTGAACCGTTTTCATATTCTGTCTGTTATTAACCATGTTCCTCAATAATGTCATTAAAAAATGTATTTAGAGGTGGCTCAACTAATTAAATTTGTGGTATCATTAGTGTTAGTATGATTTTATGAAAAACTGCATCACTTTGACTATTAGGCGTACTGAGTGAATGGAATAATTATGCATGACAGATATAAACAATAATAAAAAGGATCAAAATATTACCCATTAATCATGATGAACTGTCATTTCTAGCTGTGAGATATTAGTGAAACTATTAATTTGCCTACCCCAGCCTGAAGATGTCGGCTAGTTTCAGAAAGGCAGAATTGATGAGGATGGGGAAAGGGTACTTCTGGAAGAGTTTTGGGAAGAGTACAACCGCCTCACACTGTTCCCCCAGCTTCCCTGACCGCAACCCTGGAATTCAGACATCCCATTATGTTGGTGAACACAACTGGAAACACATGAAGGAGACAAAATACACTGATGCTAACTGGTTAGCAGGTGAGCTAACGCACCTTTGTCCAGCTCCATGAGAGCGGAGTTGGCGTCGAGTTCTTGTTCGCCATAACAGGCCTCTGACAGGAAAGAACGGGCAGTGGAAAGAGACATTATTTACTTTTTTTTATCTATATACAGGCTTGACAGCAGACACTACATGCTATTATTTCATTGTACAAGCGGCGACTACAACATACGCTCTCAAAGCGTATGATGATTAATACTACTTCCTGTAAGAAGTTTTGTTTTCAAAATAAAAATATACACAATTTGTGAAGCCTAATACGTGGTTGAGTCTTTCAATAAACAATTGTGAGATATGTAATTTCTGTTTGGAGTGGAAAATTGTATTTACTGAGTAATCTACCATAAGTTCTTATTTGTACATGTTGAATAACTTGTGTTCACATGATAATTCTGTTCCCATAAGATCAAAAACATTGTGCACAAAAGAATGTGTTTCCACTAGATAATTTCCTGACCCAACAATATTATAATTTATTTCTACAAAGTAATAATTTATTTCTGACCAGAAAATAGCTTGTTCCGACAAAATAATAACTAATTCACACAAGGTAACAACTCGTTAACAACAAACCAAGGCTTGTTCTTATGAATAACAACATGTTCCAAATATAATAACTTTATCCCACAATATAATGCTTTTTAGCCACGAGATTACATCTTCTAAAAAATAATGAAAGTGTAGCCGCACAACTAAGATTTATTTCTACAAGGTACCAAACTTGTTCCCACAAAATAATATGTTCTCTTAAAATAATCCTCTTATTCCCACACAGAAAATAATCGATCGATCAGGTAATTTATTTTGAAAGAAGGGATGGGTGAGTGGGACAAGAAAGCGGATGTGGCGTCATGCTTGCGGACGTCACTATTTTCAACCAATGGTAGCACGTAACGAGAGTTAAGCGGGGAATTCAGTCCTTGTAATAAGAAGGTCTCTTCGCGGGAAAGAAAAGCATCAGATATACGGAAGAAAATCACCGGCTAACGACACATAAATATCTCAGTGATATATAAATACTTTGGATCGTTCTACACTGCAGAATAGGGATGCTTTTTCGCTCAACCGTTGACAGACAATTGGGCAGACGAAGACAGAATGGTGAGATAATTTAGTGTCTTGGGGAGACATATGCGTGTCTCTGTTTATTGTACTAGAAGCAAAGCTAACTGCTAACTGAGTTGTCTTACCAATAAAAGTCATGCCATAGAATTGACCTTTTTTTGCAATGTCTCTGTTTATTGTACTAGAAGCAAAGCTAACTGCTAAGTGAGTTGTCTTACCAATAAAAGTCATTCCATAGAATTGACCTTTTTTTGCAATTGGTGTCTACTTTGACGATTAAGCTAGTGTTTACAGGTGGATTTTAAGTCTGTTGCCATGAAAGTAGAATTTCAGTGTTCCAAATGAGCCAACGATCACGTTTTAGTTCGACTTAAAAGTGATATTCTGCTGTTCTGCATAGAAATGCAACTAAACAATTACTGCATAGCTGAGCAGCCTTACTCTTCCAAACAAATCACTGGAATAAATGGTGATTTTCACTCCTACTTAACTTTGTATTTGTAATCAAGACATGTTCCCAGCGTTTGGTTTTTGGTAAAATCGCTTAACAGGAATCCTCGGAGCAAAGAATTTAGAATATGTCAAGCAATTACATTACCTAAGTACCTAATAGCAGTGATTAACTTAAAATTGAGTCATAGCAGGTTAAAGCATATGGATAAAAGTAATTGATGAAGGATGCTGGTAGCTTATGTGCACAAATTGGACTAATTGTCAATGCAAACCGAGGCGCTCAACTATACTTCATTATATATTATATAGATTATATTATATTATATACATTTTTTTTTAAATGGAAAGAACAACTTCTTGGTGTGTGTTTCTTTTTATGTCTGTAAGCAGGATTCCTCAAAACGTTCTGAATGAATTTGGATGGAAATTTTTATGGAGGCCTACAGTATCTCCCAAAGAACAAATTCATTACTTTCTGGATCCTGAATTTCTTTGCAATGGATGAAAATATTAAAGTAATATTTCAGATCTGATTAACCAGGTTGTTTAATTTTAAAGGACTCCTGGAATAGTAACCTTTGTAAGTTAACGAATGATAATGTTAAAGACTTACAACTAAGCTAATTTGGTTATGTATAAAATTTGATGCATTGTCAAAAGTTACTGAGATAGATCCTTAGAGAATCAAAAGTTGGTTTCTTAAATAGCCATCATTAACTCAATCACAGATTCGTTTAGAAAATGAATGTGTGTCACAGGGAGTTTGAATGTTGACTGGAAAGCCATAAACTGCTTCCGCTCTGTGTTTAAGCTTGAAAAGTGTTACATAAATACCTTCACTATACTACATATGGTGTATATTGAAATCATAGTGTGTAGTCAAATCTCAAACCTGAAATGCTCAATTACCTTACTTTCCCAAGGTAGTTTAAATACAGTTTCTGATTATATTTACCTTCTTATTTGATCCTCTCAGCCCACCCTGCAGATCCATGGCCCATGTACCCTCTGAGTTCTCTGCTGGAGGGCTACCAGTGTATCCGGCATGATGAACACATCTCCTACGGCAACCTGGGTGACTCTGTGCCACCGTTTGGACTTGCTTTCTCCTCTGGTAACCCACATGAACAGCATATGCCGCATTCTCCACAGACCTGTTGCTGTTTATTTTCTTAACCGGTGTGTTCCCCCTCCCCTCTCCTGTCTGACCCCAGGTGTGCAGCTGCAGAATATCCTTGCAGCAGCTAATGAGGAAGGTATCGTTCGGATCTACAACACAGAGAGCCGGGAAAATGCTCTCCTTAAAGGTAGTTATAGGGATGCAAGTTTTTCATAACATTCATTACAGTTATTGGGAATGTCAGTTGCTAACGGTGTGTGTATGTTCACAGAATGGCTGGCCCACGAGAACGCTGTCTTTGATTTAGCCTGGGTACCAGGGGAGCCTCAGCTAGTAAGCAGCACAATTCTAAGGCATTGAATTCCATCAATGATGTTTAGTAGCATTCACGGATAAACCACTTGCATTACAACAGGATTACTATTATTATTTATTATTATTATTATTATTATTATTATTATTATCATTATTACTATTAACCACCCACTTGATCTAGTGTAGGTGCCTCTATATGCCGCCAAAACAGATTTGTGATGTCACTGTGTCCGATAACTTTCTATTAGAACCAGCATAAACTTGTTTAGTCATTTGTGCTGCAACACAATGTTGTGAGTCCTGAACTCTTATGGGTCATCCTCACAGGGCAACATTGACCATGATCCTCACTGTTGCCCATTTTTGTCAGTTTCCAAACACACCGACTTCAGGACAAAATGTTCCCTTGTACACCCCACCCACTGACAGGAGCCGCTGTATCAGGATAATCAATGGTGTACTCAGTAGTTATAATGTTATGGCTCATCTGTGCAACTAGGAATGTGACTTATGGGTGAAAAGGACCTTTTGGAGGGTATCCTTAGCTTTGACAGAGGTTTAGGATCTTGCTCTTTTTAAATACTTTATTAAAATGTGATTATCTTTATTTAGTGCAGACTGTTGTCCATGTATTATCCACCAACATATATGTTTACTCATTCATTGTATTTTCTCATCATCTCCAGTTGTTCGTATCACTAAGTTCTCCTAGAAATGGAGTCTTCTTAATGGTAATGTCTTTGTCATTCTTAGGTGACTGCTGCCGGCGACCAGATGGCCAGGCTGTGGGACGTGAAGTCAGGGGAGCTGTTAGGGAGCTTCAAAGGTCACCTCTGCAGCCTGAAGTCTGTCGCATTCACGCCACAGGAAAAAGGTACAACATGTACTCATAAATATTCCATTACTGGGGGTTATTTACTTCCACGTTTTCTCAAAAAAGACACAAAATAAACACAGAAATAGAAAGATAGAGATGGGTAGATAAATACTAGTACACAGTATATTATGCCAATACTACATACTGATACATGATACTATACATTAATAATGTACTGATCCATCATAGCGACTCATGCTTTAAAAATCATTGATCAAAAACGGTTTATTTGAGTTCTCACAGGGTCTTAAAAGCTGTTCAATTGTATCATCTGAATTGTGAGCCTCAAAGTCTAATATAACGTACAAGTTCTTAAATATGTAAGTGCTATTTTGACCGTTTTCATTTAAATTGTATTTTCTCAGAACACACTGAAAAACACATTATTGTGCACACAGCTTCCTGAATAAATACATTTTCATTGTAAGTAACTGGGATTGATATATTCTTTCAACTATTGTGTCATTTTATTTCTGGTGTGGATGTGAAATAGTTATTACATTTCCATTATAGAACGCTCAAAATTCAAACCTTGTTTTTTTTTAGTGTTATACTGTCTGCATTACATGAAAAAAATATATTTCTAAATTTAATACACTTTGGTTTTTTCAAACAGCTGTGTTCTGTACTGGGGCCCGCGATGGAAATATTATGGTCTGGGACACCAGGTGCAGCAAAAAAGGTAGTTAATATAATTATTAGTATGTGTTATTTAGTGTTTTAACTTGCCATTTCCACTGATGATTATTAAATCATTTTTATGAAACGATAAAATGACTTGTGATTTTTGTGATACTCTGTTTTATTTTATCCAGAAATGTTTTATTACGGCGTAATAACACAATGCACCTGTTTTATTTAGACATGCCGTTTTAAATGTGTGGTAATAGCGGATGTGACACCCTCATTTCCTTTTGGTTTGACTCCCACTGTAGCATTTTGCTTTGTTTCTAAATCATCTAGGATGAATTCACGTTAGTAGATGCTCATCAAAAAGCTCAACATCTCCAGGGAGAAACAGAGTGTTAATACTTAAGTTTACCTAAGTAGAGTTTTTAGGTAACTGTTATTTGCTTGAGTGTTATTTTGCTGACAACTTTTACTCCCTACTTCTTAACACAAATATATATGCACTACTTAATCTTCAAGTAAGCCTTTTGTCGGGTCAAAGTTTACATACAGACCACCAGTAGAAATGTCGTCCAAGGTTTTACCTTTACTTTTATACTTCGAGTCAATTTCACACTTTTTTACACAAGTAACTGTAAGTCTACTTGAGATATGTGTAGTTTTGCCATCTCTGGAGTTCGAGGTTGATCATGTCTGTGTGCTTTTAGGCAGGAAGACTGAAAAGATCTTCAGTCTTCCTGCTTCAGTTAGATTTTAAGGCGTATCTGGAAAACAGTGTTGTTCCATCTTTCACCAAATTTGCTGTGATGATGTCATGACCTCTCATGCTAAGCCAATCAGAAACAGAGTAATGTGGCTCATGGCTCCTCCATAGTAGGATTGTTAAGTTGCTTTGTGAGGAGCGTCTAGTTATAAAAACACACAGATTTGAGTCGGGCATCTAAAACGTATCGATTTTGTTCATCTTGCTCCCAGACGGTTTCTACAGACAGGTGAAGCAGATCAGCGGTGCTCACAACAAAGCTGAGAACAACCCCTCCACCAAAACGAAGAAGAGGCGAGGCAGCGCTCGTGGCATGGCTCCCAGTGTGGTGAGTCGCAACTCAATTTTATTTACAGAGCAATTTTCATGCAGACATGCGACCCAATGTGCTTCGAGGAGTAAGAGTACAGAAGGACAGGGAGGAAACAAACAAATATAGATGATATGGAAATCTTTATTAATCCCCATAGAGTATCCAGCTTTAAATCAGCTACACAAAGTGAAAAGTGACACTTTTTTGAAGAATAGTAAAACATATTCAATTAATAGAAAAATAGAAAATCTCATTCAAGTAATTTAAGCTGAATTAAAAATCTAGATGACAGAAATTCAGTATCCTGCTATCCATGCCTGAGGCACTTCATGACGCAACCGACCTTAAAAGCTTTAATGCACCAGTTTTAGATTCCACAAAAATGCATGGAAATAAACGTTAATAATTCATAATTATTGCCAGTAATTTGGTTTAAAGGAAAAGCAAACCCCCTGCAGGGTGTGTCCGAAGGGCTGGAATTTTATCATTTGAATTTTTAAGGCCTTAAAAGTCTGATTTATGTTGTAGAATTACATAAAAGGTCTAAAATATATTAATTTCAAAAGGCATCGTCATTCCACATATAGGTGCTGCCATCACACTTCAAATCGTTACATTTTAGAACTTGTAAATATTGTGTTCACACAATTCTTTGAATAAACAAATGAACTCTTTGAAAAGCATCCAGTTTCAGTAAAAACATAGAAAATGATTTTTTAAAAAATGTAATTTCCATCAAAGAAAGTCTAATGAATAGAATAGTCGGTGAAATAATGGATAGAAGTACAACGCTCTCCTAGAACATGTAGTGAAACCGTGTGGCTGGAGTCCGATCCTTAAACATCTCCCCTCTTGCAGGACACCCAGCAGAGTGTCACGGTGGTTTTATTTCAGGATCAGCACACCCTCATCTCTTCGGGGGCAGTCGATGGGTAAGAAACCACTTTTAAAGTTTCTCAAACATGCAGCAGGTGAAATGTCCTCCAAAGAAATCCTGACCTTATTATTAACATTTCGTTCCTTTCAACCAGAGTGATAAAGATGTGGGATCTGAGGAAGAACTACAGTACCCACCGTCAAGACCCAATCCCCATGCAGACGTACCCGTACCCAGGCTCATGCATGCGCATGCGACTGGGTTGGTTTTCTAACACAACTGGACATCACCTTGATCTGAATTCCCAAAACGACCAGTGTGACGTGACGGCTGTTTCCGTGTGTTACAGGTTATTCTGGTCTTGTTCTGGACTCCACGAGATCCAACGTCTTCTGTAACTGCACTGATGACAGCATCTACATGTTCAACGTTAATGGGATAAAAAACACACCAGGTGATGAAGAGTAGTTCTGTGTGTGCAGCCTCGATCTCCTTCCTCAACGCCTTTGCTTGCGAGGAGAGGAGGAATGAGCCATCCACGCTTTGTTTTCACTTAACTATGATGATAATAATAATACATTTGATTTATAATGATGAGTGGCACGGCTGGAGCAGCTTTTCAAAATTTCGAAATAGCTGACTTTGCTATTTTTGCTTTTACACAATAAGCCTTAACATTATAACCACCTACCTAATATTTGGAAGAACCCCCTTTGCCACCAAAACAGCTCTGACCCATCCGTCCAACATCCTGAACTGGTTTATGAAATCCTGAAACCGTTCCAATGCTTCCTGTCCTCTCAGGATGGGCGTTATGACCGGCCTGGAGCAGCTAAAGGTGGTGACTGTGTCACCACCTTTCTTTAAGAACAAGCATGCACTTTTTTCCAAAGTACTTGCTACAGTAGTTCTTCTGTAGGATAAGACAACATGGGCTAGCCTTGCATCACTGAGCCCTGGCCACCAGTTCTTCAGTTGTCCTTCTAAAACCAGATTTGGACTGCTGACCAGCGACATCCATCTGGGCATCCTTAACCAAAGCTCCTCTGTTTCCTCCTTCCCTCATTCTTATCTCTTTAAAATGTATTATAGGAACTGAAACATCCTTCAAAATGTGGCGCCAAGATCGATTTGCGCTTCACAGGCAGGGGGATGGAGGAGACGAGGAATAAAGTAGAGAAATGAGAGAAGCTTGCGAGATACTTTACAGAGCATCACTCATTCACTAATATGGCCGCTAGATGGAGCTGTAAGCTGAGGTCTTTTGATTTAACTGTCATTGGAAGAATCAAGGAAGAGTTGGATAGTGGAAGGTTTGGAGATGCAGAAACTGAATAATCATAGTCCTGGTGGATGCAGACACCTGAGCTGCGTGCTCACCACCACAGAATCAGCTGGTTAATACTCAACACACTGCAAGCCAGGTAGCCATTATGAATGACTATACAACTATATACAACAAGCTAAATATGGGAGGGGCTTATACGGTCCTTTTATTTTATTTATATATCACTCTTCTTCTCTTTGAGTTGGATGGCTTCTGTTTTTTTTAACAATTTTAGGGTAAATCATTTTCTGATTTGAAGTATGGGCAAAGTATTCTAATAATTAAACCCCCCACCCCCATATTCTTCTTCATAGTGGCGGTCTTCAGCGGCCATCAGAACTCCTCCTTTTACGTGAAATCCACCATCAGCCCAGATGACCAGTTCTTGGCCAGCGGCTCGAGCGACAATCACACGTACATCTGGAAGGTGTGTCCCCCGTTTGGTTCCTTAAAATAGGATACTAGTGTTTTAATAGGGGTTCTGATGGTGTAAATGTGATCATTACATTGCAGATCTCCGACCCTACACATCCTCACATGACGCTCCAAGGTCACAGCGAGGAAGTGACCTCAGTCACATGGTGCCCAACAGATTTTACTAAGGTGAGGCAACAAATGCACAGATGTTTGTATTGATAACGAGATCACACAAGAACAGTTTAAATAGCTCAATGCAACAGATACTACAAGTGTTTTTTCTCTCGGATACAACCGGTTTTTCTTTCAGTAGTTTAGTACTGCTATCTCAAAATTACTCAAACACTAATGATAAGTATCTACAGTACCTTGTAGAGGCAAGGTGGCGAGCCTTTTTTTTTTCTTTAGTCTTTCCTGATCCTTGATGGATTCCATCTTACCCTCTACACACTGCAGGTTTCCAGGGTCTTAGGATGTACTGTGGCCCCTGAGCATCACCGAGCCACCTCCGTACTTCACTGTAGACAGGGTGGTCTTTTCAGCATATGACTTATTGTTCCTTTTCCCGAAATTACTTTGAACAACAGGCCGGAGAAGTTCATTGCTCCAAGGAACAGCATCCCGAAAAACGTCTAGGTCTTATAACGAGGGTTTTGAGCTACAGGAGAGGCTTTTCACAGGGGTTAGGGTCCGCAATAATGTCTAGTTTAAAAAATATGCCTTTTAAGATGGATATTTAGAGGGTTGTATAATTTTTCAGATTTCGGTGGTCATTTAAAGTAGCATTTTTTGGTGGACATGGAAAGAATCTCTCATAAAATATATATTCTATATTATACTTTTCAAATTCTTCATGTTTGATTTGCCTGTGGCAAACAACCAATCAACAGCATATTCTGTCATTAAACCGAATACACATTGACGATTGAATAAGTTCTACTAAACCTATGATGAGAGGTATTTGTTCTCTGCTGTGAAGCTGAGCTGCTTTTAGTAGGCTAGAAAGATGGATACCGCTTCTATATAATCTCTGTTGCTCTACCGGCAGATTGCTTCCTGCTCTGATGACCACACTGTGCGGATCTGGAGGCTTCGCCGGGAATCTGATGAAGCACAGTGCTCAGTAGGTCAGGCCAACCTTGTTGGCTGGGCACGACCCAAGACTCCCTCACGTAAGGATCAGAACTAAAATGATCTGCTCGTAGGGGCCAGTCTGTTTGCCATGTTGTCTTACTTAGCATGACTAATGTGTCAGAAATCAGAACCGACCTGCTTTTATGTGCAAAACGCATCCTCTGTTGTAATGAGGGCTTCTGGTTTTGTTCAGGGCCGGGGATTAGAGCTGAAACAACCCCTGCAAAGACCCAGAGGATAGAAAGTCTTGGTGGCCTCGCATCACCCCAGCTTGCTTCCTGTGCTCCCAGTGGTGCTGCGCTCCCTCTGTCCTCCAGCACTACTTCCCCTATTCCTTCTCAGGTAGCAAAGGCCGCAGCCGTTCGCCAGAAAACTCCTACATCTATCAAGCAGTGGTTGTCGCCCAGACAGAGATCTCCTGATCACATCAGCACTCCATTCCGTCCAATCATGAGCCAGTGTCCCCAAACCTCATCAGACAGCACCTCCCCCACAGAACGGCGGGCCAAACGCAGGCTGGAGACCAGCAATGGTGCATCTCCAAAATGTGAGGGTGCAGCAGAGTGTGGCTGTGTTTCTGAACTCTACCCTGCAGCTAAGAAAAGCCGGAGCCTGTCTGGAATCTGCTGCACAGCCCAAGAGAGCCGGCTACACACAAACTATCACACAGCGGAAGACAAGCAGGCCTCACCGAGACAATCGGGCAAGGAAAACTGCTCTCCCAGAGTAATGAACTGGTTGTCAGAGATGGGCCAAAAGATGAGGAAAGGTCAAGGAAGCCCCAGTACTCTCAGAAGCCCCAGCGCTTCTAAGAAACAAGAGAGCAGGAGACCACCTTCACCGGTAAGTTCCAAAATCCCGGTTTCATCTTTTAGCCTGTCTCACTGCTAATAATCCCTATCATGCGTCTGATGTGATGTGAAGAGAAAATGGGCCACAAGAGCAGCAGGAAGGTAAACCTCTCATTTACCAATTCATCTACTTTCGATCCCTCACCTCCAGTCATCAGCAAATCAACACAAGTTTCTGAAATTAGCGGCTTTTGTTGGTTGGCCGGTTTTGGCTATGGATGTTGGATGTGATGTCAGGCATCTGAAGGGAGCTAGGAGTGGAACCCCTGCTCATTCGCATCCAAAGGAGACAGTTCAGGTAGTTTTGGCATCTGATTAGGATGCCCACCATGTGCCCACCCCCCCTGGGAAGGTTATCTTGGCACGCACAACTGGAAAGTGACCCCGAAGTAGACACTCAGAACTCGCTGGAGAGATTTCATAATCCTATCTGGCCTGAGAATGCCTTGGGATCCTCCAGCATGAGATAGAAAGCAGTAGGCGTATATCCAAAAGTATTGAAACATTTCTTAAGTGTATCGCAGCACTTTTTTGAGGAGAGTATAAGTAAGATTACTTTGGTGATACAAAACTTAACTAACTAAACTTCTACATTCACTCCCACTTCTGCGTCACGGTACAAATATTCAAATTATCATTGAGGTTTCTTTTTGATTGCTAATGTTACGTCCTTGAGATGTTTTCTAGCTATAAAGATGAATATCGGCGTTCACCTTTTTTTTCTTGGTTGTTTTTCAGACCCTCCGCTCACCACAAACCATGAAGAAAATCTCCACATATTTCACAAAAAGGCCTCTGGAGTGAAGACTGACGGTGTGATGTGTCTCTATTTGAATTTAGATTTTTTTTTTTTTTTTATCAAGAGAATTTTTTTAACCAAACTCTTTACACATAACATGAAAACATGAATGTGGACTTCCCAGAGTTTGACAAAACTTCTTTCTTAATATTGATGCAGATTTCACATGCTGAAATGTTGATTTATTTTAATTGGTTTGCAAGTTCTGCTGTTGCTTCATACATTTTTTCTGTTGCGGTGTAGGTTCTTCTTTTGGGAAAAATCAAATGTGAATTGTTACTGAGGAATTTTTTTAAAAATTCTGATCAAATCTGAGTCTCTTAAGTGATGCCTTGGGATTTGTAAGACTTTGTCAGGTAATCAGCCATGATTAAATCCACAGGTGCAAAAATAAAATGTCTAAAGGTTAAAAAACTTCTAAAACAAAAAAGATTGCTTCACATTGTTGAGTCGCTAAATTGAATTCCACTAAGATATATTGCTTCATGTATTTGCGAGTTTTTTCATGCATAGGTTTTGAAATTTGTCTTAAATGTTGCACATAAAGTTATGCAAAATGTAACCATTCTTGAGCAAAGTCTTAAGTTGTTTATATGTACAATATAACTTTGTGTCCTGCTTGGTTCCTTTTGTATTTAACTGACAGTTTGCTGTAATTAGATTTTATTAAAAATGAAAATATAATTCAAGATGTGTGTCACAATTAATTGATGTTGCATATTATTTGTGTGATCCACGTGATTGTTTGACGAAGGGCGCAGCGTAATTAATCATCTATTGCAGGGATTAGTTACTTTCCAAGGCCTTCCCCTAACAGGTTATGTAATATATAAATATGTGTATTTATTTTACCTCCACCAAAGTCTTTATGTTTTACAAGTGTCTGTCTGTATCTGTAAGAAGGAACACTCAAAAATGATGACTGCAAGATGATTATTTTTTGGGAGAGGTCAGCAATGCACTCTTCAGGAATTGACACCTGCTCATGGTGTATTTTGGCGGGATGAGAGAAGAGTAGCATACGCTGTTCTACCAGGTTAGAATATAAAGTTCATGCGGAAAGCAGTTCCATTACAGATGTATTTGGAAAATGAAGGTATTTAACAGTGAGATTGAGGTGTTACCACATATGTTAAGGTTCAGAAGCAAGACTTAAATTGCATTAAAAAACATTAAAAAAAACTTTGTCAGAATGCTGCAACCAAAATGACTACTTGGCTTACAATGAAATTGGATTGAAGGATGGTGCGTGTGTCATTGAATAAACCTTTAAAGATTGGCTCCAGTTTGCCTGTTTTAAGAAACAATGGTTTAATTTATTTCAAAGGGCCTGCTTGGGCTTGTTGGAGGGATTCACTCCGCTGATTGCACTTATTGTTCCTTATTCGGTACATTTTATTGGAGCATCGCCCAAAATAATTGAGATAAATATAAATAATTAAGTAAATCCAGGAGAAAAAATATTTTAAACAAAAAGGTTATATATGAAACACAACTTTCCTCTTTTATGAAAATACTGTTTAGCATCTCACAACCCAACCAGGAGGCAATAATACAATGGGAACTATAGTGTTAAAG
The DNA here is from genome assembly GCA_037951165.1 of Lophius americanus. NCBI lineage: Eukaryota > Metazoa > Chordata > Actinopteri > Lophiiformes > Lophiidae > Lophius > Lophius americanus. The sequence goes on along the minus strand of JBBDHG010000026.1, from coordinate 4,146,530 downwards.
TATTTGCAGATTTTAAGCCAAATAATTCAAATATTTTTTTATAACCATCCATTGTCTTGTGGTTTCAGTTCTTCCTTTTACTCCCTTTAACTATCAAAATTTGCAAATTATTTGAATAACATTCTTGTAGCCAATTACAGATATGTAAAATTAACAGAGCAGTGAATCATCTAGAGTTTGTCTCAAAGATGCATACTTGGATTTTGTTTTGATGAGGGAGGTAACTGCGGTAACTTTCTCACCTATAACAGTTTTTTTTTCTTTTCTTTTATTTGGAATGTCATAAACAGGACTATACAAAATAATAGGGGCATCAATAACAGACTTTTGTTATTAATATATACACCTGGCCTACCGAAACCTTACACCATCCTATACTGATAATATAATAATACAAAATCTAAGGTTTAAAAAAGGATAAATGGATTGAACAAATTAAATAAATAAATAAAATGATCTTAAAAAGAAATTGAGCAGACAATGCCTTACATTTCTCCAAATAATTCTAATAGCAGATTAGACCTGGATGCATGTTTTCTAAATTCTCTATCAAATCAAGCTTAATTCTCTATCAAAACAAATACAAAAAGATACTAAATATATATATATATTTAGTATCCTCTTGTATTTGTTTTCTCATGTCACATGGTCAGGGCCCGCTTTCTGCGCGACCTGATTGGCTCAGAAAGTTTTCAGTTATTAATTCTCTGCCTGCGATTGGCCGTTAGAGCTGTCACTCAGTGACGTATAGCTGTAAGGCTCTGCAGCTCACCGAGTCGTTAGTCGGACAGAAAACGACTGTACGGCAGTACTAGAAATGCTCTCACGGCTCCATACTCAGCACGTATTCTAATATATTTTTAAAGATCGGTGTTTTTAGAGGTAACGAAAACCAAACTTGCACTTTGTATTAGTGAAAGAACGCAGCGAAAACAAAGCCTCGCGATGGTTGACAACTTTAAATGAGTTATCTGTCACGGACATTGAACTTCATCGAGCTAAATATTTTTCCAGAGAATACTCTTTGGATATTTAACTTGGATTGACAGCAGCATTGTGTGAAGACCTGGACGTTTTATACCAAGAACTAAAAGAAGTCCAGTCGGCAACTATAGTAACTTTTTTCCTCCCTCAACAGCGATGCTAACTTGCAGTAGCCGACATTAACGTTAGCTAATTTTAGCAGGCTAGCTGGCTACATAAGCTAGCAGCATCAGTACAGCAGTTTGCTGCTGTCAGGACTTCACTACTTAATTACTGTGTTATAGCGATGTCTCTCATTTGCAACAGGTGGTCATATTGTTAACCTGTCAAAATATTTAAATAATCCGAAATTTAGAAACATAAATAATAATTGACTCATTTTGGTAACTTTGGGATATAAGGCTGGTTATGTCATAAGTTTTGGTTAGTGTTTTGAAGCTTGCTATCGTCTGGCTGCAAACCTCATGATGCACCCTCGGGGCACAATCTAACAATCATACCGTGCGACCATGTTGGATAATATATAATATCACTTGAAGAGGACGAGACGAGCTTCCAGCGTGCAGTTTCGCTCCAATATTTTAGTTCTGATGCAACTGAAGAGGAAACCTTTAAATTGACCTGAAGGATACAATAACTTGTGTGAAGTCTGCGATCGTCCATCAAAATGTCGGCCATCTCTGCATCCGAGAAAGTGGACGGCTTCACGAGGAAGTCTGTAAGGAAGGCCCAGAAACAGAGAAAATCCCAAGGCTCTTCTCAGTACCGCACTCAGAGCGCTCCAGTCGAGCTTTCAACGCTCCCACAGCTCAAAGGTACGGTAAGAGGATGAAGGGGTCTACCGCTTAAAATAGGCTGGTGCACCGATAGATGTGTGGCAAATGCATTATGCATGTCTGTTTAGAACTGCAGCAAACACACACACATTCTATTCGTGCAATTATTTTACATTTTTACATCAAGTACCATGTACAGGTTGGAGGCCACAAAGTGCATCATATCAGTTCTGTGTTCTGCAGTGCAAAAACTGGTGTGTATCACAGGGCATTTCTATCCTTGTCCTCTCACACGCTAATAATTTCATGCAGACACGACTATTTATAAACAATCTTACACACAATCCCATTATTATAGTGCAAAATGATTTAAACTCCAGAAGCACTTCTGGCAGCTACCTGTGTGGGTTCTTCTCATTGATGAGGCATATTACCTTCACACACACTACTATTAACATACAGAGTTTATCAGCTCTCCAACTTTGCAATGTTGTCTCCTAGTTGCCAGACTTGAATCTCCTAGAAAATCTCCACTGGATATGAAGAACTTAGTTGCAGCACGTAACTCCAGGAGCGTAATACAAGCGGAGGCCTTTACCTATGTAAAGCTATGATTCCACTGGAAACAGAAGTTGGAAATATGCTAGTAGTTGGTGTCGACTACTCACCACATTTGCTGCAGGTCATAACAGCAAAGGGGTCACTACAAATATCTGGTGAAGCTTCTCTTGTTGATAATTTTAAGACTGCACTAGTCAGAGGAATTGTATTTAATGTTAAATTTGTAAAAACCCTTGTAATATCTGTTGTACTGTGCTATTGGTAATCACAAACAGTTGAAATATGATAGCCTCATATACAGTGGGCATTTTAAAAATTTTACCTTTAAAATCCACGAATGCAATGAAAGGGGAGGCCTTTGCCCATGAGTAATGTGCTAAGATTCTCCAGGAACATTGCCAGAAACTTGTGTCCGGCTATGCATCGCATTTGCTGACGGTCATAGCAGCAAAATGGTCTCTACAAAGAACTAGTACTGGTTGTCTTAAATAATTTTAAAACTCAAGTAATTTGGTCTGTTGTTTTGTGCTATAAGTAATTGCCAACAGGTGAACAGTTTTATATGATATATTTATTCAGTATAATCCCCCCCACAATCAGTTAAACACTACCCATCAGTCCACCATCCCTGAGGCCCATGTAAGTATGTGCTTTTACCGTATTATTCCCCAAAAGACTACAGGCTTGAGTAGGAGGTGTCATGGTCAAAAGTACCAGTGCAGGTAGCCAAGTGCACTCACTCCCTCTTGACTGTTTGCCTGGTGAATACCCTTTACTACATTATTAGACAATGATTGGCCACCCTCAGCAGATCAACGTTTACTGAGTATATAATAATAATCATTATGGCATGGTACATGAACAAACTACCTCCTGTCTTCCTTTCAAGGCGGTTTTAAAAAGCTACCCCTTACTACTATCACTACATTCTCATCTTGCTCTTCAGTCCTGTCACATGTCGGCTCCTCTCTACAGTCAGCAACCTCACTTCCTTCAAGTGACTGTTGCTGCTTAATGTCAGGTACTGCTGATGACACTGAAACTATAGCATCCCCGCAGCAAAAGTATTGGTTATTTTGACACATTAGGTGACTTCAACTTGTAGATTTTTAGTTTAGCCTAACTTCTCTCCAGGCCACTTTTTTTCTTTTTTCTTTTCTGTTCGGGCACAAGGGACGCTGCCATCTCCACAAACACAAGAAACACATAAAACCAAGGGTGTGTGGGTTTCGAAAGAGATGTGATTTGATCACATCTCTTTCGAAACCCACACCATTACATTTCAGAATCAGTACAGAATTCTGAACTGAAAATGAACCAATGGGCTGCTGCGGTTTCATTAGGGGTTGGTTGTAATTTATATATTATATCAGATCTGAATCCATATTTTTTGGACCAAAAAACCCTCAGTAAGCCTGATTCCCAGTCCAGCCTTGCACAATTTTTTTTCACATTTACACTGCCTATGACACCAAGTAATAAGAAGGAAGTAAACAGTAGCGCCATGGCAACATCATCGCGACGGGAAACATCCAAGGTGTGGGAGCAATTCTCCCTCAACATGGCCCGAAAATGTTGAAAACTGAAAAAAGATTTGCAAAGCTGACCTGGCCTGGAACACGTCAGTAATGCTGGAACATTTGAAACGAAGGCGCGTTGGCTCTGCAGACGATGAAGACTTGTCTCTGTAAGCTAGTTAGGTAGCTAACTAGCTCAGTGTTGAAGGGGCATGTACTTAACGCTAGTGTTTGGTTTTCACGTGAATTTGAAAAGTAGTGAATTGTTACTGATGTAAAGAGTACCAGATGACTTTTATTAAATAACGATGGTACTCTTCACGTTACAAATCTGCTCCCATATTAAAACCATACACATGATCAGATTAAGTGATTAATCGGTCGATTATTGAAACGATTAATCGATTATCAAAATAGAGGTTAGTTGCAGCCCTAATGTGTTGGCCCTGTGATGACAAGGCAGAATGTTCAGTGTGACCCCACCATTCACTCAGTGTAAGCTTGGATAAGCTCCAGTCCCTCTTGCAGGCCCACACAGGACAAGCGGTTACAAGAGAAAAAATGAATGCACTACTATATAGAGTATTATGCTATATATGTAAGAGTATGAAGATGTGAGTCAGAAGGATAGTTTTTTTCTAAGATAGTACGATAAGTAATTTATCATTTATGGCCCAGACAGTTGTGCCTGTGTGAGAGAGTATGATTGTGTAAGCTCCATAGTATAGCTTTGTTTTTCTGAAACTATTAGAAACTATAGAATGTGTGCTAAAATAATTTCACAATTTTCCTTTGCTCAGCATTCAGGTCATGATTTTCTCCCATGATTTTATTTTTTATTTTGTTGCACTCAACGGTACTACCGTTATCTCTTTGTAGTAAGGAGACCATCAGTATATCACGCTAGCTTGCTAAGCTTAGCGCTGGGTTGGTAACAAAACCCACCAGAGTCCCCACCAACTCTGGAGCATATGATGGGCACATTATTTTTAACAGTAATAGTAAATGCACAGCCTTACTACTGTGGCTCCAAGTGACAACCAAAATACACTTATAACAGGATGGAAATCCATTAGCATTCTCTCATGTGGCTGTGTCTAGACACGTAACAACAAACTACAATTTGGTTTCCATATATCAACAGAGAAGTGACTTCATTGTTGTCTATATGGAGGTAATGGCTAAAATAAATTACCTGAAATTTCACAGTAAGGGTTGCTTGTGTTTCTCCTCTATATGTTGATGCTGGTACAGACTGTTGTTAGTGAAGACAGTATCAGGAAAGTTGGAGTAAGGCACATTAATCCTTTCTCTACAGCTTGACAGCAAGTTTATGTTATGTTATGCTGCAAAGCCATTTCCAGTTCAAACATGCTGAATTTGAACTCAAGCGCTGTGCCAGACAGAATCTGCATGAACACCTCAACACAGACGCCCACAGCTGGCTCACCATATCCTTATTCGTTTCCGTAAGAAATCCAAATCATGCCTGTAAGTCTCGCTCATATAAAGAAATAAAGGGCAGATCGAGCAGATCATTCTAGTTTTCCAGCCGTAGTCACACACGGTTTGTCTTTCTTAGCTAAAGCTCTGTACCGCAACACCAGCAACATGGCATTAGCTGTTCTGTTGACAAGTTTGAATATGGCAGCAAAATAATCAGATTTTATGTCTGTCATCCCTTGTGTACTGTATCCATTTATGACTCTGCACATCTACACATGTTTTAAATGCATCATAGTATTAAAGCATTAGAGAATGTGAATCTGAGGATTTTTCTTTATAGTGTACGGATGTAGTTGCATTCAGTCAATGTTTTGATTAGCTTATTATATGCACAATATTGTTTATTTACATTTTGTAAAGGAAAAATGCTCTTATAAAGGTTAGTCCTAAAGTTCACATTTGTTTACCCCGGGCATAGCAAGTTAAGATGCACGCGTTAGCAGTGCGGCTAAATTCAGAGTCAATCCAGAGGGAGCTCAAATCCAGTCACGAGCCTGCTGAATGTATGTATCAATACGGTCATTTATGCTTCTAAGACTTCAGGACTAAGGAGCTCCGGCAGAACATTCCCGAAAGCTAGTTCGGCACAACAAACGTCAAATTTAATCGCTTGAGGTACATAGCAAGTTATAAGTTAATGTTAGAAGAGTGGCTAAAGCTAGCGGGATCTCGGAGCCAGCAAAAACCCCTGAAGTCCCTGAACAAAGCCAACATGTAACATATGATGGACTGAATGACGCTTACAAAGTTTTATTTTCACTTTGAAATGTCAAACAATTGTCTCTGTTGTGCAGTATATTTTTAAGAACCATCCAGTAGCTTAGTATCCGTTTATTTATTTCTAGAGTTGGCAATTTTCTTTGGCAATCACCGATTTTTATGAAGTCTGACCATTCGATAGCGATTTTGGCCATTCCGTTCTCTTTTCTTGAACGTTTTAAAACCATAATTGACAGCATAATTACATACATATAATGGGCTCGTGGCTAGCTCTTGGGTCTCGTTAGCTGCAGGCTGCATAAGAGTGTTTCATAGCTGTGTTGCTTTCCATACACACAGTGTTGCTCAGTCAGCCCTAGCTATTTGATAACGATCAGTTATGATGATGGCATTTACCCATGTGTGTGGCGAGTTTTGCTGACATGGACATTCTAACAGCAATGAAATACTGCTATGACGTCCATAACTCGTCGCAGATCATATTCACATCCTTTCCCGCTGAGAACTGTGCATGTGAGATGCAGAAAAGTTCAGTAAGACCCAATATCTTTAGCCGAGCTGTTCAGGGTATCATTACTTCGGCATAGTAGGCTCTTCAGGTTGAATTATCAGTATCACTATCCGCCTTTGCAAAAAAATGTCATTGAACAAATGACAAAAATACCCAATTAAAAAATAATTACACTGAAATGCTTATATCACAAACAAGTGCAATATGTCCAAGCAGTTGTCAGATTTAAAAAAGAAAATATGAAATTACCTAATGCCACTAGAGCTTTAACAGTTGTTTGCGGCATATGGATCATGTTCAACCAATAGTAGAATTATTGCAACTTCCTGTTTCATGGCTGCGCAGGTGGCTGCACAACTGGTTAACATGAGCGCCGGCATGATAAGCACAGGGACCAATGAAGCCGTGATTATTTCTCTGACAAAAATCGTCAAAGAAATATTGAATATCATGACATCCCTACAGCTGATAGATGATCAGTCTGCACAGCTGCCTAAATGTCAAGTTTCAATTGATACTCTAAAATGATTACATGCAACAACAGTGTCCTTTACGAACAAAGCACCTTAACACGGTTTATGGAATTACAGCAAATACGTGATCTGCTTTAAACGAGTCACGGCAAAATCTATGTAACCATGAAGCTTCATTTCCTGAACCATTGCACACTGCAAAGATGCTTCTCCTCTCCTAGAGTGAGGAGGTTGGAGTGCTTATTGCTCCTGTTGTGTGATAGATATCGAAAAGATGAGTCACTCGGAGGCCAACATTGTTGCCATGGCAGCCAGATGCCTCTTGAGCAAGCCAGTGAAACATTTTACTTCACAAATACAGACTGCATCTTTTAGGGGTATATTTCTGTCACGGCTGAGCTATTCTTAACCAGACCCAGAATAATGTTTGAGTTGCACTGCGGTTATAATGGCCAAATACAGTGAACTCAAAGTATGAGAGAAAAAGGGCATTCATTGTCATTCCATTGGATTGTTCTCAACACCTAATGATGAACTATAGCGTCAACCTCACAGAATATTTTAAGTAGTTTATGTTTTAATTTCAGATCAGCTTGGCATTCATCTTGTTGTGGCTTTAACTACAACATTATTATTTCCTTTGTTATATTGTTCTCATAACCACACAGGAATTTGATTTTTGATTGGTTGATTTTGAAATAGATGAAACAACTGTCAATTGTCCTAGATGATCAAATATATGGATTTTGTTTTTGATACTTTTTGCACATTTTGAATGTTTATCTGACAAAACAATTATTTGAACCGTTCAAAACTCATTGTGACAGACATCTGCTTCATATTGTTTTAGTTGATTTACAGCCTGTGTGAAAAGACAAAAGATAATTGTTGCTTTCAGTCTAAGTATCCGAGATTGGGCCAGTTTTTATTACCTCAAACTTTAGCAGTGGTTCACCAGTCAGGGGCTCATCAATGTCTGTTGTTGGAAAATACGTCCACGGTATTGGTCTATTGATTGTCAAGGTTATGCCACACATTTTTTTTCCATCGTGTCTGCCAGCAAAAAGCAAATCAATGAATAGTTTTACCGGAAATAAAGGGACAAAGCCTTTATATTGTACTGCACTGTTGATAATTTCTGTTGTTTATTTCCATCTGTTTGTTTCTATCGCTGTGAAAATGTGGGCCACGGCTGGTGGCGATTTGTTATTCACCTTTTGATATGAAACTTCTAGCATATGCTAAACAATTGCTGTTTGCAGATTTGCTCCCACAAAAATAAAATACAGTTTTATTAATTAAATTAGTGATGAAACTGTAAACCACGGTTTGCAATTTTCCTCATGTGTCCAAACGTTTGACCAGGACCTAATAAATATTAAGTAAATATTATTTTGTTTCCCAAGTGTAACTGCTAGATGCAAGATTCCTCTTTCTTTGTTAATAAGGTCTATTTTTTAGTGTTTGCTCCAAGGATTTAAAAAATTTTTTTCTCCACACCAAAACTGATTATTAAAACGGACCTTGAATCTAATGGAATTTTTCACGATTAATAACAAATTGGTATTGCGTGACAATGAAGTAATTGCATCGTAAACTCAATGCACGCCATTTTTGTCTCATCTCAAGTTTGCTATGAAGTTGACTCACTGTGTTTAGTAAAATGATAGCTGAATTTGCTGAAGTGATCCAAAAGTTTTCCGAAAGTTGGTTGTTGAATGCAGACCAGGATTGACTTCAAAACTACTAAATCAAACTCATACGCTCTTGTCAGGTCGACTGTCAGTTTTAAAGTTTACAGTTCCACAAACACATAAAAGGGTCGTGATTCATGTCTCCCCAGTGAAATGATGAAACTATTTTAAAATCTAAAAATTGCCAAGATGAAAAGATGAAATGCACACCATTTCAGATATTCTAGTTGTAGGAAAACTACTGTAATGTTGGTGTGAGCGGCCACTTAAGGTGTCAACCTCTCCTTATTGATCATCATACTTTGTGAATCTTAAATGGTAAACTGTGGGAACAAGAAAAACACATTTTTAACTAGAGGATGACGTCCGTTTCGCTTTGTGTAAGTCAGTGTACATCACACTAAGTGTGGATTTAACATCAGCTTCATATAGTGCAATGCTGATTTATGTGTTTTTTAGTGCTGTACTTCTACGGTTTGCTACACTATGTCAGTTTTCTCCACCTTTCTGTATAATTTTATTTGAAATGAAATTTTTTCAGCTTTTCCACTTTTGCCTTATAGATATTTCTTGGAGCCGTTTTACGACATCAATAATTTGCTGTGGATAAATAGTTATTTCAGGTCATAAGATGACTTATTGACATTGGCAAGAATTAGCTTTAGTTTTTCATTTCATAATGGAACAAAAGGTACACAAGCTTAAGGCAGAGCGCTTTCTTGATTATTCATAATACTTGCAGAAGTGTTTCCTGCCTGCCACTCAGCATCTCTTCACCATTCGTTATAAGAATGCAAATAAGATTTGTCTTTAAAAAAGGAGTTGTACGCTCACTTGTTAACCTGATGTGCTTCTTCACTAAATGCGATATGACAAATTAAATCTCTGCTTTTCCAGACAAAATTAGGTTCAATTTGCATAATGCTGTGTTTATTAAGCTCTGTCAATAAAGAGTTGTGCAATTTATTTTTCCTTATGTAAGCAAAATAACTCAAAAGGTTTTATATGAATTTCAGTGACATTTTCTGGAATTGTTGGCCCATTGGAGGAGAACTGGTGATTTAATTTTGTAGCATATCGGGCATGGCACATTCCATTTTTTTACCCTGAAACAGGAAGTTGCAATAATTCTAATGCTGGTTGAACATGATACATATGCGGCAAACATCACATACTGAACTGTTAAAGTTCTAGTGGCATCAGGAAATTACATATTTTCTTTTTTTAATTTGACAACTGCTTGGACATATTGCAGTTGTTTGTGTTGTAAGATTTTCAGAGTAATTATTTTTGATTGGTTATTTGTAAGAAGAAACAAATCAAATCTAATGTACAAAATTAATTTTTTTTTGCAAATGTTGATCCTAATACCGATAATTACATGTGAGGGCTTATACTGAAGATCCTACTATGCCTAAGTAATGATACCTTGAACAACACCTCTCTGTCCCCGATTGAACTACATTCAAACATCATTGCCATGTTTAGTAATCGGAAGAGACAGAGCCTGAATACTGATGGTGGTGGTGGCCGAGGACTCTGTTGACCCTGATGAATGATGGACAGGGGAACTTTTGATAGAACACCATTTGACGTACTTTCAGTACTTGCCACTTTGAGTCAATCAGAGTATTGTGTGGGGTGGTTTCGTGGAAATATGTTCCCTACAATTGCCCTCTAGTTTGAACTGTTTATACTATTAATGTCAATGCTGATTACTAAGATGATTAATTAATCTTTTCCACGTCTGCAAAGCATAAGCAATCGTTGAAAACTGGCCGTTGGAATGTCTTACAGCATTAGGTTTGCCTTGAATGAGAAAAAAAAGAAAAGAAGAAGAAGCCATAACATTTCATTAACATTCATATAAGACAAAGAAAAGCAGCAAGTTTTCACATTTGAGAAACTTGAACTATGAAAACATTTGGTGTTCTTGTAAAAGTGACTTAATAAACAATGAAGAGAAAATAAACAATATTCAAAATAGTTGCTGATTAGTTGTCTTTTGATTCCTAAAGCCAGATAATCAACTAACCTTACAACCTCTAATTATAAACACTTTTCCAGTGACAGAGAAAAGAAAGCAAGTGCTAGCAGCTTGCAAAGAGGAAACAAGGGGTGATCAGTGTTTGACAAGTCAGTGACGCGAAAAGTAAACCTGTTGACATGTTGAAATCTACTAGCCAAGACGGAAATAGGAATGTGCTCGGCATTCAGCCTTCCAGGTTTGCTCACCCTATTTCTATGCACAGCCCTGACTTCCCTTGACTGGATCGTCTGACATACGTCTTTCTCAGAAACTGTAGCACGTTCTCAGGTTTCTCAAGCTTGACCCTTAGAGGTAATATGAGTTAAATGGCACTAGTACGTCCCTCTAGACTGTCTGGATTGTTGTTTCTAGTACACCGAGAGGTCCAAAATGTACAACTTCCAAAGAGTTTGATTTCTTCCTATTCATGTTTTGATCATTCCTGGACAGATAAAAGCTTTTCGGGGGGATATTTTAATTTGGAAGGTCAGTGGATGGATGAAAGATGGTCTTGGCATGAATACTGGGCTGTCTATTGCCTGATTTCCTAAGGGCTTGTTCAGTTACATTCTGTTTCATTTCTTCCTCCATTTTTAAGTCCTCTGACCTGTTCACCAGTTAACTCTACTCTTCCTACAACTCTGAATGATGGCGGTTAACCACTGAAGCTCCCAGTAGGGTGAACCAACCTGAAGCTGTTACTTTCCTCATCTTCTTGTTGCCTGGCTGGCTGCCAACAGCATTCATAGCTGGACTCTCTTCTCTGATTGAACTTGTTTGTAGTTTAGCCTTTGGGAAGCTGCTCCCATCAGGCCAGATTATTATCATGAGCAAAGGTTAGGATGATTGCTGCCACATTTAACATAAAATTCAAATGTGTTTTTTGTAGAGTTTGAGGAAAAATGCAATATTCAAACTATAATTACATGATGAAATAAAAGCTTAAGTACAGTATCCAAGTCTGACAGGACTTTGGACCTTTGTATGTAGTCATACTACACGGAAAATGTGTTTCACCATCCATGTGAATGCAGCTATAGGTTGCTTGTTCGAGCCTGTAGTTTAAGTGGGAATATGATTGTGAAAGTGTTTGTGGAACGCTGAATACTGGCTTTTTTTATTAAGCACTTTGAGTGGTTAAACTGACTAGAATGAATGAAGAAGGATAATTTCTTTAGCATAAAGATTTTTTTTCACAACTCTCTTTTTCACATCTCCAGATTACATTTGAAGACATCTTGATGAGGTTACAGTTCTGCTTTGCCTGAATCCGGTTGTTAATGATTAGACATTCGCACCATGCAGTATGCCTCATTGCGATGAGCTGCTGACAGTTAGTAGTACGGAGATGTCACAGTTACGCTAGTGACATCTCTTGCCGATTTCAACAATAGACATTTGTTTGATTTGATTTGTTATTCACACCTCAGCAATATCAGAGTCACTAATAATGAATATTAAATTTTTCAGATACACCACTAAAAACAATATTATTGGTGAATTGATGCATGTAATTTCTTTGAAACTGAATTTTTATTGTGTAATTGTGTTAGTCCTCATTTGATTCTTTGGATTTAGTCCGACTTTAAAAACCTCGCTAGCCTTCCCAATATGTATTTAATACATCTGTATTTAATACTGATATGTGTTTGTGCTTATAATAAAATTAATCAATAACTTACTATGCACCCAAACAAATGAGACGAGTCTAGATTACAAATCTGATACTTATCTCACCCAACCAGTTCAGCAGCTGCAGCATGACCTCCATGACATCACACCTGTCACGCAGTAATGGACAAATTTGGCCTACAGAGACTGTCAGTATCTGACACCGTCAGTTTACAATTCACCAGCCATATTCTGCACACATTGAAGCACTTCAATTGTCTGTGGAGATTGTTTTATGCCCCCCGTCAAGGAAAGGCGTTTAGAGTTACCCAGTTACCCACCTATACGCATGTACTGTAAAGTGTAACAGTTAATGCACTCCTCCTCACAAACTGCTGAACAGAATATCATTTTATACGTGCTTTGTAGGGTACTGAAAGGTGGGCATTTGATAATTGATGCTTTCAATTTGCCTATTTTTCACATTTTGAGGCACATTTGAAGCTCAGATATTTTAATGATTAATTATTTTACTTTTAATAGACGTTATAATTAGAGTTGCACTCTCTATTTTCTTTGCCGACCACAGGTTTTATAAAGTTTTATAAAGGCCGTTACCAAATTTGGCTGATGCCGGTTTTTTCGGTTGGCATTGTGTACAGTTTGTGTCGATGACTTGTTGAAATTAATGTTCTCCTTGCAGTGAGTTTCTTAAATCAGTTGAATGACATTTTGAAGTGAAAATAAAGCTTTATAAGCCTCATTTAGTCCATCATATGTTATAAGTTGGCTTACAAGTGTACAAATGCAAACTTTTGGTTTTATGGTGTTTTTTGGTTGACTTGCGATGTGTTTGTAGCAATAGTAGCTCCAGGTTGGTGTGTGTGCACGGCGCATGTGTGCAATAGTCAAAGAATTAGCCTGAGAGAGGCTTCGAAGGCCGATTACTGATTAGCCAAGAAATTGCGTGATTCATTTCGATGTAATGATCTTTTCTCGTCACTCCTCTGAACAATCACAACTGTTTTAAAAGCAGATTTTAAGCTATTTGTTACCTGATGTTGAATGAGATTAACATTAATTCATATACTGTACTTATCCTTTTAATGGACATGTGCTAACTTGTGTTTGTTTTATCAAACTGGACAAAGTACAACTTTGAACGCTGATATCTCTGAATTTTACAGTGTAGAGTCACAATTCAGAGGTCGTCTGACCTGCATACTTTGTCTGTTTTGGTCTCTCTCTGCTTGGATACAGTTCTGTGAAATGTTGATGGGCACCAAAAGGACAAGGATAAAAGCACAACACTTTTTACCTCGGGAGCATATGATTTCTGATTCATAATATAAATATGTTTGTTGTGTATTAATCTGTGAATAGGTCATGACCTCCTGAATTTCTACCATCATTGTGCTTATTTTTCTGTACATTCTCGAAATTCAGAAATTCCTTTAGCATGCAAGACAGAACACTGAGAAGGTTGTTTGGTCCTGTTCAATTTGAAGTTGGAAAAGAATGGCCAAGCCGTGTTGCTGCTACAGCACCATCATTCGGTAATTTAGGCAGTAAAACACGAAATGCTTTAATAAAAAAAGGGCTGTATAATTCTAGTTCTCTATGATTTATTAATAACTTTTATTTATATATAAAACCTTTTAAAAAGAATACTCAAAAGTGCTTTGACAGACAAGGTAAGGACAGGAAACATATGTCAAGTAATTAACAGTGCAAACTTTAAGAACTAAAATCTTTGCAAGACAGTGTTTCTTCAGATATGGCTTATTAAGATAAAACGGAGCATATCGATATGTGCATTTTTATAAGAGAGCATGACAGGACAAATAGACGATACAACCAATAATTAACATAAATAGGCATATGTATTGTGAACAAAAAGACTCGCCGACCTTCCCCATGTTCAGTCGGAGTTTAAAACAAGAAATTATATGATGTAAGAAATAGAAACACTGATAGCAGAAATGAAAAGACTTCATTAAATATATAAGGATTGTATCTATTGGTTGTTTGGATTTCAGTAACTTCTTGGAATCCCAAAATTACTAAGTAAAAGATATTGAAGCTTATGTTCTGGAACAAAGTTAACAATTTAGTTATGATCATTTGCTCTAGTTAACAGTCATATTCAGGGAATAGTTTATCTGAGCAGAACAGGTGATATCAGAAAAACTGCTAGATATAGTATTACAGGATTTAGATATAATAACAGCGCTACTAAATTAATTGTTTAAAAGAAAGTCTAACATAGAATTTGTCTCATGGTGACACACAAATGTGATATTCAGCCGCGTGAGAGTGGGATGGAAAATATGACCGACTAGAAATAAACACCCAGAAAGCATTATGACACATTCATTTGTGCAACATTTGGTTTTTTACAAGACAATAGTTGGCAGTATTTGCAGTCTGGTGATGCTCAATAAAGAGCGCATGAGCTGCAGTTTGTATTTTTGATTTTATTTTTCACCCAATGAAAAGCCTGCAACATATTTTTTGGAATAAATAGTTGGTCAATGGTTGTGTGCAGAAGCCTGCAGGCAATGTTCATAAAAGCAGCTGCATGAAATATCGTTTCAGCATCAATATTTTAGAGCGTCGCATAACAGTTTGTTAGTTTATGAGCAATGCAAATTAACCTAAAAAATATGTTGCATGGGTTCTTTCATGCATAGACGAAAACTTTCATCATTCTTCTTTTCCATAATGACCACAAAAAAACATCTGACTCTGCTTAGGTGTAAGATTTCTTGGACAGGTTTGTTTAACTTTTTTTCCAAAACACAAAGTTTGCTGCTAGTGAGTTTCATATATGCCCCGTTTTGCAGCAGAAAGTGCTTGTTAATTTTATGGTAATGGTCATTTTTATGGTATGATATAGTTCCCCCATAAAGCATGATTTTGACCAAAAGCAGGTAATCTGTCAGATGTGTCTTCGAAATGGTGCCAAAACAAGAGGGAAAACGCCCAATTTGTTTATCAGTATGACAAGAGGAAAGCCAAATCTGAAGCACACCTGTGTCACAGTGAAGATTGAGACTCAAATTTGCTAACACATACACGCCCTTTTTTTGGTTGGCTTTAGTGGCAAGATACAATTAGTCTGACCTTCCTAAAGTTAATTGCAGCACAGTGATTCAGTTTCTGTTGGCACTGGTGGGAAATCCAAGCAACTAGCAGCCACTGTTTGCTCAGGTAAGTTCAAGTCCTGGATGGTCCCATCTCGACTTATCCTGTCACAACAGGTGTTGTAGATCTGTAAAGATGGCTGAATACCAGACTCAGACTTTAATTGTATCCCGATCCTGGAACACCACCTTAACTCATATTTTGGGATGCCATCTGTGGCCCTAGAAATGTTATTCTTTTTTATTTAAAACAGAGAAAACACATTATGTTTTCACTTTATAGCGACATCTAGCACAACTTCCAGGAGATGAAATATGGACAAGCGGAGAGACAAGACAGACACCCTTGATGTTCACCTTGTGGGGTTGGTGCCCTATATTCCTAGGCTGTCCTTTTGGCAGGGCCTGGGATTGATGTCAGCCTTTTCGTGTCCGATCTCGCGACCTCCCCCCCCCATTCCCTGTTACCATATGCATTTTTTCAAACCAAGCACAAGAAGGCCAGAAAAGATACTAGGTTGAGTAGCACCTCCCTGAAACTAGTTTCCCTCCAAGTATTTATGTAAACTTAATCAATTAAAATTAGCATCCAAACATGTGTGATATTTAACAACAGTTTAGTTGTGGCAGCATTCTTTTTTTTTTTTTGACTGTTAATCCACTTATATTGTATGCTTTGATATTCAATCTTTTATACCTCTGTAACTTACGTCAGACTAGCTTTCATCATTAAAGCATAGTGTGTTTCACAAATTATGGCAATTCATTCAATACCTCAACATTGTCTAAGAGCCGTTTTTTGTAGCCTCTCAAGTGAGTGAGTGACAGTGAGTTTCACTTACATTATAATTATTATTAGATATATATGCTTTAAAACTGTAGGTCGTAGCTAGCATGTAAGGTAACAGTCATTATTACTTCCACACTGTGGTTGTGTTTTATTGCTAACATTATGTAGCTGATTTGCGTGCTAATAAAAGCTGTTTATCAAAGGTAACAGTAAACCTTTAAAAAAAATTCTAGTTCTTTAGTCTGATAGGGAGATAGTTTGAGGATAGTATATATCTTTTTCTCTGTTTGTAGAGTCAAACACTGGGTAGACCACCTGGTGTTATTATGGAGGTTAGAGACAGAGGGAGAAGAGGAGGTGAAGATGAAGCGTGTCTTCATCATCTTCCACAACATGAAATGCAAAAAGTCTTGTCTGGAGTCGGTTTTCATTTAGTATGTTTAAGGCTACTGTATAATGTAACCATAGAATATATTCAATTTCTTCAAAGAGGTACCACTACATTTTACAAACTGCCCCTCAACATGATGTCTGTTATTGTCGTAAGAGTATCAAAACAATTGCTGAGAGAAGGAGCAATGGCGTTAGCATAAAATAATTAGATTTTGTTTAAACTGTCCTTTTAAGAGATCAACTATCAGATGTGCAGGAAAAAACCCTCGTGTCAACATTCATATCTACCTTCTATCTCGCATAAAGTAAATAAGTGCACATGTTCAACTATTCATTCAATGTAAAGCAAAACTGTAATGTCTGTATTGGAGACTGAAATACAAGCTTTTCAATGCTTCTGTTGTGCACCTAGAAAACACGTAACAATTTACCTGTCTGTGTCCACCTGAAGAGGTGACACCCAGTTTTCACATTTCTACCGTATGCCAAACTATTGCACAATGATGAAATATGAGCCACCCCATGAGTCATGTTAATAGCACCACAGTCATGCTGCAGGGCCATTATGGTCCTTTTCCCTCTCTTTCTTCCTCCAGTACAGAACGAGGAGTCCTTTGAGATTCAATACTCTGGATATTGGCTTTGCAGCGAGTCGGCGTTCTAACAAGTCAACTTGGCGCAGATACGCTCTCGTGTTGAGTTCTTTCAGGGCAGCACCCAGTGGTCTGAACTGTGGGGTTTAGTTGCATAAGTTATTCGTCAGCTGTCCACACCACTGCAATATTTTTGCTAGGTGTGGAACTCCCCGGAACCAGCTGTGTGTTTACCCTTCGCCACCCCACTTTATGAGTGATGCATTTTCTGTCAAAGAGTGGCGTTCTATAAGAGACTGTTTACATCCACCAGCCGGACTCTTCTCCCTTCCTTATTGAAACACTCTGTGACATTGGCGTGTGATTTGATAGGTGTGTTGCTGTTCAAAAGCTAAAAGATCAACTTTAATCAATGATGGATCAATCTAATTTTTGTTTTGTGTAATAAATACCAGAGAATGGTAAAAAGGCACAATCACTAGTAGAGGCAATTATTGTTTCTTGCAAAATAATTCCCAGTTAAAGTTACCGTTGATCCACAAATCAAATTATTCGACTGCTTTAGCTGCACCGGGTTTAAGTGTCGTACAGTATATCAATGCCTCTGTGCTTTAGTGTCACTAGCTAATGTATTTAAGACGAGGCGAGTTTATTTATATAGCACTTATCCGTAGGAAGGAAGTAAAAAAAAGTACAAGTACTTTTTTACTATACTTAAGTGGAGTTATATATGAACTTAATTCAATAATTTACATTTTAACACAAATTTCTATACTTTCTACATCTCACATTTTACATTATTAGATCATTTTTCACCACTACTGGGTTTCCCGACATCAAAACTTATCGCACCTCAAAGGGAAGGGACAATAACAGAGGACACAATACTTTGGTGTATCAATCTGTCATTTGTGATCACAAATCCCAAATGACAGAGAAAACAAGACGACAGATGATAAACATTTTGAAAAAGGGAACGGGCAGGAAACGTGTAATAAATCTGAACATGAAGAAGGATGTTTAAGGTTTTTTCTGGTATTATTTCTCTTTGTGTTCTAGATTATGGTCATTTACACTGAATTCATTTTCTACCTTCAGCTGCCGTTACTGCTTGTGAATAGTAGTAATAGAAGTGGAAATAAAGTTCCTAACCCTTAAATTAATATTACATTAATATTAATTTATATGATATGGCATGGTTTGAGTCCGGTTTGCACATAGGCAGTAGCTAAAAATGTCCTTCTGACTTTTTGCTCCAATACTTTGAATATATTTCAGAATCTGCAACTTTCCCCTTTGAAACAATCAACGCTTATTGCTTTTAAAGTAGTTTTGTCCTCAACGACCAGAAGTCTCCTTGCTTCCTCTGCACCTCTAAGACACAAGACCATTTAATGTGCTTTAATAGTCTTAATGAAGGACATTAAGACAATTTTAAAACTGGATTCAAAAGTAATAACAAAGGCATTCTATTCAAGGGAAATGTATGGAAAGAGATGCCTAACCCCTGGTTGAAATGAGTGGACATTTCTTGCATACCTCAAGTGTTCAGGAAACTTGTTCTACAGGTGGAGAATATACAAGCAAGAAGCTGTATCACCTTGCTTTGTTTTGGTCCAGGGAACATGATGGCTCAAGAAGTGGTGTGACTGCTCCATAATGTAAAAGTAGTTAGTAACGTTAAGCCCAAAATAATTTATTGTGTATTTGATAGGACTTCACACACGGTAAGCCAGTGGAGTGATTTAGGGGATGGTATAATGTGTTAGTAAATGTTTGTGAGGACTTTGGCAGCGGCATGTTGGGATGAGCTGCAGCATCCTGATTAGTTTTTTCTCTTAATCTGTGAAGCATTTCAAATGTCCAGCCTGCTGAAAATACACTTGAACAAGTTGTTCTATGCTGAACAGTATTTGTGTTATGTTTTTTTTCCTGAGCCTAAAATAATTACTTATAATGTGTAGTTGTAGAAAATTCTTCATTGATTAGTTCAGTGCACTTCAGTTAGTGTAAGGATCGGCTTCACATGGAGGAGGTTACACTGTGTTCTGGTCAAGAAAGGAAATGTCAGAAATGCAAATACTCTGATCTAAATGTATCATCTTAAGTTAAGTGCATGTCTTGTTAATAAAGTAATTTATTAGCACCTCATTGTCAACAAGTGTCACAGCTTGCTTCTACATTTGCACAAACCTTGAACATATTGGGTTGTCTGGTTCTGGAAGTGTGGAAAAGCAGAGCTGCTGTGTCGTTTTCTCGATCATGTTTCCCTGCTACCATCTTAGAGAGTCCTGTGTCTGTAGCTGCAAGCTGCTGCCTCACTGGGAAAGAACATTGCTGAACAGTGTGTCTCTTTATTTTAGGACGGCTGCCAAATGCTGTTTATAGCTTAGCTGGGGTCAAGTTTGACAGCTCTAATAACCCTGAACACACTCACCGTCTAATCCATAAAAGGCTTTACAATCAAAGCCCAGGATGACTGGGCCGCCTGTGTGTGGCGAGTATATTATGTCTGTAGGTCCGTGTGTCCTGTTAAACAGACATGTCACTACACGCGATCATGTAGCAATTTAGGATGTTTATTGTTTTGTTTTTTTGCGAGATTGCCTTTAATCCCAGTTTATGGAGGTGGTGAGAATGTCAAACAAAAATAAATCTAAAGCAAATCCTTCTTCAGAATCACCATCGAATGAAACTGTTGCTGCTGCCATGCCTCAATTAACCTGAAGGGTACATTGACCCTTGAAGAGTTTGTTTTTATTAAAACTGAACTGTGGTAAGATTTCTCAGTTTGTATGCTTCATTTGAATATGTATCAACAGGGTCACCAGAACCGTGGTGAACTCAAACAAGCAAACATGAGACCCTTTACAGTTCAAGTGAAATATGAACGCTGCACAGACTGAAGACAATGCACAGGATGTGATGCGTTCACATGCGCCCTGAATCTCTCTTTGAATGACAAGATACCTTTGTTTCTGTGTGCAGCGTAGGACGTCCAGTCACTCATGAGTTCTGTCTGAGTTCTCTATGGACGGAGGCTGAATAATTGATTTAAGTTTAATCTCAGTTGTGTTAATTGTGAAAATGTAAAATAAAAGAGGCATTGTGAACGTGAAAGCACAAAACAATCCTCCTAAAATTTGCTTAATGAGTGCATTTCTGCTCCATGTTCAAACCGGCATGGAATAAGCAGTGCCATGACATTTATTTGACTGTTTGGTTTCATCACAGAGGCAGTTAAACCCAAGAGGTTATTTTCTGTCACACACTATGAAACTTGATTTTAATATTATTTGAACGCACTGATTTCATATACTGCATGTTCTATGGGCAGAAGACTCTCGTTGTGCCTAGCCAAAAGTCTATTTGATGTTACATATGCAAATTCTACCTTTGCCAAAGTTTGAGACCGTGGGTGTCGAAAGCGTCCAATCGAATGTTGGGTCAGCCGCTGTCTATTCCCTCCTCTCCTCTAAAGTCTCAGAAGTGAACTTGACGAGGGGGCGAGCGTTGAGCAGTTGTGAGTGCGGGTGGTCCGAGTTTTTGCTCGTCACAGGCGCGTGCTAGCAGTGCCACATTTCTTCACTCAGAGCAGAAACACTCCTTCATGACGATGATTTTTCTCTTCTCTATATTCTGCTACCATATGCCTGGTTTTTAATTGGGTTGTGTGTCATGCTACTCAGACATAACACGACTTCATCAATACGAGTGATATCTGACATCTTTTAAAGTTAATAAAACTTTTCTTTTTCCAGATGCAACATCCACTGAACAGCAGGAACTATTCACCCAGAAGCTCCTTCAGTGTTGCATGCTCTTCGACTTCCTGGACTCTGTTACGGATCTGAAGAGCAAGGAGATCAAGAGGGCCACACTCAACGAGCTCGTGGACTATGTCTCCACCAACAGAGGCGTGCTGGTGGAATCTGCTTACCCAGAAATCACTGATATGGTGAGGATGCATGAACACAGCTCTGAGTTCTTTAGGGCTTCTCTAACTTGGTTACCCTAATGTTATTTAAGTGTGTTTATTTTTCAAACAGCAAACATGTCTCCTCTCTCTGTGTCAATGTTTATCATCCCGTGCACATGTGCAGAGTTAGAAAATGGAGGCTGATTGTGTATTCTAGACAGGCTGTGTCATGTCAACAGCGTACAAGGAACGGGATAGCTTCATACCAAACCTTTATTACAACTGTTCAATCAAAGCACAGATGGCATATTTCGGTTGTTGCCTTCATTTTGTGTTTTGAGTTGTTTCTCTCACACCTGTAGGATTTTTGGTTACATATTATGCAATTAGCATTTATGACTTTGAACTTGATGTTCAGTGATCCAGATTTATTATAGCCTTGGGGACAATAAGGGGGACATGGAGAGGGGGGGTTCAAAAAAGGGTTCCATCAGGCGGTGATTTTTGGAGCATTATTCAAAAACCTTTCAGTATTGTTTTTCCTTTTGCTATAAATGGATTTTTATTTTTATTTTTTTCTGTTTACATAGTTACAAGTCAGCCATAGGCATATTTTGGTGTTTTTTTCTTGTCCCAAGAGCAAATCTCAAATAGTATTCAATATTTTTCAACAAAACCTACCATACAAAACAACCAAAACCTCCAGCATTTAGGAACTTTTTTTTTCTGTTTCTATGGTGACAGAGAAATATCCCTGAAGGATTCAGGGACATTAGTCAAAAAGTTTTCAATATCTACTCACCAGAACACAAACTACTCCATGTAGTGGAGAGCTGATTTTTGATATTTTAAACAATTCTGTTTTATTCCAATGAAGAAAAAAAAGGAGTTCCGATATGCAAATTAAAAAAATTGTGCATATATTGAATGCACTACTTCCAGAGATGGGCGTCGGAGTGTTACAAATGTATCTGTTTAAAAAAAAGTAAGAATTGATTTAACCAACATGGTATACATCTGTGTATATTTCTGTGTTGATAGTGTGTGAGTGCCCTGAGCAGTCAAGTTTCCTTCTACAGAACAATAGTAATGATAATAACAATAACAATATAATAACAATAATGACTCATTTGTACAATATTTCGAATGAAACAGTCGGTGCTGCAGTGATTCACTCCACATATTATATTGTCATGATAGGTGCAACAGTTTTAATGCCTTGTTATATTATATTGCAAATAACTGCCTCACATTATAAAAACATTCCCACACTTGGGAACTGATAGGAGTGTTAACTAAATTTAATTTAAAAGAAATAATACATTTAATCCAAAACCTATTTTAATTTATATCTGAACTGCACATGCTGAATGTTTTTTTTAAATTCAGTTTTCTAAATAAGATAGGCCATTTCCAATTAAATTAATATCTTGAGTAGTTGCAGTGTAATTGCTCGAGTCACAATTGCTTCGAAACTATGACCACTGGCTGCTATGTTCAACTACTACTACCACGGTTTGCAAACATTGGAAACAACAGGCAAGTGCAAACATTTATTGCTGTTATTGTTGCTGGAGGGCTATATTTGAACAAATATTAGCCCTCCACCTTCATTTTGTCAGGAATTGATAAGCTCTATTTACATAAATGACTTAAAATAAACAAAGATACAAGTATAACAATATAAATAACATTTGAAGATGGCTCCAATTTCCCTTGTTTTAGTATCAGTCCATCCTTAGAGTGTTAAATTTGAATTTTGATAAATGTAAATAATGGACTTTGTGGTAAATACAGGATGTATATATGGAAATTTGAGCTCCGCTTGCACCATGGCATACTGATTTATTTTACAGATTTATTGTAGCCGTTAAACAGAGCAGCAAAAGCTTTTATGTCAGCAGTTCAAAAATGATAAAAAGTCCAGCCAGAATAAAGACATACCTGCAGTAATTAATTTGCAACACATTTTAGAATCTTGGTCACAGATGGGTGTAAAATATGCTGAAGCGTTTTGAAATTAATTTTGAAACCCTGATGTGGCAGGAAACCTGCTGCCAGAACAGTTTTCAAAGGATTACCCAAAGCACATCACCAACCCCACCATCAACCTCCGCTTCATTTTCAGAGAGCTGGTTTGATAATGGCTCTCCTGGATGCTCATTGCTTGGTATCAAATGATAATGAAGAGGCGTACATGCAAAGTACCGGCCATTGTTGTGCTGCAGTGAGGACCGCTTTGATCAGTGAGGTTGTTAGGAGTACAAACAGCGTGGTTTCTCTTCGATGTGAAAGGAGGCTCTGCTTCCTCTAGGATCTCTTTAATTGTTGTTTTGAGTATATTATAGAAAATTGCTAATCTGGGATGGTTTCCATTAGATTTTTCCTTTTCTGAGCTATAGATGATTGGAAAGTATGCAGCGTCAGTGGAAAAGTGCATTTATGGGCTGTCAGCCCCCCTATTTTCATCATTTTTCACTCAGTGCTTTTTCTCAACCACCCTCAATTTGTGTACTACTTAGCGTTAGTTGCTCCTAATTTCACCCTCATTTTGACCCCATACTAAGCTGCAACCTCCCTAGTCATCAGCACTGTTTTTACTTTAGTCCTTTCCTACAACCATTTTTAAGCCCCAGACAAATCCAACTGACAATAATGATAATAATCATTCATGTATAGCACCTTTCGTACAAGAATGCAGCTCAAACAACATGGAAATCCCCCCCCCAAAAAAAAAAAAATAAACAGAAAATAAAAAAACAAGAAGAAAAAATAAAGGTAAACTTGATAATAATAGTTACATGAAGCACGAAACAGGGTATGGTAACAGGAATACAAAACGGTTGAAATAAAATACAGTAATTTTTAATTCATTACTAAAATTAGGTTAAGAATAGTATTCAATAACATGAAATCAAGTAAAAGACAACATTTAAAAGCATGACAGTAGTGCAAAGCAAGGCGCAAATGAGTTTCATTAGGAGGATTGGCTCTTGTTTTGCCTCCCATTATATATGACAGGCCAACAATTATGACACTGCCAGAATTTGTCATGACCTTTGTGAGTATTTTGTGTCCTAGGAGCATTTCACAAGAGAAAATTGCGTCACTTTGAAGTGCAGTATCTTGCCCGGCAACCCACTCTTTGAGTCATTCGAGTCTAGTTCAACCAATGGTGTGCTTCACGCCGGTGAAGCAAAAGCAAGACGCCACAGAAAGCTCATAGAGGTTTCAGAGAGATTATTATTCCTCTGCCTCATTATGTGCGGCTGCAGATGGTGATGAAAAAGTTATCAATGATGATCTAGAAGGCTGATCGCTCTGACTTGAGGACTTAATTGAGGTTGAGGTCTGTAATTTTTGTTTTATCATTGCCTCATTGTTTTAAGAAACGGACTGTTTTTTCTCCGTCCATCCATTTTCTGTAACAATTTTTCTGTTCATCGTCGCAGGGAGTCTAGAACCTATCCAAGCTGACATTGGGGAAGGGTCTGGGTACATTGGGGAGAAGCCGCCTTTTCATCAGAGGGCTAACAAAAAGATACAAACTAAAGTTTATGGTCACATTCACAGCTGTGGGCAATTTAGAGTCACCAATTCACCTATACTGCATGTTTTGTTTTTTTTACTGTTAGTGGAGGCTGGAGGGAACCTACACCAACACAGGGGGAACATGCAAGCTACAAACAGAAAGGCTCTAAGGCCAGAGGTGCATTTGAACCCTGAACCCTTTTGCCGTGCAGTAACAGTGCTTATAATGAGGATAAACTTCCTTGAATTTAGCGCTCTGGTAAAAAATATAATCACATCATCAGTCTGGTTAAAAAGGTATGAAACAACTTGAGACCAAAAGTTTAATCTTCAGGGAAGAACAATTCAGTGGACAACATTATATGCTTAAATTTAAACTGACTTCACTCCAGAGCTGATTGACAAGTTGTTCAACGGAAATAATATGGAGCAATTTTCATAATCAGTTGAAAGTTTTGAAAGTGTTTCCAAACCCAGTACTTCCTGTTGTTCTTTAATTTCAACAATAGCAATTGCCTTAAAGCTAATTTGAAAACATCACCTTGGACTCTAGACAGAAAAGATGATAAAATATTTACTGATATGTCATACAATAAAGAATGAAACCACCAGCAGACATAATCATTCCTGAGAGTGGTTGGCAGTCAGAGTTCATAGCTTAATGAAGATTAATGCATGCATGTGCAGCTTTCCTGTCTTCAAAAGTAATGTTTAGAACTGAATTTATGTCTTTTAATCCGGCAGGCAGTCAACAGGTTCCGTCACTTATTGGTTCATGAATGGATGAACATCATACAATCGTTGCTTCCAGATGGTGTTTTCTGCATCTCAGAAACAGCTGCACAAAAATGCTGTCGGGCCTCTCTTCAATAACAGGAAGGACACAAACAACCTAATTACAGCTCAGTATAATAATGGTGAGTTGAATTGCATCTCTGACTGCCATTCAACCTTGAAGAGAATGCTGCACAGCAGCACCAGGGCAAGCTGTCTACAATTCCTTTCAGCTCACAATAAGTCATGGTTAACGTTGGTTAACAAAACAACTAAACCAGCTGAAAGCCACAGGTCAGCAGGTAAGCTTTGCTGCTGATCAGGTTTTTCTGCAGAGTGAAGTTAGTGTCCACCTTATCTCTTGATGGTTCCAGGAAACCTGATGTGACATTAACTGAAACGAGTCCTTTAAAATGCTGCTGTGAATCTAGACTTTTCATTTAAGGTCACTCTACTCAAAACAGCATTCGTACTCCTTTTTGGTGTATAACTGCCATAAGACTGATTCTTGATTATGAATACTGAAGAGGGACCTCTAGAGCCCAAATCTTTAATGCTGACTCATGGCCATTTTTCCCATTTCCTTTTTTAATATCTTTGTCAGAAGGTTTGCCTCCTTGCTAAGTGTGAATTTTTCTGCCTGTCAGATTTTGGGTCACTGTCAGCTACAAAATACCCTAAACCCTTTTGTGTCATTTGGTTTTTCCAGCTGCCAATAGGTGATTTGATGTTGTCTCTATCACTTAAAATGAGCAAGTGCATCCAGCCACGTAATGCCAGCTTTTCCAGCTCCCTGCTGCTTTGTGTGTCACTCTCAAATTCACCCCTGCTAAAAATAACAAGGTGGGATAGAGGTGCCGGTGACCTGTCTACAAGGATTGTCTTTGGTACAGAATTTTAATATGTTCAGATCCAGCTGATGCAGATCCAGGGTCCTGTGGTGTAACTAAACATCCTTAGCTTAGTGAGACATACTCAGAAATAGTTACTGTCCACTTCAGTTTCAACAAACTGCCCAGGATGTTCATGCATGAGTTTGTAGTTGATGCTGGTTTCTCAGCGATGTACGGTTGTGTTGAGTTCCAATTCGGTTTTATTCACACCGGCTTGACTTTCTGAATGCTTGTTACCACTTGAGATCAAATTTTGCTTTCCCATCTAGACTGAGTGTCTCTTTTCTCTTCCCCTGAACAGCAGCTGATCACATAAAACCTAGAAAGTGCTGATATTCTTATTTTATATATAACTCAACTAAGTAACCTTGTCTGACTTGGGGGATGTAAGAAAATACACTACCCAAAAAAATTAAGAGAACACTTAAATCCCAATCCGGATCTCGATGAAAGAAACATTCAAGTTGAACATTTTTATTGATATGCATTGCGTAACTTGTTTGAACAAAATGATGTAAGAACTATCAGTGGAAATCATTAAACCATTCAGGGCTTGATTCTAAATTTGATCACAGACTGATCCAACGCCAGTTAATTTTATCACAACGACACAATAATGTGACCGAGAAGTGTGTTTGATCCACACATGCCAAATGGGCCTCTTGAAAACATCTGGGCATGCTACTGACGAGTTTCATCCCGGTACCTAACAGCAGTCAGGGTACCATTGGCTGGCCGGTGGAAGTCTGTGAGACCAAACAAGGGTCTGTCTCCCCAGATCATCACCGACCCACCACCAAACCTGTCCTGCTGGATGATGATGATGCTGCAGTATTATGTTCTCCACAATGTCTCCAGACTCTATCAGCCTGCAACATAATAATGATAATAATAATACATTTAATTTATAATGCACTTTACATTTGGATCAAATCTCAAAGTGCTACAAAGTAAAAGTAAACATGACCTCAGTTTGAACCTGCTCCCCGTTGGGGCACCAACGGAGAACCTGCCAATTCTGCTGTTCTCTGGTGAACACCAGTTGAGTACCACAGTGCTGGGCTGTGAGCACAGGTCCCAGTAGAGGACGTCCGGCCCTCATGCCACCCTCATGCAGTTTGTTGCTGACAGTTTAGTCGGAAACATCACACCAGTAACACACTGGCGGTCATTTTGTAGGGACCTTGTAGTGCTCCTTCTGTTCCTCCTCACACTGAAGAGCAGATACCTGCTGCTGGGTGGTTGTCCTTCTACGGACCTGTCCAGCTCTCCTCGTGTAATGGCCTGTCTCCTGGCATCTCCTCCAGGCTCTTGAGACTGTGCTGGGAGAAACAGCAAACCTTCTTGCAACTGAACGCAGGGATAAGCCATTCAGGAGGAGCTGGACTACCTTTGCATGTCCGTTGGCTGCAGGTATTCCTCATTTCACAAGTAGTGACGAAGACACCAGTAGAACACAAAACTAGAGAAGAGTCAGTCAGGAAATGTAAGTAGAAAGAAATGGATTGGGGCCACCACATGCAGAACCATTCGTATTTTGGAGGTTGTCGTGTTTTTGCCTCTCAAGTTGTTGTCACGTTCATTTCCGCCAAAACAGGTGAAACTGATTCACAATCACTTGTGTTTCCTAAATGGACAGATTGATACCTTTGTAGTTTAACCGGCATGGTGTCATACTGCGATTTTTTTTTTTTTTGAGTAGTATCCATTCATCAAGTATATGCTTCAAGACACTATCGATTTTCAAAGGGTTATTAGTTTACATGTAAATAATCATGGGAGTTGTTCATTTTATGTTTTGCAATGACAAACTATTTCCAGTTATTTGAATTTTAAATAAAAAAAATCACGGTTTGCGTGATAATATGACCGTTTTTGAAAACCTACATTATCCCTTTCATGCATGAATAATTAAAATGACATCAATATTTTATTCACACTATCACTTTCAAAGACTTGTCTTCACCTGTTACAACAACCTCAAGGTATTTATTCAGTGTATTTATTGTCTATGGAGCCAACTTTGGAGCCATTTTTTGAAGAAAAAAAAACAGGCAGGCATAAATGTGCATATGTAATAAACTCACACTGCACACAGGTTATTAAATGAGGGTGCACCGTGTTACAGTTCTTCAAGGTAAGCATTGTGACTGCAAACGCAGCCACATCTGCCTTGTTTATATAATTATCCTGCATTAAAGAGTGAGTTTAATGCAGTATTGTGTTTTGCATTGGATATTTTTCACATCTTAATAGTGTTGTATTTAGTGTGTTTCACTCTAAAACCGATCCTTCATCTCACTAATCCGTTCACTCAGTTTCCTAAACTCTGTGCACAGATTAGAAACTGCAGAAAGTTCAGTAAACCGTATGTAGGGATTTATGAATGGCTATTTGGGTTTTCTCATGTCATGCCACGTGAGCTCCGTAATTCTGCAGTTACGCATTAACAAAGAATGAAATATATTTCTTTTTTCAGCGTTAACTATGTCCACTTGGATGGCCATCTGTGTTCTCAACTGAAGAAATAAAGAGGACTTGTTCCTGTCACCTCCATGCCCCACCAATCTCTCCATCCCTCATACAGTTCTCTTTCTTGAAATCCACAGCTTGTTCATACCGCTCCTGTTTGACTACTGATTTTTTCCAGTGACTCACCAGCATCCTTTAAATTGGCTGATGTGCAACTAAACCATCAAGTGCAGCTTTGCACTGCACTGACCGCTATGCTAGAAAGGCGTACAAAGTTGCAATATTTTGATTTATAACCCCTTTATCATGATACAAACATTGTCTTTTGACCATACACCACCCTACTAGAGGCAGGCTGGTTTTCAATTGATAATACACTATGGATTGTGTGACGGAGATTTGAAAAGTGAGGAAAGGTTCAGTCGTTTAGTACAACAGACAACATTTTAATGTGAAATAGATGTGGGGTACTATAATCCAAATTGGCACCGATGTGCTTCCCTGGCTTTAAATAGTCATAATAATGTGCCATAGAAATAGAGAGAGGTTTTTTTTAAAGCACATATTGAATATTATTTCACCCATCATCATTCCATTCTGGTATGACTTAATCGATGTATATTTCAATCTAATTGATCGTCCTACTATGTTTATTTTTCTCAAATTAATAAAGGCTCTTCTTCCCTCTTCCAGATTACCACCAACATATTTCGGACTCTCCCACCGAGTGAAAACCCAGATTTTGACCCAGAAGAAGACGAACCCACCCTCGAAGCCTCCTGGCCTCACATTCAGGTAAGGCTCCAACAACTCAGCCTGCCAGTCCATCTGAACCTTTAAAAATCATTGTTGTGTTTTACTAGCAAGAAAGGTATGCATTTCAATTAATGTTAATTTTTTCTTTTATCTTGTAGCTGGTCTATGAGTTCCTCCTACGTTTTCTAGAGAATCCAGATTTCCAGCCCAGCATTGCAAAGCGATACATCGATCAAAAGTTTGTTTTGCAGGTGGGAGTTTTTTCTCTTTTTTTCTTAATAACATTTAGCATGACAAATCTTTATGGTGATGATACAATATTGAATGATTCAACTACTTCAAAATTAACCTTGCTTATTAAACTATGACAAAGAGAGGCATCCATCTTCCTTTCCTGTTCATTTATTCATTCATCATCCATAACTGCTTATCCATTTCCTGTCATAAAGACTTCTTTTTCCGTCATATTTGGAATTAACAATCATCTCTAGCTTGGGTTTGCATCACTCCAGGAGCAGAGAAACTTTAGGTCAGAGCAGAGAAACTCTGCAGTTTTATCGGCCTGAAAAAATATAGATGATTCAATTATAGTCTATACGAGGATAGCTCCAGCCCTGCAACTAATTATTATTTTTATTATCTCTTAACCTGATTACTTTCTCAGAGTTTTAATTAATTGTTTGGAGTAAACAAACAGACTGTTAATGTATTAACCAGTTCTTTCTAGGACCCAAATGGGCAGAACTCAAAACACCCGGGAAACCACGTAAAATTAGAGCAAAAATGTTTTGATGAAAGAATTGGTCTAGTGCAGGAGCAGGGCAGACAGCTGGGCAGATCAGAATCTTTAAAACACCAGACAGGATTGTCACCAGAGCGTAGCAGGTTAGTCAGAGGAGCTAGAACAGTGAACCTGGGCGAAAATCCAAAAACAGTTTGTCAAAATACTTGTGAGTAATTCAAAAAACTTAGTTACCACAAGGATAAACGGACGATCTGACGAGGAATGGAGTGTAGAGGCGGGGTTTTTATGCTTAAATGAGGTGTGATTTATAATTATGGCGCGTAGCCCAGAATCTGATAACGGACCCCTCACTACCATCCCATAAACCTGTATTTTACCAAGCTTCTCATTGAGATTAAAATCAATTTTGCAAGAGCAATTTGGCCAAGAGGGCGCTGTAGAAATTGATAAAGAGCTACGTCTCAGTAATAAAGAGACGTAGCTTAAAAAAAATAAGAAGCTTTCACAAACTACAAATGAATGAATACAAATAATGAATGACTAACTAAATCAATTCCAAAATGATTGCAGTCCAAAATTAGAGGCATTGTTCACCAGTAATAGACTTAAACTCCTCGAAAGTAACAAGTTCCAACTGTCTCAGTTCCTTCTATAAATTAGCATTTCGTAAGTTTAGAATTTGACAGTTTGTTCAACAACAGGACTATGTAGTTATCCAGCCATGTCATTGTTCCACAAGATGTTCAACAAGCAACTGGCTGTATGAATAAATATTAGCTTGTAATGCCGAATTTAACAGAAAAGCTGATTCTGAAATCAGATGATCCCTTATGTGGCAAACTACAAACTATAACTTGGCTCAGCAGGGCAATGTAGGCAGCTTGTGTGTCGTTACACACAGACACACGTACGTACAAGGGATCTTAACGCGCAAATAGGCAGGCACTGAGACATTTGCCAGGGGTACACACGCATGTATGTGATATGTGGACTTCATGTGCAAGCACAAATGTATGCATGCTTTCACATATTGTGGACTCTACCATGACTATAGTCTCTTTCCAACCAAGCAATCATCCCGACCGCCATTGGATCTACAGATGAGACATTCCTTCTGAACAACTGGAAAACAGATTTCAGAAGAATTTCAGAAGGAAGTCTATTTTCCAGTTGGTGGGAGGGGGGTAGAGACATGAGGGGCAAAGATGTCATGTCTTAAATCAAGTAAATCTGCTGTTTTAAAATATATATATATATATATATATATGTTGAGGTGTCCACAGCCAAATTATTAATTTAGACAGACCGTTTAACCGTAGCTATGTAGTACATTAACTATTATTAACATTTGATCACACACTGCAACCAATCAGAATGTAGTATTCACCCAGTCCAAAACTAAGCTTAGTGTCCACCTCCTCCAGGAATGCCTTTCTATTCCAGTGAAGCTGCAGAATGAAGCAGAAACTAATACGGGGCCACAGTGCCTGAAATTTGGACTTGGCCTCTTCCGAGGTGCCTTGACTGACTTTCCATGATGCGAGTGTGTCGCGGAGGGGCTTTAAATAGCAGCATGTTGTTTCCTCTTCAGGTTAAGTGAAGAGGACTGCGGTTGAGGGGAGTACGAGGTGGAGGTTAGGGTAGCCATGAAGTCAGGGAAAGAAAGCCTGAGGTTTGGTTCATTTCAGCTAAAGTACACAAAGCACAGGGATAGGTCTTCAAATCACTCCCGGATGTTCAGATACTTACTCGCCACAGAGAACTAAATGAAAAGATTGCTGGACAAAACTCCCACAGGCAGTAGGGCATTTTGGTATTATTGTTGGACTAATGAAAGGTTTGAGGTGTATGTGGGTGTAATACATTTTTATGATATGTTTTTGATATCAGTGTTTTTGAGCCTGGATTTAGCAAAGCTCTGTATCTGTTCAACCCGTCCAACAATATCCTCAAGTAACAAAAACGTCCATGATGGCCGAAGTTGGCTTCAGGCCCAGACCATCAAAAGTCTTCTGCTCTACCGGCTATCATGTTTTTTTCGTACATTACTTGCAGTACATAACTTACGTAACTTGTACACAAATTCTGCTGCTGGAGCAACTAGTCCAAAAAGCAGCTGCCTCTGAAAACAGACTTCCACATGGGAAAACAACCAGATGTGGAGCTAAAGGCATGAACACCAACTTGTGGTCAGACACGTGGTGTTAGGCCTTTTTTTCAAGTCAGGATGTACAAGTTCTGTTTTGGCTCAATTCATGGTTTTATATGGAGTGTCCTGCTTCTCAGAAACATGGTTTGATGCATTTTGGTCAGATGATTCAGAAAAAGTTTCATTTATTTGTATTATTTCCTCAGAAATTATGTTTTTTGAAGTCCGGATGCTTACAGACAGTCATGCCTTTAACATTGTGGAATCCTCTCCCAATCAGGCATTCCCCAGTCTAGTTGTAACAGAACAATACGTCTGCAAAACATATTCGGTTTATGCAGACAATGTTTTTATTACACATTGCGGAAATTAGGCCTGATCGCCCCCCAGAGTGGTTATGAGTGGACAGTAACCCTGTTGGAAGTCATTTACACAAAGTCGAAAATGGTAAAACTAGCTTGATTAATATTCATTAAACAGTTATAGAAAGCCTAAGTCCTTTGATGATATTTAAATAAAGATAAAAAATAAAATAAACATTTTAAAAGGAATACAGCGCTGTGATGCCAAATTGCACAGGAGTTATCAGAAGTCACAGGTAGTGAAAAGCTAATTTCCCTACGTCCATCCAGTTTTCTCTTTCTTTTGGACGTAGTATCAACACAAATTTTCTCTAAGGAGATCAAATCGCTAGTCCCTCCTTCTCTCCTCTGTTAGTCCGGTAAACATAGACAATACTCATTTCAAATAACCGTTATTTTAAAGTATAAACGGTTTATTGAGTATATATTTTACTAACTTATTCATAAGATATGTTGTTTTTAACATATTGATTGATTTTATTAATTCTAACATCTCCCTCCTATTTCCCATGTCTATTCTTAATCTGTTTCCACTGACATGTAACTGCCTGGTTGTCCGTTGAGGTTAAATGATAAATAAAGTTGTCTGAATATGATACTTAGTAAAAGATAGTCATTGTTTACTTGGCTGCTTTAAATCACAAAAAATTGGTAAAAACAACCTAATGAGTTCCAACTACCAAGCAGCAAGTAATTGCTTACGTGGGTTTTGATAATGACAATGGAGGTACAGTGTAATACAATCTGATCATAAAATCTAATTAGCTCCTAAGTAAAGACGTTGTCCTGAAATTTGAAGCAGTTTGTTTGTCTCATTCTCCGTCTGCCCTTCCAGCTGCTGGAATTGTTTGACAGCGAGGACCCAAGGGAGAGGGACTTCCTCAAGACCATCCTACATCGCATCTACGGAAAGTTCCTGGGGTTGCGGGCCTTCATCAGGAAGCAGATAAACAACATTTTCCTGCGGTGAGGCAAATCTTCTGAAGGCAGGAAAACATATTTGATATCCTGTCACACGGTGTCTCCTCCATTATTTATCCAGGCACATTAAAAGTCTCAGATATAAACACGATAACACAGACTTGGCCAGCAAGGCTGCTTGAAAACAATGTGTGATAAACATCAATAGACATAGACAGCAGTAAAGAAATAGAATGCTTGTGAAATGTTCCTGGATGTGAATCACAAGCTCATGATGACTTACCTCCATATCTGAAAAGAAATGCAATGAAGAAGGCACTAATAATCAAATAGTATGTTTCCACCATAGAAACTTTCCTGGGAACCTTTTGAGGAACTCAACCGGCTTTTTTACCAGAGGATGCTGGGACTAAATTAAGATCCTGCTCTGCAGCTTTAGGTGCCAAAAAGTTTTATCTCTGGGCGAGTCCTTTCCAATACCTCAAGAAACTTCAGAGCCGAAGCCTTAATCTCACTGATTGATCAAACAGAGGCTCAACCACTGCTTCAACTCATTCTAAAAACAAGTGGATACCAATGGTACCAATATCAGAGTGGAGGTAGAGTGATAAAGTATGAGTCATGGTTGATCTTGGTCAGGTTTGTCGCCAATTTACTGCACAGCCTCCACCAGTCAACTTTTAGCTTTTAATTTATGACTGAGGAAAATTCGTCGCTCCAAAGATATATCCCCCACCTAGATTTCTTCTGGAAGTATTAGTAATTTATTACTTTCAATTTTCATGCTCAATGAGCCAGATTAAGCATCACTCACCATAAACGAAACAAGCAGGTGGATACAGGTGCTCTCTCCATCTGTCACCTTTAGTTTCCAGGGGGTAATTAAAAAAAAAAAGATTAATCATGTATTTTATATTTTTACACAGACTTCCCTCACACAACAATCCCGTACTGAAGTAGTACCGTTTGCAATTTAGGGATTGTTGTCATTCGTGTTTCCTCTGTTTCCACGGGTTCATTCAGTTGACATTTCCACAACAGATCTTGAATACCATTCAATATTTTTCAGTTTTTCAACACACAGCAACCAAGTACTGAAGTACTGAAGTTGGGTCTTTTGCTGCTTGGGAACTCGTATTACTCCGCCAAGGAGAAAACATTTTCACGTTTGTCTGTCTGTTTATTGGTGAGCAGGTTTACGGAAAACTGACTGATTACTGGACGGATTTGCATGAAATGTTACCCAGAGGTAGATTCTGGCATATCCTAGAGGTGATAACATGTGGTGACATTATGTGTTTAAAAGCATTTGAAATGAAATAATTCAAAAAATATGCTTTTTCGAGTGGTTTCGTCACATTGTGGTTGTTGCCGCCTTTGACCATATTATTTTCTTTTACCTTTCTTTGGGGCTGGAGCCGGGGACTCAATCGGTTGAAACAGGGCTGCAACTAACGACTTTTTTGAATATCAACCAATTAATCGATTAATCCGATAATTTTTTCTCGTGGTTAAATTAAGGTTATGTAAAGATATATTAAATACAAAATTACTAAATGGCCCTTTTATCACCGTTTGAATTTACACTGTAGATTGTTTAAAGCACATGCCAACTATGAAAACAAGCCTTTTTTAACCAATATTTATTTTTTTTATTGTTTTCAAAACATAAAAAAAACAAAACAGTTACATGTATTAGAGGGGGGTAGAGACATAGGGGGTAGAGGGGGGTAGGAGATATATATGTTCCCATCAATCAGTGGTATTGCAGTAATTTCAGGCGGGTATTAGTAGTTGTCGATTGTGCTTTAGTACATGCCTCCCTCCACTCTCCCATTGAGATGTCTTCATTTAGGCCCCCCCTCGATGCCTCCAGTCTCTCCACAGATGTCTCTGTACATCCATCTACCAGGCATTTATATATTTTGGAATTATTATTCCCTTAGTAATTCATGGTCGTTAGCTCGTCTATGGTAGACATTTAGAGGATGCATAATGTTTGATTCTGTTGTGTTCTAATGAAAGTTCTAAGCTGCAGGTATTTAAAGAAGTGATTACGGGGTATGGTAAATTTATTTATTTAATATTTTCAAATGTCATCAGCACCTTTTGCGGGTCGTAAAGATCTTCTATTTTTCCCAGCCTCTTTGTGGCCCAAGATTTAAATCCCCGATTTGCTTTTCCTGTAGAGAAGGAGAATCTTAACTGTTAAGGTTCTTAACTGTGCTGCCCAATAGTAACAAAGTAGATTGGGACATTTAGGCCCCCCTCTGTCGTAGGGCAAGTCTAATAGTGACAGTCGTGTAGGGGCACGTCTATTATTCCACAATAATCTAACAAACTGTTTTTTTAGTTGAGTGAACAGGTTACTTGGAGGAGGAAGTGGAAGATTTTGAAACAAATACAATATTTTAGACAGTATGTTCATCTTAAGAACGTTTATTTTCACTATTAGTGACATTGGTATGGGTGCCCACCTATCCAGTAATTTGGAGATTTCTTGCAATTGGGGTTCCTAATTGCTGGCTGCTATATATTTAAGTCGTGGGACAATTTCAATGCCCAGGTATGTGAAACAATCTACAATCTTCAAAATTGAGTGGCGATCTCAGGAGGACTTTTGCTTTCTAATTGTTCTAGGAACATTATTGATGATTGAGATTTGTTTAACTTATAGCCTGAGATTTTCCCAAATACATTTATGAGTTCTAATAATTCAAATAGATATTATAATATCTATTTTCCATATTTTTAAGAAATAATATTACATCATCCGCAAATAGAGCCAGACGGTGTTCCTGTTGTCCAATGGATATACCTGTTATGTTTGATATGTTCTTATAGCTATTGCCAGGGGTTCCATAGCCATAATAAACAACAGCAGAGATAAGGGGTCTCCTTGTTACATCCTCTTTGTATCATAATGGTTTTGGAGATATTACGGTTAGTCATAATTTCAGCATATGGCTCTGTATAAAGTAGTTTTATCCAATTATTAAAGTTTTCTCCAAAACCAAAACGTGTAAGGATTTCAAATAAATAGGGCCATTCAACTCTGTCAAAGGCTTTTGTCAGCATCTAATGACAGTAATGCTGTATTTGCTGTCCCTTTTTTATTCCTCATATAGTATATTTAGAATTCTCCTAACATTATGGAAACCTTGTCCCCCTTGGACAAAACAGTTCTGATCTTTGTCAATAATATTCGGAATTATTTTTCTCAAGCCTCTTGGCCAATATTTTGCTCAAAATCTTTAAGTCTACATTTAAAAGACTTATTGGCCTAAGGTTTTCACATGTATTGTTTGGTTTGCTCAGTTTTGGTAGCAAAATGATTAATGCTTAAGGATGTTGGAAGGATCCCATTATGAAAAGATTCCTTAAACATTTCTAATAGTGGTAGCATCAGTCTATGTTTGAACATTTTGTAAACCTCAATGGGTATCCCATCAGGCCCTAGGGTTTTCCCTCCTTTGATACTGTCCAAAATGTCTCTTAATAAACTTAACTGATTTTATTACAGACTGTTAAACCAAACCGGTTCATATACCAACAGTTTATCTGCTGACCTGTAATTTAGTACTTTCATAATGTGTCAAATCATTGCTGGTACAAAAGTTAAATAAAATTCAATAAATAATATAAAAAATACAGCAGTTTCTCTGGCTATCAAATCAAACATCCATGTAAATTTAGCGAAATAAACAAGGGTCGAAAAGAAAACCGTCAGTGCTTTGTGCATTCTGTAGTCAAAGATCAAATTAGGCCAAATTGTTTACAAGTTGGATGCAGCCCACTTTGGACAGGACCACACGCAGAGAAGTGTTATTCTCTTTTTGGCTGTGTCCAGGGAGAAATGTTCCCACACCTTAGATGTTTTCTGTCGAGTTGGTGTTGCCATGGCGCTACTGTACTTCCTTCTTATTATGCGGTGTCAGAGGAACTCTCCGATGACGTCAGCGACTATTAATTTCATCTACAACTACTTACATGTTCTATTTTTGTCGATTGTTCCATTCAACACCAATTGAACAGAGAAGTAGAAGGCGCGGGAGACCTGCAACAAAGAGAGAGAGAGTTTGCTGGAGTTGTTGGTAGATTTAGAGGCTTGTAATAAATGGAGACAAAATGGAGAAATGTACAAAAAAAAAATTTTAAACTTTGGGTATTAGTTATTTCAGGAGGACTTTTGCATTCCAATTGATCTAAGAACAATTAGAAAGCCTTAGTAAAGGCTGTGCTTCTCCTAAACCGCTGAGGCCTTTGTGCCTTAGTAAAGGTGCTCTCTGATTTCTTTTGCTTGTTCTTTTGTGCTTTTTTGGTTCTAAGTTCATCAAGAGCTTTGACTCTTGGAGCGGGATCAGGATAATACCTCCAAATCTTTTCAATATAATTATTTTAGGAGAATTAAAATGCACATCTCATGTACTCTCTCCCATGTATTGGAGAATTTTAAAATTTTTAGTTAACCTATAATGTTGACTTAAACCGAGAAGAGGAAAAACAATGGAAAATTATCTCTTTGCTTATTATATTTCTTATTAATTTAATATCTCAGGTACTCTAAATTAACCATGAAATGACAAGTTCTCGGTCATGCATGTTTTTTTTATACTTTATTTTTATAAAAGAAATATAATAGTACAAACAAAAGAAATAATATAAATACATGTGGCCAACTTCCCATCCATTCAGGCATTAAAGTGATGGAACTACATGTCGGTTCATTTTGAGAAGACTTATTGTCTTGTAGTGCCACAAACTTCAACTGCGTCCACAAGTCCCGCTATTATAGGCCCCTAGTCTTTTTTTTACCAATATTGACACATACTTGTAATCTATATTCCCAACAGAGATTGGACTGATTGAACTACATTACGGTTATATCCTTCCCTTGTTTAGGGAGTACTGATATTACCGCCTCCCTCCTTGGTCTTGGTCAGTTGCCTCAGTTAAGTACGGAGTTAAAAAAATTGGGACTATTTCTTCCTTAAAGGCTTGTTATCACTCAGCCGGTAAACCATCTGTACCAGGGGCTTTGTTTTCCTTTAATCTAGAGATTGCTTTTCCTATTCCTTCCTTTGTAAATGCATTTGTTAGGGACTTATTCTGATCTTCGCCTATCGAAGGCAGATTAAGTAATTCTATTAATGTATTCATTTCTTGAGAGCTAGTTGTGCTGGCTTCCCTGTAAAAGTCTCTGTAATAGTCTTCTAAGACACGTTGGATATCTTCTAACTTGTGGCAGTAAGTATGTGGTTTTCCTTCGTTTGAAAGCATTCCTCATCTAGAAATTACAAGCTTTCTTATAGGTCACACAGCTTTTTGCTTTTTTCAGATGTGATGTGAGAGCGATGAGCTTTCCTTTGAGCACAGATTTTGTTGCATCTCGTAAAATACGAGGCATTCCTTATCCATTATTGTTGTTATTTATATACTCCAGCTCAAGTTTAGGTTGGATCTGAATATTCTAGTCTCCTCTGCAGATTAAATCCCCCGAGGCAATCAAATCAAAGATTACCCTGACACAAGTATTGTCCTGTCATGCCTGTTTTTACACTGTAAAAAAAAGAAATCAGACCCTTTCTCATGGAAAATAGTTTTTTTATTTTATTAAACTTTTTTATGAAATGTTACAGACCGAAGAGCCTTTTTCTTTTTTATAAACAGCAAAGCAACACTTTGAACAACTCCCACACACGGTTGTGATTAAAAAAAATAAAAAACAAAAAAAATACAAGGGGTAAACAACAATCACATAAATAAGTTTAAGGTCAACTTTCGGGACTCGAGATTCAACAACACTTTTTCTACAACAGAACCAGAAAACCCTGTCGAAGTGTCTTTACCTTCGAGAGCACTAAGCTACAGATGTGCAAGTAATTAAAGAAGTGCTTGTAGGGGGGTTATATTGCCCGTTGAGCTGAGTGAAAGATTTAACCATTCTATTATCCACCACCCTTCACTGACCATAAGAGGAGAATCATCTTCAAGACCCGGGGCGGAATCTGGGTTTAAAAAGTAAGGAGTAGGAGTAAGGAGAGGGACAGAATCCTCCTGAGAATCCATCATCCTAATCTCCATATTTTTAATGCATTTTGAAGAAGGAACTTGCCCTTTATTTTCCCTGAAACCCATTTTCTAGAAACATATATAATAATATTACAGAGAGGAACTGAAAGAAAATGGACAGCCTCCAATCCCAGCCATGTTGATCAAGGGTCACTCCTGAAACATTCCCAAATATAGCGGCCAAGCCGAGCCAATTGGTAATATTAAATATTTGTCAGCGCCATCCCACCCGACCGGGGTCAACGTTGTAGCTTTTGAAAATAGTGAATTTTAATAAGGTTAATTCAACCTCAGAAAACTATTTGACCCTTATTACAGTTTGTTTTGGTCATAGTATAAAGAAATGAAAGGGTTTTTACCAAACATATCAACTAACAGGAACAAGTTAAATAAATGACTATTGTCTTACGATCATAAGTCTGTTCCAGGGGATCCGGACTATCTAGTCTACTCAATGTTGTTGTTTGTTTCTGACTCCTTGGATATTCATTAACATTTTTCTACTTTAAATCTCTTTGAGGAAGTGGAATGGAGATTCCAGCAGATTGATCTCCTACCAACTTTTTCCTGCTATAAACTCTCATGACTGTATCGTCACAATCAGTTGACCTTTAATTCAGGCAA
Organism: Lophius americanus; assembly: GCA_037951165.1. NCBI lineage: Eukaryota > Metazoa > Chordata > Actinopteri > Lophiiformes > Lophiidae > Lophius > Lophius americanus. The sequence continues at coordinate 4,106,008 of JBBDHG010000026.1, read as the reverse complement.
AAGTCGGTAATTTCTTGTAATAGTTATGGAAATAAAGGTTATGTTTCTTACTTTCTTTTCGAATCAAGTTGGGGATTTACTGGTCTCCATCTACTGGTCTCCATTGAAATTCAGTTGGTAGAAACAGATTCATCCCAGACCTTTTAAAAGTGTGAGGAAGAATAAAAACGAGGCTCAGATATTCTCAAGAGGCGCATGTTGACTCTTCTGCCGCCTGTTGCTGTGTGACAATGAATTTCAGATGATTGAAACAAGGGGCACTTTATGTCGTCTCCAACAGGCAAAGAGGCAAACGGGAGCACCCACTTTGACCATCTGTCACGGAGTATAAAAATAGGACCACAGTTGTCAGGCTATGTCTGTACATACCATGGTTGCACAGCTAGATGGAAATTAGTTACCAAACTGAGGAGGTAAATTATGAACAGATCATTTAAGTCAGGACTGTTCACTTCAGGTCTCTTGCTAAATTCATCTTTTTGTACTATAGACTTTTGATGACCGGCAGCTTTATTTTGGCAGATAATAAAAACCATATTATGGCTATGATGTCAGAAATATTTTGTCTGCACTTGTGATAATCATGGATCATCAGTGAAGGCAATGATATTCAACGATATTTTAAAGTCAACTGTGTAAAATTTGGGAAGGAGGAGGCTGCAAACTCTCTCCTTCTCTACCTGGATTTTTTGCGACGTGGAGAAGAACCGCAGAAGAAATGTGACCCTAGTGAGGTCCGTCCAGTTCACCCGCTGAAATCATCTAGACAGGACACAGACATCTGTGCGTTCCGAAGTGATCGCTCCTCTGGAGGAGAGATGATATGCTCTCAGCCAACGATCTTGGGGAAGGGATTAAGTCGGGGTGGGTTGGGGGCGCTCCGAAGCTCACAGCCAATGTCGCCAGGCTCCTTCTCTGTGCAGCTGCCAGACGCCAAGTCTAAATATTCTTCACGTTAACTTCGATGGTGAGGCTTGGTGCTCCGTTGGCTTTTCTTGTTCTTAATAATAAGTATCATCCCCCACTTGAGAAAACCCTGTTACAACTTAAAACGCGAAATCCCTCTCCAGGCGTCCGTACGAGCTTGAGGGCCTCCATATGGAACCGCTCCATGGAGATAAAAAGGTCTTTTTCTGAACAAAAATCTAATAAATACATTTTTTACTTTCAGCTGGAATTACACAAAAAAACATAGTTATGAATAAATATTCAATTTATTCAAAGAGATACCCCTAAATCTTACAAACAGAACCTTTTACACCCTGTTCTTCACAGCTGGGATGTTTTAAGGTTGACGAGTTTTATTTGTTTTCCTGCTGCAGGTTCATCTATGAAACTGAACACTTCAATGGAGTTGCTGAGCTGCTGGAAATCTTGGGGAGGTGAGTAATGCGGTTCTTTAAAGTGAAAAAAATGAGTTTGAAATTGAATGCTAAACAGAACTTCTTTGAAATAATGGTTTCACATTAGGGTAAAAGCACATTAATCCCTTTAAGTACTCTTGGGAGTTCCTTGTTTTTTTTCATTCTTACCATGATTGTTTCCCTCTTAAGGAGACCAGAACAGCATTGGTAGCTGTTCACCATTTTCTATTATGCTGTGTTTGTCTCCGACTTATATAAAGTATATATATTTTACACTACTATGGATGAAAATGTGATGCTCAACCATTGTGGATCAGTCTGGATTCTTATCTGTACAGATCAAATACTGTAAATACAGTATTTGTGAAGGAGGACAATATTACAGAGAGGCTGGAGATAATAAAAGCAGGAACAAGGCTGAGTCAAGGTCATTCAAATGTATTTAGTGAAACTCTTAAATGTACAAAGCTAGAAAAAATGGATTTAGAATCGCGAATCTTGAAAATATATGTCGAGACCTCATTCTCCTGAGGAAACACATTTTTCAAAATGCTAGGAAAGGTTCAAGGAATTGGGTTGTGTTTTTTTAAATGAAGCACATCCAGATGAAGCAGCAGCATAAAAGGGACAAACTTAGTCCATGTCCCTAAGCCATGACACAACAATTGATTTTCTGCAGGAACATTGTGGTAGATGGGAACAGGATTTTGTTTACAACATAGTCTATAGACTACTTTCTGATAGTTCAGGTTGTGGTTTAGCGTTGGCGGAGGTATGTGCTCTCTTGATTCCTTTCTAGTCCTGTCATGTCTCTAAAGCGGACATTCCATGTTATAAACAGGCTCGTGGAGAATGTTACATGTGTCTGTTGGCTGTTATTTTGGTTTTATCAATGCCGGTTTTTCTGCTGTAAGAGCTGAATGTATTGACGGCCACTGCTCTGCTCTGATTCTTGTTTTAAGTCTTTCTGTGTGGAAATGAGTCTCACGTGATCCTGTTGTTTGTTCTGTTTGCAGCATTATCAATGGGTTTGCATTGCCTCTGAAGGCAGAGCACAAGCAGTTCCTCATGAAGGTGCTCATCCCCTTACACACAGCTAAGGTCTTGTCTCTTTTCCACGCACAGGTAGGTGAAATGTCGGACGATATTAATTACATGCTTCGGTATAACTTATATTCATTTTAGCTACATATGCCTGAACTGTATTATTAAACTTGTAGAGAATAGATTTGATATAGTGTGTAGTTAAATTATAAAGCTGCTTTTAGGATTATCGCTTCTGACTAAAAAACTTTTATTATGCAATATCTATACTATAGGTCCTCCTTGAGGAGCATCTAATATTCCTATCAAAGTAATTACATAGATGATGGATTTTCTCCTCCTAACCAGACCGTTAGAGTTTCATATACATGTCTTAATGAAGCGTCCGTTGAATTTTAGTGCTTTCACCTTTTGCTTTTCCCTCAGCTGGCTTACTGTGTGGTCCAGTTCCTTGAGAAGGATCCTACACTCACTGAACCGGTACTGGTTTGTTTTTTGTTTTTTAAATTACTGCTCCCACTCAAAGCACAATGCCTCAAGCACTAAATTAATCAATACTGCAGAGAAAGTTGATAACAACCGCCCACTCACACAGAAAGCCGCATTTTCTCCGTTTATATTATTAGTGGTATTAAAATTCTCTCTTATCGCTGAAGGTTATCCGTGGGCTGCTGAAGTTTTGGCCCAGAACCTGCAGCCAGAAAGAGGTACTCTAGCCTGTGTCAATACACTTCAGACTTATGAAAGTGGTCAAGCAGAGGCTGATGTTGTTTCCTGCTCTCGTTAGGTGATGTTCCTGGGTGAAATTGAGGAGATTCTGGACGTCATCGAGCCAACTCAATTCAAGAAAATCCAGGAGCCCTTGTTCAAACAGATCTCTAAATGTGTGGCCAATCCACACTTCCAGGTAAACCAGATCTGAAACTGAATTACACCAATCAACCATAACAATATTACTACTGACATGTGAAGTCAGAATAACATTGATTGTAAAAGATGACCTTTATATCTGTGTAAAACTACATTATAGTGAGTTATTAACCGTCTATGAAATGCTCAAACCCTTCTTATATAATTAATGTTAGTGTCTTACATTAATGATAATTACAGCTTCATTCAGACGTTACAGGACATTTACAGTCCTGAATGCTCTGATGGAGAAAGAGTAATGCAACTCAGGCTGCATTAGAGATTGTTTTTCCAATATATCTTCAATTCAGAATTGTTGGGAAAAAACCCCCACAAAAAATATGACCAATGCTTAAAAATTAATTTTTCAGGTACTGTACTTATTTTAAAAACTTTGAGTATTTCCATTTTAACAATAATTGACACCTCTATTTCCTTCCATTTCAGACGACAGTATCCTGCTTAGTATAGTAGATAACTACACTAACTGATCAGCTGTAGAGCTACAAATTGGAGAATGGGATTGAAACATGAATCACATAGTACTGAAATCTCTTAAACAACATGTATTTGGTAGACATGACAGATTGTTCACAACTGCCTTCATGTCAGCCAAAACTACCTGAACCTCGTTTCCCAAAACAAATTACTTTCTTACAAAATATCTTTACTATTTACAGCTATGTGTTTCAAACTGGTGTAGTCTGAGGTTACAATAAAAGTTTGGATGAAACAATCCTCTTAAATGCTGTGTGGACGTGTAAATTGGATTACAGTGTCTAATACTGCAGAGGTCCATGATGTATGGAATCCATAAAGACGGCTTCAAAATGATCAACATTTAATGATAACATACTTATATACATACTTGCACTGTTGAATGAAAAAAGGAGCAACATTCATAGAAAATATTAACAAATATATAGTCATATATCAAATATATGAAATATGATTACAAGTAATAAAATTATTATTTTTTATTTAGTCAGTAATGTCGTTTAAAAAAAAAAAAATGTCTTAAACAGAAATTCATAATATGTGAACATGTTTGCAGACAGTGCTATCTGCTGGACAGAATTAATAAAATACAAACAGAAATAGAATGCACGTGTAACTGGATGCTTTATCAATTCAGCTTTTTCATGCAGTGATATCTGCCTACAAGGATCTACGCTTCTCCCAGTGGATAGTATTTATCATAGAGTTGCCTTCAGTTTCTGTTTTTGTACATTGTGTATTTTATGTAGTTGTTCGTGTGTACTTCTCTATCACTTTATTTTCCCTTTGGAATGAGTAAAATCTTATTAAAAAAACATTCTTTTTGTAAAATAAATAACTGACCTAATGGGTTTCGCTGCTTGACTCTCATCCAGATAACCCTAGTTCAAATCTTGGGGGTTGTATTTTTATTGTGTGTGTGTTTTTTTAAGATAGACAACCAAATGAACACATTCATGTGTTACAGCAGCCCAGCTCCATCTACCTAAAAGAAAACACCAAATAAATTAGAAAAATAAAGCACAAATAATAGCTCTATTTAACGTATGCAAAGATAAATTATTATGTGGGGAAATGTATGTTTATATTATTATCATCACGGGTTAGAGAGGAAGACTTGGACTTCAGCTGGGGAGCAGGGCTGACTTACCAGACCTCTTCGGGTTTTGTTGAATACCATGGATTAAGAGTGTTTAAAGTGTGTAAATGTTCCTTGTGCATTGGGAATTAATGTCATTATTATGCTTTAAAGTAACCTTCAAGTAACTGAAGCATTTCTTCAGATATCTCAGACAAACTTGTCTGAAAGGGGTTTTTCATGACTGAAATGAATCAATAATCATCAAAAAGGTGTCCATCTATAACCAACATTATGGAGAATCTTGACATTTTGACTTTAGTCTTGTGTGTTTCTGTTCTAACAGGTAGCGGAGCGAGCGCTGTACTTCTGGAACAACGAGTACATTCTCAGCCTCATTGAGGAAAACATCGACAAGATACTTCCCATCATGTTCGGTAGCCTGTACAGAATCTCCAAAGAACATTGGAATCCGTGAGTGCTTCAGTCCGGAGAGGACTCCATTTATTGTTCCCAAAAATCATGAACATCCATTCATGGAAAAACCTGCCGGGTCAGCAGGAAGTTTCCGACAAATGCTGCTCTTAAGCTTGTGTTTACACGTAAACATCACAGCCAGACATGCAGACGCCACTATGATCACAAGATGTCTCACACCTTATTTACTGTTTTGATTGGAAATAAAAGCACCACAAACTTCTGTTAATATTACTCCGTAATATCTCATTTTCTTTATGCCATTATTACTTATGGAAATGTCACTAGAAGCAGCCCGGCTGCATATTTAAGTCCAAGCACGACCAAGTCCGGGAGACTACTGTCTGACCCGAACCCAGCAGACCCTCTGCTTTGTGTCCGAAACCGACTGTCCAGTTTTAACATGGTCACACAGTTGTTGTTTTCATGATTACCGCTCGTCCGTTTACCGTGATTACTCATGTTTGCAGAGTAAACGACGTAAAAGGGCCTGTTTTATGTTCAACGCCATTATAGCTGGTGTTTCAAAACATCAAACACAAATATTACATACTGTGATCAGCAGTTGTAATAAACTTAAGCTGCATTCGACGCTACATCCAAAACTAAATCAAAATCCACCCGGTTACCATTTAGTTTTAAACGTGACTAAAGAAGTGTTTGTCTTTAAGTCCTTTGTGGTTTAAGCTCTGGTACTACATGTTGTAGTATATGTATTGCTTTATAAATTGAAATGCTTGAGAATCCCTGTACTTCAGAAATTAGATCGTACATCAGTATGAATCAAGAGTGCAATCTTTTTACGATTAATCCCCCGGCCCTATACGATTGATCAAAAAGTGAAAAGGCTTGAATATTACAACATTCACATAAAAAGTATACATTTATGACTAACTCACTAGATGTTTGTACTTAATGGTGCATTCAAGTGTACTCAGTTAGCTCGAAAATATACATTAACCATAACAGTATATACACCTGCCTATAGGTAAGCCCCCCATTTGCTTCGGTCTACCATTGCTATGTTGGTCAGTCCTGATGCTGACATGCCCACTGTAGTTGCTTTTGGTTGTGGACAGGGATCAGCATGTCCACTCAGGTGGTCTACAGCTCACAGCTCAACATGCAGCAAGCTGCAATGCACTCTGTGTTCTGACACCTTTCTATCAGAACCAGCATTAACCTTGTCAGTAATTTGTGCTATAGTAGCTCTTGTGAGGCACCAGAAAACATGAGCTAGCCTTGATTCTCTGCACATCAGCCCCACCAATGAGCCTTGGCCACCCATGTTCCAGACCTGTTCACAAGTTGTCGTTCCTTAGATGACTGTGGCAGGTTCTAACCACTGTAGACCAGGAAACCCCAAAAAGACCTGTAGTTCTGGAGATCCTCTGAGCAACTCGTCTAGCCATCAAAATTGGGCACTGGTCAGAGTCACTCAGATCCTCACACTTCCCTATTTTTCCTGCATCCAATGCAACTTTAGGACCGTATGTTCACCAGACGTTCTAAAATATCCCACTCACAGTCCCACTCACTGACAGGTGCCATCATAACAAAATAATCAATGTTGTTCACGTCACTCATTGGTTATAATGTTATGGCTGTATACTCGAGTGACTGTAAGGTTTTATTAAAACCGCATTTTATTTTGTCTCCTTTTTGTAAATTTAGAAGCTTTTATCTGTCATTTATTTGTATTCATCTGATACATCATTTATACAGTAAGTAGATGCCAATCATGATAATAAAAAAACCCCAATTTAAATCAGATTATATTCTAATATTGTGTTCGGCAAACACCTTATTCTATTACAACTGAACCCCACTCACCCGCTGTGAGTATTTTTCATGTAGTTCCACTGGGTCATGCTTCATACTTCTGTAAAGTTTGATTATTCTATGCTTCTTCTTGTGGAAATATTGCACACAGTAAAATGTTTCAGATTTATGTTCATTCATGGTTCCTAGTTGTGTCACTGATTGCATAATCTTTGTGCTGCAGGACAATCGTTGCTTTGATCTACAATGTGCTGAAGACACTGATGGAGATGAACTGCACGCTGTTTGATGAGTTGACCTCCTCATATAAAGCAGATCGGCAACGGTGAGCCACAGACTGTCTCAGAATACAAAACACGCATCAGAATAAATACTCTTCATCTCTTCATGTTTACAACCAGGTCAATTTCATTAACTGACCCTGAAAGGGGGGTCAAATATGTCCGGTTCTATTCTTTTTTTTATTAACAATCAACTTCAAGCACATAAGCGCTATGACTTCTGGGACCTTTATGTTAACACGTGTGTGCCTAATTAAGCCACAGGAAAGGAATTTCCCTCTGGCTCAATCAACATTCAATACGTAATTCAATCCGTCTTAAATCTTAACATGTGTCCCTGTTTATTCATTATGGGCTATTATTTATAGAATGAATTATACTTCTTTTTCACACCTTTCACATTTAATCAACCCGAGGAACATAGTAAGTTAAGAAGCTGGAGATAACGGATCGGCTGAAGCTAGCGGTAGCTCGGAGACAGCCACGACCCCGCTGAATGTCTGTATCAATACGGTCATTTATGGTTTTAAAACTTTACCCTTACTATAAAGACATTAAGGCATCATTATGCCATAAATGTTTTCTCATACACGGTGTTGAGAACACATTCAGGAAAATACCTTCATTACTTTATAAATCCAGGTAGGTTGCCATTACTTTAACGGCGCATTACATTATGGGTCTATGACGAATGGTTGTTGTCGCGCTGAGCCGCTGTAGTAGGTTATTGTTGTCGTAGCATGGGTGAGAGAAAAATCGATACAATTCCGCATTTTGCTGCTTTTGGTTGTTCTTTCTAGTCGAAGGGCATTAGGGGGAAGCGGTATAAGTCTTCACAGCTTTCCTAGAGATAAGAAGAGGAGAAGACAGTGGGAAGATGAAGAGAACTTCCAAAGGACTTCTCTCCTGATGCATTGGAAGCATTTAGTCGACCACATCTGCTAAAAGAGCTTACGGGTCAGGCGATACTAAAATAAAGTCGACTGTTTTAGTATCATTCTCACACTTTTTTCTTTGGTATTGTTGCTTAGGCATCAAAACAAAACTTCACACCTCCACTTATTCTTCAAAATGAAACCTTTGTTACAAATTGCTCATGAGCAACTTTTGTGCAAATGACTGTGTCTAACCCTATGTCTTGGACAGCGCTCGAAGACTAACAAGGTCAAACATCTGACTTAAATGGATTTAACACATCAATTGGGGTGGAAGCGGGTCTATAAAGGTCAATTCAAGCTCATCCAACTACACTAGTTCTAGGCAGGTGTAGTCACACGGACGAATGGATGAACATTGATCCTGAGCAGAGCTGAGTGGTGTGACAAGCATGAAGAATGCAAACGTGGTCATCAGACAAAGGTTATTTATATGCCGGCGGTAAAGATTGGCAACAAATTGCTGATTGCTGAGATACTACATCAACTCGCATATATTTATATACATCTCAAACATTAAATCTCCAGTGGAAACATAAGTTGGAATCCAACCCAGGGTTCTCTGCAACATGTCTCCAGGCTGACAAAAACTAAAAAAAGATACATTTATTAATAATATTTCATATGTCCTAATCAATGTTGTTGAATAAAAAAACAAAATACCCCACATTAAATCTTGGCCAAAGTACAGTCATATTTCAGAGAAAATTATTTAGACAAAGATCTGACCGTGAAAAGTAACACTTTTGATCAAAATAAGACGACCGAGGAAAGCTGTAAGATTCTGATTGTGTACTCTTTTATTTTTAACGTGGTCACTTCATATCACTGAGCTATATAACCTTAAATAGGTAGCCTATTTTAACATTATACCCAAAGAACTGAGTTTAGGCCTGTTGCTATCCCCTAATGAAGGATTCCTTTAAATGACTTACGTCTTTGGCCAGATCAATGTGACATGTGATTTGAATCTGGGTGCCTGATGACTGTGGTTTCACAAGATTTTGACATACACCTTTTCCCCCTTCAGCTAGTCTTGCTGCGTTGCCCTGAACATATGCGAAAGATGCATCAAAGCGTGCAGATAGCTCAGTAATGCTGTGCTACAACTGTTCGCAAAGATTCAATTTTCGTGAAAATCACTAAAAAACTGATGAAATTGTCCCATAAGATAAAACAATAATTGAAATAGTTCTATCAAAGTTCTAACTAAACCTCTCTGAGGCCCTGAAAAGTTTGTAGTCTCAACATAGTTGAGGTTGGGTGAGGAGACAACCGCTCCTGTCTCTTTTGTTACGTGATGTTAGCTCTCTAGCTACTCTGTAGATCCCCTATTTGTACTAAGTTGCTAACTTAGCATTAAGCTTAACACTTGAACTAATGAAAATTCTCCTCGCCAGTCGCAACATAAGCTGCACCTGAGCTTGCAGGTTTTGCTGCAGCTCGCATTGTAAATTCAAATGCTTTAGAATCGCCTTACTTCAGAAACAATATCGTATGTATATATATCTGAATCGACACCTTAACCTGTTCAAGATTAATCGTCCAGCCCGAATAGAAAGGTTATTAAAAATTTTGGATTCAAAATGGAAATGGAAGCCAATAGTCTCATAGTTTGGAGCGTAGGAGCGCTGCAGCATCTTGACTACCTCTCATCAACAATGGAGTAGTTTCCCGCTGCTAATTCTCTTAGGATGGATGGATCTAGAATTGAGTTTCTGTTCTTTACTGTTTCTGTTTTTGATGCAACTGTCACCACGGCTTCAACATGCAAGTCTCCAAATGTCGTCCTGACAGGGAGAAGAAGAAAGAGCAGGAGCGGGATGAGTTGTGGAAGAAGCTGGAGGAACTACGGCTCAACGACGTCACTCTGGTCCAGAACAACAGCCACGGGCTCTTGAGTGTCCAGAACAACAACAGTAATAATTATAATAATAGTAATAATAATAATAACAAAAGCACCACTCAGGACACGCACACTGATGATACCGCTGTCTTCACCATGGACAACAACAATCCTGACGTCCGCAGTGAAAGCGAGCCGTGTGAGAAATGACACAAGACGTCGGGCTTTTCTTTTTCTTTTTTTACTCTGTGATGGTTTGACATTGCGTTCAGGACTGTTAAGAAAGATTTAACAGAAAAACACAAATGACACCTCAACAGTATATTAAAGCTGCGTAGAGTGACTTAGCCGGCAATTCTTTCGCAGAAAAAAAAATATAAATATATATATTTCAACATAAGACTATTTTTGGTGTTACAGTGTGGCTGCAATATATTGTGTATTTGTCCGATCAAACATGTATCTTTTCACATTTAGTTTCATAACTGAAGATGATATTTTCTTGGTTATATTCATGATATGATAGACGGGGAGGGGGAGATGATCATGATGACTTGAATTCAATGTTTCCGATTGTGCTGCACTTAGACAAGCTGAATATTTAAAGATTTTTGTAATGTGCTTTTTTCTTTTGCTGTTGATGCCAACACTTGAGGGGGAAACCTCCCGGAAGACAGGAACTGAGGACTCATTGGAGGGCATATTTGGGACCAGGTCAATCATTTGACAGTTAGTGCCCATTAATGTATCGTAAAGAGCTGTTACCATGAGAAGAAGACTAAAAGATAGATGGAGAAATAATCTCTGTAAATGACCCTTGTTGGGACGGACAAGCTAAAATTCGGTTAAATGTCACATCTGTGATGTAAATGCTGTTTTTCGGGTGTGAAAACATGATGCATACCCTGCATAAATGGGATAATTCACACCTAAGTATTGAGATCAAGGCTTAAAAAGAATGAAACATTTTTTCAGCCTCACTGGAAGTAAAGGAATGTTTTGACGTTCGGGGATAAAGGCTGGGGTATCGGCTTTCTATCTCAGCGTTATATGAGAAGACCAACAAAGGTCTCATGTCATGTGTAGTACGTGTGAGGCTACAGGTCCAGCACACAGACTAGAAACAGCGGAGGACTTCCAACAAGACTTTGTTTTAAGACACCTTCAGACTAGCTTGTGCTCAATGGGTGAAAAACCAGAACCTTCTCCTTTTACTTCTCAGAAAGTTGAACCCGGTGAACATACACATGTTCCTGGGGAGTTTTCATATCCCTACTTTCCATCCATTATCATGTGATTTTTATGAGTGTAAAAATTCTGTATGATCACTGCAAACCACCATACAGCATTTATAATCCAAACCTTAAATCAAAAACCTAACCAAAATTTAAAAATAAAAGTTTTAGGAAATCTTATAAATTTTAGGGAAACTTATAGGCTTGATCTTTTTGGTAGATATGGTGGTCTTTTTTTTTAGATATGAAGATCATAGAGAAACTTCAAGGCACACTCCTATACAACAGCTGAAATGCCTTTATTCTCACTGCATGGTTATTTGGACCTAGAAAACGCAAATCCCAACATGTTTCGGCTTCAGGCCTTCATCGGGGAGGCAAGATAAAGATGATGAAGATCAGGCTGTGACAATGAAGGCAATTAAGCTGCTGTAAAGGCGAGTGTCTTGGAATTCATGGCTCACGTCTACATATGTTCTTTTCGAAAGAGCACATCAAACAAAAGCACAATGGGTTGCCCTATAAAGTTGTTAATTTGTTCCGTTGTGCATGACTAGATAGCAAACCGACGTCAAAGCAACTGAATAACCTATGTAAATATTATTAATTGGTTCTTGACGATCCCCGAAAACCCCAAATAACCAAATCGCATTGTCATAAAAAAAAAAATGGAAAACCGAAATCTCAGACTACTTAACACTATCTAAATAAATGATAAAATAAAATAAAAAAATCATGAAACTAACCGTAGTATGGTGCCAAAGTTTCTTGTGATGTTGCAGGGCGTGGGGTTTTATCGCAGGGAAGAGGCGAATTGACCTCAGACGGGTAACGGACAGGTCATTACTGGAGCTCCTTTTTTTTAATATATATATATATATTTTTGCGGTATATGTACGTGGGTGTTCATATTAATTTCAGTCCTGATGCTAAGCGACACTAACTGGCTGCTGCCTGTAGCTTCTTGTTTGCAGCGGGAAAAAACACAGAGAAAACAGAAGAATTCTCAAAATGTTCAACGATTCCTGAAAATGTAGTGTTTAAGAGATATAAATATGAGACCTACAGGTATATGACCTATATATATATATAATTATTATTATTATTATGATATATTTTTCCAAGGTATCGAGAAGGCAAACATTTTGAACGTGTATAATTTTGCATGTGGATTATAATGATATGCAGGACGCGCTGGATTGAGTGGATTGGTGTATATGTTAGCTTTGGAGGCTACTTAAAGGGAAATCCCACTCAATTTGAGCTTTTTATGTACAGTACATTATTTTCTGTCTGTGTAGAAAAGTGCCGTCAGTGCTGAGGAAGATAAAGCGTTGTCTTGTCAAAGTTGAAATACTTCCAGCCCTGTCTCTTAGAAATGATGTACAAATAATTCCCAGCAGGAAACTCCTTTTAGGGAAAACCCAAACCCAGTAAAGGTTTCTATAAATGTATTTACTCATATTTTTTTGGATTGACGTACCTTACAAAGCTGTAAAAATGTTGATAACGTTCCCATTATTACACGTTTTATTTACGGTTTTTGTATTTTCTGCCAATATAGCTGATCTTGTGGTGCATTCTCTCTTTTCCACGCCATTTCTCAATATATTTTATTTGAACCACTGGAAATAAACAGTTATGGTAAGAGAAAGAGCTTAATCTGAAGGAAGTGAGCAGCAAACAAACCAAAATTCCAATCCCACCTTGACCTGTGCTTTTGTGACCCTGATCTAACAGGAAGTGAACCTTTGATTCTGGGGTCACTATCCGTGTAGGCACCAATGTAGTTTTCTATGAACTCAATCAGGTTCATCGATAACGTATAATCACTGCAGAGGTATTTCTATGAGAGAGGGTTGCACAACTCCAACAACTCATCTGATATTTGACTGCACGAAATGCTGTATTTTGGCTGTTTATTATGAGTTTTTATATCCAAACCAGGCTCATTATGAAGTACAGATAAAGAGAATGAATGCCTCACACAGGACCGTGGTTGAAAGTCAATTCTGATAATTATCTTCTGTTCACTCTCCTCACCTCTAGCCAGTGTCAGGCTTCATTAGAGCCTGACACTGGCTTTTACTTCACAGTCTGAGTCGGAGGACCGACTTTAAGAAGCTCACGTTTTATTCTGTAGGTCCAGTCTCTTCTGATGCCTTGCTGTCAGTTCTGCATTCCAACCTCTGTGACGTTAAAAGCCGTACGGGGAACCTGTTTTGTAATTTCAGGTCTTATTTAGGTTTCACCATCAAATAAAGTCGATTTTATCTTTCTACTTAAATGGTTTAAAGAAAAAAGTTCTTTTTTTTTTTGTTTTCTCTCTATTACAGTGTATTTCTTAATGTACAATAATCTCTCATCAGAGTTGGTAAAACCAGGTCTCCCAGTTGAGAGTCCACACGCACCGGGTGCCAAACACTCCCAGGGAGAAGCGGAGTATGGGAGGGAGGCCAAGCAGGTTTCCAAACACCACTAATCATAAAGTCAAATCAAAGCTTCGGTCCAAGCAATGATGGAAAATCATGAAAAACAACCATCACAGCTTCTCAGGATGACATTCCAAAATATTCGGTCATTTAAAAAACAATTCAAGAGCAAAGGTTTCAACACAAACAGTTTGAGGGTTACATCTCCAAAATATTCTTTTATTATTCAAAAGCATCAAATAGCGTCACCTCTGCAAAATATATTTTTAACCATTCCAAAATGACGAATTGGAAAAATAAGACAGAATTTTAACTATAACATAAAAAATTTAATTTTTTTAATTTATTAAATGACTATCGGAGATTACGAAGTTTTTAAAAGAATGATTAATTTGATAATTTAACATTTTTAAAATAAAAAAACTATTAGTTTATACTTTATTAAGACAAAAACATTCCGTACTATAATAAGTTTACAATTGTGATTTTCCTAGGTTGCATAAACACTCTCAGGAATTTAGGACAACTTCTTAGTTTAAGCTTCAAACAATGAACTAACACAGCTTTTAGTGTTACCTGTGCTGGCTGCTCAAACTGCAAACCTGAACCTCCTCCCAGAAACTGGGCTGCTGTGTTCTCCAGTTATGGAATCATGTGACCTCTGGTTTCCAACACTGCTTTTCTTGTATAAGGAAAAAATTACTTGAATATTTAACCCCTAATCGAAACAAAATGTTCAGGACGTGATTATGTGATTCATGTTCTACCAGCTTCCATAATCAGAGCCATTAGTTTCCAATAAGAGTGACATTTCTAACTAGTGTGCATTGAGGTTTGCAACCGATACACACACTGTTTTTTTCTTTACTTTCAAAACTGAAACAACACAGACACGTACAACTAAGTGAGACTTAAAACAGCGACAGGCTCTCAGCCAGAATCTCAGTTGTAGTTCAACTTGGAGGACAATAGATGGTGCAACAGATTTCTTTTTTTTACCTTTGTCAGTAATGATATGTTTTCAATCTCCTCAAATTTGAGATCCTTTCCGGGGATCTTTTCTCAGTATTTCTGTATAAGAGTCCATTTTGGTTATGACAGCAGAAATAATAAAGATCATAGAAGCAGCATCAAAAAACATCCAAAAATAAAACTCTACTATTTGTAGTTTTCATATCCTTTAAAATTCACATTTATGTGGCCGAAGCTACTGTTTGTGTAAATTGAATAATACTGTTGAATAATTTTAATGTAAGATAAAAATGAATTTCGTCATCTGCGTAATATAGACTTGTTCAACCAATTATGAAATTGGTACTTAAAACTATCAATTCAAATGTGATTAAATGAATTCAAATAATTAAAATTCTGCAGTTTCAAGAACTTAGAATTGTATTAATTGGAATAAGTTGCAGGAATTGCATAAAGATTTATTTGAACTACTGCCAGTTAAAAAATATGAAGTGCCAGTAGTATCGTCTTTCTTATGTGTCCATAAAATTTTGATTAATATGAACATTTTGCAAATCATGTAACCACCGCTTAAAATGTTAAATTCAAAGGAAAATATTCTCTATAGTGGCAAAATCTTGAATTTTGATAAAAATGAATAGTGTTATCAAATGATGTACTTCTGATGCTGTAATCAAATGACATCACTTGCAGATACAGAATAGAATGGCAGCACTATATGCTAACAGCTCTTAAATATATTGTATATAATGATCAACAACTGATTCAGTTAATAATAATAATAATAATAATAATAATACATTTAATTTATAATGACATTTACATTTGGATCAAATCTCAACGTGCTAAAATCTCAAAGTGCTAAAGTTGACTCATCTTGCCAGATGAGACCGTGACGGTGTCATATAATTACATGATTGACAGTTGTGCGTCTATCACTTCCTTTTTCTTTTGAGAGAATGAGACCGTACAGATTTTAAATACCCTCCATCCTTGAGATGCTGGAGCTGCTGACATTAGGCCTGTCTGTCAAAGAAAAACCACTAATGGAGGGGCAATTTGGGGCTGAAAGCGTTATCGGCAGAAAGAGAGAGAACACAATAACGGTATTCAGCTTTTAAAAGCCCCGTCCACGCAGCTCACTTAATGTGGGGTTGGTGCGCTTTTTATTACACCCCTCAGTTCTGCATAAACTCAGTGGAGGAGCAATGTGGGTTTTGGTTTTTCGACCAATGAGACGGCAGTGAAGGTAACAACAGAGGGGAATTTCACGCCTGTAGAAGCACTCAGCTCAATGATGATGGGAGGCAGGTATGACATTTTGATGCTAAATAATGTTTTAAGCCCATTATGGGAATAGTTAAAAGCAGCTAACAACGGTTAGCATCCATCCATCCATTTTCTTATTCTCATTCCAGACCGGGCGGCTGAACAAGCAGCAGTTTTCTATTTGTCCCCCTCCTAGCTTCAGCTCATCCTTGGGGATCCCGATGCCTCCCAGGGCGGATGATTTTGATATAGTCCCTCTAACGATCTCTGGGTCCACTCCGGCGTCTCCTCCCAGTTGGACCGGCCTGAAGACCCTCCAAAGGACCAACAACCGAATTATCTCAGCTGACCCCTTTCCAAGAGAAGGAGAAGCAGCGCCTCTCCAAGCTCCTCACGCTGTCAACTTTCAGCTGCTCGTATCCGCAGCTTTACTATTTAGTCGCTACCCAGGATGTCAAGAAGCTGACTAAGAAAAGAATCCAAACCGATCCATTATTTTAGGAAGTGCTGCTCGATGTATATAAAAGACAATCACAGCACTCCGATATAAAATCAGCTGATGTTAAGCCCCTGTTTTTACCTAAGAAATCTCAAAAAGCTAATCGACAAGATTTTGATAAAGCTTTGCTGCTGTAATGATTTGCACTGTTGCCCGATAACAGGAAGGCTCTGGGGTCAAATCCATGAACCTTTCAACGAATCACATCTGTTACTTTATAATCAAGCCAAACTACTTTCTACAGAAGCGAAGAAAATATCATCTCAAATGTGTTTCAGCAAAGCACTCCTACGCTCTTATTTATTTACTCATTTATTTATTACTGCTTAAACATTCTTATTCTTTGCTCTTCCAACTAGATTTTGCGTAGCCACCCCCGGGGGTCCTCAGACTCCGCTTTGACAACCACTGGCTCAACCAAACTGCCTCCTACTTCCAGTATTACTGTTCCAGAGAAAGGTCAACTTTCGCAACATCTTTGAATAGCCACAAACTTTTTTTTTTTTCCAGTACAAAACAATCGTTTGTCATTTCATGGGCACTTACTGCAAGCACACACTCATTCATTGTGCTATTTGTCATTTTCTTCCACTGTATGAACTCTCTTCCTTTTATTTGCCTTACATTATGTGAAAGGCAAAAAAAAAAAGTCAAGATACGATTAAACTATGAAGAGTATTCAGGTTTATTGTTTTCCCTGTATAAGATTTAGATTGAAACCTGACCAAGCTGTATCCTGCTGAATATCTGCTAGCGGTGAAACAAACAATAAATACAAATGGAACTCCATAACCCTTATTGATTCTATTCCCATTTTTATGTGAAGGGAATGTTCCAGGGACGTGGGGTTAGGTCACAGCTGTATAACCTTACCATGATGTAAATATCTGAATAGAAAATGCAGAACATGTGACATTGTTCAAACAGATGAGTGACAGCAGCTCATTTATCTGAAACGTGGCCACTGACAAAAACAGCAACGGAGGGGGAAAAAATGTCAAATCTTGGAATTGTTGTGGACCTCAACTTCAGGAATTCAGTCTTCGCACAAGATAAGGTTAAGTTCTGACAGGGGACCAGGGGATCTCTGAAACCAGCACTCCATCCTCTGGGTCAGCATCAACGTAGGGATCCCGGAAAATATGCTCCATCGGCTGGAAGAAAATAAGATTACAGTCATTTAGACTAATACCAACTCCTCAGATAGACACATCCAGGCCAAAACTATTATTTCCCGTACGCCTAAGACTTGGGGTGTCACAAGTGGATAATGAGCAGCCCGGACTTGTGGTCCGTTAGCTCTCAGGGGCGCTGAAATCCACCTCTAATGAAATAATGTAATTACGTGTATTAAGCTACTGCAACGGTTAGTCCCACATTACAGCCTATAATGCTTGGGACATTTAAATAACATTACACAAATGAATAAGTGTTCCTCACCATGAAATGCTAGAGATAATCATTTTGTTCTTTTAAACCGGGAAAGACTTGTGAAAATGTTTTATTGTAGATAGATAGTACTGTACCGTATAATCAAATAATACAAATCAGTTAGTACAATTAAGATAATAAAATCTTCTTCTGTGCTGTCAATGGTTTTTACATGCATAGTTTTTATTAATAATGTTTTAAATGAACAAATAAATCTGACCTTAATTCACATGTTTCTTCTTGCATGTTTTTAATCATTTCATCCCAGTTTGATTTGAGCCAACAACCTTCTTTTGAAGCCACAGTGCTATCTACTATGCTAATATTTAATTTTAAAATTTAAGTTTGATATTTGATTTGATTTTAACATTTAGCATTTAACTTTTAGATTTTTAATTTTAAATTTAAATTTAACGTTTAGATTGAATATTTCAATTTAGATGTTAAATTTGGACTAAAGCATTTAATATCTTAGATTTATTAATATCTTAGATTTATAAAATCAAGTTTAACGTTTAGATTTACCGTTTAATGCTTAGATTTATAGTTTTCATTGTGATTCAACAATTAAAATGGATATTAAAATTAAGATATTACCATTTAGAGTTAAAATTTAACATCAAGATTTTACATTTAGGATGTTGGATTAAATAAAATCAGCATTTACATTTATAGTTATCATTTACATTTGTTATTTTATCACACTATATATTTCCTACCGTACTTTCCATATTGTGCCTAAAGTTTTTGTTTCCTTCCCTGACTTGTGACTGGTACATCATTATTTATGATTTTACTTAGTTGGTATGTTTGTCAGTTTGTTTGATCATGTGTTTGTTAGCAAGATTACAAAACAATCTAACGGACAGTTTCCATGAAATTTACGCATATCCCAGAGATTAAGTTTAGGTGATGTTATGCATGATGCACAGCATAACGCCATGATAATGTTTTCTTAGCCATTGCTAGACAGGATTAATGCAGTAACTCTAGATGAATGGACAGACTTGCTGAATACTTAACAACAATAATGTCTAACATGGGTACTGTTGTGACTTTGCCTTCTCTGGGTGCTCTCTGGTTTTATTCATATTTCTAACTGAAAAAAAAACAACTTATTGGAGTTGGTTTATTTTATTCCGTGTCAGCTCATCAGACAGGCAGTCGTTGTTATTGATCACCCATCACCTCCACACACTACTGTTAACCCCCCTGCAACGCCGCACATGCACCTCCATCCTTTTAAAGGCTCTCCTACGCCTGCGCCTCATGTTACCATGGCAACATATATTAAAGTGAGCCCCTTTGCACACAAGCAGCTATATGTGAACAGTCAACGTTTTCACACGCAACTACACAGTCCAGCTCCATCCAATGCCTCTGAAGTCCTCTGAGGGAAACTGTAGCGTCTCCGTGTTCACCTCCAAACTGACCCATGCCGCTGACATCTGCGTGGGACTGACCATCCTCTCTGTAGGTACGTGCACCATCGGCTCTGCAAACATGTCAAACGTCATCTTTCCACAGCTAAAGCCTCACAGAAACATTTTAAAGTTTGCAATATTTTCTGCCAAAAAAACTGCTCATTCATACACTTTCAAGAGTTTAAAAGTCTATTCAGACATCACAAACAATAGAGAGTTTTTACAGGAATGTTTGGAAATGCCTGTGGAAGGCTTATTGTCATGAGAAACATGAGGACACACACACCTATGCTTAAGGATTCTTATTCCACACCACGGACTGGCAATAGATATTGATGTTTTCAATAGATTTCCCAAAGGGGGAAAAAGCAGACAAATGACCTTTTGACCCATGGCTGGAGGGTTTTTATTACCCAATGTTATTTAAAGTCAGTTGGTTTGAATGAATAAACTGAAACTGAAATGAAAGTTTGTGGACTATCTTGGTTAATTAAGACTTGTGTCGCTGACATCTGACATCAGACTGTTTTGTAGCTTGTCTTTCTGCGACACTCCTGAGCAGGGACTCACAATAAAGCTACCCCCTACTGCTTTTGTCTCTGAGACCCTCACAAGTGGTGCCTGTGAACATGTTTCCTTGTCGTTGATGCAATCTTCCCCCAGCGTGTCTCTTTTAAATTGGATCACACTTAGAGCTCCTTTGCATCATTACCTCAAGCACTTTTAGAAAAGAAGCATTAGATCCCTTTGCATCACATGAGTTCTTGACGTCGAAAGAAGGAAAAAAAAAAGCTGCATCTTTGACAGTTTAAACAAAGGAGCTTCATTAATGATTCATTATTGAAATATTAAAAGATTCCGGAATAACATAACTGTCTTTAGCAAGGTGAACATAACTACGCTTGAAAAAGGTTGCATATCTGTGTTTATTAAGTGCAGCATACAGTAATTGTGTTCTAAAGAGATAATGGCATTATTCTTGTCAGTCAGCTGTTTAACATGGAGGGTCTGATGTTTACGACAGCGAATCCCTGTAGGAATATAAAATTCCTTTACTACCCAGAGACCATTCTATTGCGTTTAATGCAATAACATCCCAGGTGTCACGTTTTTGATGTGTACCATCCTCCCAAATATCTCAACAGAGTTAAACAGAGCAAATTCAGAACCTTCTAGGGTACAAATGTAAATAATAAATGCATAAGAGAGTTTTTTCAAAGAGATATTGTTTGTGTGTTTGGAATCACTTATACTCTGATATAGCTTGGAAGAAGACAAACAAGGTATGAAAGGTGTCTCTTAAAATATTACACAGATGCTATTCAGTAAACTCAACAATTAGTACAAGATAAATGTAGACGCTAATGCCTGATGTAACAACTACCCACTTCTTTTGGGAATGTCTTATTAGTCAGAGCTTTTTGGAAAGACCTTCATCTTTTTTTTAAACAGATAACTGGATATCAAATTCAAATTTAAGATTGAAAGTATCTTATTTGGTAAGACTTCAAACAATTTATCTTTACTAGCTAAATTCCACATCCATACCAGCAAACTTCTAAAACAAAAAGCCAACCTTACCGTCTTCCTGTCTTAAGTTAAGAACTAGGTACACACTCGGAATTTTCTTGCACGAATTTAAAAGCTGTAAAAAAACTAAAGCTTTTATGCTTTAAATTCGATTTGTTTAAATGTTTTTAATGTGTTTATTGTTTTTATTATTATTATTATTTAATGTTGTTGTATATTTCATCAAGACTTGACTATTATTCTCTCTATGCGGTTGTATGATACTCTTTGTTAATACAGTTTGTTTACTAATTAAAGTAATGAGGAGGATGTAATCAGTAGCGCCATGGCAACGCCATTACCCCTGGAAACATCTAAGGCGTGAAGGCATGAACCTTTCCCTGGGGTGAAGGCGTGAACCTTTCCCTGCCGTGGAGAACGTCAGTAATGCTGGAGCACGTGAAGCAGAGACCCATTGGATCACTAGACGATGAAGACTCTTCTCTCTTCATCGTCAGCCAGCCAGCTAGCTCAGTGTTAAAAAGCACATAGTCCACGTTTCTGTTAGGTTTGCCGTGACTTTTTTGAAATGTAGTGAATTGGTTATGAGGTTAAGAGTACCAAATATCTATTATAAAATCCAAAAGGTGATAAATATGTGATATTTGCCCCGTCTCTATATTTTATATAGATTTTTGTACCGGCAGTGATGTGACAAATAAATGCAACATGATAGGACTAAATTCCAGTTCAGCAAATATACTTGTTGGTAAAGAATCCCTGTTTTTTTTTTTATAACCGTCTGTTATAAAAGCAGTAAAGTTCATTGAAAGATTTATTTTGGAAAGAAGTATTCATCTCTAATGTATTTTTTGTTAGCGGACATGTGCTTAAAAAAACTAAAAGCTAAATTCGAAAGCTGATAATTAAATAAGAACCATTTACAAACTGTGTAATTTGCTTATTTATTTATATTTTTACTTTAACACTTTATTTAACCAGGCGGAAAAAAAACCCCATAATTAGTTTAGTCAATTCATTTTTAATCAATAGATTAATCGACTATGAAAGAAGTAGTTAGTTGCAGCCCTACCACAGAGCAGATTCATTTTCAACAACTGCAGTAACCTAACTTCAAGCTTCAGTTCTGAAAGAAACCATGAAAACCCGCTGGCTGCCAGACGCACAATGAAGTGCGTCATAATAATTAGTTACATTCCAAAAGTAAATTACAAGGGCGAGAAATAATACCGCTCACATAACATTTTAGTTTCCTTCATTATTGCTAGAATAATTACTTTTTCTCTGAATAAGTGACCAAAATGAAAATCATCAACTCAAAAACATTCACTTAACACAATAATCACCTTGGATTGCTCTCAGTTGTCCCTCATGAAATAAATAAAAACCCAAAATGGCCATGTCCCAAGATTCAAAGTCCCGTTATTGTGATTTAATGGGAATGTGATGTGTGTTCCAAACAAGGGTACATTCTCTGTGCCAGCGTTTACCCTGGGTATATGAAGGTTTAATCGCCAGGGAAGGATGAGGTAGATGATGTAAGGAAGGTTATAAAGGAGGGCAGTATGCAGGGTGAAGCAGAATTCTTCACTTTTATAATCTTCTAGTGTGACCAGTGACCAAACATTAAAATAATTAAATTAGATTCAAATCACTTGCTGCTTCATTCTGTGTATCCCAGCGGTAGATGCCACTCTAACGAGACAATCAGTGTTACTCTGCCTTCACCCCCGCGAGGTTATAATGTTATGGGCTGCTCTGTGTATAGATGATATGAGTCCCTGAGTCCCTTATACCACTCCTTAAACAAAGCACAGACACACCGACAAACACGGGAACATATTGTTGTTGTCACCATAAACGGGTACTTTGGTACTTTACTCACATCCAGTTTTTTTTTCTTTACACTATGTGTGTTCCCGTTATGGCAGACGTAGCCAAAGTCGTGCTATTTTTAGCCTTGCTAGGTTAACACCTTTAAATGGGTTTCCTCCTCCACTATACCGAGGTATAGAGGTGTTTTAACGCTTTAATGAGATGTTTTCTGCCCTCTGACCGGTCAACATAGATGAGTCAGAGTCAGCGTTCTCTTGTGGACCGAGGTGCTTTAAAATCTGTGTACCTGTGGATGCGATTACTTTCCAAAATGAGAGGAGGAAAATCAGCTGTTTAGAAATTGCTGTGTACATGTGGAGTTACTACAGGGCTACCTCCAGTCCCCAGAGCCTTCAGAAGTAGAATGGGAGCCATCAGCATCCTCATTCTTTCCTGTGGAACCATCTCCCAGTCCTGGTTTGGGTGGCAGACACTCCCACTAGGGACGAATGACTCCTTTAGCTATGCTGGTAGAGGATTGAAAGATAGGGGACATCCCATGATGCACTGAGCTCCTGTCTCTTCCCCTAAACACTCCTGTCTCATTAATACATCTCACTAACTTGAGTCTTTGTGCTTTCTCATCCCAAACACAGATCACGATGGGACATATAAAGTGCATTATAAATTAAATGTATTATTATTATTATTATTATTTTGCTGTGGTCCTGGTTGACACCCACGATATTCAATTACTTATTGCGCTAGTTATCAGTACTGCACTCACAACAAAGCTATTTCCCCAAGAGGCGCCAATCCCCCTGATTGAACTCCTCAAATTTAAGATATGTCTGAAAAACAAGGGTTTATTTAGTATAAAACCTCCCCCTAGTGAGTAAAGTATGAACTATTAGAATAAAACTTGAAATATAAAAAATTGATTTCCTTGAGTTGATTCATTTGCACCAAATTTGGACTTAATCCGACCAACATTTGGGTCAAGTGATCCTTGCATTATTTTATTGCTGTTATTATTTCTGCTGTTATAGTGTCTGTTTGTCCCATCCTCTCTCCCCTATCTTTCTCTCTCTCTCTCTCTAAACTCTACTTCCAAGACAGAGATCGCTCATTTAAAGTCGTCGCGACCTGCTCAAAGTTTCTGCCTGTTAAATTGCAAGGAGTTTTATTCCCGCCAAGTTCCTGCTTATGTGGGAAATTCTCTTTCTCTGTAAAATAATGAGCACAGACCAGACTTGCAAAGTGTCTTGAGATAACCTTTTCTTTTGATTTGAAACTAGGCAACTAAAACAGACATGAGTTGTTGGATGTCTGGTGGAAGATGGATGCTCTTCACTTCATCCTCTCCAAACTGTGATTAAAGCAGCCTCAGGAAATATCAAACAGAGTCTGAACACAGCCCCAACTCCTATGTACAAACCCGTATACATGGAGCCATGAATAAATCTTTATCTTTTCTTTTGGTCGTGAGGTTTTCTTTATGGTAAATACTGCGTTATGGCATGTTTATCATGTGCTCTTTTGTATGCTTTCCTGAAGCTTTTCTATATCCACGTTTGTAGATGTAGGCCACCCTTTCTCTGGATGCAGCTTCAAATTACGTTCCCTATTCTGCAAACTCTTTTCAACTGGTCATAAGATACATCCTCTTTCTAAGTACGTTTCAGACAAGTAATGTAATATTTTCAAGTTCAACAAAACTTAGACAGACAGGGTAAGGAATGGGAATTTCAGAGGGTAATATGTCATAACGCACAAAGGCAAGGCTAAACAAACACACGTCAGACACGAGAACTTTGAATACAGGATGAAGGGAATTAAGATCCACAGCGGACGGCATAAACGGACAGGAAAGTCAATCAATAATAAGAGAATGGATTTCCTGAGGCAATGAAAGTAATAAAAAGTTGACATTACATCTCAAAATGAAATAAACCAAACATGAAAGTGGGGATAAAAATGATAAAACAAAATAAATAGAAAGAAAATAAAAGACAAAATTAAAACAAAAAACAAAACAAAAAAAGTAAAAGTGAAAAACAACATTACCAAATGAAAGTAATACAACAGAAGGAATAAAAGAATAAAGGTTGGCATACTATAAGGCGAGGGAATGACATCAAATCTGTGAAAATGTGTAGTCAACTCTGCTACCGGGCTGGAATCGGACTCTGACATGCTTTAAAAGGGAACAGGAAGCTCATGGGCGATTTGATGTCACCTGCTAAAAGCAGTTAGATGCCTTGCTAGTGCATCTTCAACCCGTGAGACGCAGGAGAGAGCTTTGCTTCCCTTTGTAATTGGTACGTCACCCTTGATTTTCAAGAACAAGGGTGACGTTCAGAGCTTTAGAGACTTCAGAGGCATAACGCTGATGAACCACACACTGCAGGTTGGGGAAAGAGTTGCGGAAGTTAGGTCGAGAAAAAATTTGACAATTTGTGAGCAGCAGTATTGTTTCATGATAGGAAAGAGACGGAGCTGCCAGGCAGGAGAAAAAAAAGGGAAAACCAAAGAGGTTACTGAGCTACTCAGCTTAAGCCGCCCCAGATATTCATATAATCAAGACTATTGTGTCCCTGCTGACCATTAGTGATGCTGAGTCAATACTTGTAACTGTCAATCCTCCACTGGGGGTAAAAAACCCGACTCCCCACTCGTCAGTTGGAGCTGATGAAGCCCTTTGGGATGAGCGATTAAATGTCATCAAATTTAAAAAAAATGTCCAGTTTCTTCGGGTTCCATCTGTCAAGGATTTTCCCAGAAAGATTCATAGAAATCCGTTCTGTAGTTCTGCATAACTGATATTTCCCCTTTGTCTCCTGTCCTTCTGTCTAGTTCTGCTCTCTGTTCTGGGCAATGGCCTGGTTCTGGTGATCTGTTACCGCAGGAGGAAGAAGATGGTTGGCTCAGAGGTGCTGTGCGTCAACCTGGCCGTGGCTGACTTCCTCTGCTGCATCTTCTTCTACCCACTCTCCATCCTGTCCTCCTTTCACCACGCGTGGCTGGGAGAAAACGTCACATGCGTCTACTACGGCCTCGGTTGCTTCATCTTCGGCCTGTGCAGCATGTTTACCATTGCTAGCATCAGCATCATCCGATACCTGAAGACATGCTACAGCCTGGTTTACAGTGAGCCCTTTGCTTTTGATTAGGGACGTTTCATTCGGGTCCAGAAATCTCACCCTGTCACTAAGAGTTGGCTTTTTATTGTGACACAACATGTCTCTTAATGGAAAACCTTCCAAATAACCAGCGCTAACTATTAAGCTGGAAATTATTGAACTAAGTGTCTTCAGAACATTGTTATGAAAATTAAGATTATCTTCGATGAGGTCACCTAATGGCAGCATATACAGTGGGAAAAAGAAGTCGGACGAAAAACAATTTTCCCCTTAGCAAAACCAAGAGAAACCAAGAATATTCTTCCTGAGATATAGGACCGGACTTTTAGACAGTCTAATTTTGTTCCTCTTTGCAGCTGCTTGGCTGGAGGGATCCAACATCTATGTAACATGCTGTGTTACCTGGGTCGTTGCTACAGTGTGGTCCTGCTTCCCTCTGTTCGGCTGGGGCGAATACATTCCGGAGCCTTATGGACTGTCCTGCACAGTCGCCTGGAGGGGTTATCATACCTCAACCAAGGATGCTTTCTATGTCATCTGCTCCTTCATCTGCTTCACCCTGGTTCCTGTCCTTCTCATCATTGTGTCCCAGTGTCAGATCCTATACAAAGTGTCCCGCTTCTCCTACCAGCTGTCCAAGAAAGGCATCCCCAACAATCTGCGATACACTGAAAAACGACTCACCATGGTGAGCGAAAAAATAAGATTTTTTTTTTGAGTTTTTTTGTAAGAATACTTCTCAGCCGGTGACCAACTGGAATCTTAAGGACTCATTTCGCTTATTATAGGCCTGAAATGTTGGGGGAATTATGCAAATTGCAGACAATTCGTGTTAACGTGATAACTCAAATTATTTCATGGATCATTTCAACCTCATAAACCTAGGTGCGAAGAAGAACTGGAATGATTTGGGGAAAGGTCAGTTCCATATTTCCACAGGTATGGAAATATCTGTGGAAGACTTTAATTGTCATTCAAATTTACACCCTACAGTGGTCATTGGAACGAAATTACGAGGCATTAGCTCGGAAAACACATAAAAAGAAATAGGCAGTAACTGGTTTCTCCTGAAGACGACGATAATCTCCTTTGTTTTGCGACATTCAGGGCCAGGTTGCTGGTTTTACACCAGTCCACCAGACGTTTCACCTCCTCTCTAGAGGCCAGGTCCTTGTCATCCAGGATTAGGCCCACTACTGTCATGTCATCCGCAAACTTGACGATGTGGTTAGTGGGAGACCTGGCACAGTAGTCATGTGTCATCAGGGTGAACAGAAGCGGACTCAGGACGCAGCCCTGAGGGCAGCCAGTGCTCAGGGAGATGACACTAGAGAGGTCGATGCCCACCCGCACAGACTGAGGTCTGTTGGTGAGGAAGTCAAGCAGCCGCTTACACAGGTGGGTGCTGAAACCAAGGAGGGCCAGTTTGCATACCAGATTCTGTGGGACGATGTGGGAACACCGAGTTAAAGTCTAAAAATAGCATCCACACATGTGAGTTCTTCCCTTTGAAGCTCCGGCGGAGTGCAGAGGAAATGGCGTCCTCTGTGGAGCGGTTAGGGCGGTAAGCGAACTGGTACGGGTCTAATGTGACCTGGTATGTTGTGGGGGCCCGCTGCTTTCCGAGTAATCACTCTTCTCCGGGTTCTCCGAACATCAGCTGTGACTCTATTGACTGGCTGCTCGTCAGGGTGAAGAATAGATTTCTTCACGTAGGTGTTGTTGATTTTGTTCTCACAGGGGGGAGGAGTAGGTTTATAGTCTGTGATGGCTTGAATATCCTGCCACATTTGTCTGGTGTTTGTGGGATCATGGAAGAACTAACTACGTCAGACTCCATAGCTCTGTCTCGGACTGTCACACTGCGACTCCCACCGCCCCACTGATGACAGATGCAGAATTAACTCAGCCTCTCGTGGTCTTAATGGAAGCTGAGAGACCACCAGATTTCTAAGGTTTGCAACTCATAAGCACTTATGGTTAAAACAACTCAGTGATCTGTGCCTTTCTGAAGGGGGCTAAATTACCAAGTTAATAGTATTCAGAGACGAGAAAGTCCACAGACGGACAGAAGTCTCTGTCGGCAAGAGTCAGTGTAGCATCATTACAGGGGAGGTGTAGCCAAGAGTGGAGGAGAGGGTTGAAATTGATAAGGACGAAGATAATGAAAGCATATGTGAGGAAGCTCAAGACCAGGTAGAGGCAAAGAGAAAGCGTGAACGTGTGGGATGTGGATAACGACCAACAGCTAAATCTGCTCATGCTCCTGGGAAAAGTTTTGCAATGATAATAAAGTGTATAAGAATATTCTCGTTTTTCCCTTCAGGGGGATTGATGCGGGAGCTTCATGACAGAATGTTAGAGCACATAAGAGGGGCAGCGATATACACAAAGGAAAGGCAAGGACTGCTTACAAAATTTTAAATAAGCAGATCAAAAAGCCGCATATTAATGCTAAAAGCCATTCGCCATCAATTCCTCTCTGGCAGCCTCCTTTAAGGTCCAGTCTATAACATTTAGAGGGTAATTAGGGGTATTTCGTGGAATATTCATAAATATTCTTTTTGTGTACTTTAAGCTGAAATAATAGTACCTTGGGACACGAGGGCCATGTCGGAAATTTTGCTCGACCGATATATCAGAATTTCTTATCTCTCATGTTGAAACAGACTCACTATACTAGTCTATAAATTACCACCCCACGGTGCCACTCCAGAGTGTTCACAGGACTTATCTGCTTCCCCTTAAGAAAAAACTCTTTAAGTGCTGCTTTGGTGCCACAGTTCTTTCCAGCCAATCAAACTTTACCTGGTGCCGACGTTGCAAGTACTGCATCATATTACAATAACCTTGGATCAGGAATCAGGATGCAAGTTGGACTTTAGATTCGTTAAATTTAAGCCTCCCATACAATAATTCAACATTTTCCATCGCTGGACAGTTTGCCCTTTAACACACATTTGGGCGCTGGTCATAGGGGCTGCCATTCAAGGGGCCAAATGCCCATCAGGAGAGCTAACCATTCTCCCCAGCACCCACACACTGATGTTACAGACATTGGACTCCCATTGGGGTTCAGTATCTTGCTTGAGTACACTTGGGCGGCTGTAGCTCAGTGAGTAGGAATGTTTTCTCCCGATCAGAAGGTGGGCGGTTCCATGCCAGCAGTCATGTCGTAGGGACCTTGTCCAATATCCTGAACTCATGGATGCTCCTCTGGCGTTTGACAGGGGCTTCCCAGTGCTTCTTAAGGATGGATGAAATGCAGGGCAGTAATTTCTCTATATTGTGCTCTGCTTGACTGAACGCGATTAATAAAGTTATATTATTATTGCTTTATTCATTATATAAGTGGAAGCCCGATCTTCTCCTGAAAAAGAGCCGCCACAAAAGGTTCAAACAAACCAGTGTTTGGTTTGTTGTAGACTGAATAATCACCGTAAGCTCTGGGTGTTTGCTTTTGTTCTTTCAAAACTTCGATACCAAATCTTCATCTTGTTTATTTTCTTTTAATAAGAGAACCAAAAGTCCTACAACTGTAAGAATTATGATGATTATAAAAGAAACATGGGCTTATTTCTTTTGATTTCATAAAGAGGACTACTTTGTACTTGGAAACAGACTTCATTCTCTTTAACTCAATTTCCCCTGGTGTACAGTACGTTTGTGTCTCTGTTTGTAATACGTTGTTTCTTCTCCCAGATGTTTTTCTGCATCAGCCTGGGTTTTGTGATTGCCTGGGCCCCATACACTGTGGTGTCCTTCCTCTTCATTTTCCACAAGGAGCGCTGGTACATGGCTCCGGAGGGCTTCGTATTCCCTGCCCTCTTCGCCAAGAGCTCCCACATCTACAACCCCGTCATCTACTTCTACTTTAACAAGACATTTCAGCAGGAGCTGCGCAGCCTCTTCGTCTCGCTCTGGCCCCGGTTGGGAGGAAATCGAGTGGGCATCCACACCGCCTCGGCCCACCAGGTTCCATACCCCATTCACATTCAGCTCCAAGAAAGAAGCTGTGTCCAAAAGAAGAAGCTTGGACCGCCTTGGGACATAAGTCACACCACAAGTAAGATCAAGAACAAAGGCAGAGCAGCACATGTCGGCAGCAGCTGCGCCCACAGTAGACCCCTGCACACCTGCTGGGGGTCCATGTCCAATAACGCCCAATCCGTCATGGACAATAAATCTGTCACTAAATCCTCCCCGCCTGTTTCTATTTGAACTTTTGCACTGTGAATCTACAGACAGGAAAATCAGATGTATACTTTAAATAGAGCAGGAGGAGCCATGTTGCTTTTTCTCAGAAATGAATAAGCATCTATGGATATTGAGCAGCAAGTCTCACCGAGGAGATTTCTCATGCAAATACATTTAGCGTTTTCACCAGGAAGTTGGGATATTGTGATAACATCCTTCCATCCGCTCATCCATTTCTTCCACTTATCTGAGGTCGTGGTTGTGGTGGCATGAGGCCAAGCGAGGTATTCCATACATCCCTCTCTTCAGCAACACTCTCCAGCTCATGCTGGGGTATCCAAAGGTATTTCCAGGCTAGTTGTGAGCCTGGAAATACTTCTGTCAAGGTTGAAGGTTTCCGGAAAACCTTCAAAGGGAAGTTCTTTTGGGACATTCAAACATTCCTATTCAGATGCCTAAACCATGAATACATTGTCTCATGCATCTTCAATCTTATTCATTCATGCTCCATCTACTTACTACATAGATTTGTGCATTTCAAACACCCACATGCTTATGTTGATACTGAAACACCAAGATGGCAGGGAACATTTCAAAAACAGCAAAAATGGTAATGGTAGAAGATGATGTGATATTGTGCCTAATAAAAAAATGCATTTATAAAAATATATTTCAAATAAATTGCGACAAGTGCACTGAGAGTTGTTTTTATTTTTCCCACTTTCCATTTTCCTTCTTCCCCGTCTCCGTAAACATTTGTCATTTCCTGTTTAAACGATGGCTGCACTGCCAAGAGCAATTTCCATTTTCATCTGCAGCAGTAATCTCTCCGATAACCTGCCCAAAAATTTCGCTCAGACTAAAGGCTCCATCCTGATGCATTAATGGGACTTAATGCAACCTGCAAATAGTCGAAAAAATACTGCCCTTGTGACTTTTACCTGGTTTTTGTTGTTACTTTTTGCTACCTCATGATAAGAATGCACAAAGAGAACACACCTGATCCGGATGAACAGGATAAACGGGTGTCGATAATGAATAAAGGAAAGAATGAAGGTCGGTGGGCGAAACGGATGGTGTTGAAGAAATAGATGACTCAGCATGATGCTTTCCAACATTTATTTGCTCCCATGGAATCTAACACCACATGACATTTCTCCCTGTATATCTGATCACACAGAACAGCGGGGTTTACATCCAGAAAAAAATGTGAAATCGCTAAAGTTCTCAAAATCTTGGTCACATGATAATAAGTAGCCTGCTGCAGCATAAATAGCGCCTAACAACGTTATTTATTTTATTTTTTCTACCTGTCCAGTCCAGCAACCTCAGCATGCAGTATAACAGTCCTGATCCGGGTGCCTTACACTGCCATAGAGATTTTAGTCTGCAATGGAAGAGTTTGTCATACCCCACCAGATTAGAAAAAAACTGCATGCTGCTTTAACCATTAATGGTTATTGATGTAATGGATGTAACTGAAATTTGAAATGGAATTTTAAAAAAAAGTGTGAATCATAAAAAAAAGTGAGAAAAACATTATTTTCAGGTAAAAAAAAAAGGAAAGTGTGACGTATTTAGATTTGAGACCAGCGGCAAGGACCCTTTTGATGTTCAATTATATAAATCAAATACCAATGGCAAAACAGATGAAAATTCAAACAATGCAAAGTATAAACAAGCCTTTTTTTCTACTTAAAATGTTTTGTGCTTACCTTTGGTGCTGAAATTGGTTATCAGCTCCTTGCATGTATGATGCGCACTTAATTTTTATTGCGTCTTAAACAAATTACATTGTCATTTACTATTATATCTGACATTATTTTTTCCCCTTTTTTTTAATTGGTTGTATGTTTTCATGGATTGTTCTTTTATTTTCAGGAAGCACTTTGTGAAAGTATTTTTGGGAAAGGTGCTACACTAAATACATGTATTAGTATACTTATTGTTACAAAATAACAAACCACCGAGGAAACACACAACTTACACAGGATAGGATGCAGGGAAACGCGAGGAGGCAGGACAGAGGAAGCAGGAGGTTTACTGCGGAGATTAATCAGGAAATGACACATGTGATAACAGGGATGAACTGATGAGGAGGGAGAGCGAAACACCGACTCAATAAAAACAGTAACGAGGACAATAGGGGACAGATTAGGGCTGAGGACAGGTGAGAACATTCGTCAGAGAAAAAATAAAGGAGCGAGACAGGTGGAAAAACCCTGAGCCAAAACAAGGAAAGAAGAAAGGGTTTCTTGCTGATATTTCTGTATGCCATCAATAATCTATAGCGCCTCCCTGAGGGTCAAAGTTCAAATTCACTGTGCAAAGGATGAGCGGGGTCATTGATGAGTCTATCGGCTTTGCATATTAGAAGATCATCATGTCTGAGCTGTTTTTGTTCTTTGTTGTTTCCGTAAGATTTTGGAGCCCAGGGTCTCAATCTTTTCCAGCTTTTTCTTCATCTCAAAGTTGAGACTGCCATACCACACGATCATATTAAATGATAAAATACTTGCTATTAGGCTCTTATACACATGTTCCAGAGAAGTTGGGCTCATTTCAAAAATGTCCGGCTTGTGTAGCAGGTGAGGACGATGTGAACACTTTGGTATTTACTTTAAAGGTCAGACCATTGTCAATATGTGAACCAAGATATTTAAAATCATCCGCCACCTCAACTGTTTAGCCCTCAATCATTATGGGTTGCATTTAATCTTTATGATTTTGCATGATAAGCCCCTCCTGACATTTATTTCTAAGGACCTTGTCAAACACCAGTTCTGGAGAGAGATATTAACTCTCTCCCTCAGAATCTCCTCTCTGCAGTAGAGCAACCGAAGCCATTACCTGGCCATAAATAAAGTATCTTTTTTTCTTTTTAAGTTACATGTCACAAAATAAGTACTAGACAGGCGCTGCTATAGCTCTATTGTGCATGGTCCAATCTGACTCAAACTTCAAAAGATTTTAGATCTCTATACAAGTTACGTCAGTACTACTATTATTAATAATTCTACAATTTCTATATGCCTTAAGGATTTATACAATGACACAGTCCAGGTTCATACAGTCAAACAGTCCAGGTTCATACAGTCAAACAGTCCAGGTTCATACAGTCAAACAGTCAGATTCATAGACTGACTGACATAAGTTCCCAAAGTTCCTGTTTTTTTCATAAAATAGCTCCTCCTAGTGGGTAAAATATGAACTATTAAGGTAAAGTTATGCAAGCAAAAGCAAGCAGATTTAGCAAATTTGGACTAAATCCACCCATCAGTTGGTAATTACATCCAAAAAACTGTGTTTTTCGTTAAAAAAAAAAATCTCCCCCTAATGAGTAAAGTATCAATTCCGTCCTGTCTACAAACATATGGTGGAACTTTCCCAAAATCAACCCAGTTCTACTTTGCACTAAGTTCTGTGTAGTTATAAAATTTGAAAATGACACATGGAACAGATTTTGAGTTATTGCGTTAACAAAAAGGATCTGCTGCAGACGCATCGGCGATGTCAATTCTATAATATCCTTTTATTTTTGGGGGAAATACATATATTTTTTTCTAATCACTTTAATCAGCAGCTAAAGTGTATCAGTGTGTGTGCACCTATTCATGTGTGCACCCTTTCTGCACTATCTTCCTATCACTGCATTTCACCCTCGTTAGCCTGGTAGATCCTGATGGAACGCACGACAGCCTCATTATGACAGGAAGCTGCCCCACTGAAGCACAACAGGACAGTCCTGGAACAAGGGAAGGACAGAACGTTTTGAGGGGTTGGATAATACTGGCACTGCTGCTCCAGGTCAGGCGCCCCCTTTTCTATTTTGTGTGCCAGATGGGCCTCCATTGTTGCAGACCTCATTAGCACCATTTAGAGAAAGCTGCTCCGGTAGGTTTCATTCTGCTGCTGATAGTCCGCTAATTCACAGCAGAACCCTTTACACTGGGGCAAAACTACTTCTCTACCCTCAGGTCTAAAAACTATACAGTCCTGTGCAAAACGGCACAGGGTTTAGGGCTTGTTTGGGAAGATCAACATGGAATCTGTAGAGACTGGATATTCAGTAGTAAGGAGGGGAAGCTTTGATGATGCTGCAGTGTCTCTACGACCCGTGAGTATCCGTACTGACAACCATCTTGATGGTGATGACCAAAGACTGTGATTCTGAGTGAAAGGCTGCCTTTTATCACTTTCACAGTGAATCTAAGACAGCATCTAATTCATGTCGCTGTTTGTGAAGGGAGGAAGATTCATACGGTATTATATATAACATGGTTAACAAAAGGCTGTGCATCATGGAGGACGGGGTGAAAAGCATTTCCTGAGTCCTATAAGGAGTGAGGGGACTGATAAACATTTTGGAGCCCTCAGTGATGGTATAGAAGGAGTAGGTATTGTACCATCAATGCAAGCAGGTGACCAAAAAAGAAAAGAAAATACATTTGGAGGAGTATAGGAAAAAGAATGAAAGTGTGCTTTTAATAAAGCTTGAAGTCCAAATAAAGGCACCAGAAGTTCAGAGGTTATTAGTTTCAAAAATCTACATTAAAATTGGCCTGCGTTTTTTTCTTAAGTGTGAAGTCGTTACACTGCTAAGAAAACCAAAAACATCTTTAAAATTTAAAAGTCAGTCGTGGGCCCCTGGATCGATCCATAAGGATCATGAAAAACTTGATGGCCCGGTTCTGAAGTTACAAATCGGTTGACTTCATTTTTCATTTCTACAGTCTCTACTCTCAATGAGAAACTTTTATCGCTATCTATCCAGAAACATGACATCCATCATCTCAGCTACATGTTGGTGGCATTGCCATGACCCCATCCCTCTCTGTTACACCCTAAACCCAGATTTGAACGGAACATTAACTATTTAGCAGTCATTAATTAGTCTTTCATGTCTTGGAAAAACGGGGTCACCCATTACAAAGGCATATCCCCCAAATCCCCCTGTTTTACGAGTAATCCCCCTGATTGAACCTCTCGAATAAAACGTGTTTCATTAATAATTTCAAACAGTCCATATCGACTCAACCCAATTATTTCTATGAAGTCAAAAATATGGTCATGAGCTAAATCTCGATACAATTGGACTAATGGCTGGGAAGTTATGGATGAGAACCTGTGTTTTCCATAAAATATCCCTTTAATGAGTAAAATATGAATTACTATGGTGAAATAATACAAGTTACATCTCCGTGTGAGGATTCATATGAGCCACTTTGGACATAATCGGACATATGCTTTGGAAGTAATGGTGAAATAGGCTGCTCCCCTATACCTTTCTGTGTGACATATGAACAATTACAATAAAATATTACAAATGCAAATTAGATCTCCCTAAGACAGTTCATATAAAGTTCATTTGGACAAAATCAGACCAACAATTATGTCTGAAAAAAGTCCTTTTTGTAAACAAAAACAAAAAAACTCCACTACTGAGTAAAGTGTGAATTATTAAGTACAATATGATACATACATAATAGATTTCCTTGAGTCAATCTATATGCACCAAATTTGGACTAAATCAGACCAACAGTATCAAAATTTATGATTTATCAAAACACTTTCGAAGACAAAGCTCCCCCTGCTGGCGGAAATATACAACTTACCTTTCCCAAATCACTCAGGTTCTTCCTCATACCTCGTAAGGTCCAGTAGGCTATACAATGTGAGGATGATCCATGACATAATTATGGAAAACCTCTGATTGTGGGATACGATCGGTGATGACCAGGAGTTTCAGCCATTCTCAAAATCTCCATAGTTTTCCCCAAAAAACGTTTTTTGCCAGTTTAAAAGGTGACGGTAATGGAAGACATTGTCAATTTCATTAAACCCTTGAAACTGTTTTCAAAAGTTTATTTCATTATCAGACTCCCAAAATGCCATCGTCATGTTGAGCCAACACTTAGCAAAAAGCATTGAGAGCAAACTCAAGCTAGCTAAGATGACTCCCTTGATGTCCTGCAGGTTTTGAATGCAGAATAACAACTCCTTCCCTCAGAGAGGCATTTAGGATTCCATCAATAGAAACACAACAGGATGAAGAACTCTTTCATACATCAATCAATTTTACCGATACCCCAATCAGTGCCCTGACGACTGAGATCTGAATCCAGATGTGTGGCTGTTCTTGACTATCTGGCCAGCCATGGTTGTGATGTGGATTGAATGTCTGTAAAAATTGTCTATATTCTAATGTGTGTCTGTCTGATTATGTCTGAATGTAAATCAATAGCAGCAGCTAAGGGTAAACTTGGATAAAACATTTGTTGGAAGGTAAGGCGCACTGTCAGGGTCAGGGGTCATCTCGCTTTAGCCACGAACTTCCGAATGCCCCCCTCCCTTTTTTGAATCCTGCTTAGATAAGAATCCTCTTAATCTTGCGATGTTTGGTAGGTGGTAGTAGGCTGACTTTGTAAAAGTATAAATGTGGCTGTTTAAATTCAAATGGTATAATTAGTATAACAGTTGTAACTACTAAATTTCACCTTTGACGAGAATAAAGTTTCTATCTATCTATAACTACAGCAAGACTTCTGACTTTATTTGTAAGTTTCATTACCGTTTCATTACCGTTTATTTTAAATTTAGCCTAGCTACCTTGGGACCAAACACAATTATTTCAGTTTTGTCTGCATTCAGTTGTAAGTAGTTCTGATGCATCCACTGAGAGATTTTAAATTAATGAGTGAAAGAGTCTTCAGTCGTCAGTGGTGACACTGTTACACAAGGCTCTGTGTCTCCTAGATAATTTACATAGATACATTAGGCCGGCCCTTTGTGTCCTTCATTATCAGTCAGTGGCAATGTGTGCCGGCATGGAAACTGGCTGCATAATCAGAATCCTGAGAGAGATGCTTTGTCAAGTGTTCCTTCTTTTGTTTGTTTTTATGCTGCTTTATCTTCAATTCTGATCCAAGCCAATCGCTCACGATCATCTGCAATTAGAGCAGATAAAATAAGATGGGAAAAAATGTTGTTTGTTTCCATTCACGATTAACAAATCAGGCTTGAAAATATGTACAGAGAATATTCCT
The DNA here is from genome assembly GCA_037951165.1 of Lophius americanus. Lineage (NCBI taxonomy): Eukaryota > Metazoa > Chordata > Actinopteri > Lophiiformes > Lophiidae > Lophius > Lophius americanus. The sequence goes on along the minus strand of JBBDHG010000026.1, from coordinate 4,068,801 downwards.
ATTGGGAAAAGCAAAAGTAAGGATCTGAGAAACCTTGAAAAGGGCCGAACAGTGATGACTGGATGACTGGGTCAGGGCACTTCCAGAACTGCAGGTCAAATTACAGACTTTCAGCTATTTCCCTTCCATGGAGCAGAGATTGAGCGGCTGGTTCAGCGTCTTGGACCACCTGGACCTTGCCCCCCAGGTGCCTTACGCAACTGCATAATCTGCGTTTAAGGAAAGGCGGGCACCTTTCATGGTGCAAAAATGGTTCAGGAATGAGTTGAAGGTGTTGATTAACCTCCAAATTTTCCAGATCTCAGTTTAATCAATCTGTGGGTTGGGCTAAAAAAGTAAGTTTGATCCATGGAGGCTCCGGCACGCAATTACAGGAATTAAAAGAACTACTACTAATATGTTAATACTTCTACAGAGATCCATGCCTCGACATGTCAGAGCTGTTTTGTGCACCTACACAATATTAGACAGGTGGTTATAATGTTATGGCTAATCATTGTACTTAAAAACTGATAAATTTAAGCATTTCGCGTCTTCACATTAGCATCTTGATTTTATAATTTTGCTCATTCCCGTGATTTTGTTTAAGCAGAGGCTTGTGTCGGGATCATTTTAATTAGATTTAAAATAAATTCGGTGATATCATGCAGTAAATAAATCTTCTATGGCAAAATTTTTTTATTGTCCTTTATTTTGACTGGTATCAAACAAGCAAGCCAGAAATCATCGTACTTCTAGTTTCAGTCCCAACACCGGGTAAAAGGGGAGAGTTGGGTCAGAAAGGGCATCTGGCATAAAAGCTACGCCAAATCAATATGTGGAACACAAGAATGATTTCTAAACCGGATTCGTTGGAGATTCGGTTAAACAAATATAATCCCTGGTATGAATGGCCAGCATGTGATATTCGTTCCACATAATGATTTTGCATAGGTTTTGCATTGAATGCTCTTCCTAACCCAAACCTTACAATTTCTCCGGGTTTGGGACCGGCACTAGAAGCATACTGATTTCTGACCCGTTTGTGGCCAAGCTAAAAATTATTAATCATACGTTATACTTTTATATTTACGGGAAACTCAAAGATGCTATACTCTCTAAAGTTTAAAGAGTATAGTACGGGCAGAGAAGCGGCGAACCATGACGCCATATACGTACATATGGTAATATTCATACATCAATTGATTATGTTTCAAGCGCTTACCTTTCAGCTGGTCATAGCTGAACTTGAGCGGTACGCGCAGGAAGCGTTTCAAGCTAGTCACAGGGTTTACATAGAACGACAGACAACCATTCACACTCTCATTCACTCCTATGGTGCATTTAGGGTTAGGGTCACCAATTCACTAGATTGGATTGCATGATTTTGGACTAACTAACATGTGGTAAATATTTTAATAAATAAGTGGTTGGATATAGTACGTTTGGGTTTTAGACTGGATGATGCCAGACATTTGATGAAAAAATAATTGTCAGATACTGTAACGCTGGCCGATTTGACTTTTTTGGTTGACTTAATGTAGCATCTGAATACGCTGAACGTTAGCCTCCAAGTACGAGACGCAGTCATATCCGCACATTAAGGCCTTTGGAACCAACCAATCCGCAACTTCCGAAGACAAATGTCACAAATCTCCACAAATTTCCCAGCTTTGCAAGAAGTCATGGAAAGATTTATATCCGATCAAATCCGACCCTCTTTAAAAAAAAGTTTGTACATCCTTGCTCTAGATGTTCTCTGCATTTAATATATCTGATCTGATTTATCTCTGACATTATAGGTTATTTGAATGTGAAACTGAAGTCTGCCACATGTTAACAGTCTGTCAGTGTGAGTGTTAGTGAAGCCTGCCGGGGAGATGTAATACCTGGATTCAAGTTTCATATAATGAGGTTCACATTATTAGGACCATGCAGCTGAGCTTCATGGAGAAAACCTTAACGGCTTAACGTAAAAGGCTCCAGCCTCCGGGGACGTGAACAGGATAAGTGATTACTGATAATGAACGAGGATTCTAATGCCATTCGTACTGTGGAGCGAACAGAGAGGTGAGGAGAAACAGAATCGAAGCGCTCACAGCTCCTTACTAATTTGTAGGTTGTGGTAAGAAGTGTGACACTGCATTGAAAGAGGAAATAATGAAAGGTCCTATTTTTTTTGCAGCACCTCAGAAGCTTGGCTCAGAGGCGACGCTCTGCTCCTTCGCTGGTCTTCGGGAAGGCCTTGGGGATGTCATGGTCTCCTATCAGGTTTGTTCGCCTTTGTTTTTTTTCCATGGATAGTAATACTTATTGAACGTTTCCTCGTTTAATCGTACAGTCCTTCAAGAGGGCTGCAAGAAAAATCACAATCTGTTCAAGAGTCTGCTGCTGAGTTCTTCAACGCTCTGTGAGAACCGGTTAAGAACCGGGTGATGGGTTTTTTTTCTCCAAAACCAGGTCACGCGACTTCTTGAAGTGGTCTTTCGTCTGTGTCTTTGTCCAGACCGGACGCGCCTCAGAAGCGGAGCAACCGCGCCTGCATGCTATGTTTTTGCTGCTTTGATGTTTTAAATGGCCTTGAAGATTGAAAGCTACAGAATGCTCACCTGTCACTTGTTCATAGCAGATAATTAGAAGATTTGTCCCCCTATATCCACAAACTCCTGCTACCAAACTCATCCTCCTTCCTTTCTACTGTTGTCCAAAAAGTATCTTTGGCGTCATCGATGATCTTGTGCTTCCTAACTTCAGAAATATAATGTTTCATCGTCCACGGTGACTTGTTTATCCTCTGACAGACAACAGACTTTCTAGCCTTATGTAAATCCAGACGTAATGTTGATGTATACGATCGAATATCGTGTATTTATTTTTGAAAGCATCCGGTCAAATCTGACCGGATGCTGTACGCCGTTTCTTCGTTTGACTTCCTGTCTGGTTCGATCTGCTCTTTTGAATTGACATGTCTTCCGTATGGGATGTGCCGCGGCGCATCTGTTGCATTCACACAGTTTGTTTTGAATGGCAGCGATGGCGAGCTGCGACCGCGGCGCAGCCACAGCATGACGCAAGGCTTCAAGTGGTATCAAGCCTTAAGACTATTAGAAAAAACGTTTACTATCACCTGAAGAATATAGAAAGAATAGAGGGCCGATTTCTGAGCAGGATGTTGGAAAACTAGTCCATGAATTTATCTTCAACCGACCTGACTTCTGTAATGTTATCTTTACTGCACTTCCTAAGAAATTGATCAGAAAGCTGCAGCTAGTTCAGAACATGCTGCTAGAGTCCATAGTAAGACCATGACAATGGATCCTAGTGGTCCAGCTCTGAGGTCTCTACACTGGCTTCCTGTTTCTCAGACGATTGATTTATAAAAGATCCTGCTGGTTTACTTGATTTGAATTGACTTTGTTTACAAAGCAATAAAGAGTTTAGGACAAAATGCATCTCTGGTCTTCTGCTATGTTCTGAATCATCCAGACCTCTCAGGTAATCTGGATCAGGTCTGCTTAGTGTCCCCAGAGTCAGAACTAAACATGGAAAAGCAGTGTTCAGTTTTTTTCCTTTTCTATACAGTACTGAGTAGGAGAACAGTGAGGTTGGTACGTCAACACTTGTTTTTAATTTTTGAATCTTTAACTTAATGTTCTTTTTCACGTGGTCACAATGTTATTCATTTGTTTTTGTAAAGCAATTTGAATTGCCCTTTTGTTGAAATGTGCCAGATACAGCAAATAAAATTACCTTGCCTTGCCTTAAAAAAACTGTGTTACATAACAGGCTCCGTACTTCTCATTCCTTTCTCCTGGAATTGGTTTTTTGAAAGGTTGACAGATGGAATTGGTAATTATCACATTTTAGGGGAATTCTCAATTCAGAGCTCAAAACAGCACACAGCATGAAGGATGAAGAAAAGAAGGAAAAAATAACCCTAAAACCTTGTGCTGAGAAAGGTCAAAGATCAAATATTTGTCATATGGCCGTGGACACATTTCCCATAGATGATACTGTAATTCCAGCAACTATTTTGACCTCTGAGCTTTTCCTCTGATCTGCAAAGCTTTAAACCCTCCGAACGTTTTGACGCAGATTGCAAATGTGGGTCATCTGAAAAATATTTACACAGGTGCAGAAAGGCAGAGTCTGTCTTACGTAACACATATTTGATAATTCATTTTCTTTCAAAGTGTTTCTATTTTTCCTGATGTCGCTAAAAAACGTCTGCGGTAGATTGTTCGTATCTGGCAGGCTGACATGCCTGACATTGAATACAGTGGTGTCATAGACTAGTAGAATATTATCTAGTTATGGCACTGCGACAGCAAGGGTAGATCCTTGAAAAGTTCTCAATTCACTGCATGTGCAGTGAATTGAGAACTCTGATTGAGCTCCACAAATAAAATGGGAAATTTCGTCGACATAATATGCGGTTGAAAAATGTCCACCCAGAGAGTAAATATGATACATACAAGATAGATATGCAGAAGTTGATTCCTATGCACCAAGTTCGGACTAAATCGGAACACAAGTCGAGAAATAATTATGGCCTGAAAATATTTGGATATGAAGCTCCCCTTACTGTCGGAAATATACAACCGATCTTTCCCAAAATCAATATAGTTCTTCGTCGCACTAAGGTCAATTGGTATATAAAGTTTGAAAATAATTCATGAGTTTCTTTTTGAGTTTTGTGTATTTTCCATGAAAAAAAGATCCCCCCCTAGTGAGTAAAATATGAACTACTACAGTAACATTAGGTTGTTTACAAAATAGATCTCTTTGAGTCGAGTCATTTGCAGTCAATTTGGACTAAATCAGATTAAGGGTTGAAAAATGATGACCCAAAAACTTTTAGAGATAAAGACATTTAGTTACCTCTAAAAACACAAAAAACAGTAACCTGGTATTAGTGTGAGTGCTTTTCATTCAGATTAAGCTTTCAGTAGGTTAGATTGTTTGATTGTGTTGTGTGGTAGTGACGTGGTCATATAGTGTCCTGGTGAAATGGAGGAGAAATACACTCACAAATACAGCAAACTTTTATTTCTGCCACCCCCTCAACAATACCAACTCCATCCTACATGTGGCAGCAAACATGTATAAAAGTCCCTTCTTGCTGTCATGAACAGCAGCATGACGTACTGTTTAAACACAGAAAACCAGGTATTTTCCCCTCATCACTATCCCATCACGCGTGGAACGTGTCATGATATCACATTGACCTCAATATGCTGTGTGCAGACCTGCAAAACAGACGTGATAGATTTACAAAGTCAGGTGATAGAAAATATTTTACACTCAAGAACAAACAACAATTTCATATTTTCAAGGCCTGAGCACAGCTTTACCAGTTTTAGAAATCTGAATGAAATCTGAACTCACCAAACTCCACTTTGGTCTTGGTTACAAAATATAATGGCTTTTTATTCACAAGCCCCATCCTTCCAATTACTTTTTTTTAACAATCCAATCCTACCTACATCATGCTACACTTTTGTTTAACAAAGGTGTCTTTCATAAACTTCCTCCTCAAATTAATGCAAAATTAATTTGGTAATTAAATTAATCAAATTAAATGTGAAGTTATTCGGGGTTGATGTTAAACACCACATGAGCGCCTAGTGGGCGGCGATACAAAGAAAGAAAACGAAAAGCGAAAAACGTCAGACACATCTCACGCCTACGACTAATCAGCACATAAACACGCATTCACACGTTATATTTCCAGAAGGTGTAGGGTTTGCTGCCCTGTGGGTGTTTGTTTCTCTGCAGTGGGAGTGACATTGACGTGTGCAGTATGTCTTTATTAAGTGAAAACATTATCATCATAAATAATGAATCCACTATAATAATTACTGTGTTATGATGACGTTATTCATAAGAACAATGAAGTCATTGTCATGCCTACTGTTTCTGCTGACCTTGCTATTGTGTCACTGAAAATGTCCACATCTTATCTTATCTTATGCCATACCATCACAATCTGAATGAAAATACTTTATCGATCCTCAGGGGGAAATTCTTTTGTTTACGGATTCTCCTTAGAAACAAATGGAATGATTAACAAATGAATACAAGAAGAAAAATACAAGGGATATAAGAAATACAAGTGTATACTATAAGAATATGAGAATAACAATAACACTATATACAGTATACTATAAAGGGTTTAGTGCAACAGGCATATGTGCTTAATGTAAGTCAATGTATGGTATTGCATTTACCTGTTGGAAATTATACACGGCAATTATATCCCCCCAAAAATTGGGGATATTATGGTATTGTCATTGACTCTGTTACCCTGTTACAGATCCTTTGTGTCAATGCGAAAACCCTACAAAGTATTTTATGAATCATTCTCAAATATTACATCCACATAGACGTTAGTGCGAAGAAGAACTCCATTGTGTCGATTTGTGGAGATCTATCTTGTACATATCATATTTTACTCTAATAGTTCATATTTTACTACTTGATACTCATTGAAAAATAAATTTCACTATTTGTGGTTTTCTTCAGGACCTACCTGATGATTTTTTTCAAAGGTATAGATGCCCTACTCTAGGCCGTTTCCTGGAATGTTCAAGACATTAGATAAAACATCTGATTATCTGAGGTCAGGCTTCTTGAACAGCAGGACAGGTTGAGTATTATGGATATCCCTCTCCCCATCAACACTCTATCACTTTTTAGGGTGGATCCCATGCTCCCAAGCCAGATGAGATATCTCCTCCTCTGGCTGCATCCTAATCCTCCGCTGCCATAGATCCTTCCAGTTAAGGGGTTAACTCAGTACTGTTTCATTGATCATTTGTAAATTTTAACCAACCATAGACCTTAGTGTGAGGAAGAACCGGAGTGATTTTGGGAAAGGTAAATTCTGCATTTCCTTCACTACGGAAGTTATAACTCCAAAAATGTTTTAGGCCATAATTTCTCAACTGTTCTCTGATTTAGTCCAAATTTGCTGTGTGTGAATCAACTCAAGACAGACTTATTTTCAAAACAGCATATAGTTTCACTATTATAGTTCATATATTACTCATTTGAAGGAGATTTTGAGGAAAAAATAGTCTCTCATCTGTCATTTCCCAACCATAAATCCTGGCTCTAAATTTAGATAATCTGAATTGACACAAGGAAATCTGTCTAGTTTTATTGCTGAGCTCAGAATAAATAATAAACTGTAGTTATCTTCATTATTGAGTCACTATGGGATCTTATCTTAGAGCAAACTGCTTACTTCATAAAAATAGCTAAATTGAGTCAATATGGACTGTATGAGATTATAAATGAGTCACATTTAATTAGAGGAGTTCAATCAGGGCGATTGCTTGTACAATACAAGGAGAAGGAAATCTGAGTCAGGCTCTACCAGAAAATAAACAGAAGGGCTGCCATCCACAAATCGGAACTATCTTCCCGAACAACGTGAATGTTGGGCAAAAATTGTTGAATTGTGAATAATGAGCTAATTCGTACATTAGGCTGAACTTTCTGCTCACATTGGGTGCGTTCTAAAATGGATTCAGTTTTGTGAGTAGGTTGTGTCTACACCAGGAGAAGATTTCCAGAATCAAGGAACTGGATGTATATACTTAGGCTATTATTGAGTAAAGCAACATCATGGCAACGATAAATAGTCTACACGTTGTCCTTGGGGCTGTGATTCAACAATTGCAGGTCTGATGGTATCTGGATGTCAAGTATGGAAGGAAGTTCCTGTCAAGAATCACTTCAGCACCCGTTTGTTCTCCCAGATGCCGGAATGCTGACAGATATTGCTAAATGGGCTTTTATGTGAGGCAATTATTTTACAATCGTTCCACTCTCAATATCCATGGAGTTGAAGTATGTATGCTATCAGTGATTCCTAATTTCAAAGTTATATGCATTACGCAAAGTACGGTTCCATTTTTTGTAACGGTACATGATTGAAGTCTGTTCTTTAGAGTAATGCTACCTTGTGATTGACAAGCAAAATGAGTAGCAGAAGAAATCAGATTGAGTAGGACATTGGGACTGCAATGGAGTCTCAAACATGCAGGCATTTTAAAAGGCTTTACCCTACAGTCTAACTCGGAGCTCTGAGGTGTATCACTAATGTCAAAGCCATTACCCGCCTTTGTCTGTTTGAAGTTACTTCAATACCATTACTACTATTAGGAATATTTTAACCACTACTTGATGCCTTAATGATTCAGTCAAACAGCCCAGGTTCATACAGTGAAAAAGTCCAGGTTCATACAGTGAAACAGTCCAGCTTCACATGATGAAACTGTCCAGGTTCATACAGTGAAACAGTCCAGCTTCATATGGTGAAGCTTCCGACATAATCTGAATATGAAATTGATATTGCTACAAGAATTTCAATTAAAATAAGTTTTTTAAAGTTAAAATATGTCCATCTCTTGGTTTGAAAGCATCATCCAAAGAGTCATTAAACTAAATTCATATCTTCATGAGTACAGACCCCAAGTTTCAATATCTTTCATTAAAGAGGTATTATCCCCCCATAGCACAGAAACAGCACTGGTATAATATCCCTAACGACCTCCTCATGGCAGCTGATTCCAGACTGTTAACCATTCTCAACATCCTTGATCTGACTCCGGCATTTGACACCATCTCCCATAACATCTTCCTTAACAGACTGGCCGTCATTGGAATCACGGACACACCCTTGGATTGGTTTCAATCCTACCTCTCTGGCGGCGTCCAGTTCAACCAACTGAAAACTTCAAATCCCAGCTATTTCCAATCCCTACAGTTGTTCTCCAGGGTTCCGTCATCGGGACCCTTCTGTGTAGCCATGTTTTCCAGAAATGTAACATCTAATTCCATTGCCACGTTGATGACACCCAGCTCTACCTGTCCACCAAATCTACCTCCACCCTCCCGCCTACCACCCTTTCTTATTGCAGGCCCAACGCAATCTTAGGCTTTTTTCCATCCAGCTCACTGCGCCACCTGCTCGCTTGACCACCATGAGGTCTAGAGCCTTCCGCCATCCTGATGCCCCGCCTTTGGAACTCCCTCCCGCCGGACATTGGGAACATTAACTCTCTCTCCAGTTTCAAAACTAATCTCAAAACAATTCTCTTTAAACTGTCATATTGAATTTTCATCACACTTATCTGCTATTCATATGATCACTCTGTAAATTTGTCCCGCTGATTTTAATCATCTGTTGTCACATTGTTTTTAATTTTTCAACTCTGCCTTGTAAGGTGACCTTGAGTCTGTTGAAAGGCGCCAATAATTTATTATTAATGTTATTATTATTATGTTTTTTTTAAATAATTATTTGTTCAAATGTGCCGGGCTGAGGTTAAGAGATTGGGTCAATGGAGGACATTACTTTAATTTGCAGATGTTACAAAGAATCACTAATGGAGGCGTCTCAATTGGCTAAACTGCACTCATAATATCATTGCCTTGAATTCTAATGACTCATAATCCCGGCCATCTTTTCTCACATTGGAATTGAGAACCATGTTTTTTCTCCTCTCAAAGATCTGGAATAATGATACTCTGATGAATCGGTTAGGACTTTGGTAAGGTTTTCTGTAGGCTTGGATGGATTCTTCATGGAAGCTACAAAAAGCAGCTCTAAGAATATTAATTCAGTTCTTAAATGTATGCTAGCATTAAGTCCTCAGGAAAAACCTATGCAAAAATGTTAAGAGTATATTCTGTGAGAATGGAAAACACGGACCGACCATAACATTAAAACTACCTGACAGATAATGTGCAGGTCACAGCCCTGTGATGAACTCTATCTTCCCACATGCACAACAATGAGCCTTAGGCGCCTGTCCCCTGTTCTCCAGTCGTCCTTAACTGTGTAAAACTCTTAGTAACATTGTTTTGAAAATCCTTGGAGGTTGAAGCAAGTGAGAGTCCTCCTTAGTTCTATCCTGCTGGTGGGAGGCAGATATTTAACCATTTATTTTACCAGAGTTATTTGATACATAGTGAGTCATTAGGTCACATGTTTACAGCTGACTATGCATCACTAATGTGGGTCGTTAGGGAAACAGTTGTTTTGGTAACCTGCTGGGTTATCATATGAATCATTAGCATAACATGATTCAGGTCGTGAATGCTGGCGAAACTCTCAAAATAGAGATAGCATTATAAGTGGGACATAGCTGGTGGAATAAAACCCCGGCCACTGTTTATCATAGCTAAAAACCTCATACTTTATATATATAACACTTGTCTTGAAATGTACAAATAAAGATTATAATCATTTTGTTATAATTATTTGCCCTTTTCAAATTCAAATCCTCTCCAATTTTCCATCAATTTCAGAGCAAAATGTTCACCTGCTGTCTAATGTATCCCACCCACTGACATGTAAGCATTAAGAACAAGATAATCTCTATTATTTAGACGTCACCTGTCAGTGGTCATAATGTCATGGCTTGGCAGTGTGGTCTCTTATATGGACCTCTACACAGAATAATGAGCAGACTGAAATCTAAGCATTACATTTCTACTTACAGATCTCACACTTTTAATCACTTCCCATGATCCTCTTCTCTATACAGATATGTAACATACATGCATTGAAGTAAATACTGGCACTCTCTTTAAGTGCTGTGAGAAAAATATGAATTTATCGCTTTCAAAGGTTTAAAACGTAAAAGCATAGAGTCATTCATGTTGAAAATGACCATCAGACTGGCCTGGCCGTGGCTTGTCCCTCTCACCCACCTGTGTGTGTGTGTGTGTGTGTGTGTGTCCTCTCGTTCAGGGAGGAGGCTTCATGCTGGGTTTCCGTGGAGCAGAGTCCGTTCGTCCTCGGCCTCGCCAGCGAGAGCGGCGAGCTGCTGCTGGACGAGTGCGTTCAGGTGACAGAGGGCTCTAAGACCAAGGAGAGACACCTGTTCCTCTTCAAGGATGTCATTGTCTTTGCTAAACTCAAGTAAGAAGTTTTGCTCTTGCCCCAAAATGTAGATGGGAATGCTCAGTCAAGAAAAACAAATAAATGTCATGTGAAAAAATAATTTAAGGGAAACTACGGACACCAGAAAAAACAAGCTGGAAACACATCTGGAAGACTGAAGTAGTAACTCAGAAACTTTCCTTTGATAACCAAACAAACATATTCATACTGTGAGTTGGGCGAGCGAAAGAGGAACTAAAAACAAAACGTGTATTTTTGGACCGCATACTGGGACTGTTGGGGAATCTCCCCGTCACAAGGACTTAACTATGACCAGACGAAAAGCGGGGGGTTCCATAACAGTCAGGTCACATGAGGATAGAACCAACGGTACTCTCTGAAATGAAAAGAAAAACCTGTTTACTTTAAAAAGGACATTTCAACACATCTTCAAGTGAAGCTTGTCGGGTGTAACCTAAATGAGTGTTTCTAAACACTGGTTCTAAAGATCTTAAATTCTAATCTTGAAAATGCGGCTGCTCACGACAATTTGTCCTCAATGAGAACATTATTTTATGATTAAAAATCTGATTTCATTCATATGTTGGCTCATCAATATTATTAATAAGTGAGTAGTAATAGTGAGTTATTTACACCGATCAGCCATAACATCAATAATTCTACTATATAATTATACATAATAATTACCTTGTTAAGTTGGCACCTGTCAGAGGCCGGAATATGTTACACAGAAAGCAAACTTTTTGTCCTTTAAATGGGCAAATGTAAAAGTCTGAACGATTCTGATGAAGGCCAACTATTATGACTATGTGACTGGGTCAGATCAGATCCCAAACTCCAGGTGTTGTTGGTCTACAGTGGTCAGTACTTATGCAATGGGGCAGGAAATAACACCTGGTTACATATAGAAACCAAAAAACATATTTCTTACAGATACTGTTTGGTTTCTCCTGAGATGACACAAATCTCTGTGATCTATTTATAAGGATTGATGGCTTTAATGAAAATCACCCCTCATGCTTTTACTTTAAAATCAGTATTACCTTCTTCTTCTACCCAACATCGTGTAAAGAATAAAGGGACGTTGATGAGTTGTTGCGTTCAGAGACCTGCTGAGCTTAGTCACATTGTTTTTTCAAAACTGTTGGAAATTCTAGTCTTCATGAGTGGGATGTTGCACTCATCTCAGTACCACAACCCGCACACGGTTCCAGCGGGGACTACAGTGCAATGCAATCAAAACACACTTCATTAATCTCTCTCTGTGAAAGCCATACACTTCTAGACATGATTGTACTCTTTTCATTAAAAGTATTTTTACTCAGCATGCTCAGTTTCCCAATGATGGGAACAGTTTTAAAAAATTGTATTTATTGATGTACAATGCCAAACATGTACCAGATGAATCCTAAGGCTAAATTTTATCTGTAATCTCACATTTAAAATTAAGATTTTTTTTTAGGAGAAATTTAGGCCTATAAACCAAAAGCAACACACAGTGCCGGTTTGATATTGATGATATTAAAGTCCATTTGGAAGTTATGAAATCAGAACAGGGCAATTCAAAAGCCAAATAGATTTGAGCTGGGGCCAACGCCCCTCTAGCCCCGGCCCTGGTTCCATTAATGTTGCGTTTTTCTCCTAGGCAAAGGTTGTAACACTTCTGGTAATATAGAATATAGAATATGGCATCTAATCAAAACTCAGCCAACAGATGAAAAATGATGGTGCCAGAGTGTTGTGGTAGTAATTGACCCAGGTACCTTGAGCCTTACTGTGTGGAGTTTGCTCCAACTCCACATCAGCTTCCTCCCACAGTCTAAAAACACCATATAGGTGAACTGGTGACTCTGGTGTGAGGATGAGGATGAATGGTTGTACCACACCTCTTCCCCATATCTCGGTAGAGATCCTGCACAGAGGATAAGTGGTTATGGAGAGTCGATGGATGAATGGGTGTACCTTTTAAATGCTGGTTAAAGGATGGAGTGGTGGGAGGCCAATCAATCCCCCCCTATCTCCCCAAGACACTGGTGGGTTAATCCATCCATTCTAACAGCCTCTCTGTAAAACTTCCGATCAATAACGCATCACTTTCCTCTTTCTATTTCTGTGCTACTCTATAATACCTGTTGAATCTCTAAGTGCATTCCTGCTGTCCTCACATTCCCCCACCCCATCCCTCATCTGTGAGTATCATAGTATGCATAGAGGGGCCTGGTTGACAGGACACTACTCTGAGGGCTAGTTTGATTTGGGAATTTGTTGAAAATCTACTAATGTTGCGTTCACAACAGATGCAAAAAACTATTTTTTTCAAGTAACTGGATTACATACAAGGCCAATGCAAAGCCGCCAGTAGTCGCAAATTTGAGCTGTATGACAGGAATGATGTGGACTCGATAAGATTTGCCATTTTGGTCAAAATGTCAATCTAGAAACTTTGAAAAGCAATATGTTGAGTTCCACACTACAACATGTCTCTTCAGTCATTCTGCTGCAGTTATGAGAAGAAATGATGGTGAAATTTGGTGAAACTCCATTTGCATGTGAAAAATGAGTCCATTAGATAACCACCAGCCTTAATGCATTTATGTTGAAACTGTTCTACATCACATATATACAGCAGACCAGGCTGTACGGAGGTGGGTTGGAAAGAAATGATCTATGTCAAATCTATTTATAGTCACCTTTTCATTTCACATAATCTCCAGATCTTTCAAATTGAATTTTGTGAGAAGGCTCAGTGCACACAGCAGCAGAACCGGTCCTGGTTGTGTTGCACAGCATTTTCATGAATATGTGAAGTTATATAAACACCATGACATAACACATAGGTTTTTCTGTAGAGAAACTCATTTTCTACTCTAAGTAAGTCATTTCTAGACATTTATGTGAATATATGTGTGCTTGCACAAAATTAAGTACATTGTTTATTTTGCAAGAAATAGCAGATATTAGGAAGGGAATGAAAAAACTAATTATAGCTGGGACAGAATATTGTTGAAGTGAAAGTCAAACTCTGGTGAAAGAATTCATTTTATATTTGACGGAATATTCTGTGAGATGGAAACTCCTACTACTCCTGGTTCCTCTGCTGAATAGGTCCAACTCAGGCTACCGTCTGAAGAACAGAGTCGTCCTTCAGGACATCTGGATGTACGGATTTGAAGATGACCCGGTGGATGAGGAGGAACCGACGGAGGAGATTGACCTCAGGGTAACCCTGGTCTTGGCCTGGGCTCTAACTTTCTGCTTGGTGTGTTTTCGGTGAGCAGACTTACACACTATTCCGCTGCTATTAAGCTTGAATACATACTCTAAGGTATAATCGTGTATTATGGTGACTAAAATCATTACGGTTGCTATCCCTCCTCTCACGGCCAAATCCTGCTTACAACTTAAATCCTTGATTCAATTCATAAAACCTTTAGGATGACATTTGGATGTTTTTGCTGGGCAGCCGGAATGGAAGATGTGGACATAAAGATGTAATGTTGATGTTTTTGAACACTGGAGGGGATTCATGTTTTAAATGATTTTCCCTGAGCGTTTAAAGCCGGGCTAAAATTATGTTTTGAGTGACTCATATCACTTAAATTGCAGAAACTGCTATACTGGGATGAAGCTAAATGTTGTTCAATAAATGGAAGAAGCTTGTATTGACCAAACAAATCTGCTAATAAATAAATGGGCCTTAAAACTTGACAAAAATACAATCAATGTACTTAAAATCAATATTTTAACTTTAAGATCTTTATTTATATACCACCTGGTGAGTAAATATATAAACTACTCGAGCAAAATATAATATATACAAGATAGATCTCCTTAAGTCGATTCATATGGAGTAAATTTGAATCAAATCGGACCAGGATTAAGAAGTTATATCCGTGTTTTTCATAAAAAGCTCCCCCTTGTGAGTAAAATATGAACTTTAACAGTAAATCAATCTAATGCATAAAATATATAGCTCCTGGAGTCAAATCATTTACAGCAAGTTTAGACTAAAAGAGTCCAGCTATTATGTACTGACAATTTGCACCAGTACTTCCACGCACAAGTTCTATGTGGTTCTGAAACATTAAAAGGATCCATGATATAGTTTTTGAATTATCGTGTTAACACGAACGATGTGCGGATATAATAATAAGACTAATTTCCCAGAATGAAGACTCATTCAAAAAAAAAATTTTTTTGTTGTGTTTTGCAACCTTCTCTGGTTACACCATTATGCAAACAAGTGGCAGTTGTATCAAAAGCAGAAAAAAATCTGTTAGGAAGGTGACAGGAAACCAACAAATCCCAAAACGCTCGTAAACGGATGGGTCACAAACATATGCATTAGAATTTGCTGTGCATCTGGATCTAGAGGAATGGTTGCAGGATTATTTGAAGTTTTTGCATGAACCCCTTATGCAAATTTAGTAATTAACAGTGAACAACCTTTGGTCTTTACCGCTAAAGTAAGTATTTGCACAGTGTTTAAAAAGTATCTGATTTGCAAATGTGTCTTTTATGAGGACTGTTGTCCCCCTGGTTGAATATTATGAGTACGCATCAGTCCGTAAACCTAACATTTTGTAGAGAATGTGGAAGTCACCTTGTAAAATCTCAAACGCAAACTGATGCAAGCCACCAACCCGATATGCAATGGGCATTGAGTAATTTGGCTTCCAATACTAAAGGGTTTGTATTGTACGTTTACACGTCTAGTCATATGATTTGTGACATACATGGAAAGAGGGAAGTAACAAAGAGAAAGTCCTCCCTTCAGAATCACATGTATTACAGGAATAGGAAGCTCAAATTGGCTGCCAAACCAATCTCTGTGTGTGGTAATTAACGGTTGCGGACTTTATCAAGAAATACTCGCCTTTACTATAAATATGAAACACAAGAGGAATCACACATGTAGGATATTTTAAAGAATATACATGCATGCAGCACTAAATGGTACGACCGCTCTGGGTTCTCTCGCTGACACGGCGTAGATGAAGCTCGCGGGTAAAAGTAATTATATTTTTACACACAACAAGTAAACCAACACCTGCTTGATAAGCTTTCAGCCTTAATGCTCTGTTACCACAGAATGTCTTTATCTTCTTCTTTATTGAGATAACACAGGAATAATAGGAATAATAATAATATAAGGTATTGTAATCATCAGGGTATTATATATATATATATATATATATATATATACATACACGCACTCAACCACCACTTTCTTTGGTACAGCTTGCTAGTCCCGGATGGATCCCCTTTGCCTTTATTCTACATGGTATAGATTAGACAAGGTGCTGGAAACATTCAAACTAGTTTTGGTCCGTATTGACATGTTAGCACCTTGCAGCTGCTGCAGATTTTTTGGCTGCACTTCCATGATGCAGGTCTCCTGTTCCATCGCTTCTAAAAAGGTGCTCCATTGGATTGAGATCTGGTGACTGTGGAGGCCATTTGAGTCCAGTGTAGTGAATTGTCATGCTCGAGAAACCAGTTTGAGATGTTTTGAGCTTTGTGACATGGCGCATTATCCTGCTGGAATTACCCATCAGAAGATGGATACACTCTGGTCATAAAGTGATGGGCAAGGTCAGCAACAATCGCAGGTTGGCTATGGCAATTTAACGATTCTGAGATGGTTGTAAGGTGGTTGAAGCCCAGTGTTAGGACACAACCCTAACCCTGGCCCTAACCCTGTGGCCCAAAACAGTTTTTGAGCTAAAGCTAGTCCATAAGGAAGAGAGGGAGACACACTTTCTTATTGTGGAGGGTTTTCCTGCTTGACCTTTGATATGCGTGTCGAATCAAAGTTTCTATTTTACATCCCATATTAGAAATGCAAAAAGAGGAGGTGCTGTAGACTTACACACGTTTCGCCTCAGTGCAAGGCAAGTCTGCATCATCAAAGATGCAAAATACTTTTGGTTAAGAAATGCAGTCCTATCCTACAAAGTGAAATGAATGAAATAATACATTTTGAGCTATTCTATTAGGGAGTACAAAGAAAGTGGGGACCCTATTGTTTTTTTAATGATTGTTGTTCTTCAAAATCAATTTCATATGGAGCTTTATCAGGATGCATGTGCATGTGCATCATGTTGGCAAAAATTTGCGAATATTAAGGGTTGCGGCCAAGAGTAGGGTAGAAATGGCTCAATATTGCCCCCTAGAAATGTTCGAAAAGCCAATGCAATGGACTTAATTTCTCCTAGAAGTGTCATAGTATTTACCAAAAAAGCACCTTGATGTCAAGACCACCAACCCATCATTTTAAGACCATAAACAATTAGTTACCAGAAGTTTGAATTTTTGATGTACACTCTCATATTGGGGTATGGTATTGGGCGGCGGATAAGAAGCCATGACCTAAACTTATTACAAAAGTCGCAATTTCGACTTTTGCATCCATTTCTTTTTTGTGCAATTTATGAGTGTAAGTTAGCCGAGGTGTTGTTTTTTTTAATAATGATGCCGTGCTTTCATTTTGCAGTATGCCACAGAGAGATGCAGGTCAGACCTGTGTTGAAATAAAGGACCTCAGGAGCCCAGTCACGTATAGTGCAAACCCTGAAGTTGGTCAGGTGTGAAGGCCCAAACAATGTTGTTTGCAGCTTTAATTATATATTGAGATTCAGAGGTTCCTCCTTTGATGAATCATTGTTTAAACCTTTCAATCCTTCACACTCACATGAATGTGAGCCCACAAACAAAACATCTTTGCACGCTGCCTGGCATTTATGAGACCAATTTGCATCACAGGTCAAAAACGTAAAGCCCCCAAAGGTGTACTTCTACTTGCATAGTCACGATTCTAACCATGGACCCAAACCACTGAAAACCTAGTTTGGGTGGAACGTGTTTGGTTGGGGCCCGCCGTGACACTGCTTCCTGTTCCCATGACTGACTTACACTTTCCACCACAGTACTTAAAAGAGACTGTGGGTGTGCGCTTTGTCTCATTCCTCCCACTGTTTGTGCATGCACGGTTTGTCTGTGGATTTGTAACTCATACCATGCTAATATTATGCCCACAGCTCGCCTGAGGTGAAAGAACGCTGGTTAGAGACACTTCACAGGTAAGAACCATGATTAGTTATCTACTGTCGAATCAAGAATTTGATTATCTATATCTTATATCTTATACAATTCCCATGATAGACAAGAGTTGGGTAGCGATTGAGCGATAAGATCAATCCTGCGGTACTGATACAGGAATTAAAAATGTATTTTATTGAGAAAAATAAACTTTTGATATGCACTACGATTATTATTATTTGTAGTTTATAAGCATTCTGGGTCATTAAGAACATTGTTTATTGTGGATTAAATCAATGCGCGACAGCTTTAAGGGACATTTTATGTAATACCAGTGTAATATACATGAATAATCAGATAAATGATCCATGAGTTTTTAAACAAATATCGCTTTTTGTGAGTAAAGGTGTAATCTTGTTTGTCATTGCAGAAAAATAAGTCAGGCAAAATCGATGGTCGGTTGTGCTTCTCAACCTCCAGACGTCCTCATGAAGGTGCTGAGTGGCAGTATCACAGTACGTCAACTAATCCATCCAGTTCCAAATTTTAGTAGAAAAGGGAGCTTTTATTAAATCTGTCTTCGTGTTCCCTTTATCCCAGCCTAAAACTCTTTCGGGAGGTGGAATGGAAGACTTCATTGAGATTCCACTTAATGTAAGTACAATCGGCATTTTTAAGAAACAAGAAAGAAGAAAATACTTTGCGCTCATGTCATGTGTACATTCATTTTACTCTAGTCTTCTGTTATACACGTGCTTCACTGTAGCTCTGTCACATGTCAGTCAGCATGAGGGGACAAGGAAACACGGCCGTCCTTTTGTTCCTGTTACTCGCTCGTGTTCCTCTTGCAGGCTCGTCACCACAAACTCTTTTTCTTTGTTATGTTGCCAGGGTGATGCAAAGTCGAATAACCAAGAGGAGAAGCTGTTGCAGACCATTGGTGAGTTTGAGCTTGTCGTTTTCGGTGAAGGGAGAGACTCATTAATGGAACACACACAGACACACACACACACAATAACACACACACAAACAATGAAAAGACTAACCACTAACTACTGATATCAGTGAGCAACCAGAGGACAGATTTCAATAGACTACTATATATCTTTTGTTGCTCTGTTTCATTAAAGGTAAATGATGATGAACATGATAATTTAATAAATGCCTGGTTAAATCCCCAATAAGGGGCTGTAATTATTCCCCAATAAGGGGATACAATTTGGCCTAACTATGCTTCACTATTCCCTAATAAGGGGAAATAATTATCTGTTCCATAACTCAATCCATCTCAAAAACAATTTCATGAATTGTTTTCAAATTTTCTATCCCAATGAGACCTAAATGCGAGGAAGAACTTGATTTATTTTGGGAAAGGTCAATTGCATGTATCTGCCTCTAGGGGAAACTTTATCTCTAACATCACAGTTTCCAGACTATAGTTCCTCAACCTTTGCTCCGATTCAATCCAAATTTGGTGCAAATGAATTGACTCAAGAGATTTATCTTATATATGTCATAATTTACTCTAAATTTGACTTACTTGTTTTTTGACCGTTACTTCCTCAACCATATGTCCGCCTATGTCCAAATTGTCTTATATTAATCTACACAATGAGATTTATCTTATACATACATTATTTCCCTATAGAATTTCATATTTTACTCATAATTTGTTTGTGGAAAACACAGTTTCTTGTCCATAACTTCCCAACGTCCAATCGTGACTAGATTTAGCGGATATGCATTGACAAAAAGGAAATCTGTCTTGTTTTTATTTCTCTGCTCAGAAAGTAGTTCACTGCATTTATCTTCATTATTGAGTCGCTATGGGATCTAGTTCACTGAATGCAATCTAAAACGCTTAACAAAATATTCCTGCTTTCATCAGAAACTAGGTGGAAACTGGTGAGGAAGCTGAGAAAAGGATCAAGTTTCATCAGCAGAGCGTGCCGATCTGATACAGACACCAAGACACAGCTTTTTGGACAGCCCCTCGCCAAGATATGCCCAGACAACTGCTCACTTCCTAAACCACTGACAGTAAGTTAACCTTAGGTCTTGAATGCCAGATCTCTCATCTCAGCTAAACCGCTTAGATGTTGAGTAAAATTTCCTTTTCTTCTTCTCTGGCTTGTTTCATTTATTGATTTGTTCCACACGTTCAATGGTCTCGGGTTCTAAACAATATATGAAGGCAATCAATGCACTTTTTAACCGAGCATGAATAATAAACAAGCGCCAATTTTCTGACAGTCAATAACAGAGTGTAAAGGACTTTCTAGCGAGGACAAGTAACCACGCACGTGCAGCCGCTGCACATTGATTAGCATCAGCTCCAAACATTCCTCTGAATCATTTGTACTTCCCATTTTTTCACCAGGAGATACTGCTGCTGCTGAGGAAGAAAGGTCCGTCCACAGAGGGGGTGTTTCGGAAACCGTGCAACATTAAGAACATGAGGGACATAAGGGAGCGGCTCAACAGCGGGATTGAGGTGGACATGGGCATCCAGCCGGTCTGTCTGCTCGTCGGCCTACTCAAAGTATGTACCCATATATTATATATCACATGCTAAACCTTACGCATTCAGCATGAGAAAACTGATATAACAATGCATGCTACTATGTTATTACTACTCCTACACTAGATTTACTGTACCACCGCAGAACACAGACCTTTTAGTCGAGTTAAACTAACGATAAAACATAAAATAGAAATGCATGAAATCAAATAAACGCACAAGTGTTAATGTTAAAATGGACATTGTACAAAAATGAAGGTTAGTTTTTCTTTAATTACAGGAAGCCTAGTATAAACTAATACATTATAATCAACCACTGCCTTGATAAAAGTAATGTATGTTGTAGGAATGGCTCCTGTCTGTCCCGCCCCTCCAGTCTCTCCGTCATGTTTTGTTTCTGGACTATAACTCAAAAATTGTCAATTATTTTTTTCCAAAAACCTTGTATTTTCTTCTTCTTCTCATTCCATGGTTACAATTTGGCTTAATATGGTGGTTGATTTTATTTTGCTCTGTGCTTTTACTAGTTTGGGGCTTTTTTAATGAATTGTGCTTGTTTTCATGGCTACAAGGTTTGCTCTAGGCTCATTTATACTCCATCTACATATGAAAAAAAAGAAAAAAAGGTTAGGTTCCTTTCAAACAATGTATCAAAGGCAGTTCTATAATCCTCGATGCCGACTTTGGTGCATCCAGAAGATGGCAATAAAGAGTCAAAAGTATCGACAACAAAAAAATTGTTACTAATTAGGCTCTAATAAACCCTCTAAATTAAAGTGGCAAAAGCAGAAGCAGCAGTTTCTGTTTTACAGACGACATGTGGGCTTTATTTTTCTCTTCTTCGTTGTTGTCGGTGTCTGGTGGTACTGTTCCATATCCGTGTCCATAAGCATTCACAAAATGTGCACAAATACGGACAAAATTAATGCTGAGTATGGACAAGCGTCTCCTTTCGTTAAGCATTAACGTGAAACATGAAGGAGCTTGTAGTTGTTCGCTCTTGTAATTTGGATGTTTCCACCTAAGCCGTGTTAATAAAAGTGGGGTTAAAAAAGTCAATCATCCATCAGTCAATCTATCTTTATTTATATAGCCTCACTTCACAACAACTGTTGTCTCAAGGTGCCTTCCAGGAAGAGCAGGTCTTGACCAAACTTCCCCAATTTCGGACTTGGATCTTTATATAAAAAGCGGGCTTCTGTATCTGAAAGCCAAGCACAAAACAGAAAGGGCAGAAAAAAAGTTTGTCTGAATACTTTTGACTGAATGTTGACTGTAAATGAATTTTAAGTCTATGACTGGGGTTTTTCTAAGATGACAAACCCCCAGTCACTGACTGGGGTTGTGACTTTTGATAAGAACAAAAGAAATTTTCAAAACTCTGCATCTTTCTATATGGAGAACAAACCTTATTTCACCCTTTTATTTCAGGTAGACTAACCAGGCTTTTGTTTTTTGATTACACTGATTGAATATGGACAGTATTGCTTAATGTTAACACCTCAACAAGTTTCTGCAAGTGGGCCCAGGCACATGGGGTCATAGCCGGGTCCATTAATCTAATGACCTCCACCTGCAGCGGGGGTCATGAGGATTTCAAACTCGTTATTCATCGATTTGATTTTATATAAGTAATTTAAAAAAAACAACTACCATGTCATGCCATAGTGGTGCAGTTAAAGTTTATTTTCCTTTGAAATATGATCGAATCATAAAGTTGCATAAAATGGAAACAGCCTGCCTAGAAATACTGCTATATCATGTTTCATCTCCTTCAACGTGACACACATAAGTTATATAATCTGCAGACTGAGGTTCCTCATTTATTACTTCAACCACTCATTTCAAACTCTAATCATATAGACAAGCAACGCCTTATATTGGTCACACCGCTTGATCTCTGTCTTATTACTGACCCTCTCTTATTCTTTGCAGAATTTTATGAAGGATATTCCTGGCAGCCTACTGGTATCTGAACTTTATATCGACTGGATGAAGGCTTTGGACAATGAAGAAACGCAGCAGAGAGCACGGGAAATTAGAATGTAAGCAATTCACCTGCAGATGCATAAGTCTATATAAATTTGACAATTGTTGCTTGTGTGTTCAACATGTTAACCAAATGTGGTTTTGAGTGGAGATTTCCCCTCACATCCATCCGTCTGGTGAACATAAACCACTTCCCTGTTTTGGTCCACTGTTTGTGTAAGAGAAGGAATAAAAGAGCGCCAAACTAATGCCTCCTTCCTGTTTTCCCCTCCTTACCCCTTTCGCCATCCGCCAACAGGGTGGTAGACAAGTTGCCAGGGGCCAACAAACTCCTCCTGCAGCATCTAGTTTGTGTCCTCCATCACATCCTGGAGGGTGCTGACACCAACAAGATGGACGCATACAACCTGGCAGTGTGTATTGCCCCCACTCTGCTGCAGTCGGACTGCACGCCACTGGAGGAGCAGAAAGACAAGGTCGAAAAGGTAGGAGGTCTTAATGTGAATTTCCTTTCTCACTTATGGTGCTTTGAAGCTTTGTGGTGCAGAAAACCTAAAATGTTTCATAAGTTACTCTTGCACAAACTCTTTGTAGCAAAAAAAAAAAGCCCAACTCAACACATTTTTGAACTAAATAAGCACCAAACTGTGAGGATTGTATCTGATCTGAACATCTGTTGGGATTTTCAGAACTCTTCATTTAACTTTGAATTATTCTGTGATTGATGTTACTCATCGTGTTTATTTTTCTGCTTTGCCACAGGTCACAGAGTTAACTCGGTTTCTGATTGAGCATTCTGAATTACTGGGAGAGAATATTCCAAACCTACTGGACACTGACGACGGTACATTTCAGTCCTTTCATCATCTTACTTTAGGGACTGTATGAAAACCTTTGGTGTGGTGAAGTAGACTGTTTACAATGTCCCTAAGCCGGTTGTTTCATGGTCATTCAAAACCACATCAGATAATCATGAACAGCCTTACATTTGGATTTGGTTACCAGTCATCAGAGCCCCCATTTTGGTTTAGCAACAGGATAGACTGATTTAGGGCAGGTAGTGAAGTGAAGAAGTAACTAACAGGATATAAAGGTGATGTCAAAGATTATTCCAATATTAGCACACCGAACCTAATTTAATGTGGTATATAAACCACCCTCAGACTCCAGAGGGCTTAAATGTTATGTGGTGCAGGTTTTACCTGTTAGTGGGATTACATCCTTACACTGGATATGGTCTATTAGTCCTGGTATGAGCACCTTTGTTGGTGAAGGCTTGGGGTCCAAGGACAGAAATCGGTGACTGAAGGAGTTTCACCCTTGGATTCACGAGGGTGGACTAGAGCAAATGACAAGATAAATGATATATGATCAGTTGGAAAGCAAGTCATTACAATAAAGCCAACTTGGGAGAGCATACCTCTATGGTCCGCAAAAAAACACATTTTTTAGGATCTCACTATATCTATTCAGTCTGTATTAATGTTAAATCCTGAAATAAAATCTAAATCATGACCATGGAAAAACCGAGACAACTCCGCTGTCACCTCTGACCTCGACCCACACTAAGACTGTTTGGTTACAGTCCCTTACTGTACGAGCATAATAACTGTTTTGAGAATTTGGACATCCTTAACATTTTTTTCTTCTCCTACTCTGCAGACTCTGTGTCCTCTAAGCATCGTGACTCTGAATATGATAGAACTGATCCAGATGGAGATGGAGAGGCAGTAGTGAGTGCCAGCTCCACTCATGGAGAGGGTGGGTCATCTTCATCCCTCAGTCCCCCCAGTGCCAACGCCTCCAATTGGCCTGCTGATTCTATCTTCAACAAAAAGCCAGGATTCAACCGTCGCTGCTCTGAGCCCATCCTTCTCCTCTCACCTGATCTCGAGAGCCTGTGTAGCCATGCCAGGAGCCATGAAGACTGCTCAGTGGTGAGGTGGGACTTTGAGGAGCAGCCTCTGAAAAAGCAGATCTCGGATGACTCCTTCTTGCTCAGAGGACAAGGGGGAAGTAGGCCGATCATGTCTTTCCGAAAACTGAGCAGCAGTCTCAACATGGATCCACTGCCCTACATGATAGGGAATCACACCAAGGACTGCTCATGCTCCTCCCTCGAGAGCGTTGCGTCTAATCACTCCGAAGGTTCTGTTTTCCCCGTTTCACCCACGGGGTCGCCAGCCTGTAGGAGAGTAAACGTCACCAACCAGCTTTCAGTTGCCGCAAAGGCTCAGCAAGAAATTGCTGCCCCGCTTTCAGATGAGAAGAGACGTTCACAGACAATGAGAGTCACCAATAAAGTCTTGATGCGGACCAGAAGCGTAGGTGCCTACAGCAGGAGCAGCTTGAAGAAAGACTCTCAGAGGGAAAACTCTTTCCCATGTGAAACTCTCCGGGAGGACAGTCAGAGCGAAGCAGCCGAGCCCCTGCTCAAGCCCCGCCCTCTGTCGGCCATTGAAGTGTTTAAGCTTGTGGACAGCAGGCTGCCCTGCAGGCCTCCATCATACGAGCATGCAGTGCAGAACACGGCTCTTCCTCCACAATATAGATCAATGACTGTACATGACGCCATGGAGAAGAGGTCCCGTCCATCCTCTGTCAATTATGACTTCCCTTCCAGCTGTTCTGTCAATCAGTGTATAGACAATTTTGCACAAACAGCACAGGAGAAAGGCGACATTGTCCAGCGACGGCAGCCTTTCCGCCAGAGAGTGATGTCTGAGACTGTTTCTGCTGGTCATTGTGAGGCCATAACCCGGAGGTGCAGCCAGCCGGTGTTTGAGGAGTTTTCATATGCCAAGGAGTCTTATGTTTGATTGCATTTGGAAATGTTACATGGATCGGATTTTAGATTTACAAGCATTTCCCTCTTTTCTGCAACTGTAGCTCAGTTGGTAGAACGGGTATCTCCCAATAGGAAGATCGGGGTTCAATCCCTCCAGTTTACATGTCTTAAGCTCCTCGAGTAAGACCCTGAACCCCAAACTGCTCTCCAGGCGTTTCTGTGTTCCCTCAGGGATTGATCAAATGTAGAAAATATTTTCATTATGTTCTTGAATTTTGTTCAGGATAAATAAAGGATTTATCTGGGTACCTATCTTCAACTCATCCTGGGGGATTCCAAAGTGTCCACCTGTCAGATGAGATATAAAACCCCTCAATTGAGTTATGGGTCTACACTGGGGTCTCCTCCCAGCTGGACATGCATGGAAAACCTCCAAAGGGAGGTTACCTAACCTCAACTGGTCCTTCCGAAGCGAAAGAGCAGTAGTTCCACCATCAGGTGGGCATATGCTTTCATCTGCCTGCCATTCTTATTGATTGTTTATTCAGAGTCTGAAACATCCCAGAAGGTCATCCAAGGTCTTTCTAAGTTAGACAATTGAATTTGGCTGGTTTCTTACATGAATAACAAAAAACAGTCTTCATAGCAGCTGCAGCTGCCGCTCTTTATCTTTTGTCTGAATGGAGAAACGGAATTTTTAGTCTCTTTCCACTGAACAGCTTTTCTGTGAAAGATTGCTTTTATCCATTGTATCCAGTCTGGACGAAATTGGACAACGTGCTGCCTCTGTGGTTGCACTGTCTCTGTAGTACGATTTAGAGTACAACTTTGATAAAATGTGTAGTTATCCCAAAATGAAGCTATGAAAACACAGTTAGCTGTGCAGAAAATATGCTATAAATGTGACTTTCTATGTTTTGTCTGTTGTGTAAAATGTCCATTTTCACAAGTTGAGAGCACAGTTTTCTGACTTTTTGTAAATACTTGATATTCCTCCTAATACTTTAAAGCACTTTTTTCTCCTTTGTTTACTTGTGTGCAAAAAAGGAAATAAACTCAGAATACATTAGGAGCAGAACTGAAATCTGTGTCCATTTCTTCCATTATGGGTAACACTATCTGCAAATGTTAGAGTCGTTACATCCATGACAGCCTTAAAAAAGATGTAACATGCATGAGCTCCTCCGTGTAATCATTATTCACCCAATTAATGTCAGAATAGAGAAGCATGATTTTTTTCAGCTCAGCTACTCTCTGCTACATGTGTTACTTAACAGACGCAAATGGACTTGATTGAGAGAACAGAATGTTCACACATATCTGCTAAAAAGTAGGAAACCAGACACAGCCACACGGGCGGATTTGGTTTTTCTCTGAATTACTCTTCCTCTAGTCTTTGATGGCGCGATAAGCCGTTCCTCTTCCTTCCTTTCTAAAGTTACTTAACACACTTTCTCCCTCCACAACACGCTCATTTAATTAACTCAATAGTTGAACCCAGATATGAGTGGCATCCGTGAACGACTGTAGCTGGAGCTCAAACAAATCTATCTAGATTTAATATACAGGGGGGAAAAGACAAGAAGATTTAAAAATAAATAAATACATCATCTAATACGTTGTCTGGATAAGCCTTAAAGGAACAGTTCATGCAAACATGAACGTTCGGTAATTTTCTGCTTTAATTCATTTTCTCACCTTTATGCAGATGGAAAGATGCATCAGGTTTTTTATACTTCCAAATATTTCTAGAGCTTCTCAGAAAAGAAAGGACACTGGATTGTGACCTTCATGGGGCTTGGTTCGAACAAACAATATGTTCACTCGTCGAAAGTATAACAAAATGTGACAAATAGACCAAAACTTTGATTCCAAGTAGCCTTGTTGTCCCTCCTGCTATCATGAAGCCTATTAAAAGGAACAATTCATTTAGCATGAGATTATAAAGCTTCTGCTTTTTCCAGGTTTTTTCCAGGCAAGAGAAACATCCCCATCCTGATTAGTGTCATGGTGGAGGAGTCATCTTTGGAGGCTACACGGTGTAGAACAACCATATTGCTGTTATTTTCACTGTCACAAACCCTGCTTGAGATTTAAGTTGTTATAATAAGGCTCAAATGTTAGATCAGGAAGCTGTCACCATTCGCATGTAAGGACATTTTATCACCTGTTTGTGCATAATTATCAGAAATTTCAAGGTACCAAAAAAAATTGTGCACGAGAAAAACTTAAACCTTTTTAATGTTTAATGCCAAGATGGCATTAAACATTAAAAGGTTTTTTAATTCTTAATCCACTTGACAACCTTGTCAACCTTAACCTTAACCTAAACCTTTTAATGTTTAATGCCATCTTGGCATTAAACATTAAAAGGTTGAAGTTTTTCTCGTGCACAATTTTTTTTGGTACCTTGAAATTTCTGATAATTATTTACTACTTTGTATTTTGGATCATAATTTGCTACTTTATCATTTTCATCTGTCATTGTGTTTCTGGATTAATATTTGTTTGTGCGTCTGATTCAGACACACAGGTAGTTTATTTTTATAGATTAGATTTTTTCTTAATTGAACTTTATTTTTCTTCACTTAACCTTTTTGAGTAGTGTTTTTGCATTTGGCTCCGATTTTTGAAGTTGAGCGTTACCAAAACTGCAAAGTACAATTACAATTTTGCATCCCTGCATTTACCATATTCTGAACGCTCCGGTGGTTTATGGAATATATTGACGGGCCTTCATAGGTGCGCTCATTAAATGTGAAGAGCTATACATAACATTCTAGTTTAGATGAAGGCCTTTCCTGTAATTATTCACTCTCACTGTGAACTGATGTCTTGGGCCACATCATAATGTTGACGTCTGCTAATGAGTGGTTAAGCTCTCAAGAAGTGGCAGATCTAACTATTGGCGACAACTTTCAACTATCTTTCCTGTTGACAGCATGGCGCGCCCATCAATTGAAAAAAAAAAAGATCGTAAGAGTATTTGGTTTCCTATCGGCCATGCTGCATGTCAACCATGTCACGTCATGTGACAGATTTCTTACTTAAGTATAAGTAGAGCTGACCACAACACAGTTAATATTTGTGCATGGCCGGCAGAATTAGCCACATTTATTGATCATGTATTATTAATTAAACCAGAGTAATAAGCTGCATTGCTTACTAATGCCTGTTTATGGTCGGTCTCTCATTATTTCAGATGCACAAGAACAGAACCCAGTCTGGACACATGATCAACTGGAAAACACCCAGAGAGCGCATTCCTCAGCTAAAGAATATTGATTCTCATAAAAATAGATCTATTTACATATATATATGGAAAATAATGTTTTGAAAGATGATGTTAAGATGTTAAGATTCCTACAGATTAGCCATAACATTAAACCCACCTGTCAAATTTTGCGGAGGCCCCCCTTTCTCACCCCTCATACACAGTAGTTGTCCTGTGGGAGTGAAGGCTAGCCAGTCCAGTCTGTGGGACTGGACTGGCTAGCCTTCACTCCCCCATGATCCTGTCACTGAATCACCAGATTTCCTTCTCCAGACCAATCTAGTGTGCGCTAACCTCTGCAGACCAGGAAAACCCAACGAGAACTAAAATTCCGGAGAATTTGGCCTTGTCATATCAATCATATCAACCATCATATATCATATCATCATATCATCATATCTAGGGGGGCTTATTCTAAAAGAGAGCACAACTTTTTGACAGTTGCTTCCCAACTATATTCCCAATTGTGGCTAAATTTAGCTCATATGAAGAGGCTAAAGGCTACTTCCTTCGAAACTTTAGCAGGAAACTTTAATGATTGGTCAAATTCACAAGTCACTTATGATGGTAGACAAAATAACAAGGCCATGAAGAATACACAGTAATAAGTTGATTTTCGAGTAATTCTCGAGTAAGCGGTTACTCCCCTGGATGTGCAGACAAGTGGATGATTAAATCCACTCACTCCCTGTTTCATGGTCAGAAAAATCTAAAATAGAGGAGATGATGAACACTAATGACTTGACAATGGGTGCTTCCTTTTCCGTTAAACAAAAACGAAGATGTGGAGATGAATGTTTATACCCTACTGGTTGCGTAATGTCATGGCAGACATTCATCACTAATGAAGAAGGATTTAACACGGGGGCAACCGTTTACTCTTTAATTATGCCTAATGAGTTGTGAAAGCGCAAACATAAGCAATATAACAAGCTGAGAGGAAGTTATTATGGTACAGAGACCCCCCCTTCCACACACACACACACCCACACACACACCCACACACACAAACATACACACACACACACACACACACACACATACACACCCCACCCCCATGTCTTGCGCTCATTTGAATACACATTCATTATTCCTCAATAACAATGACACGATTCCCACAGCCGCTGATATTTTTGGACTAATGTCTTATGAACAAATGATCGTTTCCATGGACTTATTATGAAGTTATATAATGATACTTCGTTCATTTAAAGACTTGCAACAATCAGTTCACACCAATCAGCTGACCGAAGGCTCATTAATCCCAAATTAAGTTCTTGCACTTCAAAATTATAGTAACGACACAACACAATGACAGAATAAAAATAGAAGAATACTGTAATCATCTTATTATCAAATTGTCTATGGATAAAATGAATATCCTTATGTACTGAAGTAATGGGTTTACGATTATGAGACGTGCTCGTTTGTCAATTTTGACTGATTTCACCTTCATACTTAGTGTATAGATTTTTTGTCGCTACCAGCCCAAAAATGCTCAGAAAATTAGAAGAAAATTAGTTAATTATTTACAGAGTTAATGAACGAAAACCGATCTCGCTAACAAACAAAAAAAAACAAACAGAAAAACAAACCAAGGTATAAACATAACATCCTTGACGGGGGTAAAAAAAAAAAGTGTGTATAATAAATAGTAAATGAAGCCAGTGCCTAATAGAAAAATTGTAAATGATAATAATAATAATAATAATAATAATAATAATAATATAATAATAATAATAATAATAATAATAATAATAATAATAATGATAATAATAATAATATAATAATAATAATAATAATAATAATAATAAAAAACAATACTCTAAATTGCCAAATTTAGACACAAATAGTTTACAGACGAGAACAGTGTTTTCCACGAAAAGATCCCCTTAATGCGTAAAATAGGAAATATTACATTAAAATTAGACCTCCTTGAGGTTTTCCATATGAAGTCAATTTTAACTCAATCAGACCAACGGTCAGGAAGTTGTGTTTGAAAAACAGTGTGTGTGTATTTTTTTTTATTTTTAAAAAGCTCCACCTAGTGAATAAAATACGAACTGTTTGAGTAAAATATGATATATAGAAGATAAATATATGATGCATATACCCCAAAACTGTGATTTTGGACGTAAAGCTCCCCTTAATTGTGAAATATGTAACTGTCATTTTCCAAACTCAATCCTGTTCTTCCTCGTACTAAGGTCTATGGGGTTATGAAATTAGAAAAGTTATCCCTGAAATAGTTTTTGAGTCATGGCGGTAACACGAAGGACCTGCAGCGGAAGCAGTGATGGAATATCACAGACTTTTCGGGGACATAGAAATAATCATGAGGAATAATATTGCATGAGGTAATGAACAAACTTTTGCACATTATAATAATAATAATACAGCCAGAGAGGAAAAGGAATGTCTTCTCTCCCCCTGCCTCGTCATTAGTTTATTATTATGTGAAGGAGCAGGTTAAACAAAAACTGTGAGAGCAAGTAACAGTAAAAAAAAAAATAAGGGTTTTATTTCTATCTGTATATTAAATTAGAAGAACTGCTGATACTGACAGGAAAGTTGTTAAATCATTTGAATGAACACTTAACATTAACTGATTGCACTCATTCGAGAAAAAAAAAAGAAGTAAATGTTTACACAAACATCCATCACGCATCCTGTTTAGAAGAACAGAAAACCTTTAATACGTCTGGTTGATGGTTTGGCTGGTAATCACGCCATTATAGTCTGGAAGGAAGTCAGCAATGGAATCACCTCGCCCAAGATTGTGGCGGATCGTGAAGTATACACTTGCATCATCAGTTACAAACGGATGAGGTGGTTGTCAGCATCTTTCATCTTATCCATACACACAGGCCTTTATGGTAAGGATGTACTCTCTGCCCCCGCAGATGGAAATACCTGACGGAGCCCAAGGACCATTTAATTGTGAGGTATTTTTTCTCCACAGTGAGAACATTTGTGCTGATGTAAGTCAATGGGCGACGGTAAAATGGCTCTCCCTGCGAAGGCAAAGCTCCAAAACCCCGCTCTGAGGCATCAGTCTGCAGCAGTAAGTCCACACAAAGGACTACACAAAAAAGAGTTCTCACTGTCTGGAACCAAGTTAATGGGCTTCAGCCACCAATCGCTTCTTGATAACTCAACGATGCCCAGTTTACAATGAATGCACTATTTACATAAAGATAATACCTGGAGTGTAACTGTTTGGGCCCATTAAAATAAATGTTATATTGCACTTGATGTTGAAAAAGAAATTTGACATATAATATTTCTATTACTATCTCCGAAAAACGAAAATTATGGAATCGTCATGCTTCTGCTGCTGAGCCTTTGTGCTAATGCGATAACTTCTTCGTGGATCATTTTCAAATTTTATCCTCCTATAGACCTTATTACGAGTAAGAACGGGATTGATGTTGGGAAAGACGAGTTTCATATTTCCTCCACTAGGAGATTTTATTACCAAAATCACAGTTTTGGAGCCATAATTGCGCAATTATTGGTTGAAATTACTGCAAAATGGATGATATGAATCGACTCGAGGATAAATATCATATATCAAATTTTCCTCTAATAGTTCATATTTTACTCACTAGGGGAGCGTTTTCAGACAAAAAATGTTTTTTTTTTTACAAAACTTCCCAACCGTTCTGATTTAGCCCAGATTTGGTGGTTATTAATCAGCTCGACGGTATATGTCTTATATTTTATCTTATAAATAATATAACATATAAGGTATATTTTATCTTTAGAGTATATTTCTGACTTCATAGAAGTAGTTAGGTTGAGTCAATACGGACGATTTGAGATTATTAATGAGTCTCATTTAAGTTGTGGAGTTCAGTCAGGGGCATTTCTTGTGCAACGCAGGGGATTAGGGGCTTTTTGGGGATAAACTTTTGCTGTCAAGGGTGACAGCATTGGCCTAGTTGTTATCAATGTCTGTTTAGTTTGAAAGGTGTCAGAAAACACTATATGTCACAAAAACCACTAATGGCTGCTCTGCTTGCCATTAGTGAGGAGACTGAACACCATTTCCAGGAAGAGCAGAACTCTAGATACTAATAATCAGTTAGTTGACACGTATCAAATGTACGATGTCTGAATCATAGTGACGAACACTCTGCACTGAAATGTGATTCATCAGACCAGGACACGTCCTTCCATAGCTCCATGGTCCAGTTTTGAGGAAAAATGTAGGTGTTTTCATCGGTGGGCGGGGCCAATATGGTCAATCATACACCTTTCTCCGATTTGCAGCAGGATTGATATCATTTGCCGTAGTTATTAAAAACGTCCGTCAACTGTATTTAAAAAATATTAGCTTATACAAAAATATAACCTGATCTAATACATATACAAAAATTTCACTTAGAGCATTTATATTTAATTAGCCATAACATTAAACCCACCTGATATTATATAGGCTCACCTTTTGTTGCTGAAAAAGCCCTACGAGCATTTTTAAACCACTTTCTATCAGAACCATAACATGTCACGACTCTGTTTTGTTTTGTTTTGGTTTTCACATTTTACTCTAAAGCCCTTGTTCTGTGTTATGTGTTTTATTACTTCCTGTTTAATTTTGAAAGTTTGTCTCTCCATGTTGTTTGATTAGCTCCACACTTCCTGTTATCGTTGCTCCATCATGGGTTTTGCTTCTGCTTTTGACCACTTTAATTCCAGTCTCTGTTCTTTCCCCCTCTTTTAGTGTTCACCTATTCGCTGTTTCACATTTGATAATATCGCTGAGCATCATGGGTCTTTTTCTTCTAATTCTTCTCTTGTGTGATCGTCCATCATGTCCAACCGTTCTCTCCTTCCATCAAAGTCTGATCGTGTCTTTACCTCGGTGCATTTAGTTTGTGATGCCCTCTCCTCCTAGTCCAATTCCACGTTGATGTTTGAGGTGACGAGCAACAACCGTTTTACGGGTTTTTCTTGTAAGTTTTCCAATTTGTTTACATGGATTGTTCGTGATGCTGACTCTTACTTGGACCTTACCCTTCCTGTTGTTCTCTAGTTTGGTTTGCCTTGTTGGACCGCTGCTTGGTTTCGATCTTTGCTTGCTCTGTGGACATTCATTCGAAAGGCATTTCTTATTCAAACATTGAACTGCAGCTGATCTGCTTCCCTCTTGTGTCTGCACATGGGTCCAGAATCAGGCTTTGCAAACTTCACTACTACAGCGATCGGTGTTACAGTAGCTCATCCGTGGGATCGGAGCACATGTGCTAACCCTCACTCCCAGATCAGTTGCAGGTTCACCAGTTATCCTCCTTTCTATGTTCTAAAACCCCGCCGACTGAGAACACCAACCAGGATCTGCTGTCCTGGAGATGCTCTGACCCAATCATCTACCCATCCAATTTGGCCCCATGTTAAAGTCGCTCTGATCCTTGGGCATGCACATTTTTACTTTCTTCCAACACATCAATTTCAGATCAAAAATGTAAATTTGCTGTTAACTGCAATCTCTTGAATGGACCTCAGTGCACTCCAACCTCTGCGTCTACGGCGAGGAGGTAGAAATCACTCAATGGTGAACTGATAGACGTTAATCAGCAGGTGCTGAAGGAGGCAACCCTGTTTCAGCTTCCAAAGGAAATACAGTCTCTGTTGCACTCCCCCCCCCCCCCCCCCCCCCCCCCCCCCCCCCCCCGCCTGGTTAGAGTTGTTCGTGGATCAGGTGAGGTCAGTCGAGATGTGGATTGGAGCCTCCTGACCTCAAGCCTACCGGTGTGGTTCACTAGCTGTACAGAAGAGGACAAGAAGGACCTGCAGCAGGTGCTGAGGGCAGCGTGTGATCGGGCCCATATTAACCCCCCCCCCCCCCCCCCCCCCCTTCACAGACATGTACACTGTCATATTATAAAGGCCCCCCCGTCAGTTAAAACAAACACAAATAGACTAAAAAACAACTTCTACCCACAGGCTGTAAAATGTTAGCCCCCATGAGGACAATAACCGCTCCCTGCTGAAGAGCCGTCAACATCCCACCCTCAAACAAAATGTGCAATTCTGTTTTCCTTTCCTTAATGCAATAGTGACGACATCAGCGCAATTCTCTTTGTAGCATTCGTCTTGGCATTATGTCCCTGTGTTGTTTTTATGTCTTTTGTTGTTGTTGTTTTTTTGTGTCCGCCGCAGATCCTTCATATAAATGTAAGAACTCAAAAACTATTTCATGGATCATTTTCAAAATTGTATACCTACATAGGTATACGTATACCTAGGTATATCTAGGTATACACCTAGGTATATCTAGGTATATGTATGAGGAAGAACAGGATTGATTTTGGGAGAGTTGGTTTCATATTCTGACACAAGGGGAGCAGAATCTCCAAAGGTTTTTGTACCATTATTTCAAAACGGTTGGTCCGATTTATTCCTGATTTTGTGCGGATGGATCATCTTAAGGAGATCTAACTTGAATGCATCCCGATTCACTACGACACTTCTAATTTGCTCACTAGGACTAGCTTATAACGAATAATACTTTTTAGTCATAACTTCACAACCGTTGGTCCGTTTTAGTCCTAATTTGGTGAATATGAATCAATAATTATTCGATTCATATTCACAAATATGAAAACACTAATGATTATAATGTAATGGTTGACTGGGGGTAGGATGGAGCCTGTCCATTAAGGGCTTTTTAACATGAGGGAATATCTCATGCTGGACTTTACAGTGATCTTGTGCAGAGAAGCCAATATGAAGAACACACGATAAAGCTATGATCTCGCCCACGAGGAATTAAAGTTCAGTCACTCAGACCACAGCCTCTCACCTTTGTCCTCATTTACGCAGATGGTGTAAAGGTCTTTGCCCCGTTTTTTATGAAACTCTCTTCGTAGCGCATAAAATGCTCTTTGTGCTTAACATCCTACTGAGTCGGGCTTTGCCCAACCTTTGCTAAATTCACACCACCCTGGTGTCGATGCTGGCTGTCAGCCAAACAATTCTGTACTCCTCTGCACAGTCTGGTTTGTCTTTTCACTGCTTAAATATGAACAAAAAGAGGTTAATAGATGTCTCTGCATCTCGCAATAACGTTTATCCAGACTACTTCTAACATCGGAGGACACAACACCTTTTAACCAAGAGAAAATACTGACATAGAAATAAAAGCCTTGGCAGGGGGTTAATTTAGTAAGATATCTTCTGAAACCCTTGTGCAGGAAGTGGTTCTTGTATCAACAGGTTGATATCAGAACTTCCTAAGTGTGTTAAGACAGAGACAGAGATGCTTTCAGTGATTACTGATCAAATGTTTGGTCACTTATTTCTGCTCATCCATTGCTTACATATTCATTCTAGCACTCTAGCATTCTAGTATTCACTGATGAGAACAGACAAAATAGAATATGGGAAAATTATTTCTCTGCACATTTTATTATGTTGGGAAATGTATTACTTTAATAAATATTAGGCACTCAAAAATAACCATATAATTAAGAGGTTTGGTCCTTTGTCATGTGAATAAAGGACCAAACCTCAACAAAAGATTTTATTTAAAAATGATTACACTGTTTTATTTTTTAAAATGCAAACATATGGTGGCCACTTTCCTAAACAAGATCTCAAAGTTCCAGATTATCATTGAGATTGTGACCCCGATCAGTATCCAGTGTGCGTCATGGTGAAACACTACCAGTTCTCCCTGCCTGGGTATTTTTTATTTTAAACGTTCATTAAAGATATTTTCTCTTAAATTTTGAAAAAAATTCAAAAGAGATCCAAACTTTGAATCCTACCAGATCCACCTTAAACTGTTAGCAACTTTTCCATAGCTCAAGACGCGTCCTTAAAAATATGTCTTCAAAATCCATCTACAAATCCTGTGATTTTCTGGGCCCTCCGGCATCTATTGCTTGGACAGCTGAAGATGTGAAAGGAGATGGGGAGAATGAGATGCAGAAACATGACCATCTATGGAGATGAACCTGCAGCTGCTGCAATATGAAGGGTTTGTCTCTGCCAACAAATCTAAACAAAAGAAACTTTTTGGAGACATCTTGTGGAAAAACACACAAGATATAACTAAGCAAGCATGGTCGATCACATGGCCTTCTAATAATCCAACTCTGAACAATGGAGAACGGACCATCATGTTCTGCTTGCAGTAGTATTTATCTTAAAATAGATCACGCTGACAGACGTGGTATTTCACATCCAGAGTCAAAGTTTCTCCTGATATCAGGTTTGAACCGGCTCTACTTGTCTCAACTCTTAAAAAACGTCTGGCTTTCTTTTATGATAAAGATCAGACTTTTTTATGCACTGCTTTTCAACACCAGTTCCAATCCAATTAAACGTTCTCTCTCAACCCCTGGTGTTCAAGGCAGATGGCTCCACTGTCAGATTTTGAAGATCCCGGGGCAGTTTCTTTTCGTGCCATTGTCGACTTTTAATTGTGACACTACTGCTGCTTCTTAATTGTGCAGTCTCTTTTTGGAAAGTTCCTTCAGATAACTTTTGTTGTGATTTGGTGTTACACAAATAAAACTAATTTGATTTGATCGTTCATTTCTTCATCTGAGTAATGCTGTAATTTGTAATGCTTTTACCTCTAATGTTTTTTTCTTTTTGTGTAGTGAATATTATTCGTAGCCATGAAAACATTCAGCAGCAGCATTTACCAATTTATTTATTTTATCAGTTAAGGTGTACATAAAAACTATAAAATATTGCACACTAATCATTTAAAAAGGAGAAAAAGTGTTCTCTCATTCCTGCTAAAACACTGAAACCACAGTGATAATAAATCCCCTTCTTCTGATCTGTTTGAGTCTCACCTGGACTTTGTTGGACCGCCATCTAGTGGTGCTTTTAAAACATTACACAAAATGGTGAAGAAACCTTTTTTTGCTACATTTAAAAAAAAAACTTTATTGATAAATAGTATCAGGCAATGGCTCGGAGAGAAAAACAGTCAAGGCTTGAGTCAGTATATAATAAAAATAAATAATGACAGATAATAAAGTAACAACAACAACAACAACAACAGAAAAAACTAATTAAGTACATTGTAAATCAAATTCGTCACATAAGGCTTTAGTTTTTACAGCTTTTAAATTAGTGCAAAAATTCCGAGTGTTTACTTAGTGCTTAACGTCAAACAGGAAGACTCCACTTAATCATCATCACCTTACCATTTGACCGGTGACGTCACCCAGCAGTGACTGTGGAGGTACGGACACACAGAGACCACGTGGAGAGAGACGTTTTTATAATATTGTTTTTAAGTGTCAATTCTATTGAAATGACCCAAGGAAGAATAGCAACCACTTTTTTAGGAGCTAATGGGGCACCAAATACAGTCCCTTCTTATTTTAGGCATAAGATAAGCTAAAAATCTTAGTACCTCATTGATTTGTGAATGCTGTAATGTCATTTTTTGTCATTCATGCCATTCATTTAATCAAAATTATAGTTAGCCCATATTAAATATCAATTTAGTGATTGGGTGATGAATTTTTGAAATGATACAAACTTCAAATTTAGTTTTTCCACTATCCGTTTTAAACGTGTTTAGTTAGATTCGTTTCTTCAGTGTTTGAAGCAGCTGGTGTTTTCTACCTCACACAACTGTAGAATAAGTTTAAATTTATCATTTTTACCATTTTAATTTCCTAATAATTTTATTGTTCATTAATAGTCTGAACCAGTATGATATAGCTTATTGAGACAATTAGTTACATCCTGATATTGGAAAGGAATCCCATTGCAATTTCCCCATTGTGGGACTAATAAAGGCTATCTATCTATCTATCTGATATTGGAAAGGAATTTACAGTAGAAAATTAATCATTTCCGAGGCTTTCATCTATATATTATGGACTTCAATAGCATTTACCGGTTTCTCGTGCGTCACGGAAAATCAAAAGAAAATGTTTGGTTCATAACTGACTTTAGTCAGAGAGCAGGTGAACAACAAGCTCAGAGGACCTCCACATATCCAGAGGACCACATAAAGCATCTTCCTATGGCTTCATACATGAAAGGCATTTTGCTTTTACCTACTCCTTTTCGGACAGTTGTTACGGACAGTTACCATTGTCATAATTTATATTTGTGATTAATTTCTTAAATATTCTGTTGATATCAGGTTATTGTATATTTATATGTTTTTATTAGCCATTTCCCAGCAGTGATCTAATGTTGAAAAAAACAATGAATTTTAAAAAATAATCAAAGTGAGAACAAGGGAAAAAAGGAGGAATACTCTTGTGCAGTACAAGTACTTTGTATTTCTTCTTAAGTAAATAACCTGAGTTAATTTGTACTTAGTTACTGTCTGCCTCTATTTGATACGGGATAAAGACGCTATTTCCATCATCACTATGCAAACAGTTCATCCAGGTGCTCTAAGAGGCAAATCCAAGAATGTTTTGCATATCAGGGATTAGTTGTGAAAAGTAATGAAGTATATTTACTCAAGTACTGTATTTAAATACCAGATTATGTCCATTCTATGCTACTTTATACTTATTCTCCACATATTTGTTGGATAGTTAAAGTTACTAGTTACTTTTCAGATCTCTATTTCTTGTACTTTCATGTCCAGTGAGAACCATTTATCTTCAAACGTGTTTATTTTGAATGTTTGTAGAAAACTGTGGGATTAAATTAGATTCAATCCATAATTTCTCCTATTTTTTTCAAATTAATTATTTGAAAGAAATATTGGATTTGCTGGAAAATGTCAAAAACATGAAAGCAGTCTGATTTCATGAAAAGCTGATCTGATCTGAGAGGATCTGATTTTGATTCAAGTGCAAATCCAGTTTCTTTAAAGTGAAATTAAAGATGATTCAACAAATAGCTTTGGACTCTTTGGTCTCAGAAACTCTTGTAAAAAAAAAAAGGTTTTATCACCATGATAATTATAGCAAAGGTAACGACGAACAGGATGTAAAGGTTCTAGCAGTTTCATTGTCGTAAACAGGTGGGCAGCACCCTTCCATCACACTCTGCTGCGGTATTAGACTCTGAGGTTGCTCTAACCTCTCATATATACGGCTCTATTTTAATCCCGCCCTCTGATTGGTCAGTTTGCCGATGTCCCGCCCCTCTTCCTGGAGCGCCTCCTCGATTCATTGGAGTGCTGCTGACGTGCACTTCCTCAGGAAAGTTTCTGCTATGACAGATCAGCAGTCAGGACAGGTGACACCCAGCTGATAGATGACGTTTGGATGTATTTAGTTAAAAATAGACGTCATCACGCAACTAATTATTTTCTGCTTCATGTAGTCATCGCAGAGTCACTGGTTGATATGAATAAGATTCAACTCATTGACAGCCGAGCAGAGGAAAAGGTGTGTTTCAGGTTGAAAAGAAACAATGTCAAATTAAGTGTTGAATTACAGGTGGCCTTTATAGACATAAAATAATATAATGATATGACTGAGGGGGATTATTAACATTTCACACTCCAACAAGCACACACACCTTTATAGTTATACGATTATGACTTCTCTTCCATTAGATTTTGTAATAGTTCCCAAAACAGTTTTTGCAAATATTGACAAAAAGTGAAAAAAAATAAAGAAAAAAAACAGAATTTTCTCAATCTAGAACATTGACAAAAACCAATGCAAAAATTCATTAGTGACATGTTACACGGACATCAAGTCACATGTAAGAGACATCAAAGACATTGAAAAAAAAAACGGTCACATGTTATAGCCATCAAATCAAACAAGTTAGATGTCAAAGGCATCAAAGAGATCAAGTCATATGTCAGACGTCAGGACATCGAGATACATATCAAAGGCATCAAATACATATGTTCACATGTCAAACACGTCAAAGGGATCAATTATCATGTGATAGACATCATTGACTTCAAGTCATTATGACATCAAAGACAAAGTTATATATCACAAGGACATTAAGTCACAAGTCAAAGACATCAAGTTTTATGTCAAAGCATCAAGGCATCAAAATAGATGTCAAGGGATCACAGACACTAAGTTAAATGTCAAAGGGATCAAAGACATCACATTACATGTTAGAGCTGAACGTGTGTAGCAAAACTAAGTATTTGGCTAATATGCAAATTCACTCTTCTAGTCAGCGGAAATACCAAAATAATTAGCTGACATCGCATGTTCACATACCAAATGTATTTATATTGACTATGTCCGATTTCGGCCTGAGGGAAGGTGATGTTGGATT
This sequence comes from Lophius americanus, assembly GCA_037951165.1. Taxonomy (NCBI): domain Eukaryota; kingdom Metazoa; phylum Chordata; class Actinopteri; order Lophiiformes; family Lophiidae; genus Lophius; species Lophius americanus. The sequence continues at coordinate 4,028,087 of JBBDHG010000026.1, read as the reverse complement.
TCTAAGCTCGATCTGGACGTCCACTAAAATCCAAACCCGCCCATTACATTCACTGCTGCTTGATATAAATAATGGTAAACAAAGTTCCCAAAGAAGTCATGTGATTTATTTTTCATACTGATAATATCCGTTCGCAGAAATTAGTAGGGATAACTGAAAACAGTGATCGCAAATCAAGAATTTACTTTTTTCACTTTGCAACCTTTATTTTGTGCGCTTCTGCTGACCTGCATATCAGCTAAATGTTTAGTGTTCCGATAAATAAATAGATTTAATATAAAGGTATAATAAGTGTATCTTTTAAAACATTTATATTGAACATTGCATTTAACATTGAGTTTTATATTTAAAATTAAGATTTCTTAATTGATAATTAGATTCAACCTTAATATACTAATTAACATAAATATTTATATTCAATATGTAAATTTGTATTTAACATTTATATTTCATATTTATATTTAGACTTAATACACTTAGTGTATTTGTGTTGTAAATATTTTAATTTATATTTGATACTTCAATTTATGATTCAGATATAATATTTGTAACATTTAGAATTTATATTAAATATTTAAAATTTGATAAGTCGATTCAACCTTGAACTCTAACATTTAGATTTAAAGCTTAGAGCCCTTCCTAACATTTACATTTTTTTATTTAGATTTTGATTTAAAAAAAAAAAGAGGATTACCGTTTAATGATTTAGCATTTAAATTTATATTCAAGATTTATATAACATTTTTTTGATTATTATTAAACACGTATAATTAGTATATAGATTAGATTAACATTTAATATTTAAATTTGACCACAACATATATTTTTTTTTTTTTTTTACAAAAAAGGATATATGAAAAAAAAAATTGATACTTAAAGTTTATTGTTCTAAATGTGATTCCACTGTAATTATTATACTCCACAGTAATGTTATTGTTTGGAAGCTGTTAAGTTTCAGCCTGTGGGATCCTCACAGGCGATCTCCTCACAGTCCCCTCTCCGTGGGTCGTGACCCTCCACCCTCCTGGCGGACGGCCGCTGGAACGGATGAGCGCCATATTGCTCCTGAGTGAACAGAGGGAGGGGGGATCTGTAAGAACCAGAGCGCTGGACGGTCATCCCCGCATCTCCTCCCTCATGAACCCCGGTAAGAGACGGTAAGCTCCGGTGTGAGTCAGTGAGCAGACGGACTGATCTAACAACAGCGTGTGAAGTGCGCTCGCGCGCTCTCAGGGTTCTTTCCCACGCGCACTGGGTGCTGCTCTGAAAGGAGGCGAATCTCGCAACAGGTGTCTGCAGGATTAAAGTGAGGCTGAAGCTGCTGCGCGGACAGGGACATTACTAACCAGAGTTTAAACCCTCCGCAGACGGTTGTGTTAAATATGCGTCGGTGCAGATCAAACAGGTGGATTTTCTAGTTTGCTTGGATCGTTTCTCTCTGACGGAGTCGGTGTTTTCTAACACACTCCGTGGGAAAGAAACCCGGAGAAAACACTCATTTTCACTCACTTTCAACCTCTGAAGATTATTTATGACTGTGTTACTAAATCTGACCAGCTTTGTTTTGGTTTAAAGCGATTTTATGACGTGATTTGGTTGAATTCTGGATTAAATTTAATGCGGGCCGGAGTGTTCTGTCGTTAAATAATGATGTTGTCAAAACATGAAAGTTTGAAAAAGATCAGGGTGGAGACTTTACATTTATCACAGCTAGTGGGTGAGGCACGTTCAGGACCATACTTAACCTGCCTAATGCCAGGATGACTCAACAGGGTCAAGGTAGAATAGAAATCTGCAACTTCCTGTAATATTTTCAGAATAAAACGTATCATATAATTGTAAATGTAACTGTACCAAGAAGGTAGTTGAGGTGTTCCAGGCATCTGATTAGACAATTGGAAAAACCTGCTTAGCCAGCTGACACCGCAACTCAACCCTGATTTAGTGGAAACCAATGGTTGGCCCTATTATGTGCTGTGTGTTCAGACATCTTTCTATCAGAACCGGCCTTCAACTTCTCAGCAATATGTGCTGCAGTAGATCATTATGCTTGACTATATCAACTTTGAGGTCAAACTGTTGCTGTTTAGTCCGACCCACCTGCTGACAGACGGCGGTGTAGTTGAACTGTATTTACATTGTGCTTTTCTAGTGGGAACAGCCATCAGGAGCATCAAGGGGTTCAGTTCCGTGCTCAAGGACACTTCGACATATAGAAGCCAATGATTGAAATATAGACCTTCCAATTAGTGAATAAACGCCCTACCTTCTGAGCCAACAACGCATGAGACGTTGTAACAAGATAAACATTCTATCAGCGTGTTTTATGATGCAATATGAATAAGGCATGAATAAGGCATGAATAAGGCAATATGAACAAGATAAGTGCCTTCAACAATGGATCCCTCAGGAAAATCAATCTCCTGGCCTGATAGAAAAAGAGAGAGAGCCAGAGTATGGTTATGGAGATCCACAGAAGACCTTTGAGATGGACACCTGGAAAACATGAAGATGGCTGGCCTAAAACGGCCTTGTGGTGAACCGTGACAACAGAGCTGAAGGAGATGGGCCGTACCTGACTCGTGCTCTTATTTTGAAGGTCTACTGACGTAACTTCCTGTAATGTTGTATCCAGTTACCGTTAGCTTGTCGGTAGTGGCGGTAATTCATCGCCAGCAGGAGTTGCCTTCAGTCGGGTTTAATTCACACCGAAGTGGCTTGAAACTCGTTTCTCTTCTTTCTCTCTTTCCAGGAAGGCACACAGAGGAGCGGAGCCACACGTAACTTGTCTGGGAACAGTGTTTTAACAGCTCCTCGCCTCGAACAGAGCAAGGAAAAGGACTACAAAAATGCCAAAAGCGGTGAGAAGCTTCAACTTATTCATTTATTTAGAGCACCTTTTGGTTATATTTATTTATAAATGTGTTTTAGATTCATAAGTAAAATATGACAGGTAAGCTAAAATTGATAGAATATTTAACATTGATAGAATATTTAACTGACAGATGGTATATTTTTTCCTTTTTATTTACATTAAAAGCCCCTTTGGTCCAAATTAGATATAAATACTGGCATGCTGAAGCTCATTCTTAATAAGAATGCTCTAATTAGTTCGCATTTAGTTCGTAGTTTATTCGAATTGGACTTCCTTATAATAAAATCCAACTCTCTTAATGAGAGTGACAGATTTGCTGTGTTAAAATAATACTTTCAAACTGCTTTCCACTACTTCCTAGCTGTAAAAAACACATTTGAAATGTCCTTTCTATTACTGTAATTAAACTTGTCGCTTCTATTAAACCCTCAGTCAGAAATTGGAGACTGAAACAAGATCTGAGATATAAGCCTAAGATTCATAGACTGAATCACAGCTCCATTTGTTTTATTGGATGTAATCTGTAAATATGAAAATATAAGCAGGGTCTGTGCTAGATGGGAATGCTGCTGACATCACATGCTCTTATTATGAGAGCATCCCAAATGATTCAGTCTGCATCATTCACTCCACCACCTCCTCCATTCCCTCCGTATCTCCCCACAGTGGCACCTGTCTTTGTATGGGATGTATTAGGCAGCACAAAAAAGTGTTTTTTTCCCCTGAAAGTTGATGTCTTGGAAGTTTGAAAAATTGTCACAGATAGCACCCAGAGTGAATTTGACATGGACCAGATGACTGGGTCCTAGCAAAAAAACTGCTGGTTTGGTTGGGTGTTACCAAACCTGCAATGGACAGTATACCTACTGAAACTAGTTTAAAGAAGAATAGCTTTGATGTGTGTTTCACATCAATGTGTGTCGGGAGCAAAACTTAGCCCGGGTTGTCTGATCCCACAGAAGAGCAACTGTATCGCAAAATGCTAAAGATGTGAATTCTGGTTCTGATAGAAAGGTAAAAAGAATTGTTGTTTTTTTGGAAAAACATGAACTACACATTATTAGGCTTGTTTTTTTTTTAATGTTATGATGATAAGTGTATTTTAAAAATGCAAAGATAGGCTCCGTTTCCTTGTGCTCACACTGTGGGCGGGCATAGTCACAGGATCCATATCTTTGAAATCAATCTGCCAACTTCTTGGACATCAATGAGAAGAACGGGCTGAAAAATGTCTTGCTTTTGTCCTCGGGGTCACGATGAACACAGAGTTGTCCTTCGTCTGTTAAAGTTTTTTTTCCAGGCTGAAATATGGGGCTTGAGCCCCGAAAAATGTTAAATTATCATAATCGTCTTAGACAACTTTTTTGATGCCACTTTTAATCATCAGATAAACAAAATAAAAAGGTGAAAATGGTATCAAAATATCTGAACAGGTTTTCCCTTTTTATTAGTCTCGACTGATTTGCCCCACCCTAGCTATTGCTGACTGTGCATTTGAACATGAACCTTTCTCTGCTTACTGTTTGGAAATGTCTAGTGTGAGAGCAGCCCATGTGTGTTTCACACTAGAAAGGAAAATGTGATGTAAATTTACTGGACCCGAAAAATGAGTCAGACGGGTTTGAATGAAGCTTCTGTTGTTTGTTTCACATTTAGTGTGAAGTCCAGTGAGCGAGTTACTTCAGTCTAATTAATTGCACATGTATAAAAAAAAAAAAAAAGGTTCAAAATACCAATAATTTAGTTTCATTGGAAAACAACAGAAAAAAGGAATTTCTGCTGGAATCACTGGAGAGGCAGGTTTCTGTTCTGCCGAGCAGCTTATGGTGATAACAATGAATAATGCTCCCGTCGCTGTCATAAAGTGTGTTGACGTTTTGTTTGGAATAGCCTCATGGTTGTCATGAGCGCCAGTGTGGAAATGACATCACTACTGTCTGATAGCAGCAGCACGCCGAGTGCAGTCACCACAAAACAGCCTTGTTTGATGATAATGTCATCCTGTTTTTTTTTTTTTTCCATGATCATTAAGAAAAAAATACAAGCCTGGATTTTAATATGACCCTTTGCTTTAGTGACCGTGACGTACCCCGCCTCTCCAATACAGCACCAAAAATATAACTTCTACATAAGTCCGCTTTTATGAAGCTTTTCCTCTGATGCTCTTCCCTCCTGGAGGCTATGTGCTTAGGATTAACCCCGCAGATGCTGACTTTCGCTTTTCACATTGGTGAGATTTGTAAAGTTACATAGACACAAACAATAAGAGAGTCGGGGTTCACGTTTGGAGCTCCGTGAAACGAGTGCTATTAGATTACTAGCATGAAGATTATTAGTGTCCCAAGCCAAATACTTTTCTTGTGGGGGTAGTGAGATGAATGGAAACAAACATTTTGGCTCAGACTTGCTGAGTATCAAGTGTTTTAATTTTTTTTACATTTTTTTTTAACAAAATCCATCTGGTTTGTGTAAAAACTTAATAAAAGCAATGCCCTGGAAGATTGTTACTGTGCATCCAACTTTCCAAATTAAGTTAAAATGTGGGAGAACAAAATAATAGCAACCTCAAAAGAAGGTATTTGTACGCAGGAGTATTTTTTATTCCAAGATACCTATTTTGAAAAGTTACATCTTCACCTACTAGCTTAACATGCATTCCACAGCATCCTTATTTTTAAGGACCTTTGCCTACTGGGATGGTTTTTTATGATGTTGTCCTTTTTAAAGAGCATAAAAGTGCCCTTTAACTTCACGCCACCACACAGGCAGTTAGAAGACGGGCCCAGAGGCCCGGTTGCAGGACCAGATTTGAGTTGCAGTGAAGTGTCGATGCTTGTGTGACTCATGTTCCACTTATCCGAATGACACAGTTCGACAGACTATAGAAGGCGTGGCCATAATCAGCGTGGATGGGAGTTTCCTCTTCCAGAGCCGTTGTCGGTGTTTGTTCCTTTAAATAATCGATAACTAAAATATGCCGGACACGCCCTTGATCTCTGAATCATGAAGTGTGTTTCATGTTGGACAGAGCCCGTTAACAGATACTTAGAGGATATGACTAAAGCCCGAGTATCCGGCTCAATAGCAGCCATACAATCCTCGGACCATTCACTGGATTCCCCGCGGCCACTTCAATCCTAAGGACTCTTGTAATGTTATGCAAACTCTGCGGAATGTTAAATATTGAACCGCCCTTTAGCGCGGCCTATTCAGTTTAACTACTGAGGTGATGACTACCTCGTTTCCTTCACTTGACCCGGACCGGTTCCTAAACCCTCCCCATTGACAGTTCTGAAGGGAGGACAACCCGTTCATGAGTTTACGGGACAGGGAAGGACGGGGTGTCCTTGCACTCCAGAGGTTGCGATGAAATATTTAGCATTCTTGAGCAGGGTAGGAGAAAATAAGCATACCTGACCAAATCCTCTTTTAGGATACCTAATAAGAATATTGATTTTGAATGAATGTTTAACATGTACAGATTTATTTGCTATGATTGATTTTTCTTCTGCAATAGAAGCATGTATAGTGAGAGAGGAAGGTGTGAAAGAAAACAAACTCTCTTAAAGCGTTTCCCTTAAAGCCCCTGTGTGGTAACAGGTGTCATATGACCACATTCCTACCGATACACAGATCTACTGAGAAATTACTTGACGTATTAACTTAGAGATTAACGCCCAGATGACTAATTGTTTGATTCTATTAATCATCAGAGTTTTACCTGCGAATTATACCTCTGCAATTTCTCTGTGGGTTAGGGCGGTAGGTCTTAGATATATTCAAGCGATTATACGTCACTGGTCTTTGCTTTTCCTGCTTTTTTGCTTTATTCTCGTCTTGTTAATTATATCTCTGAATTGTCGGGAATATTATGGGACTAGGGGGAGCTTTTTCCTTCAAAAACATTGTTTTTTCTAACATAACTTCCTAACAATTAGTTCAAATTAATCCATATTTGGTTATGAATTAATATTAATTGACTACAGTACATCTTTCCTGTATTTATATATGTGTATGTATGTATATATATATATATATATATATATATATATATATATATTACTCTTATGGTTCATGTTTTATCACCATGGCTACCTTTTTTTTACGAGAAAACAGTCTTTTTCAAGCATCTCTTACATTTAATTTGAAGTTGAGTTCAATCAGGGGGACTCCCTGTACAATGCAGAGGATTGGAGGCCTTTCGGGGATATACCCATGCTGTCGGAGATGACAGCCTACGCCTAGTTTGCATTTCGGAGCTTGATATTAAAGAGCAATCTGTTAACTTCATAAATTGGAATTAGGGTTGGGCGAATAATCGGATAAAAAAATCTCAAACTCGATCCAGACATTTATACGATCTCAATTCTGTCCTGGCGATTTTCCAACATTGCAATTTCTAATGTTTGTGTTTGATGTGTTAAAAACACCATCTATAAGGGCATTGAGCCAAATGAGACCCTTCCACAGTTGTTTACTCTGCTGACATGAGGAGTCAGGGTAAATAGATGAATAGGAAACGTTAGTTTAGGCTTAGTAGAGCTGTGGGAGTGAACCCCTCTGTGCCCGCACACATCCATCTATGTTACACACAGACAGGGCAGGGCTCTTTCTAATTTCTCATGAACATAACAAAGTTTCTAAGTCTGTCTTTTATGTCCTAATAACCGCAGCACAGAAAAGGGAAATCAAAGCTAGGACACTGTTATTACAGCCATAACCTCCTTAACTCTCTAATGGAGATCAAGCCTGCCAGTGATGCCAGTGATGCCAGTGATGCCAGTGATGCCAGTGATGCCAGCACATCCAGACAATTTTAATTTTCAATATATTTCTTACAAAAGATCAGATGGATGGAGAAAAGTTTCAGACTTTTAACACAACATCTCACATTAGAGCTTATAGCTTTAGCATGATTTGTTCTAAACCAGGAAGTCAAAGTAATCAAAGTAATGCCAGTTAACAAAACGTCTATTCATCAAAAAACTGAAGTGACTCGAAGACGATCAAAATCGTGACAAGTAGACCGTCAGACAGCCTTGAACAATTTGGATTGCACATAGCTTTGAAGTCCTGGCCGCGGTAATATCTTGGCTAGGAGTCTTAGGAGATTCCATAAAGCTTATTGACTTGGGCATAAAGAAGATTAAAACTAACAAAAATGGTTCTGACACCAAGCCCAAGACCGTTGATGGGTTGATCAAGCAAAAATATAAGAGAAGGAAAAAAATAAGAGAAGGAATAACGTCCCACAAATATCATCTTCAAACCAAATTATTCTTAATGTATAATATTACAAATTGTGGACTTTTGAATTAAGGTTTGTACTAACTGAACAAATTGACCTTAGAACTCACTTCTGACGGATATTTGGTCGTTTCCAGTCAACACGTTAGGCTACTGGCTGCAAGCTAAAGCTGCATAATAACATTTACCTTATAGAAAGGAATCCGCTTCCAATCTTCTCCAACTCCTGGACAGGAGATGTCCCTGAAATGTTTTTGTTTTAGTACAACACGAGTATTTCATAGTAAGCCTGTTTGATCTGTTGATCACATGGGCGGGTAGTTCCCAGCCCTCGGTACTCTGATCTGATCTTTAGGGCCTTGCCTGCTTTACCAAAGAGCTTGAGTTGCTTGTTATTGTTTCTTGGTTACCAAAGATGTTCACCCTCCTGCAGAAAGAGTGAAAATGTGTAATTAAGTCTTTGTATGACAACATGTATGAACCGACACACACCGCGGATGAAATGATGGAGCAGCTTATTACTTTAATGACATGTGAATTAGGGCTTTATATGGTTAATATAAACGCCTGTACTTTCCTCCCACCGAAGTTCCTCATTATGGAACTCTGGGTCTTCGCCTGGTATATTTTTAGCATATGTGTCATGTTTTCTTTACCGCGCTGAATGGTCTCAGTTTATTGTGAGTTAGTGTTGGAGGACTTACTTTGAGATCAGATATCACTTGCTCAGTGGTTTCTCTTGGCTCGTCTGCGCCGCACATTCACGTATTCCATTCTCTGCTGGTCAGGGTGTGTTTTTCTACGTGCTCCATCTATAACCGCCGTAAATAAACGCTGCTTTGACATCGAGAGAAACACTCAGCTGCTACCACCGGATTACAGTCAAAACATAAAAATTATTAGATGAGTTTTCTCGTTACTTTAGCTGCGGTTTCTGAGGCCGTCTTGGACAACTTGACTCTGTGAAGATATAGGGGATGAAGGCAGGGAGTGCTGGGGCACTGCAGCTGAAAGGAGGGCCTTATAGTGCTGTAGAGTCAAAGCTGTGTTTCCCCTCCTCCACCTTCAGCTTTTCAGCTGTGACCTGATGCTGGTGCAAAGGAGGCCTTTGCAAGATGCTTGGACGTGTGCCGTTACGGGGCAGTGAGAACAAACTCTATGTGGTTCAGATTATAGATTATGAATTTTAAAACCCCTAAGTGAAAGCAGAAGACAAAAAAAGCAGTTGGGAATAAAAAAGAGGCCATCTTTGAATATCCACTGTCAAGCCTTGTTCATTCTGACAATGTCACAGACCAGCGTGATGCAGCCTTTTTCCATCCGATTCTCTGATTGGATTTGGCTGGTCTGTTCAGATTGAAACCGGTCAGTTAGTCATCCAGTTGCTCCACAGGAGCTCTGAGTCACCAGTTGTCACCGCCGCGGCCCAGACATCTCTTTTTACGGTGGGTGTCATTGAGTTTGTTCAACGCCGAGGCTCCTAGCTGTTCACAATGGGCCGGAGATGACAGATGTCACTGTAGGGCTCTGTGGCCGACTGTCTTCTCTGTCTTCGCTCTGTCCACAAAGCTCTTTGTATCATTTTCACTGAGCATTAATAAGCTCAGTCAATAGTCGGGGGGTCACTGTCCTTTTCTAGCCCCCACAAATACCATTTGACATAATGCCCACAGAAAAAGAGTCATCATGTGAGTTACATCAAAGCGGCTATTCTAAATATTTGCGCATTGTTGCGTGGCCTTTGTGTCTTATGCAGATGCGGTTTGCTGACGACTAGGCCAACGTACAATGCAGAATATTGTTTCTCTTCCAGTCAGGCAGTTTTAATGGTTTTGAAATCGCACATTAATCACTGGGTTGGATCCCTGCAAGCGGACTTCAAGATTCACAGGTTTCAGTTAGATGGACTGACTTTTTTTTTGTAAGCGCAGAGAATTCTGATCAATCATAAACCAGAGAAGTGAAAGACCTGCTTTTTTGGAACAGGAGTGAGCTTTTTCTTATTCTGTGCTCTTTTTGGTCATTCCATACAGATTAACACAAATCGTGCCTCATTTCGGCCTATTAAATGGCGTTAGTGTTGGACATGCTTCCTCTTCTAAACGCGTGTTTCAAAGTGAAAAGTCCAAGCTCTCGCTGGATATTCTTGTTAAACACATGTCAGATTTCTACAGCAGAACTCTCCTCAGGCAGCCCGTCTGGCTCTGAGAAAGCAGAGATAAACACAGCGGCCTGTGTGTTTACTCTGCAAATACACCCCCTTACCGAACACACACACACACACACACACACCAAAGCAGTGCTCTGTAGTTGAACATGCTTTACTTTGTATTGGCCCTTATGAATGAGAACTTCTCAGTCACTCCGGGCCAGCTTTTGAACTCAAGTCTTCTCATGTATCTCCACAGGTCAACATTCGCGTCACCACCATGGATGCTGAGCTGGAGTTTGCCATCCAGCCCAGCACCACCGGCAAACAGCTGTTTGACCAGGTAAGCCCTTATTGACGTCGTAACATGATTGAACCCATAAATCAATGATTTAACCCATAAATCAATGATTTTACAAAACAATATGGAAATGATTAAGTCCTGTTTTATGGAAACTATGAATACAAATCTTCACAGTCTGATGTATGGATAAAAGATAACATACACTCACGATAGATGTTTTGTTAAATAGGAATAGTTTGACATTTAGGTGAGAAGGTCAATACTGCTCTCAGGTCTGTACAGTAAACATCGAACATGGACGTAAACCTTTTAGCGTTATCTCATGTCAGGTTGAGAATGTAGGAGTATCAAGAACATGAAATCACATTGCATCTTGCACATTCGCACATTTTCGCAAACATGCATAGAAAGCAGGATTTGAAAATAATGGGTCACCAGACTGCGCATTGATAACTAGAATGTCATCCTCTTTGGTCCTCCTGACAAACTCCTCCAGAAATGACAACTGGATCAGAGTTCAGTTGTCTGTATCCTTACCACGACGTCTCTGTTTGAACACATCACTCCAGGCCTTTAGCATCTTCATTGGCTTCCTGATAATGTCCGCAATGGTGTCAAAAGATCTCTATTACCCTCAGATCCTCATCCTCTATCTGTCGAACTGTAGCTCCTGCTTGACTGACCATCATGGGGTTGAGAGCCTCAAGAACTCCTTCCCACACCATAACATCAACTCTCCCCATACCATTAATCCTGCCTTAAATTGTACTTCTTCAAATTAGCATCTTTACTCTGATCTTCATCCTGTATTCCTACAGTATCTTCAATATTTTCAAAAAATTCTTGATCACCACTGAATAACTTATTTTACTGTGTGCTTTGTAAAGGGTCCTTTTTTTTCTGAAAAGGTCCCATCAATAAATCGTATTATTATTATGTAAAAGAAATGGAGATTGGTGTTGGAGGTCCAACACCTTGAAGTCGTGATGCTATAATGAGAAGGGAAAAAAAGAACAAGCAGAAGGCTAAACTAAGTTTTGCTAAACTAATAACTGGGCCGGAGGTTTCACCTGTCCCATTCTTATGCTTTCTTACATCAGCCAAATTCAGATATGTTTTCTGTTGCTTGGAAACACAGAGACGTCTCTCTCATTGGCTGATGTGGTACCGCTCAGAAAGAACTGATGAGGTGTCGACGCAAGTCCAAAACATGTCAAATGTGTTTGATGTTATTTGTTAAAGCCCGATGTATGTGCAGTCAGATGGGATGGTTTGAGACCAGATCTCTAAACACCTCACCAGACAATCTGAACACTTCAGCACCAACCTTGGTCCAACATTTCCCCTGTTTGTTGGATTGGGCGGATCAGGTATAAAACGGCTGGAGACTCCAGCAGTATGAGCTCAAGGAATAGAAATAAGACATAACTACTACATTAAAATTAAAAAAAGTGTTATTTTATTGTGAGGAACGTTTTTTAGACCAGGGTTACTGCCACTACAACTAACGGATGACTCCGGAAAGCATGTTCTCCTCTCCAAGAGATAACTGCCCTTAAAATGCCCATTAGTCTGTTTAAGGGATTAACTACCTTAAACAAATACAAAGTTTGAAACTGTGAGGTTTAAAGGTGCTGCTCTGTTGATTTATTACACTTTTGGCAGAAACCAGCCTAGCTGATTTTGGTCTTCATGCTAAGCTAAGCTAACGCGCTCCTGGCTTGAGCTAATAATGTAAGCCACAGCCATAAAAGCGATATCTCAATTGTCTTGTTAAGGAATAAAATAGGCGTATTTGCTACATGTTGGACTATCACTTTAACATTATTCTTCAAATTCGATGAAGGGCATTTACTTCACGTCCAGCTGGAGGTTTCTATCCTCAGACCATGGTAGAGTTAAGTGTCCTTAAACGTTACTGTGTCTACTCCGACCACGGTTACCGTGCCAGCTAAATGGATTGACATCACTGAGAGACAGATGTGTGTTAGATCTTTGTGTCGCCGCCCATTACCGTCCCTCGGACGCGCTTTTCATTCATTACATCCAGGTCTTGAGATGTTATCTCCCACAGATGATATTATGGGAGCTTTTGGCTTCACGAGTCCTTATCAGTCTCCCATCTTCCAGGAGGAAACTCTGGGATTATTATATATAGTTTCTTGTGATTAAAAAAAAAGAAAGAAAAAGCTATAAGTTAAAGTAAGGACTGGTTATGTGAGGGCTTCTCTTTTGAATTTGCCCATTTCCTCTGGTTGTGTAATGCCATTGTGAAGTTCAGTACCTAAAATCCAAACATAGGTGACATGTAATTAGTGGGAGCTCTTCTGAGGCTCAATGACAGCACTGGGGGAGGAAATACATTGTTTTAGCCACTTCCTGTATAACGAGTTTTTCAATAGCGAGCTCAGTCGTCTGTCTGTCAGGGGGATTCACCCTCCTTATCTGCATGACTCTAGAGAAAATGTTAGTCCACTGACATTTACATGTATAAACACAATCACGTCAAACACAATATCTTAAATGACTTAAAACTGTTAAAAGATTGATATGCCATTGTTATTTATAAATAATAAAATAGTGCAGGATGGCCTCGGCTCTTTAGTTCTGTGGTTTTGTTTAAAGACAAAAAGGCTGAGTGCCCAACCTTTTACCTCTGACATCACTCTTTATATAGGTGTTGTTGAATTTCTTCATCTACTTGTTACTTAGCTCTCAGTGGGGTGTGCCGAAGATAATCACTCGCTCCCTGCGACAGTGTCAGACAGTTCGTTGTTTTTCGTTATTGCAAAGATCCAGTTTATTAGTTAGGGTATCGGAAAATAATTTGCAAAGCTTCAAACTTTGTCCGAAGCCTGAGCTGCAACTTGGCATTTGGCTGACATCAAGCTTTGAGCGTTAAGGTCCTGACGTCTACAACACAGCAAGAAATAAATACACTCACTTTCGTCAATGGGAAAGGGTACAATCAGCTTTCATTCACAGGAATGTTTGTTATCTATAGTGCCGATCAGCTGTATACAATATAGTTTTAGATTGAAACAGGAAAGTTTTTCTTTGCATTTAAAAAAAAAAAAATCTGCGCTCAGATGATAACGTTGCGAAAACAATCCTCGTACACGATTCCGCAAGAACGAGTGAAAAATCTGTAGAATATATATGGCAGGCCAGTATTTGTCGACTCAAATTTTATAATTCAACACCACAGAGGAAGACTGACCAGGAAGGTATGATGATGCAACAACTCTCCAGTTTGCTGGAGGAGCATTAAGAAACTCAACAGAGTCTGCAGAAAACGAAACCAGATTTTGTCCTTTTTCAGGCTCTGAATATTCCATTGTCGTGTACATGAGACATAAAAGCCTTCTGTTATAACCGTTTTTGTTTAAACGGCTCCTTTAGAAATTAAATTATGTCCGTTTTTGTTCCATTTTCAACATGATGCTATGACGTTCAGGATGTGTGTACAGATAACAAACTGTTTTCCATCCTTCTCCGTTCAACAGGCTGGGTAATTTATTCAAAATGGATTGAAACCAACATTTAAAGCCTCTCACCGACTTAATCTTCCTCCATCCGTCAACGTTCTGTCATTGCTTTTCCTCTAGGTCATGGTGGGTCTAAAGTGGTCAATGGACTATATATATATATATATATATCTATATCTATATCTATATCTATAGATATAGATATAGATATATATCTATATATATATCTATATCTATATCTATATCTATATCTATATATATATATATATATATATTAGTGCTATTCTAGTATGGACCCAAAGTGCTTTATAACACAAGCCAACATTCACCCATTCACAAAAACATTCATACAGTGAAGACAGAGGCTGCCATGCAAGGCGCCACCTGCTTACCCAGGAGCGGTAACCCTTCACGCCATCAAGGAGCAACTTGGGGTTCAGTATCTTGGTCAAGGATACTTCGATAGGTTGAAGACCGCCCTACCAACTGTGCCACCACCTCTAGGGCCAATCTCTGCTGAAAGTTTTGTGAGAGGTCGAGTAATAATAATAATAACACCTTGAACAAGTCAGTTCATCACAGGGCCAACATATAGAGACAAATATTCGCCATCAAATTCACACCTATATACGATTTAGAATCATCAACTTGCCTATAGTGCCTGTTTTTGGAGTGTGGGAGGACAGCAAAATGATCTGGAGGGAACTCACACAGACATTGGGATACATGTATACTCCACACAGGAAGGTCCCAGGTCTCCTGTTGGATTTGAGCACAGAACCTTCTTGCTGTGAGGCAACAATGCTAATCATGATGCCGCTTAGCATCCCAGATCTTAGTCATGGTGATTTCATTGACTGATACAGTATCTTCCGCATTGTGTGCGTGAGTGAGCTGTGCTTAAAAAAATACTACCGCATGTTTAATCATGCACGTGTATCCTCCCCCTCCAACTCATATCAGTCTGTGTTGACTAAAAAACTAAAGCGCATGCAAAGCGGCAAGCAGTCCAGGAATGTTGTACCCATTGTTTTGGCATATTTTGGCTTCAGTTAAAATGACACCATACAAAAGGAAAAATTATCTCACCCTTAATATTTCGGCATAACACTTCCGCACAGACACGCGCTGAAAGCTACCCACACAGTGTGAAAGCTTAGAGTTTAAACAGTCTTTCATTGATTGGAATAAAGGTAAGAATTCGAAACTCAATTTGATTTGAAGTCATATTGCCCTAGAGGTGAGTTTGAAAGAGAGACTTGGAAAAACCATACCCTGGTGGTAACTGCACTCTCAGCAAAGACGGGAAAAATACAAGATGGCTCACTCTTCAGCTACTTTCATCATCAGCTCAGAAAAAATGTGTGTTTGAACGACCCTGTCAGTGGGTCATGTTTTCACATATATCCGTGTATTTTCTTTTGTTTGTTCCCTGGTTGCTGTTTTTTTTTTAACGCAAAAACTACTGAAGCGTTTTTATGAAACTTTTTGAAGGGACGGCCAGTTACCATCACATTTGCAGATCAAGACATTTTTTATAACCTTGCTTAGCATCGCTTCTACACTTTCACTCCTTTCTTCGGATGTAATATACTAATCAGTGTGAAAAAAGAAAAGAAACAAGGCACTTCAGGTATTGATATCTATTCCTGACCTGTGGAAATGTAATTTCTAAATAAAAAATTCCAATGAAAATAACCTACCCTGTTTCTCCACACACAGAAGTCTTGTCATGATTTTAATCCCCTGCGAATAAGAATTTAATTGATTCAAGGCCCGATATAATTTTTTGTTTTGCGGCAGTGGTGGATATAATAGAATCTTTTTTTTGACAGCTAAGGTGTGTTCAAACTGTCACTCATCAGTTTAGCCTGAGATTAACATGAGATCTCGCAGCTAGCTGTGTTCTTTAGTGACACGTGAGCTGAGTGATCCACGGCTGTGGAGGCAGGTAAGGGAGATATCGAAGGGTTGGGTACTTTGGGCTCCTCGTGGGGGAGAGATTTCCAGAGGGTGGGCTCCTGTCCGGTTCGGGGACAGGCAAGCCCCAAAGGGACGACAGGTATAAACCGTGCCGCCACTGAACTCTGCCCGCATGTGCGTCCGACCTCTAGAACTTCTGCCCGCCACAAACCGGTGCTGTCATCTGACCAGGCTGTAGCAGCAGATGTTACGTAGAGCCTTGATCATATCTGTGGGGGTAATGGCATTAAAATCAAGTAAAATACAGGCTTATCCGATACAATCTGCTCATAGCCAGTGTGTACATGACGTCACATTGACACAGCTTGCCGGACTGGCAACGGCATGTTTAGGCACTCAGAAATGAGTCACTCAGCATGTTTATGTGGCGTTATCCAATTTTGAAAAACTTGCATGTTTATACGTACTTTGGCATAATAGTGATATTGTTTTAAGCAGAAGCTTTTTCAGTAAACCATCTGTCAAGTGGCACTGGTACTCTCACTGGAAATGCTGAGTTACAGCGATGAGCTAATTTCCAGGCTGAGTGTGAGGCCTGTGTGGTCATTGGTGATCAGAGCTGTAGTCGCTGTCAGTCTGCTCTTAAACTCACGCCGCCACACCCTCGTACACTTTCACTACATTTCTCTTTCATGGCTGCACTTTGATTTTGTGAAACACGGTTAACAGGAGATGTGCTGGTTGGTTATGAACCCCTCCAGTAAGTTTGCCAGCGCCGTAGAATTGTTCGGGATTGATTCCCGAAAGATTGACGTGAATCAGCTGAAAACATGGCAACATTTGAACAGTTCAACAATTTCTTGAACACAATCCAAACTCTGAATAATGTGACTGGCAGGTGGCAAAATATGAAACCCGTTCACTTGCACACCCATCACACATGCTAAAGGCACATGCAAAAAAGGCTACAAAGCTGCCGGGGGAATACTGGAACACGCTGTACGATGGCTTTCATTATTCACTCTAGTATTGTTAGCAAAACTATTCCTGGATTTTAATCTTTAAAAATACCTGCTTTTGTTTAAAACTCCTTTTATTGTTCAATGACAATCAATGTATGGTCTGACGAGAATAGACCCATTTCCTTTGGGCCAGCACTGGCTGCCCCAGAACAACCACTCCCCACAACCAAACACACTCTTTGTTCTGGTGCCTGTTTGGGGTAAACCTCTCCCTTCCCTTCCTCAATCGCTGGAGGACTTCAGCCTCGTCATTCAGCGTGGAGGATGCAATGCGTAATGCTGCTTCAGCCCATCGGCATTCCTGTCTCTCACCACAGGACCCACACTCCCATAAACCAGACTGAGAAACTTTCACTCACCTTGACAAGGCTGCAGACTCGAGTAACGCAAGCTTTTCCTCTTTGTCACTACAGCTTTTGCTCCTTTGACATCAAGCTAACAAGGCAACGCCGTTCCATAAATCTGAAGGCACTGCAAAGGTTTAGCTTCTTCGACCTGATGGCCAATTTTTGACTTTAACAGTTTTTTAATCATTGCCAGAATGAGGTGGACTTGCTTGCAAAACATGCAAAAATAGGTTTTTTTTTTCAACATTTCTCTAAGGCTTAAGAAAGAACTGTAAGGGTGGCCTACTGTATTGTGAGGTTGTTTGAATAGTCAACTGTGCACACAGGAGGCTTTTTAATCCTTGTGTGTGGAGCGGAGTCTTTGGATTTTGGATGATTTGTTTGACTTGTAAAGAAATTTAATGAGGCCAATTTGTGCTCTTGGAAAATGTTATGTTAATTTCCCTCTTTTTTTTCTCCTATATTACACGGACTAAAGAATTAGTCAGTGGAAATAATCATTATTTGCAGCCCCTTGATCAAGTGACGTAAAATGACTGAGAATACAGGCAAACTGTCACTGTCTGTTTTTTTTATTATCCTGTCTCTGTGTACATCATAAACATCATATTCCCGGTTCCTGTGATCATATTTAGATCCCAGGAACAGGCATACGGCCTTATCCCGATTTTGGGAAACCAGAATACAATATCTGGAATACTGGAAAGAAATCGGACATCTGTTCTGTATTCGTCTTATTCTGTTCTCTAACAGCTTCACCAGAGCGACAGACTAGTAACTGAGCCTGTCCTGATCCCGGCCGGCCTTCCTCTTTTTTTATGTCCGAACCATACCAGAGTCCGAGAGACTAGCATGCGAGCCCGACCCGGCTCAACCTGAGTCTGACAGTTCGTACAAGTCCGAGTTTTTATACTGTCCCACACTTGTTGTTTACAAGGACCGCGTCTGTGTTTACGCTGATTGCTCATGTTGGCAGTGTAAAGGACTATAAAATGACACCGTTTTGGGCTCTTTGGCTGCTACATTAGTATTAACCACTTGAAATTTAACAAATAGCCTTTGCTGAATTCATGCCCTCCCGTAATTAACATCATCCACTGCTGAAGAATGTAATAATCAAACACAGAAACACAGTAGATGCATTTTTTAAAAATGTACTCTTACATTGAGTTTTCATGAAGATATCTTCATTATCATCAGCATCATGTCAAAAGGGCTATCGTGACCTGAACCCGACACTGGCTATCCCTGACATGACCGAGCCCTACCTAAACCAAAACCCAATTTCCTAAACATTTATGCCAGCCTGGCTCAGCCTGTCTGGTTCTGGCGGGCTCCGGTTGGGTCTCCACACTCTCAGCTGTGCTTCACTGCTCTTGTGCCGAGCAATGCAACCAAAATGTAAACACACAGTGGTGGCAGCAGCAAAGCGTCTCACTTCTGTAGCGATGAGGAAACTCAGTGATGAAAGGATTGAGTATACGTGGCAGTAGGAATGAGAGGTAGCTTTGAAATGCCGACCCATTCGAGTTAATAGTATACCTGGCCAGATACGACTGTGTCAGTACCAGTTACAGAAATGAGATAAAATTATATCACTTGATATACATTACAGGGTATTTACACACGGCATGCAGGATTCAGTAACTAGGATGTACACAGGATATATATGAATAACTACATTTCTCTGTGCTCATGTAAACGTCATATCCATAAAACAATCAAAACCGGAATAAGCCTCAATACCGGGATACTGATGTGCGCGCACACACAGTCAAGGTTTTTTAAGTTTGGCAAGATTGACCTGGAAAACTTTTGGCTCCCGTAATGTTGAAGTTGCACCGGGCCTCTTCACTGTAGCTTATCCCTTGAGAGAAAAAACGCTCCGGTATCTGTAAACCTCTCTGTTTCTCTGCCTTTCACTCTGGAGAAACCAAAGCATGAAAGGGCTGATTGTTTTCTGAGGCCCTATGCGTTTCATTACAGGTGAGATGCAGAGTTAGGATTAGTGCTCACTCTTGTTCCCCTCTGTGCTTGTTGCTGTTACCGCTCCAAAACACAATCCATCAGAGAAGGTTCCCTGAATCGTAGCCATTCATTTTCACGCCCACGGGTCAGCCTGCCCTGTATTCTGTGTCTTCCATTAAAAGGGGAGAGTCGGAATTTAATTTTAAGCCTTGGCTGTAGCTTATCATTTGGAATGGGCTTGGCCCTAGTGTTAGTGTGTTTTTTCAAACTTCACCCAGGAAACTTAACACCTCACCTGGTGACTGGGTGGGGAATTTGGCATTGATGCATTCAGAAAGGGCCCGGCACAGAGATTGTCTGACTTAACAGTGTGCCCACAAGCACTGAACACGGATTCCTACACTGTGCAGTCGGAAAATTGCTCTGCCTCTCCAAAGCCCATAAAGGTCTACTGGTGGTTGAAGTTTCTCTTCAGAAGCCAGTGGAAAATGGTATCTCCTCCTGCAGCTCCAGTGACTATTCCAGATTTCTAACTGGGTTTTCACTTCCTCAACCCTAACCCTAACCACCAGAAATTAGAAAGAACAAAAATCTCCAAACTGCTGATCTGAAAAAGTGTTTCTATCGCGGTTCAAACGAAAGCTGGACTTATAATGTGATTTTTAATAATGAGCAGTTAGGGCTGTTGCTGTTATGCCAGAATGTTCCATCCCCCGCAGACGTCTCTCCCGCTCAAGGCTTCTTAGTGTGTGCCTTGAGTCAGACACAGGATGCTGGTCATGAAGCACGCCATACAGTATCACTCCTCCTCAGCGCTCAAACAATGGGACCACTTTGTTGAAAGTCAGCAGATGATTATGGATTTTCCTCTCATGACTGATAACGTGATAAGAACTGATTATTTCACATTTCTGAATTCAAAAAAAAAAAAAAGTTCTTAATGAGTAAAGATAGATGATTTAATAAGTAATATTTGTAATAAGATTTCCATTCAAATTAACTAATATTTATAAACCTCCAAATCAGGACATCTTACGGTACTGTCCAAAAGAGTTGATCTGGACTGACTTGGTTTTAAAGAAGCCGAATAAAAACTCCCTTGTAATAGGTGGAACCTCAAAGCAGATCCCAGCTCTGGGTAAGCAGAACAGAGAGAGTGACATCGTTGGCTCTGTAGCTTTCTAACACTTGACGCCGTGAGACCGTAATTAACGTGCCGCCCCTGTTCTTCTTCTATCTTGTAATGGATGGAGAATAAACTTTAAAGATCAATACTGACGTCTGCAAAACAGTATTTTGTTATTATCCACTGATAGCTTGTCATAGGAAATTTACCGTGAGCTGTCTGGTCATTTATTTGTTCAATATTTATATGTTGTGTATCACTAATCAGCCCTCCACATGATTTTAACATACTG
This sequence comes from Lophius americanus, assembly GCA_037951165.1. Classification (NCBI taxonomy): domain Eukaryota; kingdom Metazoa; phylum Chordata; class Actinopteri; order Lophiiformes; family Lophiidae; genus Lophius; species Lophius americanus. The sequence continues at coordinate 4,007,346 of JBBDHG010000026.1, read as the reverse complement.
TGGCATATTAAGACATTTGGGATTTTAGTGTGGCCTCAAATGCATGTGAAGGAAAAAAAAACTTATATTGTTGAAGAATCTGATCAGTACAGCAAAATATGAAATGTGCTGATATTGCTTGACTTATTGCCGATGAGGTGCTTTTGGTTGCTTGACCAGATTGGTCTTAGTATGTCATCTTAAGGTTAGATTCTGCTGAACTTTCCGGTATCTTTCGAGCCTTCAGTGGCCTTTTCACAACCTCACTCTGCTTTCTGGAAAATCAGCAGTGATTAATTTACTGATTTTCCTTTTATATACTACTTCTGCATTTCTGTCAATCATTTCTCAATGGGTTTCCCCGGCTTTACATCGGGTCAAACTTGGTCACTCTTCCTTTATCTTGTTTCTGAAAATAATATTGAAACAAATTCATGTCGAAGTATGGATTTCATTTTTTTTTTTTTTTTTTTTTTTCAAAATTTGTCTCCAGTTGAGGGGAAAAACTGATAATACATTTTTGATCAACGCTGAAACAAGATAGATAAATAATATTATTGATAAACAACTAAGCAATTAAGCCCCTTCTTATTTGTGAGGATTTGCTGCAGCTCTTTCATTGTCAATTGAGGACCATCTTTTTCACCTTTCTCTTTTTTTCACATTCACACACCCATTAGAAGTTGTCACCTTGGGTAATTTTTACACATAAACAATATTTCCTTGACCCAGTTCCTTGAATGGGTTAATGAAATAAATAAACTTTGGATTATTTGATGACTAATGATGACACTGGTTTTGTTTGTTGCAGCTCAGATGTATTTTTAATTTGTGTCCTTCCTTTTATCCACGCAGGTGGTGAAAACCATCGGCTTCCGTGAGGTCTGGTACTTCGGTCTTCAGTATACGGACACCAAAGGTTACCAAACTTGGCTAAAACTGGAGAAAAAGGTAGGGTATAGCTTCAGAAATACACCTTTATCTTTGATTTGATATCATAATAATGCTACCTTTGATTGAGATTGGAGATAAAACATTTGTTAGATCTCAATATTGGATCATTATGATTGTAATTACTTAAATAAATTAGAAAAACACAAGCTGTACGATATGTTTTCAGCCAATGATGTCATTATTTTCTTTTCAATAGACGGAAATTTCACAGAAATCCTATACTGTGTACCTGTCGCCTAAATACATACGTGGCCCTTTCATTGCCCAACTCTCCCCATGGAGTCAAACGCTCTAACAATAGACAAAGATACAATCAGAACTCCCGTGTTTGCCATTCAGTCAATCAGTAGCCTCCGTATTTATATTGCGGTATGTATATCCTCACATGCTGTGCTGTGGTTCCACTTTCATCATTCCAGCAAACTTATATCGCTGCTTTCTATTTATGGTGAGGTGTCGGAGCAGCACGTGTATTCATCTTTGATAAAGTGTGAACTCTTTGTGAACCGGGTCAGCTTCAGCTCCTTTTCTTTTGTCCCTGTGTAAACACAAGTTAGCGTACCTTCGATAACTGTCATTGCTGAAGCTGCACACAATCTGAGCTGCTTTGATACCCAACGGAAGAAAGAGGTTTTAAATAATGCCTCTAAAATAATAGGAATTCCAGATGTTTAAGGTGGATTTGATATCAAAGTTTCTGTATAATCTACCAACCCTGGCTTCTCTTGAGCCCAGCTGCTTCTGCTTTAGTAGTCTCTAAAAGGTTGTACACCTAGTGTGATAGCGATAGCACAGTGTGATAGCGAACCTTAAGCGATGTCATTTGAATATATGTTATAATACGTTTTATATTTCTTATGGCGACCCGTTTTATAAATACATTGCTGTTTATTTCATATGTGTTTTTATCTGTTACAAATAGGGCTGTGGTGGTGCAGAATCTTTCTTATTGAGGTGATAAAACAACGTACAGTACAATCGCGTTGTGGTGGTTAACCCAACGCCAACCACCAATAAGTAGTGAAACAAAAAATGATATCAGGCTACCCTTGAAATCTTCTTTAAAAAAACTAACAACAGGTCAATTACTTTAAACTACGACTTCAGAGGGTCTAATAGGAAAGGGTGAAGTAGTTATTACTAAACTACTTTGCACACTCACGTCTTAAATGCTGCTGGATCATGGCGTAATTATCAACACGTTTGGTCTTTAGTAGGGTTAGGGTTATCAGAATCATTTACTTTACAATAAAATGAAATTGCTTAATGTGCTATTGGTGGATGAGTTGCATAGTGGGTAATATGTGCGTCAAAGGCGTTTCAGCATCAAGCGCAGCATCAGTTTGGATGTTTTTATCATGATTATTGTTGTGGTTACGTTCATTTTGCCACCTGACTACTTGCTCTCATGCGGTCACTAGTTGTAGATTGTTTCCATTTAATAAGGAATAAGGAATACCATCTGTATGATGAACGTCTTCCTGATTAAAACAAACGCAGGAAACAATGCTAAGCTATCTAGTTAACGTTTCCCCCTTGCACTTCATAATCATAAACTAGATGAAGAGGGAGAGGGAGACGGTTATGTTTGCCTCTTCAGCAGCAGTGATCTGCTCATCAGCGCGGTGAAACCCTTTTGAACTGGAATATTCCCGGCCAGTTCTCTCCTTTAAGACCCTTTGCTTCCTGTTTTGAAATTAGAGGAAGCGACACATTGTGTAAAAATGTAAAATAGCTTTGAGTTATTTAAGGTTATTTCCATAAAGTGAGAGAAGTGGATCCTCTTTTGTGTGAGGGAGGTTCCCCCACCCAAACATTGACACACAGTGTATTAAAATATATTAAAGAAAGTATATTCTTCATTGTGCTGGTATTTAAAAATGGCTTTTATGCTGAGCTAACAGGCTAGCAGTTGCAGCTGCTGTATTTCAATCAATTATATCTATTATCTCATGTCAATCTTGACAAGAAAGTGAAAAAGCCATTTGAGAAAATGTCTAACTATTACTTTATTGCTCACATGGCTGCACCCTCACCATGTTTTAATCCCTCTCCAGGTGTCGTCCCAAGACATGAAGAAGGGGAACCCGCTGCAGTTCAAGTTTCGGGCCAAATTCTTCCCGGAGGACGTGTCTGAGGAGCTGATCCAGGAAATGACCCAGAAGCTCTTCTTCCTGCAGGTGAAGGAGGGGATCCTGAGCGACGAGGTCTATTGTCCACCAGAGACAGCCGTGCTGCTGGCCTCCTATTCCGTCCAGGCCAAGTTCGGAGACTATAACAAAGAAGCCCATCATCCGGGGTACCTGCTGTCTGAACGCCTGCTGCCACACAGGTGAGAAGATTCAGTGAGTCGTCAAAAGAAGGCACAAATACTGGTCTTATTAAATTAGAGCAATTAATAATGAATAATGTATATTTATGAGGACAAAAAAACGTTAAAAGTGAACAAGCGCATGCCTGCCACAGACGAGGTGGGCCCAAAACAGAAATGATGAGGGGTTGTTTACATCACATAGATTATGATGGCTACATACTGATCAGCGGAAACATTTTCTTGACTTCTTTCATATTTTTATGTATATATATATATATATATATATATATTTCTCTTTGCCAGTGTATTATGCTTGGCCAAATATTGTATAGTTCTCCTTTTTCGCTGCCCAAACGGCTCTGCGTGGCCCTGTGTGTTCTGACACCTCTCTACGAGGGATCGGCATTTCAATGAAAAAATAACAAATGATTATCAGTCGTAACTATTTGAATGTACCACTCCTTCTGGGCAGACTAGGGCAGGTCATGGTGTCTCCAGATTAAGTTTATAAATTTGCTGGGCTGATATCGGCTCCCTCTGAGCGCCCAGTAGTACCCACAGGAACTTTAAAGTCTCTGCTCTGTGTTCCGGGTAGCGATGCTTCTGATTTGTCCCGCACAAATTGAAAGAACGACTTATACGAACAGCTGGATTGACGTGCATGGCATTAATGTCTTAGTAGATATAGTTGGATTAGAATGAAGATGAGATGAGCGCCTTATTTCAACAGAGGATATACGATAATTCGTCCATTAGACAAATCTTTGGCACTCAGACTCTTCGGGGAGATTGTGATCCAGGTGGTTTTTACTCAGCAAAGTGTATCACCCTTTTGGCATCTTGATACCGGTGGTGGTGGCTGATGACTCTACCAAGACTGCTGAGCAATGGAGTTGATGGATCTGCGAGGACTAGGCGGAGATGGAGGGGTCGGAGGTCGCATGAAACAGCAGCATGAAAGAACTACGTAGATGAATGGAGAGAATCCTATTCAAAAAAAAATCCGCTGATCGTCGTGGTCTAAGCATGAAGGTTAATCAAAATGATTGGATGGAGGTCACTGACTGAGTGATAACAATCGATGCCTCAGACCTTAAAACAAATAACTTAGACCAACATATGTGAAAGGTGAGGATAATACAGTGGAACGAGAAGTAACTTTGGCCAAGTGTTGATATCTCTTCATATCTTTTATAGAGTTCTTCCCCATTCACATGGGCGTATAAGAAATAAACACCTTAATGCATCAAGCTGCTGTAGCTGTTTGGTGCCTTACTGTGTTATCGTGTATTTAGACGCACAAGGTGGTTCTAAACACGTCAGAACACATCGTGGATCACTCTGTACGGCAAATAAAAACAAAAACCTCCACGATATTGGACATGTGGTCATAATGTTATGGATGATTAGTGTATATTGTCTTTTGGAGGCTCTTTGCATGCTTTTAACGGATAACTTTCCTTCTCTGTTTCTGTAGAGTCCTGGAGCAGCATAAGTTGTCTAAAGAACAGTGGGAGGAAAGGATACAGGTGTGGCATGAGGAGCACAATGGGATGTTAAAGTGAGTAGGTGTTTTCTCTCATGTCCCACTGGTGGAATTAACCAGCTCTAAGGATACTTTAAAATAGTAATTCTGTCCTCTGTCTTACTTTGCAGGGAAGATGCTATGCTGGAGTACCTGAAGATCGCCCAGGACCTGGAAATGTATGGGGTCAACTACTTTGACATCAAGAATAAGAAGGGAACAGAGCTGGCCCTGGGAGTGGACGCCCTCGGACTCAATATTTACGAGAAAGACGACAAGTAAGCTTTTTATTTCTTTTCTGGTGGAAACTGGAAGTCGGCAGCCCTGCTGGTAGCGTCTACTCTGGCTGTAGTTCTACGCAGCAGCTACAACACTGTGAAACACAGCTAAACTGGCTGGGCAGGGTCCTTCTCTGTGTACGTTGCAGCTTTAGGCAGGAGCGTCCCAAATGCAGAAAGCGCAACAATAAGCTTAAACGCCATGTCTTCTCAGGAGTGCCGGAATGTTCTATTGCTGATGCCCCACGTTGAAATAATTAGTTCATATATTTATTGCGGTCTGAAATGAGAGGTTTGCGCTTTCTTGCAGATATAAGGGAATGAGAGAAAATCCTTTGTGTTACTCATACAAGTAGAAAAATAATGCCGACCTCTCCTTGTCCCCTGACTCAGCGGTGCCTTCAATCATAACTTTAAATATGTCTTCATTTCTAAACCTTTTTTATTTATTTATTTATTTTAAACAAGGATAGAAAATTTGCAACAATAAAACAAACATTAAGATAATATGACTAAAAAAAGAATAAAATGAGTTTGATAAAACATTCAGACTGATGAAAGTTTGTCTTATAAGGAGATTTAAAAGAGAATACTGAGTGTCTCTGACTGAGATTCTCCTGCAGGGAGCTCTAAAGACAGAGTTGGGTGTCTGGACCTGCTGAGAGAGAACCGTCAGAGGATCTCAGATGGCGATCGGCTCGTAAGGAGTGAGCAATGCACTGATTTACGACGGAACCGAGCCGTTCAGAGCCTTAAAACCAATCAGTACGATCCTAAAATCAGTTCTAAAACTGGGCACAGAGGGATTAGGGTTATATGGTCAGTTGTCCTGGTGCGTTTTAAAAACCTCGCAGCGGCATTCCTCAATGAATGTTTTGCTTGGTGATTTCAGAATGAAGTGCATAACAGTAATCAATACTTCATGAACTAAGAGCATGGATCATCATTTTTTAATCGACATTCCAGATTTAGACACTTAAGTTTGGGCAAGCAGGACGGAATCCCTTCAGTCACCTGTGCATCCAAAGACAGACATCCTCGGAGAAACACCTGCAGAGAATCCCCTCCCATTCTAGCCTCCTTTCCAACCACAGACGTGCGACAGAAATGTTTTGTGCTTGTTTTTGTTTTTTTGTACTTTAAGTGAAACCTTCTTTTTGACGTTTATGGACTGGCGTCACCAGAATCCAGCCTGAAGCTTGTGATGACCTTTTGATTTATAGGGCACGGCACTTTGGAAGGTGCTGTAATCACCGCTCTGGTTAGTGAAATGAGCTCTGAGGCCTCCTGTGGCCGCTGGCCTCGTCTGCGGGGTTACTAGAGTGAAGTGCACTCTGCCTGTGGAACATTTTATCCCGGGTGATTTACCTTTCAGTCACTGAACCTGTGCTTGAAATCCCTCCAGAGTTTTGTTGTTCATTTCCAGATTGTAGCTGCTCACGTTAAACACTGTATATGCTTTTGAGCCGGCGTCCACTGGAAGCGGTGTGGTCTGTTTAGCATGTCTTAGCAGAGGAGGGGAACGCGACAGATATGGCGATGGAGCAATGACAAAGTTTATTAAGTCATCTTCCACCTGAAGATTGAAGATAATTATCTTGTATCAAGCGTTTCTCCTCTAATCCGAATGCCAATCTCACCCAGTCTCTCATTTAGTTTTACTGCCTCTTAAATACAGTATTAGACCTCCAACAAGAAGAAGAGAGTCGCTGTTAAAGAGCAAACTGCTCGTCGCTTGAGTCTCTTTTTGTGCTCCCTGGGATCAGCAAAGAAATTCCTCTCCTCTAAGGTGCCCTCTGTTGTAACCATGGCTACGCCGACTGGTTTTTCAAGCTGTGCGGCACTTAAGAATGCAAGGCTAACCTACAGCACTGTCTCTCCAATGAGGGCAGCCGGCCCACAATGCAACAGTGCAGCCAAGGCTTTGCTGAGGTGCCTGTTTAACTCCTTGTGCTCTGCTGCTCCATGGAACCACTTCAAAGGTTTTAGAGGTTTGCTGGAAACAAGGTTTCATCTTAGCAACTGTGCTAGTCAAAACAACACACACAGTGTAACCAGTGTGACATCAGATTCAATTTTGGCTCCCGGAAAACTGTCCTCACAGATTTTGGCATCTCAAATGAATGCATGAAAAAAATTGCATTTTGAAGTTTTAAGGAATTCTATTTTTATGATCTTTATTTTTTTAACATAGAAATGTGATTTTTTTTTTTTTTAGGTGAGACCATGTTGGAGCAACAATACTAGTGGGAAGATGTCATCGTCAGTTGGGTCTTGTTTTCATTAGTACAATTTTAACATTTCTCCTTGAGCGCTAAACTGGAAGAGTTCTGTTTGTGTAGAAATGCTCCAAATGTTTTAGTTTTTACTGGATGGTTTTTCTTTTTGACTTACAGTAGATGTAAATTTGGTTGCATCAGCATCTGAATGTAATTAATACATCCGACTCATGTGTCTTATATGATTTGAAAATTCTGCAAAAATATCCTCATTATTGATTCCTTTTTCTTTTATTTAGCTCTCTCAAACGTAAAGATTGGCTGTCTAGGCAAACTTGAGATATAAATATATATGTAAAGTCAATGCTGATAAAAAATGACAAAAAATCAAAGCCACCTCTGAAGAGTGAATGCATGAATTTTAATCCTAATGTAGTTACCTTCTGGTTGTTTATTGGACTTGGACTGGTATTGCATCAGCAAACATAGAGAGGACACTAACTGTGGCCTGGAGGTGAAGGACTTGGCCAAGAGATCTGCAGATCTGCCAAATAAACAGTTGAGATGCTCAGTGACGGTTGGGTTCCACCGATGACCTCATCATCAAGCCAACACTACGTCCTTTTAAATGGTTGTAGCATAGCTTTGAGATGTATCCAACATATTTGGCGTGGGAAGACATTTTTCATAGTTTTCTGATCTATTATTTGTCAAAATTAATGTCAGATTAATTTAAAATAAAGGAATTATTGATTTATATTTGAAGAAATTGTTTTTTCCAGCCATACCAGCCATACATTTTTTTTAATTGATTAGAATTAGCATTTCAAATATTTAAATATTAGTTGATTTACAGGCTTAAGATTCTACCCAGACTGCATCAGTTTCTAGACTGGATTTTTTTTTTCTTTTGAACATAATCATTCAGGTACTCCATATATGTTTATTCCCATCAGTACAGTCGGCTGCAGAGAGCCGCGTTCAATCCAACCACATTCTCTGTCCTCTCCTAAACCTTTATGGAAACAATGTACCAACCTCATCACCACATCAGTGGTTTCTAAAGATGCAGATCTATCGATAAAGCACACTTCACTAAACCTCATGTGTTTGAAAGAAATATTCAACCGCTGAGGTAACTTCCACATTGTTGTCCCGGCGCCTGGAGCATGTGTCAGGGTCAGTAATTGAGTGAAATTCCAGTTGAGTCAGTACGGTTTCACAGCAGAGTTTCGCTGCGTGGTGGATGACTGCCTCTCAAGATTACAACAATATCGGCTTGCTAATGTTTACAGAACTATTTCGCATTGTGCAGAATGAGAATGGCATTCGCTCAATTTATCTGCCACTATAGAACACCGAGTCACACCCCAGATTCATCTCTCATACGCAAACAGTAGATATGGAACTCCATGTTCTCAGTGGGCCTGAGTGCTTTATTCAAACAACACTCTATGACTGGAATGAATTACTGGTCTGATGTGGATTGATGGCTTATTTCACACTTATTTCTATCGTAGAGGCGGCTGCAACCCATTATTATTTTCATTCATCTGCTGATTGTTTTTCTTTTTGGATTAATCAGTAATTAAGTTTTGACAGTTAAGAATATATTAAAATTTCAGATAATGGAAAAGCGGTAAATCCTGACATTTGTCCAGAGTCGTCTTCTTCTTTCGGCTGTTCTCTCTCGGGGTCGCCACAGCCGATTATCTGTGTCGATCCAAAGCTACCACCGCTGTCTAACAGAACCAGTGAAGGTACAATGGATCCGTCATGGAAACCAGGGTCTGCATGTTGATTTGGCATAGGTTTTATGTCGGATGCCCGTCCTGACGCAACCCGTTGTGGTTGGGTTTGACATTTGTCCAGAGGAATGGATTTTGTTCAAGGTTGATAACATGATCGGTGGCACTGGTCACTGAATCGATCCAGCCGTTATGTCGACATTTAGCATGAGCAGCGATGGAAATATTCAATAACATTCAGGTGGAAATGAAAGATTCCTATTAGTATTTGATTAGCTCTGAGTTACTGTTAATAATGTTAATAACGATAGTGTTGACAATAGTAATTATAATTGTAATAATAACAATTATAATAATAATGATACATTGTATTAATGGAACACTTTTTCTTAGTGCTCAAAGTCGCTTTGCAGGTACAGAAAAAAAGTAAAATAATGGGAATCAAAATCGGATACTAAGAAATAAATATAAACTGCTCCGAACTTGTACTTAAGCATCTCTGTTTTATGCTACTTTGTTCTCAAACTCCACAATTTTTGGGAACATAAGTCATTTTTCAGGTTTAGGTTATCAATAAAGCAGAAAATGAATTTACTTTTCAACTATAATTTTTTAATACATTTTTTTTCAGCAACCATACAAAAAAAAAGAAATAGAAAAATGCTTACTATTAGAATAGATAATGGGGATAAAAGTCCCATAAATCTTGTAAATCTTATATGGAGCGAGTCTGAAACAAAATCAATTTGGTTTTATCCTAAAATTATTCCATATCAGACTATTAACTGATTTCAACTGTTGCTATTATCCAGCAGTCGTGAGTCATGAGTCGTGAGTCGTGAGTCGTGAGTCGTGAGTCGTGAGTCGTGAGTCGTGAGTCGTCGCTGCTATGAACGTTACAAATACTGTCGAGTTCATAACATGTATTGTACATATTTGTATTGGATCAAAAGATGACAGTTTAGTCTTGTCTTTTGGTATTTTTTGAGGGGCTGTCATATGTTGCTCATAATGTTAACGTTCATGTTGTCACTTCCTCAGATTGACCCCAAAGATCGGCTTCCCCTGGAGCGAGATCAGAAACATTTCCTTCAATGATAAGAAGTTCATCATTAAACCCATCGACAAAAAATCTCCGGTGAGTAAAACTTCAGTGTCATCAGCCAGTAGGTAACTTACGCTGGCGGACTTTGTGTCTTCTAGTGTCAGTCCATCCTATGACCTAACCCTGATGATTTTATCCTATGACCTAACCCTGATGATTTTATCCTATGAACTAACCCTGATGATTTTATCCTATGACCTAACCCTGATGATTTTATCCTATGAACTAACCCTGATGATTTTATCCTATGACCTAACCCTGATGATTTTCCAGTGCAAACTATACTTACATACTAGCTGGAAGGAGTCTTCTTCCTAAGTGGTGCCTCACTGCGGTTTATCTTATCTAAAGTGTAAACTATACATTCTAGTTTTGACCAAACTTTTCACACATTTTAACCTCAATACATAGTTTTGCCTTTTCATATACAGTTTTTATTTCTTGTTGTTTTCATGGAAGTTTTTTCCTTCGAATATATGATTTTTCTTTTAATTTTATTCCTTGAGTTTTCCATGAAAAAACCTTTAGTTTAAAAATTTTCTCCATCGGACATATCCAAAACACACTGCTCTAATCGCTAAGAGTTTAGGTCATACCCTCTCACATTTCTTTTACTTACTTTTTGATAATATTTATTCTCCAAATGACTCTTGTCCAAACATCCCCTCCTCCTTCTTTACAATCATGTCCAGTATTTGAGTTCCTGCAGGGGAAAAATGAAGCAGTGTGTCCATAATTGTTTTTTCTGCTCCAATATCGGCATCATGTTTCTCAGTAATGGAAAGAAAACCATTAGACAGATCCCCAGTCAGTCCGTCTTACCTTTGGAGCAGCCTCTTTAATTCCATTTGCAGCAGTAATCTGGATTAAAGGTTCCCCAGCACCTGCTCTCAGCCACAACTGGAGTCTTTGTCCTTCATCAGCAAAGCAACAGGAAACAGAACAGTTCATCAAACCTGCTGTTTGTTCACTTTAGCTGTTTTTCTCTGTTTCTTCTCCTCATTTCAGGACTTTGTATTTTACGCACCGAGGCTGCGCATAAACAAGCGCATCCTGCAGCTGTGCATGGGCAACCATGAGCTGTACATGCGTCGCCGCAAGCCGGACACGATTGAGGTGCAGCAGATGAAGGCGCTGGCCCGAGACGAGAAGATGCAGAAACAGATGGACAGGTACGCAGACAACTGGAAACACTTGGAGGTTGAACTGGGCCAAAATAAGGTGTGAAGTGTGTGAAGTTATGATTTAAAACAGATTCTGTTTTCCTACTAAAACCTTTAAGACGGGGTCGTAATTTATTAATTTAATATGAAGTGATCTTTAACGTATTTTTGTAAAATCATCATTATCAGATTAATGATTCCCATGGTGTTGGTTAACATTAGTCTAATAGATTTAAGAAATTAATAATTTGCAGAGTTTTCGAAGATTTTTCTCTATGAACAGTCATAAAATTGCGAGAATTTACAATCAATGAATCTTTTCTTTACCCATCAAACAGTCAAAAATCCAGTGATATTAAGTCTATTGTTATAACCATAAATTGCTTGAGGATGACATTTGAAAAGCTGCCGTTTTGACTTATAAAATAACTATTATTGTGGTTTACAAGGACGTTTCCTTGAAGAGATTTAGATTCAAAGCTTTGTTTGAAGGATTTTGCTGTATTTTTACTTCTGTCTGTCTTCACCACCGTTCAGAGCCGATTCCAAGTCACTCCTCTCAAAATGTAAAGTGAAACCATTCATTGGCCACTAATGCAACATTCCTGTTTGAAGTACGGGAAATGGGCTTCCTGAATTGGCTGAATTGAAAGTGAATGGGTGTTGACCCCGGCCCCAGCTACAGCTGCCGGTCCACTGTCTGTTCCCGACAGCTGTTCAAACACGATGATGTAACGCCGGGTAGACGGCAGAGTGAATACTAGTGGGAGAAGCATTAGATCACCAGCAGACAGGGTGAGGGTTCACTCACAGTAGCTCCCGGAGGTCGGTGTCTGAGCGAGGGGCCAAACGCAGTTACAAGAGTTGTGATGAGTCCCCAGAGATTTAGACTAGACTAAAACCAGAGGTGGACATCAGGTGAAGACTCAACTAAGAGGCACACCCATACCTCCGGCAGAAATATGCAGTCTTCACTTACATCGTATTTTACATGATTGGTATGCCAGCACATCGGGGGGGTACATTGGCTCAACCCGGTCCATCAGTAATAAGGAATAGCATTTCAAATAGCTGGACGGACTTCAAGGAGATTTCACACATATTTTATAAAGGTGTGTCTCATAGAGTTTTCTCGGTTCACTCACATTCCCCCCATTTCTTGCAATGTCTTTATTCCCATAGGCTATTAACGACTGGACAATAAAGGCCTGTGCATTACTAAAATCATTTAACATAAATATTTCCTGTTTCTTTTCAAGGTTTCTGGAATTTTAAATTGAAAATATTTAAGCTTTTTGGAGCAAACATGGAGGTTGCAAATTAAAAAATGGACATTTTATATGAAGAAGAAAGGCGTATATTTCCTCCTACAAATCTCCTTCAAGTCAAGCCTGATTCAAATTGTCAAATCACAGCCTTGTCTGAGAGTATCCTATTTATCAAAGTTAAAGAAAATGGGGAAAATCCTGTATCCGTCCCTTTATCCAAATCCACAGCAAAATTGAAGGCTGTTTATTCCGGACCAAGACGCCTCATACAAGCGAGTTAACAGAAATCCATTGATAGATATGTGTAATCCTGCTAACAATCCAAACAACAAAAGACGACGGGAAAGACAAAAATCTCCTCCGCCGAGGGAATAATGAGATAAAAATGTGAGTGTCGGGCCAAGTGTTGCTAAAGATCCTTGTTACAGATCACTGCAATCACATCCTGCAACACTTTTCATGCATCACAAGATCTTATGTCAGCATTTTATTAAAGGGAGTTGTTTTGTTTGTTTTTGAATCACATTTAAATTATTGACAACAATTGTTTGTTAAGGCCTCGCCTTCATGTGATCATAATATGAAATGCACGGTACCACGTTTAGTATAGAGTGTCGCGACCTTGACGGATTCGTTGAAGGAGCGATGTTTAGCACCCTGTGGTGAACCTGGACAAATAAACGTGTTCTGTTTTTTTGCGGGCTCGTCCACTGTTGTTCGAGAGCAGTAGCTATGCATCACCTCTGTCAGCTTTCTTTGTCGGCTCACGGCGGCTGCGTCTTATCTGCAGGGCCCAGCTGGAGAAGGAGAAGAAGAAGAGGGAGGCCATTGAGAGAGAGAAGGAGCAGATGGAGAGGGAGAAGAATGACCTGATGCTGAGGCTCTACCAGTTTGAGGAGAAGACTAAGAAGGCAGAGAAAGGTGAGGTGGGGGCCGGGGTGGGGAGGGACATCGTACATCATTTAACTCCGAGGGTACAGATGTGTGAGGGTGTTAATGATTATGGATCATACATATTATTACCCCTTGTGTGGGATTTGTGTGTTTTTACACTGAACCAGGGAGCATTAATTAAGTCAAGTCAGTTTATTTTTTTATAGCACATTTAAAATACAACATATGAAATGACTTCATTAAGCCATAGCAATATATAAAAAATATTGTACTGATGGTTATATGAATGAATGAATGAAAAAACGATGTAGACAAGGAATGTTAACATTTGCCATTAAGCAACATTAAAGATTTCAGGCTAGAAGGTTTGGTTTGTTTCTGTTCAGATCTCAAGCCTGTGTGGATATCGAGATGTAGAGATGGGGAGGGGGGGTAAATAGTTCCTTGTTGTTTGGGTAAATATTGAAAATGGACCTGAACACCACACACTGGAAGTTGAGCTGGTGATTGAACGGGAGGTGAACAGGTTACGTCTGCAGGTTAAACTACTCGAGGAAGAATGTTGTAGTGGGTTTAGCATCGACTTTAGCATCGATGTCATTAGCGTAAGTCTGAAGTCTTAAGATTAGCAGTTTCTAAAAGTTTTATTGTATTTAGTGTCAAAACAATCCCCTATAACTATTAACTATGACTTTTAACTTCTAGTTTTACCTGCTTCTGCTTGTCGTAAGGCAGTAATGCATAAACAAGTTGTTTTTGTATCCCTTCGACCTCTGACCTGTGTTTGGTGGTTTATTAATGTATTGTTTTTATTGTCATTTTCTTCCTTACAGTAGGGTATCTGTATGTCTCATAAACCTAGAGGTCTCATGTAAGAGGAGAGATAGGGCCACCTCCACCGCAACTGTCAATGCTACAATAGTGCGGAACAAAAATAATTTTTGTTATCTTATATGGAAGCTTTGACCTGTGCTTTTAAAGAGAGCATCATTTTGCCACTTGAAGGCCACCCTAGATTCTTGGTTAGGGATGGGTGAGCTGAGGTCGTAACTGTTTACCCCCCAGATACCACTAAATATTACACACTGCACCTTTAATGTTATTAAACTAGAATGGTGTCAGACTGAAGCTGATAGACATCCGCACCATGGAGCTCCATTGTTTTCTAAAGATACACGAGGACGCTGCACTTTGTGACCTTTGCTTTCATTACCATGACCTCAGACGCCGTAGTTTGTTATTAAAGTAACCCCACTTATTATGGATCGGCTATGATTTTTTAAAATACTTTAACCATTCAATTATAAATAACTGAATAGTATGAATGACTTCTTTTTTGTTTTTTTATCAAAAGGCTTTTCCTTATTTTTACCAGGGCCTGGTAGTAAAATGCGGCTACCACCAGAAGGTGGCGGTAATACAAGCTGCAGGCTCTCTGCAGCTGCTGTTAGCAAAAGAAGAAGAACGTGCTTTTAGTCTGTTAGTAGAATGTGGCGATGACCAGCAGAGGCGTGCTACCATTGTCAAAACGTTTGATTATTATGGATAGGTTGAGTAATATGTGAATAGTTGGAGTGAGCACCAATCATACACTCTCTTTCTGACATGAATAAAATAATTTAGTGAAACAGCAAAATTTGAAAAGTCAGGTTAAGTTTGAAAGCGGGTCTTCCTCAGGAACGGACCTCCTGCTTTTAAAGTGCTTTGTGATTCTGTTGTTAAAAAAATTGCAGCTGGAAAGCTTCTCTCCATGTCATGCTAGCATCCGAGAGCGTTAAATAAGATTCTAAAGTTTTGTGTTTGTCGGTATGCATTTTAAACACCCTCCTATCTCTGTTGCAGATCTGCAGGAGCAAGTCAACAGAGCCGCGCTGCTGGAGCAGGAGCGGTACAGAGCAGAGCAGGAGGCGGCCCGTCTGGAGACAGAACGCCAGGCTGCCCTGCTGGCTAAAGAGGAGCTGGCCCGCCAGGCTGAGAGCCAGAAGAAGGGCCAAGAGCAGCTGGTCAGTCTTTCAATGACACGTGCAATTATCCAGGGATTTTAATACCAGTTTTCCAGCATTCTCAAATTTAAGAACTGCTCTGACTACTTCAAAGTCTTCAGCAGCTTTTAAGTGTTTAATTGAGAAGAAAAGATAAGGAGGCCCGTCCGTGAAATCTCTGAAGCTGGCTCCCTGTGTGCAGGATGAGATAAATTTCTCAAGGTTTTCAATGCACTTAGCTGTTATTTGGGCCCGTTCTGTACCAGGCACATTACAGGGTGGTGCTTTCAGCACTGCCTGGCTACCGACAAAAGCACTTTGTAGCGTCCAGTTGGACCACACCCCGCTCGCTGCTGTGGGCCACCCACAGATTTCTGTAGCGCTCCCTCGTTCACTTTTACAGCCCGGACAGTAAATCTGTGGATCCGCAATCAACCAGAAGCAGCAGGACTGTTTTATCAGGACGGACACCTGCTGTGACACCCTCTTCTACTTAAACCGTAATAAGACGCTTAAAGCTCTGAGGAACCTCCTCTGACCGTCGCTGAGAGGGCGAGCAGGGAGGGCTGAATGTGGGCCGGAACCTCTGAAGCAGGTGTTCTGTTTAGTAGGGAGCCTCTGGTTCACCTCTGGTGAAAGACATGCTGGTCACATTGTTGTGGTGGTGAGAAGGAATGTTTTGAAACACCCTCTGGGGCACAAAGTCCGGTTCAGATTTTATGGACCTAAATTTGCATAATAGTAATTTAAGGTTACACACAATAAAAGCATCATATTGTGTTAGAGTAAACTTAAAGTTTAGTTATGTTGTACAAAACAGAGTCAAATGTCGTAAATGCGGGCATGCGTACCTCTCGGGCTACTGCGTGCATATTTTCTTAAACATTTGATTAAAAAATATCAGGTTGCAGCTATACAACTGAATACGAAACGTAATATATCAAAGGAGGCAACAAAATTCTGTAATTCTGTTCAGATGCAACTATAACACTGTTTCATTCTTAACGCATGATGATGAGGAAACCATAATATGTCTTACTGAAGGCATTTTTATCCAACAAAGAAAGTTCTGCACTGATCACTGGGTACTAATACGATCATTTAAATCAGTGGGGGTACTTTATTTTGAAAAGTATTGAAGAGAGAGCCACCGGTACGAAACGTGGACTAACTAGAATACCATTCAGTGGAGTGTGAATTCAGCCAAAGAAGGATAATCCGACTTTTCCTCCTCCAAGTTTCATGGAAATCAGTTGAGTAGTTTTTTTTGTAATTAGGGAAAATGTGAAAACCTGTGCTTAAGTCTCTAACAGGTTTTGCGTAATCATTGACCTCCTTGGCAGAAGTGAAACTATAAACAGCCTCCCTGTTTTCTCTTTGATAGAACGGTTTAAGCAGAAGGATTCCAGGAATTAAACCTGTTTCTGCATGATTCAGTTGTCACCCGGCCGCTGAGAGCTTTCAGACTGTGAAAAAATGTGCCAGAGCTGTGCTAATTCAAATAAACACCAACAATACAATAAAAATAAATAAATAAATAGACTCATTGTGCAATTTGATCATTCTTCTGACAGCTTTTAGTGAAGTGTCTTAATCAACTATTAAACAAGCTGTTATTTTTCTGTCAGGCTGCAGAGCTGGCTGAGCACTCAGCCAAGATCGCCTTGCTGGAGGACGCCAAGAGACGCAAGGAGGAGGAGGCCGACTCCTGGCAGCTCAGGGTGAGCGACATTGCTTTCATGATTTGATGTTGAATTTTATTTTCAAAGACCATTAAGAAAGAAGACATGTGGGACAGAAGCAGATTTTGAATTGAAATAGTTTGGCTGTACTGACTCCTCTGTGCTCACCAGGCCAAGGAGGCCCAGGAAGATCTGGTTAAGACCAAGGAGGAGCTGCATATGGTAATGACCCCACCACCCCCTCCACCTCCACCCATGTACGACCAGATGGACGACTACAGCGACGGCGAGGAGAACACCAGCACCCACAGCGCCGAATTGCAAATCGGAGGAATCGACGACCACCGCAGGGAGGAGGAGCGCCTCACCGAGGCCGAGAAGAACGAGCGCGTGCAGAACCAGCTGAAGGTGAGAAGGAAGAATCGGTCAAGATGACAGATTGTGTGAGGGGTAACTCCATATCCTCCTGCTGACGGGCTTCACTGTTAGTTTGGATCATACATTCATAATTATGTCCCCGAATTTTCCGGGACTTAAAAACTATTTCATGTATCATTTTTCAAATTTTATAAACACATAGACCATAGTGCAAGGAAGAACTGGAGTGATTTGGGGAAAAGTGGGTTGTATATTTTCTATATTAGATGCAGCTTCATCTCCACTTTGAAGCATGTAATTGAAAACTGAGCGGGTGTGAAAGGTTAGGATAATAGATTGGAATGCGCAGGAACTGTGTTCCGAGTGGGCAAGAGGAGAGTCCTCCTATATGCATTTCATTTGGTTCGGGCTTATTATTGTTCTACATTATTGACATTTTTTTTCGGACCACCGTTGAATCTCACGCCTTCTCTCCTTCTCCACCTGCAGGCCTTGACATCGGAGCTGGCTCATGCACGCGACGAATCCAAGAACACCGTAAACGACCTGCTTCACGCTGACAACCTCAAATTAGGCCGAGACAAATACAAGACCTTGCGGCAGATCAGGCAGGGGAACACCAAGCAGAGAATTGACGAGTTTGAGGCCATGTAGAATGCCCCGGACCCTCAGCTATTGCCCTTTCTGATTGGTCACTGCGTCTCGCACCCCGGCTGACGCATTGAACTCACGTCCATTGGCTGCAGACTCACCTGGAGCTAAAGCATCACTTTACAGAGAGACACACTCCTGTCTTAAGTCTGTCTCTGCAGGCTTCTGAAGAAAACTTAGTGCCAAAACCTTTTCCTCTTCCTCTTCTTTAGCGTTTCCTGTGAGTGTATTTGAATGTGTGTAAACCTGATCAGTTCAGACCAAATGATTCTTGTTTTTATCCAGAGTTGTGGTGAAGTAGCGGGACTAGCCAAATTTTATTCACGTTACCATGTGCACATGCAACATGTAATCATGTAGGCCTTGCTTGTTTTTGTCGCGTAGGGAGGGAATGGACAGTTGTCGTCATGGCGACCACTCAGAAAGGGAGAAACGGTATGAGAAGAAAAAAATGTACGTTTTTGTTTTCATTATATTTGAACACTTCGATATATGTGTAATATTGCTATAAGGTAGTTTAAGATCATGCCTAGTTTGATATTTATACTGTATATGGGACGTTAAAAAAAGGGTATTTCATCTTGGTTTGTATATTTTTGCTATCTGCTGATGATGATGATGATGATGATGATGAACATTTAATGTCTCTAAGGTTTTATATATTGACCAGAAATGATAGCAAGTCTTATATTCCAAGAGATTTTCTTTTAAAATCACTAAATTAAAGAGATCTAAGTATAAATTATTATTGTTTCCTGTAGGAGATATTCAGTTCAATCATTTAAGGAGGTACTTGTCGACTGGAACTCTTCGGTTTTATATATTTTATTCCTGTGTTCTGTGTCACATCGCTGTCAGTCGGGTGAAAGATGAAGTATTTGTGTGCCTTCCTCCGCAGGGATCTGTCTCAGTCCGCTGGTCGTCACTTCTTAGCCGTTACTTCTTCTAGTGTTAGACCTCCACTGAGGTTCAAATCAGAGTTCAGGTCAACTTTATAAAGAGTTTCAACTCCTGCAGCTCAGTCACCACGGACTGATTCAGACAGTATCATAACACCGACATCTCGCTCTCCTCTCTCTGGACGTGGACTACAGTAACTGACACTGTCATGGAGACACACTCATCTCTGCTGGCCTTTGTATACGAGCAGGATTTTATAATGAGGTGTTCAACATATTGGCAATAAAGAAAGATCTATGATTACACATCGGTGTCTTTTGACTTTTTACAGTGTAAAACTGAGGGTATATATATATATATATATATATATATATATATATATATATATATATATATATATATATACTCCTGTTCAGATTCTTCTATGGAGTTTGGATTAGGCTTTATTCATTTGGGTTCAGCCCCTTTGTTAAAAAAAGAAAGAAGAAAAGCTTGTTTTTTATGTACCATGTCGTTTTGTGCACCAGTGTCTTTCCATCCAACCATTTTCCTCAGCTTATCAAGGGTTGGCAGCATTTTTATAAGGGTACTTCAATCAGAAGAGTAAGAATGAAGAAAGGATTAATGATTTTATGACATCAGATGATGTGTGATAATTAGTCTATTCGGAAAGGCTTTGGCAGCCGGACTCTTAGGGCAGATGGTGATTAAAAGCAGTATTGAAAATCTGGAGGATGGATACCAGTGCTTGTAGCTAATGACTCTTCGGAAGCAGATCGGCAAGGACTAGCGGGAGATGGGGAGATGGGAAGTGTGCAAACCAGCAGCATGCAAGAACTAGATGAATGAAGAGAGAGTCTAATTCATAGACAGCAGCTGAAGGTCATGGGCGGGGCACGCAGGTGTGGCGCGGTATGGGGTTACGTGAATGATCACAGGTGATAGCAGTTAATGCCCCAGACCGTGAAGCATGTGACTCAGACTGAGCATGTGTGAAGGCTGAAGATAAGAGTGGAATGGCCCGAGTGTGCAAGAGGATAGTCCTCCTGACTGAACTCTCAATAGATCTCCATTTCAGACATCCCTCTACCCAGGAACACTTTCAATCAACCGCTTCATGTTGTGTTCTTTGTACGGTTTTGGAACTGCTCTGACCCAGTCATTCATCAGTCACATGTTGACAAGATAATCTATGTAACTCTGAGTTGAGCTGTCAGTGTTTATAATGTTATGGCTAAACTTAATGTTTTGGTGTCCAAACACGTATCACAAGGAAGTGATGTCGCGAACTACAAAAATTGTCCGTTTTCGGGCAGCGATGATGTCATCGTGAGCTGACATCATGCCTCATGTTGGACATGAAAAGAGACATGGAGCTCTTTTCATGATGACCTTGGTGAAGACACAGAATTCCACGACAGTGACATCACCACTCCTACCAGAGGAAAGTTTTTCTTTTCCTCCTCAGGGTCCAGAGAAACCAGAGACTAAGTCTGACTTTGAGTGGCTGCTCACTCAAAGACTAGAAAGACCTCATTGTGCCGACGGAGACGCTGGAGGGAGAGAAGCCAGAAGAGAGAGAGAGAGAACTCACACTGCTTCCAGTTTCATCTGAGAGGAATGACTTCCTTCGGTCTCCTTCAGTCATTCAGTTTGAACAGATGTTTAGATTAATGACATAAGAATTCCTTTTCGGGAGGAAATTGAATCTTAAAAATGCCTTGAATTTGACACTCTAACATCATTTATTTTGATTTTTAATTGGATTATACAAGATTCTACCGATCAATAATTAAACTGTTCCTCATCAGTGTTGATCCAACCAGTAATCCTCTTCCTAATGGACTGACTCAACTTCCTGATGATGTCATTAGGAATTCAATCTGTGGATGGTATTAATGCTGAATGATTTGATCTCAGATTCTCAGTGGGCTTCAGTCATCTCTGACCAGTCCAGAACCCATTCTGCTCCACAAACTGGATGAGTTCCTGTCAACTTGGTGACATCATCAGGCTCCATCATGCCAGATATTTTCAGATTGTTTTAGCCTGATAGCATGGGCTGTCATGGCTTCCCTGGTCACAGAAGTTTTAGTGGTATTAGATTGAACTTCTGTCTGCGGGGAAGAAGGTGAAACATATATCCTGGCTCTGGGTTGTGGCTGGTACTGGTCTGGCTGTAGATGCACTGCTGTACAAGTATGAACCTTCATCCCGATGGTGACTTATTCAAAGTGAACCAGCAGCGTTGGAAAATGTTTTGATGTATCAGGAAAGGCACCATGAATGTTGTTGGTTGTTTTTTTTAGAATTGGGACTTTAATGTTTTCTCAGAGAAAAATAACTGCGGAAAAATTATTTCTGTGCATATTTTATTGCTTTGGGGCTTATATCGATTTAATATCATAGACACTGTAAATTAACCATAAAATGACGAATCGTTTGTTGGAGCTTGTTTTTAAACAATGAAACAAAAGATTGAAAAAAAAAAATCTGAAAATTAAGAAAAGAAATTGTAATCTTTCATGGATATAGTTAATTTTCATTCGATTAGCTCAACCTATATTTAAAGCATGTTTTTGGGAACTTATTTGACGATTATTAGACTTTTTGGGATGTATCAAGTTACATCATTCTGATAAGTAAGTCCTCACAAAATGCCAAACAAATCCTATTAATATTCGATAAGTAATGACTTGATCAATTACCGTGGTTAATGCTTCCTGCTCTGTGACACTTTGGTGTCCCCCAGGGCCCCACCCTTGGCCCCTTACTCTTTAACATGTACATGCTGCCTCTGGTTCATAATATAAACAGGTTCGGTCAATTAGCAGATATTTTTCAATGAGAAAGAGTTTTGCAGGTCATCAAAGGTAGAATACCGTAGATCAAACCAACTACATTAAAAATAATTTCACAAATGTATTCAAAGTCCTCCCTCTAGGGCCAAAGATCTGACCAAGGACCTGTTACACCAGATTTTCATGGAAATTTCTACCCTCATCGGAAATTAAATCAGCTAGACTGTCTTTTTTCTTCAGCTAAGAAACACAGATTTCTCGTTTTTTAATTTTTCGATTTCACACAACACATCCAAATTTTAACTTTAAATGATCTCTTGATCAGGCTTTACTAGATGAAAATAAAAAGAAATATTCATAAAGCTACGTTATATTAAGTGATACTTCAAAATGTTTTAATCCGAACTTCTTTAATGTAACATACTGCAGACAAGTTATAGAAGTTCAAATGTTAAATGGATCTAAGTTTAAATTTAGTAACAAAATATTCCCTGAAAATTAACCCTAATTTAAATAAAGCTGTACCAGGAGCTTTTCACAGGATTTAAATATATGGAGACACTGGTGTCACTGTGGTCTCTTATGGCTTAAGTCAGAATACTGACATTCAATTCAGAACTTTAATCTCAGAATCCTGATTTCAAGTCAGAATTCTGAAATTAATTCTCAGTCTTATAGTGTAAAATGGACCTAAGTCATCTCCTACACAAATAATTTAGGCCCAGCCCCAGAAACACTCAGCAGCGTTCTTCATACGTGACGTTCTGATCCATTAAAAGTTGAAAGTTGACTGACCGGTGATCAAACTCACACTTGATTCAGTCTTACATAAGAATGATTCTCATGACTGGATTTTGATGTAAAATCACGCTGCTCCGCTGTTAAACTTGGCTTAGTTCCTTATTTTTAGGTCGGTTAATGACACATAAAGGTTGTTACTGAAGAATTAGTTATTTAAAATATGGTAAATGAACTTTCTGCTGTAACCAAAGCAAAGCCAGTGGTGGGAGGGGCTGGTTCAGGTAGGACAGTCAAACAGCCAGGTCTCACCCTCAGAGATGGGCGTCTGTTCCCAGAGTCAGACACCCATAGCTATACAAACACACCTTCATTCCTGTCGAACGCTTACACTCTTTAATGAATTCACAAACACACGCCAGAACACACATGACACACCTCACAGGCCTGAAGATGCAGAAACACTCTCACACACACACACACACACACACACACACACACACACACACACACACACACACACACACACACACACACACGCACACACACACCACCACACACACACGCAAACACTCACACACACACACTCACACTCACTCAGAGCTGCAGGGCCACAATGAGGCGTATTTACACTGAGGCAGGAACTGGGATCAGTGTTTGCATAAATGGGAAGGTGTTTGGCAACTTTGATAAGGACAGTTAGTCGATCATGTGACTCAGTGATGAGCAGCCCGGACAGAAGAGAGGTTCTCCTGACCTCTAGTGTTCTACTGACAGAACCTGACGGAGAACGTGGATTAAATTCAGATCCTCTGAAGATTCTTCCTGAAAAAGTCATTCTTATTTTATTTATCTTGAATGATTTCACGTGTTTCCTTTTACACTTATACATTATTTAAGCCTTTCTTACAAAATGCAGCACATGGATGGATTCAATCCATGCTGTTGGTCCATCATGTAACATTTCAAGAAGACTAAAAACCATTTAATCACATCAGCCATATACTGAAAGGGTTTTTGTTGTTTTATGGGTCGTTTTAGTTTCTCCTTACACAGATATTGACTAACTCTGGTGGTTTGTTTGGCTACTTACATCTGTTCAGCCATAATATTATGACCACCTGCCTAATAAAGCAGACGGTAGCTATTCTGTTGGAATATAAAACACATGCTGGGCTTTACGAACCTTAGGCACCCATGTTGCCAG
The DNA here is from genome assembly GCA_037951165.1 of Lophius americanus. Classification (NCBI taxonomy): domain Eukaryota; kingdom Metazoa; phylum Chordata; class Actinopteri; order Lophiiformes; family Lophiidae; genus Lophius; species Lophius americanus. Next base: position 3,983,560 of record JBBDHG010000026.1, on the reverse strand, counting down.
TTCACAAATTGCAAATCCAGCATAATGTGTAGATCTTGAGATGATCACACTCATTTGTTTAGCCATCACAGTTTGGTCCTTTTCAAAGCTGCTCTGATCTTTAAGTTTGCCTGCTTCCAACATATTAACTTAAGGCTAAAAGTTATATTTCTATCCCACCCACTGAGTGGAAACCCTAGTAATCAAACAATCAGCTTTTTCCTGTCTTCGTTTGACAGTGGTTTTAATGTTGTGGCTGGTTGGTGTATAGATCTATTAACAGAACAGAGAGGAGCTGTGTTAAGTATTATATAGTCATGGATGGTCCCTTCCTGAGCTCTGTGAGAACGAGAACAGCAGCCTTTGGTGATTGTTAAGGTCATATTTTATTTTTACATGACAAGATTGAATCCGTATCCTGAGAAATGGTGAAAACCGACGACAGAAACACACAAATAAATAATAATTTAAAAAATACGGGCTGCTTTCCAGAAGCTGATATCCTTATGTAGTGTATTTTGGTGCTATCAGCAACAACAGTCACATCAACTTCTTGAATTCAAGTGAAAATGTGATGGATGGATTTTCCAAACCGTAACACCAATTAATTAATAATAAATTATTTAACGAAGAGATAAGACATGTGAGGGAGCTGCAGCTCGTCCCGGTCATCAGGTCTGAGTCAGACCAGTAGTTCTCCTCTGTCCCGATCTTCAGCGCCTCCATCTGGACACTCCGTCTTAGCGGGAGAAGGAAACAAAGATTAGACGCAGCCGCAGACAAAACAAGTTATTACAAAACTGCATTATGAGATAAAAATGTGCGAAAACATGCCACTATAACTCTGGCTGGATGCCAAACATTCTCAGCCTTGTGTTACACATGTTCATGTATTTTATTCATCATGTCTTTGTGAAGCCATAACACTTTTGATTTGATCATCATACCATCATCCTACAACCTTAAATTAATCTGACGGGGTTTTGTGCTGGAAGTTTTCTCGGTCATGCAAATATGTTTCCTCTCCAGTATCAGTCTTCTCACCAAACGCTCAACTAAAAGTTATTAACCCTCCTCATGCGTCGCTCCACATGGTTCTGACGTCACAGCTTGACACCTGAAGCTCCGGTTTACCTTTGGACACAGCGGGTACCAGTTGGGGGACTGAAAAGCGCTGTCTCCACATCTCCAGCTGTCCAGTGGGATCAGAACCTCGCCGAGGAACGTCTTCCATCTCAGCGCCCCTGAATGCCACACGGAGGCCTGCAGTCTCTTTCCGAGCAGCAGGTGGCGCTCAATGTGATACTGTCAAAGAGAATTCGATTTCATTGATATGGTGCGCCAACAAAGTGTGCGACAATGCAAAAAAGAAAAAAGAAAAATGAATCTCAAAGAAGTAAGAAATAGAATCGTTTGTTGGAAATTATTCTGATTTATGGTATAAAAATAATCGTTTTATTAAAGGATATTTTCATCGGAGGAGTAAATGTAATTTTATTGGGGCACTTAATCTAATTTGTCTTAACAAGATCTGCCGGCTAATATTGACTAGATTTAACCGGTGACAACTGCAATTGCTCCCACAGTATTGCAGCAGAGGAGAACGACTGTTTCCTTTATTCTAAGAGCAAAACCGTTTTCAGAACTTCTCAGAGATTCTGATGAAATGACAAAAATGAAATATGATTTTATTTATTTTGAATGGGAGCTGCTGTTAAATTGTTACTATTGAGAAAACCACAATGTGCTCTACTCAGCAAAAACAGCCAAACTAGAAAAATGCAAAGCAGACAAAAATAGAACACACATTGCATCACAGAGCTGATTTATTGTCCAAAAGAAGATCTACACAGTGATACCCCGCTGATTTTAATGTCATGGCTGACTGGAGTATTTAATTAAGGGCACCTCGCCGGGTCAGCTGGGTGAACCTAGATTAATGCCATTATTGAGCACATTTTATAAATTCTACCCAATAAAACCATGTTGAAGATTAGGCTGTTTTTGCCGTCTAAATTAAATCTTTACCTTTAAGACTTCATCATAAATGGGATCCGTTGTGTTTTTCTTGACTGTGGTTTTCATTTTGCGGCTCTTGTCCGGCAGCACATACAGTTTGACGTATCTGCAGATAAAGAACACAAAACAGGATGCTGAGCGAGGTTCGGACAGCAGAATGAAGGTCGCGCTGTGAATGAGGCTGGTAACCTTACGGGCGACACTTCCTTTTCCTGGTGTCTCCATAGGCGAGATTCCTGCAGGCGCCGACTGTGATCTCCAGACAGGAAGTGCTGGTGTTGTAGGTCAGAGCCAGCTGCAGCTCGCCGGCCACGGTGACGCCCTCGAAGAGGCCGCAGTCGGTGCTGATGCTGCTGCCGCTGCCCTGGTGATGAAATAACAGCACATGCAGCTTTGCAGATTAGATCTGGTTGAGATACTTCAACGCAGGATGTCCGTTTTTCACTTATCATCAGCGTCTACTCACTCTCTTTCCTCTTGAACACTCATAACCGAAGGAGGTTTCTTCTTCTGCTCCGTTGGAGGAGCCATCCTGGTCGCTGTCTTTGCTCCTCTTGAACAGGTTTGGGAGGCTGGGGCCTTTAAAGAGCTGCAGAAATAAGGAGGACTTATTTTACACCCTGCGTCTATCATCCCCGTCAACAGAATGAGGGCAGTGACGGTCTTAGATTGATTTATAAGGAGCAGTTCACCCCCCAAAAAAAATCACAACTCCACCCCAAGTTGATTGAAAGTCAGCAGAATGGTATTATTCCAAAAAAAAAGAAAAGTCAAATAATCCTTACAGCTTTCTAGATGGGGACTAATTTTGAAGCCTTAAGCAGCCATTACCAAGTTTAAGAATGCTGAGGCCCAATTTGAAATGTAAAACTCTTCTGCATATTCCCCAAACCTTTAATCCCAGTCCTCAGTGAACAATGCCGAGATGTTACTGTGGGTCCGCAGCAAATCCACGCGCATCAAAAGAAAAACATCTACACACGCCTGACAATTCTTCAACACATATTCTGAGAGAAAAAACGGAAGAAAATCAAATTTTAATGACATTTCAAACATCACTATTGCCTTGAAGTTGGTTTGATTCTTGGAAGTCAAAATCATGATTGTGAAGCTGAAGTCTTGAGACAAGTTTTGTTTTTTTGTGGTTGAGATTTGAACCAACTTCAAATTAGCATTGTGGTGAGGAGATGATTTCTTTATTTTTGGGTTGAGTGTTCTTTTTCGAGACCCTGGTCCGGAGGTCTCATCAGCATGGAGGGAAATCCGTTATTCAAGTGTTCATCGGATGATTCAGCAAGTGAAGGCGGAAAAAACGGGGCTTTGCTGACTTACTTGGCTGGATCTGTTGATATCCGTGTCGGACAGACTCTTCTGGGTGCTGTAGATGAAGCTGGACCCTGTCTTCCTGTCGTCCACCCTCAGCAGATCTCCTCGCACGTCATTCTGAGAGTTGGACATCTCTGGATCAAGATAAGAACCGTCACTCAAGATCAGGGAAAAAGAGCTAAGTTCATCTTGACATGCATAATATATGCATAATATAATGAATATAATATGCATATATTACATGCATGTTATATATAAATAAACATCTAAATAAATAATAATATAAATGATCACTGCTATTATCATTATATATTAAATAAAAGTAAAATGTAATGTATTTGTATATTCATACAGTATTAAATCTAGTATTTGTATTATTACCTTATATGATTAAATAGTATATTTATATAGAATATTTACATTTTATCTTTACATATATTGAGTATATAATACATCTGTATTTATGATTATATAAAAATGTTATATAATGTATTTTTATTTTCACACATCAATAAAAATATGATAGATTCAATTTTGTCATTTATTATATGTTTTATATAGGTTATATATATTTATTACATTTCACTTATATATCATATATTATACCTTTATAATCATTATTATCAGCTTATCATATTTTACTACATTTTTTTATAGATGATATACTTTATTTGAGCGTTTTAGATATATTATCTAATATTATACTATATGTATGATTATTATGATTATTATGATTATTATTATGATGATGGTGATTTTTTTTATTATTATACATATAAATATATACATATAAATAAAGATTTTTATCATAAATCTACATTTTTACATATTCATCATGCATCTATCATTATTATGTTATACTTTTATCTATGTTTATTTTTTATTTTATTTTATTATTGTTAAAAACATTCATCCACATCCTGGATTTCAAATAGTAATTAATTTTTTTTTTTTTTTTGTAATACGTGCATAAATTCACGTTCACTGTCATCATCCTGTCATCTGTGGTGGACGCCGTGAGGGTGATCGGGTTAGAGAGGCGTAACGTTATTTCAGATTAGCTTCCTCTGTGGTCGAGCCCCTTCAGCAAATAATTTCTCGATAACATCCAGAGGAAGTCAGGCCTCTAAATTCTGAAGAAAACCATCTCCAGAGGATGCTCGCTGCAATACGAGGCTATGCGATGACGTAGACGTGGTCTATCATCCTGATAGAGAACACGCATGCTGATACGTAAACTCACTCTTCATGCGACTGGTGAAGGAAACCATCAGATCTTCCACAGATATGGCGAAAGGCTTTGAATTTTTAAAGTCCTGTAGATAAAAAACGGAAGATTATTCAGAGGTTAGTTCACGCATTTCATATATTTACTGCTGCAGACATGAGACATGAGGCAAAGGTGATTTACCCCTGATCTGCCCAGGAACTGGTACTCCAGGTGAGGCGGAGGAGTCGGAGGCACGATGGATATATGGCTGAGAGAAAAAGAAGAAAAACAAGAGGTTTATTTATGTTTCACACTGCGTGTGTATCGGATGTAAACATGAGGAGATTCCTCATACCTCAGTATGTTGTAGGTCTTCAACAGTTTATCTCCAGTCGTCTCATATTTATCTGCAAACAACAGGGAATATTATAAACTACACCTGATTGTGAATAAAACTTCCCTCTGAAGTTTCCCTACTTATCTACATTTGGAGTTCACTATCTCCTAAACTCTGTGTATAAACAGATTAAACAAAGACAACTTAGGCCATCGTTTTATATCAAAATCAAATAACACGTCTGATTAACTCTTTGGAGACTGCGGTTAAGCCCTTGCCTTTTTGTTCATGTAACATTAAACCAACAGTGAAAAGACGCTGGGTGGTGATGTTAAACAAACCTGCGGTGATTGGAAACTTCTGAGCTCTTTGCTCTATGAACCAGTCTCCAGAGCGGATCTTCATCTCTCTGCCAGGAAGAAAAACAGTCACCGATTATATTAAATGACATTATAAGTAAAGATTTCGTCTTTTTACCCTCCTTTATGCCTCATTTTATTTCATTTTTATTATTTTTATTATTTTTCTAAATATTAGTTTTTATGTTTCACATTTGTAAGACGTGTTCACCTTTTTGGCCACCAGGTGGCGGTGGAATCACACATTGTTGATGGAATGCTGATATAGGCCAACATACCACATACCACAAGTGGGAAGTGTGTAAAATTACAATGTATCACTTTGAATGAATGGAATAATATTTTTTTTTGTTATTGTATAACCATCTGAAAATAATTATGAATGATTTTCCTTACATCAGCGTAGAAAAAATCCTTCATAGCTACAGAGCGAGGGAACCTTGTAAGGAATATTGCTCCTCCATGTTTGTACAGTAGCCTGGAATGGACAAACTGAGCTGTGGGGCTTTTCACCTTTAAAGGACGGAGTTTCAGAAAAACGGATAAGAAAAGCTTCACATCTAAAAGCCAATGAAGAAGATGAAGATGAATGAGCTGCTGGTGGCTAACTCGTTTGTGAGAAGTTTGGGAATACTGAGAACCCAAATTCTGACAAATTCTGCTCGGACAATGGCATAAAACATAGAAATATAGTCGTTGGCATAGTTACCAACACAAGTGACCTTTTTCCACAAGTCAGTGTCGATAAATCGAAGGAAGGATAGTAAATTAACATTCATGATTCAAAATTGGCATTTATCTTTGTTATCTGAACCCAAAAGAAACAGTGATATTAGATCCGTCCACTGAAGCTGAAAACCATGACTAATTAAAATGTAACATTAATGTTTAAATGGTTTTTAAAAACTCAGCGCAAAAGCCCAAACTGCACCTTTAAATCAACATAGTAACGTATTTAAAAAGCTGTTTTTAGCATACACGTAAAAAAAAATTATTGATTGACTATTTCATTGATAGTGCATACAACACAAAAAAACACAAAACATCCAAAAATATAAAAAAAAACAAGTCTTTTCAGTTAGAGTCAAGTTGTAACCGGATTTGAGTTTTACACAATATTATCTAACATCCTGAAACGGTTTTAAACCAGCAAGTAGGGAATTCCAGAAGGTCGTACCTTTGATTGAGAATTTAATTTGCGCAAACAAAGTCTTGCAATGTGTAATTCTACAGTTGCTGGGAGGTGACAGTATTTGATGATGTAGTCAAAATTAAGTAGGTTGTACTTCTATTAAATACTGTAATGGTGAAATTTCAGTGGTTTCCTGTCTAGAATGGTGATAGCTTGGTTGTAAAGAGATGTTAGGGGATTAATGGTGGAGGCTGATGTCTGAGACTAGGAGGTTATGCAGAATGATGTATGAGACAAAGCGTGGCAAGCATAAGAGTTAAAGCTGCGCTAAATGGTAAGCAGTATCCAATTGGTCTGAAGGTTTGTAAATTGGCCCTCATGGTTCTACCAGACCTTGTTATGTGTTTGTTAAATCTTAACCGAGGGTCCAAAATAATCCTAAAGTACTTCAAATCCTGTACTGGCTCTACTTCATCATCTTTTATCTTCACTCTAAACGGGTCTGCATCTGACGCTTTCTGATTGACAAACACGTGGTACGGGTTCTTTGATCATTCAGTGTAAAGCAGGAGTTTGTCAAGCCACTGGATCATTTTGGTCAAGCAGTCTGTTAGTTTGATAGCAACAACAGTTACAACAATAAGAATAACAATAGCCGTTTCTGCTGCCGCGAAGATGGCGGCATCGTCAGCGTACGTCTGCGAACCCACTCCTTTGCAGCTTTCGGAGTTTTCATCGATGTACGAGCTAAACAACAAAGGTCCGAGCACTGAACCCTGAAGTGTGCGGTCTGATTTCAGAGCAACATATTGTTTGTATATCTCAATTAAGAATCGAACCATGCTCTTGATTGAGACAGGAAGTTAAATGAAGTTAATTGGGATAGCAGAATGTCGTGTTGACGATATGAAAAGCCTTTTTGAAGTCTAAAAAAACTGTACACCCCCCCCCCCCCCCCCCCCGCCCCCTTTCAAAAGACCTTTTGTATTTTCAAGCAGGTAGCAGTTTGCCTTTTTTGTTGAGTATTTTCAATATGAGATTATAATTTGAGATAATCCTCCAAAGTTGTCATTAAATGATGTGCAAAACTTTTTCTAGGACTTTTGAAAAAACTTCGACAATCAATGTTGGCCTATAAGTTGTGTTTTGCACCTGACCTGACACTGGGGGCTATGAGATCTGTTTTCCAGCTCTAGGGGAATCCTTCTCTAGTTATGGAACTCTCTCATGATCATTGATGGGAATTCTTAAAGCTGTGAAATGTTGCGCTGGGATCAGCAGCTGGTTTGGATCTCTCTGCTGTTTGGCGTTTGCAGTCATTTTGTGGTTAAACCCTTTACTGCACCTGTAGGCGTGGCACACCGTACACTTCCAGTCCACCGCTCTCACGCCGACACAGCATCCGCTGCAGATCCGGTGGCTGCAGCCGCGACAGATTTCACCAGAGTTCCAGAATTTTCCCAGCGGCCTATGGCAGCGGGCGCAGGTTCTCTCTCCGTACTGACGACTGAAGCTCTTTGCTCCTCTTCTCCGGAGCTCCTGGAGTTCATACTTCATCCTCCTGGGGAGGAGACCGGAGGAAGGTCAAAACGATTTGTTCACTGTTCTGTTGTCAGGGTTTCACTTCTCTCTGCAAAGTTCTGTCATCCTTTCTTCATAATTTTATATCCAAATAATAAAAATATACGCCACTGTAGGAACTAAAATTATATAGATAATTTGCAAAATCGATTGCGTATCATTTATTATATAATTATAACGTTTATTTATCGGACCGGTTGTTGTGTATTAATTATTATAAACATAATAAATAGTGGAAGTTCCTCCAGTGAAACAGTCCCGGTTCATACATTGAAACAGTCCAGTTTCATGAAGTGAAACAGTCCAGATTCATACAGTGAAACAGTCCAGGTTCATAAAGTGAAACAGTCCAGATTCATACAGTGAAACCGTCCAGGTTCATACATTGAAACAGTCCGAGTTAATACAGTGAAACCGTCCAGGTTCATACATTGAAACAGTCCGAGTTAATACAATGAAACAGTCCAGGTTCATTTAGTGAAACAGTCCAGGTTCATTTAGTGAAACAGTCCAGGTTCATACAGTGAAACAGTCCAGGTTCATACATTGAAACAGTCCAGATTCATTTAGTGAAACAGTCCAGGTTCATAAAGTGAAACAGTCCAGGTTCATACAATGAAACAGTCCAGGTTCATACAGTGATAAAGTCCAGGTTCATACAGTGCTAAAGTCCAGGTTCATACAGTGATAAAGTCCAGGTTCATACAGTGATAAAGTCCAGGTTCATACAGTCAAACAGTCTTGGTTGATAAATGCACAGCCTGCTCTCAGCTTAAGTCCAAACAGAAGTTTATGTGATGGTGGTGAAGTAATGACTCACCTGATTCTGTCTTCTTCAATGATCCGCAGCTGTTTGTCTCTGCGGAGAACCTCCAGCACTCTCTCTCTCTCCAGAGACTGAAACAAACTCAGATCCATGTTGAAACAGTCTCTGATCTTCTGTCACTTGTCCTCCCCTCTGGCCTCACCGTCTGCTTTTATTCCTGTCTCTTCCTCCCTCTGCCCCTCCTGCTGCTCTGTGACCCTCCCCCTTTACTCCTCCTCTATTGGACCTCCTCCTCTTCAATCTTCTTCAATCAGCTTCCAACATCATGGTGGAAACACCTTCTTCTAAAATATATGTCTCTCAAGAACTCAGAGTCTGCTACGTCATGACACGGACAGAGGAACCCCAGAGCATCATGGATCCCATGAACAATGAACCTAAAACACAACATCTCTACATTTTAAGCCCTGAATGTCAATATGCGCTTCTTCAGCTTCTCCTCCTCCTCCTCCCCTCCTCCATCAGCGTCCTCCTTATAATCAGCTGCTCTACTTGCAGAACCAACACGCCTTCCTCAGCTGCAGGAAGTGCGCTGATGCTTCACTGATGGCTGCGCGACAAACTAAATGCCAAGCCCTGCATTATTGATGGCTTACTTGCATCAGTGCTCTTTTCTTTCTTTTCTTTTCAAAACTTGTTCAAAAAATGTATTTCCAAAAAAGGGAGTCATCACAGGAAGTCTGTTAAAGGGTAAAGGTAAAGACGGAAATGCTTTTTTGTGTTATATTTTTGTGCATTTTCTCTCTTTGCTCTCTCACAGGTTTCACATCAGTGTTTTGTTTTTTTCGCTGCTCATTTATGGAATGTTTGTTTTACTGAACTCTTTCAGGGATCATTTCCCCCCAAATTTTACCCACATAAACCTTTGGTACAAGGAAGAACTGGATTGATTTTTAGGAAATGTCAGTTGTATATTTACGCCACTAAAAGGAACTTTACCTCAAAACGTTTTTGTGCCATAATTTCTCAACAGTTATAGATTATCGTATATATGCCAAGATCATGTATTACTCTAATAGATCCTATTTGACCCACTAGGGGGAGCTTTTTTCTCTCTATGAAAAACCCAATCCTGGGATTGCTTGTACAATAAAGGGGATTGGGGGCTTTTCGGGGATATACCCTTTGCTGCCCCTAACAATAGCGTACCCCTAGTTTTAAGTTACAAGTAGTCAAAATAAACATTTAAAATAGCTCCACAGCTATCAGGCGTATTTGCAATAACCTTGGTGTCTATGAACAGATGAGGCCTAAAACTATTTATTTTCACAACAATGGGATAAATCACAGATGACTAACACATGGTAACAGATACGATGTTATTATCTTGTTACGACATTGTAGTTACATGGTATCTGTTACCATGTGTAAGTACTATGTGATCAAACACAAAAAATACAAACATTTCTATCCTCACCTGACATCTTTCTTTTTTTAGAAAAAGAAAAAAATGGCTCCAGCATCATTATTTAACAATAACACCATGAAACAAAGCAATCAGGGAATTTGCTCATAAACTCTTTGATAATTACTCCAAATTCGATAGAAGTACCACAAAGTTCATGTTATTCAGTTTTGTGGGCTAGGACCGGGAGGAAACTCCGTTTGGCACAGTTGGATAGACAATGGACCAAAAATGTGCCGAAACCTGATTCTTTAATGGGTTCATTCTCATTCTCATTAAAGAATGGGGTCCGATCAGCCTCTGACTGGAGTCAGAACTCATCACACTGGCTGTGATGTTAAATTCCCTCAGGTCACTCTCTCTCTGTTTTGACCATCTCTGTACAAAAGGATGCCAGATTTAACAACTTTTATATTAACTCCTAAAATTAAAATCTTCTTTTCTCTAATGGTCGGCCAGCGTTTCCTTGTAAATACACCAATAATGATGCTTTTGCATTTGAACAGAGCCAGGTTGGCTGTTTTTAGCGAGTATGCGAGGCTGTGCTATCCTACTAGATGTAATTCCTTTGGAATAAACTGCGGACGGTGCTTCCGTTTCTCTTGAACATAGCAAATCTAACAAATACTAGGCATGCTTAGCCACTGGCTGTTTTTAAATACCAGTTTGGAGGCTTCTAAATACATAGTTGACACTTTTGTGGTCTTTTAACAGAGCCAGGCTTTAATTTCAGATCCTGTTTATGCTTTAGGCAATGCTAAGTTACTAGACGCGGCAGGCTGTATTCAAGTAGTAATTTGTAGAAAATCATGCGTCTACTCAACATGACTTCTGTTTCTTTCCAAACACACAGTGGAGGATGCTTTCATTATGTATGAACAGAACCAGACTAACTGTTTCCAGCGTTCATGCTATTCCAGGCTGACTGATTTTACACCATTTACGCTTTGTGTGATGCTAAGCTTCTGGCTAGCTGGCTGTATTCCTTCTAAAATTATGTAATTTCCAATGTTTTGATCTCACTCTTGAGAATTAAGTAAAGCAACATTTTTTCCTATCGTGTGAGCTAATTCTGTTTAGCTTTCATGTATCGCGAAACCCCGGGAAATTCGGGGATATTATGGAATTGTGATGCCTGCCGCATGCGCTTGTCCTACTTGTTAACGTAATAACTCAAAACCTATTTAATGGAACATTTTCAAATTGTATAACTCTTAGTGTGAGGAAGAACTGGATAAGAAAAGGTCCGTTGTATACCAATGACGCTAGGGGGAGCTTTATATTTCACTCTAATAGTTAATATTTCACTAACCAGGGGGAGGATTATTAAGATAACACAGTTTTTACGAATTGACCTCCTAACCGTTGGTCCGATTTAGTCCAGATGCATATGAATTGACTCAAGGAGATCTATCTTGTATACATAATGTTTTCCTCTAAAAGTTCATAGTTTACTCACTAGGCAGAGCTTTTTCGGACATAACTTTAATTTGTCGCGTTCAATCAGGGAGTTGTGCAACGCAGGGGGATTTGGAGCTTTTCACGGATATACCCTTCCTGTTGGGGATGACAGCATAGGCCTAGTTAGAATCTGACTCCCAGATGGTGCCTGGAAATGAAAGCTTTGTACTACAGCGATCCTCCTCCTCCTCAGTCGTAGATGCATGAGGTATGAGGGGCTGAAAGGAATTGCTCTTTGAATAGCTGGATGCCAGCCTGTGTCAGTAGATAAGAGGCTGTCCTTGTTAGGAGCTGATAGGAGGATGGAGAAAACAACCATTGTGCGCTTCGGGCCTCTTGCTGTTATCTACTGTAGAACGCCGTGCATGATGGGATTTTCTCTAGCTGTAAATATCAGTGAGGTAACATGTTCACCATGTCCCAAGAGGAAGGATGTGACACAGTGGACATTTCTTCATGCTATGACAGTTTGATAGGAGGTTCTTACTAATAAAGAAGATGATCTTCATGACGTTAATACCTGAACACTCATTTCTCACTCATCTCCACTCTGCAGGGGGCTCGAATGATTTGCTCTGTCTGTGGTTTGGTGGTGACTGACTTAGTATCCGGGAAGGTAAGGTGGGAACTTGTATCTGCCCCCCACATCAGTGACAGAAAAAGACACCAGACTGACTACAAGGGGACCCAAATACGGAGTATTGTGACAAACACAGAAATGATCACACGGTCTCTGCAGTTTCCTGGCAGAGTGACTGCATACGTCAAGCAAATTCTAAACAAAGCCCTACCATGGTCACGCCACTGGCTCCGACATATAAACCTCTCACACTCTGCAAAGAGCTAAAGGAAATGCTTTGCAGGAGTTTATGTGCAAGGTCCTTATTTTCTTCGATGCCCTAAAAGTTTTTTTTTTATTGCAAGTATAATGGCATATTAGTAACATGTTAATAACATATTAATAACAGAAACCGGTCTTTATATTTATTTCTGATTTTCAATCTGCTCCTAAGGGAGTCATGCTGTCGGCAGAAGCCCCATTATTGGACCTGCGTTGGCAAACATTCCCCCCAGCATCAGAGCGAAAAAGAAACTCTGTTAGGACACATATCGTTTTCTTGCACGTGCAGAAAAGTGCAAACTCATTTTTATGATTACTAAAAACGGTGAGTTGTGAAAACATCAACGCTTAAACTTAAGTCATCACTTGGCAGCTACCAAGAAGAGCTGCAAGATCTCACCTACAGGCTTGTCGCGCGGGCGGTATGGTCAACTGAAGGAAGTGGCAGATTTTTTCCGCTCTAGGGGAAACAGAAAGTATTCAACCTCCTTCCTTTTTTGCATGTTCAGCCCGGAGGTGGCCACTGATGCAACTGCTGTTTTTTTTGTGTTTTGCTATCCTGGGTTTGAAAAGTTGTGATGCTGTGAGGAAAAAGAGGCTCTAAATAAATGTATTTATTCTAAATAAAGAATAAAAGTCACATTCAATGTAGAATTGTTTTTTTGTTTTTTTTAAGAAACAGTGATATTAACAGTTGTAAACTGTTTGACAAGCCTGAAAAACATTATAATTAAGCAAAAGAGTGACGTAAAACATAAATGGATTTAACGCTGAAACTTATTTCCCACGACCAGCCAACAAATGTCACGCCCAGCTTGTGAAAGAACAACCTTTCAACAATGAATGTACAAAAAGAGTGTTTACGGTACCAGAAGTCATTTCAGCAAGCCTCACACACACACACACACACACACACACCGACACACACACACAGTCAAAAGACAAACATGTATTTCAAAGAAACACAAAGATACCAACAGAAACATCTTCTAAGAGCGCAGAATGACTTCACAGAAAAAATGCACTATGACTATGAAAAGGGGCCAGAGAGAATCTCAGAGGCAGGCCACAAACACAGACAGCAGGGTTGAGGCAGCCAGTACCTCTGCCTCACTGAAGGGGGCGTGTTCTTTCTCTTCTTCTATGCAGAGACAAAATCATTCACTACAGTCTACTTTCACTCTGACTGCAAAACTGCAAGATTCTATTCCTAAGCCATCCCAAGAAAACAAAAAATGTTTGAGGAGTAGTGATAAACTTTATGTTTAACAGAAAAAAACACATTAAACATTTTTTTTTTCTAATTTCTATATTTCTTCAAAAAATGGGGTGAAGCGATGATTTTGTCTCCTACTGTATGAATTGTAGAATTGCGATGCCAAATTAAGAACACATGAAGGCGCAGAGCAAATGCACTCTTTCGCTGAGCCGATACAAATTTAACGTTCTTCTTTGGCCAAATATGTACTTTCCTTATGTGTGTGTGTGTGTGGAGAATTCTGATATGACATATGAAACACAAACAGCAGTCAGTGTGCAAGATGGCAATTCAATGGTGAATTTAGGCTATTCTATTAGATTCATATATTTGTAAATCTGACTCTGGAAGGTTCAGTGCCTCACCTGCCACCAACCTGAACCCACGTCACTGGTTTTGATCCCAGAGCGGATTACATTGAACAGTTGAACAGCTCCAAAACCGAAACAAATTTAATTGGTAACCCACATCAGACCCAGTCTTCCTCCATAACCAGCATTGCCTTCCCTCAACTCACTTTTGAATCCCACATCAAACAAATCTGCAAAAAAAAAATCTTTCACCATCTCAGAAATATTCCCAAACTCCGTTCTTCACTCACCTTGAGTGATGCTGAAAAGCTGGTCCACGCGTTCGTCTCCTCCAGACTGGATTACTGTAACTCACTTCTCATCGAGATCCCTGATAAAAGTCTTCGAAGACTTCAGTATGTTCAAAACAGAACTGCAAGGATCCTGATGAGGGTTCGTAAACAGGAACACATCACCCCTGTTCTTCATTCCCTTCATTGTCTTCCTATCTCACTATGGGTGATCGGGCCTTCTGTTCTGCTTCCCCTCGTCTGTGGAATGCCCTCCCTGACCATCTGAGGGCTCCACAGACAACTGACACATTTAAAAAAGGACTTAAAAGTTTCCTTTTTAGCAGAACCTATAACTTTTAATTGACATTGCTGCTTTTTGGTCATGTTTTTATATAATCATAATAATGTTTTTTATTGATGCTCTTATCTGATTTGACCTTGTAGTACTTTGATATTTGATCCAAATGTAAAGTGCATATTCAATTATTATTATTACATTGTGGTAGAGTTAAGTCATGACTTCACCATGTGACTTCATAACGTTTTCTTTACCATTAAAAAAATGCAGCACCCAAAAGTAATAGCAGGATACTTCATCACATCCATATTGTGTTAGGGAGAATGGCCAGTGTGACTTTGTGCTGACAGAGGCACAAATGCAAAATAAGAAAAAAAAAATTCAACTTTTTTATCATGACATTTCAACTTAAGTCTAAAAATTAAATATGATAAAAAAAATCTTCCTCCTCTATTTTTTTCTAATCAATCAATCAATCAATAGCCCCAATTCACAACAACTGTTGTCTCAAGGTGCTTTCCAGAAGGAACAGGTCTAGACCAAACTCTTTATATAATTATCTACAAAGACCCACCAAAATTCCTCCGTCAGCAAGCACTAGGCCACAGGGGCGACAAAAACGGCCTTTTAACGGGCAGAAACCTCGAGGACAGATTCAAGACTCAGGGTGGACGGCCTACTGCCATGACCGGTTGGGTCTGAAAAAGGAGAGAGAGAGAGAAGCAGAGGGGGCGAGAGAGTGAGAGAATAATCGTCATCGTCATCATGATCATATTGTAATCAGTGGGCATCAAGCAGGTCCAAAGCAGCAGAACCAGCCACCAACCATGTGACCATGCAGGGTGAAAAAGCTCAAAGACTCCAGGGAAGAAGAAAAATTAGTAAAATGCATTAATCCAGTGACACGCATTACAGTGAGAGGGATATATAAAGAGGCAGAGCGAGAGAGCAAGAGAGATAAGCTCAGTGCATCATGGGAGATCCCCTGGCAGTTACACCTAAAGCTTGGGACAGCCTTAATTATGATCTTTATCATAAAGGAGGGTTTTAAGCTTATATTCAAATACAGAGATGTTGTGGAACCAAGTTTGGGAGAGGGTTCCACAACCCTCAGACGGTAATGCCTGGAGCTTATTGTCCTTCCTGAAAATGAGCAAAATTGCTTAACATTATACGGGCAAATCAGGCCTAGAGCGACCCACTGGAAATAAAACAGATCTGGAGCAGGAAGTGGATTTTATGATAGATTTTCTTGTTCAAGGTTTTAATTCATTTTATCATTCAGATGGGTTTTGTATATCTCTTTGATTCTGATCACAATGTTTATCTCTGATGCTGTTGTGCTTTAGTGGAGGTTTGCGCTCTCTGAGTGCTTTGCTGTTATTCACATACTGAAGTCATTCTTCATGAGGTTTTGAGCATAATCCCTTTTTAAACACTTAAGAACCTCAGGTTCCAGATGATGATCCAGATCAACTCCATAATCTAATGGGCTTTACGATAGCTCTCAGAAAATAACAAAGAAATCTACCACTTTTTTGAGTGATTCTGTGAGCAAACGACCTCGAGTCATGAAACAAGACCACAGTCTGACTAGAGGACTAGTAGAGGAGTCCACCTATAGAGGGGTCTAGTCAAAGTCTGGACCTGAACTTCATTGCGATGCTGTAGTGGGACCTGAGAAGATCCGTTCATGCTCACAAACCCTCCAATCTGGCTGCACTGAAGCAAGTCTGCAAAGAAGAAGCAGTGATTACAGTGATTGAACTCCAGTCATCAGGAGTGTTTGGATGAAGTTGTTGATGCTGAAGGTGGTGCAGCTAGATATTAAGTTCAGAGGGGGGAAAGCTGCTGATTTGGGAACTCAGTAACCTTTTTGCCTGTTGAATAAAATTCACATTTAAAACTTTGTATTTTGTGTTCAATCACGTTCTTTAATGCAGAATTTTGGGTTGAAGCTTCGACACAGTTTAGTCTGAGATACAGACAGAAACAGAAGTGAGCCACAGCACCATCATCATAAACACAAACATTGTCTCAACATAGTATTCATCAAATCAAACATTGCTGCTGCATGAAGAAAATTCAAATCTAATGACGTTGAACTTAAAAATATTTTGCAGATAGAACTTTGTAAAGCAGATATCTGATTTTCCGGTGGTGACAAGCAGCCCTTAACATCCCCAGCAGCAGACAAACAAATTATTTGCAGTATCATCTGGTCTTGATCAATAAATGTTTCTTTTCCCTTTTATTTTGTTCCCGACAGGAAATTCTTTGGAGCCACTCGGCAGATGGTCGTCTTTGGTTCAGAGTCTCATTTATAAATACGCCTTCTGACAATCACTTATAAAAACATGATCAGAAACAAACATATATACACACTCACGGCTTTAACACGTTGAATCATTATATAAAAATCAAACATACAAAAACAATGTGGATGGAACTTGATTAAAGCTGGAATCAACTTTGAACTTAAGTCGCTTCACTGAGTCCACAGTGTGCGGACCGATATGGCTTCCTCCGGACATTAAAGCTAAATCCCATAATGCCTCTGGTTTCATGCAGTCTGTATGTGCGTCTTGAGCTGCAGTGTGTCCTCCATGTCTAGCCTGTTGTGGTAGAAGCTCAGTCCAGTCAGCAGCTCAACGTCTCGGACCCGTGCCTTATGAAGCTGCAGCCAGTCCTCCACCCACGTTTGCTCCGGCCCAGCCTGGAAATAAAAGAAAAATATAATCTAATGGATCCGTTAAACATTCTGCGCTCAGCTCAGATTTTTCCACTCAGGGATCAAGCCGGTAGGTTTCCACAGAGCTGGGCTGACGTGAGGTGAGTCAGCGATGAGTCAGCGGTGTTACTCACAGCGCAGCTCTCCATGTGGTCGGCTCTGTGAGGCAGGATGAAGGAGATGGCCTGTAAGGGACCCATACAGCTCATCGGGCTGAAGGTGGAATTCCCACAGCTGGTTAGGATCAGGTAGAAGTGTGTCGGGATGGGAGCCTTATTCCTGGAGTAAGACGATGGAGAATCTCATTTAAAGTAATTCAGTTCAGATCCTGTTTTTACTGTTGCATTATGTAGCTGTTTTTGCCTGGTGTGTGGAAGGGGATGGTGGGTTGCGGGGGAGTGAGGGGGGCAAGTTGTTTTCAAACTGTTTTTATTGCATTTTCCTGTTTTTATAGTTCTTGCTTTGCTCCAACTTGTGTTTTGCCCTGTGTGGGAATGGCGTCCTAGGGGGAAATTGTTTTTATCACGTATTTGTGTTAATTTATGAATTAAAAGTGGTTAATGAATAACGTTTGTTTGGTTCCTTTATTGTAGAAAAATCACTTAATGGAACATTTCATTGAAAGCTGAGATGGAAAAGTTAAAATTCTTATCTTATACAAAATAAGATGAATACAAAAATAGAAGAAATTAGAGAAGAAGAGACCAGAGAATGAGAAATACTGAGATGTCTCGATTGAAATCACTGAAAGTTCTTTTTGAAGGAACTCGATCTGTGACACAATGCCGAGAAGAGGAACATTTCTTGAGAAATAAAGATTTGCACACTCATGTTTGACGGCCAGAGTTGGACTCTGTGGTGTGTGTGGTTGTGGTGGGGGGGTTTCTCGTAGAGATGATGAAACATATTTATATGAGAAATCTTTTACATTGCGTTTTTAACCTTAACTATTGTGTCACTAAGAATTATTGACTCTCTTTAAGAAAAAAAAGAAAGAGGAAGAGTAAAATTAGATACAAAAATGTCTTTTTTGTCTATACCGACAATCTTAATTCAAATTATTCAAAAAAATCTGAACTCTAACTCAAGGAAAATAAACCCTTTATATTATACATTTGTTGCCAAAAACATTGCTCTCTGCTGACCTTTGACCTTGTTTCACTGAAAGTCCCAGTGATGATTGTCAAATTGAAGTTGGGGTAGCTAGTGAGTGTATAACAGAAGAGGCTTTTTTCTTGCTAGGTGCCATCTTGATGGTGCTTTGGGAAACTTTCTCAAGGTTTTTTTCTTCTTCAAAAACTGCTGAAAGGATTTTCATTAAATTTGGTGGAGTAGGTTTATAGGCCAGAAGAACCCGTTACATTTTGATGCAGTTCTGGATAAATTGAATGATTTTTTAAGCATCGTGAATAGACATTGTGAGCTACTAACTTACCCTGAGACTGCTTTAAGTGCATCAACGTTTCCGTCATAGTCTTCATCAAATATCGGCCCACTCATGACGTTGACTCCATTCATCTGCTGTGAATATTTTGGAAGGAGCATTTCGTGGACAAGGTTCCAAACCTCTATAGTTGAGGAAGAGACACACCAAACATAGAATTTATACCTCGACAAAGGCATCATAACTGAAGATATTCTGGTCTCTGGAAAGAATACTCTGTATCCGAGCGCTGGATGGGAATCAACTCTAAAGTCAGACAATCCTCTTTTTCTGTAGGGATTAATGAAGTTCTGTCTGTCTTTACACTTTTGCTTTTATCCAAATTAAATTAAAACATACAGCCTGTTCATTAATGATCTTTACATGTTCTGGTAGTTAATTAGCTCTGGTTAGTAAGCCTTAGACTGAGCAGGCCTATTGTTTTTTTATCTATCTAATTGACTTGTAATAAAGTACATTAAAGATTTCCAGAGTTTGAGTTTTGTCATCTCCTAACAGGATGGGGAGCAGGCCAGAAGAGAACACTATAAACCACCAACGCTATTGGTGAGGTTTCAGATAAAAATGCAAATCCAGGATAGTTTAAAACAAATCTTCCCACAGCAGAGAAGAGGGACATACTGAACTGATTTTGAGCAATCTTTGTTTCGTTGAATAATGAATAGTCTGTGTTGAAAAATGGAGTATGTGTTGGGAAAAATCATGTTTTCCTGTTTTTGACATTTCCCCAATTACACAAAACCTAGAGGACTGATTTCCATAAAATCTGGTGGAGGGGTAGAGCATGAGTCCCTGAGGAAGAGGTATGTACTCTACCGGTGTTTTATGTACAGCAAATGTTCCCCTGAGACTTATGGGTAGAATGATGCTATAGTTTGGTCATTGTATTCTGTTTTTATTTAAATATTTTTTAATGACGAACTGTGATATTTGAGCCACTAATCTTCCTTCATTCTGGCCTCCTTCCAAATCCCCAGATTGTCACACAGCATAGATGCAATGATCTGCCACAAGGGGGAAGCATCTATCAGCTAATTGATATTTGGGATTCCAACACACTCTGTAGACTGTTTTGAAGGGGATGTCTCCCAGAGGGACCTCACACTTTCCATTTACAGTTTGGGTGGCCCAAGTGGAAACCCAGTCAGAGTAGTGTTCTCAGAGTTTCAGAGAATTAATCCCCTGACAAGTTTCAACGAGAGACCCAGCAAACCACAGCATGAAATCTTCAAATGATGCCAAACACCATCTCACACCCCAAGTGCAGGTCAGGACACAATGAGCTAATCCAAATAAACAAAACGAACACACCAATTCTTCCTCTCTGGTTTTTAATGTACAGTCTGTTGAACCCTGTTGAATGGGGTCACCAGAACACCATTGTCGTATAAACGGCCTGTTGGTGGATAAAAAGCGAGTCAATATGGAAATCTCTAGTTAAACAGGAGAAGCAGGGAGGGGCTGAGGATCCCAAACATGGAGCTAAATAAAGGAGGGAGAGAAAAGAGGTGACAGGGGTGAGTGGAGAGAGAAAGGGGAGAGACTGAGAATGACGCTCAACGAGGAGCTTTTTTTAATGTATTTATTTTTTTTCAGTTGGAAACTCACATGCCAACCTGAGTGTTTTCTTCTGAATTTATGTAGGAAAAAAATCAATCATAAGAGAGGTTGTTGTAATTCATGCATGAAAGGGATGCGTGACATCTTCACAGATGGACATGTCTTTACCTTCTCCAAAATTATAAAAACAAAAAGTAAGAAAAATGAGATAACTTTGCATGTCCTTACAGGAAATAATAAAATGTGAATTAAATGTTGCTCTGTTTTTTTAATAACTCATGCATGAAAGGGTTAAACCAATTTTAAAGTAAATCCTATTTTGAGGCTTCCAGGACAGGATGGCAGCAGGATTAAGCCTAGAAAAATTCCAGTGACTGAACCTGTAATTGTACTTTTCAGTAGGATATTAACCAAATGAATGTGCAGGAGGCCCACATTATCAGAGCAGCTGAATCTTTGGACTTCCATTATGTCATTTCATGAACCCAAAAGTACAGCCTGTCTTCATGAAATCCGCTCTGAACTGGATATTATTGAATAAAAAAACAGAATACCTGCTCTCAGAAAACATACACAGCATGACATAATGTCTAGTTTCAATAAGCTATCCCTTCATCACACCGGTTAATTAAATTGTACAGCTCTCATCCAGTTGGTAATTGATCCCTACTGACGACTCTGGCGTTATTCCCTCCACCCATGCATCACCAGGATACCTGTTCCTGTGTATGGCTGCAGCCACAAAACTGAGAACCGTTGAAAAACATTTGTAGGACCGACTCACCTTTAAAAGCAGGAAACATTGGTACCATGTTGCTGGTGATTAGAGAGTCGGTCTCAGGGCCGTCAGCACCCAGATCTAATGAGGGAGTAAAACCAGAGAATAATTGAGGGTGTTACGGGAAAAAATGAAATACCAATGCAGTGTATTTCATTCTGTATACGTTAGAGTAAGAGAATAAAGTCTAGCTTAAACTGAACTTCACATATTAATGAAGCTTGATATAAAGAGGTGAAGTCATTAATGGCCGCAATCAATGTTTGATTATATGATTTATCTATCATTTTCTATTGATAGATTCATTTTTCAAAGAATTGAAAAACTAATTGATGTCAAAAACATATCTTGTTGCATCATAAGGACAAAAGATGTTCAACACTTTTACCACATATATGCATTTTATATTCTCTTTTTTTAGATTTTCTATATGGTCCCTGCTCACTCATCAGACAGCCGGCTGAACCTAGAAACCCATGTTTTTGATTCAGCTCAGAGGTTCGCTTGTTTTGATGAAAATTAGGTTGGAACTTTTCACATGACTCACTGCGATATAAAAGAGGTGTTGCCTCAGTTATGACTTTTTCAATATGGGAGTATTGATCCTGGATTTTCCTGTCTGTGAATAACTTTCAATCTTTAGTACTCATCCTTTCTTTCTTACTTAGTTTATAAATTTGTTTTGGGACTGCTGTAACATCTTTTGAATATGCTTTTATTTTGTAGTTTGGTTTTATTAACTGTTATCAGCTTTTTCCTTGGTTAAACTGTTTTAAAACGAAGACAAATCCAAGGGCCAAGATCCAAAGATTTTTAAATTTACAGCAATATTAAAGAAAGAAAATCTTCACATTAGAAAAGCTGACAATACTTGATAAATTTCCTTCTTCAACAATCAACAGTGACGGAAATATCAAATCATCATTGAGTCATAGCTTCTCTAAAGTCATTTAACGGATCAATTCACAGCCTGAGCCTGAGATCACTTCATTGCACACCCATGTGGGAAATAAAATGTCTAATTTTGGCGGGTCCTACTTCCTTGCAGCTGTTAAAAAGTATTTATTTGACCGTTTCAGTCTATCATTTCCCTTTTTTTAGAGCTACCTGAAACCTGAATGTCATTGAAAGCACAGTGAATCTACAGTGTGGTGGTGGGACACTCCACTCTGGATGTAAAAGGGTGGATTTTAACATGAGAATGCGTCCCTGACAGCTTGAATTCAACACTCGGCTGGGGACGGCTGGTCATGACCTCATCCACCGCATACATAAGATAAACATAAAGATGCAAGCCGGCTGACATCGTACTCACTGGGGGGATGCAGTAGGCCGTATGACAGAGCAGGGTTGTCTCTGTGGTCCGGACACAGCTGGCTGGCGGCTTTTGGGACGCGCACATCAGCGCGGACGCACGCCTCTGCCTCTGGGCTCAGGGGCTGGACTCTGGTCTGAGAGAGAGTCAGTCAGTCAGTCAGTCAGTGGTGGACGGTGAGCAGTGCTCGGAGCGTCATGTCAAATCACTGGTGAGATTTTGCTTTGCCTGTTTGAACGGGTCAGCAAGGGTACCACACACTGTGTTTGCACAGCTCTCTAAAAATAATCTCATCCCACCCATCTGTCAAAAAAGAAACACAGTAATAAGCACCGCTTCCGACCATTTTTGGGCCTCTAATCCACAACTTATTACTTGTGAAACGGAGACATTAAGCAAATTCACATCAGCTGAGGATTAAAAAAAAGATGTTCCCCCCCCAAAAAAAAAATCGGGAACTAAAATGACACTCCTCCTCCTGGGCCAAATACTATCATAATATTATTATACTATGTTTATCATTTCTGACTCATGCATCCCCCCTGCTCAAAGTTATATGGAAATCGGTTCAAATTTCAAAAAACATTCTGGACATGTTTAACCTCCTCATGCATGAATGATCAAAAACAGCAGAGCAGGAGAGCAGTACCTTCTTTTTTCTTAACTTATTACTTCCTTATTATATATGTGTTTAAACCTGCGAAGCGATGCTTTTCCATAACCATATGCAAATTTGAGAGGAATCCACCGGTGAGCAGATGGAGTAACTGTTTGATGCACGATTCACGGCTCTCCCCCCAAAATTCCATGCTGAACTACAGACTTACCCAATGACTCACCACCATCCACTGTAGTGTTTTGCAGCTATGTCATCAGAACTCATACGTATAATAGGACATAATTCTTTAATTAAAGGGTTAAAAGAGAGGAAATAAAAACCTTGATCCGCTCCGTTGTCCTCATATACACCCAAATATAATAGCCTCTTTCCTGGCCCATGCTTCTTCCTTCAACCCAGTTTTAAGGACATTCCCCTAGTAGTTTTTACTAGTCACTCCTTGAGCTAGATTATCTTAAGGCACACATATTTGTTAAATACTAGACCTGGCAACATGCCAGTCTCACTTCAGCTGTAAGAGCATGCATCCCCTCCACACTGTATCTCACTGAGCAGTGAAGAGCACGGCGGATGTTATTACACCGAAATTACACTTATACGGCAATGTCTGGATAAATTCAAATCAAGATATCTTGCATACATATAAAACCAGCAAACAAACTAACATGGTTGATTACATCCTCCCACTCTCATTAACAGAGGTAATGAAGCGTGCTATGCACATTTTACAACACGCTGCGTGACTCTTTTGGAGTGCTTGTAGTTAGCCTTACATGGAGTTGTGTCTGTAGTTGAAGAAATTGGTGCAGCAGTACTGCGTGTGATTCTGTGACAGATAAGAAAAAGAAAAAAACTAACGCACGATCATTTCAAGCCAAAATGAGCACAGGGAAAGTCATATTTAGATTATATTGCATTTGGATGAAGCTAGAGTGAAAAAAAATCTAAACAACAGTTGGTCCATCATTCAGACAGAGCAGCACAACATTGCGATCCTCTGTGGAAAGTACCGCTGCCTGAGGTCATGATTTATATAAGCTCAACTGCATCTAGAGAAACCGTCTGAGCCGGCATGAGCACAGAAGACGAGTAAAAGCTGCTTAGAGCAGGGATTCAGATACTAAACACCTCCAACCGTCTCCTGCCAAACTAAAGCCACAGAAGAGTAAACCTGGGAGGGCTTCAGCGGCCTGGGCTATGTTTAGACATCAGCTCTACAAAGGCCACTCACCAGAGGCTCGATGGTGTACGACACCCACAGGGGCATGAGGCGGTCCTTGCTGTACCCATTGAGGTAGCTTCGGTGATGAAGGAGACAAAAGTTTGCTTCTGCTTGAACGACTGAAGGGGTGCCAAAGGGTTGATGAAGGCGACGTACCGAGGCTTTAAAAGCTGAAACGAAGATAAAGAAAGGTCAAATGATAATGAACTCTTTTAAATCCTGCATTAAAACTCTGACTATTAGATCATAAACTCTGTTATTTTATTTTATCATTTTACTTCGCAATGTTGTTGATTTTGATTGTTTCACACTGCTTTTGCCTTGACGGGGTGCCTCTGAGATTAGATAATATAAAGTAAGACAAAATCAGATCTCAGTCTATCTATCAGTCTTTAGATTTTTACAATAAGAGTTTTGCAATAAGAGTCTTACAGGCGGACAGGAAGTTAAAAAAATTAAGAGCACTGTAGAAAGGCACTATGTCAACATTAGAGTATTGTGCACTATTAAATGAAATGTATCATTATCATCAGTAAAAATTGTAAAGCATATAACTCACTGGAATTGGGCAGAAGAAGGTTTCTGTTCATTTCTTCCTGCTGAAAAGAAATTCACATATAATAAAACCCCCAAAACATTAAATTCTACCATGAAGCCATACCCAACTTTAACCATGTAGGTCAGTAAAAGAAGCCAGTGTGAAGTCCATGCAACTCTACTGTAAGAGGGATCCCTTTATGTTGTACGAAAAAAAAAACTAAATTCTTTGTTTTGATCACATAATAACTAGTTAATGAATTATTCTATTGCGCTGCATTTTAATGTTCTGCATAAAACACAGGGGAAAACTACACATAACTGAAAATCTAAAAGTAGCAGGCTTTCATTGTCAAAATGATAAGATGCTAATGTTGACCATCAGCTAATCAGCTTTTAAGCTAAAATATAATCTAATTAGCCCATCGTAACGTACATTTTGAGGATTAAGGAACATTTTTCTGCTGGAGGAAAAGTAAGGAAATCACTTAAGTATTGTTAATCCCTTGTCATAACCGATATCTATACTATATTTCATTGCCATTTATCCAATATTTGTAAAGACCTTTCACTAAAAAAAAACCTAAAGAATCAGCCCGATGGAAAGACAGGGGATCTTCTACATCTTTCTCTGGTACCATTCATTTCTGCAAGTTATTTCATGGCAATCAATCCCATAATCGTTCCATGCAGCGCAGGATTAAAATCTAGCACACATTGGCCTAGAGGTGGGCCACACTCTGGACAGGTCATCAATGTATCACCACGAGATAAACAACATTTACAACTACAGGCAGTTTGGAGTCAGCAGTTCACCTTCCTCGTGTGTCTGTGGACACAGACAGGCTCCAGTCTTGTTTCAGACTGAGAAACAAAAATTCTCTATAACTAAACACGACATATATAATGCCGTGCAAATAGAATACACTTCCTGTCACTGAAATGGTTCTGTCCATCACCATTTTTTACATCATTATAAATGACTGGGTGCTCATAGTCAAAACAATACGGCGTTAACTAGCTACATTCAAAACTGTTATGTTCCACCTAATGTAGCTGCTTTTCTTTGTCAACTAGCTTTTGATGTCTGCTAAAGACCTCCTGATCTTGGAGAGAGCGAGGAAAGGACAATTCTCCTAAACTTGCTTTGTTTAAAACAGGAAAAAATAAGATTAGATATATAAAAGATAAGATATTGCGCACGCACGTAAACACACAACAATACACACACACACACACACACACACACACACTCTCATTAAGCTGTTAGCACACACCATTTCCTTGGTTTGGGTTGAGCAGATGCAGATCAGATCTTCAGTGGGGACGACAGTTGCGGCGTCACAAGGGGTTTCATGTGAGAGCTGAGCTGGGTATATGGGTAAGTGAAAAGGATCTTTCAGGAGGTGGTTCAGACTGCCGTGAGTTCCGTTGTTTGGAGCCGGACGTATGGTGAGCAGATCTGTTGGAAAATTTGTCAATTGTTTAAAAGAGGGTGGCTTGGAGTTTCAAATGAATTTCAACAAAGTTCAGTATCAACCCGTAAACGTACAGTGACATCATTAATGAGAACCATGTTACTTGGAAGTGAAAAGCAGAACAAAGCGAGAAGCAACTTATTTTCTTGGGTAAGTTGCTATTTCTTTCTAAAATGTGGTCGATGTACCTGTCTGCTATTTCCTGCAGTTAATCTTTGGAGACCAGTTTCTTTGGAGTCATAACAGTTGGGAGCCCGTTTCTTCTTATCAACCGTTATAAATGTGCTATTATTTCTTGTACAAATCAAACTAAACCATTTACAGAGGAACAAGGACTTCTTTACAACTTGGGGAAAATTTTCATGTTCAACAAAAGGAGGAATTGTGAACAACAGGAGAGGAAAACCAACCAACCTGATATGATCCAATGACAATTTTACAACAATAATACATATTTTATTAAAGCGTCTCATGTACCAGTTTTACATTAAAATTATCCTACTTTTGTGGCAAATAACTGATTTCAAACAACAGTTTTATTAGAGTAATAGTTCCACATTTCAGGAAAGAAATTTGGTTTGTTCCTTACAGATTTAGATGGGAGGGTCGATATTCTCATGTTTTTATAGTTAAGAAGTAAGTATTAGGTAAAAAGAAGAAGCAAAATTTGAATTCAACACCTTGAGAGTTATAGTCAATTCTTTATTTGTCCACAGCACAAATAATTAAGTCTACTCAACACTACTGTGTGTTGAAAGCCACTATTTTATTTGAATTTCAAAAACATTGTATGAATCAATTAATAGCCCTTAAATGTCTTTCCATGCGGTCTTCAATATTAAAGACATTAATACCCCATGACATAAGGATGTGAAGCTGGCTGGAGAGCTCATCTTATCTGCGAGAGAACAGGGGTTACAGCATTCGTTACTTGATGTTCTTTAGTTCATCTATCAGACTATCTCACTCTCCAAGGGGACGCCTATACTTTCCTGACCGTCATTTTTCCTGTGGGTGCAGCTTCATTATATCTCTGCAGAGTTGGATTAATAATAGTGAGATCAACTGTGATAATTTACTCCAAAACTTAATGTCATTTCAGTCAACATGTGTTAAAATGACACTCTTGATACAGAAAATCAACTCCTTCAAAAACCCAATTTTTGCTGTGGAGCAGGTTGTTAGCTTAGCTTAGCATAAAACCTTATAACAGTGGGAAAGAACTAACCTGGTTCAATGCATGGATTCCAAAAACAACACTTAACCTCACCTCAAAAGTTCATTAATAAATATTAACATATGTCCATTCTTTGCATAGGTGATGTGTTTAACTTTCTGATGTGATGCTCTCAGGTCCTATTCATCTGTAAAAAGTTAGTGAGCTAATATCTCAGAGTTTAGAACTTTTCCTTTAAATGAAAACAAAAATCATTCCCACAGCTGTACGTGAAGATAAAGTACTTACCACACATGAGGTTGTATAATTCAATGTTTTCAAATGGGGCAACAACAGTGTTGTATTTAAATCCTGGCCCGTGGCCAATGAAGATGGCCTGCAAAGAGTAGAGACTCATCAGCAGACCGACAGAGTAATAATAATAATAATAATACATTTAATTTCTGGAACAGACTTACATTTGTTCAGTTAATTATTTGGACACATTTTTAGAATCATGACTTTAGAAAAACTTCATTTAAACTCCCTCTTTAAGTAAGACGTTAACTCTTCACCACAATAAATTAAATAAAGTGTAAGATGACCTAATAACATCTGAAATATTAATCAAAGATTTCTAGGGACGTTTGTTGGTTTGGATTTGGAAATATCTGCAGGTGAGTAAACTATTTCAAAACACACTGCCCTCTTTCTCTACTGTGTGCAGGGAAGGGTGGAATTGTTTACTTTTCTTGACACACAGGCCATTTAAAAAAAGAAAAGAAAAAAGAAGTAAGCAGCCTTATAAGAGGGGATTGTGTTTTCACTTCTTCCGTTGGTTTTTAGCTGGATTTCGTAAATGC
The DNA here is from genome assembly GCA_037951165.1 of Lophius americanus. Lineage (NCBI taxonomy): Eukaryota > Metazoa > Chordata > Actinopteri > Lophiiformes > Lophiidae > Lophius > Lophius americanus. The sequence goes on along the minus strand of JBBDHG010000026.1, from coordinate 3,955,242 downwards.
TTTTGGTTGAATTACCCAGGAAGTGGGTGGCAGGAGAACTCATGCGCCAGGAGAGAGACCATTACATTTTGCTGCAGGGAGAGTAATCTGTCCTTTTCTTTAATAACAACAGGAATACTAGATCCATTGACCTACATCCTAGACATACGTAGGGGGTAGGTTAGGATTATGGTATGCACAAATGCCAGTAGCTCCAAATTAAAGTGTAGATGCTCCAGATTTAAATATTAGTCCATGATTAATTGATTTGTTTTTTAGCTGCCGATGTAACAATGCAGCTCTAGTGAATTTGTGGCCACAGGTGGAATCAAACTTGTGGTCGCTGCGCTATGAGGCCGCTCAACCCATTGAGACAGGAGCTATAACTGCTAATGTCTTTTTAAATATGGATTGCTCCATTCATCTATTTCCTTCAAGCCGCTATGACGCACAACTTCCACCTCGCAATATCCACTCTGTCTTTATCATTCATTGGTTTCAGCAGAGTCATCAGCCACCACCACCAGTATACAGACTCTGGAGGGGAAAAATACACCTGGCTGGTGCTCAGGACAGATACCCTTCAATCAAAAACTCCTATAAGAGTCTGAGTGCAAAAGACTTTCGAATAGACCAATTATCACAAAACCATCTTTTAGGGTAAACATTAATCTTGACCTCATTCTCTGTCTGTCCTAACTAAAATATATGAATCCCAAATAATGAGGATTTGGCATAGCTGGCTATGAAACATCTCTCAGTTCGATTTTGAATCTGGAATGATTTGACCATAAAGGCCTGTTGGAGGAGATATAAACTTCACTGAGAGTTATTCATCTAGTTATACATCTGAAATAAACATTTTTGAGTGTTTGGCGTTCTCCCTCTGGCCTGAGCGTCAACACTTGTGCTGTGTTTTGAGGCCAGTGAAGTACGAGCTGCTTCACTGATATGTAGCCCGTATGTTGTCTCCTTTAACCCCAAGTGGAGCCACTTAACCTCATAGATGATGCTCTGCCAGGTCCCAGATGGGAACTTGTGGGAAAGAATGAATCATACACACATGCTCAACAAACAAGAATACTATTTTTTATCAACTGGAAACAAAACTGTGGAGGTTAATATTGTTTTTCCAAAACATCATTTTCAACAAATATGTTAGTTATCAAGTAAATCTATGTTGAGGAAAACAAGGTTTGCTATCCTTCTCTTTCCAAGATGTTATAGTTTAGATTTCTTCAACAAGTTTGGGTTCATGCACTTACTTATCTAAGGTCTTTTATTTATTAGAGGACATTATTAAAAGCTGTTTAACTGCAGCTTTTAATAAAAGTAACAACTTCAAAATCTTTACAGTTGTTACTCAACTTAAGTCTCAGCTGACTCAACATAAACCTGACCTTAAAGATCAGATTATATGATTCAGAGTCTGTTGAGCTTACTGTTTGAAGTATCTTTTGAGCTGCTTATTGAGCTCTTAGCAGAGAGAATGACCTCATGGCAGGCTTCCTGATGCCCCTAAACATGGACAATTGAATCTGTTTTAACAGCAGTGGCAATCTCAATTACAATTTTGCTGACTGGTTACATAGGATATTAATTGAGGTGACTGTAAATACCCTGAAAAGATTTGTTATTGAGTTCTTAGCTGAAAGAATGACCTCAAGGCAGGCGTCCTAATGCTTCTAATAATAAAGATTACAATAGAAACAGTAGATCTGGGGGTAATAAGGCTGAGTTCTATTTCCACAGTTCTTCAAACTGGTTTCAGGGGATATTAATTTAGGCAACTCTAAATGTTTTGCCATGTTCTATCTTTTTTAAAACCAAAACAATGAGTGGAGTGATGTCTGTCCTGTGGAGCTTTATCATAATAGATAAGTTATCACACTTTGTTCAAATCTAAACAGAACATTGTGATAAATGTTAATCATTGCAGACAAACACATCTATAATTCCTCTGACCTGCATGCTGGTGAAGAGGTTATCGGAGCCATGGAATCCACCTGTGCAGTACTTGAGTTCCTTGCGGGTGCTGTCAAGATGGAAAATATATGGGATATATATATTATATATTTTAAGTTTATCAGAGGAGCTAAAATGGCCGTGGTAATGTTACAAAGAAATCATTATAAAATCAACCTCATAGTTACTGATACACATTTCCATCCTGTTTTGAAGGAAAACCGTTCCCAATAATCTTAATTTCAATGTTTGGCAATTTTAATCGTATATAATCTAAGGATGTGAGCTAGATTAAAGGAGTTCTCCAGCTAAATTATCATTTTTTAATCATCAGAAATTCATTAAACTCCATTTCACCAAACTGTAAATTCCAGACTAGATGGATCTTTCACAGCTTTTACACAGGCATTAAAGATATTTACAGCCCAATTCAAATATGATTTTTGATATCTATAGCTTATTTCAACATTTGTGATAATATCACATGTTTAAGTTATAAATAATAGAAGAAAGAAAGAATCCTTTATTAGTCACATAGAGTCATACACAGTACAACATAGTGAAATTACTTCTCTGCATTTCACCCATCCCTGAGGGAGCAGTGGGCAGCCCCTCGTGGAGCGCCCGGGGAGCTAAGGATTCAGGGTCTTGCTCAAGGACCCTACGACAAGTAGACCCTGGTGGGATTCGAACCGGCTACCTTCCGATCGGGAGTCGGCCGCTCTACCCACTGAGCTACAGCCGCCCCAAATGATGATGGGCATGCCAGTTTGTTTGGCAGCTAGAAGTTAACTGTATTTAGGCTTCCTCTAAGTAAGTTCTGTGCCATTGAGATTGACATCTAGGAAGTGTTGGTGGTGTTTTCAGGATATTTTTGGGGAAATATTGGACAAATAATACAGTTTGCAGTTTAGATAATTGCACTTATTACACCAGATTAAAGAAGAGATAGCTTCTGCGAAATGGTGAGCTATGGAGGACGGAGTCAAGAGTCTTTCCCAGAGTTTTGGGAGGTTTCCACACCAAGTATTGTGGATTTTTCTTCATTTTTACGCTAGAACTTCTGCAGCAGAATTGAGCTGCCAAAATCCACTATAATTATTTGACTGCGGAGGAAGTGCACAGAGAGCGGAAGAGAATCACATTAGGGGAGCTCTAAGATCAATCAGAGACTGAGTAAACAAACACAGTCCCACTCATTCCCTACTTTTGCTCTCTAGATTAAGGCTTATATGCAGAAAGGTATCCTGGCTGTTTTGGGAAAAAAGACTTCAGTAAAATCTCAAATTTACATTTTTATTACATTATTCAAAATGTAATGTAATAAACAGTATTGATCCTATGTTCAGAATCACCCAAAATACGCAAAAAAAGTGACCAGGTTTTCACGTGTATTTTCCTCACTCCAAACACTCCCATCTTTTTGTACACTTTTTTTTATAAGTTATTTGGAGCCAGGCCCAAACAGAATGATCCAGAGCTGTCCATATTCGCTCTTTCCAGTATTTATTATACAGACGATGATAAAAGACCAAATTAGAGAATTATCTTTTAATCTTATTCAGTCAGGGACCCCCTTCTTAAAACAAATCTTTTCAAGAAAGCTTTTTAGTAATCTCATTTACCAGTTGGTCCTATTGGTACTTATTATTTTTGATTGTTTTCTGTCATTGTTGTGTCTTCTAATTCCATGTTTCATCATGTAAAGCACTTTTTAACTCTGGTTTGAATAGAACTTAACCGAGGGATTTGATAATTATTATATAAATGATATCTTGAGACATTGAAAAGAGAAGAACAGAAACTGACAGTATTTAACAGATCAATCGAAGGCTACGTTCACGTCACACTACGATTTCCTACTCAGCTCAGATTTGGGTCTCTTGACAGTTCACGTCTATAATCATTGTAGAGTAAAATGTATCGAGCGAGAATGTAAATGCATCTGTGCTCTGAAATAACAGGCATACGTGTCATTTGTGTTATCCATTACAAGAAACATCGTATCTGAGGGAAAAATGATGGCACTAAAACTGAAATGGACGCACTAGCAGCAAATGTATGCGAGACACTTTAGCTCAAAAAAGTGACAAAAACTTTGTGAGCAGAATGTGACAGCAGAATTAGATTTTACCATGGTGCTGATGTCAGTATATAGCCAAGTTCTGATAAGTATTTAAACATGTAAAGAGGTTCACACCCATATCTGAAACTGAGTTGTGTCACACTGAGGCAGACGATTGGACTTGGGTCACTTCAGCCTGGTAATGCAAATATTTCCTAAGACGAGCGATCGACTGGCTTGATACAATATTTTCAGTAATAGGTCATAATATTAGTCTTTACTAAAAGATGCTGAAACATGAATCTAGGCTGGATGTTCTTTGGAGATGTTTATAGAAAATAGAACATTTGTCTTCTCCGTTTCAATCATGCCTGTTGCCAGGAGTATAATCCACCAAAAAGCTTACTCCCTTTTCCCTTTTTGACACAATGTCCACACAGTGAAACCCTGAAGACCGATCAGTGACTCACAGTGAAGCCTGCCATCCATTCTTCATATACAGGTGTCCTCTCTCAATGCGGACGTTGTTTGCAAAATGCAGCCTCTTGGGGAGGTTTTCTTTGAGGTACGGCGTCATTGGCTGGTCAGAAGTCCTGCACTTCAGGACAGACGCAGAAGAGGAGAATCAATACGCAGCAGGGGAGGACGGGGTTGTTGGACATGAAGCAAAGCAAGCAGATGATCTCTCATTCTTCTTATGAAAACAGGATTGGAATACTTCGCATACCGACAAGTTCTTCACAAGGCCCTCATAGTCGACTGAGGAGAGAAACAAAGGAGAAGGTCAACCACACTGGTCGCAAATTAAACTGGGTTATAGTGCAGAGCTGTGAGGGAGGGAATTCATGTCTTATCAACAGGAACTCACAGGAAAAGAAATCATCAGGGAGGCTACTGGGTCTGATGCGAGCAGCCGGGCCTTGGATGACATTAAAGTCATTCGTATCGCTCTGGTAGTTCGATACAAATACGGCCCTTTCACATGAAGCTTCCTCCATGCCTTGGAAGAAAGAGAAAATATTTCTTTAATTTTAATCAGAAATGATGAGGATTGGTGTTCAAAATCATCCAGAATCTGCCCATGATGCAATGCAAGGTGCATTTGGAAATTTGGTTAATCGTAACTATAAGTTTTAAATCCTAGTCAGGAATTAAAATAAATCATGATTACGCGATCTTCCCTGTCTTTGTCCCGTGCTGATGTTTAATGTTTTTCCTCTGTGGGGACACTTATGCTAAGCTTGTCAGAAATGTAGCTGAAATATGAGCAATATTTATGAGTAATATGAGTAAAAGTCTTACCAATCACAGAACATTTATGTGTTTATATTTACAGTGGACCATATTTTGACATTGCTTAATGAATGTATCTCGTCTTTGTGACTAATTTATTATCTTTTTACCTACTTCTGTTTTACTGATTGTATTGCATGCCTTCTACTGTAAAATTATTCTGAACTGTGTCCGAGCTGTGTTTTCTCACCATGGTCTGATACAACTATCAAGTTCACACAGTTGAGCAGGTCTCTCTGCATGAGGCCGTCCATCAGCAGGCCCATAATCCTGTCCACGGTTTCCAATGCCTGAACCACCTGAAGACAAAAAACCATCTGAACTTTAATAGAGTTAATTTGTCACTGTGTGGACAATACTCAAAGAAACTAGTTCCTCACATCAGCACCTCAAGATCAACTTGCTTCATCAAATAAATAATTTGCAATTATGAATAACCTGGAATGACTTTGTCACATGTTTCATCACATTAACTTCCGTAAATGGAGTCAAAGGAAGCAAGATCAAAGTTTCCTTCAGCACTGATGAGAATGATGGATTCTTCTTCCTCTACTTTTGGCTGTTCTCTTCAAGTGTCGCCACAGCAGATCATCTGTATCCATCTTATCCTGTCTTCTGGATCTACCTTTGTCACAACAACCAAGCACTGTCCTCTTTCATCACATCCAGAAACGTCCTCTTTGGTGTTCCTCTTTTTATCCTGCCTGGCAGCTCCATCTCCAGCTTCCTTCTATCAATACATTCAGTATCCCGTCATTTCACATGTCCAAATCATCTTAATCTGGCCTCCCTTACTTCGTTGCAGTGATGTATAACATGGTCTATCCCTCTGATGTACTGGTTTCTAATCCTGTCTATCCTCTTCATTCCCAAAGAAAATCTTAAAATCTTCATCTCTGCCAGATCCAGCTCTGCCTCCTGCCTTTTGGTCAGAACCACAGTCTCTGACCCAATCAGCAGAGCAGAGCTGATCTCACTGCCATCTCGTAAATAATTCCCTTCACTTTGGATGCTACTGTTCTGTCACAGATAACTCCTGACACCCGTCTCCACCCACTGCATCTTGCATGCACTCACTTCTTCACCTCTTTCACACAGCCCAGTGCTCTGAACAGTTGACGCCAAGTATTTCAACTTCTGCACCTCCTCCACCTATACTCATTGCATCTTTGCCGTTAATTCCCACACATGTATTCTGTGTTGCTTTGACTGAACTTCATTCCTATTCTCTCGAGCACGTAACTCCACCTCTCTAGATTTCCCTCCATCTGCGCCCTACTGTCACTACAGATCACAGTATCTTCCGCCCACATAATAGTTTCTTGAGACCCTCCCTGACCTCATCTGTAAGCCTGTCCATCACCATAGCAAACAAGAAGGAGCTAAGAGCGGATCCTTGAGGCAGTCCCACCTCCACCTTGAAACAATCTGTCACTCCCACCACATACTATGAAGTCCATTATTTAAAACAAAATGCTTCAATGATAATTCAATATAATATCAATCTAATAATTCAATAAAAATCATCACATTAACAAGATAAAACAGTTGTTCATCATTTAGCTCTTTCTTTAACCATTTGGAGTTTGAGAGCATGCCGGTGAGCCCTTATTACTCTAAACTCTCCATGGACTTCAGTTCAGTCTGTTAGCGCATTATGTTCAAGATAATAAATAGCTTTATGGTGACGGAGGTGCTGTTGTTAGATATTATTTAAAGTGGTATATTAAGGCTTAGGGTTCATGCTGACATGAGTTCATGCCCCAGAAAAATGGCAACTATTTAGAGACTGAAAACCTCCACCAAGGCCGAGCATTCCTCAGAAGGTTCTCTTCCCTCTTACATCTCTATCAATATGAGACACTTTAAGTTAGATTCCATCTCCATCTAGAACTTGGATGAAGTCTTAATTTCTGTGATAAGGAAAACAGCTTTTCCATTCTCGATTCAATCACCTGCTCAGGACCCAGATGATCACTGACAAAAGTTTTTTACAAATCTGTCAACACCTTCTTTGAGTTATCTGTTTCCCCTTAGAGTTCCTCGACTGTTAAAGTGAAAAAAAAATTCTGGATCCTGCCATTTTTTATGAGTTTATTCCAAAATTCAATGGTTTCCAACACCCACTCTTTTGCCGAGTTTCATGGTCAAGAAGTTCAAGGAAACTTACATTCACGGTCACAGGTTATCTTAAACGCTGAAAAACTAGGAGAAAATTCCTTTGTACACCTTTTTATACAGTTCCAGATTGTGTGTCTGAGAGAGGAGGATGAACTATCTGCCCAGAGCTTTACTACATGACCCCAGCCCCACATTTACTGCTGGACAGTAGTGATGACAGCAAACAAAACCATTGAATGAGGGTCTGACCTGGCTACTCGCTGGCCCATGACGATGTCCTGATGTGTCAGGTTCTTCCAGGTACAAAGTGTAGAAGTCCGGTCTGAAATCACCAAGAGAACTGTTAGGGGTAGTGATCAATAATCATTTTTAAAATGAATTAAGGAGATATAGTACCGTTCTCTCTGAGGTAAAGATAGCCATTCAAACAGCGTTGACACTCTGTCCTCAAAAGCAATATTCCTGAAAACCAACCATTTACCATGTTATTTATGCACACATCACATTCTACCATTTGTCCTGCATATAAATATACTGTGTTTAAGGTGATGACCACATTCTCACCGACTGTACTTTCTGTATAAATTTGGGAAAGTGCCATCGATGGCCACATCTGAGCCGGGCCAGAAGAAGGTTCCCGCTTTCAGTTTCTGACGCATGGCAGTGAGCCAGACCTAAGGAGGGGAGAGGATGAGGGGAGAAAAGAGGAGGGGGAGGAGAAATGATATGATAAAGGAAGAGAGGAAATAGAGAAAGAAGTGAGTTAAAAGGAAAAGTTAAGAAAAAGAGATGGGAGTAGTGGAGATTAACAGAAAACAAAGAGGAAGGGAAATGTAACAAGAGGAAACGAGAGGAAAACAATGCAAAGGGGAAAGATATAATAAATAAAAAGGTGAGAAACCAACAAGGGAAGGAAAAGAAAGGAAAAAAAACAGCAGATGATATGTAGGACAAAAAGAGGAGAGGAAACAGTAAAAGAGAAAAAACAGAAAAGATGAAGTGAGAAGAACCAAAAGAGAAAGAAAAGAAACCAAGGAGAAGAGAGGAAGGAAATGTTAGAGGAAAAGAAGAGCAGAAAAGAGGAGAGGAAAGAAGGAATATTGTATAAAACAAATGGGAGCGAAAAGAAGCCACAGGAACGTACACACAATTTGATAAAAAGAGGAGAGGAGAGTAGAGGGCAGGAGAGGAAGGAAAAGGTCAAAGATGAGAGAAAGCCAAACAAAAGGAGAGTAGAGGAGAGGAATTGAAAGCAAAAAAAAAGCGGAAAGAAAAGACAAAGTACATGTTAGAGGACAGAAGTCAGGGTAAGAAAGGAAACAAATAGTATTAAGTATTTAAAAGAAGAAGGAAAGACATTAAAGCATGGGTAACAAAAAGAAATGAAATGAACAGTTTTAGAGGAGAGGAAAAGAGGGGACAAAAACGAGGGGTTCAGAGTTTAGGTTCCTGATAGACTGAGGTGTAGCTCATTCATCTCAGTCCGTCACAGCAGTTTTAGCTACATTAGGTAAATGTGTAATTCCTTCCAACATGACTGATTGATAACTGACTGCATAATTTTACACTTAATCAATACCTATTAGATGGATCAGCAGGGCGTTTTATTTATGCAGCAGGATGGATGCCTACTGTCACATGCACTTAGTCGTAGTGGTCCCTTACAGAGGAGTGCATTAAAGGAATCATTCATTTATTTCCCCTTCCCTCATTGAAAAGTCACATTACCGCTGCCTACATTATTTTCAGGACGAGTGTGTCACAGAGGTTGAGGAATGAGATTGTAGAGGCATCTCATTTAAAATGGAAAACCACGCAGGGTACAGTACGCAGCTTTCACAAGGTGTAATTTGGCACGAGCAGGACCCATAATTGCATGAATAATTACAGGGAGAGTGAACTCAAGTGTGTGTATGAAAACAAGTGTAAGCACACCAGGGCTGGGCGATTAATCGTAAAAAGATTGTGAGCTCGATTCCGACATATATACGATCTCATTTCTGAAGTATTCAAGCGATTTTCCAGCAGTTTAATTTATAACTCAAGTAGCAGTAAAACTCGCAAGCTCAGCCGCAGCTAATTGTACGCCGAGCGAGGTCTGGGACTTTAAAGCATTGTCTCATGTGTAATTTTTATCTGTGCTGGGGGGATTGTGGGAGTTGCTAAGAGCTAAAATTAGCTTTAGTTTGGCTTAGCTATGTAGTAGCTCTACTAAGTAGCTGGAGAGCTAACATCACATAGCACATGCAGAAACAAGAGTGGTAGTCTCTTATCCCTCCTCAACTCCTTCTTGTCATCTTTTTACCACCTTATTTTTCTGTTGTTTCACGATGGCTACAAATCTCTTCCACTGGTAACAACATGGAGGAGATGCGCACTAGGGTGAAGATACTCCGCTGAAACCCGGGACTCCGGCCTGGACGTAAAAAACGGAAGGCCCCAGATTTGAGCCCGGCTTCATGTTGCTCCCACGTCATTTATCACATCATCAAATTTAGTTTTTTTTATTCCGTGGGCGGTGCTTTATTTTCCCGTAGGACATCTACTGATATGTGATTTCTGATTTCTGTAGTGACTTTGAAAAACAGAAAATTATATAGACTTAGGGGTATTCCGTTACATTTGGTATTAGCAACAACCCGCCATAACTTCATAGCAGGTGGTGTCTGAACTGAGACAACTGTGGTTGGTTTCTCCATATCAACGATTTCATAGTTCTGAAATGTCACTTCTAAAAAGGGATCCTTCATGTCGCCCTCTCTGCACTGGTTCCATGTAAAATCCAAAATATGCCTGAATGGAAAAAAACACATCTTAAATAGAAAGTCCCCAGCCAATGGCAGCGCATGAAGTGAGCGTTAGAATGACCTTGACAAGGTAGTGATGGCTGGATGAATGGGTCTAAGCATTTACAAAACACCCGATTCCCGGTCTCCAGTGATTAGCACAGACTAAATCGGTATATGGAAACAAAACTGTTGAACTGGCGATAGAGTCATGGGCGCCCTAGGCTCACTGATACACATGGGGAGCAAAGGCTAGCTGTGTTGCCTAATCCCAAAAAAGAGCTAGTGTAGATTTAATTGCTGAAAACCATAATATCGCTTCTAATAGAAATTACGCATCACAGAGCTATTTCGTCAGCAAAAAGGGATCTACACCATATGAGGCACGTGGTTTTAATGTTATGGCTATGTCTGTATGTGCATAATATTGGAGTCAGACGGTCTCACTTACTGGCTCTCCTTGGTACCAGCTTGCATTGAACTTCTCTTCAGTTTTCAAGCTGAAGAAGGCGTTTCGGGTCACATCATACATCTTGTTGTCCACAATCCCGTGAGACTCGGGATAAAGACCCTGCAGGAGAAACACTATCAGTGGGAGGAGTTTGATTCTGCAGGGATTTAAAAGTGATTACTTCCTCGTTCCAATTCATATACATTTTATATTATTGGTAACAGCAGGAGTTTACTCTAATTGCAGGATCTTGTTTTAGTCAGGAGGGGAAATCCACCATTAAAACCCTCCTCCCAGTCGAACTGTTGTTCCTGGCCACAAACACATGTAAGCCATTAGACCTCAATGGTGACCTCAGGTCTACTGAAGGGACCAGGACTCTACAATTGGAGAGAGAGACTTAAAATTTGATGCCAAACTACTGTCTGCCCGCAGTGGTGGTGGAACGTAAGCAAGTACATTTAGCCTACGTAATTAAGCTTAATGTTGAGGCATTTGCATTTTATTATCTAATTCTCTAAGATTCAGAGAGCAATATTATACCATGTACTCCACCTTCTTACTTAAGGTTTTTTGCAGGAACTTATTTGAATTACAGTTAATGATTAAACCAGTGGAGTTGAACCTATTTGAAGGTTGTGTCTACTCTGAGCATTTAGCCATAGTTCAGATCCATGACCAGTTAGTAGACCCACTGAACAGGACACTTCTCATCTAAAATCTCAAATGGTTTTATTTAAGCAACGGTTAGGCTTGCCAGGGTGTAAAGATCAGAGGGAAAAGTAATAGAATATTACAAAAAAAAGGATTACAAATCTGTTTAACAGATTGGTTGCACTATACAAAATTTTAATTTTAGATTTAAATATAGTTTTCAGGGTGATTTAAATGTATTGTGTCCATATCCGTCGGTATCTGCCTTTTTGCATCATTTACATGTTTGAATTTTAGGACTGTTAGAGTTTAACCTGTATCCATCTATCTTTTTTGCCTTTCATCTCATTTTATTTGTTGGTTAAGCTTGCTTCTATTTTAGTCTTGTCTTTTTTTTAACATACAGTGCTCTGAATAAGTATTTGACACGCCCCCCACCAGAGATCTTGTAATATATATGTATCTCACACTAAAACCCACTGAACGACGACTTTCCAGGTGTCATCTCTATGACTAGACAACTAAGACAATAATTCCATATTACATTTGTCTTCTTCTGCATTGGATCATTGTCTTGATGCAGTCTCCAGAATGTTCTGATAAAGAGCTGAATTTCCCTCATTATCCCCATAACATTCCAGAAGTCTAGTTGGTGGCATTGATGCCTAACACCAAGAAGGTTCTGGGTTCAAATCCACCTAGTGCCCTTCTGTGTGGTAATCTTTTTGTATTTATGTTTTTGGCGGGAGAAATACTTTTTTCAAACCAACCCAGTTGGTATTAAATAATTTTTTAATGTTCCATAAAAACAATTGTCATTCAAAACTTGTATTTTATGTTTACTCAGGTTGTTTAATGTTAGATTTTTTTTGAAGTCTCGACACAGTTTAGTCTAAGATACAAATAAAAAGACAAGAAACCAAGACGTGGTCATATTCTTCTTCACAGCACTGTACGTGTCTTTAAGCCTATGCAAACAGAATATGTCTGACTTTGTGAATCACTGTGGTGCACAGCCAGTTTGCCGAGGACTATATAAGTACAATAAATCTGTAACTCTAACACCGCTGCCAAAACAAGTCAGACAAACAGTCTGACCGACTGAGTCCAATAAACCCTCCTCTGACCAGAGAGCACTCACAGTCACAATACTGTAGTGGTTGGGGAAGGTCTTTGTGGGATAGACGGGCCTTATGTGTGGCGTTGTGGTTCCAACCCTTCCTGAAATTAAACACGAACGGTTTGTCAAAGTATGATGTAGAGCAGTGATGAAGAGCCGTTAAGTCAACAACGTCATTGACTTACGTAACTTGTTGATGACACGGAGGTGGCTGCTGTGATCTTTGAGGTACTCCGCCCTGAAACCATCCAAGGAGACCAGGATGAGAGGGGGACTGGAAAAACTGGTCGGGAACAAAGAGAGGAAGAATTATAAACGGATACTGAAGTGGGTTTAGGAATAGGACACGGACCCAGCAGGGGATGTGGATATCTTTGGCACCAGCAACAGTAGTTTTGTACAGAGAGTCAGCGTTGACACAAAGCGGCTCTCTGGAGAAATAAACACACAAATGGGAGAAAAATATATATGACTCTAATGTTGAATGGGAATTCCCTTTCTATTTACTCTTTCTTCAGTTTTCCCTTTCACCACTCAAATGATGTTTTACTTCTCGGAAAACGGTACGTTCATATTAAAACAAGAGCCATCAGGAGATGGTCTATCCCAACTGTCCTCACTGGGTTTCTGATATTTGTTTCTGATAATTCGAGACTAATCAGCTCATCTGAATCAGCTGTGTGTCTACAACTGAAGTTAAAGTGACAGCGACTGAAACTGATCAATCTGGCTCAGAGAGTGAGGAGTGAGCAGAATGATGCTCTGTAGGAAATCAAAGGTCATATTGTTGAAATGAACTCACTGTGGTCAACTCAGGATGTTTTTGAAAATATTGACATGTACATACATAATTTGCTAATAATTAATTAATTACTTCATAACAAATGAATGAAACAGAAATGTGAGGGATATGACACGGGTCGCCTGTATTTTGAAAGGAGAATAAAAGGGACATATTTTACCAGTTCGTGAACTGCTGGTAGGTCTTCATTTGATAGTATTCACTTATTTTTCGGGTTTTTTTTTTCGTATGGATTTTATGAGAGCTTTAAGCATTTTCAAGACAAGCCTTATTGGTAAGCATCTGATGAAGTTATCAGGTATGTAGTTTATTTTTACTACTGATGCGCCAGATCTTCTGAAGAGAAAACTATCACACTGAAAGCAGCATGAAATTTCTTGCTTTAATTAAATTTTTTTACCCATGCCAATGTCTCTGTAGGATATTTCCAATATACTCGCATCACTCGCAAAAGTAATGGGAATGATCGTTTTCCTTCCATCATCAACCATGACCAAAGCAAAGACAATTGCTGTTTTACAATTTGTTGTAGAAGTCAGAGAAACATCCACAAACCAAATGCTGCCATGTCTGAGTTTACAACTTCATCCAGTGGTGTACAGCTCCGGGTGTCCACAGAAACCTAAAATAAGCTTATACTCCACTTCAACATTCTACTGACCTCCGGATGTGTACTTCATTACTTCTCTCGTTGAACCATTTCTACGTATCTACCCATGAGCTTGCACAGATTTTGTATATTATCACACTGAACAATTTACTGAAAAGAATTCTCCAGCTTCTTCCTTCTCCAATGATGATTTCACCCACTATAAAATCTCGCATTTCCTGGAAAATTTCTGGGAACATTCAAACTCAGATTGTATGAAAATTGTAAATAGTATGAAAAAAGTACAATGGTTTTGGAGCATGTTTAACTTTGAATGAAGTGTCTAGCTGAAAGTATGGACACGTAGTGGATTTTTTAAAAATGTGTCCATATGATTGAGAGGGACATATTTTCATATATATTTTCAACGGTTTCCGAAACAAACCGACGTTTTCTGTTCAACTGAGATAAAAGCTGAACATCAAAAAAAGAAATATCACAGTATTTCGGTTTTGTCATTACGGTGAATGACAAAAAATATAACCTGCATCAATCAGCCACAACATACAGTGTTTATGCTGCGGCTGATTCCTGTATATCCGTATAAGTTAAATACCTGTGGATAAGAATGTTTGGAAATATCTTTTTCCACAAGAGCTGCTTTATTTGCAAATACCAAATCAAATAATAGTAAAAGTAATGGTTCGCGACCAGAAAAATATGAACACACCCGAACAAATGGTTACTTCAACATAGAAATGAAGACATTTATTTGTTTTAAGATGTATTCAAACCAAGAATAGTTTAATTTTCAATAATAGACTTTTTTTTCTCCTTCATAGTCTATAGAGTCCATCTGGGTTTACTCCCGTACATTAGAAACAACTCATTGACACATGTCCAGTTAGTCATTAGCCTGTTTTGCATAGAGACCTTTCTTTTAAGCTGACACCATCATAAAAAAAAAAAAGAGTTTTCTATTGTATACTGCTAGAAAATATAATATTACCAGACTGTGGTATAACACACTTCCTTCTTTTTCTGTATCAAAGACCAGTAAGAACCGCCGACTGGGAACAATGGGCTCAACTCAGCAAGCTAACTGTGGGCGATAGAGCTGAAAAGCTTCATTCTAAGCCTCCAAACGTGCTGAGAGATCTTACAAACAAAGAAGAGAATGGGAGCTGGTGTAATCCACACTAGTCCAGCTGAGATGTGAGGTTATTCACTATTAAACAAGATCGTTTCTCACATCACAAAATAGAGCAGTATATTACCCAGTTGGACACTTTTGTTGAATTTCACCGTCGGCCTGCTGCAACCAAAGCTCCCCTCCTGTTGGAATAGATAAAAAAGATAAATAAAAAAGGAACCAGACAAATTTAGAAATATTAAGGGTTGGAACTTGTACACACAACACACAACAGTAAATATTCACAATTATAATCCATCCTATTTTTTATTCTGCATGTAGCCGTTTCTAAATATCGACATTTGGGCCCATTTGTTGGATTAATTTCCTCAACAGAGCTATTTCACCCATGTCAGAAACTTTTTTCGGGTTTTTCAGTGCAACAAGTAGCTTTATGCTAGAGGCAACAACCGGGGAAATAGTTTGCCCATGTTCTGCTATTTATACTAAAGACATTTACAGATGCGGCCACTGTGCTCACAATGCAAATTCTATTAGGTAATATTTTGAATCAAAATAATTATTTTTTACATTTAATGGCTTATCTTAATACATTTTTAGCAGCTAGATCTGGTGCAAAGCATCTTTTCTCTTTGTTTGGAGTATAATTGCATGGTCCATGTCATAAATAAATGTAATAAACTAAACTAAAAAATGGTGAACATTCATGATAGTAATAATCCTCTTCCACATGAACTGACATAACCTCCAGACCATGTCACCCTGACGGGTTGCAGCACACTCTTCAGTTAGACTAAACCAACCCCACCGCTTCTCAGTGAAGTTTATAATTCACTGAACTTAATAATTATGCCATTTTTTTAGTGCTTCTTAAGGGGAGTGTTGATTTGATATAAGTTAGACCAAAAAGTAATCTTGGCTATTTCTCTAAATATATTGTGATTTCAAACAAAAGATAAGTGTGACCAAACCTCTTATTTTCAGAATCATCACAAAACTAACCTTATTGTAGATACACAGAAAATTTCAAAATACAATTAGAATATATTTGTCCAAGGAGACAGATGCCACAGCTACAGTAAAAACACAAATTGAGTCGATGTGAATGGATCATAAACACTATCATAGGGGAACGTGAGCAAACGGAAAATTGTAAATATTCATGTGTGCCTAAAATGTGAAAATTAACAAACTGAAGATCCTTAAATATCCTCTGTGATATTTAAGGGAGGAGATGCAGACAGACTTTTCCCGTTACGTATGGACGGACTTACAAATGTAACCCTATATCTCAAACTGGCTCTCAAACCATGAGTGATGTGTTTTGAATCCCTTGAGTGTATATATGCCACAGCAGCTGCTCTCAAGGTCAAAGGTCATCATGTGTAACACTATTTCAAAATATTTATGTTACATACAGACATTTGAAACCTAATGTTTGGCAGAAAAAGTATTGATTACACACAATATGAATTTTGTGGGGAAAAAAAACATTACCACCATGAACCAACAAGATTATGTCTTTTTTTTTTAAATTCTTTTTACATTTCAGTGAAGAAAAAAACCTCAAACTAGGGTGTTATGTCTTATTTGTGTCCATTTGTTTGTCTATCATGTGTATGGTTGGTCAAGTTGATTGTTTTACACAAAAACCTCATGACAGACTTCCATTATTCGAGGAAGCCTGGGCGAGGGAGGGGGGGGGGGGGTCCATCATATTTAAGTTTTGGATCCCAGCTTTTCTTCCCCCACTTTCTCCAACAGTGGCATTTTTCAACATATCTCCCGATTACATACAAAAACAACAACTACAGAACCAAATTCCACAAACCTCTGTGGAAGGTGGGCCAGACAACCTAAACTGACTAAAGAAAGAATGTTGAGTCTTTATTTCTTATTGAGAAATCAACACACCAAAATATAACTCATGTTTTGGCGTCATTTAACCAGATTTGATAGGCAGTGCTGACAATAACAAATCCCACAGCCTGTCACTGATATTCATTACTCCACATTGCTCCAATTTAGCCTTATCCACTTCAAACAAGTGAGAACCCCAAGGGTAAAACCAGAGACACAAATATTTTAAATTTGAAAAAACACCAGGTCTTAGAAGACCTTCATGTTCATGTAGGAACATATTGCTCACTGTGAGAGGACAAGATAAGATGTCAAGCTAAAATTAATTATTGAGTCATTTCACCAGTATAGGTAGGAAGTATATAATAGGAAGTGAAATTGAAGAAATGTCTATTTTTCATTCACATACTGATGAGACGATATAAGATGTAAAAGACTGAAGGTTTCCTGTCTTACAGTAAAGACTTTCCACAGTTTTTTTGGAGGTCGACGAGAGCACAACTCTGCATACCAAATGAATATGTTGCCCAACGGCACAGATGTATAGTGCTACAGAAAGACTCTTTGGACAGAGGCATAATAACCAATTAAGTCAGACAAGTGAAAACCATCAGGAGCTTTATTCCAATGAAATAAAACAGAGGCGTGATCGTCATGTAGCAGACATCTCATGTTAGTAAAATGACACATGTAGGATCCTGATACCAGGGGACATAATGATCCTGCTTGCTAAACCGCCTGAGCCCCCCTGGTATCAGGGCAGCCGGCTTATCCTGCAACAGACATCTCACAAAAGATACGCTAACCACTTTATTGGCAAAAACTCAGATACCAGCCTTTCCTAAGAATTTTTAATCTAACTGAAAAACAATTTCGACACCACATACAAAATGTGTCTTCTTCCGAGAAAATGTGACGCAATTCTAAGCGTCTTTTGTGATTGTGACTGTTTTTCTCATTTTAGCCACAATTCATTTTAGCCACAATTGCTCAACCCTACAATGAAGTGTTGATATTATGTTTTTTCCTCACAACATTTGTAAAAAAAAACCTTTATAAAAAGGACATTCCCATGGATAAGGTGATTATAGCAAGGGGGGAATTGGGGCCAACTATTTCGCCTCCTAAAACAACTGCCATCCAAATCTAACAAATCTGCTGCAGACTGGACATTTGACAAACTGAGATATAGCATACTGGTGCGAAGGCCCCTCCTCACTGCCTCTGGAGGTCAAGAGTGTGGTCTGGAGTAAACATGGGGATGCACCAACTCAGAAGACAAGTTTCTGTGGTCTGTAATTCGCAGTAGAACACTTTATATTACAGAAGAAGTCCTGGGTTATTATTATTTCCTTTCATCTGTTTCCAAAGGCCTTCCCAAGAAAGTTGTATAAGCTCCAACAAAGCAGGCTAAAAAAAAAAAATATATGAGTCAGGTCGAGCGAAAAGTCAGAAGTTATTCTCCCCGTATGGCATTTATAAAAGCCGGGGAGGAAGTATAAGTAAAGGGAAATGCCACAGAGAGATCGCCGCCCCACCCAGGCTGGGGACAGTTGCCCTCAGTTACCACCGCTGGACCTGAAATGGAAGAGGGGTGTTTTGGCATGGCGGTTTGCATCAAAGAGCTCACTGACGCTGCTGACCATGTCTAACCAGAGAGAGTCCCCAGAAGCAGGGTGAACATTCCTTTCTCCCTTAAATGTGCATTTATGGTGTTTTGCAGCAGTTGGCTAAAAAAACTTGATCACACAACCCTAACAGAAACAAATCACAAGCAGGTTTTGGCTCCGTGTCTCCTTTCACTGGCTGGTCGGTAACTTGACCTCCATTTACTGCTGATCTAAATACAGGCAGTTTGAATTTCTGAGGGATTGGAATGCTAGCAGGCTTTAAATTATGGAAACCCTCTGGTAGCCCATACAGCATGTTTGTAGCAGGATGCAGGCTTCTGTCACCCCCTGCTCTCGGACAACCTGTAGTATGACTTTTTCTCCAATCTTCACTGAGTAAAAGTTCTATGATGTAACCGGAGATCTTTATTTACGTCTGTCTGTCTGCAGCCAATAATCTGTTGATCACATGTGATTCATTAGTGAGAATTCTTAAGCTATTCCCTGGGGTATCACATTGATGACATATTTGTATATTTTTATTATGCCCCACCTAAGGGGGCAGATAGGGTTACCCTTGTCCATCCGTCCGTAGCAGGAATAGTCAATGTGTATCTTTTTCAAAACAGCATGGAAGAATTTCAATGAAATTTGACATCTGCTTTGTTGGGCCCGTAAGTTTTGCATTGTCCTTGTTTCTTGAATTTAAAACTGTTTAACATTATTTACGCCATTTGAAATATTTTCTCTCAGTATACTCTAATAATTAGAGTAACTCGCAAATGAATTAGAGTCTAATTCATTTACGATACATACTATGGTCTATCCACAATTTTACCGGCGGGGAATCGGTGTCCTTTGATATTAATTTTCGAGTGAATAGTATAGTGCTAGTAGTAGAATTCCTGTTATTCTCATAGAAGATCACACTTCTCATTGATACTAGTCTCCAACAATTAAATAAAAACCAGCCCAATAGACCATGCTTTTAAACTTTTTTGGTCCTTTCAGATTCATTAGATCAAAAATGCTTTTGAGAATTTTTTTATATTATTTAGTTAATTTTTTCCTTCAAACATCCCCTCTTTGCTAGTTTGAGCAGGTTCGATCTTCAAGTCTGTCGATTCCTTAATAGTCCGTTTCTGTTTTGTTTTTTTCAGAAGAGAAAGTCGTATGGTTAAAATCATTCAAGTTACACCTCCTCCATCTCCTAACTTAAAAAATCAAAAACTCTCATTTTGGATGTAATGGTGTTTTGACACGAAATACAAATGGTGATTAATGTACAATGCAGGGGATAAGGTGCCCGAATAAACTACATTTTATTTGCTTTTGTTTTGCAAAACTACTTGGGTTTAAAAATGCATTAGACTGCTGAACCATTTCTAAAAAAAAAAAGAAAAAAAAAAGGATTCTTGCAGCGCTCTCTTTTTTTTTTTTTTACTGGAGAATTGCTACTTCTCTTGCCAACTTTCCATTACCAAATCAATGTTAGTTACATGTGTTGCAAAGACTCCAAAGGTCACCTTCAAATTACAGCTTAAACTTTATATCTGAATCCTGTTAGCATTGAATTACCCTCCTTCTACAGCTGGTGACTCCCATGATGTGGAAACACAACATGAGACACTGCTGTAGCTGTAAAAATCAAGGCCATCAATTAGTAAACAGTGCCTACCGTTTACATCCCGGCTTTTCCTCAGAGAAAACACCAAAATCAAGATGATCACCAGTAAGCACAGCAGAAGGATCTGAAATACAGAGAAAAGATATCAGAATGTTGGATGAGCATGTTTAGTTACTGAAGTTCATAAATTACAGACAACTGTCATTGGATTAGCACTCATTAAGATTTTCTCATCTCGATCTTTTGTGCATTGTTGAATTGGAATAGATTCATTTACAAATTTAACATGTAAGCATTTTGTTAAACGCTTACATCTGCACATTTTGAATAAAGATATATTCCAAAGTCTTTGATAATATTTAATTGTATTCCGATCATGATGATGTGAATATCCGGGAAAAGACAATTGAACGTTCTGTTTAGGGACCATCTGTCTTACTGTTTGTTAAGGCAACCACATCTAGCAACCACCACCTCCTACACTGTAAAAACAAAAAAGAAGAATGTGCTCGCTGGTAACACACATTTAAATTAAGTATTATTGATCCAAAACTTAAGTTAAAAAGTTAATTTATTTGTCGACAATGGGAGTTATTTTTTAAATCAACAATTAGCTTTTTATAGTCAGGAATATTTCAGTCTTATAAGTCTTAGACAGGCTGCAGGAATAAAATGGCAGGTTTGTGCACTGATGATAAACAAATATTTATTTACTGTTTTATATTTGAGGATTTTTTGAAGGTAGAACCTTGACATAAGATTTTTTGGAAGAGATCTTAAGAACTCCCAAAGTATTAATTTCACTTATTTATGCATCTGGGGTCTAATGCACTATAAAAAAAAAAGTTTTACGAACTTGAGGAAATTAGTTTAACGAGTAATCTAAATTAGATTAAGTATTTCTGAGTCCAACATATTAATATAACTTGTAAATACTTAATTACAAGCAAGCAATCAATCTAGCAGTATCAATATGCTTGACCCACTTTAAGTTTAAAAACAGGCTAAATTGTTTCACTATGTTTGAGGGAATTTGATGTTTTTGTGAAGTGGTTCCAAAATTAAACCTCGGTGTTTGGACTAGGGGTGGCATAAGTATTAATGATAGACTTTACTCAACCAGTCTATCCAAACAATGATCACTCATTTTCTGGACCAAAAAATTTGCACTTGTCAAAGATGACAGATGAGGATTTTACCTGGGCCTCACTTGAATTTTAGACTACGAAAAAATAATGAAACAACAACATATCAGAGTAACAATAGAGTATCAGAATGATAAATAATAATAATATTTTTATCTATGGGCACCTTTCAGCACACTCAAGGTCACCTGAAAGATACAACAATAACAAAGCAACAAATACCAGGGCATAGGTAAAACAAAATGTAATAAAAGCTAAAAAAAAAGAAAAGAAAGAAAAAAAAGCTACAAATAAGTCCGCAACAGTGATCACACAGAATAGGCTAAAAGTCTAAAAGTCGTTCTACTTTCCCACTAGACGTGGCTAGACCACTTTCTGATGCAAGCCGTAACTATGATGAAACATATTCTAACAGACTTCTGGCTGGTTGAATCAGTTCATAAACAGCAACCTTCCTCCAAAACAAAAGACAGTTTTCTCTCTTCAGTAATTACACGACAGAAACGTCCGCTTGTAGAGTTGAATCTACTGACAGTATCTGATAGTCACACCTCTTTGATCCATACTAAAACATCCAAACTATTTGTGCTTGGATTTTCACAAAATGTTCAACATATTTCCATAGTTGTCAGGGGATAAATCATAGTGAATGTAGCAAAATCCTGTTCCTAATGCTTTGCAATGAAAGAAGTGAGGAAGTGATTTAAAAATGAGTCAAATCCTTGATTGTTTTTTTCTTCTAACGAACCTCCTAAAGGACTGAAGTTGTGCCTTTTAATACTTAGGGAACTGTTTCCGTAGCAAATATTATTCAATACTTTTCAACAACAGTTTCTACACACCAACTTCACCTGCTATTCTGCTATTTATTCAGGGAGTTTTATCATTTGTAAGTTTTTGTATTCTATGGTTAAACTTTGAAATTAGGAATCACTTTGGGAGTGGGATTTGTCCAATCCACTCCTAATCAATCCAAAGCACTTTACAATGTTTTGGTCTGTCCTTTACATAATGACACATTCACTCGGGGCAGCTAGCCACCACACAGGGAAGTAACCTCAGCATTGCAAGCAATTAATGGTTCAATGGACACTTGGATATGTGAATTCTTCAAAAACTATAAAACTTTTTCACATATTCATATTGTCCTTAGAAGAACAAAATAAACTTCATCAATGGAACTAGCTCAAATCATTTACATTATTACATTAGAGATCCTCTGACTTTTCTTCTAGTGCCAACATTATAATCAATATTAGATATTCTAAATCAAAACATCTCAGAGCCAGGAGACTTTCCCCTAACCCTCAGATTTTGTTTAGTGATTAGTGGTAATTACCTCGTGTTGGACTGTTCACAACTAACAAAGTGAGCATAATAAACAGTAGGCTTCGAACCTCAGTGTATAAGCACTGCTATCAGAACATGCTAACAAACAGATATTTGGATTCACAGCCCCAGAGTTGCTTCTGTGGCTTCAAACTTTTTAGTCTTTGATTCTGTCATTTATTTATTCCAGATGTTATAAAGGTCATGCAGATCACTGAAAATAGGCTTTTATTTATTTTCTCAACCCCGCCGCATGTAAATGCATCAATTACAGAATTCGCCATCCACAGATTCAAACTACAGATGCTAGTCTCGGCCCTCTGCAGTTGAAAAGTCAAAGGACCTTGACCCGACCTTCGCCATAAGATGCTCGACTCACAACTGCCAGTTTGTCCAAATAAGAGATGTGTTTCGAGAAAAGTCCACATCTGGGAGTCGTTAATGCTTTTCTGAAGCTCCTGCAACACCCACACAGGCCTTCAGAGGTTCTCATGAGGGTTGATTTAGTGTGTATTTAGTGAGATGAGCATTAGAAAATGTCCTCTGGTGCACTCCTGCCAATGTTCAACCTACAATAATTACAACATGTTGATGATTTATGATATCTAACCATCTCGTGATCCACTATTACTGATCTCGGGGCTACTTGCTGAACAATCATTAGACAATGAATCACTGTGGAAAGTGTAAATGTAAACGCTGGCTCATCATGCTGGCTCATCACATGAGCTGCGTTCACTCGGTAACATAACTGAGTGACCGCAGCGACGTCAGTTAAAAAAAAACTTACTCAGCAAAAGAAGCAACCTATTTTACAAAGAAAATTCAGTGATGTGAGAAGGATTTTAACCCCCTCCCGGTTTCCTCTATTCTTCTGTACATCTTATGACTAAGTGACTGATGGTAATAAAATTGCAATCTTGATTCCGATGTCTATGCAATCTAATTTCTGAAGTACAAGGATTCAAACAAACAATTTTAATCAGGAACACGTGCTGATTTATGAATAGTGCGCTCAAAAACTGCAAATAAAAAGACAAAGAATCAAGCAGATAATCCAGCTGATGCAGGCGAGGAAAGAGTGAATACAACAAACTATTCCCTGCTTCCAGTGAAGAAAGGTTCATATTCTGAGGTGTGATCCTTGAAGGTTGAATCAGAAGAAACTGGACTTATATGGAATTATTTAAGTCGACGTTTCAGCCCTGATCCAAAAGGCTTCCTCAGTTCTATCCGTCAGGCTGGGGTGGGGGGTCAGGGTTTAACCTCCACAGAGATGGTTGATTCAACAAGTCATCATGATTACAACACACATGGTGATCCCGTAGATTAACAACACAACTGTGTCCCTAACAACCAACAATAGATGATGGCCAACGTCAACATGTGCCCTAATGGCAGAATTTATAGAACGCCTGATTATAAAATTTAGTTTTTGTTTTTTTTACAGATCTATTCATCATCGTTTCACCTTTTATTGATATGATATTCTTCTTTTTATACAAAAGTATGATATACGAAACATTTTGCACGGCGAGACCATAACTATCTTTTTGTTGAGTCTTCTTTTAGACTCAGCTAAATGTGATATCTATCTTCCCTGTCTTCATATGACATTATAGCATTACTTTAGGCAATGCAGCCAAAGTCAATACACAAAACATAAAAATAAACATCACTCTGGTTCCAGCTACGCTGACAGGAAGAACGTCTACACAGTTATATCTGCGTGTGATTAACACTCCGCTGTTAAACAGCGAGACAGTCAGTGGCATATGTGTTGGAAGAGGAGACAAAATGGTTTCACTCTAGTGACAGAAGACAGGAGTCAGAAGAGTCTCCACACATGGAGATGATCAACAGTTGTTAGAATAAAGCAGGCGTGGAATGGAAAGGGCATAGCTGCTGCTCTGAACTCCGGCCACTTAGGTTTTCGGGCGACGGCGGTTCAGTTGGTAGAGCGGTTGTCCACTTATCTGAAGGTCGGTGGTTCAGTCCACATGTCCAAGTGTCTTTGAGCATGTTGCTCCCAATAGTTGTTCCATTGGTGTGTGAATGATGGCGTGAATGGTTACCGCACCAGATGAGCACGTGGCGCCTTGCAAGGCAGCCTCAGTCATCACTGCATGAATGTTTGTGTGAATGGCTGAATGCTGGCTCGCATTGTAAAGCGCTCCGAGTTGTCGAGCAGACTACAAAAGCGCTTTATAGGTACAGTCCATTTACCATTTGCACCCTAACCCAAAGGTTCTGAGACTGTGGGTCTGAAACGGAAGACTCCAGGGCTGCAGCTACAAGATAAACTATTGTCTGCAACGCCTGCCGCACTGATTGTGATTCTTAAACTGGTGCAGCTTGACAGAGCAACCACTAGATCTTTTTCAGATAATCAAATCTGGATGTTTTAGCCGTTGGATGGTCACAGCCAGGAACTTGACGTGTAGATTATTTTAAGAACGAAAACAGTGACAGATTATTCTGAGCAGAAAGTATAATCTTCAAATTTGTGTAACCAACCATAAAAATATTCAGTTAAATTTAATATACGAAAAAAAACTTGAACTGATCTTAGCTTAAAACACTGACAAACAAACATCACATAACTACTGTGTATGTGTTGCATGAAAAATTAAGTTCAAGCAAGAGTCTCTCAGTCAGGGAGACTTTCTAGACGCAGACTGGAGTCACAGTTCCAACTTTGTCAATCACACAGCTACAATTACCCGCCTCACAGTCATGGGTCAGGTGATATCAATTGCGCTCATCAACCACATCCTCCCCATGTGCGCTCAACAGCCTCATCACGCACCAGTCTCAGGCTCATCAGCCGCCACCACCAGAATCCAAACACCAGGGGGGATAAACCCTTTCTGCTGCTCATGGTAGGGACCCTTCAATCACAATCTCCTTGAAGAATCTAAGCGCTACTCTTTGACCGACTAATTCTCACACATCACCTCTTGTAATAAAATTTCGTCTTCACTATTCAACAATTACATTTTGCAACCCAAGCCTATTTTATATACATTTTTGCAGAGAAAATCAGAACAAATTATAAAACATCTTAAATTGATAACTTGAGTTGAGTTTATAGTCATTAAAGCCGGTGGACGTATCCCCTTCGACACGACAATTAGCTTTGCCTTCAGTTTTAAATGATTATCTCTCTTTTTTATGATCCTGGAGAGATTCTGCTTGGGCATTGGAATGACTTTTATTTGACTACTCATGATATTAATCCTGTAAGAGAGGCAAGGATTAAAAGCAACAGCAGCTTTTATGGTTCACGATTCCATGTGGCGAGCCACGTAAATTCCAAAGATAAAAGGAAATCTGGGATTAATTTGGGGTTTTACATTTTGGCTAAAACTATAACTGAAATACTTAGAAAGTGTAAACTGCTGCCTCATTGTGGATATGGCAAGGCATAAATCTGATTTTTACAGTAAAAAAAATAAATAGATATTTTAGATCAAAATTTAAATACTTCTGGCTCCCACTACTTCATCACTGAAATATAGCGTGTCATCATCTCGCAATAAACAAAGCTTTCAGGCTGTTTACTAGAAAACTCTTGCTAAGACCTCAGAAACCAGTGAGCGAAGTTGCTGTCTGCTCGGTACTAATTAAATACACATGTGAAAGTCTAGACACCAACATGGTCTTTCCTGTCTTTCATACATCAGCCACCATGCCTCTGTTACCAATTATGATATGAGCGGTCTTGCAAAAGGATGATTGCAACATGTTTGGCACAAAGGCAAATAAAGACCGGCTATTTAAACTCAGTAACCTTAAAATGAGGTTACTTATTAGTATTTCAGACATTTCCCTGTTTGTGTAAAGTTGCTTGACACCAACCAGTCTTATTATGAATCCACTTTGCAGACATTAGAGATCAAACTGAAGCTAGGAGGAGCCAGACTTGTAGGTCTCCACCAGACAGACGGTTTACTTTTACAACCCACAGAGACCATCTCTTTCCTACGCAGCCTGACTAAAGTAGGTCTCTCTCCATCTCTCGTCTCACCTACAGGTATCACTGGAAAAAATAATTACACATACCGAGAAGAAGCACACGCAGCTGCATATTTTCATAACCATCTAGGGATTCCTGTGTGTGAAAGAAAGTAAATGGATTACCTAGGGTAAAAGTTTCCCACGATCCTGCTTCTAACACACTCCACACAGAGGAGTGAGACAAAGGGAAAGTAATGAGTTGAAATAAAGAATTTCATTGGTCTTGAATTGAGAATACCATCAGCCACAACTCAACTCTGTTCAGACGTACTGTACATGCATTACTTACTTGACTTTCGTAGCCCATGCGCCACCCCACCATAAAGTTTTGTGGAGATCGGTTCAGCTTTTGTGTGATTAAGTAAAATGTTAAATAATTGCTTCCTTGGGCCATGTGTCTAGCTTTTGAAGTTTAGGTACAACCAACTACCAAACTGAAAAACAACATCTTTAGGGATGGTACAGCACTGCAGTTGCTTCAATCTCCCCATAAGGCAAAAATTTAATATATCAAAAAGAAAAGAAAACAAAGTTTTCTTTTTATCCATTGGTGGCGTTGGTAACATAATATTCAACAGAAGGATATCGCGCTGATCTACGACCGGTATCGAGATGTTGTCAATGAGGATGATAATTTGCCTAAAAACATGATACTTTTAAGCCTCAAATATTACACTTTTACGACATCAATTCCCTACTGGCAACATTGGTGGAGGAGGGCAAGGGCTCGATTGTGTTGTCCGATTCCACGTGTGAGTTATTGTAGGACCGATTGGTGATGCATGGATATATATATATATATATATATATATATATATATATATAGTCATGTGATAACATTTTTGGTAGCCACCAAAAAAACAGACATTAGAAAACACACACATCAGCCATAACGTAAGAACCACCAACAGGTGAACTCCGAATAACACTGAATGGCACCTGTGATTGGTAGGACTTTATAAACTAGAAAGTGAACATTTTGTCCTCCAAAGCAAATGTGTTGGAATTAGTAAAAATAGAAAAAGTAAGGATCTGAGCAACTCTGACTATGGCCACATTATGACGGCATGACTCAGTTGAGGCATTTCTAGGACTGACTTGTTGGGTGTTCTTGGTCTGCTGGATTAGTACCTAGCAGAGCAGCAGGGTCATGAACATCTGGTGACAATCTTGATGCTGGTTCTGACAGAAAGGTTTCCACAGTTTCGGTGGCAAAAGAGTGCCAAACCAAATGAGAGAGGTGGTTTTAATGTTATGGATCATTGTATTACAGTGGGATGAAAATGAACGATAAGAAGTAAACATTGAGTAAATGGTGAGCCGTTATCTGGGGATTTTTGTACAGTTCTTCAGAAATGTTAAAACTCCTTATGGTGATGCAGAAAAATTGAACTTTTTAAATAAAAACAAGAGTTGAAAAGAAGAGTTTGTGGTGATAGAAGGTGATCAGAGATGAAGGTTATAGTTCTTCAGAAACTCACCCCGGTGATCAGTTTACATTTACTTCTTCTCTTCCCTCGCCCAGATCTCCTGTCGCTCTCCAGCTCTGGTGCCACGAATAAAGATGCAGCCTGTTCGGCCGAGCAGTCCTCTCCTTTAGCGGTGTCCATGCTGCTGTTGCTCGCCGGGGCTGACTGCTGCCACGGTTGTCCTGGCAGGGAGAGAAGAGAGGGGTGACCGAGGAAGATCTGATCCCGCCTTCAGGTCGAGAGAATCAGAGCTGTTCACTCATTGAAGGAATGAGAGGCTCGTGCCACAATCATAAAGACGGATGTTCAGGAAATTTGACACTGAAACAAACAAAAAAGTAGAAAACGCCTCAAGAAAAGGCAAGAAAAGTCACTTAATATCATTTTATGTCGCGTCCACTGAGTTTCTCAAGTCAAAATTTACAGTTCAAGATTTAGAAGTTAAACTGATGACATCACCCGCTGAGTGCTGCCGCCATCTTGTGATCAATTTAGACTGGTGCGTAGCTGATTCCGTTTTCAAGAACAGAAATTAGACATACTTTTGAGAACAGAAACTTAATCACCCATGATAAATATTTGTACTTTTTTAATATTGATGATTGAATATAAAATTTAATGATTCAATATTCGCCTTTTTTTCTTCTTTTGTGGTTTCGATGGGAATGTGAGTTTTAAGGTGAGCAAGAAGGATAGTCATCTCAGAAACCATATCTCTCAAACTGCAGAAACCATCTCAAACAAACTTAATATGTGTATTTACTGTGATAAGTAGCTGTGGTTTTATATTTTTCTGGACTTTCTGAAAATTTCTTCTTCTGTTTGTTTCATGTACTTTCCATTATTATTATTATTATTATTATATTGGAAGTTTTATAACTGACAATACAGGAAGTTTACATAATCCCTTAGAAGTAAGGGAATATCATCTTCCAGGAGGACAACTGTATTAGATGACGTATGACTGTGTGTGTCTTGACTATTTCTGTATTTCTTGAGTAGTAGACTAGTACTTTGCGGTAAAACACTGTATTAAAAAGTACAGTTAGCTTGTCTCCTTCTTATTAAGTATTTTGACTTCGGTTTGTGACAAAATTATTTAATGCTCCATTCTTCAATCTCTTGCTGCTCTCTTGTAAACATGATCTAAGTAAAAGTTGATTAATAAAACTCAGTCTCGTAAGCAGGCTTAGGTTATCAAAATATCCACAAGGTGGAGATGCTGTAACTCTGTTAAAGTGGCCTTAGCTATAAAGATCTGCTACTGACCCTGTGACAGCTTAATATAGGCATATTTAAGCTCTTTGTTTCCTTTACTGTTGTGCTATGACCGCGGATATGACACGTGGCTGGAACTCCTGACCTATGCCCTCTGACGTAAACAGCCCAGTGTTATCTGTTCACATTGAGTGGTAAAATTGTCTCCCTGTGAAGGTGAGTGATTGCATTTCTGTGTTTTTGTTTTGAAAACAATTTCAGTATGAGCGCAAACCGGGTTTTGAGTTGTCATTTTGCATCTACGAGGCTGTTCGTGTTGTCTCTGTATGCCTGGCTGTGATAGTGTGTGTGTGTGTGTGTGTGTGTTTGTGTGTTCTGCTCAGTGAACTGAATGCCTCTCAGCAGACTGTCACCCTACAGCTCTTCCCAACCCAGCTGGATTTCAAAAATATGAGCTCTAATGTTGACCGACACATGTAGCACTTATTGTTCACATCACGTTTTTCTCAGACTTCTCACTTAAAAAACATTTCATGAGTCATCCCTAATCCTGGGCTTTGAAATCAAGCACGGCAGACTGAGCGTCAAAGCTTTTATCGCTTTTTTTAAATTTAATTTTCAGTTTAATTCCAAACTATTCCTCTCTTCTTTGAAAAATATCAACTCAATATGTCCATTTTATTGTTTATTCCTTGCAATATGTGCATTTTAATTAATAAAGTATAATCGACTCCTTGCTCAGTATATTACATTTATATCAATGAATCACAGAGACACGTTAAGCACTTAACACATATTTCAGCCTTCATCCAGTTCAAACTTAGTGGATTTGAACAATGTAAGGACAAAGAGTGTATTAAAAAAAGGCCATTATTAAGTCTCTGATACATTTGTTGCTCTTGTTTTTTCAGCAGGTAAAAACTTCTAAACCCATTTCAATGAAAATTGCTGGGAGGATGGGTCAATGGGCATAATAGCCCCTATTACATTTTGTAGGCAAGTCAAGAATTTTATTTTTTACTTTCCTTCACGCTGCTAGATTCTTAATTCAATTTTATTTCTCTATGAAAAAATGATCCTAATTACGAAAAAAATTATGAGTCATGACCATAACTATGGATCTATGAGACTTCACGTTGACCCTCGCCATGGTCTTTACCTTGAAGCTGGTGAGAGCCTCACCATAGTCATCAGCCTTCTATTTCAAGCAATCAGTACCTATAGACAGAGAATGTAACTCACTCACTCTCTTGGCAGAAGAGACAGCCAAGAGGAAAGCTGTTTTGCGAAACATGAATTTATGGTAAAACTGTTCGCATCAGAGGCGTTGGCCCCATGGGAGTTCCCTGGGGAGCCCTGAGAACCTTGCCCAGTTGCAGGCAGTTCGCTCCTTTAATGAACTGAGACACTAATGGATATCTCCCCACTGTAACACCCTCCAAGGCCTCGTGGAAGAAAGAAATAGCTGCAGTATACACCTTAATAGTGTTAGGTGCCCTTTCAGAGGAAAGAAGTGACTGAGAAAGCGTAGGATGAAAGCTGCCGCTGCCTGGGAGAGAAGGTTCACCCTGAGTGACAGGAAACATGGTTGACTGGAAATTAGGCGGAGGAGCAATAGGAACCAATGCTTCCTGGGCCACCAGGGGGCTATCAACAGCACCTTTTAGTGACTCAGGGCTATGCTGTTGAGTACCTGGGGAATCAAACGGAATGGCCTAAAGTGTACAACGACAGTTCCAGCCATTTTTGAGACAGTGCAACCCATTCCAGGAGACACCCCTCACCTTCCAGAGTGAACCGTATACTGCAATGGTTTACTCTATAAACCTACCCACTAAACAACAAACTACCAGTAACCAAGCTAGAGAGCAAATCGACCAACCGAACCACCAACCAGCCCAAAAGACAACCATCCAAACAACCAACCAACCAATCAACCAAAACCCTAATAAACCAACAAACTTACACATCGAGCAACCAATCAAACAACAAATCAACTCAAAAACCAACCAAGTAAGCCAACAACAAGTCAACCAACCAATCAACCAACATACAAATAAACGAATAAACCTACCCACTAAACAACCAACCACTAGCCACCCAGCTAGCGATCAAATCGACCAATCAAACCACCAAACAGCCAAATGATGTCCAACCAAACAGCCAATCAACCAACAACCAACGCACAAAACCAGAAACCAAGCGGCAAGCCACTAAGCTAGTTATGCTGCCAACATACCAATCAACCAACCAACCAGCCGGCCATTCAAAATATGGATAAAAACATAACCTGATTTTACCTGACAGTATTAAATAAACAAAATTAATATTCATAATATTAATATTATATCATATGATAATATATATATTAATAATATATCATATTGACCAATCGACACAAAGTTAAACCTCTCATTTATCAGCTTTACAGTCTCTACTGTCTGAGTCTGGTGCTCTTAAATTATAGTGGCATCACTGCTGGAATAATTCAAAAGCCCCCGGCAACACTTGAAGTAGAGTGCAGTATCTTGAACCCAGACCGAGCCATGAATAACACATTGAGGAAGAGCAGCAGTATGTGTGCTTAAAGAATTCATCAACTGACAGTTATGGGCACATCTTACCCCTGAGATTTTCTGTAGGCGCTTGTAAATCAGACATGAATTATTGATTCAACATGACACAATCCTGAGCACATCATATTGAAAGCTTCCATCTTCACAGACAGATCTGTCACCGACTTCCTGTCAAATAGGATTCACAGTAGAGCTCAGGGTCTTTGGTATGATGTTTGTTTTTGTTGTCCTGAAATAATGAGTATTTTGCACAACTTTTGACACTCCCCCCCAGCTAGAAAACCAAATTATAATTCCTACCTACTGACTTTCTATATAAATATTATCAATATTTTTAAGCTCATCATAGGCTTGAACTTACACGAGGTGACTGAAAACACGAGAATTACAATTAATTGGTTTGTTTTCCATATGTTGTATTTTTTAAAATAAATTCCACAGAGTGACTGGACTGTATACTTTGAGGATGACATTCACAGGGACTGCCAGTCAAATGCAGAGATACATTTCACGACATTGTAGTGTATGTGTGTACTTTGTAAGATGTGATGGATAAAGTAAAGATCATTTTTGTTAGTTTTTATATTATTGGCTTAACTGGATGCCAAGACCTCTTAAGCGTTCTCCTTTAGACATTGAGGACTTCTGTATGGGACTCAAGCGTTCTAACTCAATCTCTCGATAAATCTCTGCGATAAATTCCCGGTAGATCAATTGTTATCGGAGCTTTGTTTTCAATCTCATCTCCCTCTTTACCAAGAAAGTGCGGTACAACTCCTACATTACTGCTGTACCAAACCATCTGTCCACTTCATGTTCCATTTCCCCTTCACTCATGAACAGGACCCTGGGATTCTTAAAGTTCTGTCCACAAGTCAGCCCTTCACCTCCAGCCCCCTGACTCTCATGCAGGCAACGGCCTACTCTGCAAAGCCCTCCAATGGGTTCTGAATATCACAAACTGTTAAAGCCCACAGGATCAATTCACCTACGAAAAGTTTCTGTATTCTGAGGTTTGGAAACCAGACACTCTCCTCACCTAATTGTGCCTTGATATCCTGTCTTTGAATATCACTATCGAAATGGGAAACAAGGCGCAACGCTAGCAGAGGTCAACACCCTACTTGACTTTGAACCGAGACACCAGACACAACTCTTACTTTGGTTATACGGGTATCAAATGCTCATAGTAAAGACCTTGGTACTTGATACAGCCACAGGATTGGCGTATAGAACTCACAGGGGACAAAAGGCACTACTGCTTTTGTCTTCCTCTTCATATGAAGCGTATCTGAACCCCTCAAATGTCATTGGTTACGTGTGTCAGCCAAGATATTTCAACGTGTCCAAAGCCTTTAGCATCTCAGGACACTTCACAGCCAACACCCAGTGCCTTCCTGAACTTCTTTACTCTCTTGGCGTTATGGGCGAATTTTACCCCAAGTCTTCACACTCCACAAAGAATGTGTTAGTTGGGCCCAAGGGCTCTTGAAAGATAGTTCTATTGTTCAAAAAGTATCCGCTATCTGGGTCAACGTTTTTTTCTGAAACTTATGGTTTGAGGCAAATGATCGGATTACTAACCTGCTCACAATGGCAAGCAGGCTCTTTTTTTTTTTTCTTTTTTTTTTTAGCTGGTATGACATGTATGATTCACTATGTTCCTCATCTTAGCTCCATTGCATGTAGTTTTATGTTTTTAGATTATTCACTTCAAAGTACTAACCAGCCATTGGGTTTGCACAAGCTCGATAAATAGTATTGTATTAGTATTGTAATAGTATTGAGTGGGCATCCAATGTGAAACCTGTCCCGGTGCAACAATGCTGCTGGAATACAAGAAGCAGTAAAATAAGGAAGACGTACGCCGTAGTCCTACCTTTGTACTCTGCAATTCAGAAATGTTGTCCTGAAAATACTGTACTTCAGTGCAAGTAAGCTAAAGGTATTGATCTTGTTTAAGTTGTATGTATGGACTAAATATTGTTAGCAAAATGTAGGCCTACTTAAAATGTCAAAGTAACTTATTATTCCAAAGGTTCTTGTCAGTGTTTTACTATTATACTTTTTTCATTACGTGCATTAAGGTATTATTTTTTACCGCTGTAGTTGCTGAAGGTTTTGTCCATACCAAGAAACCAACCTACCGGCCACCATTTTCTATAAGGTCAGCGTAGGTTTGTAGTGGATTTCAGGCATGATAAAGTTCATAGATGAGCAACAAAAAAATTCTTAATGCCACAAGAGCTATTTATCACTCAACAGGGTATTTTTGGATGTGCACAGAGGACAGCAGGACACCACCCTCATACGGTGTACATTGACATTTCACAACACTAACAGACAGTGATCTGCCCAAATCTCTCCACACATAATTGTATCTGTGGAGGATTTATGGCTAGCGTCTACTGCTGTAAACATTTCATCCCAGGATTAAATTAAATCATTCAGCTTGCCAACCTTGATCTGAAACAGTGTGCCTTTTTTCTCTTCTTAGTACAGCCTCTTCGTTCTTCTATCCTCTAAAGCTTGGTTAAGGTAAGTTATTCTAACCAAGCAGCCGTCTGAAAACAGCCTTAAGGTCAGATGAGGATTTAGTCACCTGCAATGGAAATGTGCTTAAATGTAGTGTCATTCTTATTTTCTTTTTTCTACAGGAACATAAAGAACAAGACTGACAGCAATTGAATTTTCTTCCATGCATATGCAGGCACCAATGACGGCAACATTTGTGACGCACTCACCAAGGCCCTCATGACCAGCACATGTGGGATATTCAATATGAATCACCCACGAGAAGATCGACAGCAAGAGAGTCTGGAACAGAGATCAGCTCAGGAAATAATCTGCCTCTGGACCCAAAGTGAATACCAATAACCCATATTTATACTGGAATAATGTAATGTTTTGCACAAATGTGATCTAACAGAAAGATAAGCATTAATAAATTAGTATGACATATATCTTATATCTATATATTCTATACACATTAATGGAACAGGTGGTTCAATTTCCTGATTGAAGCTGTTTGAGCAATGACTGTTTCACTGGATGAACCTGGACAGTTTCACTGGATGAACCTGGACAGTTTCACTGGATGAACCTGGACTGTTTCACTGGATGAACCTGGACTGTTTCACTGGATGAACCGTCACTGTATGAACCTGGACTGTTTCACTGTATGAACCTGGACTGTTTCACTGGATGAATCCCTAACATTCTTCTATCCCCTTTATCCGGATCTACTAAATAACCTAATGGGTTCTTATTCCATACATTTCCAATTCTTCTACGTTGTTTATCCCAAATCTGTAAAGTAATAACAGACACAAATGATGAAACAAACCCGGTCTCACAATGTTGTTTCAGTCAGGAAGACTAGTGAATGATTGAACAAAGGTTTGTATTGAACCAGGAGAAGAATTGATCGTTTCCTGAAGTTTATGACGCTGAGGTTTGGCAGTGAGATTTGGTTATGTTGACTAATCTGTTCTGAGCGGCAGCAGTATCGACCTGTATGGAGTCTGGAAGCTGAGGGTGGCGGTAGAAGACCTCCGAGACTGGGAACTGGAGGGCTGAAGAGCCCGAGCAGCTGATAGATGAGTTTATAGCCCCAACTGATGACATCTGAGAAGGAGGTGAAAGTGCAAGTTGGCTGACAGCTAGGAGGTTTGGGACTAGAAGCCCAGAAAGAAATTTTCTTTCTGGACTGGACTTTTGCTAGATCTTCATTTAAACGTGTGAAACAATGCTTTCACACGTGCCACACGTTCTGTCCTTTTGCTGTTGCCAATGGACTCTCAAATGGATGCCATACTGCAAGTCACATGACCAATCCTCCCATAGGGTTTCATGAAAATACATCCAATATTACCTCCGTCGCAGATGTAATTATGAAAATTAGCATAACAAATCAGGGTTTCCTATCATATTGTAATTTCAACATGCTGTATATTTATAGCAAGTACTGGCTAGCATGTCAATTCAATGAAATCTATTGGGACAGTTTTGTAATTTTGCATTTCCATCAAATATATTTAATTGCATAATTAACTACTTTAATTTTAGCTTATTCTCTGACATTCTCACATCTGCTGGGCTCCTTGTTTCATCATTTGCTCATAAATCTAACCACATCGATCAACTCAAGCTGAATCAATAACTGGGAGCCAATAAGGGACTTTTCAGGTTTAATGAGGGTCATGCGGTCAATAGTCATTGTTGATTTAAGGAAGATAAGCTGGTGACCGGAGATAATCACTGCTGAAATATTCATATAAAGTGGCAGGTGTTATTTAATCACACATCAGACATGTGACTGTTTTCATTATGCAGGATGTCCATAAAATGTGGATGATTTGTCAGGAAAGTGTGATGACAGGCCACTGTTGAGCTTTTTATAAAATAAATGTGTTCTTAGAACAGTACATGTTGCTTTATAATTGAACATTTAACAATTACGATTTTGCTAATTTAGCCTGAATTAAGGCTTTGCTTGTCAAACACAACAGTTGAGGATTACATCTAGTGTTTACAACATCGCTCACATTTTACACTTCTGAAACAAAGTGATCAATAATCTACAGATTTATTGATAAAATCAAGATTATAATCAAGATTAAAATCAGTTGATGTATTAGAAAGTGTATAATTGTTAGTGGCGATAAAGATTATTTGTCAATACTGTGTGCAGGTACTGTGTTTACTCTGTTAATCTATCCTCTCATTTGCAAATTCTTGCCAATCGGCCCTTAACAACTGAATTGAACAAGTGTGAACAGGAGCACATTAACCTACGGTCCTCCAGGGCGTGTCGCGGAGGTGTGAGAGCCGATCTGTTGACATTATGTCTCAAAGATATCCCATTTCTCTTCTTCTTCTTTTTTTCTCCTCCTTCTCTAGCCTGATCCTGAGTAGAAGCCCCCACAATGGAGGCTCAAGTGCACTTTTGAATATTAAAGTATGGGCTGGAGAAGGTGATGCTGTGATACTATGTGTGTGCCCCCTCACATATGATCGATCGGTCTTGAGAACAGCCAATTTCATGCATGCTGAGTTTAGGTTTCACTCATGCTGAGTCTCATGGTCCGGTGGAAGAAATCAACCATAATTTAATATCTTCAGGTCAGAGGTGATGACTCATGAATCAGATCCATCTGATATTGATGGCTACCAATCCCTCCTTGCTCCTCAGTTCCATGAAGCCATCACATTATCTACATTAGAGTAGGTCCCTGTCCTCTCATCCTGAAGAGAGGCACAGGTGCATCACACTCACCGGGGTGTGGAGGCTGAGAAAACGATTCACCTCTAATTAGAGGACTATCTGTAATAATAATTAAAAGACAGCATGCAGGAGCAGCAGTCGACTCACAGAGGAAGAGAAAATAATGCCAAAACTAAAGAATTAAATTGAATGACAGCGGGAAGCTGCAGGCCACGTTTAACCTTATGTAATGAGACGTGGGCAGCCGAAGGGCAGCCCTCACAGGACGCTCAGCTGCCGTTGAGGAGGTGAGGGTGTAGACTCAGGGGTGTTTTGGATGCCTCCTGTCTCCTTGGCATGGCCCTAATATCATTGCATTATGTAATGGACTCCCCAGTGATGTTCAGTCAGCCTTGCACAACCCAAGGCCTGAGGACACAAGCTAGCATCTGGTGCTAACGTGCTAGCTGCTGTGGTGATGTAGGTCTGAATGTGTATTTACATCATGTTTGAACATTTCTTGCAGATATATCCTCCTGGATTACCTCATAATCAATGTGCATTGTCATTTCTACATGCAGTATTCACTTTCCTATGAACTAATATTAATTGTTTGAGTTGCAGACAAAGTGTTTTAGGAATCAAAATCGTGAATATGTAAACTGGGCATTTGTGACATAATATGTGCTGAATGTCCAGGACTGGTTATGAAGAGGCTACGGTTGTGATTGCATTTTGCAGATGAGGACCATCAACGCACTTGAACATATGTCCATGCAGTTTCACTGATTGGACGGAATAGTTTATCCTCTCTAGATATTCATGAATGTTACATAAGTGTTTCCTTTAGTACAAAATCACAAATGTATATCTCAGAGGGTTTCACAGTTTATAGAGCGACAATTGTGTTTGGATAAGGAAAAACAGAGGAAGGATCCATGTTTTAGGATAAACAGACATGTAATTAATGTAAAGTGATGTAAATTATGTTTAACATAAAACATTACTATTATTCTGTTCTGCTTCCCTCCTCTGTGGAATGCCCTCCCTGACCATCTGAGGGCTCCACAGACGACTGAGATTTTTAAAAAGGGACTTAAAACTTTCCTTTTTAGCAGAACCTATAACTTTTAATTAACAAGGTTGTTTTTGTGGTCCTATTTTTATATAATTATTATTATATTTTTTATTGATACCTTTATCTACTTTTACGTTGTAGCAATTTGAGATTTGATCCAAATGTAAACTGCGTTATAAATTAAATGTATTATTATTAATGTTATTATGATATTGTGCGTTATCTAGTGCTGTACCAGGGCTCAGAAACCTGAGGGACTCAAACATCCCTGGCTTCCATGTGTGTCAGTTTTTTTTGTGTATGATAATGCCTGTTATGCATATTACATAACATTCTCTGATTTGGAAGTACAAAGTTAAACTAGTCCAAGTGTAACTACACATAACTATTAAGTTAGCCATAGATACATTATAAAAGGGAATTCAAAAGAATTCTCAAAAAACTTCAACTGTTAAAACACAATTAAATTAGTTGTTTTCAACTTAAATTAATAAGTAAGACTCAAAAATACTTATTTTGATTATGGACTAGATGAAGTCTTAAAAGCATAAACGCATTCAAAAAACTTTATTTTATGGTTTACCTTTTACCTTCAAGACCTTATATATAAATCAGTAAATGTAGGAATATGATATTATTTTAATCCTGCTGCATTTTAAGACAAATATTAGCAGTTTAAAAAGAGATTTTTTTTGGGTGAAAAAATTGACACAATTAATTTAATAATTTTTGACTCAAATGAAAAAGGTAAACTCAAAAATACTACTTGACCCAATTTGTTTATGTTCATCAAGACCATCAGACATTCGTTAGACCTCAAAAGCCTAATAAAGTGAAATTCTACTTATGGCTGATTGAAACTTGATTAAATTTTCTGAAAAGTGAGAAAGTTTTATTTTAGGTTTCACACTACGTGTTTTGGAGATAAAACAGTTGTATTTTGCCCAAGACATGAACTAAGACATGGTTATAATGATTTACATATATGAACCCTCATTCATTTCCATCCTGAATCCTGGACTAAATTTGAATATGATTCTTTATGTAATAATAATAATAATAATTTAATATTATGAAAATGTATTTTCCTTAAGGGCTGTGTGAACATAAGCATCTGATCTTTTCAAATAGGACTTGAGTAACTTCTGTCTGACCCCTGATGTATAACCCAGTGACCTCCTTGTAGGCTAGGTCTGTGACACCAGAAAAGGAAAACGGTGGGGACTGATATTTTGGAGCAAGCAAGCCCTAATCCAACTCTCGCGAGACAGCAGTGTGCAAGTAGTAGAAGCAACAAATGAGCACTATCCAAAACTCTCCTAAGAGTGTGAAGGATGAGAGACTTACTAGGGCAGATTAGATTTAGAGCAGGGCAGAGAAGGATCTATAGATGCATTGGTGTCGATTCATGGAGAACGCTAAAATGGAGGAGAACTCTGCACAGGAAGGTTTCTAAGTGTCTTCAACTACCTATGAACACTTGTAAACGATCTCAAGTGACGTGTCAAATGGCCCAACCAAGCAACAGAGGACAAAACCCATAGTCCATAAATCCTTTTTAAATCCTTAAAAAGGCTGTTTAAAGTATTAGCATTAGCATTAGCATAGAGCGGTATAGAAGTGTACCATCTTGTTTGTTGTGGGAATGGACCTGAATAATATCTTCCAGAGGAGACATAACACAATCTGGAAGCCTGGAGGAGAGGGGCAGTGATTTGAGAACTACTGCTGTACTGCCAAAAAGAAAGTGTTGATGGATAAGGGTTGAGGGACTCCCTAAAGGTCGGGTGCCTCCCGACGACCTCTTCTCCAGGTCATGATACATAAGGTTGTGCCATCTTCATGGGAAACAGTAGAAGACAAGGGATTAGAGCAGTGATAGATGTTATCATATAATCATAAGTAAAATATTTTTCAAAGTAAAGGTTTGCCAACCTTGCTATGAGGTCACGATTCGCCTCCCAGACCAGTTAGAGTCACATGGTGTCCGGTGACTTGCCTTTATTTATTGTTTCCCTTTCTAAACTTTTCACTGAGTGTCGAGTGTCTCATCGTCTGGATGGAGCGTCTTTGCATCTCACAGAGGACACATCTCAAACAGTATATCATCCAAGCAAAGGTCTAATCATGAGAGGATGAATCACGGCGTAGAGACACGCAGTAAATATGATATGACAACACATGCGTATTCATCCACAGCTGAAGATAGTCCTGAACAAATGCATGGCTGTTTGAGAAGTGTTTGCCAAAACCTTCAATACACTGGAACGTAATAACCTTATTTTTTACTCTATCTAATCTTTTTATTAGATTAGATTTAACTTTTTTTAAAGTATGATCCTATTTTTTAAAGATTCATGCCCTCCATAGGAACAAATGTGGGTTTAGTGAATTTAGAAAAATGTTGCGGTTGGGGCTGATCGATGGTGTGTATCATGACTGAGATTACAGACATTAACCATTTCATTCCCGGATCTCTGAATTTATTATGTGATCTGATATGAAGTGTGACAGATTAATGGTCTTATTGATCTGGCAGAGGGATGCGGCACTTTTGTTGGTGCAGCGAGGATTTATGCAGGCTCAGTCACGGTCGACTTGGCTGACGTGGTTATTGAAGCCAGAGCTATTTTTGCCCAGGTTCAATGGCAAACAGGTGAGATCCATCTTTGCCAGGTTATAGGTAGGATTTTGTTCTACTGAGAATTATCAGCAAGCTTTTCTCCGCAATTTACTTTGTCCAAACCTCTGCAGATAAAGTCCGTTCGCCAAGTTGGGGTACATCCTGCTTATATCTCTCTGTCACCAGCATCCCAACGACTACAACTCAACCAGGCATGTCATGGATGGTTCCTACCTCAGGTGAAAGGTCATGATGTCAAGTAATATTACCAAATTATCATTTTATTTAAAGCCAAAATATCATTTATTGTTAAAGGTTTTTTTGCCGCATCGAGCCCACCACTTCCTGATGCCTTCAGTTCAATAAGACTTTTGAAACATCCACAGTCTGTCCCCAAAACAAAATCTTAGTAGAATATTTCTACCTCTCTCTGCTATAAACTTCAATTTTACGCTTAGGGAAAATGTGTGAGTATATTTTTTCTGCCTTCGCCGTGACTGACCTCATCCATCAGTAGTTATTAGTATTATTTAGTACACTCTTATTTTATACACTGTGTATGGGGCAAACCTTAGTTTGTCTCAGTTTTCTCAAACAATTAAGTTGAATTAACCGCAGTTGGGATTTTTTGTAGATTGTAAGAATACTGAAAAAAAATAGTGATTATGAATGTTTTAGTTACATAACCCAAAATTCATGTATAAATTAGGTTTTTATTCCTTTAGTGGTTGATAATATCTGTTATTACGTAGACAGGGGGCGCCTGTGCGCTTCCCACCAGTCAAGCCCGGGAACTGATACATCCAGACTAAAGCAGTGAAGCTGTGGAGACAAGCTGGGGAGACACACCGTTTCATACATTTAGATCTTATCCTGCTAAGAAGACTCCGTGGATTTAAAGTTCTCGAGACACTTGACTTCTTAGGGGCACCCTTGGGCGTTGCATGAAGCTCGTATGATATGCTGTGGAGTAAAAGTAGTTTTAGGTAGAATTCTGAATAGTATAGCATATTCTGTAAGTTTAGCAGTAGACATAAGATGGAGTTAGAAAGGTCACAAAGTGATGAACAAAGGGAAGAAGGTCCTAGAACAACCCCATCCTTGGAGCAGATCAGCATGCAGATAACAGGATGAAATGGCCATAAATTTGGAGTGCATGAAGTGGAGCTGCATTCCATGGGCAAACGTCCTTGTTGGCGTCCAGGGGAGTGAAGCAGAGGTACCAGGCAGGGACAGGCCTTTTGAAGATCAAGAAGGGGGGCGGGGGGCGGCTCGCAAGAATAAAACTGTATGGACAACGGAGATCGTGTTCACTTGGTAAAAAAACGGCAGGCTGCTAACCTAATCCAAAGGTCAGTCGGGTTGGAAACCTCCACATTAAACCCGTCAGTGACTCCTACTGAACATCTCACTGCAGTCACACTGCTCTCGTACATATCCTGTATCACTCTCACATCCTCCTTTGTCCCTCCAGACTTCCTCATACAAAATAACAATTCCTCCCTCCTCACTCTGCTGTACGCTT
Organism: Lophius americanus; assembly: GCA_037951165.1. NCBI lineage: Eukaryota > Metazoa > Chordata > Actinopteri > Lophiiformes > Lophiidae > Lophius > Lophius americanus. The sequence goes on along the minus strand of JBBDHG010000026.1, from coordinate 3,912,978 downwards.
CTTTGTCTGCCCTACTCCTCACTTCCCATCAGCGCCGTCCCAGCAAACATCACATCTGTAGCGCTCCTCCTCAGCATGAAACCCTGCCACATCGTAATCTATCTTCCACCGCTCTTTCCCACTACTCACACACACATCGTGTGGCTCATCCAATCTATTCCTCCGTCGCTGCTACAGCTCCCCACGTCCCCCCTTCTTCTTGAAAATCGTCATCACTACGCTTTCCCTCCTTTCCTCCGGCATCTTCTCACTGTCTGAGAGAGTGTCGAACAATCTTGTTAAATGCTCCACTGCTCTCTCTTCTAGACACCTCCATACCTCCACTGGTATGTCATCAGGCCCAACCGCCTTTCCATTCTTCATCCTCTTTCTAAAGCTGCTTTCACTTAATCCTGACTAAGTCTTCGAACATCCCGAATCTCCACTCTCACATTCTCCACCTTTCTCTTCCGCTTGCTCTCATTTTCTTCACTCATCACTTTTCTCCTTCCCAGAGTCGTCCAGGAAACTGTCATGTACACAACAGTCTCAGCCGACGGAGTAGTATTTGCGTTCTTTGCATACACAGTGTCTTTACTGTGTGCCCAAATTCTTTGTTGCAGAGATATCATTTCTGCGATCACACACTGGAGAATTAACTTCTGGAGATGTGCTTGTTATCCTTCAGAAAGTGGAGGGAAAACAAACGTCCTAAATTACCTTCAGCCGCAATTTAAAAGTTATAATGTCTGGATCCATGAATGGAAAATCAATAATTAGGAACTAGCAATGAAATGTGAAAACTCCTCACAGCATCTTTTTTTTCCAAACAGAGTCTCCATCTCCCAGTGATGAACAGCACGTCAGGGAACCACTGCCTGGAAACCAGTGACTCTGAAGGTCATCAAATTTGGCCTCAGTTAAACTTTCACTTGACATTTTGGCTCCGTGCGTCAAATCATAGTCGTCTCATGTTTCTCTCTCTGCTGAGCATTCACCTCACTCGCACAGCTGAGCTGTAAGTCAATGTAAACATGTCATATTTGAACAAGGTTGGAAAAGTTTCATGTGATGTTTATTTACTCCGAGGTTGTTCTTACAGGGGGAAGGTTAAGGAGGAGAAGTAAGTAGCAGCTGGATTCTATATAGGTTCTGCAGTGGGTCCAGCCATGTGGAGGACATCACTCAAAAATGGAGAAGTTTACTTCAAAGTTTAAAAACCCTCTCACAGCAGTGATGTGAATGAATAATGTGGCTTTCTACCCCCTGCTGCTCCGCTGAACAAGCTCACAGTTCATCAAAACAGGGCCGCTGTATTCTTCGTAGTCGGATGGGATTGGACATGATATCCTCCAAAAAAGTACACACTTTTATGCATTTACTCCTGAAGAACGACATCCTGCTATGACAGGCTTTTTTTTGGTTTTGTAGAGTTACAGTCATCAGTGGGTTTAGTCAACGTTGGATGCAAAATAAATATGTAGTTGCTAATTGTAATAAACCAGCTAAAAGCACATGGGATCATTTTTGTTATGGGACATGTCATTTTGTAATGAAGGACGTCTGGATTCCCCTGCTCTGCCTGACGTCACCCTGCATAAGCAGAGGGAAATGGGTGGGTGGAGGAACGGTATGGCTACTCTTATTTTGAAGTGCAGCTCAACCAAAAATGAAAATTCATTCATTATGTCCTCAACCCTACGAGGTTAGATCAGGTAGGTATAAGATGTAACATCAGTCTGAGAGAGGAAGTGCTGCTGCAACTTCAGCGGAGCTCTCTCTACTCTTTGTGATGCAACCAGGAAACAGGTGGAACATGTGAACTTCCCTCAGACTGGCTGCATATTCATGCCTTTCATTTGGAGACTAGACTAAAAGAATCCTGCTTAAAAAATGCTTTGAATTAAATTGATTTAACGGGGCTGTCAGTTATCAGCTGCACTGATGGCTCGACTGACTCAAGTATTTAAAGTCCTAATAAACCACGGTTTCCAGTTTATATCATTGTTTTTCAGTTCGCCTCCCCACAGAAATCATTAAAAGAAATACTCATACAGACGTAATCATCTCACCCTTCATGCCATCTGACCTCTCATGGGGGAGCAGCGCTGACCAGAGACTTGCTGTTCTTATAAAATAAAATAAAATAAATTGTTAAAAAAAACACGTGTTGTTTTAAAAGAATGTAATACATTTAAAAAAATTCTACTTCCTATCATTTGTACTTGTTTATCGACACAAAAAAAATGCTAAAACTATTGCTTCACTTTTAATTTAAAGTTATTTCAATGATAGTAACGACTTATTTCAATTTAATTCTGAAATCTTGAAAGTTTTAAGTTTGAAACTAATCCATACAATATTTAATCAAATGATCTGTTTATAATAAGTATCAGTATGAATTTACTGTAATACTCTTTGATATTGTCATATCATTGTAAAATGTAATGACAATAACATATACATTTAAAAGGTAAATGTCTTTTAAACAATTAAATATGAACAGATTAAAATCTAAATAACTACTAGTTTAAAATAAATGATTTAAATCTAACTTTATTCATTTTGAATTTTGATTCCAATTTAATAATAATTTTGGTTGAAATTTGACTGTGACAAAAACCTTTTTAATTTCCTATTAACATTATAATGAACACTAACTCACTATAACGCCCTCCCGAGATTAATGAGGGGTTACCTTTTCTTACAATAATAATAATGTTTCAATCGACTTTAAATGAATATTAAAGTGTGTTGACAATCAGAAATGAACTCCAGGAAAGTGGATGATCTTCTGGTGTTATGAAGTGCTTGATTCACAACCCTGACCAAAGTACACCGTTGCGACATAACTAGTATTTGTTACAGAAGTGACAGGCATGTTGCAAAAGCAAAAGTGGTCATGTCTTTGATAAACTTATCTTTCACTTCCACGTTCAACATCTGACTGACATCCAGACTTGATGCTCGGAGAAACCCAATGCTGCTGAAGTGAATGACGTGTGTATTCCTCATGTTACTTTTTAAATCCAGCTGTGCGTGGATTACCACTACATGTAATTGCACCACGCAGAAACTTTGCGTCGCATTGAATTTGAACACAACATAGGAGAACACTACATCGCTGTTCAACTGTGACATTCAAGAAGAGCTTTGTTCTCAAACAAACCTCTCCTGACTCTCCATTGGCGCGGGAGTGAGGAAATGGTTAATGAATTATGATGATAAATCTATATGTTAACTGAATATATATCTAAATGTGTGTCAAAAAACAAAACAATTCTTCTGTTTCACGCTGTCAGTCTGCAGAGAGAGCAGAGTTAATACTTCATGTGGTCACAGATTTATTCTATATAATGCCCACAGAAAGTAGAACATCTGTTTTACCTGTCCATGTTTAAAGCAACCCACTAATTAGCCTAAATTCACCAACTGGAATGATTGTGTAATACACCAATATGTGCATACGGTTGTTCTCGGTTGTTCTCATTCTTTTTTTTTCATTTTTTTACTCCATCGGGGGTGCATAGATTATCTGATACAAATTCAGTACTATCTCTTTGAAGCAATCAAATATAATATTGATTTTAATGTTTCGTGAATGTCCATCCAAAGTCAACTACAACCTCATTATGACGCGTCATAATTCCAAATCAAGATTTTGCTGGTCCCCCTGAATTCAAGACATCACAATCACACAGTTTTTTTAAAAGACATTTTAAAATTGAGTTTTGATTGGTCAGAATGACATTTTTAGATATCTTTAGCTGGAATTAAAACTAATCAAACTCGTGTACTACTACTAGCTACTACGATTACAGTTTTGGCTAGGCGAATGACCTTTCAGGAAAAAAAAAGTTCGCACTACTCAGAATTGAATTTTCACTAGTCGAAATGATGTTGTTGATGTCTGTTATATCATTTTTGGATGGTCAAGGTTAGTGAATACATTTTAAAAAGGGCTCGCCGTAATCATTTTGGGCAGCCTATGTGACGTGTCCAGTGGGATTGACGGGGCGTCATCAAGGAGATCCGTATTTCAGTTATAGTGATTCAGATCTGGATTACTGCCGAGCCTCTGCACTACCATAAAAGTGTTTTTTCTTCTCGTGCATCTTTAACTGCAAGAGCTACAAGAACCGGTTTGTATAACCTTTTCTCTATAGATAAAGTATGAACACGTGTTTATTTGTCCTGTTCTTAAGCAGCGTATTTGAAAGCAATGTATTTGAAAATGTGAGTGCTCTTATCTTGAAGGAGGAGAGCGGAAGTTAGGTTGGCCAGTGTTTTGTATTTGTTTAACTTGACGAAAGTCAGTCCTGTCCGCGCCGTGTTTATTCAACGCTCAACCACAATTTGTCTATCATTTCTAGTTGAAAATTAAACTTGGCAAGCTCGGCTTTTGAAGTTATATGATGTCTCTGTTTCTTGAGGGGGGCATGTGGTTTAACAGTAAACCATCTTGTTCCCACAACAGTATAATTGTGCGCAGATTTAGGAAAATTGAATAAGAATGAACAAATAAATAAAAAAATCTTATATGAGACTTCAGAGGCTCTGTGAATTGCGAATATCTATGACATCACAATTATTAGTCACGACTAGTTAATTCTGGATAGTCAAGCTGAGCAAATACGTCTCAACGTGGTCCGCCATGTCTGGTGGGAAGGTCTGATGAAACAAGTTGGATAATAATGGAATTGCATTACATTAATGGTAATAATGGTATGGATCCACGACCAGTAGAAGAAAGGGCAGGTAAGGGCAGGAAAACACGCCTGGTAAACACTTTTCCAGCCAAACCTTTGCAGGTCTCGTGTGATCAACCAGTCTTTGATGTCTTTGTGATGCGTGCCTTTGTTTATGTACACACTATTCATTCAGCACTAACAAATACTTCTGGACCAACCTAATTTATTCGGGTTTGAAGTATTCCATCTATAGTGGGGTTATTTTCCTACGACACTATGACTTGGAGGGACCCCATGACATCAAGTTGGACCGAGTTTAATCAGTCCTAATTAAGCACATTGGAGCTGATCCAAGAAGCCCAGGTGAATCCACCAGAACACAACAACAGAAATAATATTCAAATACTACTTATACGCTATTAATAATAGATAATACCAAAAGACACACACGTGACTATGGAAATACTTTTTTTTTCGAGTGTGCAGTGAAGTTAAAGGAGGAGGTTATTAAAGCGGGGGGTTTCATGAGGGAAGGGTGAGGAGGAGAGAGAGTGGTGTCCGGATGGACAGAGGGGGGAGGATTCCTCCCCCGGGAGGGGTGGTGCTGAATGAACAGCTCCTCGTCATAAAGTAATCAGAGATCCTCTCTGCTCCCTCAGAGCAGAACAACCATGAGCCAGCCGAGCTCCCCGTCCTCAAGAGCCGCGCTGACGATCCCCTCGTCCTCTCTGACGCTGTCGACATCATGAAGAGGCAAAACGTGCGGACCCTCGCCCTCATCGTCTGCACCTTCACCTACCTGATCGTCGGAGCTGCCATCTTCGACGCGCTGGAGTCCAAGAAGGAGACGAGACAGAGGATCGAGCTGGACCTGAGGAAAGAGGAGCTCCTGCACACCTTCAACCTGTCCAAGGAGGACTTCGACGAGCTGGAGAAGGTGGTCCTGCAGCTCAAGCCGCATAAAGCCGGCGTGCAGTGGACGTTCGCGGGCTCCTTCTACTTCGCCATCACGGTCATTACCACCATCGGTGAGAGATCAGCATCTGCAAACTTTTACTGCACTCCCACAACTGTTTGCTCTTTCTCGATCGCGCGTTAGTTGCAAGGAAAGGTAACAAAATGATGTGGAAAAAATATAAACTTCTTGCAACATTTCATGGGATTTAACAAAAAAAAAAAAAAAAACGAGTTTACCTGCAAAGGAAAATCTGCATTTAGAACTTATAAACTTTTATTAATTAAATTAAAATGATGATGACAAAGATACAAAAATGCGCCAAACATTTCTCAGGTGACACAATTGGAATATACACCGTACAAAGATTTAATATAAAAATACTTACAGCTGTCACTGACGGTTACTTCCAGTATAAAAATAATATTGGCATCTAGCTGAGTAGTTGACCTCTGGGGAAATCTTTATTTCACAGTCCACGCACTATTGTTTGTTTACAATCGTTTACTATATGAAACATAAATACACGTAGCTGTTTTTTGTTTGCAGCAACAAGGGATATAAATATGCAACAGGGGTTTACCTACAAATCTACTTTAGTAAATCAGCATTGTGCTGCATGTTAACTATTACAAATGATCTTAATTTGATTACTTAGAGACAAAATGCCAGCAGCATGAATCTTTCCGGTGATGGTGTATCTGGATGATACATTGTAAAAAATATATTCTTTTTGTAGTTTTCATGGGCAGTTGACACCTGTCATTGCTGGATGTTCACTGTAAAAATGTTCACTGAGATAAAATACAGGACATGACAGTAAATGCTTTTTTGGCAACTGTATATTGGGAACAGTTGAGACCCTTTTATTTGTTTGCATTAATTTCTATATGAAACAGATACTTACTGTACAAACCTGTTTGTGTTATCTTTGGCAAGGATTTTGGACTATGCACTGTAAAATAAACCTGCAATTTACGGTAAAACACCGGCAGCTATCATTGCTGCAATTTCCCTGTAAATTATACACTGGGAAAGTGATGAGCCACAGTGGAATGCTTTTTCGGCAAAATTTGAGTCACTGTTGTTTCTCCTAAAGTAAATTATTAAAACAAAAACAGTAATTTGCTGTAAAATTATCCTAACAACCAACATAAACACTTGAAATTCCGAAAAAAAATGTGCATCGCCCGAGTTATATCTTCTTTTCAATTACATATAAAGTGTCAGATTAGACCTGCAAGAACATTTGATACAATGAAAGTAAACTACAACCTATATCTCAAAAGAAGTATGTCATCTCCAAATACAGTAGCATTTAGAGCATATTCAACTTATGTTTCTGTAGAAATGAAGTTACGTCATTGCTGAACGGTGAAAGCTTTTATACTGAAAGTTTAAGAAGCATCATTTCAATGAATCTAACAAACGTTTCCCCCGATCAGCAGAGCATTATAACCGCAGTATAACATTGATTATATTGTTATCATGGCACCCGTCAGCGGGTGGCACATAGAGGGCAGCGGGTTTATAGCATGTTCTGAAGTTCATATGATCGGAGGAGGAAAAATGGGCAAGCTTAAGGATCTGAAAGACTTTGACAAGTACCACGGTCTGATGGTTAGACAAATGGGTCAGAACATATCCAGAAATGGATATGGATATGGATATTCTATCGCCCATGCTTGCCAGAGTTGGTGCTGTGTGGGAGTTCCTTAATGTCATTGTCTCTGAGTCTGTGGAAGATTTATGCCTCACTGAATGAAACCCGGGGTTTTCAATTAGACCACTGAGCAGGTGACATCTTTGGACCAATGAAAAAGGTAAATATGATGTCTGTTGGGCAAGGTTATTATCTGGATATCCACTCATGACCAAAGTTAGTGGACGATGTCAACAGAAGATGTTCTGCCATAAAAACATTTGAATGGCTGACGGTGGACAGAGCTAAAAGGGGAATAGACATTCTGACAGGTTACGATCTCAGCATTAGTCTATAATAACACTGAGAAAAAATAAATTCTGCTTGACCAACTTCTGGATCTCAGTTGCCAAACAGAGTTAGTTGCGAATAGATAATGATTATACTTTGGAATGTCTATACAACGTCTAAAAAAGGTGATTGAAAGCATTGATTCTGGATCGACCGATGTCAAGAAGGCGGAAATCACTTATTTCTGTTCTGATTTGGATGAGTTTTAACTCCCCAGGTGGTTCATGCATTCCAGAATTTTGGCGACATTATCATCAAGATATCCGCAGAGGCATTCCAAAACAAATAAAACATTCTCGCTATTAGAATTTATAGCCAGAATGAGAATGTGAGGTTGTTCTGCTGTTTGTTCTATTTCGTGTGCCAGTGGTCTCTGCTGTTGGAACATTGTCAGTCTGAACCTGCTCCAAAGGTGCAGCTGGCGAAAAGTTGGATCCTAATTGTGTGTTTGACCATGAGGTTTGTTGTTGTTCCACTGGCGATGTGATCTAGAGGCTTTACTTGGAAGGTTGAGCATCCATCACCCCGCCAACATGAATGGGATGGTGCCCTCCTGCCAGCATGCGAATGGCACCATCCCAGTCATGTATCCCCAGTTGTGTCTTTCTCCCAAAACTTCATGAAGGGTGGGTGAGGACTATGGTTATACTGGAACAAAAACATCACAGCTGTTTCAAACAGGGGAGACCTGTGTGAACAAAAGGTGTTGTCTGAACATCCAAAGGAATTGATTAAGAGTGAACGCTCAGGTGCGAGTCTCTTCACGGAATCCTGCCACTCAGATCCAGCAGGATCCGTATATGATTGTAATGTCAGTGCCGATCAACCCGGTCAGGCTATCTTGGGTCTTTCAGACAGAACGGACATGGAACCATTTCCATGAACTCAAGTCAGACTCATCTGCTGGTGGAGCTTTATTTTCAAAGCATTACTCAAAACCTGTTTTAAAATATTGCTTGAAGCTTCCATAACTGTGATTTCTCTTTGATGAGGGTTAATGTTGCATAAGTCAGAACATTGGAGCAGTGGAATATTAAACATTTTATTACATATCTAAAAGTTTTCTCAGATTTGCAGTGAACAAGAATTGCAGTTAACTTTTGTCTCTTCATTGAAAAGGCTCCATAACAGTAAAGGACAATTAAGGACAAACTTAATTCCTGTCATGAATCTATGCTCTGCTCCAGGAAAGTTAAAAGACACTCATTTTTCTTTACTCATTATTCTTACTTAAACATGCTTCAAAACACCACAAGGCTCCCAGCCCTTTACTCACTCTGTGACACGTCCATCAACATCAGCCTGTTTTGCATAATCCGCTGCTCTTAACTACAACCTTACCTTTATTAAAGCCATGAATTAAATATTTGATTTTGTCATTTTGAAATCTATCTCTCTGATGGGAGATGGGTGGGACCCTTTAACATATGGAGGTCATATTCAGGTCGATATGAGGATAGAAACCATTTACCTTCCTATTGGGGTAAGACCACTCTACTTCCTGAGCCATCCATAAATGTTGACCCTCCGATGTTTTAATCGACACTTCCTTGGGCCGAGATCATCAAAATCCATTTTCAACTTTTTGAGATTTCTTGTGGAGAAAAGAATAAACACAATCAAACACAAGCACAAATAATAATAATAAAAAAACAAACATCTGCAATCACGTAATCTGATTATTATTAAGATAATTCAACTACCTTGCAATGTTGGAGAGAATATTAAAGTTTAAGCTTATTTAATCTCAAATAAACTTACATTTATCTGAACTCTTCCCTGTCTTATGTGACGACATAACCCAATTCCGGCGGTAGCAATAAGGCTATACATCTAAATGTGTTGAATAAAGATATTATTTTACTGCACATAAATTTTAATAGCGAGAATGTTTTATTTATTTTGGCAAATATTCCGTAGCCTCTCCTTCCCATTGTCCTTCCACCTGCTTGGAAGCCTCCCGTAGCGCCATGTCCTATCTGATTCTTCATCTGGTATTCAGTGACTGGGACAGTTGTCAGTCGTGACCTGTGACTTGTAACTCTATCAGATGCTGGCAACTAATTGCACACTAACCCAACTGCATTCTGTAATTGTGAGCCCGGAGGTTGCTACAAACACAGTGATTGGGGTTTCAGCATTGCCATTAAGAATGAATGACAACACCAGAGCCTCTCTGTTCCATTGGCCTCCTGGCACACAACATTAACACTGTACATACTGTACAGGGGACACAATGTCACATGACGGGGACACAATGGAAGGCTGAGGCAGATCATTCTCAGATTAACCGAGACATAAATGTTTAACCTCCCATCTCTTAGAAATTCAAAACATTTTAAAAAGTGAGGACGCGTGACACGTGACCACAGGACGCATTCATGAATTGGTATTCCAGAGTCCATGTGAGGCCATTTCTCCATGTGTGTTAATGCGTGAATACACTAAAAAGAGGACGGCGGGCACGTCGTATTTATGTTACACAACGATTATTGATTGTAGGAGAACAAATAACATGCGGGAAAGCTGTGAATACATATACATTTAAATCCACATATTTCTCATGGAAAACGGGCGACACGTGATAAGATCTGAGTCGGGCGTGCTCCACCAATAAGTAAACGTAAGTGAAGAAGGGAGGAGATGCAGCAATCACTAATCAGTCGTCACTTTCCACAGAGTAGAGGGGGGACACAGAGGGCAGGGTGTCCATTTACTCAACAACTGTGGGGGAAACGGTTAAAGGCATGTGAGGAACATCACAAGAGGGGATGAAAAAAATGAAGAGCTCTGAGCCAGAAAGCGCTGTCAAGATGTTGAGATTTCGGGTAACTCCTTTGAACTGGATGTGATGAATCTGCCTCCGGGTACAAACACTTCCAGGGGTGCACATTTTATCGTATCCACGTTGGTGTATGTGACCACAGAGGCTGCTGTTCAAGGTCATCTGGACCGCACTGAGGACACACACGATAATACTTCTGTATGTCTGTATCTGATATCTGATTACATGCAGGACATGCATTGTCCTTCTCAGCCAGCTGGGTTTTTTCGTTTTTTAAACGATTGCTGACATATTGTAATCTTATTGTGACGCGCAGTATGTCATCAGGCTATGTTTATACAAGCCAAATTAAAGGATCAGCTAACCCAGATTACACACACGCACACACGGACAGCCACACGTACACACAATCTGTAGCTCATTCGGCAGAGACAAGTCAATGACGTCAAGATAACTGATCATCGCAGCAGAGGATATGTGATAATCAGTCTGTCAGAGAGTCTGTGGAGCTCAGACTCTACCAGACCTGATGAAATAGTCGTTTCATGCCCAGTGGCATATAGACACTGGTGGTGGTGGCTAATGACCCTGCTGAGGCTGATGAAGTTGATTAAATGCTGATGGTGATGTGGAGGTTGAAGGTGCGTAAACAGCAGAGAGACTCATATATATATATATATATATATATATATATATATATATATATATATATATATATATATATACACCAAGTACACACTGAGCACTTTTTTTTTGTTTTTGTTAAAAACTCCTGGGTCAAGGTATTAGATTGTTTTACTTACTTTGGCATGAGGCAGATCTGACTAAAACATGTCATCACAGCAAGCTGTGACATCATCGTAGTGTCTACTATCCTCTGGGTGCAATGAGAAGCGCATCGATGATCTCATCAGTGAACAAGTGCACACATTTCTTCTTTTAGAGGCCTGAGTGCCGATGGAAGTTTCTGTAACGTCTCTTACATAAGAAACTATTTCCAGATTGTTCCGACTTTGGTGACGATGGTGTTAGCCGAGGTATTCGCTCTCTCTCACCACAGAGAAAAATGTAAAAATGTATTACGACTTGCCCGTCCTAGCGTGGAGAAAATCTCATCTCACCACACTGATGCCGTATTGGTTTATGTTCCTGCTGCTTTGAGAAAGGCCGAAAAGCTGCCAATCCTTATGGCGGGCGGAAAAAACACGCAGAGTGAAGACCCCTGAACTAAGTTTTATAAGCTGACTAAACAAAAAGCTGTGCTTATAACCACGAGAGATCAGATTACAATTTTTCATAAACCTACCTCTCTAGTGGAAACCAAATATCAACCAAGAGAGACAGAGAATGAAGTCAAGATGAGATGTTTATTCCAACAGATGATATGTGATCATTAGTTTGGCAGAAATGTGACTCTACAGGGAGATTGTAATTGAAGGGTCTCTGCCTCCAGCAGCAGTAAGACTAATTTCCCCTCGGAGACTGGATACTGGTGGTTGTGGCGACTGATTACTCTGCTGAGGCTGATCGATAGGTGAAGCTGATAGATCTGTGAAGACTGAATGAAGATGAGGTGGGGGAGGCTGCGCCTAAAAGACGGCAGCAGGATGATAGACTGATGATGATGGTGTGTCACTGTGGCATTGGATAGATGTGGTCATATCAGCTGATGAGCTGATGAGAAGAAATTTAGGGTCGTTTGTACTTAGGGCGCATGAAAGGTGTGAGAAATATCTCTGGTCTGGGTGTGCAACGGGATGGTCTTCCTGCCTGACATGTTTCTTGAGCTTCATGACTTTTTAAGATATTTCTTCTTCTCCCTCGATGCATCTGAGGTGAACTGAATTTTAAATGTGTTGCTGGAAGTCGAATGCTTCTGCAAACTTAATTCTACCACTACACACCCCGAGTGTCCTTGTCAATATTGACAAACTTAATCCGTATTTGTTGCCAGGACCTGAAGGTCTGGTTCTCTACAATCCAACCATCAGGCCACCATGTGCAGAAGACTCTTCATGAAATAGTTGATGCTTTGAGAGAGACAATCAGCAGCTGGTCCAGAACCTCCAACAACCACATACAATTCTGTTTTGAATATTTTAGTTGCTAAACTAAACTAAGAATTGAGTTTTTCTTTCTGGAGTGAGAAAAAAATTTCTTAACCTAAATATTATTAAAAGAAGGTTTTGGATTATCAGACAAGTCAATTGTCACAATGTTTGATTTCCCAACAGCAAGTTTAGTATTTAAAATGTCCTCAAACACAAACATCTACAGCAGTAAAATGCCACATAGGGTTAACCATCAACTCAGCATTAATATTGATACCGACACCCGACAAAACAAGGACTTTTACTTTGGTACTTAGAGTACATTTCACTCATTCTTACAGACTTTTACAACTTTAATTTTAACTTGTAGAGGAGTTTTTTTTACACTGATGCATCATGAGTACTTTTTTTTAGCAAATCTAGTTCTTTAAAAGAGGTTAAAGATTTTGGCTTCTGACCTTCGGTCTGTAATAATCTCTAAAATCATTAAACCTCCACTTCACTCACTTTAAAAAACAGGCCTGGCTAAAATCGCCATATAATTGTGGTTTGAAAAAAAAAAAACCCCTTTCCTTCAAGATCAACTACTTTGTTTGGACTTTTTATTACTGTAAATCGGCTTTTGTTAAATAGTTTTTGTTCAAAGATCGTGTGTTTTTTTTTGCTTCTTGATGATCCGGTAGACATGAGCTCAGCGTTTGCCTTGGCGGTGAAAATTATTTCATGTATCACAAGCATAGGACTGGTTATCAGATGTGCTTCTACTGGAAAACATGGAAGCAGCCGAATGCACGACTTTAATGACTGATGGTCTCCTCCTGGGGTTTAAAACTATGGGATGCGTGTTTTGTATAGACTCACACGGCCTGTTTTTAAACTGTTGCAGGACTTTGTTTTGACATAGCCTGGAAAATATTTTCCGATTGTTGAGGTTTTAGTGACACCGGTGTTGGAGGGGGTATCCGCTCTCCGAACGCTTTCTAGGTTTCACATTGTGGTCAATGTTAATTATCCCTAATTAAACAAGACACCACTTTATATGCTGGTGTTAGCTTGCACACAGCCATTTATACTGGTGACACAGACGCTTTGGATGTCATCCTCTCATCAGGTGTTGGTTAAAGTTAACAAAAAATATAGGATTATAGCTCATACACCTCTGACATGCTTTGTGAATCTGGTTGTTCCTCTCAGAATGAAGTTATAAAGTAACGTAATCATCGGTACGCCTGTCCTACTGTCAGCATGTCCATCCTTCATTTCTCAAGTATATCTTGCAAACTATACATGCTAATTTATTCACAGATACATGTTTTAACCATGATAAGTAATTGTGCCTTTTGATATTTAATAAGAATTTAATAAGATTTTGCAGAATTACAGAAAAGCTGCTCAACGGACAAGAATTAGAAGAATCCATTCATATATGGAATGGATCCTTAAAGAGGCAGAGTTAGAATTATTTTTAACAATCCTAATCCATTGTTTCACTTTCTATATTTCAAAAAAAAATATTTGGGGGTTTTGGGGGTTTTTTTTGTTGCAAAAAGGCCCTCCTTGTTAGTGGATATGAATAAATGCAGTAAAATATGATAAAACAAAGAAGTTCTCCCCGAGTTGATTCAACAAATTTGACCTAAATCCGAACAACGGTTTGGAATTAAACGGCTGAAAACTGTGCTTCCCTTAGTGGCAAATCAAATCCCCAAATGAATCCATTTCCTTTTTGCACTAAGGTCTATGTGGGTATAAAATTTGACGATGATCCATAAAATAGTTTAGTTATCGTGTTAACATGAAGGATCTGTGACGGCAGCAGCGAAGACTACCGGGGGATATAATCATGACAAACAATCACGCTTAATGACTTAATGACTTAATGACTTAATGACTTTGTTGTCTTTTTTAAATTTATTTTTGTCTAAAACTGGTGGCTTTGATGTCCTTCTAACATGTGAGAGTGGGGGACACTGAGCTGAGATGACATGGGTTGCCTGAAATCAAGGAGGTTTCGTCAGATGTGGATTTGGAGGCCTTCTGTGTGGAGTTTACATGTTCCTCAGGAGTGTGTGTGGAGTTCACATGTTCCTCAGGAGTGTGTGTGGAGTTTACATGTTCCTCAGGAGTGTGTGTGTGGAGTTTACATGTTCCTCAGGAGTGTGTGTGTGGAGTTCACATGTTCCTCTGGAGTGTGTGTGTGGAGTTCACATGTTCCTCTGGAGAGTGTGTGTGGAGTTCACATGTTCCTGGAATTGAGATCTTCTATGTGTTTTACGTTGGAGGGAATGCAATTATAATATAAATTCCTATATTTGTAAATGTAATTCAGCTTTTTTGGGGGGCTACCAGAGTGAGGGTGGAACTTTAATGGAGCTGGAAACACTCCAGCTAAGTGGATTTTAATAGTTTCTTTTAATTATTGTAGATATTAAAGAGGGTTAATATTAAACAACCACCAGGGAATGTGAAACACGCCATAACTCAACCTATGCATTCATAATAAGGCACAGAGCGAGCCAAACAAAACTTATTTCAGCTCTCGCAGCCTTCACACTCTTTAATTAAAAGCCCATCCATCATAACGCTCACATTCTCAGCATCAGCGGCTGAAAAACAACGAGAGTTCAAAGAGAAACATCAGCGTCTCTGCTGTTCTGGATCCAAACGAGGAACATCTGAGAAAGTCATGAGAGTCTCACTGCTGCTGCCGCTGCTCCGTTCACATGGCCGTCCAATGTTTACCTATCGAACGTCTGCTTTATGCTCCGCTGCCTCAATGGAAAGTTGAGTCCTTGCCTGACTCACTAAACAAAACAGGACTTTGTATTTATGAGACTTTGTAAACCAGCAGAGGCTGACTGGAGTTTAACCAAATAGGACAGAGTAGTGAGATCTGAATCCACTCCAGCACAGAGTATAAATAGATCCTGCAGGACGTGTGAGATCTCAGCTGTACCGGGACTCGTGTGAGAGTTTTTATTTGATTAGAACTCTTTTAGCTTCTTTATTTTTGTGTGTGTCTCGGTAGAAGAATGCCTCTCATGTTCTGGTATATTGAATTATGTAGCTCTCTACAAGCCCAGAGCTTTTAGTCGGGGCGGCCGCTTGATTAATGTCCTAATCCTTCCAGTGGAAATTTGAGATTAAACGAGGCGTGTCCCAGTGCTTCACACACGCAGTGTGTTACAACTGCATTCCCACTGTATCCGGGTAGAGCAGATGTACTGACTCACATAGGGGAGAAAGAATGGGTTTAAGTAGAGAAGGTTAATTCTGGGTTTACTGCAAACACAGTTATAGAGGGAGCCTTTATTGGCAAATGTTATGTATGTTTATATGTATGTATGTATGTTACTATCTAATGTACGACGTAGCAAAATAAATTCTTTGCAACCGACCCATCCCTCTGCGGCACCGGGGAGTTGGGTTGGGTTTCATTATCTTGCTCAAGGATATGTTGACGTTTACACTGTTAAGGACGAATGGAAGAATGGAAAATCTATAGATATCATGACCCCCCCCCCCCCCTTCAGCACTGGATTAACACTCATGTGGAGCCAGTAGAGGCCAGCAGGATTATCACTCCTGCTTTCTGACTGATGCAGTTGTTGTGTAAAAAAAGCGACATGCGCTGTCCGTATGTAACCCAGACAGGCGCTGAAGGTGGAACTCCCGGTAGAAAGAAAAAGTATTTAAGTTAAGTGACCTGAAGAGATGTCAGCTAAACCCCGGACTCTAAATAGCCAAATCTAAGCTAAGCCGGCGTGCATTCAGACCAACTCTGAAGCGGAGAACGGGCACTTTATTTTGAACAGTAAGGGTAAATACACCGCCTTACTACTGGATGGATCCAAGTGACAACAGAAATATTCTTCTAACAGGATGGAGGATCTCCAGCATGCGGCAGTGGCTTCTATTGCTCCAATAATCGCCCACGTCACAATACACAACATCCATGATATCGCCCTGCTAAAGGGTCACTAACAGCGAGTTAGAACACAAGTTGCTAACTTTGCTACAGCTTATGTTATGAATTAGAATCGCTGAATCTGAGGAATCGTTTTACAATTAATCGCCCAGCTTTAGAGCTTATAAAATGTATCTGCATCACTGCAGGGAATGGAGCTAATATTTCCCTTCATCAAGGTGTTGCCTGTTATTTCTAGAACCTGCCCTTAATCAGAGGAGGGACATTTTATGACGGGATCATCTGCAGCAATCCACACATTAAACACGAGGACACACAGCCGTCTTCAGCCTCCTCAGATAAGAACATTTGCGTTTGATTACATTCAGTCTAATCCAGATGTTGACAGAATCGGGACCTGTCCCACAGCGGCCTGTTTACTGTCACAAAGAAATATACAACCTATATATACATATAAATTGAGCTCTTTGGCACAGAGTCAACTGTCAGACCAAACTCTTTAGTTGGACCAATTCAAGGTTTTCTTTTCATGGGAGCATTTGCATAACTTTCAGCGACTCTGGTCGTTTTCAGAGATCATCAGCGTCATCTGGCTGACAGAGACTCGGGAGGAAAGAGATCATTTGAACGTCTGTGTGGAGCATACGGGAAGTTTCAGGGGATTGTGTAAAGAATAAGTCTGTGTGACGGTGTTTCTCCCTTCTTGACCTGATAAGGAAAGGTATTGAGACGTGAGCAGCCAGTCTAGTTGGGATGTGATTCCAGGAACAATACTGGTAATGAGGCCCCAGCCTATTGTTTTTTTTTCAGAGGAGTAAGGGGAGGAAGGCTTTAAATGGAAAGCTCTGGATTTATGGTTTCTACAGGGAGTCATGCTGCTGTCGTTGGACATGGGGAACTTCTGTATTGAATTTGATGATTTAAAATGTTTTGAATTTGAATTTGATTTGAATGTTTAATCTCAATCAAAGCTAAATTTGGCTCAATGAATTGACCCCGCCTCTCATATAATCAAAACCCTTTCAGAAATTAAAGATGCAGTATTGTGGCTCAGTTGAGATGATGTCATCAAGTTGCTGCCAGCGCCGCAGTCACTGCCGACCCTCTGTGTTAAAACAATAACTCTAAACATATTTCATGGACCATTTTCAAATTCCTTGCTGTCATGACCTTACTGCAAGTAAGAACTGGACTGATTCTTGGAAAAAGGGATTTGGCAATATGAATTGAATCTAAATGGTCTCTCTTGCATATATCAGAATTTATTCTCAAAGTTCATATTTTACTCACTAGGGGGAGCTGTTGTGCAAAGCATTTTTTGGGTTACTTCCCAACCACATGTCCGATTATGTCCAAATTGGCTAATATGAATCAACACAAGCAGATCTTTCTTGCGAAGATATATTATTCACTATAATAGTTTATACATAGTTTATTTTACTCACAAAGGGGTTCTGGTCTGTACTGAGTTCAGTAAAAATAGTTAAGTGTATTCAACATTGAATGTTCATTATTAATAAGTACTATTTAATTTGAATAGTTCAATCAGTGGGATCGCTTGTACAACGCAGGGGATAAGGGCCTTTCGGTGACATACCCTTTCTGTGAGACAACAGCAAAGGTTCAGTTTACGTCGGAAAATGTTGCCGACTCCATGGGATCAAATGTCTGCAAGAACCAATGAACATCTAGGAATATAGCTGAAATTCATCCTGCGCGGAGACGGGAGTTAAATGCATCCAATACTTCTGCTGGATATTAAAAACAAGCTGCAGATTTCTCTCTCCCGGCTAATGTAAAATATGAATTCGCCAAGAGAAGATTTTATTATGGTTTCACCGGCAAAAATGAATTTAAAGGTCCATTAATGAAGCAGGCCTGGGAAGGAAACAAAAACAATCTTTTCCTTCCCTATTGTCACATTCATAACTCACAACCTCGTGCGAGGATGCAGCTCCTCCTGTAATGTGCTGCATTGTCTGAATGAAGCCATAAGGATCATCAACATAAAGACTCCTATAGTGTCTCGGAACGACCGCATCTCTTTAGCAGAAACACAAACAGCAAAGATTGATTGACTCGCTAGGTCTTATCCATATTTAGTCTTAATGGGCTGCCTTCCTGGCATATCTCAAACCATGATCTGCGTGTTCCTGAAGCAAAATAGAATCGCACACGATCTCACATCGTAAGGTTGATTGGACTGTTTTGTGTCAAATTTTGCAACCATGCCTACAGGGTCTTATCAAACTTATGACATTCATCAGTTTGTCTCCTAGTTGATTTAATCTCTGGTAATGTAATGCATTTACTGTCAGATCTGCTGCGGTCCATAGATTATGAGAGCGTGGCGAGCCACTTCACGTGAAGCGACGGAAAAGGACGTGCATTGAGTTTAGTGGATTATGCATAAACGCGAGAGAAGGCAGTGACAGCAACGTTTTCCTAAGTGATGCTTAAGAGACACAATCTTGTGTCTCGCTCCGAGCAAACGGCGACACTGAAATTTGCGCCCAAAAGCTCATCATATGTTGGCATAAGATGTTTGCACTTTTTTTTAACCCTCTTTTAAGAGCATTGCAGCTACACTAGCAGCCTGGCACATAAAGATATATGTATATATTAACCTGAAACACAGACAGCCCTGTGTATCTTAGTCATTCATGTTATTCCAGAGGAGTTACGTTTTTAACTCTTGTACCTCACAAGGGACTTATTCTCTCTTCTCTCTTTTTCACTTATGATACGTTTGGCTGTGAAAATACATTTAGCTTGAGTTTTGGTGAGATTGTGCATACGGGGGGGAATACGGTCACTTCAACCTCAGATCGTGAGATCAGTGTAATCAAAATGTATGATCGTGACATAAGGACAAAAATGTCCCCTTTGAAATCCGTTACAACTTACAACAACCATCACACCAGCATCAGAGAGAAGAGAAGAGTAATGCATTCCAAGTTGTCGAGTTTTCGGTCTGATATCTTGGCTTCAAAACTGCCATTTAGACATTTTTCCATCTGAAGGTGCCATTTTTATTTGTGCATATTTGTTTGTCTGGGTTAATAATTGTTGATAACTAAATTAACATTCACAATACACAGAACATTTTTAAATGTCAGAAGATTACACTTTTGAACTATATTGCAAGTAGTTGCATTGCTTATATTATAGTCATTCAGTATGACAGCATCACAACTGGAGTACAGAGCAAATGGGTAGAAATGTGGTACCAGGAAGAAGACGAGCCATGGGAGACACTTTGATGCTTTGGGCAGTGTTCAGCTGGTAATACTAAGGTCCTGCCATTCATGTATCATCTACCTAAACGTACAGATAGAGCTTCATGGAAACAGTATTCCCTAATAGTCTTGACTTACAGGCCTTAAAGCCTCCTCTGCCAGTGTCTTGGCTTAGATACCACAGCCAGGCACCTTCAGAGGTCTTCTGGATGCCATGCCTCCACAGATTACAGCTGGTTTAGCCTCAAAAGGGAGACCGAACCAATAGTAAGTTGGTGGTTATATCGTTATGGCTTTTTTGTGTATTGTTATAAGTTTAGGATTGCTATGTAGGCCACTGACACCAGAACTACATCTGCTCTACAGCTATAAAAAGCAGAAATACATCTAGTCAGGCAACCGCATAAGAGCATCTGTCCCTGAGGAACACCCAAAGTCATGAAACACAGATATCACACACATTTCTCTGGAGGTTCCATCAGCCAGCCGACTGTTGATTATGTGCCCACTGTGCACCGAGCTGTCTCTGCGGCACCCACAGACGAGGCTGTCATCTTCAGCATGTGTACGTGCCAGAGAAGAAGAAACAAATGTTTGTGCGTGAGGCATGGCGGCATTGTGTGGAAAGTGTCTGAGGTTAGAGGTGAAAAGCTCACACTGTATGTTTATAGCTGCAGACAAATCGGAGCACTCTCTCTCCTTATCATAACGGCCAGAAGTGATTTTCTCACAGCGCACACAACCTCTTTCCGGCTCCAGAGAAGAGGCTCGTGTTGAATTATTCGTGTTGTATGAGCTTTACTCCAACTGGCTCAGGGGGCTGGAATGATTCGGTCCGACAGCAGCGAGCAACTGTAGCTCTCCTGGCACACAGAGAGCCTCTCAGGGGAATTTGTTTTCCAATTTGTTTTCAGCATCTGTTTAATCTCTCAGTGGGCCAACCTGGATGAATTGGACTGTCACACAGTGGGGCCTAATGATAATAACAATAATAGTGAAAGGTGAGTTGTGTTTACTCCCGCGGGCTGCCATCAGAGTGAGAGATTACGAGAGTGTATATAATATCCAAACCAAAAAAATTAAAAAATGATATATATATATATATATATATTTGTATGTGGTGGTATACTTGGGCTATACAACCGGCTGCCCACCGATTGTCTCTGGAATAATTCTTATATAGCAGTTATGAGTGGGGATGAGTTTGCCTTCCAGTATGTCATTATTTAAGGTCACCAATTCACAATTCACTTTTGTGTATTTTATAACTATCTGGAGGGAAGCCATGCAAACATGGCAAAAACATACACCCCCCACACGGAAAGGCCAGAAGTTCCACAGGCAGATTTGAACCTGATTGAATTTGGGTAGCATGAGGGTGTGTACCACACTGACCTCAGATCCCAGAGAGTTGAAAATATGGATAAGGATGGATTTGCAGGATGATGGCGGTCTGGAGAGGTGAACCTGCAGAATGAGCTGAGGTAGCTGAGGAGCTGTTGCAGTGCTGCCTCCCTGTGTGCTCCTACCATATGGAAAGCCCGAGGCAGTGGTTACCTCGCCGAAGTGTGAAGGAGAACCGGCACACAGTTAAAATGGGTTGTCATTCAGTTTTGATGAAGTCAAACAGAAACAGGATGTAGCTTCATTTGGAATTTTTCAGCATACAGCACCAGGCTGTATGTAAGTATTGAGGTCAGTCATGGCGTGACCAGGACTGAACAATCTGCTGGTTATGGAGATCAAGCGTGCTTTCACAGCTACCTCATTTGGTTTAGATATTTGAACTTTTCAGTTTGATCCAGACCAACATTCCAAGTGTGAAACATCTCGCCAATTAAGGTATGGATGGAACAGACTTTCTTGAACCACGGTTTGGTTTGTTTAGAGTGTGGAAACACTTTTTGGATGGTTAAGACACCCAGACCAATTCCAGGAACTAGCAGATGTAGCCAGTAAACACATGAAGAGAAATATTAATTAAATAAAAAAGGTGGGAAAGTAATCTAAGCATGCTATTGATTTGACACATTTTTATTACAATCTATACACTTGATCTGCTCTGTTAGGTGACAGGTTCATATCATCAGTCCTCTCCTCTGTATCCTCGCTCTCTCTGTCATTGTCTAACTATGAAAAACGTTTCTGTGTTCGCACCAGTCGGGTTTTGACGTCTTCGGACCATATTGTTGTTATATACCTACATACCTCTTTCTTCCTCTCTCCACTCTTACTGTGCCCTCATCCTTAACTTCTTCCCTGTTCAGATTTTATTCTTCATTAGTGATGGTGGCTTTAACTTTCTGAAATTGGTTCAAAAGTCTCAACTGTCAAATACGTGCTTTCCACACGGTTCGGTTTGATCTGGTCCAATACCACCTCTTTCTCTCATGTAAAATTGTAGCCCTTTTATCTGGTCACTTCGGTGAAAGTTTCACAGCTGTAATTTCAGTCTCAATCTAAAAAAGCAGACAAGATGGTTGTGAAAGAAGAATGAAAGTACTGAAAGAAAAATATCTTCACTTCATGCCATACGCTTTGCTTAGAGTGAGGATCTCCTGCTAATGACAGTTAGATGAGGCTATGTGACCACCCACGTCTGTTTGTCCACAGGATACCCTGTAAAATGTCAACGGATGTGAAGTCTTTGTAAGCGTGGACCTTAAAGAAGAAAGGGTTGATTCGATTTTGAGGTGGATCTATTTTTCTAAGTGGAATCAGGTTAAACATTTTGAAATCGGGCCCTTTTTGAATATTTTACCAATTTCAGGGCAGAAATGAAAGTACCCTGTTATGGAGAACACATGATTTTCCACTACAATAAAGAATTGGATCCAGATTTTGATCATAATCCAGGCTGGAAATGAGTTGCTGTCTCCATCGAAGGAGTATCATGAGGTTTCCGAGTGATTGGGAAATGGACCTTCGGTTTGGGGTTACGTCAGCAGTAATATGGCGTAGTACAGGTTGTCGTGGTGAAGAGAGTAACAAAAACTCTATTTACCACATTTGCCTTGGAGCCCTCACCTATTGTCAAGGTAGTAAGCTCTAGGTAGTGACTTAAAAACTGAAATTTTGTAGACAGGCTGACTAATTGAACTTCATCTTTGGCTTGCCTCACTCTTAAAGATCGACAGATGAGCTTGTACATCAGGAAGGAAGACATTGACACTCCTCCTTCACAACAAAAGGAGCCAGTTGAGTTGATTCATGCTTTCTAATTGGTTTGCAACCAGGTGGCCTTCCTTAGAAAGTTGTCAATAGTCAGGATATATCCAGCTTTGAAGAGATACCAAAGCAGATCTAGAACTCGCTGGAGGGATTACAGGGAGGGAGAGGAGGTTGGATGAATGGATCTGAGTTGACAGTCTGGATCTATACTCTGATTATTCAGGGTTTAGGGACAGTGTCACTGGCCGAAGTATACTCTCTCTGATGGCTTTCTAGTTTGTAATGTTTAACTTTGCAGCTTTTACAGACAATTAAATCAAGGAATTGAGCGGACTCTTTGAACAACAGACAAGGGTCTCATAAACAGATCTGAGTTAAATTGCCTTTTGTTATTTGGTTGAGATTGCCCTGTCAGTCCCAACAGAGAAAGGGATAAACAGACCTCTGGGTTCAGTAGAGAACAGCAGGCAGCGCAGCTCCAGTTTCATATAAGACCTTAATAAGATCCATTACTTGTTTAAATTGCATCAGGTCAGTAAGCCAGGTGCCGGCGTTAGTCCCGTGCATCACATGACATGACATATGATAGCTTTACAATGTGGCTGCGAGCCCAGTCAGACAGTCAGCCAGGACAATGATGGCAATCCTGTCTCCAGTAGAAACTCAATGTCCATGGATACATACACACACACAGCCAGATAAACACACACACACACACACACACACACACACACACTCTCTCCTTTATGAAGTTGTGTGTGTGTGTTTTACCTCACAAAGCTGCCAAATCTCTCCCCAACCGCATATTTGCTGGTTTGTAAAATGCTAGACAGAGTTCATGAGGACATACCAGTCATATCCTTCCAATCAAATGCTAGACTCTGAATAGTTCCATCATCTTTGGAATATTAGGTCATCTGCCAAACATCCATCAGAGTAGGAACAGGAAGTATCTTAGATTTAATGGGTTATAAGTGAATGAACTCAGGTAGCTCTTGTTTCCATTTACTCGAGACGAGAACATTTGAAACATTCATGCTGAGCAAACTTTACAGTGCACAGGGCGAAGTTGAGCTCATCTAATCGGCTCGGCTATGAAACTGTTGCCAAGTTGGTTTTCGTGTGCTGCAGGCGTTGTGGATGCAGCACGAGATGATGACCAAAGTTTCTCAGCATGGCTTTGTGATGTTCCTTTGTAAAGGCATCCCATCTGTCAGTAGAACGGACCGCGTACCTCCACCAAAGCCAAACAAGGACAAAGATGCCTTTTTAATTTGCCTGATCCACGCCACCCCTCTATTTTCTACAGAAACGGGTTCACTCATTTTTGCTTAATTAAAAGGTGCGTTGTGTGAAATTTTAGGGTATCTCAAATGGAATAGAAATGTTGATACATTGTTTTTGGTAGTTTATAATCAGTTGAAATCCAGACTTTTCTTTATAGCTACAGAAAGAGCAGGTCGTCTTCCATGGGGGTCACTATGTTGCACTGCCGTGTTTGTTAAGTAGCCTAGAAAGGACAAACCGAACATTGGCTCTGGGGAGGGCTTTTTATGATTTTGGTTTAATGGACAGAAAGACAGTGAAAAAGCGCTGAAAGTAATTAATTTTTTGAGAAACCTACTTTTGACAAAGGGAGGATCTTACTGATTGTTGTCAAAAACGGTTGAAAACACATTCTCCGCACTGTAAAAAAAAAAAAAAAGTTTAATTTACTGTAAAATGCAAACAGCTGATGTTGGCGAACATATTTATCGCAAACATATTTGGCGATCACACAAAGTTCGACAAGACAAGACATTACGGTAAATTACCATTTAGAAAACAAATATAATGTCAACCTGTTTACAGTTACATAGTTAAGTACATAAAATTACACTGAAAAACAACCTTTTTTTAATTTAATTGTTAAACTTGTAAGTAGAGAATACTGTAAATAAAATGTTCAAATATTAACCGTAAAAAATGGTAAGCATAAATTAAGAAACAGTTAATAACAGTAAACAACTTCTGGTCAGAATATGTGGAAAACTAAGAATCTTACTGTGAAAATACAAACTTTTGGGAAGATTAAAGGACCAATGCCATAATGTTACAAGCAAGTCATAACTTTCAAAGTAGTATTTTGTATAAATCACAGATTCTGCTGGTTTGAAAAAGTATATAACCATCTTTAACCATTTAGCAACAGTATCCAAAGATTTCGAGACAATATGCCGAAAATTGTGATATTTCCGAATATGCCGAAAATATTTGTTAAATAATATTGATTTCTAGATAAAAAGTATATATATTAAGATATTTTCTTAATCCAGATCTACACAAACATAATATTTTTCTGAGCTTATTTCCAACTCTACTAAGTTTTATCAAAATCCATCCTGTAATTTCTACATATTTTTTCAAAAAAAAAACAAGCAACCCATCAGAAGCCATCATGGATGAATGACCCACAGTTGTTTAATGTTCAGTTTATACGATCTAATAACATTTTATGGTGTGGTTGTAGACTGCAACCAACCACCACCTCCACCGCCTTGTCTCGCCCTTCCTAATGATGGCTACTTAGAAAAAGCGATATTTAAAGGCACCGTCTAGTAACTAGACGGTGCCGACAAACTAGACTCTAGTTTGTCGAATGTAGAATCGAAGTGGTGCAACATGGCCTACTGTTTAGAATAGAAGCTCATTCTGAAACATGGCAATAAATGTTGAAGTGCTCCTTCGGCAAACCAGGGATTGTGTTGAAACTTTGTTTCTTTGTGATTTATATTTTGAAAGTTTCTTCACCTTTTACTTATGTCTACAAAATGTTGTGTCTGCTGCCGCAAAGCCTTTGTGTTAATGAGATAACCTTAAAAACTACAGCATGGATCATTTTCATATTTTACACCCCAATAGTCCTTAGTCTGAGATATTACTGAACATATTTTGGTAAAGGTCGGTGATATACAATATGTTTGCCGCTAGGAGAAGCATTATCTCCAGAATTTTTCAGGCATTAATGTTTCAACTGTTGGTCCGATTTAGTCCTAATTTGGTGCATATGAATTGTCTTGAGGGGACCTATCTTGTATATATCATGTATTTTTTTAAGAGTTCAATCAGGGGTATTAATCGTACAACGCAGGGGATTGGGGGATTGTCGGGGATATGGCCTTGCATATGTGCTGGAATAGCCTCCAGCCCTACCTGACAGTGAACAGGATAAAGGTTACCGTCAACAGTTAGAGAGAATTACTGCAACTCTGTCTTGTAGTGTTTTATATATAACATGTAACTTTCAAAAGTGTTACATTCACCTGCATGTGGTGTGAACCAATAGACACTTTAGAAGTGTTTATTTTAGCTCTAGCGGCGTTGAATTCACATGTGTCCATGGATTCCTCTCATCTAATCCAGGCTTTTTCCGTATTCCCCTCCCTCTCAGCGCCTGAACTGTGCGTGTTATCTGCCGGACTAGGTATGTCATCGCTTTGCCAGACAGCATCTGCTCCCTGAGAACAGCTGAACGGGGGGCTAGGCTGTGTATGCAGGGAATCATGTGACAGAGGCAGGTGACAATGCTGCGAGGGCTTCAGAATTACAGAGCAAATAATAATAAATCTCTCTTCAATTAGAGACCAGGGGGACAGATAAAAAGAGAACGAGAGAAGCATGGAGAGTCAGAATTGGAAAGAAAACAAATAGGAGCAAGGGAAATGAGGAACAAGATAGCAGGACTGGCAGCAGCTATTTATAAAAAGGGCATTCAGCTGAATAAAACATGATCCGGTCGCCGTTATTACCAGAACTCACTAAGCAAGTGTGAAATAGCCTTGTCAAACATTAACAGACTTGTCACATTTGTTTTGTTTTTTAATGACACTAATCTCGAGTGTTTTTCAAGGAGTGATCCACTCCAGCGTGTCGGGATTAACCACCCTAACATCGTTGTCTTTTTTCTTTTTTTAGAGTAACGGCCGTCTCTTTATCTGTCACCTGTGGCAAAGGAGAAACTATCTGAAGTGCAAATTGATCAAAAGCTCTTAATTTTAGCCGTCATCTTCTGATTTACGTTCGCCCCAGTTCCTGGCCTGGATGTAAATGTATCGGTCTGCACGTTCCACAGAAATTTATGCTTGTCCTCCTCCGTCGTCTCACTGTAGTATTTGTGTCTAATTAGTCCTATTTTAGTCGAGGCAAGTGCTTTCCAATATTTCTGTCTAATGCAGTTAGACCCCACAGCTCTTTCATAATGGCTACATTGTGTCATGCTTGAAGGTTGAATCCGAAGGTTTCTTTAAGCGGTTCATCCAATAGGCGTCTATGTAATGGATCGTTTGACCCTAATTTAAAGTGGAGTATTACGCTGTGGCTAATGCGCATGCATTGCTCAGTCCTTTCTCACGTCAAGAGGTCCTGGGTTCTAATCCACGTACCAGGGACATTTCCCTTACCATTAAAAAACAGTTTTTAATGCTAAAAGTTTAATGTCAATTAAATAAACTATGAGGCAGGGTAACATGTAAGGGGATAGGCAACAAGAGCTGATTAGAACAATGAAAATAATACAGAACTTAGCTTTAACATGAAAACAAAATAAAGTGAAAACAAAACCTATCTAACTCACCTGTTAGCTTTTATCAAAAATACATAAAACAGCACCGCTGAAACTAGTGAACTGTACAAACAAAAATGTTGTAACCCAAAATCTAACCCTGGTCCAGTCATCAGGTTCCGGTTGCCTCAATTTATTGAGTTTATAATACAAAACAGGAGTATCGCTCCGATACATGATTTAACAACAAATTGCTTATGCACATACAACCAGCCGCCCCTGACGTCTGACTGGCAGCACTCCTCAACCTTTCCCTCATGGCTGCGTCCTCAGGATTTCTCGGACAACTCCTGGTCCCACACTAATCAGGTATCCACAGTCGAATCGGTGAAGGACCAAGTTAAACCCACCAGCAGCTTTAGCCAGTCACAGAGAAGGCACTGCACAGTTAGATTATCCTAAACAAACCTCAAAAATGTATTTTACTTGTGGGCAACGGACAATGGCAGTACTGCCAGCGGCCGAAAACCCCCTCCCCTTAAGAGAGAAACAATAATTTTTTGTATAACAATAATTTGCAATACATCATAGCCTAAGTATGACATCTGTCAAATTAAGGCAACGTACCAACATCAGACAGTGAAAAGCAATAATCATTTTCCTGTGCGTGGGTGGGTGTCATCACACAAGTAACAGATGAATCAACATGTGGTGGATCTACCATAACAACATCTGTGCGAAGCGGAGGGGGGGGGGGCGCACATTCGGCGCAGGTGTCACTCTTCTTCTGACAATATCATTACCCATCAAAAGGGCAATCCATTTTAAGGCTTGATTCTGGAAACTGGAAAGGTTTAGTGGTGTTAGGGCTGCGCGGCTTTCACCGGTCCTGATCGCTCCCATTCAAAACAATGTCTGTGATAACAACAGAAGCGTGTCTCAGCAGTGGCTCAATGCTCCTCCACAGATACGTGCCTGGTCTATTTCTGATGCAGCAAATGCGACCCCAACGTTCTCAGTGGAATTAATGCTTAAGGCGTAATGTCGGGCGGACAGCAACCTGAAAGAATCCAGTAATTAACCTGGAAAGTCAGTGCGCGTGACGCACAGGTCTTAGCGGGGAACCCAATTCAATGGCAGGCATCTCTGAATCATACCGAAACCCGGATTATTCTTAGAATGGCAGCGCTGATGCAAGAATGACCAATTGGGAGCTAGCCGTATCTATCACAATGGAAATATTTCATTGATCCATGGATATCACTTGTCAAAGAAACTAAACCTTCAAATATAAATAGGGTTAAAACATTAGTCACCATGGTGAAGTCTGTTGTTCCTTGCGCTTGAGGATCGGACGTTTGGCAATGACATTCGTTCAGGTTGCTCACAATAAAAACAAACACTTTCCTCTTTTTGGTTACTTTGAGTACAAGGCCTATTATATTGCAAATCCGGAAAATGGCAAGGGTTTACAGAGACTGACAAAAAAAACTGATTTGTGCATCAGCACCTTCTAATCAGCCAGTACTGTGGCAGAGGAGAGTTTATTCACTTTATGTTCACTTAAATATACAATTATGAGGAGAGTGGAGGTACTGCCTTCAGTCGTAACAATATGGAGTTTGCATGTTCTCTCTGTTTGCAAGGCACTCTCCTGGTTGTCTTCAGGTAGCTGACAGTATAACTTTTCTGAATTAAACACAAAAGAAGACCAACCGGAAGCTCTACAGTAGCTGTGTGGCGACTCGACAGTTTGCTGGATGAGCACAAACAAAAACAGATGGTCAACATTTTCCTTGTTGCTGTTCTGTCCACCAGTAATGCTGAAATCGTACCGGTCATGGGGCTGTGACCAGATTGAGAGAGTTGTCTTTTGCCAATTTACACCTAGACTGAAACGGTAGCATTTTCAGAAGATTACACTTAGGGAACCCTTTTCTCAAGTTAAAAATGTTCAGACCTGGAAAATCTTGCCGTGCATCATAAAAAGGTCAAAACGCAGAAAAATGTGAAAATGTTCCAAAATCTGTTGTTGAATGTCCCCCGAATCGCTTCTGGGTATTAATGTGAGTATAAATGGTTCACTGTCTGTATCTGTTGGCCCACTGATTGACCAGGCTGTACCCCACGAACCTTAACATGATTGACAGTACAGTACAGACCATGGGTTGTTGGATAAACACTAAGTATTATATATTGAACCTAGCACTTACTTGGTCCTACAGGGACAACATAACATCATCACAACATGATTACAGACAGGTGGTTATGTAAAACTGAACCAGGTCAGTAGGTCTGGGATGGGAAGTGGTCAAAATCCGATATTATCTGGTAAAACCTATTGGGGAAACACGGGTGGGACTGACACGTAAGGAAAGATGAATGAATATAATCTGAGGTGGATTGAGTACAGTTGAATGTGGTTGAATTCTCTCCAGAATTTACTACAGTGATGAGCATAATTTCCATTTAAAATATGAGGTTCACTTCACTTTTATTTCCTAACCTTTCATCTTCTCTATATGCCATGATATTTCATCCCTTTCCTTCTCCTCTTCCTCCCCCTGTTGTGTACAGTATCTGCGTATGCTAACCCCATTTCCCTCCAGCTCTGTTGTGAGTTTTCAAACAAGTCAGTATCAACAGTATATCAGGTGCATAAATCACGTGATTTACTCAATTAGCCAACCCTCCCAGAGGTCTCACACTCTTCTTGGAATGCCTTGCTTACTGACCTCATGGAAAACGGTGGCCTGCCAAGGTTTCTTCTCACATCCCCTAAAAAGGAACATGAGGAGGACTTTTGGAAATGGGCCCCTGTTTCTTTTCTTTTCTTTTTTTTTTTTTCAGCGAAAGCAAAACACATGACTGGGCCAGTCCAACGCACACAGGCACAGAGGAGGGCTTTTGATGGAGGATGTGTTGCTTCTGAGAACGTGATAATGTTGTTGGTGTAGTTGCGCGAGGACAAGATGGTTATACAACTTCACAGGTAGATTTAGGGTGCGAGGCTGCCCAGTCACAGCTCTCAGATGTAACCGCTGATCAGTCTGGTCCTCAGGCGGCTGATGTGTTTTTTTTGTTTGGGTCTCAGCTGTGAGCTGGAGGAGAGCACGTGGAGCCCACACAGGGGTTACTGAGTTAGAGTGAAACCAGACAGATGCTTTGCTCATGTGCTGTCTCCTCTGGCTTTACATCAGAGTCTGGTTTGATGAATATTTCTATCCTCCCACTTCGTCTCTCTGTGTTTATCACGCTCACCTGCTGGACTGACTCGTTCACTGTCGGGGATAGAATTCCTGCTCTTTTACAGTCAGCTGAAAGCTCCGTCAGAACACTGTAGGATCTGACATCGTTGGGAACAGGGGCCCTCAAATAGTCACTTACCCCTCCTGTTTTTTCTACTTTTGTGGGTGTCAAATAATGAAGTGGCAGACCATCAAACTAAATTTAACAGTAACCCAAGGCAACTTGAGTAAATACAAGAAAACAAGTTTTAAGTGATGTTTCTATTCATTGAACCAAAATTAGTCTCTGATACTAACTAAGCCTGCGTGAAAAAGTATTTCCTCCCTCAGAAATTAAATCGAAAAAACAACTAAACTGAATTAGGATTGGTCCAATCTGGACCCACACAGCAGGAAGTCGGCTCGTAGGTCTCACCAGTAGCTATGCCAAACATCAAAGGATATTCCATAATGTGATGGACATACATCAGTCTGAGAAATCTTACAAATGTACACTACTCAAACAAATTAGGGGAACACTTAATCATCGCAGTATGACACCAACCCAGTCAAACTTCAGGGATATCAATCTGTCCATTTAAGAAACGCAAGTGATTTTGAAGAGCATGGAGGAGATGCCAACAGACAGGTCGTTACACGAGGAGAACTGGACAGGTCCGCAGACGAACAATAACCCAGTAACCAGACTGGTATCTGCTCCTCAGTGTGAGGAGGAACAGGAGGAGCACTGCCAGATCCCTACAAAATGACCTCCAGAGGGCTACCGGTGTGACAAAACTGTCAGTGACACACTACATGAGGGTGGCATGAGGGCCGGACGTCCTCTACTGGGACCTGTGCTCACAGCCCAGCACTGTGGTAATCAAATGATCACCAGAGAACAGCAGAATTGGCAGGTTCTCCATTGGTGCCCCGTTCTTCACAGATGAGAGCAGGTTCAACCTGAAGTCACGCGGCAGGCGTGCCAGAGTCTTAAGACGTTGTGGAGAACGTAACGCTGCTGCATCATCATCCAGCAGGAAACAGTTTGGCTTTGGTTTTGTGACAGTCTGGGGAGACAGATCCTTGGATGTTCTCACAGACCTCCACAGACTATCCAAGGGTACCCTGACTGCCGATAGGTACCAGGATGAAACTCAGACCCACTATCAGACCTTATACTGGTCCGGTGGACACTGGGTTCCTCCTGGTCCACGACAGTGCCCGGCCTATTGTGGTCAGAGTGTGTAGGCAGTTCCTGGATTGTGACGGTATTGATGCCACTGACTGGTCCTCATGTTCTCTGAACCTGAACCCACCTGAGGACCTCTGAGACGTTGTGTATCGCTACATCAGACGTCACCACCACTGACCACAGATCTCCTCCCTGATCCAGTTCCGGGACGGGATCCCCCAGGAGACCACCCTCCATCTCATCAGGAGCATGCCCAGATGTTTTCAGGAGGACCCTTTGGCAAGTGTGGCTCGAACTCACTCCTCGATAACATTATGAGACGTTGTGATGAAACTCACTGAAGTGGGATCTGTCTTAGATATCGGTTTTCCACTGTGGTTTTTTGTGTAATTTAGAATCAAGCTCTGAATGGTTTAATGGTATTGATTTCCGTTCATCGTTCATGCATATTTTTGTTCTAAACAAGTACGCAATGTATATCAATAAAGGATTTTCAACATGAATGTTTCTTTCATCGACATCCGGATTGAGATTAAAGTGTTCCCTTATTTTTTTTGAGCAGTGTATTTAAAAGGCTCTGGGATTCCACAGATGCACAGATCCACTCATTATCTACAAATGGAGATTTGGAATAATAGAGAACCTTTACAAAATGGTGAAAACTCGCTCAGGAGTTACAAAAAAACCAAACAAAACAAAAAAAATAAAACCAAAATCAGAGAGTGACAATGAAGAAGCCACTGCCAACCCAGAAGAATATTATGGATCATCTGACCAGAACATACCTTGAGCTTTTGGGAGTTCTTCTTTGGATTGATGAGTGGAAAGTTGAACTATTTGAAGACAGGGGTCCCGTTCCATCTGGTGTAAACAAAACAGCATTCCTCAAAAGAACATTAGACCTACAGTCAAACATGGAGGTGGCAGTGTGACGCTGTGGAGCTGCTTCTGGGTCAAGCCGTCTTGCCATAACTAAAGAAAACATTAATTCTGCTCTCAGAAAATTCTGAAGGAGTTGAAACTCAAGTTAATCTGGGTGATATATCAAGAGAATTATTCCAAGCCGAGGTATAGGTCCACCTCTGAATGGATCAAAGGGAATAAAATTAAAGTTTTGGTCAAAGTCTGGACATGAACCCAATGGAGATGCTCTGGTGGGATCCAAAAAGATCAGTTTATGCTCACTAACCCTCCAATGTGGCAGTATGAAGATCTGATATGATTACTCATACGTAGATACACACAATTCAAACATCTTATACTTTATATACAGTTTAAATGGCTTAGCGCCCCCATAAAATCTATGTTAAGAACTTCACTGGAGCAGAAATCTGGACCCATGGGGAGAAACACAATGGAGGCAGAGGCGGAGCAGGAGCAGCTTTGATGATTTAATAAAAATGCAAGAACCAAAGTCCAAAATCCAAAAGAAAACAAAGTCCAAAGGGCAGACAGGGGTCATAACCACATGAGCAAACAATCCCAAAGGCTGATGTAGAGTCCGAATAACCGTATAATCCACAAGAAACAGACTAGGCATATTCACTAGGAGACACGAGGGAGGAATGGCTCAGAGGTGTGACGGGAATATCAACAAACTGGTACGGAGGACAGGGCGACACAGACTTAAATACACTGGGATAACGAGACAATGAGACACAGCTGGGTGGGGGAACACAGGTGAACATGATTGACAATCACACATGAGGAGAATAGAAACACTGGAGAGAGCGACACCGAGAGGGAGAAGGAGCACAACTGAAACACACAAAGACAACACTTACACAAGAGGGCTAAGAAATAAAACACAAAAACTAAACAAAAGGGGAAAACAGATCAGGAAACAATACAGGAAGTGTGAAGCTAACTAAACAATATGGATGACACTTTCAAACTAAAACAGGAAACACGGTGCAACCTTCAAAATAAAACCAGAGCCCCAATACGGATTAAACCCAAAAAAATTCAAAGAAATAAAATAACATTAGAGAATTATGACAATCTGGGTCTGATGCTATAGAGGAGATTGGTGGAGATGGTGGAGTGAACACGTCTATTAACCAATCAGATTGGAATTTGCTAGAAATAAAGTCATAGATCTTATCATTCATGACAGTCGGCCTGTTAAGAAATCTGTATTTCATGAATATGCTCATCAAAAGGATGTTTTTGAGCTGTGTTGAGAACTTAGTAATGGCAGTAGCATACACCATTTAGCACTTCTGCAGCGGCCTTTTACTGCAGCGTGATATTCCACTGACGCGGCATCAAGTTCCTAAAACAGCACAAGTCTTTCCATCAAATCCAAAACTCTGGACTTTAATATTGATATTGTTTCAAATAAAACAGTCTCGCTGCGTTCACAGACGTGGACATTACACAGCAGCTGTCAGCCGGGGCTTGTGGGTCAGAAGGCGGATGGAGTAATGGAGGGAGGTGGGAGCAGCAGAGCTGTGTTTGAGCGCCTGAATAAACAGCCATGGGGTCATTTGGAGTTTGAGGTGTCTGTGGCTAAGAATTGATGGGGGTCTGCGGGTCCGTGTCTTTGATAGAGACGGGACATCATCTGTGGGAAGTACGGCATCAGAGTCGACTTTTAGTGTAACATCTCTGGGTGTCGCACATGGAGGCACTTGATGCTTACAAGAGGAGGAGAATTACAGTTTGTTGGGTCGTGTAATGATATCTTTGGCCCGACGCAGCTGGACATGAAAGAGAGCTATGCAAGAGGCATGCTGGGAAGCAGAGTGGACTGCTGCACAGCCTGTACCAAAACCATGATCAATGTTTATTTGCTCTGTTGTACAGAACATTCTTGGATTTGCGTGGAATTTGAGAAACAGTGCTAACGCAGATCAGAGTGACGTCATGCAGGGATTGCTGTTCGGACCACCTGTATGTTGAAGGATGAGACTGACCATAAACGGATGAATGTTGTGGTTCTGTGCAACACTTCAGCCTGTCAGAAGGAATTTGTTTACGAATCATGACAGTAATACACTCTCAGGTCCTTTGAGTCGAGTAGTAAATTATCATCTCCACCAGGAAGAGGTAGACGTCATTTGATCAGTTCTGTTTGGATTCTTCGTAAATGTTTGAAGATTATCTTGTTTAACGTCACCTAGTGGCAACAGGAACTTGATTGTTTTTAGTATGATATACTCCTGCTTGCCTATTGACCATATTTAACCAAACGTAGGTGTCTATACCTGTGGAAAGTCGTGGATATTATGGAATTGCATCGCCACTGCTTCCACCGCAGATCCTTTGTGTTTGCGCCATAACTCAAAAACCGTTTCATGGATCATTTTCAAATTTCATACTAACATAGACTGTAGTGAGAGGAAGAACTGGAGCAAGTTTGGGAAAATTCTGTTGTACATTTCTGATTCTAGAGGGAGCTTAATCTCTAAGATTGTCAGGCCGTCATTTCTCAATCGTTGGTCCGATTATGTCAAAGATTTTGTGCGTCTGAATCACTTGAGGCGATCTATCTTGTATATATTGTGTTTTACTTTATAGTTCATATTTGACTCACTAGGGGGGGTTAACTAAAAATACTGTTTTCCTGGCGTAACGTCCTAATCCTTCATCTGATTTAGACCAAATTTGGTACAAATGAATCACCTCAAGGAGATCTGCCTCGTAAATATCATACTTTACTTCAGAAGTTCAGATTTTACTCGATAAAGGAACTGTGTTTTTGTTTTGTTTTTTTCAAAAAATCCCCATTTCCTGGACATAACTCAAATCAAACTTTATATCCCACGGATCTTAGTGTGAGGAAGAGCTAGTTTGATTTTAGAAAGGTAGTTTGTATATTTCTGGGTGGGAGCTTTATCTCCAAATTATTAATCCCCTTTAGTCCAATTTGCTGCGTACGAATAAACTCGGAGAGATCTATCTTTTCTGGAGTTTGAGGCATAAAATTACCTCAACTTGAGGTCCCCTGACACAACATGCAATGGGGCCTTGAGGAAGACCCTGAGAGCTCAGCTCCTCAGGTGCTTCACAGGGGCCACCCACTGCTCCCTCAGGTATGGGTTAAATGCAGAGATAATTTGCACAACGTTGTACTGTATGTATATACTTAGTAACATGTGATTAATAAAGGAAAGATTATTATTATTATTATTATAAGTTGAGCATATCTGTACTTCCTGCCAGTCTTCTTCTGTGGTGTTGATTTTGAAGAATTATGCCGACAACTACTGACTGACTACATTACAACGGACTTTGTACAAGGATTGTCGTTCTTGTTTTTTTTTTTACTTCCCCATTTAAGCTAAAGTGGGGAATGGGTCCTAAATGATCACATGCTGTAGAATCTCAGTTTACCAATAATGTCATGTCATATTACTGTAAGTTACTCGTCAATAGTTATACTTATTGTACATATTGTGATTGTCAGCTGGTTTTACATTGAACACTTGCAGCATAATGAGCCATTATCAGACACTATCAGTTCTTTAAATCGGTGCAGTTATACAAACAAAGATTCTTACGAGCTTTTACTTCACCTTTGACAGTCTGGCATCTTGTGCCGCACACACACTGACGAGTGTATTATGCATCGCGGCGCTTATTGTTCTCCAGGGTGCAGAGATGTCTCAGGATTTATCTGTCACCACTGAATCCTTGAGAGCAATGCTGCCACCAGCATTTCTGTTTTTCAAGCTTGGATCCCCCCAATAGACTCCAGAGAATCTGAGGAGTCTTTCCACGTTCTTAGAAAATTCTGAGTCTGTGTGTGTGTGTGCGTGTGTGTATGTGTGTGTGTGTGTGTGTGTGTATGTAACCTGCCATTTTTCACAAAGTGATTCCTCCCAGCCTCGTATGTGCGCCCCTGAAAAGACATATTTCACCTAGGAGGTCTGTAGTTTCCACTTTAGAGTCTATTTTTAGTCGCCATGTGTGCTCCAGCAGCTTGTCTTTCAATAAATGAGCCTCTGATAAATGCAGAGCCTCTTTGAGAGCCCTGCCCCGTTAGTGGAGGTGATGCCCCTGATTAGTAGGTCGGACTCCATGCCTTACTGGTGAGAACAAACTGAACTGGTGAATCAATGAGAATTTAATTGAGTGACAGAGAAGTGGCGCCCCGACAGGCACTCCACGCCTTTCTTTGATGTATGTTCAAAGCCCGTTTTAATCCCAGACTAATTAATCAACCTAATGAAGACGACGATTGCAGGAGGTGGCATATTTTAGGGCCGTCATCTGAAAGGAGACGGACACGTTGAGCTGAGACGGTCTGGAATCACCGCACTACAAATGATGTCATTTGCATTGATTGTATTTATGCTCACGAGCGTTGTTGGAAAAAATGAATATGAAAGGAAAACTGCAATTTAACAGACAGTAATGATGCGTTTGAAGACTTATAATTATGTCGCTGACGTGTTTGTTTCCTGACGCGGATTGATTTTTGAATGAGAGCTAGCCCGTTAGTTGAAATGATTGGCAGTAAATTATGATTACTTAACGAGAGGCGGCGGTGAGGAGGGTGTTTGAGAACGGTGCACCTGTGTTCTGCTGACATTTATAAGCCTCCCCTGCTTGTTGGCTTTGCCTAATAAGCCTTTTAAAGACTCTCATTGCTTTTCATTATTATGCATTTTTCGTATTTTCTTTCATCACATGATAATTACAGAAAATTAGTTTATAAAAAAAAATCAGCCCCGGATAGCAACAACATCTTTTTTATATTTTGCGTAAATGACTTAAGTTGGTGAGGATTGCTGTTTTATGAGAAACAACCTAAGGGTTTGTCATCTTCCTGAAGGCCTCCATTGTTTTTCCCAAACTATCCAATAAACATATAGTTGCATCAACACGTTCATCAATGTTCTTGTGTCAGGGGTTCTTCAGATGTCAATCAAACCTCCTTAGGTATATTATGTTTGACACCTTTAAAGCGCTGAGGTTGCATTTTCATAACGCATGCGAGTGGCAATGACTGTATTCCATATAAGCGGAGAGAATGGCCCTGGGGGCTTCAGCCCCTGTGTGCCACGACAAGCCGCCGAGACGTCCTGTCTCATGATAACTTTGTCTCTCGTGTAGGAAGTAGAAGGAAGGCTCAGAGAGTTGTCATGCGGCGGCGGGACCGCTGACCCTGTCGCCTCCAGCTCCTGTGTCTGCGGTTGACGAATACCGCTGTCACTCCGGTCATCTCCTCATCTTGATAACAGCTCGTGACAAGCAAGCAGCTCCGGCTCTCTGCTCACCTGAACACATGTACTGCTCTCTTGCTCTCAAACAGTCCATATCGACTCGACCTGAATATTACTATGAAGCCGGCTATATGCTTTAAATTAACTTTTTTTTGCTGAGTTTTTCAATAAAACATAGACAAGATATAATTTCAATTCATACGAGCTAAATTTAGACACAATTGGACCGATGATTGGTAGGTTACGGACAGAGTAGAGTTTTTTTTTTTTTAATTTTTTTTTTACAAAAAGCTCCCCCTTATGAGTAAAATATGAAATATTATTGTGAAATAATAATATAACATATAATATTATAATTATATATACATGATAGATCTCCTTGTGCTCATATTCATTCATTCATATGGATCAATTTGGACATAATCGGACATTTGGTTGGGGAATTATGAAATTATGGCCTGAAAAACTGTATTTGATTAAAAAAATATATATATATAGAAAAACTTGGCGTATTAGGGTAAAATATTATATATACAAGAAAGATCTCCTTGAGCATATTGATATGGGTCAATTTGGACATAATCGGATATGTGGTTGGGGAATTATGAAATTATGGCCTGAAAAACTGTATTTTGTAAAAAAAAATATATATAGAAAAACTTGCTGTAGTGAGTGAAATATGAACTATTAGGGTAAAATATTATATATACAAGAAAGATCTCCTTGAGTATATTCAAATAGACTTATAAATTAAATGTATTATTATTATTATTATTACCCCTCATTCATGGACCCCTCCATGAGCTGTGTCCTTAATAAAGTATTGAATTGAATTGAATACACTAAATCAGACCAGTGGTGGAGAAATAATGGCCCGAAAAATGTGATTTTGGATTTAAAACTCCCCCTAGAGTTTTAAATCCTCCTGAACTTTCCCCAAATCTAATTATTCCTCGTGCTAAGGAAGGTCTATGAGGGTATGAAATGTATAAATGATCCATGAATTAGTTTGTGAGTGTGACATGTTAAAATCCCCTTTTCAAGGATATAATAAAACTTGAATGTTGCATGTTCTGCACCTTCAACCTCGTTTAGTCTGGTATGACCATGAGACTGAGCTCGACTAGACTAATGCTGTGTGCTACTTATACGGATGAACAAAACCAACTTGCACTCTCGGCAAAAATGCCAAACTGTGAAAACTGGCCTTGAGGACACCAGCCAGCATTTACCAGTACACAAAAGTGACCATCCAGGAGTGATAACAGTTCACACAATCACTCCCACATGTGACTGCTAGGGCTGGGGATCAAACCAGCAACCCTGAAAAAAACTGGTCGACTGCTCTAACTTCCAAGCCACCTCCTCTGAACTAACAATAGTAATAGTCATGTTAATGATATCCGCCTTTAGTTATGTACCACGTTTAAAAACAAATGGTCACAAAATGCTCTGAGAGACAAAGAAGGGACAGGAAACTCCAGAAGGTCATATCAACAGAGATAACAGTCAGCAAATACACAAAGAGGATGAATACAGTAAAGCAATAAAAGGAATAAAAAAACTCCCATCCCATAGCTTAAAAACAAACAAAAAAAAATGGTGGCATTGGAGATAAAAAATTATCCTGTGGCGACGACTTAATAACTCATTCCCACAAATAAATCATGTCGTAGCAACGACTTAATAACTTAGGGGAACGAGATAAGAACACTTGGCCACGACTTAACAAGGCTTCACGTCACGGAAGTAGTTGTTTACACATTTTTTCCATTTTTGGTCTCATGACTCACATTCCTCTGGTTTTCTAGCTTCCCATTCCTCCTGGTGCTCCCCGGCCCTGTGATCCTCCTCTCCGGTCAGATTGTCAACCCTTGGGTCGTGTTATTCGCTGCCTTCCAGTGTATTACATCCGTGCCCCCCTGTCCTCATGTGCCGCTTCGTGTTGCTAGAGTGTTCCCAGTGTTTGTTGGTTCTGACCTCTGCTTGTGTACCAGACTTGGCATTTTGCCTGCCCCTTAGAGTATTGTCTTGGTTAATATTTGTAGAATACTACTATAGGCTGTGTGGACGGCGCTCGAAAGACAGCTTTGTTGAGAGACCAGAAAGGGTCTCAGGGAAAAGAACTTAGATCCAAACTTAAAATGTACTTTCCTGCAAAGGTCTTTACTTCTGACACCACCTTCTATTGTCCGTACACGTATTAGATTATATTATATTCATTCACACAGGAAATACAGCAAAACACTTATTTTTCTGAAAAGTCACCAGAGGGGCTCTGCAAAAAAAAAAAACCCAACTAAAAATCAAAAGGGATTTAAAATGAAAAATAAAGGGAGAAAAAGGACAGATAAAAATAGGATAAAAAACAAAACAAATGTAAAAGTAAAGAATGACGTTGATATTATGTGATAAAACCAATAGAACAGGGATAAAATAATTAAAGTCAGCTTTTCATGGGGCAACCAAAAGTATTAAAATAGTAAAGTCAGAGAAAAGAAGAATAAAGAGGATAATATCAGACTGTACAACTGTGTTTGATTCAGCGATCCTTATCTCCTCAGGTACTTGGTCCCAAAGCTGCATCGAAAGTACATTTCTAGTAGTCTTGAGTCTCAACTTTGGCCCAACCGGAGGCGCCCATATAAGGAGTTATCAATTCTGTTTATAGCCTAGAATCACAGCCAGATGTGCTTTTAAAGTCATCAGTAAAATCTTAAAATCATTTCTTAGAAGAACAAGAAGCCAACCAATTAAACCAGGGAGTTGATGAGATGTCGCCGCTTAAAGTCAAAATGTCGCCGCTTAAAGTCAAAATGCTGCAGCATTTGAAGCAGTTGGTGGCGAAACAGAGATTCCTCATTTACATCAGTAGTTGGTAAGTCGTCCGTTCGGGAGAGGAAAGTATTGTTGAGTTTTTCCGGATGTGTGATAAAATGCGTTTGATTTTGGCAATTGGTTCAGTGGTTCTCCGACTTTTCTGATGTGTTGATTGAGAGAAAGTTTGTGTGGAATATAACCCCCAGGTTTCTGGTGCCGGGCTTGATATTGGAGGAATCTAGAAATAGATGTTTATGGATGAGGCTGATGGTATTTGGAAGATGGAACAGCATGTTTTTATTTATTTTTTATTTCTGATTTGTCCGGTTGAAGGATATTTTGTTCAATTCAATGGTTGATGTGGCTGAGGCAGGCAGCTAGGCTTCCAGGGTCAGCTGGTGTCAGGGTCAAGTTTATCTGTTTGTTGGCCTTTATCACTGTGTCTCGGAATAGCCAGAAACATTTCAGACAAATGTTTTGTAAAAACTTCTAAAGTAGGGACTTCCAGAGCATGCAAGGACTTACTGAACAAAACTTGATGCATATAAGGGTTAAATCAATTTCTAAAAACAGGATTTAGTTAGGGTGAGCTAATCTTAAAAAAAATCTTCCATGAAAGGGTCAAGATCCTTGATAAAACTTTAATGTCATAATAATCATTATAATAATCATTATAATAATAAAAATAGTCTTTATAATTATAATATTATAATGCATTTCATGTAATTTTATCACATAAACAACTGAAAACAGTTAACAGGAGTCAAATTCCTAGTACTTATATACATGGTCAATAAAGCTGATTCTGATAAACCTGTAATAAGTATGATTTTATTTTTTAGTGTTAAAAAACATGCTTGACTAAACAATTTCTCACTTTATGGTCAGACTGTCTGAGAAATCAAATTAATGAATGTCTATTTTTTTCTCCATTTCCTTTCTCTGCGTGTGGACAATAAAGGGTTAATTAAGAACATGGAGATATTGTGATGTTGATGGCGGGGCCTCTGCGATGTCATCAATTCAGACTGTCTTGGGAAATCTTCTACAATAAATCAGCTACTAAATACTTGTCTGTAAACTCCCCGTCATCAGACTGTGGAATGAATTTCTTTGTGGGGATGAGCCTAAAAATAGATGACGCTACTGAGAGGCGACGTGTCTTTTTTCTCGGCACATGGGTCAGCTTTTTCCTCACACGAAGAGATACATCAGTTTTAGTGGCTCTCATTTTGGCGGCACAACTGGGAGACCTTTAAACGGATTTGGCACCAGACAGACAGATGGTTCAACCCCATGGATCAGCGTGACAATAAAACCAGAGCCCGAAGAATTAAATCATGCGCCCGAGTAATTACATTCATCATGTTGGTCAACCTTTTCCATTTGCTGTTGCCTGTGTTATCGCGGACAGCATCATCTGGGCTCCTGGGCTCCACAGGCCCATGTGATGGGTGGACGATTCTGCTGCATGTGTCCTGTGGGACAAGAGGATGTGGAGGATGATGTAAGGAGACAAAAGGTTGACGTTTCACCTGAAATATGCCAGAAAGGAGGCTCAGGATCCATCCTAACATGCTTGAGAGCAGAGAATCCCTCAGAGGCAGCATGAGTTGCATCATATCTGAGAGCTGAGTAACTGACAGCGCAGTACGACTATAGAGCAAACAGTTCAAGAGTTATTCTGATTGCATCATGGGAAATCAATGAAAAAAAAACAACCGACCTTCAGCTTTGGGGATTTTTGAGCGCACAGAAACTGGCTGGATTTTTATATTGTGCAACACTTTCTTTTCTTCTTTTTTTTAATATAAGCTCTGCAGTTCTGTAAATGGACTGTACTTATGAAGCGCTTATGTCTGCTCGACCACTCAAAGCACTTTACATTGATTTAGCATTCACCCATTCACGCAAACATTCATACACTGATGGTAAAAGCTGCCATTCAGGGCGCCACCTGCTGATCAGGAGCGGTAGCCAGTCACGCCATCATTCACACACAACAATGGAACAGCCATTGAGAGCAACTCGGGGTTCAGCATCTTGCTGAAGGACACTTCCACATGTGGACCGCAGTGTTCAGGGATCGAACCCCCAACCTTCAGATAAGTGGACAACCGCTCTACCCTCTAATCACACACAGATTATGTGTGAAATCTGAGTGTGATTTTATTGTATTTACAAAGTTTTATTATCATGCTGTAAAATAATTAGGCGTGAATGCGGTCAGTAGTTGAGCCATCTAGTGACTAATTATCGATGAATTATTCAAGCGCTCTCTCCCTCACATGACATCAATACTCTGCCATTCCTGCCGCTGCGCTGCTGTGCATTCTCATCTTCAATTTCAGCAAGTCATTGAATTTATCAGAAGTCCCGCTCCGAGAATTCAAAACCTTTATATCTGTCTACTCCAGGTTGGATATCTTTCCCAGCCTCCAGCCTCTCTTTTTTCTTTCTCTCAGACCCCTGTCCTCTACTTTGTACATCGAATTACTTCTGCCCCAGTAACCCTGCCCCAACCTTCTTCTCCTCAGGATATGGCCATGCAGCCCCCAGCACAGATGGAGGGAAGATGTTCTGCATGATCTACGCCCTCCTGGGCATCCCTCTCACCTTGGTCATGTTCCAGAGCGTCGGTGAGCGGATCAACACCTTCGTCAGGTACCTGCTCCACCACCTGAAGAAGTGCCTTGGCATGAGGCGCACAGAGGTCTCCATGGTCAACATGGTGATCATCGGCTCAATCTCCTGCATGAGTACTCTTTGTGTGGGGGCGCTGGCCTTCTCACAGTTTGAGGACTGGAGCTTCTTCCATGCCTACTACTACTGCTTCATCACACTCACCACCATTGGCTTCGGGGACTACGTAGCGCTGCAGACTGGGCACACTCTGCAAACCAAGCCGGAGTACGTGGCCTTCAGCTTCATCTACATCCTGACGGGCCTGGCTGTGATCGGAGCCTTCCTCAACTTAGCAGTGCTGCGCTTTATGACCATGAACGCTGAGGACGAGAGGCGGGACGCTGAGCAGAAGGCTCTCCTCGCTCATAATGGTCTGGCTGGTGGACTCATCCACTGTTCAGTAGACCCTGCCTCCACCTCATCCACACCGTCTGGGTGCGTCGGAGGAGGCAGAGTAGGCGGTAACGGAGGTGGGGCAGCGAGCCGCGGCCTCCGTAACGTTTTCGCTGAAGTAATCAATTTACAATCCATGTGCTCCTGCCTTTGGCACAAGAGTCGAGAGAAGCTGCAGTACTCCATGCCCATGATCATCCCACGCGACCTCTCCACCTCGGACACCTACATGGAGCAGGGGGGGGCTTTCTCCAACCCCATGCACTCTAACGGCTGCGTGTACAGCCCCCAGCGCCACTCGGGCATCAGCTCGGTTTCCACTGGTCTGCACAGCATCAACACCTACAGGGGATTTCTGAAACGCAGGAGCTCCATCTGAACCAGCAGGACTTAATGTTTCATGAACGTTCCACGCGATGAGGCAGCGCCCTTCTACTGTCGTGTTTGACGAGCATCAAGGAGGATGAAACTCAAGAGACGCAGTGCCCCACGGGGCTCCTCTGAAGACCCTGGTGTCGCAGTCTCCAGGCTGGAGCTGTGTACTTACCTTTAGTTAGCTAAAGCACAAAGCGTTTAGGACTGACGTCATCACCGAGTATGAAACTGTTGGCCTTAAGAGGCAGGAGGAAAGAACTTTTTGTCAAATATTAAGATATTTAATTCAGTATTTTATTTGTTCTTATGATAGAATTTAAAGTTTGAATCTGAAAAAGGGACAAAGTACACTGTGACATATTTTTAAGAGTGATGGTTGGTTATCTATACTGACCCATCGAGGAAATATTTTATTGAATGGTCTTAAATCCACTTTTTTTCATAAAGAAATCTTTGCTTGTATGTAT
Organism: Lophius americanus; assembly: GCA_037951165.1. Lineage (NCBI taxonomy): Eukaryota > Metazoa > Chordata > Actinopteri > Lophiiformes > Lophiidae > Lophius > Lophius americanus. Next base: position 3,868,311 of record JBBDHG010000026.1, on the reverse strand, counting down.
TACACTCTCTCCTGTGAATCTGTATATATTTGGACGCATCACCTGTAGGACTCGTCAATTTTGTTTCAGTCAGTGTGTGTCTCTTACTTCAGTTCAGCCAAATGGAAGAACTCATTAACTCTGAATTAAATGATCCTTGATCGAGAATGATTGACAGGATCAGACTAACCACTGGGCCGACCTATTCAGACCTCGCTCACATAGTTTGGATAAATCACTTTGGATTTATTTTCCATAATTTTTTTCCGTTTACATCCAGCCGTCTTATTCACTTGTTGCTAGTTTTATGTTTGCTTACAGCACAGCTGCACCGATCAGCCATAACATTATAACCAGCACAATGTAGGTCCTCCATTTGCTACTAAAAAAAGCTCTGACCTGTCGAAGCGCGGATTCTGATGGTTGTGTGTCAGTTTTCAGACACAAGTTCAAATTTGTAATAAAATTAACGATATGTTACTTAAAATATGGAAAGATTTGACTTGCCGTGATATTTTCGACCAAGTAAAAACATCTAGCATCAAAGAATCCACGTGTCTTAAAATAAGTCCAGTGCATTTGTCTTGATACCAAGAGTATTATTTAAGAGCTAGTCTATGCTGTCGTCCCCTAGAGCAAAGGGGTGTATCCCCGAAAAGTCCGCAATCCGTTGCGATGTACAAGCAATTCCCTTTTTCTCAAATTAAATGCAATATTATGTCAGAAAAAATGTGTTTTTCATTAAGAATAAAGTTCCCCTAGTGGGTAAAATATAAACTATTAGAGGAAAAAGTGAAATATACAAGATAGATCTCCTCAAGTTCATTCATATTCACCGAATTTGTACTTAATCAGACCAAAGAAATTTTGGCCCCATGATGTCGATAATAAACAACTGACCTTTCCAAGAATCAATCAAGTTGGATATAAATGGATATAAATATATTAATTATTAGTTTTGATTGCTCGTAATTAGTAGAGCTTGACTAATTTTGAGCGTTTTGTTCTAGTTTTAAGGCCCGTCACGGTGTTTCAGTGACTTGATATTTGTTTCTTTGAAGAATTCTAGTCAAGACAAAAATTTCTTTCCCCATTGGGAGATTTTATCTTCATTTTTTTGGGCTACTATCAAGGCAATTTGACTATAATTCAAAAATATTTGTCTTTTTTCCATTACTATCTCTGTTCTTGCACTGCAGTCATCTGGCCACCACAATTCCTTCACTCTGATCCACATGCTTGACCATGTTTTTCCTGCTTCCAAACATCAACTTTAAAAACATGCTCACTCGCTGCCTCATATCTACCAACCAAGGACGGATGCCTCTGTAACAAGACAGTCACTATACTTCTGACGTCACCTGTCAGTGGTTATAATGTTGTGGCTAATCAGTTTTTAGTCTGATCGCTTAACCAAGCGTGTGTGAACTCACCTTTTGCATTGTAGAGACTCATATCTTATTCACTGCCGCACTTTTAAATTTTTTTATTTGAAGTAATCACGTTTTGTTTCATTTTGTAAATGAAATGGCGAGATAATTCTCTCCTGTGATATCAGTCTGATATGTTTGTCTTTGAAATACTGATGATTGAGAGTAGTAGCGTTACACCTCACTAATAAATGCCCTCAGAGTTCACGCCTCATGCACTTAGAGGAGTCTTCGCTCCGTCCAACCTCAACACACTTGATTCAGCCTGCTGAGGCTCCATGCAGCCTTTTTCTGATTTCACAACAATGTAGGACTTTTCTTGCCTATTCTATGTTTTATTCTTGGACCTTCACTTAACGTCACTGACATGTCCTTTCGGTTAGAATTTCATCTTTCTTTTTCTACTGGAACTTGCTTATTTACTGCCTGTAAACATTCAGCGTCACTCATGAACTGAAGGAGAGATTGGGCTCTGTGAGTGGAGACACATTCATAACATGTTTTATGTCTTTAATCATAATAAAGTATAATTTAATTTAAAACAGTGTGCTATTCCTTATACAGGCTTGGTATTTTTTTGTTTTCTTCACAAATAACTGCAAAGAAATTTTCATAAGAAGTGGGAATTTGTTCAAGAGCTCAAAAAGCAATTCTCAATGCAGGGGAATCCAAAAATGCAAAGCTAATGTAACTAATATTTCTACTGTAGTTCATTCATGTTTGTAGGTGTGGCAACATGGTGAGTGCTTCACATTCACGAAAAGTGATTACTAAGGTTCCTACAGTGAAACAGTCCAGGTTCATACTGTGAAACGGTCCACCTTCAAATAGTGAAACAGTCCAGGTTCCTACAGGGAAACAGTCCAGGTTCATACAGTGAAATAGTCCAGGTTCCTACAGTAAAACAGTCCAGGTTCATACAGGGAATCTGTCCTGGTTTCACTGTATGAACCTGGACATACACACAACCTGGACAGTGTGTGTGTATGTGTGTGCTGTTTTATACAGTGAATCAGTCCAGGTTCATACAGTGAAACAGTCCAGTTTCGAACAGTCCAGGTTCATACAGAGAAACTGTCCAGGTTCATACAGTGAAACAGTCCAGTTTCGAACAGTCCAGGTTCATACAGAGAAACTGTCCAGGTTCATACAGTGAAACTGTCCAGGTTCATACAGTGAATTAGTCCAGGTACATACAGTGAAACATTCCAGTTTCGAACAGTCCAGGTTCATACAGTGAATCAGTCCAGGTTCATACAGTGAAGCAATCCAGTTTCGAACAGTCTAGGCTCATACAATAAACAGTCCAGGTTCATACAGTGAATCAGTCCAGGTTCATGCGGTGAAACCTTCCAGTTTCGAACAGTCCAGGTTCATACAGTGAATCAGTCCAGGTTCATACAGTGAAGCAATCCAGTTTTGAACAGTCTAGGCTCATACAATAAACAGTCCAGGTTCATACAGTGAATCAGTCTAGGTTCACACAGTCAAACATTCCAGGTTCACACAATTAAACTGTCCAGGTTCATAAAGGTTATCAGTCCAGGTTCACACAGTAAAACAGTCCAGGTTCATACAATAAAACAGTCCAGGTTCATACAGTAAAACAGTCCAGGTTCATACAGTAAAACAGTCCAGGTTCATACAATAAAACAGTCCAGGTTCATACAATAAAACAGATCAGGTTCATACGGTGAATCAGTCCAGGTTCATACATAGAAACTGTAACCTCAGCTCCCCGGGTACTTCACAAGGGCCACCCACTGCTCCCTCAGGGATGGGTTTAATTCAGAGATAAATTTCACAACATTGTACTGTGTAACATGTGATAAACAAAGATTACTAGTAATGTAACATTTACACTGATAGGTGAGTCCGAATATCCTTTTCTTCTTATTATTACTATTATAAAAATAATAATCGTCAACCTTTCACAATGTTACCGGTCAGTGGGATATAATACTCAGCAAATTAATTTCATTTTTTTCATTTTCAACAGTCAGATCAAATAAATAAGGAAGTTTAAAGACTATGAAGTTGTCAAAAATCACCTTGGAAGGGGACGTGTCTACAAACTGACTGTGATGAGGCTGGTTGGAGTGGCTACTGACTCTCTAAGGCTTACAGTCAGAGGATTGCAGAGGTCAGTTGAACCTTGGGCCTCCCTGTACACCATCAGATGACACCTACACTTACACAAGCTGTTTGGGAGGGCCAAAAACAAAAGCCTCTGCTGACATCTGATCAAAAGGTAAAGTGACTACAGTTTGCCAAACATCACTAGGACTTTCCATGTAACAAGTACAACGGTCAGATAGAGACCAAAGTAGAGGTTTTTGACAAGAAACACCAAGGATGGGTGTGATGTAGCAAGACAAACAGCACTCGAGAAGATGCCTCATACCCCCTGGGAAGTCTGGTGGTGGATCTTTGATACTGTGAGGCTGTTTTTCCTTTCAAAAGCCCTGGACATCTCGTTAAAAGTCATGGTACCACTGACTCCATTAAATACCAGCAGATATTGGATGAAAACCTAAAAGCATCTCCCAGGAAACCTAAACTGGGCCATGGCTGGACCTTCAAGCAGGACAATGTTCTGAAGCAACCCTCAAAATCGACCCAAGAATGGTTCAGAGATAATAATAATAATAATAATAATAATAATAATAATAATAATAATAATAATAATAATAATTATAAATAAAAATATTAAATATTAAATAAAACAAAATATTAATTGCAAGGTGCTGATAATTATGGCACACATTTTTTTTTTTTTTTTTTTTTTACTTGACTTAAAGGTTGAATTATTTGACTGTTCATAGGTAGAGACAATACAAAACATTTCCTACAGTTTATTCTGTGTTAAAAAAACAAAAGCAATGATGTTAAAGACAGAACTTCACACTGATGAATGTCTAACCCCACGTCCTGAATAAAACAGTATAAAGCTCCAAACCAGGGTCTCCATGTTGAAGTAAACGCACCGACAGGCGTTCCATAACATATAAACAGATTTTAACTTCCTTCTTTCTTCTGGCTTTAGCAAAGGAGAAATAATTTTTATGTTTGCAAACACTGTCTTCAAAATCATCATGGCTCAGTAATCACCTACCGTATTACAGACAACTGGTGTGTGTGTGCTGGTGTGTGTGCGTGCGTGGTGCTGCAGATATCAGCCTCATTGTTGTATAGATTGCAGGTTAAGAGAGCCATCTCAGCGCCACAGAGGAATCCAAATTGGACAAATAAACAAACCTTCATCTTAGACAAGCATTACAGAACTGTGACAGGAGAAAAATGGAGCATGGAAATCTTGCGTTCATGAATTTTCTATAACCATTTACCCTTGGTAGAGTTGAGGCCCGCTAGAACCACACCATTTGGAGAGATGGAGTACGCCCGGATCAGGTGACCAGTCCATCACCGTCACTTTCACACTTATTTTGCAATTAAGATACACATTATCAACAGTAGTCAGACAATGGAAGGAGGGATAGTACTCTGATCTGGATCAGTTGATGGATAGAATCAGAACCTTCCGCTGTGCGGCAATATCGCCAACCAAATACAATGTTTTGGATGCCCAAAACAATTAAAATATGCAAAGTAGTAGTTTTTCCATATGTTGATTTGTTGTTGAAGACATCCATGGGTTCACTCAGATAGCTGAGCACAGAATCACCAGTTGCCCCAAACACCGGCCACCCAATGGCGAACAAGGTCTGATTGTCCAGGATGATGACCCGTTAGCCTGGGTCGCCTCGACCGAGCTGCAGGTCTAAAGACGTACGACAGAAGAAGATGGGTTCACTAGCTTCCAATTATTGATTGATTTTTCGTAGAAACTGGGAAGGTTGTCAAACCCATTTAGGATAAATAAAGTCTGAATCTGAATCTAGCATTAGCCTCCTGTTTTCAGTGCAAATAATGCTTAATAAAAAACCTCAAAAACCCCCCCAAAAAACAACAACAACAAAAAAGATCGCAAAAAAACATCTCTTTATATAAAAAGATTAGGCTCACCTACTTGAGTATATGACCTGGCCTGTTTAGACACTGTAGCTGCAAACCTCCGGGTTTATATTTGGCTGTGTCATCACTACTTTCATCATGCCTACCGTTTCAGCGAGGTCGTCATGCCAAATTACATAACCAAAATTCGGACTGGGTGACTAGATGTACCCAGCCCTGCTCTGTTATTTATTATATAACCCTCATTTCGGCACCTTTATAGCTGCAAAGCATGAACATTCACGCTCCACTTCCAAGGAGAAAGTACCACGGCGATTAGCAGTGATCCCATCTACATTACCTTCTTGATTCACCCTGCAGGGCCTGACATGTATCACAGCTCTGCATATCAGCAGCCACACAGTGTTCCTCTATAGCTCATCTCTACCTTTACATCACCTGTCGCTCTGATTTATACGACAACCACATATATGTAACCACGTATGAGCACGCAGGAGTGACAATCTTCAGAGCTACAGGGGATTTCTTTCATGTTTAAAGTTATATTTTGTTGGAGTTAAGGGATTTAGATTGATAGTTTTATTTTGTGCATAATTATAAGATTAAACTAAGAATCATTGGGCTTTTGTTAACTAAGAATGAACATTTTAGATTTTTTATGTTGAGGTGGTGATCAGCTGATTGAATTGTGGAAGGAAGGGCACAATATTTTCAACTGCCGCTGTTACCGTATGCAGATGACTAGCAATTGTATATTTCAGTTTCAGATTCTAAACCAAAGCATCTCAAGAAAAAACACTTTTGGATGCGGCTGAGTGGATTATCACTCTTGCTTCTGCTGTCATCCACATGCATACAAACAAAAATGCATTTTTCCTCTAAAATAACACGATCAGTCTTTCATGCTTTGGGATGGGTTGATTTTGGGACTCAACTTTCCACAAATCAATGCAGTTCTTCTTAAATCAATGGTCAATGGGTATATAAAATTAGAAATTAATATTATTGTTAAATGTATTAATGAAATATGATCTTTACAAGATAAATCTCCTCTAGTCGACTATCTTCACCAAATTAACACTAAATAGGATCAACAATAATATTAATATTTAAGATCTCCCCTCGACTTATTAAAGGTGAACTATCAATGTAAAATAGGATGTTTATAAGGGAGATCTCCTCGATCCAATTTATGTGCATCAAATTTGGACTAAATTGGTTGAGAGATGGTTGAGAAATGAAGGGCCAAAAACTTCTGGAGATAAAGCTCCCCCTAGTATTGGAAATATACAACTTCCATGTCCTAAAATCTTTTCAGTCCTTCCAAGCATTAAGGTCTATGTGGGTAGAACATTTAAAAGTGATATATGAAATACATTTTGAGTTATCTCGTTGAAATGAAGGATCTGCAGTGGATGCAAAGACGATTCAATAATATCCCCAACCTTTCAGGGATATAATAAGATGCATGGCTGCTTTGCACCAAAGGCACATTGACTAAATGATTGATTTCCATTGTAATTAGATTGTAGCTAAACAATATGATGCACCGTAAATCTGAGTCAAACAGACAATTTCTGGCATCAAGAAACCAGCTGTAAGGGGTCGTCTTTACCTCGTAGAGCAAAATGGAACACTGCCTTATCAGCATGCCGTCAAATCAGGGGCCTGATTTTGAGAGAGGAAGCAACACAAGTGTGTTTTAGTTAACAAGGTGGCTACGGGGGAGGCTGGCAGGAAAAGAAACATTACATCACGCCATTAACAAGGCCATTTTTCAAAACATCTGAAGTGGCTGAGGAGCCCGGAAATGTGTACATTTTATTCAGCATTTGGGAACAAACAATCACTTTCTCCTCCTTCATGCAATCTCTTATCCAGTATCTTTGGATTGGCAGCAACTTGCAGGATATACTGCCATCATTCCATTTCAAAGCCAACGGAGCATATTCACAGCGATATGGCAGTTGCTGTTTGGTGGGTGATGGGTTTTCTAATCTTTGCAGAGCCTCCACCCCTGAATGTCTGGTATTAAGTTCTTCTCACGTCTCAGTATCATTGGATTGCATTAACAGCGGCTCATTTTTCACAGGAAACTGAAGATGCAACTATCTGCCAGGACCTTTATCTCAGAAGCAGAGAATGCCATTAATAGCCGGCACCACTCTCTGGTGTTAATCACATAGAGAAGAAATGTCTTTTTACGTGCAGAAACCCATCTGTCCTGAAGAAAGAAACAAGATGTTATGTATTATGAAGTGACAAGACAAGTCATTGTCAAAGTAATAAATTGCACGCCTTTCCCTTCTTGTTTTCATTCAGTGTGTATTAATCCACTTAATTTGGTTTCTTGAAGTTTACAACAAAAAAGGCGAAACACTTGAATATTACATGATTAATTGTAGCTTCTTAGAAAAATAGAAAACAATGTCCGCCATCAAACAAGCAAGAAAATTGTAAGTATTGTAGTCTATTATGCTCTTTTCTTTGTATTGAACATTTTTTCATATTATTCATCACTGTTTCATACAGGCATTTCAGCATCCATTAGAGGTAGTAACATGAACTTTAAAAGAGGCTACATTCATATTATGTCAGCCTCAATGATCAATGGTGATAATTTGTTGAGATCAGTTTTTATGGATCACAGCATATTTATACCTGACATGTAAAGCTATAATGTTGATATATCCGTCTTCGGAAATTTAAGTCTCCACACATTGATATGTTTTGCATGTGTCATCTTTGTCACCAAAAGTAGTCCTAGCAAGGGTATATGCTCGAAATATCCCAAATCCCATGCATTGTACGAGCAGCCCCCTGATTGAATTCCTCAAACTAAAGTTTGTCCACAGTATGTTTTGTACAAAAAAGAAAAGAAGAAGCTCCTCATAGTGAGTAAAATTATACAAACAAGACAGATTTCCTCAAGTTCATTATCTTGCACCAGATTCGGACTAAATCGAACCAATGGTTGAGGAACTATGGCCCGAAAACCTTTGAAGATAAAGCTCCCCCTAGTGTCATAGATATACAACAAAGCTTTCCCAAAATCAATCCAGTTTTTCTTCAAACTAAGGACTATGTGGGTATAAAATTGGAAAATGATCCTTTAAACGTTTTCTTTGTTTTTTCCGGTAGACAGAATATTCTCTGCTCAGTGCACCAGAGATTCCTGTAGCCCATCTGATTCTCCATCAGCAGGTCGGACAGTTCCTGCTCCAAATATCCAGTCACTGTCACAGCTGATGCCTGGCCTTAGCGCTCTGTCGCCAGTCCAGCTAATGCCTGTTCTGGATCCCCAGTTCATCGTCTATCCCAAGATTTCCAGACACCTGCTCTCAGTTTCTAGTCAAAGGACCTGCCTGCTGCCCACCATTTGTCTTGACTTTTAGTAACCAGCCCAGGCGACACCTGCAACAGATCCCCAGATGACAGTCAAACCGACTCCTGCTCCAGATTGCCAGTTAGTGGTCTTTCCGAAACCAGCTTTCTCTCAAGACCTGTTCCTGGTCCCCAGCTGGAGATTCCTGATTGTCTCCAGATGGGTTTTGCCATTGTCTTTGGCCTCCATAGGGATTTTTCCTTTGTTACCGACCTCCTGCTCAGCCTCTTAACTGAATCCATCTTTTCCATGGAACACCTGCCCGGTCTCCACACGTGATTCATTTTGACTGCTGACTTTCTGTTCTGCCCTCAGGGGAGCGTAAAGTCTCACGCTCCCCTATTATCCAGACCGGAATATACTTTGAGTTTATCCCTTTTGTGTCTCGTTTATGTTAACACTCTCTACATGACTCATTCTTAGGGTACATAGTGACCAAACCATCTTCATGGTACCTGAAACCCCATATCCACTGGAGAAAGTGTAATAACATGTTGTTTGTTTTGTTTGTAGACATGATCATGATCCTCTTATTGTCTGAACCAGACGGCTGTAATGTTTACCAGTTAAATACGAAAGGGGTATCAATATCATCCAGGGAAAAAAGAATATAATTATTTCCCAAATTGTCGATCTATCCCTTAAACAAGAAGATGGCTTAATTTTATCTGTTTCCTATTCCTATTTCACTGTCTGACTGCAAGCTCAGACAGATGACTCATTTTGGCTTTGCAGCAGCATTCTGATGAAGCCCAGATGTTGTTACAACATAAACTTTGATTAACACTATAAGCCAGAGTAAATAAAGCGTAATCAAAATCGGGACAATGTATATAATAATCCATTGTTGCTCCTGGTATGGTGAAAGTCTTCTGCTCCCGTTATCAGTCTGAAGACAGATTTCCTAAGATGCTCTAATAGGATGCCATAAAACGCCAAGAAAAATAGCTGATTTTCAGTCCCGACAGAGAGATATGCTGTCAAAAGGCTTCATGCCCATCCTGTATTTGAGGTTTGCCAGTGAATTTCAATTTCTTTTAGTAAGTTAAAAAAAAGTTCTTGAAATCAGACATGATATTTGGATGAAGGAAATCTTGGAATGAGCTGGTAAATCTAATTTTGAACCATATTTTACTGGCATTAGGGGGTGCTGTGTCTCAGAATAAGAATAAGTTACTTTCAAAATTGGTTTCCCTTCAAAAAAAGCTTTTTTGGTTTGTTTTACAAGATAAGATTCATTCTATAAAAACCCCCTATCACACATTTTATTTTTTTTGCACAGCGCCCTTGCAAGTAGGTTGATGTTAGGTAGGTAGGTAGGTGGGTGGATGGGTGGGTGGAAAGATTGGTGGGTAGCTAGGTAAATAGAAACTCAATTTAACCTCACAGACCAAATATAGGGCATTACAGAAGTTTCAAAATGTAATGCCAAAACACGGACCTATCCCTTGTCTATAACCGTTTCTATCTTTTTGCAGAGTAAGGAGGGGATAGGATGTGATGTCTATCCTCCTAGGTAAGCACTTCTTCACAGAGAGAGACAAACAATGATTTATTACCCTAGGGAACACACCAGACCACCATTTTGCTGGTGAACCAGCTGTTCCCACTGATTCAGCAAATTTGATGTGTTACAAACTATATGTTTAGCCAAAACAATCAAATTCCCATGTTGGACCCGCATTTTCTCCTGCAATTCCTCTGTTCAGATCAGACCACCGTTGTTGCCAGAACATATCTGATGTGTCATGGCATGGACTACCACAGACCTCTGAAGGGGTCCTCTGGTTTCTGACACCAAGAAATTAGCAGCAAATCTTTTAAGTCATGTGAGCTGCCAGATGGTGCCTCCATGGATTGGACATGTTTGTTCAGCACAACCCCACAGATGCAGACTGGATTGCGGTCTGGGGGGTTTGGACCAGGTTAAGACCTTGAACTCAAAGCGTTGATCACGTCATTTGAGAACCAGTGGGAGGGGCACATTTTGTTTGTTAGCAAGAAAATTGGAAGAACTATTCAACAGATTAGCATACATTTTTACCCAGAGGTAGGTTTTGGCATATTTTAGAGATGAATACGTTTTGATGATGTTACGTCATGACCTCACGCCTTCACAAAACAAATAACATTTTCTTAACCGTTACGAGATAGGACCGTTTTGAAGGTTCTTTGCAATAATTCATAAATTAACGGCCGGATTTACATGAAATCCGACTCCAACCAGGTCTATGCTGTCGTCCACAAAAGCAAAGGTATAGCCTCAAAAAAGGCCCCAATCCTGTGTGTTATACAAGCAATCCCACAATAGGATGTATAAATATCCTTAAGATGAATATTCTCCCAAAATTTCTTTACATCTTCCAAACCATTGCTCTCACTCCTCCCTGTAATTTCTTTGCAAAAAACTGATTTTTTTTTTTTTTTTTTGCATTTTCTTTAAATATCTGCAGATTAGAAGTTTCATATCTAAGACTCAAAAAATCCTTAGCCTTTTCTACTCTCACCTCTTTGGAAGAAATCGCTGTAAATTACCGCTCTGAGGGGACCCTGATCTCTCGTTTTTAGTGGTATAATCGTAGACGGTTCCCAAGTTCCCTCAGATGATAAAAGACTTGCGTGGTGTGAGGACTCAAACAGTGAAATTTCAGTTGAGGTCAGCCAGAAGTCCAGAAGGTTTAAAAACTCAGACTCAATCCATAAATTCCCATTTTAATTCAATCAAATACAAGTGGTTGATGAGAATATACCATTATTATTATCTACCACCAACTTTCTTAGATAAATGTAACTCAATCATCCCTGATGTAAGGGTTAAATGTGGAACAAAGGGCACATTATTGCACTGTCTTTGGGAATGCCTGTACATTCAGACTTTCTGGATGGGGGGTTGAATATCCTCTCATGTGTGGGAGGTGTGGAGATAACACTAAGCCCTATGTTATGTATTCTTGGAGTTGTTCCTGCAACTGCAAACTAAGCAAAGAAATGAAGAAAATGATTGTCTATTGCTTTTTACAGGTAAAACTCACTAAGCCAAATCCTGGATATTTATTACTAGACCAGGTACAATCCTGGCTTACTGGACTGTCAAATTATCTTACCCTGGAAAAACACATTTATATGATCAAAGGTAAATACTCTACATTTAACAAGATATAAGAGATATTTTCTAACATTTGTAGAGGGTGAGAAAGTCACAGAAGCCCTCTTGCCTGAAGCGTTTGATGCCTTTGGCATTTTATTTGTTTATTTATATCTCCCTTGAAACCTTGCCTTGTCTTTGGAAACCGACCTACCTTACATTCCTACCTTGTATGGTAACTCAATGCATTTTTCTGTTGTGGTGATTTATATGAAGCTGCCTTGTTGTAGAACTATTCCTTTGCACCTTACTTGTTCTTTGTTCTGTTGTGCTCTCTGAGTGATTTCTGGTTCTAGTTGGTGAAATCAATCACAGGAGGGATCTTCCTGGGATGCTCTTCAACATGTGTCTACATATCAATCAGAACCAGGTGCTGCGGAGATGATGGATGGGATTTAATGGCACCCTTCTGAAAAAAATCAAACATTTCCATTCAAGTCAGAACACATTGACCCCATTCCATCTTCCTTTTCCACCTGAATCAACTGGACACAGTGGCTGGCCTCCACGTTTTGGACCGGCTGTAATGTGATTTTCTTCACTGATGGAAAGAGAAAATGGCAGATAGCAACAGGGATGCTGGGGAGGGTCTCATCTTATGTGATGCTCTGACATTTGTGGTCTTACATAACTGTGACCTAAGGCAGGCTCTGCTGCCTCGAAACCCCTCCCACCACCACCCCTCCTCTTCCTCTTCCTCCTTATCCCCCTCTCCCTACTCTCATCTCCTCTGTAATCATTCTGCTTCCATGGGTGCTTGGCCAAACAAGCTGTCGGCACTTGCTGAGATGTTCCTCAGATCAGTTGATGCCGTCAGCAGAGACGAGAACAAGCAGGAACACTGGCAAGAACATGAAGAGGTGGTCCAGGAGCCATATTGCTGATTTTATATCAGTCAATGATATGCCTCAGGAACTATTAAACCAGCTGAACTCTGAGATGAAGTAGCTACCTCTATAAAATTTGTGAATAATTCATTTCATATGTACTTTTACGGTTGTTTTTTTTAAACGGTGATCCAGATACGGAGGTCAGTTTCCCATCACTATGCTTATGGCCAGTAACCAATCTGCTGCTCTTGTAGCGTTTGGAGTGATAGAATGTTCCTTTAACAGACAAAGGGTTTTGAAGCTTGTTTAATTTATTGCTAGGATGCGAGGCACCAACCCAGCCAGGGAGCAATTTGGGGTTCATGCTCCAGGACACTTGGACAGAAGGACTTGGGGAATGAACCAAAAAACTGTGAGAAATTGATGACCCGGTTTACCGCCTGAGCCACAGCTGCCCTTAATCAATCCCAAATGTAGGTCTAAAAAGAAGTCAGTTCGGCCCTATAATGTAGTGGTTTCCCATCTGGAAGCTTCAGGGACGAACAAGATGATAAACTAAATAAGAAAGTCTAAATTCTTATTCTAACTCCATTTCACAAACGGAATTATTTTGCATTTAGAAATCATTCAAATGACATAAAGACACATGCAGCCAGAGACTAAGCATTGAACATAGAAATTCCTTCGCTTGATGAGCTCACAGGCGGAAAAGGTCGGAAGCCACCGCCTTACAACGATGTCATTCGTACCTTTTGCACAGGCTGAGTGATAGTTACCAACTTCACGGTGTAATGACTGTGTCGAAATCTGCTGTTTTCATATTCTCCTCTCATTTGAAAATGTTTTCCTGAGGAGCCTTAATTTATGTTTGGGAAATGTCAATTAATTAATGGGCATATCGAAATATATTGTTTGTTAAAATAGCAAACAGTATATTGCAAAATGTTTACAATGTTTATTTTTCTGGTGTTTCTTTAATCTGTTTATTGACAAAATATTGCCAGGAAAAATTGCATTAAATGAAGAAAACGGGAATATATCTGTTGATGCAGGATGGGAAAATAAATATATGTAATTGTTTTGCATGTTTGTTATTCTGCCTCATATATATTCTAGTATATCCATGTCATTAAATGTCTTTCTTTCTTTAATTGAGCCAGTTTAACTCACTCCAGTGGGATAAACTTTGTTTTACTGGAACAATTTCTCTGACGTAAAATTAGTTTGATCGACCGTACTCAACATCAAGTGAGTCCAATGGAACTTTTTAAAACTGAAAAAAAGAAATTTAATCACCTGGAAAGACTGTGATTCAATGAAGTTCATCCAAAGAATTTTTCGTAGTTTTTATGAGAGCTATTACATTTATTGGTGTAGAAATCAACCTCTAAATATCTTCACCAAGAACAAACAACGGAAAAAAAAATTTCTTTTACATATCTTATTTCTTTGGGCCGTTTATTGATTTATTATTTTAGTCAGGCTAACTTTAGCATGAAATGATAAATAGTTTGGTCAAAGATTACCCTTGACTACAAACATGCTTTCAAAGTGTCAAAGGAGTCAGTGTACGTATGTGCTGCTCTCTTTTCTGTATGTTCATTAATATTTTATTAATCAAAAATGGGGATTCTTCCTCCATACCGGCCCGGTCACACATTGCCCGTCTCAATACTCCAACCTTGACGTAGAAAAATGAATAAATAGTGGAAATAAGTACGTGTCGGCCCTGGAGTCACATGCGGGACTTGCACTGATTGCGATATCTGGTGTTGGATTATCAGCGAGTCTGGGTGTACGAGCACGTGACTAATGGGGGAGTCGGCCCGGTTGATTTGATAGAGCGACGGCGCAGAGAGACAATCAAAAGAGTCTCACATCAGTGAGCCAGAACCTCCTGCTTTTACACAATCAACTCTATCTACTGAAGGATAAACATTCATTATGACAACCCCATGCTTACAATTGTCTGCCTCAATTAAGCACTGAGGCTTTAAAAGGAAAGATTGGAAGTAGCGCTTTACACAAGCAAAAATAAAAAATCGAAACGAATCGATAAGCTCTGTCTGGTATATATCATATTTTACTCCACTAGTTCATATTTTACTAACTAGAAGGAGCTTTTCTACAAAAAACTACAAAATTACAACATTGTTTTTTGGTCATAACTTCCTAACCGTCGATGCGATTGACTCCAAATTTCACGCCTGTGAATGGAGGATCTCTATCCCGTATTTTACTCTAATATTTCATATTTTACTCACTACGGGAGGTGGTTTTATGAAACTCACTGTTTTTCAGTCTTAACTTCCTAACCATTGGTCTGATTTAGTTCAAATTCACCTCATAACAACCATCTCACAGGGATCTATTTTGTAATTTTTCATAATTAACTGTAAAATTTAATATTTCACTCACTAGGGGAGCTTTTTAATGAAAATCCCTGTTTTTCGGCCCAATATGGCCTAAATTCGGTGCCTATGAATCGACTCGAGGAGATGTATCTTGTGTATCAAACATTTTACTCTAATAAATCACATTCTACTCACTAGGGAGGCTCTTACTATGAAAAACACTGATTTTCTTAATTCACATTAGATTTGAGGAGCTCAATCACAGGCATTGCTTGTACAACGCATGAGATTGGGGGCTTTTCGGGGATATACCTATTCTGTCTGAAACGACAGCATGGGCCTGGTTTTCCACATCAATCACCTTAAACACATTACTTTAGAGTCTCACTCTTATCCTCTGTTCTCCCAGTCTCGGGTTAAAGGCTGAGGTGAACAACAAAGTCTTGAGCCGGTGTTTAAAACATTTGTGGATGGGGACAGTATGGGCTGGAGTGACTGTAGATGAGGGTTAAAACGCACTAATTGTTGCGTCAGGCTTCATCAGAAAGAAGACTTCATAGTCTGAACATGGACCTTTTGGTTGTCAAGGTGAACACAGAACATGAATTAATTTCCTAACGACCATCGTGAAGAGATTTAAATATTAATAAAGTTACGCTCCGGTGCCTCCTGCATGCGTCCAGATGACTGAGACACGCTCACGTTTGCTGCTCCTGGGGATCTCTGCATTTAATGTAATGTAACACATTGCAATTACTCATTAATGATGCATTATGACCCATCTGCATCCCATCCATTTTTGTAACCTGGCCCACCTTATCTATGGACCGCAAGCAGCAGGTCACACAAAGCGATTCGCTGTGGACCCTCCCTCTCCTGAACCTTTTCCTGTTAAATATCAGTGCGGTTTCTCAGTGGAATCGATTTGGGGGATCTTGAAGCCAGAGGGTCTACGGACAAATTACCACAAACTGTACCTGTCCATCAGTGAAGACACGCAGGGCCGCCCCATCAGGATGAGCAAATAACCACTCATTCTGAAATATTTTACAATGACTTCTACAAACCCCCTCAAAACTCCCATTAAGTCACCACCAACACCCCGCAACCCCTCTACGTGGGACCATATGACTGCTGGATGTTGTTCTTTGGATTAATTGACTGTTACCTGAGATAGGACCTTCAACACAGAAAAAAATTCACTTAGCCATATGTGGCGCTAAATCTTCTTCCATAGTCACCTGTATTAAAACCATGTATTTATTTATTATTGTTTTCAAGTGTGGTCCTGTGATGAACTGGTGAATTGTCCTGGGCATACTTACCCAACATGATTATAAAAACATTGCATGCATGTAACCCTTTACGATGCCATTATCGCACCAGTTAATGGACTACATGTTTGGTCGTTCCCTTCTACTCTGATGGATCACTCAAACGCCAACAAGCAATCAACCAAGCATTCATACAGCGCCAGCGGCAACGCTAGACGCCACCTGCTCATCATGAACACATCAGTTTAACTGTCAATGGCGGCACACTGAGAGTCTTGCTCAAGGGCGGCTATAAACTGCAGTGGTCAGGGATCAGATCACCGATCTTGCAATTAAATCTAAATAATTCTTTCTCTGCAACAAAAATTATTTGAATTCATTTTTTTAAAAACAATTAAAATATTTAAATCAATGATGTTTGAGCATTTCTATAATTAATTTCCAGCAATAATGTATTTTCTCTTAACGTTTTCTTATTGAGACGTTCTTCTTTCCTCTGACAGAATGGGTTGATAAAAATTGGCTGAATAGAAATAGCCCCCTCTTTTAGAAGAGTTTCAGAGCTTAAGGGAGGCTCTGACATGTCAACCTTGGAACTTCAACTCCGCCGTGACAGCCAAAAAATCGTTAATTTTGTTACGTTCAATCCCTTTTTAAAACATCCTTATGACTACATCTTCAAGTTAAATTTAAAATATTACATTATCTTGGAATTAGGAATAGATTTAGAGCAGATTCAATGAACTAATCAGACCAAATGTGAATCTTGTGCATAGATTAATTATTAAATCATGACCACTAGAATGTTGTATGAAAACCTTAAAATTCAATGCAACATGTTGCAGATCAACGGAACAACCTTATGTACAAGCTGCTGTGTGTGGACACATATGTCAAAGCATGGCAGAGTGTGTTTTCACTCCTTACTGCCAGCGTAAGGTGTGTGTAAATGATTGAAATAGGTATCACATCACAGCCACCATGACGCAATTTTGGCCGTGCCCTTTTATCTAGAAAGAAGCGCTGAGAGCCTCAGAAATGTTACTGACTTCAGCATGGATTAGCATCAAATCGGCAGCGCTGCCCCCGTGTCACTTATTATTAAGTGTCCTCCAAGAAGATCTGTAGGAAAATGTGCCAGGCTCTCCCCTATACCCTGCTACACCCGGCACTGTTGTGAAGCACCGCGAAGGTTCGATAATAACTCGGATAGGAGCTGAAGTGATTGTTATGAAATCCATGCAGAGCTCCTCGGGGGAACGCGTAGCGATTAGCGATGATATTAGAATCATAATATCAATAATAAACTTAATTTATATGGCATCAAACAGGACAGAGTTTTTCAGAGATCAGAAGCCCAAGCAGTGACAATAACAGAACAATAAAATATTGTTTGAAAAATAACTTTGCATGATTATAGAAGGTGAGCTAAGTGAGATAAAATCCAGATATCCTTTCTGGTGAAAAAATGTTTTAAGATGAGAGGCTCTGTCTCAGACAACCGTATCTCCTCACACGAGTCGTTCCCAGGACTTTGGCGCCTTGAAGGAAACAGTTCTTCCCTCATTTGGTTTTCAGCCTGGACTCCGAAGCAGCCTGAAGATCTCGGACCACGTCGAAGATCTCGGACTACGCTGGGTTGCATTCGTGGTTATAAGGAAATCCCGAGCTCCTAATCTCAGGCTTATTCAAGCCCGAGCTTGAGTTTGTTAAACCCACAGCTTAAAATACCCCTCAGGTCTTTTGATGTTTTATCTGGATCAATTGACTTTCTGAATTATTCTTCATTGTACTCCTGTAGGAATGTTTTTAGGCACCACTTCTCGGAATGTTCATGATTGTTCCAAATCTTCTGCATGCGTAGGTAATGTGTCTAACTCTGGATCTGTTGAGACCTGGATTAGCTTTTGATCCCTCCCAGACTGATGGATTTCAATCGTTCTTCATCTCTTCTGGAATTACTGTTGATTTTGGCATAATGTGCTACTGTTGGGACCTACGAGCCAACTTCCTGCTTCTGATGAATCTTCTATTGAAGTGATGATGGATGGAACAGGACTGGTAGTGATCAGGTCTATGTTTGCCCCACCTGGACCCAGTTCTTAATACAGGTTAGTTGTTTTTGGATGTAGTTTCTAACAGGACAAAGGCACACAAGTTGGTTTTAGTTAGGCTGAATATTTTTATTTCACATTAGCATAGAAGAATCCTGATGACGGGTTCAATATTTTTGCTCAGCCTTGTCTTTCTCAACTCTTATCTAATCTTAAGCCTTGTGAAGTCATCGGAAGAACTTGTCAACGACAAAAGTGTAACTTGCCCTTTGTAAATGTCATATTACTCATTCTCAGGAGGAGAAATTACAAACTGCAGCCAATAATAAGACCTTCCTTGTGCTGCAGCATTGCTCACTGTAGGCCTCCAAAAGGAAGTGGTGTTAAGAGGGAAGGTGTGAAAACTACTACTAAGACCTGAATCGTCCTACTGCAAAAACCCACCCCCTAGATAACCAACTAGCTAACTAGCTTAACCCTTTAACTTTCTGCTCAACAGTTTATTTGAGCACATTTTGAGTCCCTATTTATAGTTGAAAAATGTGACAACCCGTTTATATTATGAATTAGTGGCAGCATGTATATGCTAAAGATTAAGGTGCCAAGGATGGAGCCCTGGGGGACACCAGAAATTAAAGTCCAAGACATGTAAGAACTTACTAAAGAGAATTATGTAACTT
Source organism: Lophius americanus (assembly GCA_037951165.1). Lineage (NCBI taxonomy): Eukaryota > Metazoa > Chordata > Actinopteri > Lophiiformes > Lophiidae > Lophius > Lophius americanus. The sequence goes on along the minus strand of JBBDHG010000026.1, from coordinate 3,849,205 downwards.
TATACAACCTAAAAGTATGGTAGAGGTCAGGCAGTTCTCTAAAAACAAGCTTTACTATAATTGACAGTTTGCTATGAAATACAAAATCTTATCATGAAATATTTATTATGTGTATGTTTTTTTTCTTCTACTGTTCAAAAACCTTCATTTCATGGTAAATTTAGAGTGTCTTAGACATTAGCTAAATGAATAAAAATAAATAAAATGAGCAAAGAAATACATTTTCCATTTCTTTTTTTTCCAGGCAAAGACATGTTGGGGTTGAAGAAGTGTTTAAATTGTGAGTGGAATATTGATTTGCTCACAAAATATTGCTCTCTGTTTGAAAGGAGAAAATATCTCAGGACTAGCTCTTGTTTTATATTTAATATATCAGTTTTTATGTGTGAGATAGTGTGTATGAATGAAGCATTGAGTGTTCTGGCTGTAGAATAATGAAGCGTAAAGTTTGTGAGGTCAAATCACCACAGGACTGAAAATGTGCAGAGCTGGTAGAGACAGAGAGCATGATAGATGTGATTATTTTCATTATTTGATCAGAGGGATGCAAAAATTATGAGTATTAAGAAAATAAAATGTGAAATATGTTTCCCCTTGAATGACCTTCATATGTATCTCAGCAGTCAAATGTACAAAACCACAACTTGGACCCTCAGGCTGCTTTATGGTTTCGCTAAAGATCTGTGGGTTTGATGGCCTCTTCAGAACTCGCAGACACAACTGAGCAGCAGTTTCCTGCTTCTGGCGCGCTGAGTGCCATGTCGAGCGATTGCATAACCATTGACAGCCTTTAGCGTCTGATGCATAATCAGTCCTGGAGGGCTGCTGATACAGTAAATAACAGCTAGTAGGGAGGAGACGGCTGCGCGGGGTTCAGCGGCTGAGAAGACAGTCACCACTGTCAGAGATTGTTAGAGTTTAAAATGCATGGTGCAATGATGATGGTGGTTTGACATTGGTATGATTATCAAATAAAGAAACTGTTGTGTTTTTGTTGTACTGTTGTTTTTGCTTTATTACATATGACTTAAATCACAAGTTCCATCATTTAATAATAAATTAAATCCTAATAATAAATGATCTCAGTCAATCCTAAGGGACCTTTGAGACAGTCTGAATGCTGTTCAAGGCGCTTTTCAAGCAAATGATGGAACGAAAATTGTTTGTCATGCATATCCAGTGCTATTATCAAAATCTAGCATTGTGCACTGTAAAATGTTAGTAAAACAATGAAGAAGACAATATATGGGCTTCTTAGGGTGGAAGGGATCATTATTTATGGCAAAACAACCAGAAAACTTGTGATTCAACCTCTCTTGCACGTTAGATATCAAAATAGAACAATGTTCGAAAGGAACATCTGTGTAACGTAGCCGTGTTTGTTCTATTATGATATTTATAGCGCCCTTCACAATTTTCCATCCTGTAAAATAATATATAAACAATGCCAGTAACAGTGCTGGTAAAAGTGATGTGTTCCCAACAGGCCAGTCCCACACCGCACTCACAGACTGTAAACGTCTGAATAGAGGAAATAAACCACACGACTGAAATGTTCTGATTCTACTGCAGGCCTACCATACTCATACTCATACTCATACTCATACAAACACCTAAATATGTCAACACTCAGCCCTAACATTGCCTAATATTATGTGACATCCCTTGTTCCACCAATATAGCAGATTGTCTGCATCAGAACTGATGGAAAAGGGGGCCGGGTCTGTGAGTGTGCATCACCTGTACATCATGTGGACTACCAGGGGCCTTTGTGTTACCTGGGGAAGAGATAGCACCAGGGCAAAATTCTGCTGGGAAACCTTGGGTCCCCAGCAGGGAAACCTTGGGTATTTAAATGGCATCATGTCCATTTAAATAACGGCTACTAACGTCGTCTGTGCGTCTCCTCCATGGCTAAAGGCTAATAACGGGCTAGTCTCCACGACTGGGATGATGATAAATTATTACGCCACCCAACTGATGAAATTCAACAACTACACAATTCGTTGTGCATATCAGTTATTAAACCACTTGGACTCCTCCGCCGGCCCTGTTACATTCACAGAAGTTGCCGTTCTAAGTGTGTTTACTCCCGCCCTCGCTGCGTAACTCCATTCCGTCCTTTTGGTCTGACGTGCGTACCGTCGCGTCTCAGAAGCGTCATCAGAACGCTGTCGCTCTTCCCACTAGTGGCTCTGGACTTTCCTCCATAAAGCTACTCACCGAGCGGGTTAGAAAACTTGGAGTGGATTTCAGTCTTCTTCGGCCAATACAGAGACTCCCTGCTTCATCTAGTATTAAAATTTAACTCTTTAATTCACAATCTCTCACAAACGAATCATGCCTCATACATGACCACATCCTGGAGAAATGGCTGGGCGTTATGTGCCTTACAGAAACCTGGCAACAACCAGGTGATTTCTCTGTCCTGAACGAGACCTGTCCCGCAGGCTACTCTTACCTCCAGAAAGCCCACCGCACCGGTCCTGGTGGTCTGTCTGTCATCTACGGCAGTGATTTGGATTTGTCTCTACTGCCCTTGCCTGAGATCTCTTCTTTTGAATGCCTAGAATTTAATACATTTTAATGCAAATTACAATAGCTTTGGTTTTGGAGCTGTTCAACTGGAGAGAGTTGTTTTTCATCCACACCTTTATCTCCTCCAGACAAGCGCGAAGAGTTGACAGGGGAGATGATGATGAAGATGAGGATGGAGAAGCTGCGGAGGAACTTGTGTCAGTTTTTATGTAGATTTGCGTGTCATCAGCGTAACAATGGAATGAGAGACCATATCGACTGATGACATTGACATGGGGGAGCATGTACAGTATGAAGAGAACGGGGCCAAGGACTGATCCCTGGGGGACCCCACAGGTGACGGTGTGTGTCCGGGACCTTGAACTTCCAAGGGAAATGTTTTCTGTTCTGTCAGTGAGGTAGGATTTAAACCAGTTTAGGGCGGTGGCAGTGAGTCCAGTGGTGTGATGTAGGCGGTGTAGGAGTATTCCAGGGTCAACTGTGTCAAAGGCAGCAGACAGATCAAGGAGAATCAGGAGGGAAGGTGAACCAGCATCTGCTAGGTCATTTGTGACAAAACAACCACACAGTAACATCATACTAACATCACATCTAACTCTTATCCATTCATCAACTTGCAGTATAAGAACCCAGACTCTCCAACTATTAATGTCCAGTTTATTCAACATGCTGGTATGTGGTTATTATTGTTATTCTCTAGTTTATCCTGCTTTACCTCATCATCACACATCTCCAAACTTGACCATTCAAGTGTTGAAACCTTCCATAACCCATAAATCCCATAAACTTAGAGACAATAAGCTCCCTTTAAATTTACTAGCTTGTTTCTCCGTCTGCTTTTGGGTCCAGATATAAAACACGTTCATAACAGTATTCACATATTTGTATGGAGGAAGAATATAACCAGTCAATCTGTCTGATTCAAAATTTCTTTTTTTATAGTAACCTGAAGCACTGGTGCAAATAGACAGCGTGCCCTACCCCCTGCATTGACCACAGCGTAAAGTTCACTTAGCAAACTAATGCGGATCAGCTGGAAGCCAGTGGCAACGATGATTGAAAAAGATTTTCCCTCATTGTTCTTCATCATATCTTCTTGTTTTTTTTCACTTTTAAGTCCATTCCTTATATTGGATAACATTGCATAACGGCCGATCCCGCTGCCGCTAACAGTTAATTAACTTATTTGCTCGTAATCAATACGACTCCAGCTCTCCACTGACTTCAAGGTAATCTCAACCAGAGGGATGAGACGGATAATTGCATTTCATAACCTTGTCAGTCATTCTAATTTGATATAAAGGGCTCAGAAGCTAACTTAAACGTGCCTTAGCGTGGCAGCATATTACATTTTTCTGTCTTTTTTGACAGAATTGGGCTTTTTTTTTGGTAAAATGTGCGAAACAAAAATGAAATAAGTTTAGAATAACACAAAAAAACTAAAAAAGTGGACTTATAAACTAACATTTTAGGGTAGCGACTCCAGATCCTGCGGTTTTCTGAAACTATCAACCAAAAATTCCATTGAATCTGTATGCTAAATTGTACTCTTTATATGCACTGGAAGAGGTTTTGTCGGTATGAGAGTAGAAAACACTTTCAGCTGGGTTTGATGTTGAAATACTCAGGTTTAAGTGACGAGTCACTAAAAAGCAATAATCCTCAAAGTAAATAAGAAACAAAATGCACTACTGTTGATTACAAGGACAACAAAAGTCATCCCAGGCTTGTCATGATGGGTCGTAGCTTAGCAACGGAAATAATTCAATCGGAGCTACCATTTCTTAAAGGGACAGTTCACAGAAAAAAGACATGCCTGTCATCATGCAGGTGGGAAATCACAAATGTCCGTTGCATTTCTACAGAACAGAAAGGTGATGTTTTAGATTTGTTGCAGCAGCTCTGTTGATTATCGTTATCAACTTTTCTATATATTTTTTTGTTTTCTTTCTACTTTTGATTGCCCACTTACGAACCCTTATGTGGGCGGAAGTTTAACTCTCATGATGAATAAACAGTCTTGGTCTACTGCTTTATTGTTTTTTTCTGGTTTTCCAATGCTCGGTTCTATTCTGTTCTATTCTGTTCTATTATGTGGTGGACTGGGGAAACGTTTTAAAGCTACTGATGCCCAGAGGCATTTTCAATAGTTGAAAAAGTTTGAGTCTGTCCTTGGGTTCGGCCTGGTCCACCTGAAATGTGAAACAGAAAAGGAAGTTACTGCCATTAAGATATACAATATATCACTGTCAAAGTCGTAACCCCTCGCCCCATAACCCTCAGCCAGTTTTGTCCAAATACCAGCGCTAAGTACCGACACACGGGAGATACATGCCATTGGTATTAGTGTATTAATCCACTGAGTATAATTCCAATTGTGTCTAAATATGAATTATAAGCTCATATGAATTGACACAAGGAAATCTGTCTTGTTTTATAATTGGGCTCAGAAAAGATAGTGTGTTTTTCATAATACTGTTAAATGTAATGTAGAAAAGAGTAAATCTTAGTGTTATTCTAATACATTTTATAGCATTGACGTAAACTGACATTTAAGACTGCCGTGACCTTACACTCTTAAAAATGGAAATGGATTGTTGTTTGTATCGATGACTTTTTTAAGTTTAAAGAGCAAAGTAATAGCGTTCTCTTTTAAAATTAAAACAGGGATGTTTAATTGCATGAATGTAATAATAAATGGTTTAGGGATAACATTATTTTCTTTACTAAATTCATCATAACTGTTGTGTTCGGTAAATGAAAACTTTATATTTAGTGAATTCATCATAACTGTATTATGTAGTTTTATAGCATTTGCTATGATTACTTTCAAATGCTTTTGTCATTTATTCAACTTACATTTTTGGACCGGTTGACATAATCAAGTCAAATCAATTTAAGGTTTTTCTTCTTAGAGTGCACACTTCATAAAATATTGTAAAAACAGTAAACAAAACAAAAATCCGGGCTGAGCATTTTCTTTGCTGGTTTATGTGATTGAAGTTGGCATCGACAACCGGAGGTTAAAAGGTCAGATTCTAAGAATGAAATGTGTGGGGGGGTCCTTCAGGTTTTTCATGACTGACATCATTTCTTTCATAGAAGGTCTTAAAAGTTACTTTCCTTTCATTCTCTTCCATCTATATTTTCACCAAGTTGTTGATTTTAGACCCTAAGCCCCTAAAACCGAGAATGCCGTACTCTGATGCCATTTTCCATGATCAGACTTTCCATCCAGGAAAAAAGGTGTAATCATGATATTTGTCCAAACAGCCTGAATCTGCAGAGAACACAGAATCTCTGAGCCGGCCTGGTACACAGAATCAGAACAGGATTTTTGTTTATTTGGAAAACTAGATACTTGCAGGATCTTACCTGTTCAATCACACTTTGTTCGTGACCACAGGGTCATAGGTTCTCACCTCTCCTGTGTCAAATATTGCTTATTTGCCTTATTTCTTTTGTTGAGAGAATTTAAGAAACTGACCGCTGTGAACTGGACTGCTTGAGCCTAAGACACTTGAGACCATGGGGAAGTTTTCACCATTGATTATGAAGGGCTTGTTAACTGATTTTTGAATGTTTTCACTCTTAACAAGCCAATCAAGCCCCCAGGTGTGCAACTGCAGCTTCATATATGGTGAAGGTGCAATCAATAGAGTGTCAGTATAGCAGTAAAATCAAGATAAGTTATCGGTTAAGCAATGTCAGGAGTGTATAATCAACGATAAACTAGTAGAGTAGGACTGCTGCAGGTTCAAGAAAGTATTTAATGACAGTCATGCAGAAAGGACATTCTATAATTATGAGTGATAATACGCGTTGCCGGTTTTGTCATAATTCGACGCATACTTCTGTGGGTGTCGCCATGTTTGGCAGATTTCGGTGAGTAGTCTGGACTCTGGAGTCTTTTTTGGGGGGGAAATAGTCACAATCTCTTTATCAATCCATTTCCTATAACCGCTTATCATATGCAGGGTCGCAATGGAGCTGGACTCTATCCCAGCTGAAAATTGGGAGAGGGGCAGGCTGCAACAGGGACAAGCCGCCGGTTCAAGTCAGAGCCTACATATATATATATAGGAAGACAAACAAACACTATTGTCAAGAACAAAAAACCGAAATAAAGTTTTCATTGAATGGCAAGTTTCGTCTGTAGTTCTTCTTTCCCCGAACATCACATGTTGTATAAGAGTCATGGCGTAAAGCCATGTACTGTAGGTGACAGTACCGACGCACCAAGCGTCTATAAAAACGGCATAAAGTACATTATCTTATCTCCCATCATAAAAATATCACATATACATTCACTGAAATGAAAAATGGATGTTCTTTCTCAAATATCAACATCAGCGGAACAAGAGAAGAAAGGCTCCAGCCCGGTTGACTCTGGTGCCCAGAAACAGGGTCCAGATGTCCACCTGCTGCAGCTCAGAAAGAAATTAAGACTGAAAAACACAACCTCAGCAGAGACCATTAGTGTCCATATTAGGCCTTAATAACGACGGAGCTGGACAACCTACTCGGGTGGGATTAGCCCACATTCTGGAGGAGAATCGTATCACAGTTCTGGTATTGCCATAAACCCCCTTTCAAACCTGTGGTGTAGGTTGAGTAAGAGGATATTTAACGGTAGTTCTGACTAGAGAGTGGGACACCGTCCCATTAGATGACATCATCGGGAGGTTATTTGGGTCCACGAGGAGGAGGATTACTCCTGCAATCATAGTTTTCTGTGTAAAAATAACACATTTATAATATATTTGTCCGATAAAGAAAATGATCCAAACATAAAAGATAGAAGATACTCAGATCACGGGAGAGAATCGATGAATCAGACTGAGTGATTTCACATGTGCCTGGTCTGCACCCTGCTCTGCACTGAACAGTTGAACCTGTTATACAACATCAGAGAGTCACAGGTTTATCCGTGCGATCCGCCTGCAGGGTACGCACAGCTGAGCATTGCTGAGTGGTCACTAAACTCCAGTCTGCTGGGCTGCAGTGCAGAGAGATTGACAACTTCCTGTAAAGCCGTGACCAGCCTCCTCACCTGACCACGTGACTTTTCTCAGAGGGGCTGCGTGCACATAAAGTGCTCCTCTGTCACCTCCCCTCTCCTGCAGGCCCTAACCTCCCACCACGGCCGGTTGTCAATCCAATGTTTACAGGCCATTCAGCATGAAGTGATTTATGCTCCTGGGCTTCATCTTTCTTTCCTGCTGCGACTCTTGAAGGCACATTGACAGAAATATAGGTTTCGATTACATGAGGTGTAACAAATATGACTTGTAATGCATTCATTTAATTATTGGTTATTACCTCCACTGAGGGGGGTTATGAATATTTACCCCTTAGCTTTATAAGTTTTTTATGAAATTTGCAGCAGAGTGTCAGACTTGACAGAAAGCAGTTTGGATCCAGATAAAGTGTTTTTCTCTTTTCTTTCTTTCTTTTCCCCAGAAAATGTCATTCTGAGACATTTGTTCACTCAAATACACAAACTACTGGACAGATTGCCATGACGCTCGGTGGAGTGGTGGGGTATACTTGCTCTAATGCTGCAAAACTTACAGATAAATCATATATTTTCACACTTTTGAAAGATTGTATAACATTTTAGGTCTACAATCTTACATTATTTTTTAATACACCTAGATTTCTTTTTTTTATTCACATTATAATCTGATAGAATATAATAATATAATATAATATAATATAATATTATACATATTTAGTTTACAGAATTACAGACAGTAGCAATGTTTGAGATCATTTAATAGATATAGATTTATCAGATTATGCCGATAGTTGCATCTTTGGTATTTTAAAGGGCCCTTTACGCTTGGCTGCTACACGTTCTACTCAGTCGTATTAATTGTTAACTCTAGTTTTCTATTTCAGGTTTGCATGGAAGGCACTTTGAAACTTTTGTGATGCCAAGTACCAGAACTAAAAACACTGATATTGATTATTTTCATAAAAAGCGAATAACGCTCGTGGATTAGGACCTCAGGTCCAGTTTTACAGCCGATTGCATCAAAAAATACTTGATGAATTACCAGATCATCACAACTAAAAGATTTCTCAGAGCTCAGACTTCTCCTTGAATTATTCATGCAAGCAAAGGTTTTTGAATGTGAACAAAAATCTTAATGTGAATTCTCTGAGCTAAAACATAAGTTTTACAGCAGAACAGTAGTGCACTAGAAATCCATGCGTATGTCCATAATGTCATATAACATGAAAGTCACTCAAGAATGAATACCTTATGTTTCAATACTGCCTCTTCTAGCAGCATTCCATATCTGTATATACATGTAATACACATTCCAACCCTAATTTCAATTTAAATGTTTTTCCCCTCTCTCTTATAAGTGGTAGCTTTTTAAAAAAAGACTAAAATTGACCACATATACCCCTCGGGACGGCATCCTCATGGAAAGTGCAGTGCATGTTCTAATTTTGAGCAATGTGAGGCCGCAGAAGGGAAGTATTTACTGCTGCCCCACTTTAATCTCCATCTGGTCTTTGACTCCCTCTGCTGGTGGTCCACCAGGCCTGTCATGCTGCCTTTAAGGACTTATTAGACAATGAAATAAAGTTAGACTTTGTTAATCCTGCAGATGTTAAGGTCAATTGGGTGGCAATTAATGACATAAAAGATCATGTAAAACAATGCAGCATTTTTCATAGTAGTTATGAATATTCTAGGGTTTAGGTCCAACTGTGGTTGAGATGGATTCATATGGTTTTGTTGTTTGGAAGGATCTCGCAGTGTTTTTTTTCTGGTACGAAACATTAGAGTAAATATGAAATGTTGATTGTCATCATAAGCAACTCATCAAATGATAAGAATATTTCACTTATAAGGTTTGAGTACAACAGAGTTGCTATGTTCCAAATTGAATTGGTTCTTACACTCCAGACCCTGATACCAAGTTTACAGAAGATCCTTCTTGTAATTGTTTTTGTGTTTTTTTTGTAATCCTGCAGAAAAATAAAACCAAGGAGACAATACGCAGCACAAAGCTGAATTAAAAGGTAACATTGAGTGACTTTAAATGAAACCAACATAAACATATATATCAAATAAAACAGATACAAATTTATTTGTCAGTAATTACATTCACTTGCAAGTGAGTGGAATGTCTTTTATTCTAATTTAAGTAATTTTATTGTTCATTATATCCCTGAAAAAGTTATGAAATTGCCATTGATGGGACTGCCGCAGAATTTCTGTTTTTATACCCCCATAGAAAACCCCCCATAGAAGTTTTTTGCTGTTACTTCTACTACATTTTATGCAACACTAAAGAATCCTAATTCACTCCAACTCATTCAAAAGACACTGACATTAAAGTGTTTTGTATAGAACTCTGACATGTTAGAGGAAATCAACAACCATTAGGACTTGTGCTTACGTGATGTTGTTCTCACTTTCATTGCACAAAGTTATTGCTATTTTAGACCACTTAAAAGTTCAGGTAAAATCTGGAATCTTAGAATGCTTCCATGGCCACCTGTGGGTGCCTGAGTGTGTTTGCTGCTCTTTTTCTTATCGCATTCTGTTATCACTGACATTTTGATGTTCAAATGTTTCCATATATTTGCTTATTTATCAATTAGATGAATGAATTGTCAATCTGAATGACCCTTTTGTGACAAATAAACTGTCTTAATCTAAATTTGAATCTGCTCTGAGGTGGATGCCTGATGGGATTATGTAAGCCGAGTGAGCGGGTGGAGTGGGTGAGAATGGTCCGCGGTGATGAGTTCTGACTTTATTTTTATTGTGACTGTATTTGGTTCGGTGCCATGTGATTAATGTTGCATGCTTGATGATTCTTTTGAATTTTTTTTTTTTTTCCCACTTTCCAATGTGATTTACAACAGCATGCAATTTTAAATGTGAAAATGCATGTGAGGGATTTCCATAGATAATGCAATCAGCCCCAATTAATTGACAAACATAATTACCATGACAATAGAGCCAACATCGTCCAATGATGAAGATACTCGGAGGAGCACAAGCATGACAATATTTTCAGACAGTTTTCTTAACTCTTGTTTTCATGATTAAATTGTACCTTATATTCCTTTCTTAGCTAAAAACTGATACTTAAATATACTTGCTTTAATACTTTATAGCAGAGTACATTTAACATAGCTATGTCCAATTTAGACAAAAGTAAGATTTTATGTGAGTTAAGGTGTTCACAAGAATACATTTAATGTCCTACAAGTAGTATTGAAATAGTTTATTTTATTCAGAAAAATAGATACTCAATGGCAAATAAAGTATTATAAAGCACCGCAACCATTGATATCTGCAGCATTAAAATGCCAAAATAGGCCTGCCTACACATTAAGGCAGTGTTAACCCAAATAAATCTTTATGTAATAGTAAAAACCTTAATGGGACTATTTTACTGGACAATAGGTACTTTTAATATAAATACTTTAAATACATTTTGCTGATAACAATTTAACTCTTTTGTTATTTAGTTTTAATGCAGAACATTTACGTGCTGTGAAGAATTTTCAGTGTGTCATTGAAAAAGTAGAACAACTAAATAAAACTGAAGCGTAATTTATACAGTTTAACACATATTAACTGTATATAGCAAATACAATTGACAATTTGCTTAAACTTTGGCTAAAACATTTGATTTTAAGGGATTTCTGATATCCATTACATAACTGCAACTCACATCGATACTTCTATGTCTGTTTTTTTTTTTCAATTTCTCAGGTGATTTAGCTAATCCTATCATTTCCGACAGGATCTGAAAGCAGCACGAAGGTTACACCTACTTGGCTCGCTCTCTGGCCGTCATGTGACGTTTAAGGGGAAGGGAAAGATAATGTAAATAAGGAACCGGCTCGACTGTGGTCCTCAGTTCAAGGCTGCTCGTCCCTTTTACACGTTCGACATGGCTTGGACCAAATATCAGCTATTCCTTGCTGGACTTATGCTCGTAACCGGCTCTATTAACACATTAGCAGCAAAGTGAGTATCGTACATTTAATTACTACGTCATGTTATACTACTTGTTTTTTGTTTTTTATTTCAGTTTCATGTGACACAGTTTGGGCTAAAACGGATTGAAGTCAACGATATGTACTGATTATTAACGGATTCATTTGCTGAAAAATCGATATAAGTCTCGTTTTTCTCTTTGAAATTGTACGCATATAGCTGGCTAATAACGTTTGCATTCCACCTCAATAACAACCTAATAGTCTGTTAGCTTATAGCATCTTTAGCTAGCTGCTAGTGACAAACTAAATTTCCCAGTATGGTTATAGACCAGTTTAAATAATCGTTAATCAGGTTTACACTTAGTAAACGTTTTAGTTAAATCATGCTCTATAGCTGTGTTATGGTAGATTTGTGTGAAAACTCTGTCAGAGGTCATTTAATGCCCATAGTTTAGCTCTTTTTCAGTGTCTGAAGTACAAAACAATTCCTGGAATGAGTTATTAAATTAGTTAGTTGTCCTATCATCTGCTAAATATTAGAAAATAGTGAATAACTCCAAAGTCGTCCTTTACTTTTATCCTCGCAGAGAGAGAGATATCTAAGTGGTTTGTTTTATGCAATTAATAGTACAACATGCAAAGTTAACATAATCAAAAGTAGAAAAACATTGTAATTCTCACATCTCAGCAGGAAAACACTGTGAATATGTTTGACAATTTTATTATTTTACCAATCATTTAAGTAATGTAATTAACGGTTCAAAGTCCAAATGTATTCAGTTAACAATAATATAAGTCCGAAAAATCTGCAATCTCACATACAAGATGCAAGAAATTGTAAATATTTAATATTGCCTATTTAGAAATTGACAAATTGAAGTCATTCAAGTCCCATTACATCCTCAAAAAACACACAGAGATGTCCTCAGTGGCTTGTTTTGTCCAACCAATAGTCCATAACCCAAAAATATTCTATTAACAATAATATCAAACAGACAAAACTCTAGTTTGTACACCAGGGAAATAAGAAACAGAGAACGTTTAGTATATTCCCTTCAGAATTGGCAATTACTTAACTAATCATCCAGGTATTGAAGGCTGCAATAAATATAAATTTTGTTAATAAAAATAAATATTTATTTTCCATTCATTAATAACTACCTTGCAACCATGTGGAACAGTAGATAATAATGTTGTAACATCTTTAAAGTGACTGATTTTTATAAATCAACAGTCAAAAATGATAAAAGTCTTCACATTGGAGCTACCGGACCCAAAGAACATTTGGTGTTTTTCTTGATTTCTCTCTTCCATTATGATTAATTGTTTAAGAACACTATACCATATACTATTTAAGTGTTCTATTATTACCAGGATGGTAAGAGGTTTTGGAAAGTCAGCTTTTTTACTTCTCCAAGCTGTGATGTCAGCTCTTTCCTTCCTGACAGATCCCCTTTATGTCCTTTAGCAGGTCTTGCTAACCACGCATTGAGTGGTTCTGATATGTCTGACTAAAGAAGTATCATGACTCTTAGAGAACAATCCAGGAGCTAACTCATCAAGTTTTACTTCGGAAATGCATCACTGGTTTAAAGCTGAGATCACTAAAAGGAAGTAGGGTGATGGTTGTGGTGAAGAATAACACATTTTATTCGATCAGCAGACGTCTATCTCTTCTAATTATGAGTTGGGACATCCTTGCATGTTTAAGAAAAGCTGTGTCATCGTCTTGAAAGACCTCATTCCCTTGCGTTTAAAAGAAAATATGCGGACACGTGATGGTCATGCTTCCAGTGGATATCAGATCAAAAGTCCGTGTGCACTGAAGTAGTCATGTACGTTAAATTCAGCCTCATAAAATGATATGGCTGTGGAGTACAGCACACCATCAAAAGAGTTCAATCCTCTGAATGCACGCAGGCAGAAATATGGAAGGATCAAATGATACGGTGCACAAATAAACTCACTTTTAGAACCACAATGTAGATTAAATAACTTAAATTTATTTGTTACTTATTTTCAGAGATGGTAAAATATAGATGCATATTTTACTCACGTGAATTTACAGTGACGAGTGTAAATAAAAAGCTTTGATTTATTTAACTTTACCCAAGTGAAAGTGAAAGTTCTTGTTAGGAATAGTACGCAAAGTATGAAACACACCTTTTGAAGGACAACCAGATGATTTTGAGCAACTCTAACAGAACCTCATGTCTAGTTTATATAATATTAGTATTTAAGGGACTTTTAATGCCCATCCACAGGTAAAGAGTCTGTGCAGCAGGAATTACAATTTTCGTGTTCAGGAGGGCAGAAAAAGTGTTGGTAGTTCTGTAATTTTACAAGCACGTTTTTATAATGTTTCTAACTAAGTGTGAATTTCTTCTTGTCTGTCAGATGGGCGGACCGGTTATCTGCAAAGGGTTGCCATGACTCCTCTGAACATGCCTTCTCTCACCCGTTTGTACAGGTAAGTTATAACCTGCCGCGAGCAGTATTAGAATCACTTTGTATATTAAACGTCCCAAAGTACTGAATACTGATATTATCATGATTGGACACTGAGGTTTTATATCTACTCAAAAATAAACGGTTACATGTCTGCCAAATTTCATGAAAATCTATATGGTAATTTAAACATAATTTATAAAAAAAATGCTGCATGAAGCTCCATCTGGCAATGTTTAAAAAAACAATTATGTCCCTTCCTCATATTTGATCACTTTTCCGGTTCTTCCTGTTGCTACAGTTACCGTCCGTCTGTCCATTACTTTTTAATGAGTCCTGATCACATGACCTCACGATGCACATGATTTCAGTCCTTCTTACTTTTCACAGTAGAAGTGGCAGTAAAAAAGTTTGTCATACTATTAGGGTCAAGCTTTTCAAAATCTTTGCCAGTTCACTTACTGCATAAACCACGGGTATGGTCCCCATACCAATCCGCTACACAACTGGCAGGATTGGTGAAAAGAAAACGCCCACTGTGCATTGTTAAAGTAGAACAATTAGAACAATTGCATCTCTTTTGCCAGATCCAATCCAAAATGTAGCCGATTAGTCATTTTCAAAACCCCTTATCTGCATGTTCTCTTAACTGCTCTTTAATGTAAATCTGAATCTTATGCCCCGCTCTCTCTCTCTCTCTCTTTCTCTCTCTCTCTCTCTCTGTGTTCTCCCGTCCAGGCGGTGGGTATGTTTCTGGGTGAGCTGACCTGTTTCGCCGCTTTCTACATGTTACTGTGCTACGACAGACGGAGGCCAGAGCCAAAAATGAACACAGGCCAGAGTTTCAACCCGTTTCTCTTTTTCCCTCCTGCAATGTGTGACATGTTGGCCACCTCCCTCATGTATGTCGGTAAGTGAACATTGACTTTAGGTCACTTCAGACAACTAAGAAAAACAAAGAAACTTTGATCTATTCTGCCCTTCAAAAGGTCACATGATTGGACTTCAGTATCATTATTGCATTCAAGCAGGAAGCATAATCTTCTGTTCGAGTATGCTTTTGTCAGAAAAAACTATAATAAAGTTAAAGATATTGGAGTTTTCTAGACCACAAATAAACAAACAAACTACAAAATTGAGATTTTGCACATTTTTTTTTCTAGCTCTCAACATGACTAGCGCCTCCAGTTTCCAGATGCTGCGTGGCGCCATCGTCATCTTCACCGGTCTGCTTTCTGTGGCGTTCCTGGGGCGACGCCTGGCAGCCAGTCAGTGGTTCGGTATCCTCATCACCATGCTGGGCCTGGTGATCGTGGGCCTCGCCGACTTCTTCAGCAAGAGCAATGATGACGCACACAACCTCAGCGACGTCATCACAGGTAAGGTTGATTTTTTTTTTATGTGCTCTCTTTTCTGCAGTATTGGACACTGGAATCAGTCTATAGGTTTGTGAGTTAAAAAGGAGGAAAAATATCTACTTATCTGACTGTAACATTAACGGCCACCACCATAGAGCTACATCCTAAAAGCAGTAAACTAAACTCCACACATCTCTTCTGTGTTGCAGGAGACCTCCTGATCATCATGGCTCAGATCATCGGTTCAGTACAGATGGTCCTGGAGGAGAAGTTTGTATACAAACATGACGTTCATCCTCTTCGGGCTGTTGGTACTGAAGGTACATTAAATGTTCATCTGCATTAATGTGTGTTTAGAAGATAATTTCACCCTCCTGCAGGTAGAATTCTGTTTCTATTAGTGTTGGGGCCTTTGAGGCTAGACTCGGATCTAGGGCTGTTTCAGCATGGATATTTTTCTTACTGCGGCAAAAATGCAAGATACAATGGCGATTTACCCAAAAATGGTTGCAATACAAACACTGACAGGCTACAAAGAAATAAAACATTCAAAATCTGATGCTAGCCTAAAAGCATTTACTATACCTCAGGGGAATGGTTAATCACCTCATCAGGTGGAAATCTACGTTTTATTCAGCTCCTCATTATAGAAAGAAGAGTCAAGCTACCAATCAGGGGGGATGAACCTGTTGATTAACACAGAGTATGAACATTATAATACATTCTAAAAGAAAGAGTTTAGAGAGGTGGGTCATTTGATTGGTTCGTGCACCAAAAAAGCTGCAGGCAACCGTTCTTCATTTTGTTATGCTGTGTTGAGGCCAAATGTGAAAATCTACGTCGCTTTCCTCGCTCTATTCGCCCCACTTGCAAATATTCCTCCAATAGGAATGATGTACACAAAGTTTTTGAATAATCAACCATGTTTGAAGTTGATAGATATATACTTTATTTATCACAAAGGAAATGAAGGATGCAAACACAATTGTGGCTTGGTGTTTGTTGTGGATCCGAGCTTGGAGAATCTCAATTGGCTTTAGCTTCAGAACGCCACCCAAATTTGACACGAATGATGCCAGTACATGAGGATTTGCTTCAATCGCCATGAATGGATCACGTTCCACAGGTTGACAATGATGTGTTTACTGCTGATGGTTTATATTTAATTCTGTTGTCTTTGCAGGTCTCTTTGGGTTTGTGGTTCTGACGATTCTACTCATTCCCATGTACTTTATCCATGTCGGAGACTTCTCTAACAACCCTCGCCAGGTCCTGGAGGATGCGCTGGACGCCTTTTGCCAGATGGGTCACCAGCCTCTGATCATCTTGGCGTTGCTGGGCACTGTCACCAGCATCGCCTTCTTCAACTTCGCTGGGATCAGTGTCACCAAAGAGATCAGCGCCACCACTCGCATGGTGCTGGACAGTCTGCGCACACTGGTCATCTGGGTGGTGAGCCTGGCGCTGGGCTGGGAGCAGTTCCACGGGCTGCAGGTGCTGGGCTTCCTGGTCCTGCTGGCTGGTGCGGCGCTCTACAACGGACTACACCGCCCCCTGCTGGCCAGGATACCGTGCTGCGCCACAATGGTTAACGGAGAGGAGGATGGCAGCGTGGGAGAAAATGAGAGACTGCTGGGTGATGGCAGGGTGCAGGCGGCTGAAGAGAGCTAGAGGGTGTCGACACTGGACTGTCTGTCAAAGAAAGACCACACCTTTAATGGATGCTGTCCATCTTTTCTTTTTAAATATGGTTTTAGCTAACACCTCTGATTTTAACTGACCAAACACAATTATGGAAGACCTGTGTGCAGGCTCTGTTAAAGGAATGAGTTTACTAACTAGCAAGTAATTCTGCAGGCAGAGAGGAGCGGAGCTGTCATATTCCAGTGGAATAATTCTTTCAGTGCTTGTCTGAGATTGAAAAAAACGTTGTAAATATTGACTCCAGAGCCTGTAATTTTTATTCTGAAACTTTAACTGACTTAAAGTTGAATAACTAAGTGAACAAGTTTATGGTAAAAACATTTTCACAAATAATAGCAATAGTTTTATCATTCTTCTAAAGTTTTATGCCGATTTAAAAAAACAGATGCATAATTGCCACATTATTCTGCCTCCGCAGAATTGAATGAAATTGCACTCGTGGAGGTGTCTCAGAAACATGTTCATCATTTAGATTTTATTTTCAGGTACATTTTAACTTACTTTTACACATTTATCAACTGTACGCTTGAAAAGGCTTTTAGCTTCAGTTAATGATGTTTGTTTTGGATGAAATGGTTCTGGCTGCCATGTTTTTATTTTCTGTGCAGTATGATTGTGCCAAACTTTTTTTTATTGTGTTCCACATCATATCATTTCATATTTCAAGTCATGCTGCAGAGTTTGTAAAAAGAGATGATCGCAGTCTCACGTTTTCAAAG
Source organism: Lophius americanus (assembly GCA_037951165.1). Classification (NCBI taxonomy): domain Eukaryota; kingdom Metazoa; phylum Chordata; class Actinopteri; order Lophiiformes; family Lophiidae; genus Lophius; species Lophius americanus. The sequence goes on along the minus strand of JBBDHG010000026.1, from coordinate 3,831,453 downwards.
AAGACACTATTTGTATTTGCTGCCTGACACGTGTCGGAGAAATGGAGCTCCACACCAACTGATTTGTACTTTATCTTGTAAATCCTGCTTCTAATCTGTTTGCTAGTTTAGGGTTTAGGCTGCAGTATGCATTAAGAGAAAAGGGAATCGTCATCAATGGAAAAATCAGAGATTTATTAAAAACAGTGTTGATGTGTAGAAAAATAACATCAATTGATGTGAGATTTGTAAAGAAAAAAGATATTTAGAGGCTACTTCAGGAGCTGTCATAACCTGTGGATGTATATTTTACAAATGTATATTCTCTTGATTCCTCTTACAGATGTCTGTTTAACTCTTATGGTTTGACAATAAAAGCAGATGGAGGAAAAGGGATGTGGTCTGATGACATACATGATTTATTCGTTTAACGTCTGAAGCCATAAATAGCACGCATTAAAACAAATATGTTGTGTTCTACTCTTCTACATAAAGAATATCTGTTAAATTACAGCTACAAAGGATTTGGCTCGTGGACAGTGACATAAAAGGGGAACAGTGTCAGGTTTGATCGCTAACATTAAATGCATATATAAATGGCACTAACAGGAAGAGTGAGGCTGAAGTGTGTTGGTGGTGTGTGGATGTTGTCCCTGAGAGAAGACACAGGAGGAGAGACAGAGAGAGAGGTTTGACTGGATTATATAAGGTCTGGATGCCCCCCATGACCACGAGACCTTCTGTCTGCTGGGGCAAGCAGGACAGGGAGGGATTTTAACTCATGAGAAAAGAAAATGTATATAAAGGTTTCTGGATCCTCCTCTGTATCCATATCTACGTTTTACAGGCTTCCAGCTGGACCAAACCCAAACCCCCCTACAAAGTTGTTAAAATAAAGTTTATCTAAGTAAAGAAAGTGTGTGAAAAAACTCTTGTAATGTTCACAGAAGTGGAAGAGGAAATCCTGGAACTGCCCATTAATCCAGTTCCATACTAGAGTTTAACGAGTGCTACCCAGATTCATGCTCCATCTTTCCACCAGGTTTGGTGTAAATCGGTCCTGCATTGTTTGCCTAATTCTTACAAACTTAAGGTCACTGAGTAGAAACCTTTTCACCACAGAGGCCGAACTATTTATTTTTATCCAACCATCTTAAAAACCAGGAGGCATACAATTCAAATTAAGAAAATGCAAAATAGCTTTACTTGTGACGAGACTTGCGGTAGACCCAGATCTCACTGGAGGCATTACATATCTCATCTCACGCTGGGGATCCCCTTGGAATGAGCTGGAGAGCATTGCTGGGGAAAGGGACGCCTTGAATGCCATTCTTAGCCTGTTGCCAACGTGACCAGACCGCGGATACGTGGAAAATAATTGGGAATATAAAAATAGTTTTTGTATTTATCCAGTGTGGCAAACTTCATACTAGCTCTGCCAAACTTTACACATATATTTAGCATGAATAATACTTGTACCTTATGACATTTGGATTTTTACAGTGTCTCTGAAGGGTGGTCCTCTTGTCCAGAAGAGATCACGCAAACTAAGTTCCAGCCTTCCATGGAAACAGTTTTTTTAAGCTGAGCTCTGATGGTGATCATCTTATCCAGGATAAGTGTCGAATGGAAGCCTTAGTTGTCCAGTTGTCTGGGCGGGATGTCAAGAACATAGCTTCTCCAGCTGATTCCGGTAATTAAATTAAACCCTGCTAACTTAAATCTGGATCTGGATCAACTTCAAAATTCAAGAGTTCCATCTTCGGCCCCACTAACTAACCCCAATAACTCAAAATCTATTGAATCAAGCATTTTTCAAATATTTTGCTTGAATACCCTTAGTGCGAGGAACAACTGGATAGATTTGGGGAATGACCGTTCTTATTCTTCCGACACTAGGGGGAGATTTATCCCAAAAAGTTTTCGGACCATAATTTCTCAATTGTTGGTTTAATTTAGTTGAATTGAAAACATATTTGGTGCATATGAATTAAATCAAGGATATCTATCTTGTAAATATTATACTACCTTACTCTGGTAGTTCATATTAAACTCACTTGGGGGATTGTTTTTAAGAAAAACACAGAACTCAAAAACCACTTCATGGATCCTTTTCCAACTTCATACCCCCCATTGACAATAATGCAAGGAAGAACTGGATTGTATTTTGGGAAAGGTCAGTTTAAAGGGATAGCTTTATCTTTAGTCCTAATTCAATGAATTGATTTCAATTGAGGAAGTGTATTTTCAATATGTCGTGATTTACTCTGAGAGTTCACATTTTACCCACTAGGGGGAGCTTATCACGGAAAACACTGTTTTTCGGAAATCATTTCCTAATTTGGTGACTATAAATTGTCTCGAGGAGATCTATATCATTTAGTACACTAATACTAAATTTCCGACGCCGCCTTCTTATCCAGATACGATGCAAAACTCAACAGTTGCTTCTTTGATAAAACTTTTCTACAAAGTTTGGTCAAAACGTTTGAAGTAGTTTGCGTTTGATGCACGGAAATTCTCCCAGTGTTAATGAACTTGAAAGGAAAGTCCAGAAATGATTGGACTTATTATTACTTTAATGAAAATCCATCCAGTAGTTTCCATCCAGTAGTTTTTGTTAACAGACCAACAGATGGTGGTGACATCAGTGGAGATGATCATCGTTGCTTCTTCTGTAGTCAAATGACAAAAGTTTCGCTGAAAGTTTAACATTAGTCTTATTTTCTGAACTTTAAAAATGGCAGCTGACTGGACAGCAGATGTTACAGGGTCTCCAGTGTAACCAGTCTGAACGCCAGCAGCTGACACCTGCCCTCACTTCCTGATTAAACCCGACATCCTCCCCAAAGACCAGTCTCATACTTTACTGGGGGTCAAAGGTTAAACCGAAGAGTCCCCTGAGATTTGCACAAACGACCCCGTCCAGGAACAGAAGCAGCGGGAGGAGAAATGTGTTAATTGAGCAGAAACACACCGACTCATGTTCATTACATACACAAATACATTGATTGAGAAGTTAATGCCAAAAAAAACAAAGAATAAACAACAAATAACAGAAATAAAGACAGTTAACAGTTAAGGTGATACATTTTGTTTCCATAACAAAGAAATATTAAATTCTATTATATCATATGATATTAAATTTAATTATATTTTATTATAGTATATTATATTTTAAAAAGGTAATCTTTCATTAAGTTAAGTAAGTTTATTTTTTATTTTTTTTGCAATTTGGTTTAGGTTTTGACTTATTTAGAAGGCACTTGATAGGGAAAATGAAAATATTCGCTTTGCACCCATTATTTTTCCAGGGTCTCCTTATGTTTTTTCTGACACTGTTCTGTTCTAACTGCTCGGTTGAAATACTTAAAATCCATTCAGTTGAAATCGGCTGAGGTAGGCTCCAGCCCCTTAGCGACCCTTAAAAGATGAAGCGGATAAAGATACTGAATTGATGAATATACCCAACATAAACTATTTAGACACAAAATACACCAAAATTATTAGACCCCTTAACTTCATCCGCATTTTATCCTGTCTAAATAATTAAACTGACCACAGGTGGACTCCAGCCAGGGTGTAGAAACATCCCAAATAGGATCAAGAGAAATGGGAGGCATCTCAACTAAATTTCTAGGGCCATATTCTAGTAAAAGCTTTGAATATTTGTGAATATGTAATATTTCAGTTTTTCCTTTATAATGGATCTGCAGACATTTACAAAATTTCCGGTTTTGCATTGTTTTAATGGGGAATGGGGTGTAATTAATGATGGGAAAGATAAATTAAAGGGATTTCATATTATTCATAAAGCTGCATCATAATCAAATGTTGAAAAAGCAAAAGGCTCTGCAATCTTTGTGAATGTTCTGTAAACAGGATCTTTTTATTCAGGCACACAGATTTCCTTTCTCTTTAATTGCAATTCCACGGTTTATATCATATTTGTAACGCTGCTGGCTTTGCAATACAAAAACTTAAAATAACGTTATGACAATAAATGTTTTCCACTTATTTATTATTATACATTTGTTATGATAGTATTTACCTAACTTGTTACTTTGCAAACCCTAACCTCTAACCATGAACAAACAAACACACACTCTACAGCTGTTCTACAGCTGTGAAGCTGCAGAACACTATTTGACCGCTAGATGTCAGTATTCTAATATAAAATGAACCGCGGTTACTCGCTGTGAGTATTTGTTTGTAGTTTTCTGCTGCTGCTCTGTTATTGCTCTGAGGAAACACATGCTGATGTCTGCAGAGAAACATTACGGGGATAAAGTAGGAATATATGCAGCTGATGACATGCAGGGTATCTTATGAACATGTGAGACTGTATAGTTGATGGTAGGCAACTATAATTTAAAGGGACATTACAATTCAGAGAGCAGGACCACATCTGTGCGACTGCATTTAGAATTCTTACACAGATTTTCCCTCCTTTATGAGAAGTTTGATCAAGTATTTTTACAGATGTGATACAAATTTAGTTTCAGAGGAATGTGATTATAATACAGTTGGACAGCTGAATCAAGATCTACAACCTCTGACAAAAAAAAAAAAAGATGAAATCGGCCAAATGAGAGAAGAAGACACTCCTGGGATTACGTGGAAAAAAAGATTTCCAGTAGCTGTTTTCTGCACAGTTCACATTTGTCCCAATGAGATCCGTCCTCCCCTGAGGAGAAACTGGTCTGCTGCTGAAATCCCAGCAAAAAATAGATCATTTATTGTTTCTTTGCAGAAATCTTTGAGCAGGAAGTTTTAATTTTCCATTTAGCACACAATAAATGCCTCATCTTGTATGTAATCATAAGTTTTGTGTATAATATCTGAGGACAGTCATCTTTCTTTTTCAGATCTGCTGCTGTTTGGAGTTTCTCGTATGATGAATCCTATTTTTCCACCGTAGCCTTTAAACAGCAGCAGATTGATTCCAGCGAGACGTGAACTATTTAAGCTGCAGTATGAGATGCTCTGCTCTACATCAGCCTGGCTGACCTTAGTGCTTCCCCTGAACCAGTGCAAGCCTTTTCAAATCCTGTAAGGACACAATCTTTTCAAAATAAAAGCATGTCTGACCATCAATACCAAAAAAAATAAATTGTTTTCTTGCAACAAAAGTTAAAAACTCTTTTTTCTCCAGTTATCACACTCTCCTAAAATCACTTAATTAAAAGGTATTTCAATAAAAATTGATGTTTGGATCTATTGATTTTGTAGCGCTTTATGCTCGCCACCCAGCAGGAGAAACAGCAGCAGGCCTAATGGTTTGTTATTATGACCTTCTGTGTTTCCATTAGTCTCTCCTCCGGCAGCATTTGGCTTACAGTACGTGATTTAACCGTGTACATTTGCACACTGGAGCTGTGGAGGGGCCCCGAACCCGCTGCACAAGAGGCGACTTTAATCTGTTTTAATGTAAACACATGCTTTTGCTCAAAGGCACTGAGTCACCGTCCTATTTAAAAGCTTCCATTAATGCAGCTCCTTTAGGTTGTTTACAGCTAGGGGCAGAACGGGGTGAGTGTGATTAGTCTGCCACTCCAATGTCCAGTTAATGACCACTTAATGTTTTCAACCGGGAGTCTGCAGAGCAAAGAGTGGAGAGGGGGGGGGAAAATAAACGCTGCCACAAAAGGAGACACAGCTAGTCTGGATGAATGTCTGACGGTAATATTGGAGTCCATTCTGAAGTGAAAGTTCTGTCAGCAGGCTTTTCAGTTGGCCATTAATGTGCAAAGACAAGTCGCTAATCCAATTTATCACCTGTTCTATAAATCCACAGTTTAACAATGAATTCAAGCCCAAAGAAACAAGTACTAACAAAAATTAATTAATAAAATGTTTCCTGCGTGTTAATTGTTTCTGTCTGCACGACGAAACAACAGCAGTGGTGTAATTATCATGGTTTAAATCATTTTACTTAAGTACAGCGGTTGAATATACCCTGAGATTCTCCATTTTATTCCACTGGAAGCTTCACTTACATTTGTTATTATCAAAATAAGAAGTACATTTTTTAAAACGAAGGCTTAAATCCATCTGAATCCATATTATATCAGCAAAATAATGGCCTTAGATGCGGCTGTCACGTTCTTCTGGCTGACATTCAACACCTCCTCAATACATATTTAAACCTTCAGAATCCCATTTTAGATATATTTTAAATTGCATTAACATTCACAGATCCTGTAAATACGCCTGCTTGGATTTAAGAAATGTATATATTGACATTTATATATACACATTTATTTTTAATCAGGTTTGATTCATTAATTGAATAATCTCAAATTCTGTAATATAATGATGATTCTGAACTATTTTGGCAAATCATTGTCCCATCATGTTATCAACAGATGTTTTTATGGGAATCTTATGATTAGTTTTTGTGTTTAATTAAAGAAAATGAAGGAAAAAAAGCCCCAAAAGTTAAAGAAAATGAAACAGTAATTCTAGATACATCCTTTTGTTCCTGATTTAAATTCAACAGAACAACAATCAAATGGAAACGTCCTTTTCGGCTGAACTAATAAATGAATTACCGTGATGATAAATAAAAATGGGGCTTGAGTCAGAGAAGACTGAGTCTGAAGAGAAGATGAATTATTTATCACAATAGATGATGAGTGGTAATTAATCTGTTAGAAAGTTCAAGGTGCTCCGGCTCTACGGGGAGAGTGAGACCCTCAGATCCCAAAAGCCCCGAAGTCTCCGCCCCGAGCAGGGTGGGATATTCCCCCCTTGGAGTCTGGACACTGGTGGTGGTGGCTGAGGACTCTTGAGGCTGGTGATTGATGAATGATGAAGCTGATGGGTCTACAGTGATGGGGAGGTGGAGGATGCGTGAGCCAGCAGGGATAAGAGAACTAGATGAACGGAGAAACGTATTTAAGGACAGCAGCTGATGGTGATTAACTAAACATGCTTGTAACACAGTCAGTGGTAAATGGACTGTACTTATAAAGCACTCTTCTAGTCTGCTCCACCGCTCAAAGCAATTTACAGCACAAGTCAGCATTCAGTCTGGCTCACGCATTCACCCAGTCACACAAACATCCATACAGTGATGAGAGAGGCTGCCATGTAAAGAGCGGTTACCATCATTCACTCACCAAAGGAACAGCCATTGGGAGCAATTTGGGATTCAGTGTCTTGCTCAAGGACACTATGACATGTGGCCTGCGGGGGCCGAGGACAGAACCAACGACTGTTAGATAAGTGGACAACCGCTCAACCAACTGAGCCACCGTCTTGATTGGATGATGATGATGAGGATGATTTTTGATCCTATGTCTCTGATGTCTTTAAAATCACGATGGTAACGCCTTCAGCCATGTTTGTTGGGTTGAGCTAAAACAACTGAACGGATACATTTGAAGGGAAAATGAGTCTTTGAGCCAAAATATACCCAGGAAATTTTAGTGTGGACCCAAGATATATATATATATGAGGGGGGGTGAATATCCATTTGGTGCGATTCTAGTTACAGTCATTTTTTTTTATTTCTCTGAGATACTTGCTTTTTCTCGCCTTTTTCTTCTGCCTGTTTGCTGCTTTTCTTTATTTTCTTTAGACACTGATAGAACAATTTCATTTGACCAAAGCATAAATATATGAGCCTAAACAATGATTGCAGACCTGTGAAACAAACAACAGAATAAACTGATGAGATGGATCCAGTGCTAAAGTATGGCGTCACATGGGGTCACTTCCTGCTTAATGAGTGTTGTGCTTCATTCTGATGATTATCTGCTTTTATTTAAGCACAGATTTAATGCAGAACTTTCCCCGTGAGCAAAAGAGCATGAGAGATGATGGAAAAACATGTTTTTAACTTCATTTAAATGCTGCTGCTCAAGTCAGATTCCAGGATGATGCAGTCTTGCCTCAAAGCTCAGACATGCAAATTACAGATCCAGCTCAAAGTGAGAGCTCATTTTTAAATATACTGGCTGTATTCAGGATCACATAAACAAGAGGGCCTTGTTTTGAATTAACTTTAGACATCATCCCTCAGTTCTTTCTCTCCCTCCCTCTCTCCTCTGTTCAGATGATGGCAGAGTGCCATACAGAAGGCTGTGTACAATGGCCCAGGTCCCATTAAATCTGCGAAAGTTCCTTCCTGAGGCAAACATTGCCAGAAATAGTAATCTTGGCTTGGAGCTGGAGTCTCAGTGAGGAGGGTGTGTGTGTGTGTGTGTGTGTGTGTGTGTGTGTGTGTGTGTGCGTGCGTGTGTGGTGTGTGTGTGTGTGTGTGTGTGTGTGTGTGTGTGTGTGTGTGTGTGTGTGTGTGTGTGTGTGTGTGTGTGTGTGTGTGTGTGTGTGTGTGTGTGTGTGAGTGATGGCAGGGTGGCCAATAATTATCTTTGTATTAATGGAAATCATTTATTCGTGTAGCTTCTGATCCAGGAGATCTACAGTCTGAGGTGCTCCTTCAGTTTTTTTTTTCCTCCTGTTGATAAGGCTTCCTGAAAAACATGCAGGGAGCAATCAGGACAACAACAATAGTTCTCCGTCAGAAGCTTTAAAAACTCCAGGTCGTCCACAGTGCACGGCAGCAGCACGCCTTTGTTTGGGCGGCTTCAGAGAGGAGGGCGAAGCAGAGCTGCTGCCTCCTCTGAGGTGATTAGGCCACTCATCAGTCATTTTATCGTGTTTTAACAGAGGTGGAAAATAACAATCACATCCCATTCACAACAAGAATGTCCACAAATGACCTTTTTTTAATAAGCTCCAGATCTGAGGTCTTTAAAAGGACATAAAATAAACTCAAAGTGTGCATTTAAACAGAGGTGCCCTCAGAGAAAAAGAACTTTTACCTTACATTTACACTTACATTGGCTTAATTCATTTCAATCACGTAGAATATTTCCACATGCTTAAATGAGTTTCTTCTTTCAGCAAATGCGACTCATTTATTTTGATTTACCATTGATGCACTGTAAAATATAAGACGTTTAATATGCAGTAAAATACCGGCAGCTGGGCTCGCCAGAATTCTACCATAAAAAATACGGCAACCATTTACAAGACATCCCGGCAAATAATCATAAAACGAGGCATAATGTAAAACTTTTTATGGTTACATACTTCATTTCATAGAATAACAGTAAATTACATTAATTTCAGACTCTTTAACACTATTTTGTGTTGTTGCTAAATGGTTAAGTTGGTTATTTGATCCAAATGTAAAGTGCATTATAAATTAAATGTATTATTATTATTATTATTATTTATGTTTTCATACCAGCAAAATCGTGATGATTTCTTCACAGCAGGATTCCGTGTTTTCCGCTTATTCTGACAGAAATAAGAAAGTTATTTACTATTTCTTATACTATTACTTCATTTATGATAATTCACCCTTCCTACTATAGTGATAGTATTGAAACTCAACCACAGTAACTGTTGACCTTTGACTTTTTTTTTTTTTTTACAGTATTCTGTATTTTACAGTTAGGTAAAAAGTTGTTAAAACTGTGATATTATGTAATTAACTATAAAACTTTACACTGTTTGACATTATAGCTGTTATTAAAATGGTAATTTACCGTAATGTCTTGTACATGGTGACCATATTTGTAATGGTAAAATTTACAGTAAAGTACTGGCAACTGCAGCTCCTAGTATTTTACTGTAAATATTACCATGTTTTTTATTCTGGATTGTTTTTACAGAGTGACTGTCAGAGCGCCAAATCATGGATTTCCATGTTCTTATAGTGAAAATTCTGCAGTGAAATGTTGTTTTTTTACAAAATGATCGGTGCTGATGCATCAAAGTATGAGTTGCATCTCCAACTGAGGTCGAGCGGCTCCGACTCTCCACAGCGTGTGGATTTTAGTGCACTGGTGTCCAACATGGACGTGAGGCCCCTCCGGTAGGTCGCTGCAATAATCTTTGAGGTCACTGCTATACTTTTACAGTATTGTCAAATCATGCAATACTCTACTGTGAGTAATATCCTCATTATCTGTGCAGTGTTTTGTAAGACAGTTGTGAATAGTGTTGGATACAGTACTATTAATATTTACTGTTCTGCTCGGTATTTTTCAACTGTGCATTTATTTTTTGCACTTATAGGATGACATCCTACTTTTTTTGGCTACATGAAAATGAAGTTTTCCAACTGTTGGATGAATAAACGGTTCTCTTACCTCTTACCGCTGTAACAGAAAATATCAGTAAATCACTGCATTTAATTAACCATAAAACAAACCACATTTCTCAACCCGTAAATTTACATCTTTACTAAAAAAAAAACTGTAATGGCTTTACTTTGCCACCATACATTTACTGTGAGGTTCTGGAAACCATAGATGACAGTATACTACCGTAAATGACCCTCGTCTTTTGTTTCTGTAGAAGCGTGATGTTCAAAATACAATATTTATTTGTGAAATAATGCAAATACAAAGTTTGAAAGAAAAAGTGTACATTTGTAGTAATTTACTGACATTATATACCACGTCTTTGTATTTGACAATAAAGGTGCCTTATGAAGTGAAAAACTAAATGAAGTAAAGTCAAGTGTTCTGCTGGTTGCTAGGGAACCGGTGGTTGCTAGTGTGTTCTTAAAACAAATGAACAGGTTTACAATAAGTTTTCCACCGTAAAATTTACAGTTACTAAATAGGCTTACTGTAATGTCTTGTACATTACCACCATGTTTTTTACAGTGAATTTATGGAAACCAAAGATGTCCGTATTTTACTACTGAAAACTTCTATTTTATTATTTGTATATCACGCCAAATTATTTTTATAATCTAATTTGCAAAAAAAATGGCGATTTGATTTCATCTTAAAAAAAGTTCTCTCTACATTGTCTATTACTATATTATTACATCATCATACATTTTCTCACACTTGAAAGAAAAAAATGAAAGGCGACAAAGAGTATCTTTGTAAAATATCCTGTTTCAAAGATTTTCAAAGAAAAGGATCAAACTTTTTACTTTATATTGATTTTCTTGTCGGACTTTTTTTTAAAACTTTTTCTTGTTGGAGACAGAAACAAAGTTCCAGCTCCTTTAACCAGAGGCAGGAGTCGCTGGCACTGGCGGTAATCCTACCCGCCATCATTTATACAGCTCCACGGAGGACAGGCCTGGAAAAGGTGAAAACAGTATCCAGCACAGCTCTGGCAGAAAAAGCAATATTTCATTTGATAGAGATGATTTGTGGATCAACCAAGTTTCAGACGTCGACCTCTGAAGTCAGAATCAGATGTTAGTTTTATTCTTTTGTGCGGCAGAAATCAGTTTGTGCTGTAGAATTTCATGCAACAAAATGTGTCTCTACACTAAAGTTGAGTGGAGTCTGTATTAAAATACTCCAACTAGAAGGATAATACACTTTAACAGTAAAACAATATCTGAATGGAACTCTGTTCTATACTTTCTGTAATCGGTGGTCATAATGATGATGAGCATTTCTGCTGTTCCGAGGCAATGTGCAGTATCTGCATTTATCCGGGAAATCCAGTATTTTATCACCCCAATCCAAAACCCGCATAATTTCTTCAATCTTTCTGAGTTTAATTGCTCTCATGTCCTATTTTCTGGAGATAATGGAGGTTTTCATGACCTGCTGTCTTTCACCGTTTGGCCTCTATGCAGCTACTGCACGTTGGCTTTGAATGCCAGAATCCCCACCTTCATCGCCCGGACTGCAGCCCACAGTCCTCCCCGTGATTCTGTGTTTAAGAAGAGCTCATGTGTCAAAGCCGTGGAACGTTCAGCTCCTTCTTTTTGTCTTTGAATGCTGTTACGGAAGTTAAACTTCAGATACTGTAATGCTCTTCATTTTAATGTGGATTATAAAACATAGAGAGAGAGATAAAGATAAAGTCTTTATTCCATTTTTATCCGGTTAAAATCTATGTTATAATTTGTTTAATCCTGAGCAGAGATAAATTTGGTACACTGTAATAAAAAGTCTGTAATTAACATTATGACAGCTCTTTAACAATATGGTAATAAATATAGTTTCTTGTAAATTTTCAGAAAAATACTTTACATTAAATAAACACAAATTGTTTAAACTGAGGTTGAAAAAAAGCCAAAATCATCAAACAATCGCTCGCTAAACAGCTTTTACACTGTACAAAAGTCTAAACGTTATGGTAAAATACTGACTGTGGTTGGCAGACAATCCCTGTAAATTATTACAGGGATGATTTATTGAAAACCTGGTTGCGGTAATTTGCCTACAGAACCTGAGCTCCAAAACTTGACTCCCTTTAACAAATAAATCTGTTTTGTTTTTCATTGCATATATATTAAACATTTCGATTATGTTGTAGTGATTAAAATATGGTAAACGATTAAAATTTACGGCTATAACCACATCACAGTAAGTGATCACTTACTGTAGAAAATTTCAGCAGCCACTAGCATACTATAGAAAATAACAATAACTGATTAGCGACTTTGCAAAATCACAGTACTGCACAGTATTACAGTAAAGAATCACACATTGTACAAATTATACTCCAGCAAATAGAATAATACAGTTAGTGATCACATTTTGTGTATAAATCACAAAAACTGATAATATATTTTTAAAAATCCCAATAACTGATAATATACTGTAGAAACCCCCCCAAAAATATAAAATAATGTAGTAGAAAGTGTTAAAAAAAATCACAATAGCCAATGATATACTGGAGAAAATAAGAATAATTGATAGGTTACTGTCAAAGTGTACAATTACTGATAAAATACTGTAAAAAGAGATTGATGACATTAAACATAATGTAGGAAATCAGAATAACCAATAAAATGTAATGGAAAATCCCAGTAATTGACAATATACTGTGAAAAAAAATAACAATAACCGATTATATGTTATAGAAAATTACGTTAACTCATAAGTAATGGTAAAATAAATAAAAATTGGAATAAGTGATACATGTGGAAAAATCACAAAAATAAATTACACACTGTAGAAAATAACCATAAGTTACTGTAAAACAAAGAGAAAGTCACAGTAAACCCTACTGTCCTGCAGTATATATATGTTTACAGTGCATATACATATACATATATATATATATATATATATATACATATATATATATATATATATATATATATATGTATATGTATATATATATATATATATACATATATATATATATACATATATCTTAGTTGTACTGATTTTGAACGTGAGCTTCCGGCAGGCTGAGCTGGTCACGTGTCCTCCTGCTGTGACGGGTCCCGCGCGCATGGAGGCTGCAGCTCTCAGGCCTGAGGCCCGACAGCTTCCCACTGAAAAAGCTCATCAGCACCTGAAATAACCGCGGGCCTGCTGCGTCGGCTTACATCCTCTTCCCTGGATTGTTTTGACTGCATGATGGAAGGCAAACGTTAAAACATGTCATTTCTAATTTTAACCCGGAAAAGTGTCACTCGAAAACAGCATGATAGGAGGCAGTCAGGGTCATCGGCCCATCCGCCCCCCCGAACCAGGACTAAATCAATGCTCCTGCCCTCACAGGCCATTGTTCCTACACATGCAAGAGAAACACGTCTTCTTAGGAAGAGGGCTTCGACACAGAATGAAAGCACGCAGGAGGGGGGGTGGAACGTTTCAGTTAAATGATAATAAAATACGATTAAAGCCCTTATTATTACAAATAATACCAGCCAATATTACCAGTGAGTCCAGCCCCACTCGAGACATTGTCATCTTTTCTCCTGTTTAATTATCTATTTATTTATTCATTTATTTATTCATTAATAGGTAAAATATTAAATCAAATGTATAAATCAAATGTTTTATATTTTATACGATATTTAGATAAATTATATCAATAAATATTTATTCACAAGTTTTTGGAGAAGTTTCGCCAATTTCCGGCGCATTTGATCATTCCAGCCACAAATACTAGATTTCAATTTTTCACGGTGTAAACAAAATTTATAATCCTAAATATAAATAATATTTTATGCTTATGATATAATTAAAAGCATTACGTCACGAAAAGTATAAAATAATCTAAACAAACACTTCTTTACAAAATCTAATAACGTATAAAAATAAATGTTTTTGCTAATCATTGACATGTTCTGCAATGATTTCATTACAACAATCATCCACTTAGTATTTAAGAATATGAAAAATGTGTTAATATTTTTAAAATCATTTTCGTACTTTAAACAAAAAAACAAAAAAACAGGATTTTGAAAGGTTAAAATACGGAACAAATAAATAATGTATGAAAGTTGATCAGGATGATCTTAGTTAAAAGCAATAACTCCTTAAAAGTGTTACATAATATTAAATATTATAACGTCAGTTTAAGCGTGTGAGAAAGCCAGAGTACAATGGTTAAGCCAAATTATTGCTGCAAAAAAAACAATCAAATCCTTTATTCTTCTATCTTATTGGCCTGGACTCTGCTGCGGATGAAGCCTCTGAAGTTAATTGTGTTTTGCTTTTAGAGGGGAATAGGTTTCCTCTGTTTATTATGAGCGTGGGGACGGATTTGCGTCATTGTGCAACTTGCAGGTCGAGATAAAGTAGCGCAAATATTGAAAAAAGGAAGTTCTAACAGTCATTATAAAGTCCCCCCCTCTGCTCCGGAAGAAATAAGGATTTCTTCTGTATCCTTAAATACTAAAATAGGATCTATTTTGGGGGTGAATCTAGAGGGAATATCCGCTCATTTAACACGAATTCCATCAAAAACAGGATGACTCATAGACGCGCAACATGGACTCTGTCGTTTTTTGCACGTTACGTTTTTAATATCTAGCATTTTTTAAATATATTTCATTCCATTTTTTCCCTCTACTACCTTTATTAATGCTCCATTCAGATCTGCAAACTTTAATAACCTCACATTATTTGCGTTCCTCGCCGCTTATGTTTATTCCCACTCGAAAATAAATCGAAATGAACGCGTAATGTTTTTGTACGCGCTTATGGGTGGAGGTTCTCTTTAAGTGATCAATCCATCATCTCAGGCTCAAAATTGCTCCGGTCATGTGTGTTACACATCATCCTCATTTACAAGGGCGTGATGAGAGCCAGTCAGCCAGTCAGCCATTGGCTGAGGAGGCGGCCAATCAGCGCCAGCGCAGGAACTTCAGAGTGGAACTGCAGGGTTTGGATTTCAGAGTTGGGAGAGAGATTTTGGCCCTGACGCAAAGAGGACGGTCATCTATCCCCCCTTAAACTCTCTCCCTCTACTTTTTTTTTACATGCCTGTCCGTTTATACCCTCTTCTTAGAAATAATAAGGCGCATTCGAGGGTGCGGGATGTACACGGCCGGGCTCAACCCGTTTTACGCATCTAACTTCAGCCTCTGGTCCGCCTACTGCGCAGGAGGCATCGCTGTGGATACAATGAAGAAACCTTCCTTTTGCATTGCAGACATTTTGCAAGCAGGGGATGCGGAGAACATGCAGGGGTCGCCGACCTTCATGGTGCATATGGGACACCACCACCACCGCGCGCAACAGGCGCACTCCGGCTCCTCGCCGCTGCGCCCTTGTCCTGTCTCGGCGGATCCCTCGGTGTATGGCGCGAGGCTGAGTCCGGCGTCACCATACCACCGACACGGACTACAGATAACATCAGTCTCCAGGACTGCTTATAACTCCCAACAGGCTCCCCCTCCTTCAAGTAAAGACCTTAAATTTGGGATTGATCGGATATTGTCGACAGATTTTGATCCAAAGTGCAGAGAAAAGTCGTCATTAAGAGGTGAGATGAGCGATTTTATTATGCAAAAAGATATGTGGTATTCGTAGAGAAACCATCATTTCATGTGTTTAGGGTCTTAAAGTTTCCTTTTTTAAACGATATTAAATAAACAAACTAGGATTTTTTTTCCCAAGTGTAAACAGTTAGAGCGCATTTAGTCCTTTGGGGATTCCATAAAGCTTTTGTCCCCTCAAACCACAGAGGTCAGAGTTCAGGATCAGCTGTAAGAAATGCTCTAGCCACAGAAGCAAGATATAATGATGCAACACACTAGAAAAACCTCATGTTTTTAGTCCACAAAGAAAGTTTATGACACTCACACACTCTCTCTCTCCCTCTCTCTCAAAGCAGTGAGAGCACACATAGCCTCATGATTTGCACTCTAAGGGTATCCCTTTTAAACCCCTCAAAACACAGAGGTCAGAGGTCAGGGTGAGTTGGAAGACATACTACAGCCACAGGAGCAACATTTGCTGATGCAACAAATTAGAAACACCTAATTTTTCTCGTGTTTGAAGCCATAAAATCAAGTTTCTAAGAGTCACACAGAGCAGTGAGGGCGCTTATAGCCTCATGATGTGCACTTCAAGGCAACTCCTTAAAGCTTTCGCCCCATCAAATCACAGAGGTCAGAGGTCAGGTCAGCTGGAAGAGCCATTCCAGTTGCAGAAGCAACATTTTCTGAGGCAAAAAACACGAGACACTTAGTTTTTTTTAAAAACCTGTATAAAGTCTTAGGATCAAGTTTAGAACAATCGCACAGGAGCAGAGAGAGCATATAGCCTCATGATGTGCTCTTTAAAGCTTTTGCCCCTTCAAATCAGAGAGGTCAGAGGTTAGGAACAGCCGGGAGACACTTTTCCAGTCGCAGGCTATGAATTTATAAGCTGATCTCTTTAAATTTCAGACCCTTCTTTGCCCCCTGAGGTTGTATCACTGAGATAACTTATCATCTCTCGCTCTGTAACAGATCTCACATCCATCGTTAGCTCGAACCGTCAGTCAGGGATCCATATCGCCGTTCAGCCTCCGGCCAGCCAGTACTTCTCCTCCATAGACCACGGAATGAGCGACGCGTCCTCCATGATGAGTTCACTAGGCAGCAGCAGCAGCAGCAGGCAATCAGGCCAGCATCAGTTTCAGGACACCTTCCCAGGTAGCCACCACATGTAGGGCTGAAGCAGAGAGCGGGCTGGCCCCCTGTCTCACACCTGCAGCACACGTTCTCCCTGCTTTCTGTTCCCCCTTCTCAGCTCTAACCTCCTCTCCTCTGCATGTCTTCCAGGCCCTTACGCCGTTCTCACCAAAGACACAATGCCACAGACCTACAAGAGGAAAAGGTCGTGGTCGAGGGCGGTGTTCTCAAACCTGCAGAGGAAAGGGCTGGAGAAGCGATTCGAGATACAGAAGTATGTCACCAAGCCGGACAGAAAGCAGCTGGCTGCCATGCTCGGGCTGACAGACGCGCAGGTGAGAGAGTTGAACGTGCACGGGTCTTAACTTTGGAGTCGCATGAAGGTGTTTACGGTTTTGCTGCATATTATATGGATTGTTTTATATAGGGCAGAAAAATATCTTAGGGGACAAAATAGTTTTGCTTTCATTTATACCGAAGATTAATTATGAATATTATCATCGGAATTAGTATCTTGAAATATTAACGGGTTCGATGAGGTCCTATTTTTGTTTGCTATGGTTGTGCTTTAATTAGATTCTGTGTGACGAAGTGCTCATCATTTTCTTTGCCCCAAAAGAGCGATTAGGGAATGAACCATGAAATAAACATTTCATACCTCCATCAAGGCCCATCAATCCTTTTCCTGCCTGATAGAAAATCAAACCCATAACCTTTTAACCATAATTTAGGGTTTATGGATTTGTGACAAACGTTTAAATCTGGTTTCATAGTTTTATCTGCATTTGCTAATAGATATCAACCTCATAAATATGTCAAATCTTTTTTCCGGAAACCAAATTACCTGAGAAATTAGAGAAAATGTTGGTTAAAATCTGCTTTTTATCCAAATTTAAATGTGATCTTTTCTGACCTGAGACCCATCCTTATTTCATGGACAACCAATTCAGGAGGATGTGAAATCCTGCTACCCCATCTCAAGCAGTAAATAACAAATGGACACAAACATGTCCTCGTTGACAGACATAATAAACAACAGGACTGTCTAGCCAGGATGTTGAGTCCTTTACTCCATAAAAAATGTTTATTGAATCTTATTGTTTAAATTTATGTGACCGTGTGTAACCCAAGGTCTCCAAAGATTCCCAGAAATAAATTAAGTTGACAGTGACCTCGGTGTCCTTGGCCCTGACACGACACGATCACAGGTGCTTCCATATTTGAGAGACAGTTGTTGCCATATTATCACGAAAAGGCCTAAAGGAACTTTTTTTTTTTTATATTTAAAGGAAATATATTTTTTGCAAATATCATTCCTTCTGCAGACTACAAATACAAAATCATTAATCTTATATTAACGATTGATGAAAAAGCTGGGCGTTTTAGATGCAGAGCTACAGCATCATGGCTGCATGCTGCATGCTGTGTCCTGATTGGCTGATAGATGTCCCAGTGATTGACAGGTCCCCTCATATCTCTCCAGTACACTTCATTACACTTAAAACTGCGCAACCTAACCTATGAACCTAAATTAATGAAACTTACACAGATTTTATTGCTATTTTTAGATAATAGCAATTATTTATTTCCCTTTACTAGAGCTTATTAAATTTAAACATTTAATTTACCGTAGTAGGACCTTGCAAAATCCACGTTTGTAGCAAATACAAGCCTATAATGACTATTTATTTTGAATAAATACGCTTTATACACAACATTATTTAAAGGCTCTTGCATTTATGTGCACATTTAATATAAAATTTTCACTTTGTTTTTCTTGCAACACATCACTTGTCTATAGAGCGTAAATGTATGTTGTTGTTCTTATATACATCTATCTATTTCAGTGTAAGTAGCTGGCGTGTTTGAAAGCAGAGTCAAATTCCTTTAATGTGAACAGACTTGACCAATAAATTTGTTTCTGTTTTTGAATTTTTTTTTGCATTTCATTATCCTGGAATGCACATTTAGTCACTTAATTATAAAAAAAAATATGGCGTACAAAACATTTTGCCTTGCAATTACACAATAGTAATAATAAGTTTGTGTAAGTATTAGCTATATATTAAAAACAAAAAAAAAAACTCTATTATTTAAAACAAAAAAGTCCTTGGCTAGATAAGATGAAATGGTAAAGAAAACAGAGATAAAATGTCTGAAGCCATGTGAAAAATAGTAAAATAAACAATATAAAATTAGAAAATTAGACAAACAATAAAACAGAAATTGCATAATAAGGTGGAAGAAGTGACATAATTTAGAGCAAAATACACTAAAATACACTTATTAAAACATGTTTTTTAAATAAGAGACCGATTTCCTCTGGGAGTTTGTTCAGTAAAGTGTGGGCCTGGAATCAGAAGACCCGGACCTCAGTGCCCGGCGTTTAAAGTCTGAGGAGAAGAAATGCGCCAAGGCTGCAGCAGTGAGATACCTACAGAGAAAAAGAGAGTTTGCACATGCACAGATATAATCAGTGTGAACATGCAAAGAAAACACAACAACCGTGCACACGCACAGAAATGGACAAGAAATAGACACACTGTGCACATGCGTAGTCGTGATGAGTGTGTGCACAAACACAGAAATAATCATTGTGCAGACGGACAGAAATGTACAGAAATGAACCCAGTGTGCACACGCACAGACATAATCAGAGTGCGCACGTGTGTCCTCAGGTGAAGGTCTGGTTCCAGAACCGACGCATGAAGTGGAGACACTCCAAAGAGGCTCAGGCTCAGAAGGACAAGGAGAAGGAGCAGCCCGACAAGAGCGCGTCTGAGTCCGGCAGCAGGGAGCCCAAAGAGCCGCCGGAGTCCGACTGCGAGAGCGAAGGAAGGAGCGAGTGTGAGTCCGACGACGCTCCGGAGGAAAGCTGTGACGGACCATTGGACGTTTGTGAACTGAACAAAACCAGCGTGATCATGAGTGGGAGTGGGCCGGCGAGCATCGCGCACACGGCGGCCACCGTCCCAGACACGCCGGCCTCTCAGATGCAGATGGAGGTTTAGGAGGTTTTATTATTCTGGCAGGAGAAGGACGGTGAAATTAACACGCATCCGGAGCGGGGGCGACTATTCAACCACGCGTGGCTGCAGCAGTCACACCCGGGCCCCATCTAATTCCTGGGAAACAGAGGAGCAACAGCATTATCATTTTAATTTGTCTTTTTATTTTAACCTGGACATAAGGAGCATTAATTCTCCATCTATTTTTGACATTTTTTCTGTCATTATAATAAAACACCCCCCCCCCCCCCTCCATGCTCCTCCAGTGTCTGCTGAATGTCTGTAGAGTTTTGGCATGCGTCCTGTTTTCCTCATAAGAAGGAAAAAATAAGCGGTTGTGAATTTTTAATTATAGGTTATGAACCACTCGTCTCACGTGTTCCTGTATTTTATTTTTCTTTTGTTTATATATTGTGATATTTTGTTAATAATAATTTGCACTGAAAATATTGTAAATAAAAATGTTTCTTACTTTGAAAGAAATGGATCACAATTCATTATTATCAATAGAATTTCATTATTAGCCCATAAAAAGCTGTTTAAATGACGCAGATTTGTTTTTTTTTAAATTTATTATAAACTAAGTTATATTTCTTTCTTTTTTCACCTAAGTTTCAATCTACTTAACAATTTTTTATGCTTCAATAACATGTCCTCTTTCACATTAAACCAGCTTTAAACAAATTATTATAAATCAAGCTCGGAAAATATGCTGCATTTCCTTCATGTGAGACCTAACCAGCAAAGCTACAATTTTGATATATGTTGTGGTAATGCAAATAAAAACAGGAAATCTGTTCTCTAATCTATACTCCATGATCTAAAACACAAAACAGAAAAAAAAACACCAAACAACCCTCAATTAAAAAAACAAACTGATCTGTTTAATAAACAACCCAGAACAAAAAAACAAAACAAATTCAACAACAAAAAAAATTCTATAAAGCCTGATGACCCCATCAATTTTGTATCCTGGGGAAAGGGGTCTGGGTTTATATTATTTATTTATTTGTTTAATTTTCTTTTCATATTTTTCATATTCTCATACTTCTCCTTCTTCTTCATAGTAGTGATGTATTTTTAATAGTAAGAGAAGCAGGTAGCTATGGCATAATGTTCTTTTGTTTTCTTAAATTCAAGGGGGGCCACTATTTTGAATTAGTTCTTGTAAACTGAGGTTAATTGAGTTTAAAAAAAAATGTTTTCACTTAATGTAAAATATATTTTTGTTGCTTTTGCATTTCATGTAGGCTAGATTTTATTTATTTTTTGAATTTTTTAGCATCAGTTAAGATAATGAAGAATTTGAGGAAAATTGAAACATACTCTTAAATATGCAAATAAATGAAAATCTCAGTCTATTGTGTTCCCTCTCACATGTGTGGTTGAATCAACAAAATGAATAGATAAATAAATAACTTTATTTGTAAATAAAAAAAAAAAAAAGCAGCAGAGTCTTTCCTTGACAACAACTTCACCACGACACCTAAATAAATCACTTAATTAAAATAAAAAACAAGGACAAACTTAGCATGGTTTTTATTTGGCTGCACAGATAAACAGTTTAGATGGCTGAGTGGAGAAGATCATACCTCGCTGATAAAGTTATACATCTTCTCCTAGGAGCACATTAATGCTACTCGGTGAAGAAGGAGCACAGCGAGGCTCTGGGAGCTCAGAGAGCCGGAGGAGAAGAGGGTAATTTATAGTTTGTATACATTTACTGACTCCAGATAGCAGCGGCGACCCGGATGAGTATATTTTATGTGTCCAGACACAGATACCATCAACATCTCCTCCATTTATAGTGCTGCTCATAACCTCCCCTGCAGTCACCACCACCTCAGATCTGCTCTCTTTTATTATGACTACAACATCATGCCACTCTGAGACAAAAGCAAGACGTTGGTATTGTGTCGAAATGTCTTCTCCCAATAAGTCTTACCAAGGTGCTCAGAAATCCACATTATTTCTGCACCCAACCTAATGTGCAGCATCATAAACCTGTTTAAGGATATTTAAAGACATGATGTCATGACTAAGTCCCTCCTTAATACCTCTACCTGTGTCAGTCAGAGGAACTACTTTATACAAGAGCCCTGTAAACCTGGAACAATCCATGATACCTTCTCCTGAAGAACAAATGTTGTATTAATTCTTAAAGATATCCACAGATAATAACCCCACACAGGGAGTGGCATTGGGTGAGAAGCGGATTACTGTTTTCAATTTCAACACATAGAGAGATAAAAACAAAAAAAAATTCATGCTCAGATTTACACAAATGGACAATTAAGAGTCACCAATTGACCTATATGCGTGTCGGAACCCAAAGAGGCAAATTCTACACAGAAAGGCCCAAGTCTGGTTCAAACCCAGAACCATTTTGATGTGAGGCTAACCACTGTGCTCCTTTAAAGTATACATATGTTAAATATTCCCTCCCATAGTCATCACAACAGCAGTAAGTTGTTTTAGTAGAGGAGACTAGTTAGAGTTGTAACATGGGAAAGTTGTGACACCTTGAATTTGTCCAATCAGAAAGTTTTCATTTGCATGAATAAAGGTGGGCTTCAACTTTATTCCACCCAGCTGTAATGGTGGTCTGTGTTGTGGTGCCTCTGATACGGCTCCTGAGATATAGAAGGTAGTGACAGAGTTGAATCAAGATTCAAGTTTGACAAAGTTTAATGTCATCTGCATAGTAAAAAAAAACACATTTATTTCCCTTTCCCTTCACACAAAACGATTATAAAAAATTGAATTAGAAAATGAAAATGCAGAAAGAAAGAAATAAGTTATCAGTATAGATATCTGTGAAAACATGGTGATAACTTACTGGTAATACCGAGTTGTAGATGAGTCGGCCTGTAACAGAGAAGGTGAATGGTTTATGGTTTATTACAATGTTGATCCATACATCCACAGAAGACACAGATTATTTCTTCTGCTTAGGGAATGCCATTCAGACATCACACACCAGAACGGCGCTGTGTGGGATTAACCAGCATATGTTAAGGTTTCTTGTAGTTTAAAATCAACATGTATAAGAGATGTACGTCAAGATTACAGCTCACTGATTAAATGTGATATCATCCAAACAAGTATGATCCCTGATTTGTCTGATTGTTACTAATGTTTCTTCTGTGTTCTAATCCAGAGCTGAGGCCTCTCTGTTTGATCTCATTGAGGCTCCCGCTGGGTGCCTCACCTCCTCCCACAGTCCAAAAACATGAAATACAACTGAAATGCCGATTCTACATTGTCCGTGTGTGTGTGAGCATGAACGGTTGTGTGTCTCTATGTGTCAACCCTGTGATGAACTGACAACCTGTCCAAGGTGTGCGCCGCTTCTTGCGCAATGTGAGCTGGAACAGGCTCCAGAAAATAGATGAATGGATAATTACAGATGATGTCAAACTAGCAGCCAGGCTAGCTCAGATGAGGTGATGCTGGTATGATAGTAAAACCATGTTTGATATGTCACTGAACCACCTATCAGATCTCTGCTATCTTATATCTTACCTATCAGTCAGTTGAACTGAAAAAAAGTCATTCATATATAATATATCGTCAAGCACGCAGGCCGACTCAACTAGAGTGTGTCCACTGACTATTAGCATGATATAATACATGCTAGCAGATAGTGGAAGCCCTCACTCCAGACCTACGGCGGCCCACAGGGGCAAACACACTGCAAATATCAATTTAACATCATCCGCAAGCTGCAAATTAAGAAAACATTTTCATCATTTTCGGAACACACGCACGTCGCAAAATCCACAAAACAACATATAAAGAAAAACGACCTGCAAAAGGCAACAAGACAACGGAGGTGTTTACAAAGGACTCTTAAAAGTGGGAGCACCGCTTAACTTCTGGGTCATGCACTTATTTGACAGAGAGTAAAACTTTTATCAACATTGCAAAAACCAACAAATACTGACTTCAGTTGTTGCGATGGCAACATATACACAACGGTCAGAAGGTCACATATGAAAGCAACTAAAAAGGCTGGTTAAGAGTTTTCAGCAGGTATAATTCACCTTATTTACTGTAGATTCTGGTTCTGTGCATGTGAGGGTCAGTAATAACTTTATTTGTTGTTTTCGCAATGTTGAATAAAGTTTTAATCAAAATGGATAAAAAAAGCATTAAAAAAATTATCCAAGTGTGTAAAAATACTTAGATGTAGTCCTTTGGCAAATATCACAAAAAAAATATTAACCAGCTCAATTCATATTTCTTTTTTTCTTGTATTAATCCCTAAACATGGCGCGTGTTGTGCTGCAGAATGAAGCCGTGTTCTTTCCATAGTATTACTTCTCAGTCAGGAAACTCAAAGCCCTCCGGTATCTGTTGTCATGTTTGCAGCAACATCATAGTGAGTGACCCAAAAAACCAAGACCACCACAAACTCTCTCTGCTATGGGGTCCACTTTCCTCCCTCTCCTCCGGAAAGAGGACTGACCCCAGAGAGCTGCAGATTTTCCGTCTTAGCTTAGCATCTTGAATTCCACTTTTCATTTTCCCCTCTCCTGGCTGCACAGTATACCCTTTTTTTTTTTCCAAATACAAGAGACATTCAAGCCCCGATCTCCAGCGCGGACTCGTGAAATTAATGGCGTGGATGGCACCCGTCGGCTTAATCTTCGCCTTAAATTCATGCTGGAACAAAAGTTGTCAGCGTTATGATGGCCAGTTTCCATGGAACTGGAGGGGAAAGCCCCGGGCACTTTATCAACCTAATATTAACTGTTAAACGCTCGCATATTAAATGTCTGGGTGGGTTGAGTCTCGGATTATGCCGGACTAGCTATAAATTACGTTAGTATTTGCAAATGTACAATAACAATAACAATCCGAATGCTTAACATAATAGCGAGAGGCCCTGATTTGTGAACTGTCCTAAGAACTTTTATGAGCAGGATAGGAGAAAGTCCATCTGGCCTGTATTTAATGTCAGCCTTTCTCCTTCCATTAAAAGCTGTCCTGTACGTCCCTCTTGGCAACCCGGGACAGGGCAACACATAAAACAAACCAGCCTCTGCAGATTTCGTCGATATCTTACGCCGTGAAAAAGTAACTGTGTAAAACAAATTATGTCTGTGAGAGAAGAGGCGGGAGTTTCTGTCTGCAGCGGTTTGAAGGATTAATGGGACTAAAAGCTGTGACGTCTCCGGCGCTTTGAGGTATTATCTGTGAAGTTGCTTGATAGGCTGATGGAGATTTCCCCTCTGTTGTCGTAATGCATCAGTGGAGGCCTCAGAGCCTGAGAGAGGAAGAGGAGTGCACCGCCGCTTCGCCATAACTCAGCAAGTGCTTGGGAAACAGCAGCCAGTGAACGCACCGCGCATGAAAGTGAAGGTTTACACATTCTGGAGATGATGATGATGATGATGATGATAATGTGAGGAACCATCAGGATGGAAATGTTTGAACATCTCCAGACATGTAAAGGAAGATTAAGTATCAATATCACTGTAGAAGTTCTCCTTTAGAAGATAATATCAAGTCAGAAAACTCCTCTAAGTATCAAAAGCCTTGGTGTTGTACACAGTTCCTGTTCTTTGGTGCCAGAAACCGATTTCCCAATAACTGTTGGAAAGTTTTTTAGTTTAATTTTTTGTTTTTGTTATAAAAGTAAATTTCCAAGTGTATGTCTGGTCATCGCCCTTCCGCTGCTGATCTCACCCACAGCATCATCACAGCTACTATTTATTAACATTGTGTGTTTGTTTTCTCTTGCAGGAGCAAAGTGATGCACACAGCGTGGAATTTGGATTGACAATTATCGATTTATTTTAACTTTACAAGCAAAATGTTTGAAAATGTTCGCTGTTTTTTTCTGACTACCAATAAATACAGAAGAAAAGTACCAAAAGTTACATTTGAACGACCAACCATCACTATTTATTGTTATATAAATCATATTATATGCATGGGTAATGAAATACAATGGAACAAATATGAC
Organism: Lophius americanus; assembly: GCA_037951165.1. Lineage (NCBI taxonomy): Eukaryota > Metazoa > Chordata > Actinopteri > Lophiiformes > Lophiidae > Lophius > Lophius americanus. The sequence continues at coordinate 3,805,625 of JBBDHG010000026.1, read as the reverse complement.
AATATTGTAGACATAAAATGAAAATGAAACATACATTGTGAGGGACTTTACTTTACTTTACTTTTTATCACTTGTGGTGCAGCTCTGTTGACAGACAGAATACTTCCCAAGTATATATTTTTAGGCCAGGTGCGTAGGATAGAGATATATATATAGATCAAAACTGACATACAGGAATTCCTACGCACTGACTAATATACAAAATTATAAATTTATGTTTCCGCATTATACCTTCATCAAGCAAATTTCATCATGACTATGAGTATCCAACTTTAATAAAGGCTGGCTTTACGTCTCCTGCTCGTCACATCTTAGCCCTGAGGTAGGAATCCAAAACTTCAAATAGCACATTACACCTCAAGGGATGTCCTCCGAGGGGTGGGACGAGTATAAATATTTTAGACATTGTTTTGTTTGTATCAAGTGAAATGATTCTGTTCGGTTAGTCCTCACATGCTTTAATATGAAAGAAAAAAAAAAGCATATTGGAATAGGACTTTATCAATAGCACTGGCCTCTTCTGCATGTGGTGTCCCCCAGGGTTCAGTCCTTGGCCCCTTACTCTTTATCATACAATCTGTTTATAACATGACCGTATAGTATATACTATACGGTCATATTATAAATCAAGTGGGACACATTTTTTAATAGGGAATACAGATCCAAACTGTGCTCAACCAAACAGTTGAGCAGGACATTAAAGGATTAATGTTTATCAGCAGGTATTATATGGTGTATTTGTGTATTAAGATTTATCTAAGGATGTTTCCTACCACTTATATTAAACCTACAGGCTAATCTACTGATAAACCCTATGATACTTGTGAATGTAGTCCGACTACGACCCTTTATAACTCTTCTGTGGGATCGGACAACACAGGCTGACCTTCACTCCCTATGTACGCCATTGAGTCTTGGGCAACCATGACCTTGTTGCCGTTTCACCAGTTGCCCTTCTTTAGACCACGTTGGTAGGATCTAACCGCTGCAGATCAGGAACACCCAACAACACCTGCAGTTCTGTTGGTGCTGCGACCCAGATGTCCATCATAATTTCGCCTCATGGTTGCTCTGACCCTTACACGTAAGTATTTGTCCCGATTCAACACATCAAATCTGAAGTCTAGAAAGTACTAAAAATGATCAGGGTGAAAAGTATTTAAAGACTTGATACTGGTTATTCCAGTGAATTGGATAAGGGATGTCATTCCATTAGGGATGACATCAATCTGGATGTTGGGAATATACCCAATGATTCAAAATCATGATAATATACTAAGTGTTAATGAGTCGGCTTAATTTCCTCCCTTTTAAATGTATTGTAATATATGAGATAATGAAAATATACATGTGCCCCAAAGTTTAATGTACATTAGTCAGCCACGACATTCTAACCACTTACTGCAGACGTCAGATTAACAGTAATTGCACCTCTCAGTGGGCGGGCTATATTTCCCAGCAAGTGGATGTTTTTTGTTGAAGTTGAAGTGTAGACATCAGGAAAAATGGTCAAGCTTAAGGCTGTGAGTGATGATAACGTGGCCAAATAGTAATGACCAGACATCTGGGTCAGGGCACCTCCAGGACTGCAGGTCTTGTTGGGTGTTCTCAGTCTGCAGTGGTTAGTAGCAACCAAAGTGGTCAAAGGAGGGACGACTGGTGAACCTGCAACAAGGTCATGTGCCCCCAACTATAATTAATACTGATGGAGAATGAAGGCTAGACCGTGTTGTCTGATCCCATAAAGAATCTACCGTTAAATTGCTGAAAAAGCGAATGTTGGTTCTGATATGTAGCTTACAGAACAAAAAGTTCACCGAAGAACCGCAAAAATCAAGACCGGCGCAATTTTAGTCAGGTGGTTTTAATGTTATGGCTGGTGCAATCGCAGTATTTCTGTAAATGTTCTTGGTTACATTCCACAGTTTTAATGCATTATTAAATTACACCCTCGCTACAACTACTTTACTATCACTGACATAAATTAATAGTTTGTGGCGCCCGCTTTGAATGGACCTGTGGCGAATGTTCAGTTACACCCCGAAACCAGAGGGAGCCTTCATCGTCAGAGGAGTATTTTGTTCTGTCACTGCCTTGACGCGAGTGAGTGTCAATGCTCTGGAGGTGGCTCTGTTTCCTTCAGAGGTATGTTTGTTCCATCAAACGCTGATTTACGACATCGGCTGGATGATTTTTTCCTAAATGAGCCCTGAATCATCAGCGAGAGAGATCTCCTCCCCCTGAGACTAGCAAAATATTGTTACACGGTAAAAACCTTTCATTTGATAGCAGGCCAAAATGTTTCCAGCCGCCGCCATCATTTAAGTCCAATTCACTGGAATAACCAGTATCAAGTCTTTTATTTATGGACCTTTATTCCAAACACAGTTGGCTTGTTTCTGCCTGAGAGAAAAAAGCGTGTCTGAAGCCGAACCCAAAACACCGGCTGAGAGTTTAAGTTTGATGTAGTGCATGTGAAACACTTCATATTGGCCCTCAGCAAATACATCTAAGGGTTTTTTCATACAGCCAGGACTGTTCTGCAGCTGCACGCGCACCAACCATGTTCACCAACGCTGAAAGCTGAGCCTCTTGTACACGAGCTGTCGCCACATTTCCAAAAAGCCACATTATTGAGTGCTTTTCTAACATGGTCGCAGTTTCCAAGCATCCAGCCTCTTGCCAGCAGTCAGCAGTCGGGAGTGGAAGAAGCAAAAAAAAAAAAAAAGACATCTCAAGTTAAATTTAAAGATGTGTTTCTCTTGGAAGCCGGGCTGTGCTGCCATAAACCAAGGGAGACATTTTCATGCTCCACATTCTTCATGGTTTCTTTCTGAGTTTCCTCCCTTCCTTTCTCACTCCACCTTGGCTCCAGAGTTACCTACTGCGGCACTGGCTGCGGACCACAACCAGCGGGGCACTGTGGGGTGGCCCGGTCCTCCCCCTTGGCCTGAGCAGCCTTCGTTGCCCTCATCTTCACCAAAAAAGCTCTCCTGGCTGTCCTTGGATGGCTCAGACGGTGGAGAATCTGCCACCTGGACCTCTATTCAAGCTCTGAATCCCCAACCCTCTTAAATAATACACTGGCCCATAGTAATCAGCTACAAGCTGAAAACTCCTCTGACCTACCGCCCTGTTTTTAATGTGGCCATGAAGGAACCGTTTTATTGCAGACTGCAGACTGCTGTCCCGAGCCAAACTTGTGTGGTATGAGCTGTAATTTGTGAAGGGTGCCGAGGTTTGGTATTAATTAGGGCCATGAAATGGCAGCGGTCCGACCGCCTGCCCCTCTCTATAGAGGCTGAATTCATTGAGTGATGTACACGCTGGGAGGGGGATTATGGCCGAGCTCTAGCTGCCCGCTGAGATGCAAACACAAAAGAGAGGATGTAAAACGTACTTGCATTTCACATGGCCTGTCATCGGCAGCAAATTTCACTCTGCTCCCTGAAACCGGGGCGAACAGCCTGCGGCCTTCAGACTAATCGCATGTTGGGTCCAAGCATCAGATGGAGCTGACATAATGTACTTGCAAATGAAAGAGCTGCTCAGATATTCAACCTCAGAGCTGGCTTTCAGGAGCATGAAATTATTATTCCTCCCAGTGAGGAGAATATCATATTCTGTGTTACCACTTAAGGTTCCATGAACCAATTTTAAAGTAGGGACTCAAATACTGAAAGAAGACTATAAAAACTGTTTATGGTTGTTCAACTTAAAGTTTAAGACCTTCTGCATTTCATATACTCTAGTCTAATTTGGTTAACGTTTTCAGTTTAGACAATTAGGGCTTTAAGGTGTTCTTACTTTATTATCTCTGGATTGTTATAGCATTAAAATATTTTGGGGAAGTTCTTTTAGAAAAAGGGCAAGCAGTGGCAGACAGGTTGTTTGAAGTGGAAGTGGTGTGGATATAGGACACTGGAAAGGTTTCCTACGAGGCGTGATAACATGTTTTGTCCAATTGAAGGTCTGCCTAAAGGGACTTTATTACATCCAGTCGACTAGAAAGGCACATTAGGAGTAACAAATCTCATCTCATTCACTGGAAGAGCATCTTAGAGGGCAATGTAGCACTCAAGTGCACTTAATCACCATTTTGATTAAGTTCCCTTTTGTGAAATAAGAGCTCAATTTATTAGGATTTTTCTACTGGAAGGACACCTGAAGGAATCCATATTGAATTTCTTTTATAGGAAGGTGACCCCAGAGGGCATGTTAACTTGTTTGGTTTACTGCAAAGGCATCCAACAGGGCAAAATATAATTACATTGTCACTCGAAGAGCACCTGATAGAATGAGAAATCACATCTTGTTAAAAAGAATGATACCTTAGATTGTCCATTATCACTCTTTGTCCAGGGGAAGGACACCGTAGAGGGCAGAAAATCTCATTTTGTTTACTGTTTGAGCACAATATCACATGTTGTCCAATGGTAGGATACATTATAAATCAAATTATCATGGTTTGTCCGTTTCTAGATTGCCCAAGATTACAGGTGTCCACTGGAAAGTTACCTTGGAGGGCAAAAATTACATTTTTTCCACTAAAAGGACACACAACATGACACTTTATCATTTTAACCACTGACAACGCACCAAGAGGGTATGATATCCCAGTTTCTCCACTGGAGACTCACATCAGCTGCGACTTTGAAACATGGTCAAACCCGTGGGCTGGACCAGTCCAGTTGTCAGAATGAAAGGTTGGCATCGCACATCTCTCTGACTCAGAGTCATGACGCCAATCAAATGTTCCAACCTATCGACATTTCTACGACAGATTCAATGTTGCATTCAGATTCTGTATCTGAGTGAACTTTCTCTTCTGGAGGAGGATCTGACAGGGATATGTGACACCACGGTGGCTTCCATATAGGAGTCTACACTTTAAGACCACCAGGTATTTTTTTTACAGGCACTCAACGTGATATTTTGAGTTTTGCTGAAAAATGGTAATGTTCACATCGGAATAAAGTAATAAAGAAATCACAAACGCTGGAACAGTTTCGCAGAGCCTGATATATGATGCAACTCACCTGCCTGGCCTCTCTGTAGATACATTTCATCTCCGCTGTGTATCGTTTGAGGTTTCCTCATTTCCCCTTTCTGGTGCTTATCGTGGCTAACAGATGCAGTTTTATGGAGAACAGCGAAACGAAACGCTGCGCAATAAATAATAAGATGAACTACGTGTCTGCTTATCAGATGACCGACAAGATTTTTGTCTCTCGACAACACATCTAAATATGTTCTGCTTTTGGCGGTCTGGTGCTATCACTGAGGGGAAAAACTGCACAGTTCTGTTGTTTGTAACATTGTATTTAACCAATTTGCGACTTCTGCAAGAGGTGTTAAGGCACATGGTAGAACACACTTCTGCAAAATGCTGCATAAAACTAAATATATACCCACAGTGAGAATTACAAACGGAGATATGAGGGTGAACACAAAAGCATGCAGACAGAAAACGATTTGTTTTATCGTTAAAGTAGCTTAAAGCACCACATTGAATTGTTTCTCTGGAGGTGAGAGCAGCAGTAGACCACCCCAGGGACCACTCCCAATCACTCAGCTCATTGCTCATGTCCTTTTATCTGATAGTGCCCCTTATTATCTGACACTGTTTTGCAGCATTAGACCTGGTCACACTCCATTAAGCATCTGTGTGTGTGTGTGTGTGCGTGTGTGTGCTAGTGTGAGTGCGGTCTCAGAACACACACTTTGGTCTGATACTGATGGATTATCAAGGAATTCTTCATCATGACTCTGCTTGTTAAGGGGAGGAGAGGGCAAGAGCGGGAAAATAAATAAGACGTCACTTGGGTTTATCTTGTTCTTGTTCCAAAATAAACAGAGAGATGGCGGAGAGAACTGCCGGTGCTTTCATGGCTGCCCAGTATTAATAAAGACGCTTTGGTCAAAAACAATTTGGATCCAGAAAAGTGCCACACGCTCGTTGCCACGGCAGCCCGAGAGGTGAAACGCAAGCGAGAATGACTAGGTGATTTATAGAAAAAGCTCTGCTCAGTTTCAGATCCATGCCACTTCCTTCCAAACTGATTTAGCAAACCGATTTAGACACGGGTGAGGAATCATAATTAGCGTCCTTCTTCGCATCAGTGCAAAGCCATTTGTACGACTGTGATCTTAACGCATTTTAGCAGAGATTATGATTTACACTGTTTTAATAAGGGTCACACAGTCAAGGCTTTCATGCAAGGCCGAGTGCACACTGTGATTTTCTTGTTCTGGTCCGTGTGAGTGTGTGTGTGTGTGTGTGTGTGTGTGTGTGTGTGTGTGTGTGTGTGTGTGTGTGTGTGTGTGTGTGTGATGTTTGCACATATTTAAGTGCATGAACAAGAGTGCAAGCCCTGTAACCCATATGTGCAGAGGGTGAGAGTTCAGCTCCTGCAGGGTTTGTTTGGAATATATGACACTGCACAGCTGGCCTAATCATCTGTGCATATCGGACTATAAAACTTTACTGAGCGTCACCAGAGCCAGCTGCTTTTATCAGTTTAGATGGAGTTATTCCCACTCGGGACGGACTTGGGGCTCAACCCCAGATCTGGTGCCTGCTCTGTTTGGGGAACATTTAGATAGTGGCCTGTACTCGTATGTGTTGGGATGTCACTTCAGTTAAACGGCACTCAATCAGAATCAGTTATGAGATGGTAAAAGTTCCCGTGTCTGAAAACGATCAGAATGTCAACTTTAATGGAAGACACAAAGTTCATGTACACGCACATATGAATTTAAGACCCTTTTACACAACCTGTTCAACCCAGACTTTTGTTCTGCCTCATCGTTCTGTGTGAGCGTCGCATTGGCATGCCGGGAGAACATTGTTGGCTGACGTTCGTATAAATCGAGTGAGCCGTTAAACGTTAGTACAGGTCGGAGGTGTGACACCTTAGCTGGGTTTCCATCGACACTTTTCTTCTGGATTGAAATCATTCCGAAAGACTGTTTCTGGTTTACATGAGCAGTGATCTAATTGGAAATGGTGTTTACATACGCCGCCACACATCAATCAAAGGACAGCAGTCAACAACTGTACCATGGCCACAAAAGCAACCAATAGATGAAGTGTTTTATCAGGAGATGATAACTTCTATTAGATTACTTCTATACTAGAGGAACGAGGGAGGGAGCGAGGAAAACTTTTTCACATGTAAAGCCTTGTCGGGTCCGAAGAGTGGTTTTACTCTGACTAACGTTACATAAATATAACGTTATGGAAACATTAAGGTATTAGTGAGGACGTGTTGTGTCGTAAAACTCACCAGAAATGTAACGTTAACATCAACATCATCCGTTCAAAGCAGAAACTCCTCATCACAGGCTTTTATTCTGAAAACCCAGATCCAAAGATGGTCAGTGACATTCACAGTGGTCTTCCTCCTCTGTCATTACTTTCTTCATTGTCGAATAAAAAGTGAAGTCGGTTTATCTGACTCACGTTTGCGTGGGATTTATCCTTAAAGATAAACGGCATCTTCAAAGTTTTCCGGCGCTTTTTCATCTGCTCACCTCTTTGGTCTATCACGGCTCTTGGACGTGTTTGCAGAGTTCATTATTTCTTACTTTCTCATATAAGTTTTGGAGAATTTGTATTCAAAACAAACTTTCTGCTGTTGTCTGGATCATTAAAAGCCATCATTGTGCATGTGAGTTCAGCTCAGCAGGGGTTATTCCAATCCACCGTTTACATGCTGCGGTTGCCTTTCCGATCATCATTCTACGGATTTATTCTACCCCCATGCAACGCAGTGACATCTCATGCGGGTCTTTACATGCAACATTGTCTTTCTGAGTACGCTTTTCTTCCGATTTCATTCGGAATAAAGTGGTCCATGTAAATCCACCTACTGTTTTCAAAGAGCTGTGTTTTGCCAGTCTACATGGAAACGGAAAAGGTGGTACTCTTTTTAAAAATTTGCGTTTTCAGGTCCTTCAACCACACATGCATCAAAGTGTTAACCTTTTATGTGACAGCCGTTGTCATGTAAACCGGCCCTCGAGTGAAATAAAGGGGGATGGTTGTGACAAGTCATGCAAACATTTAATTTCTTTCCACAATCTTTTAAATATAGGCTTCTTTTTTTTTTTTTGCTTCTTTAACTTATCATGCAATCCTACAGAAGGGATTTCCACAAGAAATCTTTGGACACGGACCAGACGGTCTAAACAGACATTTGAAACCTTGTTTGGAGGAAGCATGTGTTCTGTCATTCTAATTCTCTATATTTATTAGCGCCTTCGTTTCCAAAAACAGCCCATTAGACAAAGTTAGAGAACAAAACACTTAAGTCCTCGTGCCACAAGAAATAAAGTCCCATTACAACTTTTCTCACAGTACAGTAGAGTGACATATCCTGGCCCTGCTCACCCCTCTACCTCCCTCTACCCTCCCTGTTCTCCTCTGACACACCATTGACCTCAGGCTCACAACATCCATCAGGTGACCATTACAAGTTGGAGGTCACGACCCTCACAATCCAATCACCACACCTCTGCCTCTTCCTGCAGTAACCCTGCACTGTACACATACCCCTCATTTCCCCTCATTCTGAAAAAAAAGAAACGCTTCATGATCTTTCCCCAGGCACGAGCTTGTGGATGGAGGTATAAAACGCTCCTTCCTGCCTGCAGGAAACTGTCACAGGAAATGGAGATGCACTGCGTTACTTTGAGCGCCTCTCTAAGTAATTTATTCCGACAGCTTTTTCTCTTTTTTTTATGAGATTTCCCTTTTCAGCATTCCCTTTCTTGGAATTTTAGAGCGGTTGTCTTTGAGCTGGAGAAACAACTACAGCGTCACGTAGCTTGCATGAGGGATAACTTCCCTTCCCTCGACGACCCCCCTCTTCTTCCTCATCCTCCACCTCCAAACAAAAACTCATGAGGGGAGTCCAATTAGTTAATCTCACTTTTGACACACTTGCACTTGCTGGCGGTGCAGACATGCCGCACATTCTCTCATAACGAGATGTCAGAGAGGAGAGCGAGGCAGAGAAAGTCGGAGCGAGGGTATTGATTATGAGCCTTAAACAGACAGGGAGACATCTGGCTTACATTAAAGCCTCCGATGGGATGCAGGGCTCCGCGGCAGCCGGCAGAACAGGCCACACCATGTACAAGCACATGCTATGCAGCCTGTAATTACTGCCAATGGGATGGCCTAGGGGGATAGGTGCATGTCATCTAAAGCTGAAACAGGTTCGTTGTGGATTTTCCATTATTCAAAAAACTTGCCTGTTCAATTCATCTTGACCTCTTTAAACTATTGAATGACTCAATTTGGTTGTTTTGAATTATGGCTCTGTATTTTTCCTCCAGACGTCAGAGCTCCTCAGTATTTCTCTAAGGCTGAGCCCATCCACCCCATGAAGGAAACTCATTTCAGCTGCTTGAATCCGCGATCGCTTACTTTCTGTAACTGCCCAGAGCTCAAGACCATAAGTGAGGGTTAGACAGTAGAACCGTTGGTAAAGCACGAGCTTTCCTCACCGCGACGGGGCATTCCAAATACTTCTTTACTGCTGATGCTGTAAAAAAACTGCCTGTCCATCGCTCAGTCCATGCTTATGCTTAAGGCTAGGATTGAGAAGAGGAACATGATGCAGGAACCCTGATCCTTACCGTTTATACACCATATCAAAGAATATTTTACATGTCAATGTTTAGTATCTGGTTTTCAACACTATTATTATTATTAATTAATTATCAGAATCAGTTTTTTTATTAATAATAATAATAATAATAATAATAATAATAATAATAATAATAATAATAATAATAATTTCGTGTCCTCTCTTTTATTTTTTAGCTTTAATGATGGATTTATCATTAGGTGTGTTTCATCTATTAAGATTTTTGGCCATTTATGGCCATCTAATCTAATATTCTATTCTTATTGTGGCCGATTAGGCAAGCTACCCTTAATAATAGTAATAATAATAGTTAATGTTACGAAAGTTTGAGCCCAAGATTGCCGTTGAAACCTACATTTCATCGGTCCCTTGAGCAAGAACCTAAACCCCGGGCGACCTTTGGCGGCTGCCCTTTGCTCCTTAGGGGTGGGTCAAATACAGAGAACTAACTTCACAATGTTATGTAATGTTAATGACTTTACATTATTATTATAATAATAAGGATCAATTGATCTATTATTCTTTTCTTTTGATGACTAGGTCATAAAGCTATCTTTTAAAATACCATGTCATGATGGTCAATATAAGATCCTTTTTTTTCCAATGATGACTAGCTAGCTAACAAACTATTCTTTATGGTAGCATCTTATTGCTATAAAGACTCTTGATGGTTATTTAAAGTTTTATTCAATTCTTACGATGTCTTGATTATCATTTGAGGCCTTATTCTCTTGTATTAACTAGCTAGCCAAGCTAGCCTTTATGATAGCATGTTATGCCTTATGCAACTCCTGACGGTCATTTCGTCTCTTATTCTTTCTTGCGATAAGACACAGTCAGCCTTTGTGATACATTGATACTATATTTATTCTAATACTCTTTTCCTAGGATGTGTGTTAGTCAAGCTAGCCTTGATGGAAGCATTTTAAGGCTTGATGGTCGTTTTTATATAGTATTTCTTTCTTATGATGGCTACCAAGCCAAAGAAGCCTTATGATAGCATGTTTTGTTAGCAATTTAAGTATTTTTCTGTTTCTTTTAATAGCCAGCTAACCGAGTTAGGCTAATGTGCTGCTAGTATAACATTCAGCGTTACTTTTTCACTATCCTTTCTACATTTTTATATAAAAATGTATTTAGTTTGTACTTTTGTTAACCCAGTAAATCATTTTGTACAAACTCAGAGGTGTAACCAGGGCCAAAGGCTTCAAAAAAGACATGTAGCGCTATAACCTTCTGTGGACGTGAAGTATTTTATGTCATATTCATGCAATTTATTTCCATAAATTTCACATCCTAGTGTTTAAGATCTGGTCCATCATTTTAGAGTAAAAATACTGAGAATTGATTGTTTTTGGCAAGAAATAATAACATTTATTTTGTGCTTTAGCATCAGAATTATGTATCTGGCACAGTGGGGAAGGGTTTAAACAACATGCGGGCCATGATGAGGAAAAATTATATAGGTCTAAAAATGATTTTAGCAGCTAAATAACTTTCCTGTCCAACCATCTGGCCTGTTTCTTAGGTCAGTTGGGTTTGCACAGGGGGAGATACTGACTCTTGATATCAGAGTTTCAAAAATGATGGCTATAGGACCAGAGTGGGACTCAGGTCTATGATATCTCTTGCTTATGGTTCAGTTGTTCAGCTGTTTCTCTCTCAGTGTTTTCCAGTAAAAATTGAAAGGCCCGCTGATGCCTTCATCTTGACTACTTCTGCTGTGGAGGTTATGTTGTCATCAATGTTCCATTATTTTGTTTGTTGGCCTGTTTTTCAGCAGGATTATGTAAAATTCCTGGCAGGATTTCCATCAGACTTGGTGGAAGGATGGGGTAGAAACAAATTCTTTAAACGTGTCACCAAAGTGTTTAATACTTTTCAAAGTACATATTAAATCTCTGTTTTTTTTTTACTTTGGCCCTTACTTTCATTTATGGATATGCACCAACAGTTGTAATCCTCCTCATAAAAATAATATCAAAGTGTTGCCAAATCATCCGGACTGAAATCATGGAAAAAGGCAATAAAACTGTTACCAATTTGTTTAATAGTGTTAGGGGTGTATTCTGAATCTTTTTATTCATCCTGGCCCCCATTCTCATTTATAGATACGCAGCAATGGTGGTAATTCTGCACATAAAATAATATAAAAGAGTGGTTGCCAAATCACCCAGGACTGAAACCCTGGAAAAAGTGATTCCTCTTTAAAAGAACACCTGCAGTTTATTACCTTCACCAAGGAGATTCTGTTTTCACCCCTTGTTTATTTGTCCGTCTGTTAGCAGGAAGAGAACTTTGATATGTTTTGGGCATTGTCCAGGATAGAACCTCATTTTGATGTGGATCCTGATGGACGGACAGATCCAGGACTCTTATATCAGAATCAGAATCAGAATCAGAATCAGAATCAGAATCAGCTTTATTGGCCATGTATATGCATACAAGGACTTTGACTCCGGTTAACTGAGCTCTCACAGTACGAACGTCATATGAATAATTTAAATTAAATGGACAAGGCAATAAACAAATATACAAGCTATTAAAAAAAAGGAGATGATCTTCAGTACAGGCTATATACATTTAAATATATATAAATATTTAATATGTATATATAAATATATATGACAGTGCAAAGATGTCAGAGTAATGACAGTTGGACGGGTTATTGAAAAATGAGGTGATCCAGGTTATTGTACGACACTGACACTGGTTTGATTGTTCGTCAGGTTGATGGCCTGTAGGTAGACTTTCCTTAGGATTGTGAAATGGAAAAAATCTTATCTAAATTCTGAATTCGGTGGTTCTGTTGTTGATTCAGCCTAAAAACAACATTTATTTTAGACCTTTTACTTAATAATTCCTTCTATTAACAGCAGAATGGCGAATGACAGATAATCTATGGTTAAGATTAGCAGAGTGAAAAAGTTGGGGTTAGAATTATGTTTTAAGGGGGTATTAAGATTAAAGAGGTATTGTAAAGGGAGGCTCATAGTGGTATTTTTCATTAAATAATACAATAAAGAAATATAAGAAGGACATAATCCAGATACCACAATGTACAAAAATGTATGTATGTATGTGGTTGTGGATCAAATATGTATTTGAAGGTGTCAATTTTTTTAATTATTTGCTTTACGGTAAGAGTTAAATGGACTTTTTTTTTTTTTTAAACTGCAACACACTGCTTATTGATTTTTTAAAAACCCTTCCTATCCAGTGACAACCATGTATTTCCAGTGGTTTTAAATTTTTCGTGAAAACTAAAATAAGAATTGTTTCTCCATTGGTTAATTAAATAATCCCACTCTTTAAGATTTAAGAAAAATAATTCAATAATAATGAAACATTTAAAAATATTCAGGGTTAAATTATTGGGAAAATGTCAAAAAAATTAAAACAGGCGGATCTTAAAGAGAAGTTGATGTTTAAGGTATGAAACAATTTAAGCGCACCCAAAAAAATAATCTGTTCCATTAACTTAACTCTATTATGTCAGCAATTTCCACACAACTGAGTTGTTTCAGAGGTAATTAAACAACATTTTTAAGTTAGAAATAACAGATTTATGTATATCCAACATATCTGTATGAAGCAATCGTAACATTTTCTCCTCAACTTTGTTTTAATTAATATGTTTGAGTCTAGTTAACTAAACTGAACAACATAAATTCAACACAACACTCTCTATTTTGTTTTACTTGACTGTATTGATTAATGCCAACATAAAAATATTTCATTATACTGACGTAAATAATTTAATAACATTATAAATTAAATGTATTATTATTATTATTATTATTAACTTAACTGTTGGACCACCATCTCTCAACTGTATTAACCAACTAAAATATACTGATTAGTTCTAATTCAAATAACTTCAATAAGTACGGCAACTTCCATTGGACTTACTTAACTTGGTATGTCAACAGTTTTCCAAGTAATGCAGTTAGATAAATTCAAAGTAGACAACTTTAGTTCTGCCAAATGAAATTCATTATAGCGAGAACACAATCATAACAACATAAACATAAACAGCAGATAAAGTGGTTAAAATGAATTCAGGCCCACTAAGACTAACCATTCAACTGCACAAAATAAGTTCTGTTACGTTGAACCTTCACAACATTTAGTTAAATATTACTTTAGATTAAGTTTTGAATTCTGGGCTTTTACATGTTTTGATGTATTTCCACAGTGTGGATATATTAACACAATAACTCAACTAAAGGAACTGATTACTTCATCTGCCACTGCATGGTTCCTGAAATAGATCATATAGTATGTGGGTCGTGATGGTGATAATGACGTCATTACAGTATTTTCAGAACTTTTCTTTTCGGTCTACATACATACATAGTATGTATGTAATATGAGAGACCTCAGAATATGTCATCTGGTCGGGGGATACTTTGGTATGCCCCTGGATGAGCTGGAGAGGCATGTTGGGGAGAATGGTTGTCTGGAATAACCTTCTTGGCCTTTATGACGCCGCAGCATTTAATAATAAAACCGATTGGCTCAAAATTTCCAAGGAACCTAGATCATTAGGTTCTTCAGCTTTAACAACCCAATGATCAACTTTATTTGGAAAATTTGAAGCAATTGGATATCTGTTTTGGTTTTTTTTTAGAGAGAAGTGAACTTATTATAATTTACAGTGTACTGTGCAGATCTTTATTTCATCTCATCACATTGCTCTTGTGGTCAGAGAGTCGTGTTAGGAAAGGCTTTTCTTTACTGCTTTTAACCACTTGAGCAAAGTAACGGCTCCATTCACACAGTCGCCATCTTGAAACTTCTGCAGACGTCCGAACATCTCCTCTCCCTCGTCCTAATGCTGTCTACTCTGACCAAAAGGCCGAACTGCAATTTGCCACATTGTTCTTTCACGTTCGTGGCTTTTCCTCCCTTGGGCCCAATTACTCAGGACACATGGTGTGGCTGATGGTTTTGCTATACGAACACTCAAACTGCCACGGAGAAATAATGGCAAAGAGTTTCCCTGCAATATCACTTATCAGTGTGGCAAGATGGAGATTATTGACTTAACTGGTCTAAACATCAACAATGAGTGATTTAAGGCCCTCCTCTCGGCGCGGGAGATTTGTGTATTTTACTTTACCGGAGGTGGTGGAGGAGGAAAAGAAACCTTTATTTATTCTTTTTAGACAAAGATGCAGGCGGTGGGGCTGCACCATCGTGTCACGTCCCATCAACAGAACAAGACGGAGAGCTGTTGTGACTTTAATGTGCTTGTTTGGGGTTGCGGGGGCGTGTTGATGAGGTGGGAGCGGGTCACGTCATGGTGGCGAGTAACACTAACAGCACTAAATCACCTTTAGAGTTAAACTAATCAAACAGACGTGCATTATGTCTGCGTGTGTGAGCAGGAGATAAGTCTGTCTGTGCAACGAGTCAGGTCCAGATTGAAGGTGGTGGTCTGCACAGTGTGTGTATTTATTCTAGAATTTACTTTGTGAGGCCACTCGAGCCCTTTGTTCAAAATTGCATATTAATTCAACAATCAGTCATAACATTTAAACCAAACGCCTAATATTGTGTATGTCAACCTTTTTCAGCAAAAGAAAAGGCGAACAATTTGTCCTTCCTCTCCTTAAATGGTAAAAGAACTCTACTTATATGGCGCTTCTCTGGTCTGTTGGACTATTCACAAGTCAACCTTCGCAGATTTACTCAAAGAGGGTGCCATGCACGTCGCCACCTGCGCATCAAAAGCGACAACAATTCACGCTATCATGAACACACCGATGGAACAGCCATTGGAAGCAACTTGGGGTTCAGTTTCTTGATTAGAGAGGCTGCGACATGACTGGAAGTGCTGGGGGATCGAACCACTGCTGTCTCAACATCACAATAGAGATCCTCCGCTCGCCCATTTCTTTCTTTTTTACAGAACATCACTTACAGTGCACCTCGGCGAGATCCCCTTTCAAATATAAGTAATTAAATAATGAATACAAGGGGTTTTCAGCATGGTATAAGTAAAATAAATCTCCCAATAGTAAATAGTATTTACTATTGGGAGAATTTAGTTTAGTATATAGGATAGTTTGTTGAATTAAGAAATCATATTTTTGGAAATTAGCTGAGAAATTTCATTTTTAACTATATATATATGTAAACTTTTTACTATACATGTCAACATTTTCATTCCGGGGCATTTTAGTGATTTCAGGTTGTTTTATAGTGACACTGTTTTAGATTTTTACCATTGCAGGCTTGACATTAAGATTAAAAAGTGATATTTAAGCATTTTAAGATAAGAAATGTCTTTAAGGTCACTGGAAATACTCATATTGAGCAGTTGAGATATTCAAGAAGCATTCTCTAAAAAAAACTCTAATTTGGTAAGATTTTTTGTAGTTTTACTTATTATTTTGCAGTGTAATACATCCCTCCTACTGACTGATGCCAAGTAACAAGATAATCAATTTTATTCTGACCTTTCAGTGTTTTTATTGTTATGGCTATACAGTACATGCACTAAACAGCTGTCTGAATGATGAAGAAGGCTGCTACCAGCAGTCTTCCTACCAAAGGACACACAAACCTCTCTGCGGCACAGAACAGTATTGATCACATCTTTACTGACCTCCTCAGTACGTTCATGTCCCAGCTAGGTTTGTTAATCAGACCTCAGACAGTGAGCGCTATCCTCCATCAAGGCACTCATTCAATCTCCCTGTTACGTCATTGCACCTAAAATCTACAGTCCCGTGATAATTTGACGGTGATCACCCGACCCCTCTTTACCATAAATCCTACCCCTAAAATATGGAGTATCGCTGATGTCCGTATTAGTCTCAATTTGGGCGACTGCTATTTTTGGTGGAACTTGTGGAAAACTGCTATGATTGGTCGATTTTGCAGATTAGTTGCAGTGATGTGCACAAAGTGCAAGGTGGTGCAGAATGTACGGGGAGTGGTTGAATTGACATTGATTGTTGACATCCCAACATTGCGACTTCTGACTGATAATATTATAGGAGTGAATTTTTTTGTGAGCTCTATAAATTTAAGCCTTCTGGAACCAGAATTGTCATATCCCGCAGAACAAAAGTTAAAGCGTGTTACGACAAAAGGTTATCAGAAAAATCGTCACAGAGCTGTTTGGGCAGCAACAAATGGAACTTTTTTTAAAAGGCTTAAAGACACTTATAGTATACATTACCTGTGTAAACGTATTATATGTATCAAACATTTGGAGAAATTAACTTCTTATCTGTCATCGTTTGTGTGGACCAACGTTTAGAATTCAATATATAAGTTTCAAAGGCAAACAATGGTCTTTAACAAGGCTTTTATGTGTATTTATAGAGCCATTGGTAAATAAGGAATGTACTTGAAGCACATCTAACTGGATAATGATACGTACATGGATCTTGTTCATATAGTTGGCCTCTCCGAATTAAATAATGCCCTTTTATGGCCCCTGATTTACAATAAATCCTAGAACATCCCCTGAAACAAACAGACCGACGGCCATGAAAACATAACCTCCTTGGCAAAGGTAATAAATACGTTGGTCTGTCTGGGGCGAGAGGGGTCTGTACGCCGGCCAACGGCCAGGCTAGCTGGCTAACCCCACAGATACTTGTCATGCTACGTAACACTGAACATTTCCGATTCGCCATAAATATTCTTAAAACTGCCAACATTTGAAATCTACACAGTGGAAATCTGGACTAGAAACATATCAGGGGAGAATTTAGAGATTGCATTGCGAACAAAACAAACTAGAATGGTGCTTGAGCTGTCTGCCTCACAGCCGCGATTGGAGAGTCTGCAGAGATGCAATCCAGCCTCGGGGTGATTGAGTATGTGCAGTAAGCGAACACTAGCGGTTCTTGCTCATATAATATACGTCTGGGTATTTCTTACACATACTCTGCAGTCGAGATTCATTGCATACTCAATATGATACTTACTATGAATAGTAGGTTAGTCCCGCCAATGTTAGAATTTATTGTGGGGCCTTAATTTTGTATTGCATTATATTCTACAGGTGTTGCTTTTATGTGCTCTTGACTTACAGCTCTGCAGGGTTGGACCAGCATGCATCAGGATGCAGGTTCTACTACGGCGTCTCATCTCAGCTATTAGTTCTCCCATAATGTCTCGAGGATGGGGGTGCGTTTGCGTACGTCTGCGTTCACTATTCATGCACTCTCTGACATGACAGACACTGAGGATTAACCAAAAGGCAATAATTTACTAATGCACTCCTCAGCCGCGCTCCCTGGGCCTGTCGGCGGCTCCTGATGGATGCCGACGGCTCCAGAGATGGACTGCTGCTGATAGGGAGTGACCAGAGAGGAGCCTGATTAAAAGTAGTGGAGCACGGCGGAGGGCGATAACCCCAATCCAGCGGTGATGAATCCACTCTGGACAGGGCGCTGTCTCATTAGGGTCTAACCTCAGCCAGGCACTGCGTGTCCAAATAAACTTTGAAACAATCCCGCTTTTATCAGCAGGATTACGCTTGTTTTCCTTTCCACGGTTTTCCTTGTGTGGGCTCCTATAGCCCTTCCTCCCCATCCGTCTGCCCCTGTAAACTCAAGGTGTGATTCACCAGCACTGGCTTTGCTGTGTTTACACAAATCTGGGGTCTATCTCCTTGAATTAATGAGTCCAGCAGCACCATTAGACATCTATTTGTCTGACTAATCTGGAGCCAATATGAAATAGTGAGAAAAAGTTGGAATAATCTGCCATTTATTTGTGATAACATAAACAGTGGAGTTGTTTAAAGGATGATAACATTAAATATTGGGCCTGGGGAGGGGAGGAGAAAGAGGTAGTTTACATTCTCACTGGAGTAGTCTTGATAACAGGCCAGGGGGAATATGAGCCCCTTTAAATGTGTGC
Source organism: Lophius americanus (assembly GCA_037951165.1). Classification (NCBI taxonomy): domain Eukaryota; kingdom Metazoa; phylum Chordata; class Actinopteri; order Lophiiformes; family Lophiidae; genus Lophius; species Lophius americanus. The sequence goes on along the minus strand of JBBDHG010000026.1, from coordinate 3,787,074 downwards.
ATTAGTGTAATTTATTGGACTTCCCTCGCGGCCCTGCTGCTCCTCCAGCTCTGTTTCCCCAAACAAAAGACAGGCCAGGCTCCAGAATGAATGGGAGTGAGAAATCATTCACAGTGGATAATCACATAAAACATCGCCATATTCGCTGCTTAATAAGCACAAAATGTTCCATCAGCCTCCTCCCTCCGATGAGGATTAGGCAGCTCCTTCCAGCAGACCCATGTGATTTAGACCCGGCGATTTGAAAATGTTTGGGTTTTGGAGTGGGTGCGAGGAGAGTCAGCGAGGGCGGGGTAAGGCCAGAGATTTTATAATTCCTTGTGTATGTCTGGAAGTCATCCACGCGTTCCGATTTTTAACCAATTTATGTCCAAAAGGAATGACCCTGGGAATTAATGAGGTTCTGGCCGCGAGTTCCAGGACTGCAAGGTCAAGTAAATCATGCTTTAGGGCTCCAGTCCTCCCCGCTCCGCCCCCTCACTCTCCCTGACTCCATATCCTGTGATAACGGAAAGACAAGGGGCCTGAGAAATACCACCTCATCGACACTTGTGTCCATCCAGTACAACATATTTTAGAGTGCAAGCGTCAACCAGCTGTAAAGCCTGCTTTTAGTGGAGACTGGGAGCTGATGAATGGGAGCGGGGCTGAGCAGCAGGACAAGAGGTCACTTTCCTCAATATTGTTGATGTTATTCACATTTCTCTCTCCAGAGGGGACTTTATTTTTTGTTTCCATGCTGTTTTTTTTTTTTTATTAGTGCTTGAAAAAGACTTTATTCTCGATTTAGCCACGCAATATCCCTTCGAGTGAACACGCGCTGGAGCGCATTCACACGAGGGGAAAAGCTGACATCATGATACCGTGAAACCTAAAAGTTACACCTGAGCAAGCAGCTCTGCCAATCAATCAGCCAATTTCAGGCGCAATAGTCATTTGTATTTTCATTAAATAGTGGTTAATATGCTGTAATTTTTTATACGTGTGTTTATTGCCTCATATTTAAGAGGAAAAGCTGTGTCAACATTGTCAAACATGCACAAATCTGGAAGTCAGCTCATCACTCAGGGAACATTGTTGGGGAGGACTGCCAAGTTCTACTAGCCTGCTTCTTTTTTTTTTACCCCTATAATCAACACCGCAACATTTAACACCCAACATACATTTCCGTAGAATGAAAAGTCTTCAAGAAAACACAAAATATGTATTTTAATCCTCCACCAACAGGGGATTTTCGATATCTTGTGTTCCATTCATTCAATTTCTCTATGATCAATAATCTATGATGAAAATGAATAAGAAATTCTGCATCTACATAGCAATTTGTGAATTTCCAACCGTGTAGCTCAGTCTTTGAATGCAGCCTATGGACGTAATCTGACCCTCAAGAATATGAGCATAAAGCAAAATAACCATAAATCCTGTCCATACTACTGTATATCACTGGGACAAAAACTGGAAGGTTGCCAGTTGAAAACGCTGGACTGTCTCAGGGAGCCTGTCAGGCAGAGAAAATAACTAATGCTTTGTCCTGTCTACGTCAGGGTACCCTTTAGCAAGGCAAGGTACTTGACCTCCAGCAGCTTAACTCGAGCCATGCGTGCTCAACACATCTTCTCAAGAAAAAAACTTGACTATTAATCCTCTCTATTTTTTTAATTTATTCTTTGCATATTACTATCCAAAAGTTAAAATGAACTGCATATCATAGGTTTTTAACCCCTTTATAAAAATTACACTATGTCTGCAGTGCGTTGAAATTAACCAAACCAGGCCACCATTGTATGAATTAAATGAAAGCAATTATCTCCCCTAACCTTCTGTGTTTACGATTTCTACCTAATGCCATCTGAAATTGAAGGCAACATTAACTGACAGACATATTCAGGGGCGGGACCACTGGCAATAGGTGAAATCTGATTGGCCGCTGAAGTGCACCTGTTCTGTTTCTTCTCTTTATTTGTGGCCATTGTTATGTTAAATAATGCTTTATCGATGTAATGTGGGTGCGAAGCTTACCAAGGTAGAGAGTTCCACGTTTCTGACTTTAGTTTTATCTTGGATTTCAGAAAGAAGGGTATTAATGAGTGGTAGAAGGGGCCACCAAGAAGAAGCCATTAACCATGACTGCTGAGAAAGTCTATTCTAGAAGCAGATTTTGGGGGGGCCTATTAAAGCGTATGAGGATTTACTGGACAGGTGTGTATGTAGCTTCATATAACCAATAAAAGGTAAAATACTTGTAATAAGGCTCAAATGATTTCCTAAAACATGCTTTACCTAAATCTTGAGCTATTTAAGCAAAATATTAACTACTTTCAATGAATTCAAAATTTCATCATTAAATAATTGTCCAAGTATAAATACTTTTCACTCTTTAAAAAAAGAGTGTGTATGATATTAAATTAAAATGTTTAAGAAATATCTTATACAAAGAAATCTGAGATTTTGGGAAAGTTCATTTGTATATTTTCTGATACTAGGGGGAGCTTAGTCTTGAATCGATTAATGGAGATCAATCTTGTATCTATCATATTTATCTAATAGTTCATATTTTACAATAGGCGGAAGTTGTTGTTTTTTATTAAAAAAAAATACTGTGTCTTGCTTGTACAACCCACGGAATTGGGAAATTTTAATTTGAGATCCCCCTGAACTTTAATGGAATATCTGGTCATCCTATCCACTTAACACTAAAAAATTCCTGTTTAGTTCTCTTAATGATTGTACGTGTGTGCTGTGATTATAAAAATGACTTGTTTCAAAGTATTTCATGTATTGCATGATTGGAAAAAATGTCTTTTATAACGGTTTTCTATGCGCCCTAGTTTCAAATTCAATTATATATGAAAATGGAGAATCTGTCTTTCCTAGTTGTTTTTTTTGACAAGCACTAAAGGTTGAAAAAAAATCACAATTTGAAATATATATTCTATTATGTTAGCCTTCGCTCAAATTCTTAGCGGACGAAGCGAAGATTTATGTATACATTCCTTAACTGGCGGAATGCGTACAAATCTTTTTAAATAAAAGAAACGTGTGGGGATGTTAGACATATATTTGGCTCCATGGTCTGAATTGTGGCCTCTGAATGTTGAAAAATATTAGTCTACCAAAGCATAAATTAAGTAAATCATGTAACATCCCAGGAGACAAATGTAATTTTCTCTTAAATGGGCAATATTTAAGATGTATATGAATAAGAAAAATAATATTTATGAATACAGCTCTGATGAAAAAGCAGCTTTGACCATATTTCTAAACCTTTTTGAATGATGTTAGCGCTTTGTATCCCTAGAGGAATTTCTTTCTGCTATAACTCCACGTAGACTAAGTATTACAAGAGCAGGAATATTAGAACTAAGTGAAATAAACTCAAAAAGTTGAAGAAAGGAAATAATCTCATACATGCCTACAGTTTCTTGCCCTTCACAGGTCTTAGAGTCTGTGACTTCACTATTTGGACTATAAACTGTTTTTTGTCAGTGATGGATTCTTCCTTCAGTCCTGGTTTATCCACTAGAAGTCTTCTGTCTCCAGTTCTATTGTCCAGGATGTGAACTAAAACACTCTTGTGCTACTCACAGCTCCCCAGCCAGTAGACTCAAGTCAGCTATAGGCCCAATGTCTGCATGGATACGTGAGCTAACTAGTTAGCAGCAGCTGGTAGAAAAAGCTAAAGATACAGCAGCTAAAGCAAAAAGTCTAATGAGAACTTAGAGGTGGTGTGTGTGGTGACGAAAATCCCCCAATCCCCTGTGTTGTACAAGCAATTCCTGTGATTGAACTCCTCAAATTAAACGTGAAGTTATGTCGGAAAAACCTTGCATTTCATGAAAAAGCTCCCCCTACTGAGTAGAATATGAATTATCACAGTCAAATACAATATATACAAGATATATCTCCTCCAATCGATTCATATGCACACATTGGACTAAAGAAGAACAAAGGTTAGGTAAGTTTTGTCCCCCAAAAAAAACAGCTTCTTGTAAAAAAGGCTCCAATAGCGTGTAAAATCTTGAACTATTAGAGTGAAATAGGATTTATACGAGATAGATATCTTTGTTTCCTATACACCGAATTTGGTCTAAATCAGACCAACTATTGAGAAATTATTATCTGAAATGTTTTGGAGTTAGAGCGCCCTCTAGATAACTTTGAGGTACGATATGAAAACGTCTATCAATCAAAAGTATATGTCAAATTTTCAACCTGCTGGTTCATACGGCGGTGTATGCGACAAACAGATTATCCATCCAACTCTCAGGTGTGAGAGTTTTAATCAGCGGTGTGTCTGAAACTGTATTAAAGTTGTCATGGTGACAACAAGAGATAAAAGTCTCTGTGGTTCAGAGAATGAGAAGAGAGCAGAGTGTAGACTTCCAACAAATTAAGCCCTGGAAAAAACCCACATTTTTATATAACCACAGTCATATTGTTGAAATATTTTCTCCAGGGGCATCCCATTAAGTTGTTGAACAAGTCCATATATATAATTTTTGGATTAAGTTACAAAATGCCAACTTTACGAGCTGAAAGATTTGAGCTTTCGATTTTTTTTCAGTTTTTCCTGCATTTTAAAATGTGACCTTAAGCGTCCGTTTGTTGGTGCACTAAATCGTCTGAAGATAAAATTGTACGCCTGTTTGCTTCAATACTGGCTCAAAAAGAGGCAGCCCAAGTTTTCCACTGAAAGAATTCTGGACATGGAGTGAAAATTCTGTTGACTTTAATTATATCCCTGAAAAGTCGGGAATATTATGGAATCGTCATGGACGCGTCTGCCGCAGATCCTTGTGTTAACGTGATAACTCAAAGAGTATTTCATGGACTATTATAAAATTGTATACCCACAGAGACCTTGGTTCAAACAAGAAGTGACTGATTTGGGGAAAGATGAGTTGTATATTTACGACACCAGGACGAGCTTTATATCAAAGTTTTGGAGCCATAATTTCTAAACCAGTGGTTTGATTTAGTCCACATTAGGTGCATAAGATTCCACTCAAGTAGATCTATCTTGTAAACATCATATTTTACTCTGCGGTTAATACATCGCTCCCTGAGGGAACTTTCTTATTAAAAAAAAAACACCTTTTCGTACGAAATTTCAATCAGGGGATTTGGGGGCTTTTCTTTGAATACACCCTCGCTGTCAGGGATGAAAACGTAAGCCTAACTTCAAAAAGATTTGAGATCAACTGAACCAGAGTCACTGAGACATCATAAAAACTATGTTCTCTGGCTCCACACAAGTGAACTGCACTTCACGTGTAATATCAATGCCTGCATCCATGTATCACTGATATGAGCCCAGATTTAATGCTCCTTTCATGACCATTGCACAACATAAATTCATCCACACATTCCTTCCTCCGACTCTACCTTCTCAGAGAAGACTATCCTCCCAGTAACTGTTAACTTAATGTCTGAATAAGTTGGAATAAATCTGGCCTGTCCGTGATTATCTCCATTACATACTTCAGGTTCTGTTAAAACAAACGGCACAGTGATGTCAGACGTCCACATCCAACCAGCTGAGGAGAAGCAGTCTCCACAGCCTTCGCTGATGGATCCAGACAAGTACCTCGAAGGCTGTAATTACTGTCATGTCCCGAAAGAGATGAGAGATACCAGAGGTCCAAATAAAACCTATAACGGTTTTGATATGATGGATTTCTTCAGCTTTGTTTAAAAATTCCTGGAGCTATCTGTCTGGATTCTTGAGGAGATGATGACTTGAGCGCTGCAGTTGGTCCATTTGCATCTCGGCTCACAAAAGCTTTACGGTGTTTAAATCAATGCATTCGGTGAGATTCGAGGTTTGCGTGCATCTGCGACTCCCGTTTGCACCGCGGGTAAGTATGCAGACTGATTCCAGTAAATGTCTGCTGCGGGTGTTTACATTCTACCTAATGCACTCAGATGACATTAAATCTAAACACATTCACACACAGACTCTTCACTGCTCCGCTTTACAGCCGCATTCCGATTCTGTCCATCTTTATGAGGCCAGCTGTCTTTAGGCTGAAGCCTCTCGCTGGTTAGCAACTGAACGTAAGCAGTCGCTCTCTGTGTCAACAAAGATCGGAATTATGCAGAGCTTTAAAACAAAGAATTTTTATTGTTTGGCTATCCTACTGGAGGACTCTTTTTCCAAAATGTGGAAATGCTTTTTCAAGGAACGGTTGTGCATTACAAACGTCTATGCTTATTAGCCAAATTTACCGACGTTTTAAAAATAGCCCAGGAGTTAGAGTGGTCTTCCACTAATCGGAGCGTCGGCGGTTCAACTACCCTTAGAGTCTCAACTCACTCAACTCAACTTTATTTATAAGCACTTTTAAAAAAAACAACAGAGTTGTCCAAAGTGCTGACTGAGAGTCTACATGTCAAAGGCTCCTTGAGCAGGACCTTGAACCCGTTTTAGCTATCTGGGCGTCTCTCAGGAGCTTTCTACTGCCCCTCAAAGATGGGTCAAAGGCAGAGAACTCATTTCACAAGGTTTTTTGAAGCTGCAGTAGTTCAGGTTGAGCGGCTGTCCACTAATCAGAAAGTCTGTAGTTTGATCCCTGAGGAAGACTCTGAATAACGATTTGCTCTCCAGGTCATATACAGAGAATAATAAACACATTATCATTATATAGTTACTCAGAAATGGTCCTTTCATGTGAGTATTGTTTTATGTATTTAACAGGGGGTCTAAATGCACAACAGTCCTTGTTTTGTTTCTCAATTTTATGACTGCTTATTATATCCCCAAAAAGTCGGGGATTCTATGGAATCGTCTAAGATGCCTCTGCGTCCACCGAAGCAAATCCTTTATGTCAACAAGGTAACTTAAACATTTTTTCATTGATAGTTTTCAAAGCTTTATCTCCAGAGGTTTTATTGCCTTTAAAAAAGGCCTCAAATAAATTTGAACCAAGAATCTTCTCGCTGTGAGGTGCTAAATTGCTAATCACCATACTACAATTCTGCCTTGCCCATTTCAAACTAATCCCAAGTGAGCACTCCCTTCTGAAACTAACCCACGCCTATAAAAAGCATGAATACTCCACAGAAGACGATCTGCAGGAATGCTACAGCTGGGGCAACATGGGATTGTGCCATTGGCTTGCCGGAGGCAGAAAACTTCCTCAGACAAATAGCTTCAGCAATGAATGATCAACCTTCCAGGATGGAGCATTTAGGGCAGTGTCATGTAGCCAGGATTACACCAGATAGTATTAACCATGCTCCCAATGAGTTTGTCTCTTCTATGGCTCCCTCCCACTGCTGGACATTCAGGGTAGGCTAAGTTACAGTTTTAAACTGCATATAGATGTGAAAAGAAGTGTGAATGGTTGTTTCCCTCATATGGGAATGATTTGGCTCGATAGATTTTATTCTTGGTTTTTTAAATTTCCACATTCATACAAAATTTTAAAAACCATTGAAACTATGAATGCAATACCACAGAATAGCACCACCTGCCAAAAATGTCTCACAGGCCAACACACTGTAAAAAGAGATTGTTTGATGGACTCCAAAAATCAACTGGTAACCAAAAAATTTACAAATAAAATTGATAGATTTGAGTCAAAAATATTTCATTTAAATCAGGTTACTATCTGAAATAATTTGAAGTAAGTTTATCAACGATTTTCATTTTACAGTGCATGATTTGAATCTAAGAGCATAAAAAGAGAAAAGGCAGCTTTGAAAATTCTTCACATTGCTTAAATTTTTTTTTTTTTTTCCATTTTTACCTTCAAAAAATTTATATTATAAAATATTAAATGCATTTGTTTCATTTTTTGTGCAAAATCCGACATTATTCTAATCCTGCAGTGTTTTAAGACAAATGTTATGCACTATAAAAGTAGAAATGTTGGTGATATAAAAAAAAAAAGACATCAGCTGGTGACACAATTAAATTAGTTTATTTCAACTTAAATTAATAAGTTGGACTATAAAACTTAATTTAATTTAGATAACTATTGGAAGTATTTATTTCAGTGCATCAACAATTTTCTTTTTACAGAACATGATTAGATCCGTAAAACATAGAAAATCCAGCTTTTGAAAGGTTTCAAATCTTTTTGAAAACTTTGCCTCCGTAAAACTGATTTTAATTTTGTGCTCAGTGCAGAAATCCAGCTGATCCATTAATGACCACTTCCTTGACCTGACCTTTATGGCAAACAAAAACTTATCATTCTGCAGATTCCAAAATAAGTCATGGGAGGGACACTTCGGTGCTAAAATCAGTCTCACTAAGGCCTTAGCAACTAACACTGTTTATAAACGGTTTGCTAATATGAATGCATAAACGGAAATACAAGTACCTTAAAATCTGCAAGCACACAATGTAGTTTAACCACAGCTGGGGTTCAAACTGCTGAAGAATTCTCATCTCTCTGCACAAACCATTACACCTCCATGATCCCTATGAGCTCTGTACTTATTATACCTTACTGTCGGGATGTGATGGACTCCAGTTAAGTAAATGTGTCACAGTAGGAGCTGCCACATCCTAAAATTGAACGTGCCAGAAACGTAAGAATGAATGACTACGGTAATCACTTGAGGTTTCACAGAGTGTTTCTCCCTCCCTCTGTGCTGCCAAGACTGAGTACACCGGGGAGATAAAAATCTAATTTTTGCAAATGGGATTAAGGTACATACAATAACAAAAAGAGGAATGAATAGGCTTACTGTATTAAACAAAAGATGGACCTGATAGTCCCTGTGCGGTTTCAACATTTTTCTATAAATGGTGGCCAGTTTGAGAAACGCCTTAAAGTAGAACGATCTAGTTCCAGAGCACCATTTGCCGTTTGTGAGAAGGAATATTGCTTTAAGTTGAAGGATGTGTGGAACAACATCAGAATTATCACATTATTTTTACACGGACAGGATCATGTATTGTGGCTGCTGTAGCAATGAGATTCAAAACAATCATAATAACTCGCACAACCTTGAAAAGCCTCCAAACATCATGAATTATAAAGGAATGTAAATTAACAGAAATACGTTGTGTGGGCCAAGGAGGTTGTTTTTTTTTCACCAGTGTCTGTTTGTTTAAAACATTTCAATTCACTCGGTGGGAGGTTTGGGCATTTGCCACAAAGAAAGTCATTACGTTGTGGAGTGTATTCATAAAAAGGGGCCTCTCATCAATGTTTTTGCGAGAAAGGGTTTTTATATGAGCATTTCTCTCAATTACCCACTATTTGACAGATTTTCGTGAAACTAAGGCTCTGCTTACATGACAGCATGTCCACTAGAAATGTATGCGATTTTCTTTGCATTTAAAGAATTATTTAATAAAAACATTATATAAAATCTATCATACAACAAAGTTGAACACACAGATCCACAAAAACATTGAGCGAAAACTTACAAATAAGATCAAATTGTAGCTCAAACTGTGCAGAAGGATAGATGATGTACGGATAGACAGACAGACAGACAGATGGATAGACAGACAGATGGACGGATGGACAGACAGGCAGATGGAGATGATGGACGATGGACAGACAGACAGATGGATAGAAGATGGACAGATGGATAGTGCTCAATTTTTGCAATTTGATTGGGTCTATTCTACTATTGGTTTTTGTAACAATTTGCACAAAAACATCAAGTCACAACAAGGCCAGTGTCGATAAAATTAAAACCATCAACTTATATTCACAAGGAAGTAAAGAGATTGAGGAACTACAAATTACAAGTCCAAAAAATCAAAGCCGTCAGATGTGATAAAGAAATCCCTACTTGTACTACGACTACTCTACGCGTTGAGGATTAACACACTGAAACAGTCAAGGTTCATAAAGGTGCTTCAGTTTCAGCCTCAATTACAGGTTAAAAGTTTTTGGGAACTTTTCGGTTTGCAGATATAGTTGGGTCTAGTTGGATTTATCCTATTTTGCAGTCATTTCTTTTTTACTCGCCAGAATGAAATCTGGCTGAACTTTTAGGAAAATGCAGTGAAAACTGTAGCCTCATCTGATTCGCCCTGACCTCGCCGTTAAACCTTGTGTGTCTGTATTATATTGAGTTAGGAGGGAAAATGCAGCATGTGCCTCCTCTGCTTAAGATGAAGGGCGAGCGGCGTCGGGACTTGCCAGTTCTCACCACAGCTTCCTCTCTTAAGTAGCCCTGATGCTGCAATAACACCAACGTGCCAAAAACAAGAAGACACTAAAGTGAGGGATAAAAGACTCTTTCAGCTTGTCCAGATCATTTTAACGTTGAAACCAAACGCCACATGCCAGAAATTCACCCTCATTTCGGGACTATATCAGGTTGGTGCGTTATATTGTAAGTGACAAATGTAATCTCTCGGTTTAGAAGTGAGATTCTCAGATGGACAGAGTCACACAATGAGCAGACTCATGACCGAGACAGGAAGGAGTGCAGAGATGCTTCGCCCTTCCTACACCACAGATATGATTTACATAGAAAAATTGGTCGCCTGCGTAAAATTAATAATAGGAAATGCAAGGGTAGTCCTGTGACTTGTCCAAAATACACTTTCCCGGCTCTCCAGGACCCTGGAAAACCTGGGTGGCCTGAAATCGGGTTTCCTCTGGTTTCTGAAGTTAATGCTTTTGCTGGTAGGACAGGAGTTTGACCACAAACGTGGTTTGGTTCAGACAAAAGGGACAAGCTGCGATAGCATTATCCAGCTCCATAATTCAGGGCAGAAAAAGAAGAACTCTTCACTCCGCCCTTTATTGCGATATTTCGGTCCCACGCCGGAGTTTGTTCCCACAGAGAGAGAAGGAATGAAGTGGAAGAAGAAATTTTCAAATCCGATTTGTTTTTAAGTACTTCACTTTTCCAGAAATCATAAACCACACGGTGTATTATGGTTAGTGGATGTTCTGTATTACTTCAACTACTTAATGGCTCCTCCTTACCCAGCCCACAGAATTGTTTCACAGTGGTTTATAAAACTTTGCTTAAGTCATTGAGTTGAATGTTGAGTAATCGGCCTCCTAAACCTAACCTTCACACTGATGTATAAAGCTTTTTCTCTTATTTACTTAAGGATGAAGAGTATTTAATATGACGCAGAATTAAGGCCAACAATCCCAGATGTCCATTCCCATGGTGGATTTGAAAAGAGAGCCTTGTTTTTTGAAGGTACAATGTGGAAAATGCAGTGGCATCTAGTGGTTGCAACTATATTGCTCCCCTCTTTACCAACAAGTCTATGGCGGCCTTCAACGTTAAAATGAAGACACCGTCTAAAGGAGTGTATCGAGTAACTTGTTAAATGATGAGGTCTCTTTAGATAGATAGATCTACAAATCGTTATTAGTCATTTATTCTGCAAAACTTTAGGTCAAAGCTCGTAAGATAATGAATATTATTTGTTCCTCATTGTGGTCCTCATTGAGCGTTGACACTTGCATTGGGGACCCTTCCTCCCTCCTGTGTCGGAAAAACACAATTATGGAAGTGGAAGATTATAACCGTTATTTTTTTATATAAGTGGAAGATTATAACCATTATTTGGTTGTTTTTTTTAAAAGAGCGCAAAACCAAAAAGGTTAAACCATGAGTATGGGACTTGTGAAACCACTGAGAAGAAAATCGGTGGGTTCTGCATAGACTGTCCACCCAAGAGAATGAACTTTTCGGGTCACTGGGGGAACTTGTCTAAAATCCAGGGAAGTGGCGAGGTCAGGGCAGGAGTTGCTGTAAAAGCCACCTTTGCCCCTAAACCAGCAGCATCACACTGCATGCTTCTCACTTGAGGCCATACCTCGCAGTCCGAGTTGAATCCCCAAGGCAGACTGTAGAGTCTCTGTCTCAATGGTTTCTTGAGTCAGCTCATTGAGATTAACTCTCGACTCTATCTCCCACCTAAAAATAAGAGTGCGAAACGGAGGAGAGCAGCTCCATGGTTTAACAACCGGACTCGAAACCTCAAACAATCAACTCATAAACTACGAAAGAAAATGGCGACACACTGAACTTGTTGAGTCCCGATTAGCCTGGTAAGATAGCATTAAAAAATATAGGAGAGCCATATAGGAGCAGATCTAGGCAACTTCAGTCCTATTGATCTAAAACAGTTAACTTCCCTTATTGCCTTATCCAAAACAACAACCTGTCTCCTAGACCCAGTCCCAGCTAGTCTACTTAAAGAAAGTTTACCCTTAGTCAGCAACTCTCTATTAGAAATTATGCTTCGATAGGTTTAGACTGCTGAGGGATCTCCCATGATGCACTGAGCTTTTCTTTCTTTCTCTCTCAATGTCCCTCTTTATACATCCCACTCAATTTTTAATGCATGTTACTGGATTAATGCATGTTACTGGATTAATGCATGTTACTGGATTAATGCATGTTACTGGATTAATGCATGTTACTGGATTAATGCATGTTACTGGATTAATGCATGTTACTGGATTAATGCATGTTACTGGATTAATGCATGTTACTGGATTATTGCATGTTACTAACTTGACTTCTTTCCTGGAGTCTTTGTGCTTTCTTGCCACTGCAGCTGAAAATCACAAAAAGCCTTCTCTAGAGAGAGCGTACAGTTTGTCCGTTCTACGGCACTGTACAAACATGGCAGCACAATATGGTGGCCTCCATGAGAAAGGACCCTCCCCCTCTATAAATAAAAAGGGCTTTCTCTAAGCTAATGTTAAAATAACTCATATTAATTTGAGCTCATTATACACGGGCAAAAACATTGTTATGAATATTATAATTAATTTATTCAGAGACGTCCATTAACTTAACAAGCTGAACCTTTAATGTTCCCAGTTGAGTTTTGAGCTAACCCTAACCCTAACCCTAACCTAAAAAAGGGGAATTTAATGTCATGGAAATTGAACATATAACTCTGACAAGCTTAATAAATAAGTGAACTTTTAGCAGTGTGTCCTTACAGCTGTTGGTTTTGGTACCTGTGCTAACCCTTGGACATAATGGTAGAATTTTGAGAATCCCCAATTTCTAGAATAACAGAGGATCCAAAGCCCTTTACTCCGTATACAGAGTATTCTGAGGAGGTAAGGGGTAGGCGGGTGGAACATTTTGTAAACCTTGTGTCACCAAAACCGCTGCAGGCAGGATGAATGCTACTCACTACGCCAACAGGATATCCCTTCAGACCCGCTCACAGTGTCGCTGATGAGGATAACAGAGGGCGCATTATTTTTGCTCAACAGCTTGGGAAGGTGATAAAGGGCTCCCAGATCCTCTCACAGGGGTGCAGCGGCACATATGCATCCATTCATGTTGACACAACATTTCATATCCACACGTACAAGGGGGCTCTCTGTTTTTAACCTCTGAGACAGTACCGTGGCCAACCTGGCCGGGGTCAGGAGGAAAAGGTTTCTAAGCAAACAGCTGCTAAGGCACATCCCTTATAAAATGTCTTTATCTAATAGCGTGTGTGAAAGGTTAGCGATGCAGATGGAGAACACAGAGTATCAAATGTGTCAGATTTTTCCATCTGAACTGATGCTTTTGTAACAGTGGTCGTAATTCTTCCTGTTGTTAGAGAATAAGAATTTCACTGTAGCTGTAGAGATTGTAGAGGCTCCTTAAGAGTACGGACTTACATCAATGTGGTGATTTACTTAAATCCAGCATTTTCAATTCTTTCATACTTTGCTTAATTTACAATTAGCTCCACTTTGTTACACTAATATAGAGAGCTAATAAGTGGGAAGTAAGAAATAATTAACTATACAAACACGCCCAAGAAAAAAGATCAGGATAGACCGACACGGTTAACATATTAAAATACTTACACATGGATCATGTTAATGTAACATTTCTGGTGAGTTTAACACACAAAAAGGTCTAAGTAATACCTTAACGTTTGCTAACGTCGTAATGGTATAACGTTCAGTTTTATAACAAACCTCCCAGACTTTTAAGAGTCGGGGGGGGTCAGAGGTGGGAGGTAATGAAGTACACACACTTCATTAGTATGTTTCAGTGGAGGGCTCACTTGTCTGCATTTCAGGAAATATTTTTTCTTGTTTCTTAAAATTCTTAAATTTAATGTATAACGTTTTAATAACAGGTTTATTACTTAGCAGATCATTTTTATTTTGTATCATCCAGACTGATTACGACCTAAAAGGATGGAACAGTAACACATAGAAGACGGCGTCTCAGTGCGTTGGTGTGTATCATGCATGCATGACAGAAAATGAGATCATTATTTATGTCCACATTGTGTTTCTTGTCTTCTACATAATTGTCAGTCATACTGTATTGCACCATTTACTTTATTGAAACACATATTGGAGTTTCCATGATAAAGCCATTGTTCCTTCCGATCAAACCGCGAAGCCAACCAGCTTCATAGAACTCTTTGTGACCTCAGAAGACACCACCCCTATAAACTGTCTATATTTTGGGTTGAAGCACAACAATATACTGTGAAGGTGCGTCTGTTCCATGATCATACAACTTTTCCACGACCTTGGATTGTAGCTCATGGCAGACGATAAAGGACAATCTCCACCAGGGCAAAGTCATTGCTTGATGATTTTAATCAACTTACTGAGTTGAGGGCATGTACAGTCTACTTCACCGATCAGGAACTACAAGTCTTAAAAAATAACGTCATGCTCATCTGAGGATCAGCAGAGTGATTTGAATCAACTGAGTGGAATGAGGACGTTTAATACACTGATCACAAACTGGAAGACATATATGTATCAATTGAAATGTTTGGAGATGAATTCAGTGAGTATATCAACATAAATATGATGGGGATATCCATGACTACAAAAATGGAAAAAAGCCTACAAATGGCAAAACCGAAGACTGCAGACCACGCCAGGGCACATGGTCATTTGACAAATATGCTCCCCCCAGAGGATCAGAGCCATGGTACCTTCCCAACAAACCACAAACCAACCAGGTTCATATAACTCTTATATGACCTCAGAAGGTACCATCTTATTAACTGTCTGGTATTCAGTCTCCGTCTGTGCTCTGATGAAAGCCACGAGGCCAAAACATTAACAAGCATGTTATTATGACAAATCCTAAACTAAATTGACGTAGCTGACTTTAGTCACTTTGCACTGGAATTTTGTATTTCCTCCCTTTTTGGTCCCCCACATAGTGGAGCATCATTTTTGGATTTTTATTTGTCATTGGTTTAACTTAAGTGACGTGATAGTTAAAAAAAAAACAGGATAAAAAAGTAAATTTTCTTCAATAGGAGGATCAACCTGCCAGGACCAATATTTTATATTCAGTTTGGTGTTTGATTTAATCTATCATAAATCCTTTTATCTCTACTTATTTTTAGAAAGTTTGTAGGGTTTGAAGCCGTACATATAACCTACACTGTGAGTCTGCATAGTCAAAACAACAGAACAGACCTAATTCAAATAGATGTTATGATTATTATTATTTGGTTCATAGTAAATAATCTGAGGCTTTTGTTCGTAGAGCAAGTAGCAGGAAGTGAGATTTTCTCTGTTTCTGTGTAGGTTTTGGCTGCGAAAGTCTGAAACTGTCTCAGTACCAACGACAACATGACAAATTTCTATTGTCTCTTGTGCTCAATGATTAAAATGAATGATTCCTGTTTAGACTAGTTGCCCCGTTTACTTCCCTTCTGTCTACTAACAAGATAAAAAGCACTTTCAGTCTCGGTCAGAGGTGAATCTGTAGATTTATCGTGCACAACCCTCCCCGTGTTTCTTTTTTTTTCCCCTTTTTTTGTCATTATATATAAGCCACTTAGGATAGTTTGGTTCTTTTCTTCCAGACCATCGCAAATATTCCAAGCAGAAGAGACTCATGTTTTGCACATGAGAGGAAAAAACTAAAAAACAAGACAAAACAAGGAAGACAAATCAAAAAGAAGTTATCTATAAATTAAGTTAAGAAGATTCAAGAGAAGAAATAAACAAAAACAAAGTTATGCAACAGTTAAATTATGTTAAATGAGTTATCAGTTAAATTATTATTAAGTTAAAGATATTAAAAAAAAGATTATCCTCTGGTACACAAAGGCTACATCTTCTGCTCATACAACTGTATTATACTCACCTTTCACAAAAGCTCAGTCTCAATTACCTGCCTCATGGTCTGGCGCATGAGTGGACATCAGCTTCACCCAATCAGGTAGCCTCATCCATCCAATCAGTGTGTCACACCTGCAATCTTAGCCTATCACATTCAGCGGCTGTCTTTACATATTTATTAAATGTACTCACCTAGTTCTTGCATGCTGCCGGTTTGTGCGCCCTCCACCATCACACCTCCACCTGGATATCAATCCGACACATCATTCATCAGCCTCAGCGGAGTCATCAGCCAGCACCACCAGTATCCAGACTCTAAAGAGTGGATGTTCCCCGGTGCTGCTCCAGGCACGGAGCCTTCGATCACGATCTCCGGAAAAGTCATAGTGCTAAAGACTTTTTGATTTTGATGACTAATCATCAAACATCTACTGTTGTAATAAATCATTCATCTTTACTTCCTTCTTTGTCTTCTCTGATTGAAATGTATACATGATTTATATCGTGCAATGGAACTTTCCACCTTCCAAAAAAAAAAGGAGCTTGGCAGAAAACTGAAGGAGTAAAAAAAAAGCAGCAGGAATCCCTGTATGCTTTAGATTTGTGTGTTATTTTTGGGGTTGCGTTTGCAACATCACATGTGGTTTTGGTCCGTGCAGCTTCATATTTCAGTAGACCCGCACTAGAGTTCATTTGAAAGCAGATCCCGAGAAAAGTCATTAACACAGAAATTCTACCAGAATTCATTTTAAATGCTCAAAACTTCCAAGTGTGAACACAACCTTCTGACGGTGACCCTGAAGAAAGAGCGGTTCCCCACAAATCGGATGGTCGGTGGTTCCGTCCCTGCAGTCTCCATGTCAGTCTGTTTGAGTAAGACACACCCCAAGTTGGTCCTGATGGCTGTTCCATCGGTGAGTGAATGATGGTGTGAATAGTTACCCCTCCTAAGAGTAGGAAACACCATGTATGGCAGCCTCTAACACCACTGTATGAATGTTTGTGTGAATGGGTGAATACGGATTGTAAAGCATAGAAAGGTCAAGCAGACTAGGACGGTGTTATATCAGAAGTATAGTTTTATATTTTTGATTTTTTTTATTTAAAATAACTAGACTATTATTAACTACTATTTTCGAAATATTTTTTTTTTAAAACACAGCAAAAAGCTTTTATATCCGCTGGACACCTGTAGCACGGCTCGCTGCTACCTGTGAGGGTTGTTCTCAGGCCGCACCGCACAGGTGACTTCTGTAGAATTCACTCTCTATTTTTAAGTCCACACACACAGGGATTTTAAAAAGAGAGATTTTTTTCCTCTTGTTTTGGAAAAAAATCACATCCATTCATGTATGGATTTAAAAGTACCTCCTCGTCAAGAGACGGTCACTTGCACTTACATAGATACAGAATTGTATCTGTAACTTGATATGTATTTAATCATGTAAATACAAACAAAGTCCACCTACCAAAGCGTAAAACAGTGCTATTCTTGGATGTGTCTGACATTACGGGAAACAGTGTAAAGAAACAAAGTCCTGCCCCATTTAACATCACACCAAGGCAACAGCGACACACTATGACGTTTCATACGGACAGCCTCGGATATCCCCGGTTCTCCCGACCACACGTCAGCACCTCCAACAGAGACTCCAAACGTTTTCACCCTGGAAGGACCTTTTAAAAAAATGTCTTTATGGTGACCGTTTAAAGCATTTGCATGTGGACAAAAGGACGAAGAGAAAAAGGTACAATGTCATGTCTTCAAAGTATAACACAACCCCCATTAAGAAAGAGGAATAGACCAATTAGACGATGGAAATGGTCAGAAAAGGATGGATTACATTAAAAAGTTCATCTGCAAGTCACAGGCTGGGTTTGGCCATGAAATATATGCAGTACCACCTAGTTTTGGTGAGGTCCTACAAAAATGGGTCCAGTCCAAGTCACACTTTTAGACCCATACAGAACACAAGGCTGAAATCCCTTAGCTGTAGAAAGAGGATATCAGATTCTACAGAGCATCACATGTACAATGGGACATAGGATTCACATTGAGGTAAGCTAGCTAACAATGCATGAATGCCTCCATTGAATTTTAAGTGTGAGGCTAAGTTGTAATTGACTATTACCTGCGAATGAATTCAGCCTATACAAGTAAGATTACTCACTCTACGGTGAACACTTAGACCAGAACACTTTCTTCATTTTCAAACTGTAGAAAGCTCAGCGTTGATTTACCAAAAGTTCAATAATGAGGCCACTCCATCATTGCCATAAATCCAATGACTTGTTGAAGGGAGCTGCTCTCAATTATAGTCTAGGTGGTAGAACATAACGCTGCCTTTGTAGCTCTGAAATCATTTCAGGGGCTCTGGTAGCTCTGGCATAATTTAAAAAAACTCCAGTCTGAGGTAGCCCATTAAAAATACTCATAAACATTAATTTTGCCAGTGGGATGTGAGATTATGTTACCTTCTTGGCAGAAATCTCCATGAAATATGTGGTTTTGCATTGGCCAAAATAGTTCCCAGTGCTTGCTCCCTTTGAAAAGTCTATAATCCAGACGCTGACTGTTTGTCAATTTGGTCTGAAGAAATTGGGCTCAGCCCAGTCACCATGTGCCTAACCATGATGGCGATGGCGGTCCGGTCAGGTCAACATAAAACGCTGTAAATCTGAGGGAGGTTACCGAGGCAGGGAAAAGTGCTGACTGATTGGTGCAGCACATTTCATATAAAGCCAGATAAATAAAGCTCAAGTGACGAGGTGCGGAAAATTACAGAGACATCTCCAGTTCAATGAGCCAGTTTTTTCAAATTTGGTTTTCGAGAAACTTATTTCTATGAAAATTCATCATGACTATATTCATTATTTTCACTTTCTTGCACTAAATGTCCTGACTTCAAGTTCCAATAACCAGATTGAAAGTAGAAGTATTAAAAAACTGAATTATCAAAGCTGATCTTGATAAACATAGCCTGGTTCTGGACATAAGCCCACATCAGAAATTTATTTTAAGTCCTATGCTGTCATCCCCAACAGTAAGGGTATATACCCTGAAAAACTCTCAATCCACTGCCTTGTTCAACCAATGCCCCTGATTGATCGTATTGGAATGTGATATATACATGATAGGTCTTCTTGAGTCGATTAATACGCAACAATACCGGACTTATTTGGACCAACAGAAAGGAAGTTATATCCAAAAAAAACGCCTTTTTGTGAAAAAGTTAATGTCACAATGACCTGATGTCACACCAATCATTAAATAAATGAATTAATAAATAAGTCACTCAGCACTTATTGGTCAGAAGAACACTCTCTCAAATGTACAAGACAGGAGAAAATGCAGGATTTGTCTTTATTTAGATCCATTGGAAAAATCTGTGGTTCTTGTTTGACCCATGATTTATTCAGCCTATCGGTTTTGCACAAATCCACCAGATTTTGTGTCATGGTTTTGGCTTTGGTTTTTGACTTTTCTTGTGGTTTTAATTTGTTTGTTTATTTCATCTTGCTCGTCATGTTGTTGTTTTTTAAAGTTCCCTTATTTTATCTCTATGTCTCTTGAATGACACCACCAGTCATTATTCTTCTAATGATCTATTTTGCCCTTTGATTACCTCCATTAAGCGCTCTGTGCTTCCTTCATGACCCTGTGATTCAGTCTTTCATGTCTTCACTTCCTCTCTTTCTTCTTCCCCCCCCTCTCAACCCTTTATTTCACATTGTACATGAATATAAGGAATAGGAAGAAGTATAAACTTATCAGATCCTAACCCTTTATTCTCTAATTCATTATTGTCCATAGCTCCCTTATTGAATCTTGGCACAGTCTTATATTTTCCAGGAAACTTATTGACTTCCTACATTTAATAGACAACCATTAACTATTCATATACCAAAAACACAAATATATTCACACAGCCATATACATTCTTACAACAATTCAACATTATAACACACAGCTGCAAACCTCTGCTGATTATCAAAACCATTCTTCATCCTTATATCCTTACTTTATACCTTTTTTTAACAGTGGATTATGTTTGGACGTTGACATCCAGCCCAACATCAGTCCCACGTTTCTGAAATTCTCAGATCCATAACTTCATCCTGCCAACAGACATTAAAAAAAAATATGATGGTATCATTTTAACTTTGCTATGGCAATCCCATGATTGTATATTGTACTTCATTGTACTTTCATTGTAACTTCCTCAAACCCTCATTGATGGATGGGGCGTTGGTCGAATAAAACTCATTTTGATGAGTGATAGAATTTTTTTCTTTTTTCTTGTTATTCCTCATTTCCTATTTTTCAGTAGAGCTCCTTAAACCATATTGTAAAAAAAAAAACGAGACTCAGCAGTAATTTGGATGATCATCAATAAGTGTGCCCTGTGTGATGGAATACATAAAAAAGTTAATCTGCAAATCCCAGGCTGGGTTTGCCTCGGAAATATATGCAGTACCCAATCAGGTCTCTTGGAACAAAATAAAAATACAACATTGTAGGGGATGATCTTCATTGAGCCGTGGCTCGGTTATAAATACGGCCAGAATCATGCAACTATAACCGGCGTGCAGCTGAGATAATATGGTTTTGAGTCGTCTCCCACTGTTTTAGAAAAATATCCAGATGAGAATAATTTATTTTAAATGAGTTTTAGTGGGATCCAGGTCTGGTTTTTGTAGGATGATTATTGGGGACTTTGGCTGAGAGACCTCAGCCAAGACCCATAGAACTGACAGATGAAGACCGAGATGAGACAGATCCATGCAGACCCACATTGGAAGGGGGTCAGGGTTTGGTGTCTTTGGCTTTATGGGTAATACAGTCTTTAAATTTGACAATGAGCAGCCCTGGCAACTGTTTACTGAAATAACAACCAATGGATCATGGTGATTCTGTCAAAGGGCTGTTGAAATGTTATGTTTTTAGCATTTCACCGCAATCCTAAAATACACTTCATAATTTCAATTTCAGGTGCTGCAGCCATGTGGAGAGCGGATCAGAGTGATGTGAGGAGTCGGATATGTGAGCAGCTCTGTGGTAAAAGGGGCTTGGCTTCCTGGCACACGTTAGGTACACCCTATTGACGCTTAGTCAGCAGCCTGACCTACGCAGGTCAGATTTATGGGTAGATATTTGTCTTTGCCACTCGGTCTGGCAGAAGGAATAACAGTGTGCGTCTTAGCTGCTTGCGTTTTGAGTCCGGTGATGTTTCCCCTCAGAGGAACCAGCCTGGCTGCACATCAGAATCCTGCTGAGTGCAAAACTGAAAATGTCAGAAACACCCCATCCCTCACCTCTTCAAAGTTAGCGTGTGGTCTATGGCCTCATTTTATCAGCGGGTTTGAGAACAGTTTGGTTTCAAGACCCAAGTTTTGAAGTTGTGATACCAGCTAAATGATTTCTACATATGTCTACAGAAACAACATGTTTTCATTCTTAAAAATACATGAGTGCCACTTTGATCCCGCCCAGTGTTTGGAAGCTTTGTAACACTGGTGATAAAATTAAAAGGAAGCAGTCACTATGTGTCACTGTCACAAAGAGGAAGTAAAGATGCTGCTCTATCAATAAAGCTTTCTTCAGAATTTATCACCAAGTGATCCATTGAATGATCCAAAGTCCTTACATTATGTCCCTTATTTCATCTCCTAACTCAGGAAAACAGAATTCAAACATGTCAGTGTGTTTTCCACACTCTCAGCATGTTATAGATCACTCCTCCACCATTTACCAATTTCTTCTTTACTTTGTCTGAAATTTCATATAGTATAAAAATGGGGAAGTATCATTTTTATTTTCCTGTTACATGAACCATGGAACATGTTGCCTTCCAGCTGCTCCAGCAGCTCAAACCCCAAAAGTAGTTTCACTTCTCCATGGCTCAAGTTCTTCGTTGAAGTTGCAAAATACCCAGTGAGCTCGCTGATGGAATGACTCTTGTCTGAACCTTATACTGCTCTGATCTTAAATCATTGACATGGAGGGATCTGGTTTATCTGCTTGTAAAGACCTTCAGGGTAACTGTCACCAAACGGAGGTACTCTTTATTCTGTGTTGCATGACATAATTATAACTACCTGTAATTCCTAAAGGCCTCGAATAGGTGGAAACACAGTTAGCAATGTATTTTACATTATTGCTGCATCCTGGTGGATGCACAAGCTCTAAAACATGAATGTGCACCGTAAGATGAGATCAAACCTTTCGTAACGTTTGCCTGCTCTTATTGGAGAATTGGTCCCAAACCATCAGGCTGCAGACGGACTCCGGACCACAAAGACTTTGCTACTGGGCCACAGTACTCCTGTCGTCCCCACACACACTCAGGGGACAGTCGACATCAGGCTCTGACCTCATATTTCACTTTAGGGAGAGCGGCGAAAGTCTTGAAGCTGGCAGATTAACGCATATTTGACGTGATCCTGCTGGGATTTTGGCAAGAGACTGACGCTGGCCCACCTCATACCAGCCGGTCACCTGGCTTTGCTGTTTACCAAATTTTAGCATTTCTTCTTGACCACAGACGACCAAAGAAATACAAGTGAGAGGAGTCGTGACACGTTTATCCATACTTCCAGAAAATCAATCAAGTAAGTTCCAGATTATGTGATAGTCGTTTCAGTGAAATCATTGCATGTCGTCTGCCTCGTACTTTCTGTGAAATTGTAGTTGGACAGAGTCCAGAACAAATTTCTCTTTGGGGACAATAAAGTATATCTTACTGTATCTTATCTAACCTTATCTTACGAGTTAATGCTCAACATGCTTCTGGTTTTCTTCAATGAATGCAACAAAATCAAAGACAGAAAAACACATTATCGTTAAAAAATGAAAAAAATAGAATATATATATATGTATAATTTCCCAATTCTGTCTTACACTGTTTTCGTCAACATCACCCCAACACCCCCAAAACAAAATTTAAAAAAAACATGGATACTTCAGCTCCTGATATTTGAAAAAAAGTGAGTTCTCTCAGACTCAAAGTAAAACAAATATTACATTTAAGCTCCTAAAGACCTCACTAAGAAATTGTTTCAGCTTATTTTTAAATCTATCAACACAAGAAGTTGAGCTAAATTCACATTTAGTCACTTGATTCAGGACAGCTGTCTCTTAGCGATGGAGATTGTGTTGCACGCTGCTCTGTAGATTAACAGACAGATGATAAACCGGTAGTGATTGCACACAGAGCATTAAGAGAACCTCTTAAAATGAATTTAAGATGCGTGGCGAGGGTGCTTGTGTGTGGCAATCATGATGGCTGTGCAGTGAAAGTGGGCAGAAACACCAGAGATCCTGAGAACTGCCAAATTCCCAGCAACACATTTATCACTGTCACAGAGTGAACTAATTTGTAGTACAGCTGTTTCTCTCTATGATGTGTTGAAACACTTGATCAGAATCATTGGGCTGGACCAGCTCATAATAATGCACCATTCACAGGGTGACCCTCTATGAAGTAGCAGCGAGCCTCAGCTGCTCTAATTTGTAAACTAGGCGAGAGAAAGAGATTCAGAGTGTGTGTGGCACTGGATCAGCGGCAGCAGTGGGGGACGGTGGGCAGAAACACCATATGTTCCTGATTGACGATGATTGAATCAAGCGCAGTAGCAGAGAGGTGGTGTTTTCCAGCCGGTGAGGATTCTGTCCGCACCGAGGGCTTTTTCTCCGAGGGACAGGAAGATCTCACTGGAGTCCAAACAGGCAGGACAAATGGATTAGTGATGAGCCATTACTCCAAAGGGTGTGTGGAAAGGATTCCACGTTTTCAAGTTGCAATATTGCTCATCTGGAAAATTCTCTTGACATGGATATATATAAATCTCACGATGTAAGACATTGTGGTGGATTTTATCCTGAAGAAAGAGTCACTTTTATATTGGTGTAATAAAAATATTGCTGCTTCTGGGATGCCTTCGAGCACACTGCAGAACCTGATCCTCTCCCTAATGTCAAGGCTACAGAAAGATATGAAAGAGAAATTTGGTTGGAAAAAAACACATCAAGTTCCCCAAAATTGGCCTGTGACATGATGGCCTCTAGTGGTACACTGGCGATTGACAAGGACAGCTCAATCATTTCCTTATAGGCGTGTGCTGCCAGGTCCAGCTGGCTTTGACATTAACACCAGGCTCTGAATGACAGAGGCCCTGGCCTTGGGCTGGGCTCCCGGGGCCTCCACAGTACATTCAGCTCTCCTTTTAGCCTGTTGATTTACTGTCCCCGGTGGCCGCTCGTTGATCCATTTCCCCTCTCAGTTTGCTCACAGGGCACCCCGAAAACCGTCCTCCAGCAATATATTTGCTTTATGATTTCCTGAGGAGCCAATGAAGAAAAACAAGCCCCCGCTCACTGCACCTGTTCCAGTTAATGTGCAGTGGACCGATCGGCCTCCTCTGGTCTCAGCGACTGGGGAAAAAGCGGTGACACAAGCTACATGTGGATCTTCCATTTCTCTCCAACCGGCCCCCAGTCGGGACCGTACAGCGCGGGGAACAGAGGGGATAGATTGCCTATTATATGTGTGTCAGTTTAACACGCGCGGGTCAAATGGGGCCCACGTAGAGTCTTGCTGCGTGTGCATTATTAACATGTGTGTGGGTGTTTATGCAGCTCAGTGCCCAACATGAAGCTGACATTAATAAGGGAAAGTGATGGGAACTTGCTTGCATCACTTTGGATGACATGCAGATGTGAGGGAATGGAAGGTTTTCAAATAGCAAACCACCAAGCCGTTTGTAGATAGATTGCCTGAAAAACACAGAAATAACAATAATAAAAACACCTGATTCATGTCCCTGACAACAAAATCACTTCCTAGTCATCCAAGTTGAAACCACTTGGTTTGCGCTGTCACTTGGACAGCGCAAACCTCCAAAAGCACCTCAGTACCCAACGTAGACTTTATTGTGACCAGAATCAATTACATTACTTTATTTAGGATGCTTTCTAATTACTGAACTGATTCTAAAAACAGTCATTCCAAAGAAAAATGCGCTATCTCCCAATTGTTAAGAAATATTCTTGACATCATGCTACAACGTGATGACGTAATGTCACCTGAATTTAGTCAAGTGTAGGGATTGCCAAACACTAGTTCTGGCTAAATATTCATGCAAATCCATCCAGGAATTTTGAGTTAGTGCTAAAAACTACAAAATGTGTCTATCTTCCAATGGTTAAGGTTATTATGACATCACAGGACCTAACGTCATAATAATTCAACCGCCTCTGGAATGGGAAAAAAGCTACCCCTTGGTAAAATTGAATTCAGGTTTGTCCTTAATTCACAAATAATTGACAAAAAAAAACTCCAAGGTGCCATATTTCACAACGGTTAACGAAAAGGTTATTGTGACATCAATCTTTAAGGTCATGAAGTAACAGCACCAAAGTGTAATCATCTCTAGGATATGCCGAAACCTACCACTGGGTAAAATTTCTCTCTATTAGTTTTTGGGTAATCTTGCTACCAAACAGACAAACAAAGACAAAAACAAACAAAACAAAGCACTCAGAGGGCGCAAACCTCCACCAAGGCACTACATTACCCAAGTGCTGCATTGGTATGAGGCCCATTTAAGAGTGTCTGTGCGCCTGTGTGAGTGAATGAGATAGTGAGTGAGATAGTGAGTGGTTGAGTGAGGGCAAGAAGGGGACCAATGAGATGAGAGACTGCAAGTGTGTAATGGTGAAGGCAGCAGGAGGCTGTTATTCAAGAGTTGTGTTTGCAAAAAGTGACTAATGTGTGTCGAGCAAGGCGCAACTGTCTAGGAATAAAAGCTACAGCTTTTATCGGGACCGATTGGAGTCTCTGGAGTGTTGTTTACTGCCGCTAGTGAAGTGTAAAAGGATTTACATTTGTAAGAAATGAACTAATATCTAGTCTAAATGTTTTTTGGGGCGTAGGCTCCACAACCAAAGTCTGGACCCAGAAGAGGAAAAGGCTAACAAACGGTAGACATTATTGCACAACTGCCCATTAATTTATGAGTTATTGCAAAGAAAAATTCAAACCTACTTTATCTCACAAAGGGGGGAAAAAAAATCATGACATCAAGTAAAGAGGTCACCAAAATAAAAATCTCTGGGATAGGTCAAAGCTTACATCTGGGAAAATTTCAAGCCAATCCATTAAATATTTTTTCCTTAATCTCGCTTACAAACGGACAAACAAAGGTAAAAACTTCCTCGGCGGAGGTATTGAGTGGATTGATGGTGAGCTCCAGTGATTCGGGGTCACTGCATCCATTTTACAAGCTCTTATTTGACAAGCACTTCCTGTTCTTCCAGCAATGCTTGTTTCCACGAGTGTTAATGGCGCATGAGCTCTTTCATGACCCCTCCTTGACCTTTGCCACTGTCTAAACTCATAAGTTAATGCACACTGTACACCCAGTTATCCAAAGTGAAAATATGATGCCTAATTGAGTGCTCAGCTTTTGTTATTCGTTATATTAACTTTTTAAGCGGAACACCAGGCAGCAATACCAGCCGGACCTGAAAATGTGATCCACTTATTTCACACCGGATTTTTCCATTGATAGAAAATCCTGGGATGTATTTTTTTCTATCTCGGAACATAGCAGATCATACCGTCTCTAAATTGCCAGAAACTCGTAATTCAGGCAAATTCCTTCTTTTATTGTTAAAGGACTTATATTGGATGAGCCCCCCCCCAACCACCGATTCAGGGCCGTTACTAGCAGACAGCAAGAAAATTTGGTTTGACAATTATGAGGCTCATGTCTGGGTAATTGCGTGCTGCAGAGTGGGGACAGCCTTCACTTCCTCACTGTAAACCTCTGAACATGGTAGATATCATGAAGAGTCCATCTGAGAGCTGTCAACTGTTTCGCCGGCCCAGTTCTTCCTGTTTCCTTGGAAGTGGCCCTGTTGTAAAGTGGACCAGTGACTTTCAGGTCAAGAAGTGAGGTGAACAGAATTATGAGAGGAAGCATGCATGTGGCAGTGTCTACTTTTCTCAGTCATGTGTGTTTAAGTAGTAACCCGACAGAGTAAATGTATTCCAGGGTGCCCCCCCTCCCAACCTCCATCTTAACTCACGTTGTCGTCCTGATGGCAGATGCATTGGAGCTCACCCTTGCGTGTAGTTGGTGAGTGCGTGTGAGTCCTTGTGCGTTTTCCTCATGTTGTTTTTTCCCCCCGTTTTTTTTTCTCCGCCAGGCTTAAACAGCGTGTTAACCACCAGATCCCATCGCTATCAATCTTAATGGTGGTGGGTCAATGTAAACGCACACATGTGTCGGCTCTTTCTGCGAGCCACGGTTTAAGAATAATTCCCCGCCCTCCGTGCCCCCCCCTCCCAAAAAAAAAAAAAAAAACGTGAAGGAAAATATTCTGGCCCCATTAACAAAATAGGTGCTCAGAAAACACACCAGCCGGGCCGGAGTGATAGCTACTTCCTCAGCTTTTCCACTTCATTGCTGGTTATGCAAGTTAAAACAACGGGCTTAATGGAGGGTCCGGGTCCTCGGGGGACTAATCATAGCCACGTGACTTCCTCCTGGGCTTCCATGAAAATAACTCCATTACAATGGCCTGTGATATTAATATCGGCTTTGGGAAAGTCACCCACGGGATCCGCGGGGAGGGCTCAGCAAGCGCAAACAAAGAGGAATGCAGGGCATCTGAGGGAGGGGAGGAGAAAGCGAGCAGAAGATGGAGAGAAAGAAAGAAGTGAGCCATCAGTGATGAGTGATAGTGTATTGCACAGTCATCATGTTTGCGCTTGCTTTTCTGTGACCCTTCTGTAGGATGTCTTTCCTGAGTTAAAATGTCTATAAGGTTCCCGTTTCTTGTGCTGACAACTCAGCATTTCCTGACAAATACTCCAAATTCAAACGCATCAGACTTCCAAATAAAGATGGAAACACGGGAGGAAAGTAACAAAATGCGATAACTTGATACTCATCTTCTTTCTAGGCGGGTAAACTGCCTAGAAAAAAGTCTTTATTTAACTCTTAAAGGTGCAGTCTTTGAAATTTAAGGAGAATAGTAGCAACTAAGCAACTAATATTTTGCTGAAAACGGTTCTGCTATGCACTGGGACATCTTTCTGTCAGAACCAGTATTGTCTTTCTCAGCAATTTGTGCTACGGCAGCTCTTCTATTGGATCTGTCCACAGGGGCTAGGCTTCAGGCACATCAGCGAGCCTTGGACACCCATGACCCTGTCACCTGTTTACCAGTTGTCCATCCTTAGATCACCTTGGTAGGTACCAACCGCTGCAGCCCAAGAACACCCAACAAGACCAACAGTTCAGGAGACGCTCTGATCCAGTTGTCTAGTTTGGTTCTTGTCAAGGTCTCATAGGTTCTTACACTTTCCCATTTTTCCTACGAGAAACTATAAGATCAGTGATTAGCCATGACTCTGTCAGTGGTTATAAAGTTATGGCTGGTCAGTGTATTGATCTTTAATGGGTTGGTTCCTGCACAATAAAAAAATATATACATTTTAAAATCAACTGTTAAAACCTGCAGATCGAAACCTTTAAAAAAGCAGCTCCAAAAGTGTAAATAATACCGTTTAAAATGAGTTTTGAATCTCGGGGTCTCTGGAGATTTTACTCACAACGTATGGCATCAATTTATGTTTATTTTCGGAGGGTTTTATATCTTAAAAGCACCATATTCGTGAGCTGTTAAAGAACTTGCCGAGATGATCCACAAATATTCCTGACAGCCAATGGGTATAAAGATGAGCGCGCAGTGACAGAAATATATCATGTTTTTAGGACAATTGTTCCTTTAATGTAAAAGAAGTAGGCCATTTAAGATACATCTAGGTTGAATGGAAAGATTAATGTCTTACCTCACATGTCAACTATGACTCTCACACACATATATATAAAGCATGAGACAGTAATGGGGACATTTAACATGATTCCATGACAGCTCGTCCCTGCAGATGATTTTTTTTTTCTTTTTGGGCTTGGCGTCCGTTTTACCATCCTCTCCTCCTCCCTGTAAACCTGCCATGCTGTCATTCTCCTGTCTGGACAACCAGTAACTCATCAACCAGCTGCAGTCAGTACAATTAAACTTCAATAAGACGCTGCCCAACTCAGAGTTCAATTCCCAGTGAGGATTCCCTTTACCGCCTCTGCTCCCCCACAGTCGTATGGACGCGTGCGTTAGCGCCTCCGCCCGTGTAGCACATCTCCTCTCTGGGCTACGCCATCGCTTGTAAAGAAAAGTTCACTGTATCACAAGCCAGACACCTTTTTTTTCTCCTGTTCCTCCTGTTGTGGAAGATTTATTGAATGAAATAACACCCACTCGACTTTTACCCTCGCTTTTATGAATATATATATATATTGTTTTAACAGTGCTTTTAAATTCCTTCTACATGCTTGTCAGGGTCACGGCGAGGCCTTCATCTCTTTGGGGATTGAACATGATAGAAGATTTCAAACATTAACATACACTATTTGTCCTGGACGCACCGTTGCATTTTCTTCTGACGTATGGAAATTATGTGGGCAGAGAAACACGGAGGAATATGAAGCTTTGAACGGCTTTTGCTGATACCAGTCAGTTTTAATGAAAAGGTCAGATCCTTGTTTTTGATGTGGAATTTACAAAGCTCAGCCATAACATTATCACCACTGACAGGTCAAGTCAGAATAACATTGTTACAAAGGTTTGCAATCAAAATCTAAATTTTGGCAACCACAGCTGCCCTAAAATTTACAGTAAAATACGAGCAGCTGTGGTTCCCAGATCTTTGATGACGATGGGCAGCCCCTCGCCAAATTTAACCCCTAAGGGGAATTTGGTTATATATAACAATTCTGTGAATATGTAATGTGTTCTACAACCGCTGGCTGTTATGAAATAAATCTATCAACTGATAGATAAAAGAAAAGAAAATTGCCAGGTAGAGGCTGATTGATATTTGAAGATTACTTCAAACTTCTATGACGACCAGCTGGTCAGTTTTCTGCTGCTGTTTGTCAGACATGAATGCAGAGTAAATAAATACATGTTAATAGACATCAATGAATGACAATAAAGACTGATCTGGAAAATCATTGTGATGTGACATGTGACTTTATCTTAAAAGGGGTTTTCCACAAATTGAATGTGTACAAAGTTATTTACTGTTTCTTTATTTGAGATTATTCGGTATATCTGCTATGACGATGTGCTCTTTTGAATTTAACAGTCTTCTAATGTTGAAATTTGACAATTAATATCTGACAAGTAATATCTATGGACAATGTTTACAGTATATAGTAGCAGCAAGTGACATTCTGTCCAGAAGTCGATGTTTAGGAACCAAGAAGACTGGGTCATAGCATTCCAGAACAGGTCTTGTTGGGTGTTCCCGGTCTGCACCTCCCAAAAGTGTTCTAAGGAAGGACGACCTGATGATCTAGCAGAAACGTTAAGGGAGTTCAAGAGTTGTTGTTACATGTAAGGAGCGTCGAGTGTCTGATTCCCCAGAAGGGCTACTGTGGTACAATCTGCTGGGGGAAAAAAACTAATTCTGGTTCTGAATGAAATCTGTTTTGGCGGTCAAAAGTAACCTACATAAAATCGGACAGGTGGTTTTAATGTTATGGCTGATCAGTGTATGCCCTCAAACTAGGAGGGCTAAGAACGGAAGTCGGTGATTTGAGACAGCAATTACCTTCTCACTGTGGTGATGGATCGCTGGCTGAAGTTTCTTGGCCCACGAAATAATGACTGAATTTCTCTTCAAAGAAACCACCTCGGCGTAGAATTAAGAAGAAACGCTCTGACAAGTATTGAGTTTTAAAATGAATGATAATTAGTAGAATTACAGCGAATGGGGAATAAATTTGCTCTGAGATCTGAGGATCTACCAAGCAGCGTACATCGCACACCAAGCGTGACACGGCTTTCCCATCTTTTACATGAAATATTAGATGGCAGTAGCCAAGCCAAAGAAAAGGGCCTCCTCCTGGGTCCAAATAATTATAAGAGCGCCATAACAGATCAAATATTATTTCCTTGACCTTGTCTCCAGCGTGAGGAAGAGTTCAGAGCTCTGGCTGGAAGCTCTGGCGTCAAACATCTCTCTGTGTGCGGGAGCTGGTTCTGCACGGAGCTGACATTTACACAGGATTAGAGATTCCTTCACCATTAAGGGAATGACCCACTGCTGTCCAGGAGCAACACTTCTCTGGCTGTTTGGATTCTGTGCTACTGATTCCACACACAGGGATCAGTTTAGACTGTGCAGCTGCTTTGCTCAAAGGCACAACAGTAGCAGCCAAAGGATTACCTTCTAATATATATATATATATGTTCATGTCACCTACCTGAGAAGTTAACAGTTAAAGATTTGTGAATTGTCAGATATAGACTTGCCTCCTTCGGGATGTAGGGTATCGCGTATCTCATAAAACAATATGTTTTCAGCCCCGCAGATGCATTGTGGGCCGCACGGCAAATCCTAGAAACAAGGATTTTTGTCTTACGCCCATCTGAACAGGTATCTAACATGATTTTAGCTCATGTTTTCACGCAGTGACGTAATTCTGCTTTCAAGCTGTAACAATGTCCCTTTCAAGTTTGGAAAAATGAAACAAAAATCCAACTAATGAATTAAAGACAACAAACAGGAATTAAACCAATCAGCTGGGAATGCTGGGAGCACGGCAACAGGTCTTTTGTTTTTCTGTTGAGTCAGTTGCCTCAGGCTTTCCTGTCAGGTGTGACCTCACCAGCTCCATTCCATGTAATGACATAATTTCAGGAAGTGCAGACTGTTAAGAGCAAAGCTACTAATTTTTTATCCCTCCTTTCTTAGCAAGTGTGTGGGAATTTAAAATTAGCCACATAATTCAGCCCGCTACAGCCATCGTATTTAGTTTAAAAAAGGGAGGAGGAATTTTTCTCATTTGACCTGCAGGCAAGTGCTGCTCAACCAAAACCAAATAAAACGATCCAGATTATTGGGAAATGTAGTTTTTATGTTTAGTTTCTGAGGATGCAACTCTGTAACAACAACAGTCACACAGCTGGAGACGATTTTAAAAGCATTCAGGGGGGATTCACTGTATATCCAGAAGGAGAAGCGGACAGAATAAAAGGATTGAGTTTCCACTTATTTACACTGTTTTAGTGAACAGTGCTCCTCTTGTCTGGGTTTTCCAGACTTTAGCAGATTGATGAGAACACTTACCGGTTGGTACATTCACCCTGTTGGTGGAAAGATCAACTCCCTCAACTGTGAAGGAGTGTTAGAACACGATTGTTGGTTAGCAGCCGGTGGCAGATTTAGCTATGGCTGCGAACCATATGCAGCCACCCAGGGTGGCGTCCTGCCCGAGGGGGCATGAATGTACCGAAAAGATCTGAATGGTTACATCACATGATAGGCTTTTAATCGCCCATGCAAGCGCGACATTTCAATTATAATGTCAATGTGTGGGTCAATGAAGCTCGTCGGAGTGGGCGCCATACTTGCGGTGTGTGAGTGCGCCACACAACTTTGAACCGCC
The DNA here is from genome assembly GCA_037951165.1 of Lophius americanus. NCBI lineage: Eukaryota > Metazoa > Chordata > Actinopteri > Lophiiformes > Lophiidae > Lophius > Lophius americanus. Next base: position 3,754,522 of record JBBDHG010000026.1, on the reverse strand, counting down.
ACTGTTTGCGACAAACGATAACTTTTGATATAGACGAGAAGAACAATCATTTCAGCACAAACCTTTGCCAGAGCAGCTCAGTTTTCCCCTCAGACATCAAAGACACCAAGCTTGCATTTCATTAAAACATCAAAGCCATACGGGATGGAAATGGGAGTAGAGCCCTGTCTCGCAATGTGAAAAAGAAATTAATTATTTCTTATTTTTTATTTAGCCTCCACTAATTACAGCACAGAACAATTTTACCTTACAATAGATCTTGTGGATATGTACGAAAATAAAAATTATGATAAATAATAAAGGAGAATACTACTAATAATTATTATTATTATTATTATAATAACAACTATAAGCTGTCAAACCTCATATAAATACTTCAATCCACAATCCCCTTGACTGAACTCATCATTTTAAATGTGAAGTTTTGGCTGAAAAACTCTTAACCGAATGAATAAATTATTATAATTACTATTTTAGTAAAATATGATATATACCATACAGATCTCCTCGATATGATTCATATGCGAAATCTCCATCTCGAAAACTTTTAGACATGAAACTCTCCCTCATGGCAAAAATATGCAAACAACCTTTCCCAAAATTAATCCAGTTCTTCCTTGCACTAAGACCTATGTGGGTATGAAATTTGAAAAAATTATCTTTGAAATCATGAAATAGTTTTTTGTGATATTGCATTAACACGTACGATCTGCAAAGAATGCAGCAGGGACAATTCCGTAATATCCATGACTTTTCAGGGATATAAGTATGCGTTAATGAGCCATAACATTACAGCCATAACACAGCCAGGCAGATGAAGTCAGAATAACATTGAGCACCTTGTTACAATTGTACCGGTCAGTGGGTGGGATGTATTAGGTAGTAAGTGAAACTTTTGGTCTTCAAAGTTGATGTGTTGGTAGCAGGAAAGATGGACAATCTGAGAGACTTTGACAAATGCAAATATTTACCCCTTTTCCACTGAGTTGGTTCCAGGGCTAGTTCGTAGCCAGAGCTTGATATCGCACAAGCTCTTTGTTGTTTCAAGAATCTAAGCACCAGATCCTGGCTCTCAAAACTGGTGCCAGGCAAGCACCAACCCTTTGCTGATTTGATGAGGTGCCTGAATTGAACCACCTAAGCACTGGTACTAGCCCCAGCAACAAATTAGCAAAAGGTTATTTTTACTGGAAAAGGGTTAATTGTGTTGCAAGACTACTAGGTCGGATCACCTCCAGATCCGTTGGGCTGCTGTTCTGCAATCGTTAGTACCTACAAAAGTGGTCTAAGGAAGGTGAGTTGGTGAACCGACATCAGGGTGATTGGCACCAAAGGCTCATTTGTGCGTGTCAGGAGCAAAGAGTAGCCTTCCTTGTAAGATTCTAAAGAGGAACTACTGTCGCAACATTGCTGAAAAAGTTCATGCTGGTTCTGATACAAAGTTGTGAGAGCACACAGTACATTGCAGAGCTGCGTTATTGGAACAGGGCGGGAGGTTTTAATGTTATGAACAAGTACGTGATGGATTTCCATGTCCGGTAAATTCAAAACCTCCTTAAGCATATATTTTATTTTTGACTGGCTATTTTGGAGAAGCACGGAAAAATACACACAAAATACATGAAGAAATCTCAAAAACTTCACAGTCTGTTCTGTTTAGGAAAGAGGTTCCAGTCTTAAATGCAAAGTTTATACATATATGTATATATATATATATATATATATATATATGCTAATGTTTATGATTTGAAGCGGAAGATATGAACCATGCAGGAACTCCTCTATGATCCTGACACTAACTGGAGGCCTGAGCCATTATAAAGCTGCACACTGTTTTGATGTTCTGTTTTGCATATGGCTCCAACAACTCCATCATCACTCCAGCCACCTGCCAGCTGAGCACCATCAGCATCTCAGCTTGGCTCACAAATAACCTCCTCATTCACTGGGGGATATGACAGATGCATGCTTTAATGTTGATGCTGATACATAGCTGTCCCACGCAGGCATGTGGCCATTCACCGTTCAATATTCACAGCCAGAACTCCACATAAGTCAGAGAGCCGGTGGTGTTATGGCGAGTGATTTAGGATGTAGCTCTTTTTCATTCTTTCCTTTTTTTTGCAATCAGAGCTTTTCTTTGTGCCACCCCTTTAGAGTTTGGGTTTAATTGTCAGGAAGGGGATAGATTTATTTCCCCATAAATTACCCAAGTTTTTCTGTGGTAGGACCGAGACTATAATGTAATCCACACATGTGCACACATGTGCAGTAAGAGAGTGGTTGACCCTTCCTCTCCTTATTCCACTTAGCAGAATATAAATATGATTTGTTTTTAATTTCAATTTAAGAATTTACTTCAATTTCACATGAAGGCAAATGGGAAATGTTGATGAGTATTCGAGAAATTGCATTTAACAAAGGTTAAAGGTCATCTTAGAGCTATTTATTAAGTGTCTTATTCACATACAGTTAAAACAGTGTAAATTCAACACCTAGAGATTCAACGTTAACAATTTTAAAGTGTCTATATTGTTCAACACTATGTGTGGTTGGGGCAACTGGCTCAGTCGTCCACTTATCAGAGGATCGAGGGCTCGATCCCTGGCTTCTGTAGTCTAAATGTCAAGGTATCTTGCAGCAAGATACTGAAACCTAATTTGTGCCCTAGGGAAGTTGTGCCCTGTACGGCGCCAGAGATGGGCCAATTGCAGAGAACAAAGTGTTCTTCATTGAAGAGCTGTACAATTTTAGGTGACAATAAAGGGATCTTCAAAACTAGGCCTTCGCTGTTGTTCCTGACCGCAAGGGAAAATCCCCGAAAGCCCCTACAATCTACATTCATTGAGCAAACCCTGAACTCCAGTTTGTTCTCTGGGTGCCACACATGGCTTCTCAGGGGGGGGGTTAAAGGCAGAGAACCAATTTGGCTACTTTTTTATAATTATATGTAAAAAATAATGGCTTGTAAAAAAAAAGGTCAAAAGACTGTATGAACAATTTAAAGCACCTAATTTTAATCATTGCATTTCAAAATATCAAATTAAGGAAATTATATTACAGATCAAGTTGAGCAAGAGAACCCTATTATATCTAGACCACCTTCCCGTCCAGCTACCCATTCTAGAAGAACAAGGTACTTTGCCAATTCCCAACTATTTAGCTTCTTCACTCAGAGAACTGTGGTTATAGAATTAATAACTTTCTTATGCTTATGCGAGTGGTCTGACTACATTACTGAGGGTGACCTCCTTAATTTCCCCCTCCTTTGTTTTCTGTGTGGGCAGAGCTTAACTAGACCTCCAGGGGTTCGGATTAACATTAATTAAATCAACTATGGCAATAAACTCCAACACTGATCTGAAAGTGTTAAAATGACACCAGTGGGAGTTAATATTATCTCAAAAAACATTGTTTTCACCACTCCAGTTTTTGCAGCGTAGTGAAATTCTGTGCTGCATGGATTATGTGCAATAGAGACAGCACACGCTGTTTTCCAATTCTCTACTCAGTCAAGAAGATTTCCCTGTAATTACAGCAATGAGAGCAGCAGGCTTGATTGATGCACCATATGAATGCTGAACAGTGAAGGCTTTTGCAAGGATTTCTGGAATATCTCCCCTTTTTTCCTGTAAATTGACTGGTTTTCCTCCCGGAGACCGCATAGTCATCGCTCCGCATTGTTAGGAATCTTCTACAGGGAGCCCTAACTGCTGCCAGAGGTCTTCTAAATCCTCATTCTTGATAGTTTGAAGATTCGGCAGGAGGATTCGAAAAGTGGATGAAGAGGAGAAAATTGCAGATCCTTAAGAAAACAAAGAGTATTTCCTTCCCTGTATCAGGATTGAAAAGGGAGAGGGGAAAAAAATAGAACCACATACTAATTCATCACTGGCTTTTACTGCTCCTTGATGGTCCATAACTCACTCTGACCATGATTCCCTCACTGTCAGGTCCACAATCCACTACGCCATGTTTTAATGACCTTATTATAAGCAATGCTACACTGTCCAATAAAGGGTTTACACTTTGAACTGTAATCCACTGGATGACTAACTCTTTTTATTATATTGCATGAATTATACAGTCATAGAATAACGGAGCCCAAACGGAGAGGATGAGGAAATCACACTCACTGCCTGGATGATGATTCCAAATTATTTTGATTATCCTCTTTCCCAATGCATTGAAGGTTGTCTTAAAACCCCTTTAATGTCCTCATCACGAAATAATAACCATGGAAAAAAATCTTATTTCATGTCGGGTTTGAGGTGAGTTGCTGCCCCATGCCAATGAGTTCGCATAATTTGTTGTTTTTTCTCAAGTGATGGGAAAATGACCGGGGAGAAGGACAGGCCGTTCGGTGCAGCATCAGCACATCATCAGTACTGCAAGCGTATTGTTGTCGTGTAGAGAGAGCCTAGTCGTAAGGCAAAGCCCTCAATTTACGGCTTCATCTACTTTCCAACCCTCAGTTGTGGTCATGAGCGCTTGGTAGTGACAGACTGAATGAGGACAAGGATACAAACCGGTGAAATGGGCTTCCCTCGTAAGGGGGCTGGGCTCAGCCTCAGAGATAGGGTACGGAGCTCAGACATCCGGAAGGACCGGAGTAGGGTTGCTGCTCCGTCGCCTCAAAAGGAGCCAGTTGAGGTGGTTCGGGCATCTGACTAGGATGCATCCAGGATGCCTCGCTTTGGAGGTTTGTCATACATGTCAAACTGGGTTTGCATGGTCTACGCCGAGGTAAACCCAGAACTCGCTGGAGGGACTGTATTTTCCATCTGGACTGGAAACGTCCCGGGACTCCCAGGGATTAGCTAGAAAGTGTTGCTATGGACTGGGATATCTTGAATTCTCTTCTGAGCCTTCTGCCACCACGACCCGGCCCCGGATAAGCGGAAGAAAATGGATGGATATTACTTTTTTTGGAGGCATTTATTAATTCAGTATCTTTGACACTCTAAATTTACCATGAATTGACCAATTCTTGGGTCAGGCGTGGATCAACCACTGTTTCAGTAAAAAAGAAAGGCTGACAAAATGAATTCATGAGAAAATGTTGTACTTTGTGGAAAATTGGGTGGGTCAATTTTAAATGGAGTAGCTCAACCTTTTGGCAAAACATGCTTTTAGAAAAACTATTTGACCCTTATTAGATATTTGTCACATAATTCTGTTCGGCAAGTCCTAACATGCTTCATTCTGCTAAAAAAAAATCTACTTATCAAATAGGACTTTCTCAATAGCTATGGTTAATACCTCCTCCTCCTCGGTGGCCCCTTTGATCTTTGGTCTTCCTCAGGGCTCCATCTGTGGCCACTTACTCTTTAGCATATACATGCTGCCACTGGGTCATATTATAAACAGATTTTAATAGCGACTCAAAATGTACTCAACCAAACAGTTGAGCAAGACATTAAAGGGTTAATGTAATGACAATTCAATGTAGCTGACAGACATGACATATGAGTTGTGCGAACATTTAAGCACCGCTGCAATATGGCAACTCCATTTTTGAAGCGCTGCATCAGTGGATTTTTTCGAGAGTCGTCTGGTACTGTCATTGCTCATCCTGCAGACGAGGGAGTCCATCTTCCCGACCTCTATTCCTTGTGGACTGCATGGAATTGACTGAATCAACCAGCAGATAGATACAAAGATGGATGAAATGCATGCCTGCTTTATGTTCAGGGTCTAAATACAGACTTCAATATTTACATTCCAAAAAACGTCAGCAAAAGTTCAATTCATAAATCAATATCCGAAAACAATGGTAGCATTTACAACCACTTTCATAGATGAACTTCACTGGCAGTTTCCTTTGGAAACTAGAGCCATAAATTTTATTACTATTAAATGTTTCTAAAGGGAGTTGACAAATAGTTGAACGGAGTTGATTTTCCCCTCCTGCTCCTGGCAGAGCGGTGGGGAGGAAAATTCCCTCTCTTGAAAAGAGCTTGAAAAAATACGCTCACATCATTGCTGGCAGTCCATTCCTCTCGATACCATCTGAGCATAATTTAAGCCTTTTTTAAATGCCTCCTGAACATACTAAGTGCTTAAATACAGTTGCAAGCTTGTTATGAGTACAATAAAAATAAAATTGTCACTGCATATGGATGAGATGAATGTTTATGTACGGGCGTGACGTTTTTCATGTATGAGGGTGTTTACAGCTAAGTGTTAATGTGTCTGCTGCTGAAGGACTAGCTGTGGGATGAAATGACTCAGACTTAGACCTCAGTGACATTAATCATCTAATTAATATCCCTGACACATTTCTGGAGTCAAATACTTCCTCTCAAATTTAAGATGTCACCATAAAAACTAACATTGGTTTATTGGTTATGATGTAAATTTCTGTAAGTTGCTTGGTAGCATATTAACCGCAACCAAGCAAATCAGGTATTTCAAGAGTTAATATTTCATCATAAACCTCACAAGAAAATAATGTACCACATCCCTCTCTAGCTGCCTTATTTTCATTGTTATCCTAAATGAAAATACAATACAAATAGAAGTGTATGGCTGTAAGTGGCTGTAGACTTAGTCCAGGGATGGAGTGTTGTTGAATGCAGTGGTCCGGTCCCAAAGGCAAACTAGCACTAATAGTAGATCTCTCTCTTGTATTATTCTATTGCATCAACCGATTAACTGACAATCAAAACACCAGGAAAGCAGGAAAAATCTGCATTCATCAGAGCGACCTTGACAAAGGCCAGATAGTTATGACTAGACGATTGGGTCAGATCGTCTCCAGAACTGCAGGTCATGTTTGGTTTTGCCAGTCCGCAGTAGTTAGTAGCTATCAAAGTGGACCAGGGTAGGACTACTGGTGAGCCAAGGACAGAGACACGAGCACCCAAATCTCCTCAAAGCATGTGGAGAGTAAAAGCTGAAGCTCGGGTTACACTGTATGAGTTTAGAGTCTGCGATGTTTGATTCCAACTCACACTGCAAAATTCAAATGTTTGCAGAAGATCCCGATTGTCCCGCTCAGACTGTACAGTTCCATTGTCGAGCACGACATGAGTGCTCACACTGTACGACTCCTGCAGCCCACTGCCTATTGACAATTGTCAATGAAGTTAAGTTTGAAAGCTCCCAGACAGAAAGATTTTTTTTTTGCTAGCAACATGCTAACAAAGGAGAAACGAAGGTGTCACTCGTTAGAAAGAAAGGCACTCATGTCAGCCGATCGAGTCGAGACGGTGCTTCAACTATGCAAATGCTTGAGTCAGCTGATCAAAATTTCTGAAAAGTCAGAAAACCATCCGATCGGCCGGAAGTTGCTGACCCCGAATACTTCCCTACAAACGACACCGGACAGAAACGGACATTCGGCCAGACAGTCCTGAGACTCATTATCGGGCTCAAATAGGGCTTAAATCGTAAGCCTTGCTTAACTGATGTCCGATCCCACAGAGAAGGTTTTGCTACGTAAATTTCTGAAAAAAAAGTGAATGTTGCTTCTCATAGAAAGGTGTCAGAGCACAAAGGGCATCGTCAGCTATTTTGGAGGAAAGACGCACGAAAGCACACAACATTAGACAGGTGGTTTTAAAATAATTCCAGTAAATATAAATTGATGTAAAGCCATGCCGGCAATTCAGCTGCTAACCAGTAACTTTTAAAAACTTTGAACAAAAAACTTCAAATTGCTTCTTTAAGTGAGATGTGGAGTCTTTGGACACTGAAAGCAAATAAGTTGCTATGGCCAGTGATGCTGCAATCTCCTTCTCCTTCTTTTTAGTGCTCATAAATTCTTGTGTCCTGTTACTCTCAGCGTCCTGCAGGAGTTAAGCAGGTAGACATTGTGATCAGTCAATCAACAGGCATCAGCATTTGCCAACCACGCTCTCTTTCTAATCAAACATTTTTATATTGGAGCAACAGAATGAAAAATCCTTGTCATCTAATTACTCCTTAAATCCCCCTGGGTGCTACCAGCTGCTGACTCTACATAAATAATCATCTGCTCAGCATCATGGCGTTTTGCCCTGGAATATGAAGAATTAGCTTTAGCCTCGGTCTTTTCTGCAGTATGTTTGACGTCGGGCTCTTTGGCACACATTTAAGACCCTCTGACATGTTCCTGTGTTAAAGTTGGCTGGAACCGTTGAGAGGAAAGAGCTCACTCACTGAGTTTGTGTTTATTAGCAAGCCAGCTACTTAATGCACGGATCATCCATCTTTCAATTTTTTTTACTTGCCATTATTCCTAAACAGCGGCAAAGCCAACTTTTGGTCCTCTCTGCTGACATTTGGCAGAAGAAGCTGCCGTGGGTGGAAAAGTTATGACAGCTGTGGTAAGTGATGCCAAATGTGATATTCCATTTGATTCAGACACGGTCTTCAACATGTATTTCCATTTCCTCTGACTTTTATAAATCATTAAATCTTTTGAAGACAAACAATGAGATGTAACATTGTTGGATCCACACCGCATATGTCTATCACAATAAAGGAACATTTCGTACCATTGCCTGAACACACTGAGTCCTAAAGTAGCAAAGGAATCTAGGTGTGCGACAGGTGAATTCAGGTGGAGCCGCGGAGCTGATTGAGCTTCAAACAGCAGGAAACAGACGTCACACCTCCTTTACATACTTTAGCGTAAGCTAACGGTTCGCTAGTCTGAACCGATGTATAATTAGTGGCGGGGTCACTGAAAGGACACGCTCTCATAATTCATACTGACCAGAACATGGAGGTTCTGGGAATAACTTTAACATCATCCTCCTGCCAGGACTGCGCTCATCCAACCACAGGACCATTTTGTGGACGTAGTTTTCCGACCATCATCTCTCTGGGTCAGTGTGATTTATTCACATGTTTACTGATGTCTTTCAGATGGCCCCTCTAACTAGTTATTGTCTTCCACTATTAGTTCCCAGATGAATCACCAGTGGACAAATTGGGGGATGTCTCTGCGGGTTTGCAATATTTATTGAGGTCACGCATCACCGTGGACCTCTCCGTTGGCTTCACGACGTAATGAGGGAAAAACAGATGGTGTGCAGTCGTAGCATGCTTGGACATTGAAACACTTCGGTTTCATGGTGCTTTTTTATGCTCCTCTGCCGCGGCTTTTACATCTTGCTCGTAGATTATGGCCTCCTTTTGTCCTCGCGGATGTAAAATATATGGTCATAATGTTGAGAGTTTGTAAAATTTCTGGATCCCTCCTGTTCTCTGAGACCACCGACACATGATCTTTTGACCCCTGCAACATTATTCATACACGGCATCCTCGTGAAGACGTATGATTTCTAAATCCAAGGCTGCATTTGGGTAGAAATTCCTCATACCAAAGCAATTCACGGATTCTAAGTTTATACTGTAATTCCCCCGTTCTATTAGCCAGCTGGTAATACTCCCGCCTGTTTATTATAATAGGGTAAAAATAAATGAACCGCAATGATTAAAGCAGATATGTAAATATTGTGTCGTGCGTTTGGTGGAGCGGGGAGCCTCGTTGATTACTGCTAAGTAAAGAATAATGAGCTCAGCTCCAATTCAAGATGACAATGAAACTATGTTATCAATGTGTCTAAACACAGGTCCATCTCTCAGAACTCAAGGGTTCTTATTAATCTTATTAGCCCAACAGCACTGATGGATATAGTAACTAAGTATATTTACTCAAGTTAAGGCACAAATTTAAGGTTCTTGTACTTTACGTGAGAATTTCCATTTTCTGCTTCTGTATACTTTTACAACTCAGAGAACATTTTTGAATTTTCTACGACAATACCGCTACAGTTACTAGTTACTTCTTTAGATTATCCTTTTTCATGCACATCACATATACATAAAGGTGTTGACGTTAAAACTTTATGATAAAGTGAAATATTCTTTTGAGCTTAGAAAAACAAACTTTTTTCATGTTGAAATAAGTAAATAGTTGCATCTTTGATAATTAAAACAAGGCTGTTTAACACACAATAATGTAATGGTAAAAAGATTCCATTATTGTGTGTTATAAAGGAAAACATTTTGAAAAAAAAATTACACATAAATGTGTTTAGTATATGCAAAATAATTTGTGTTCAGTAAATGAAACAACGATGGTTGTTTACATTAAATTACTTTTTTATGTAGGAGAAACTAGATATTTGCCCGTTGTGCTATTAAAACAAGTGGGTTTCATTGCATTAACATAATAGAAAAGAGTTTTGAAATAAGATAATTGTCATTAGTAAATGATGCAAAGCTTTGTTTTTTAGATTTAGCATAACTGCATGTATTAGCACTCAATTAAGCAGGTTTGGTGACATTTTCTTACAAGTATTCATTATTAATAAGTTCTTTTTGAGGTTGAGAAGATGTTCCATATCGCTCTGAGAAATAACGCATCACATTAACTCAATTTTCTTATGTCAGCCAGTCAACAAAAGAAGGTTAAGTTAATGGGAAAAAAATTGTAATTATTAAGAAATGCTATAAAAACATCAATCGTCTTCAAAATGTTTTATTTAAGTGCTTCACCGTAAAGTTATGATGAACTTATTAAACAATAATACGTTATCCTAAAACCTTTTACTGTAAGGTTAATGCAATGCATCCAGCTTGTTATAATCATCAATAATTAAATATAAGTTCTTGCAACAGAGAAAATTCATGTGATTTAAGCAACATCCTTGTTCTTTATATGAGAGTGTACATCCTTAAAGAAAAATAATAACATTTAAAAACTGCATTGTATTATCCGTAAAAGAGCAGCCAGCGCTGAATACAGGCTGAACGGCTGACTTTTCAGTGATGCATGGTTCTGAGAGGACAGAGATGCTGTAAACAAACAATTGCAACATCGTAAAGTAATCAGATTACCCCATCCTTTGACTTTAACACTAATCCAATATTATAGTAAAACGCTGAGAGGAAACATTATTCTGCTTAGTGTGAACTTTAATCTTAGATCCTTTTGCTGATCATACTTTTATTTCAGTAAGGTGTTTGATGTAGGAGTATTTTCACAGTTTGCGTTTAGTACTTTTACTGAAAGAAAGGTTCAGAATAATTCATCCAGCACTTCACAACAGTGAGTCAATGCAGCAAGAGTAAACAGCATTGTTGCATAAAATCAAAATGAGCCTTATATGGACAACAGCTGAGACTGGATACAGGTCAGAGGTCAAGTGTAAATGAGATCACTAGAGCTCGTCTGTGTTTTCCAACTTCTACTTATTTATTACGCTGTCGCCGGATTCTAAGTACGTATCTCCATAAACCACTCACTGATGTTTTGGATACAATCTACACACTACTGCACTCGTGTTCGTCTCAGCATGACAAGAACTTGGAGCGCGGCAGATGGTGGATGTTTTTACGGACACACCCTGGTGATTACTAACCTGCAACATGTCTATCTTAGAAACACAATAACACAACGCTGTGGAGAGAGAAAAAGCCCTTGACGCAGATAAAAACATACAATTTCCGAATGCACGCTTGTCAGTGGGGATACAAGCATTTATTAATCCAAATGCGTGCTTCTCTCCAGCTCGTCAATTCAGAGTTGAGAGTGCATTCAAATGTAGGGGAGAAAAAAAAAAACGGACAGTCTTTAAATGGCGATACCGGAGTTTGGTTCAGATGTCCAAAACATATGGAAACCCCTTTGAAGCGCACTGGGAGCAGCTGAGGCGGCTGCAGAACCTCTGGTTGTTTACCTTTCAACCCCAACCTCCTTCCTTCAAATAAAAAGGTAAAATGTTTAACCTTACAGGGGTGCACATCGGCTCAGTTCATTACATCCGGCTAAGTGAAGACTTCCCCCCAAGAGTATCTCCTGTGTGGTTTCAAACAGTCCCAGTTACTCTCTCTCAAATTAAAAGCAGCAAATTGTAATGAAACCCCCACATACGCCCCCCCCTCCCTCACATGACAGGCTCATCTAAAGAACTGTTAACTATAACATGTTGTAATGCAAAGTTTTTATTAAGAACGGAATATGTTTTCAAAAGTGAGTGAGTATTATTTCATCATTGTGACTTCCTCTCTGGCTAAATTTAAACCCAAACCCTGCACCATTACATGGAGCGGCTGGGAGATGACCCTCTAGAGAGAAAAGAGTCCGGGCAAGGGGCCTGGATGTATTTATCTTCCAGTTTTTCACCTGTCTTCAGATACCGTTTCCTTTTTAAGTCGAGCAGTAGGGATTTACTGAGCTGCTTCCTTCCGGGACCCAGTGGAATACAACATTAAACTGCAGGGAGGAGAGAAAACCTGCAGCGCACTAAAATAAAGTTATGTCAAAACCATTCTGCTCTTCCTGCAGTCTTTCCTCAACTCCCCAAGTATCCTCCGAGGACCCGAGAACATTACAAGCCATTCAGTTTATATGAATGGGCACTAACAGACTTTTTTGCCATTTTGATATGTCTAAATTTTGCAGGCATATCCTGTGGTCCATCAGGCACAGCCTCAGTTTGAATTTAGTCTATCCCGGTGGACTCCTGTCTTCTTATTACACGTGGAAATGGTATAGAGTTTTTTATCCCGCCTGTGCAGTTTCAGCTGCTTAAAAGCTGGGGATTTTTTTTTTTTTTTTCACCACAGAGATGTAGAAGCTGGAGAACATTTGGAGGAGATTGGCGAATCATTCCAACAGCAATGTCTTCAGGCAGATCAGTCGAAGAAATAAATACATGATGTACCGACGTTTAAGCAGTAATTGAACAGAAGTCTGCCGAAGTCTTTTAAAATGGAAGGAAAGCACCTGCATTTTTTATTACAGCAGCCTTAATACTACTCTACGAAGATTGGACACTGTCACGGGAATCATTTCTGATGATCTTAAGAACAGCAGTGTGATTTACTCCACAGAAATCTGACCCAAAGGGGCTGTATCTGGAAGAACCGTTTGAAAATGATGTCAATATGTTTGATAGGCCAATTAGGGGTAGTTATTTTATTTCATAGAAAATTCTGTGTCGTGGCCTTTATATGAATCAACCTGCAATTTAGAAAACGTTTCAAAAGCTTAGGTTTCCCATGTGGCGTGTATCAGCGAATGCAGGCGTCTAAAAGCAGAAAATCTCTCTTTCCTCTGGTTTCACGGCTTTTCTTGGCAAATTCTTGGCTGACGTAGTTTTTGTCAGACAGAGCAAACAGTCCTATTAACTACTTTCATATAGAGATCTCTCAAAAGCAGCGTAACAAAGTTTCCTCTTGACGCAGACTTCTAATTTTGAATGTGCGCTGAACGAAAACAACTGCGTCAAAACAATGACTATGGCCGTTTCCTCAAATCGATAGAAATTCCTAGAGGTACTTTGCGTTGGGGGTCCCGTATACGTCCTTGGATAATTTTCTAAATCAAGAAATATATAAGTCCAATAGAAAAGATTTTATATTCAGTATGTTTATTTCAAATGGAAGGTTTGCTGTCATGCCAAAAGAAAAAAAAATCTTTATCACGTTAAAACCTCATTATTATCATGGACAAACGTGAAACGTATAGAACGGTGGTGGTGGTTGATGACTCTGCGGAGACTGATGAATGATGATGTTGATGGATCTGGAGGAAGTGAAAGGTGGGTGTGCCGGCAGTACGTAATAACTAGATGAATGGAGAGAGTCATATTTCAAAGGGCTGCAGCGAGATGAAAGGCTAATGATAAACTTGTGACATTGCGATATTGGACAGAATTCAGTTTTTCTAAACTAATTCACTTACTCCTCTTAGATGATAAGAGTTTATGATTCCCCGGGAGAGACCGCCAGACATTGACCTCATTAGATGTTCACCTGTAGACATAGAAATAGAAAATCCTTTAAATGTTCCCGAATACAAAAGAATGTTGTTGTTGAAAAACAATATGAAAACGAAAAAGAGAGATTTTCTATTAAAGGGTCATTCTTTGCTCTATTCATCCATCCAGTCACTTCTTATGAGAGACATTGAACAACAAATACAATGAATTAAATAAAAATATGAAGGAGTACAAGTATGTTGATCATTAAGGCTCAAAGATAAGAAAACTGATCCAAAATTGGAAACGGTTTCGATATGGTTCCGTAACTGCCGGAACGTCTAGACTATATTATATGACATGATCATGTGACCAAAGAGGACCTTTTCATCTTATAACAGAATGGGCGGACCCTGTCCTTCTCGTACCATCACAAATCGATTTAATTTCTGTAGAGATCTTGAATGAATGAAATGAACGTAATTCTTTGGGGCATTTTGTAAAATTTGACCTTTATGTATTAAGTTGATGCGATGCAGGATGTTACCGATCAGAAAACATTTTTGATACTTTTGAACCCCTTTTTAATCAGTGAAGAGGACTCAACCACTCCGGAAGACACTTCAATCGGTTTTATTCTACATTTTTAATGAAGCGTTATACTAATAATATCCAGATGTAAGGGGGAAAATCATTTAAATGACAATATATGCTTAAATCAGGGACCATCATGAGGAATTAGTCTCAAGGAAGAAATACTTTGCTGCTGACTCAGCTGCCACTTATTGTCTCTGGAGAGAAGAATACACATATATAGACTCACTACACTAGTAAATATAGACTCTAGAAGAACATACAAAGTTATATCAGGATAAAAGCTGTCAAAATGTAAAAGAGTTTGATTTTCCACTCCAACCGCTGGGGAGATGATTTGGAGATCAGTGCAGACTTTCAGATTGACGAGGAGCTTTATTCCGTTCCTTGACGACTTTCTAAGAGAAAGCAGACGCGTTGCGAGGGCGGAGCAGCTATAAGTGACACTGCAGTCTCCTCTTGTAGGAGACCTTGAACCTCTGCTCGTCAGCTCAGAGCCGAGCTGAATACAGGTCTCCGGTTTCTCGTCATGGGAACGATTTATGCCAATATTCTGAACCGAAGAAAAGTTCTTATCAGAGAAGCTGGGTCTTCAACAAATCACTTTGTGTAAATTATTTAGGCTAATCTAAAGTAGACCATAAATTCAGTGACAAATAGTGGAAAACTTCAAGCCAGCCTCCAGGTTCTGTCCGGTTTACACTGTAAAAAAAACGTTCTATGAAAATCATGGCAACATACTGGCAGCCATTGCACATATAATAATAAAATGTAATACTACGGGATATTAACGGTTATGCCTAGTTTCTAATATTATGATAGTTCACAAATATGATAGTTAATTCGATATAATATATTCTTAATTACTACAAAATTTGCGGTGTGTTTATTTACTGTAATGTTCTACATTGTAAATAAACAAATGTAAAATGACAGTAAATGACTGTTTATTGACTATTTTCACTTCACTGTGATTTTTACAATAAATGTTTAGAATTCAGAATATAGCCAGTTACAGTTAATTCTACGGAATGCCTAGACTTACTCAAACAGTTTCGTAATGTTCAACACCGTAACAAATAATTGGGCTTTAAAGTGAAGTACTGATAACTGTGGTGTCTGGAATTTCACTGTAAAAAAGCATGGAGGGAAATTACAAGACATTATTTATTTGGAAACCGTAAATTAAATTAAACCAAGTATTAAATAGCTAAGAACGGTTGTTTGTTAACGATAAATCACTCTAAAAGACAGATGTGCTGAAATCTATTTACAGTCATTTGATTTAAAGTATTTTAGGGATAAAGAACACTTTATTTTCTTAAAGAAATGCATCTTTCATGTTATTTCTAGGCTTTCGTTGCATACAGGTCATTTGATTAGAACAACATGCAGCTAATTGTTTGCAGAAAAATCTGTAGTTTACACAGAATACTTTTGGGATAATTACTTGATTACTTGATGATATCCTACCTTAAGTTAATATTTGTCCAGTAAATTGTGAATCTATATAGGTATTATGGCAAGTTATGCACAGTTTCTTTGTTTGGGGAAGTTAATTGTGTTTACTGCAGTCTATTTTAATTACATGGTCTTTTGCCATATCTCTTACAAAAGTTAATTTTAATATGACTTTGGCAAAGATTTTTACAGTGTACAGAACATGATTTTTGACTTAAATGATTCCCTTTTTCTACAATAGATTATTTGTCATTGGGATTTTCTACAGTATCTGAGCACTTAGTGCTAATATCTACAGCGCATGCTAGTGTACTGTAATCTTTAACCGTTATTACTGTGATTTTCTTAGGAGGTCTTTAATGACTGTAATGTTTGACTGAATACTGTGAAATAGTATGCATTAAGTTAAGGTGCAAAGTAAATTACTGTGGATTTCACTGCCGTTTTTTTACAGTGTAGTAATCATATCTGCCACAGCTGCCACTTTATCTGACATCTCGCGGACAAATAGATTCCTGGAAGTAAACAGTCCACTGTGGCCGCTTTTGATGAGTGACAATTTGGTCACTCGTGTTAAGAAGCATGAATGTGATCTCAGTCAAAGGTGAGCTTCCTACAATACAACTTGAGAGTAAAAGCGCTCTCGCTGTAAGAACACACACATGCTTCCCATGTTGAGTTTGAGACGTTTAGTTCAGGTTAAAGTGAGCTGTTATATTTGTTGTGATGTTTTTGAAATGTGTGGCCTAACGGCTCCCGTGGTGTCTTAATTACGCGGACCTACAAGCCAGCAAAGACATACAGAATTAGTCCGACAGCTTTTAGAGATGACCTCACGTCGTCTTATTTCATGCCGTCTGTGTTTCCCTGCACATCCATGTCAGATCCCTTTCAGCAATTAGCCTTGAACTAGGAAAGACGATCAGCTCCGGTTTCCCATCGCTGCGTCCCTCGTCATCCTGGAGTACTTTGAATCTTTCCCCCTGCGTCCTAATTAAGACCTTAATGCTACCTCCCACGGGGATCTGGATGCCCCACTCCCACCCTCCACATTCCCTCTGTAGCCATCAAAACTGTTATGATAATAGTCAGCTTTGCACAGGTGCAAAGTTTAGTCGGCATTTTCTCTCAATCACGGGCGATCATTAAAGCTTAAGTCGCTCTGGTTTAAGTCTTTTCTCACAAGTGGCAAATTCACGGGAAAGTTGTTATAAGTAGAAAAACAAAAGACTGGTAAAAGTAAAAGAATAGATTCTTGACTCAAACAAAAGTGACAAAATATGTATTTACTCGAAGAATATGCTTTGAAGGACATTTCTGACAGCTGTATTTTAAAGCTGCCCACTAAACCTCACGTTATATTATCATATTATTACTTCAAAGGAATATCTCATCTTCTATAACAGTCATTCACAGGCAGATAAAGTGTCCGTCATTCTGAAAAGTCCTTATTGGCTTACGGATAGAGAAACACTGATTAGTGTTAGACTGTATATACTGGAGGCTATATCTTTCTGTTGTGAATGTTTCTGCTTTTTCCGACAGTATTTTTTACAATATTTCAAACTAGGTCTACGCTTTCCTCCCTGACTGCGGGGGCATATTACTGAAAAGCCCCCTATCCCCTGTGTTGCACAAGCAATCCCCCTGATTGAACCCCTCAAATTAAATGTGACTCATTACTTATCTTAAATAGTCTATATTGACTCAGCTTGACCATTTCTGAGAAGTCGGCAAGATTTGGGGATTGATTGATTGATTGATTGATTGATTGATTGATTGATTGATTGATTGATTGATTGATTGATTGATTGATTGATTGATTGATTGATTGATTGATTGATTCTCTATTAATCTGCTCAAGGGGAATTCAGTCTAGATAAGCTGTTAGGTAAAAAGAAATGATAACTGTGGGATCTGTTGGATAAATTCCCATAGTGTCCCCAGAATGAAGATAAATACAGTTAACGATTTCCTTGTTTGAGTTCAGGCGAGACAGATTTAAACACAAGTGGACTTATGGTAGTGATGTTGCGTACAAGAAACTGTGTTTTCATGAGTGAAATAAGAACAGTTACAGTAAAGTATGACGAATACAAGTTAAACTCCTTGAGGCAGATCGTATGAGGTCAATTTGGACAAACATCACACCAATGGTTAGGAAGTCATTTCTAAAATAATTGTGTTTTGAAAAAAAAGAAAAAAAGCTCCTCAAATGATTAAAATATGAACTATTAGAGTGAAATAAGTTAATCCCATATAGATATCCTGGAGTCAGCTTTTGTCTTCCAAATTTGGGCTGAATCAGACCAACGGTTGTGAAATTATAACATAACTGATGTTTGTGGTGGAAATATTTAGCCGACTTTCCCCCAAATCAATCCAGTTCTTCCTCGCTCTAAGGCCTACAGGGGGAATACAATTGAAGCCTGGTCAGGGGGTTTAATGAGGGGAGTAAAAAGTAGTCAGCAAGAAAAAGGCCAAGTTTAAAAAATAGAGTACAGAGTCAAGAAAACTTTACTTCTCAACAGCAATTTAGTAGTTTTACTTTGCAACTTCCCACCTCTGGAAAATTTGTCATTTCATAAATGCAACTTTTGAAAACTGAAAACTTTCCTGTACTCAGGATCACCATCCTTTTACAGGACTTTCAAACAAACCCACATTTTGTCTCTGATTGGAGCGCTGTCGTCATGAACTTCAACAAAGTCACATGAGGTTGATTTATTTAAGGCAATAAATTCAAAAACGTATTCCATTAAACCGCGCCTTGACCTTCTAACTATTGACTTGTACTGATGCCACACGATGTTTATAAGCTACCCAGAGCAATTACAAAGACCCGGGGTTGAGAAAGAGCTGTCATTAGGATGTGCTTTCACATACCAGCCTGCAGAGTTTGGCTGCAGGCCAGACTGGCAAATGGGACCAGAGTCGGGGGCCAGGCCAGGGGCCGTGGGGGATAATTAGACAGTTTTATCCCAGCTTGTTGATACAAATGTGGCCAGCTTAGCCCCCTATGCCTTGCTTCGTGGTAATGATCATGTCTAACAGGTGGCAGGCAAACAGACGAGGGCATGAAATGGATATCTTGCTTCCTGGCCGTGTCTCTTTTTTTGTTTTGCTTTGTTTTCCGGTCCAATCGGAGCTGTTTTCTCCTCCGCCGTGGTGCGTTTGGGCTTGTTGATGCGGGGTAGTGTTGGATATTTGTCACCATCTCATCATATTCTAGCTAATCTCAACCTCCCGCGGGACCTTGGTACTGAGGGCGGACCCTGCAGAGGGTAAAACAAAACACATCAATGTGTTTAACTCAAGTGGGTTTTAGAGTCTGAAGCAAAGGGAAAGTTGACACTCCTCTCAAACAGAGACAAAGAGTTGTTGAAAATGTTTACATTTTATCCTTCTCGTGTCGTCTTCGGAACAGCCTGTTCTCGTTTTCTGCTTTCTGATTGACATGTGCCTCATAATACTTGCTTCTAATAGAGAAAACATGTTTATGGAGGCATGGAAACAAATTCCTTCTTCCACTTCCCCCCCCCCCCCCCCCCCCCCCCATTTTTTTCCTCCATTCATGATCCTCAAGATGTTTTTTGAGTAACAATCTTCTGGATTGAGTCATCTCTGACATCAGGGGCTGAATGCAGCGCTGCACATACAAATCTCCTGTATCCTGTGCAGGGAGGTACTCTGCTATTGAGGTATGCATGTGACGAGGCTTTGGAGACCACTCAACCCCAGGCTCCTGATTCACTGTCATATAATGGATCATTTGGGGCAAAAGGAATCAGAAGAGTGTGTGGAACAGATCCGGGCCAACAGACAATTCTCATTTTCTCCCAGAAATTCCTTTTTTAATTTGGATGGCCTGTTCAGCAGGAATATGTGATCATCTGCAGTGCAGAGAGGATTTGTAGATTTTCTATCCTGCAACCGAGGAGAACCTTGAGTAAAATATCCAAATGGCTTGCGGTCGCTTGAGTCCAGTTTTAGGAGCGAGATCCTGCCTGGCTGGGCTGCAACCCTGGATTTTATTGTAATTTTCACCTATAAGAGGTTTTCAGAGCTTAACCCCAAACTTAAACCAAATCCTACTTCCATGGAAGGCTTAAAGTCTAGCCCCTATCTTTAAATAGAGATGAGAAAACAAACTTTATGATCCCAGCTTTTCAGAAGATATAGTTCATATTTCTTCTTCGTGGTCTGGCTCAGCAGAGTCAAAACCGATTTAGGGTGTTTTGTGGGGCCGTCGGGTTGCCTGACGTGACGTCCACAGATCTGTGGGTCACTCCCACGTCTGCTGGTGGTGAGGATTTGGTCTTTTCATAAGAAGTACTACGTGATGAAATCTAGGAATTGAGTGATATATGGATGTAGGGACCTGTAGGGAGATAATAGCAGGGCGGCACGGTGGACCGGTGGCGACACAACAACGCATGGCTGTGCTCACAGCCCATAATATAATGATCTATATTGGTTTGATTTTCTTACCACAGTAGTGACAACGGCTCCCATTCATTCCATTGTGTCCCCCGCCGCATTTCCTCAATGCCAGTGCGATAACTCAAGAACCATTTCATGGATCATTTTCAAATTTTATATCCTACTAGACAATAATGCGAGGAAGAACTGCAGTGATTATGGGAATGTTTGGCTCTATGTTACCAACACTAGGGGGAGCTTTATCTCCAAATGTTTTCAGCCATAATTTCTCAACTGGATTATTTGAATGTCCACATAGCCCTTAGTGTGAGGAACAAATGGATTGATTTTGGGAAAGATGGGTTGTATATCTCTGACACTTGGGGAAGCTTTCCGATACATGCAGCTACTGGTTATCGGAAAGGCTTTCCCAAAGGATTTTGGACTACCTTCTTGCAAGGGAATGAAATCTCATTCGGAAAGGATCTTTCCATTCGGAAAGGATCTTTCCATTCGGAAAGGATCTTTCCATTCAGAAAGGGATGTTTACTGGCAGCATTTTCTTTCCGATTAGACGTCTTTCCTGAATATAATCTGAATTAGGCTGTCAATGTAAACCGTCCTTTAGAGGCTTCTTCAGTTCTAACTGGCTGGTGGGGGACTCAGGGATTTTATACCTTCAGTAGGTGCAGGTACCTCTCCAAACAGAGGTGGGGTGTAATTAATGAGTTTAATCGATGACCTCACCTTTGATTCTTTACTGCAGACTTGTTGATTACAACGTAAAGGGGACACGGTGGGGGGAGAACAAGGTTAGAGAATTTCCCACATTGATAGAAACAAGTAAATCGACATGTCCACTAATAAGAGTTGTTGTGTCTTTTGAGAATATGAAGTTGTTGATAGACGTGAACGATGAAGTAAATGCATGGATTTCTTCCACTTCAGTAAAGATTGGACCAGTGTTAATTGATTTAGCACTTTGAGATTTGATCCAAATGTAAAGTGCGTTATAAATGAAATGTATTATTATTATTATTATTATTATTATTATACAAACCTCCTGGATCAATAATCTGTGCAGGTTCTTCATGCTTGTCACGTTCTCTCTGAGCATGTGAGCCTCCTTTAGAGGGTGAAGCTCCATTATCTTCCACATGCTGCGTTTTTTTTTCTCCAAAACTTATCTTTTGAAGCATTGATGCAAAACACACCAGAGGAGCTTTCATGTGCAAGTCCTAATGAATCAAATAACTTGTTTGATAAAATGGATTTTTAAACTCACTGTGTGTCCTCGTGCATGGAGAAACTACTCCTACTTCTTAATATAAATAAAGTATTTAAAAAACCGAATCGGATAATAATTCCTTCCCTCTTTTAACTTTCGGTTTAAAAAAAAAAAATGGAATCCAGCGAAGGCGTTGAAATTAGTCTCATTTAACATGACGTGTAAATGTATTTTATTGTTCGACAAAGATTCTCAGCCATTCCTTCTTTCATTTGTACTTCGTGTAAAAGTTGACGCTGTTGATGACGTGTCAACCTCAGCTTTCCACATAAAGCAAACCTAAAAAGCCACATATTTTCCAACAAGCCCACAGGAATTGGATCTTGCATGCGATTCTCCGGGCATAGGTGAGAGAATCGCTCTATTTCCTCGTATATAGTTCTGTGTTGACTAAAATATCATTGACCCAAAGGTGACAAATGTAATTCCCACTCAGGCCATCAACAAAGGGTCTAAATCGGTCTCTTTGTTTTTTCCCCGATTCCTATCCAAACGATCTTCAATATCAAAAGAATATTGCCGTGTCATTGTCTGAAGCTCCTGGCAGGGTGTGTATTTTTAGCAGAAACCTCCCTTTATGAACCTCTGTGTTTGTGAGGAAACTTTCAGTCATCCGCTCACAGACAACAATGTCTTATTCAGTTTTACCTCCTAAAGACTTCATCAAGTCCTACAAACTCACTTTAAGAGGAAAAATAAGAGATCTTTCACTTTGTCATGCTTTTAAAAAAGTTAGGATTAACTGCTATTTTTTTTTTTGGTGTCAATCAATGCAAATTAGGCATCATTGAGTTTTTTTAAATGTTGATTTGACAAAAACAAGATGTGCAGTTTGATGTGCCATCAGCATTTTATCCATATTCTGACACCTGGTTGTATAAACTATTAACTGATGCCCAAAATCAATGAGAGCGATGCCTGATTAGCCCTACCGATCCAATCCAAAAACAGCAGAGCCGCATCGATCCTGCAAAACAAACCAATCCTGCTTTAGTCTGAGGCCAAATAAATACAGAAATGAAGAAATATACAAATAGAGAAATAAACAATAAATTAATAGATGAATGTAGAGATAAATAAATGAATAAATACAAAAATAAATAAATGAATGATCAAATAAATGTAAAAATATGAAAATGAATAAATAAATGAAGGAATGAATAAATGAAGGGATACATAAATTAATCATTAGAAAAATTAATGAATTGATTAATAAATGCCGAAATGAATAAAAGTTTAATGAATAAGTACATAAATATAGAATAATTTAATGAAGCCCTTCTCGATGACAAGATTGATTGATTGATTTCCTAATTTATTATATTTATTTGTTCATTTCTGCATGTATTCACTTATTTAGTTCCACATTTATGTATTTATTTATTCATTTCCGCATATATTTATTTTTTCATTTATCTATCCTTATGTCGTTTTTGGTCCTCCATAAAAGATGATCATGTCATTAAAAGAATAGGGTCTAACAAGAGCTGAGAGTTCAGGTGTTGTTTGGCAAACTGTAGGCGCTTTAGCCTGTGCGTGGTTGACAGTAGAGGCTTTTTTCTTGCCACCCTTCCAAACAGCTTGTGTTGGTGAAGCTGATGCTGGTTAACAAGACTTTCTGACTCCAGCTCTCAGTTGACCTCTGCCATTGGAGATTATTTCGTCAGTCCAACAATTCTTGCAGCAGTGCCATGGGTCCGTTTGCAGACATGGGTTCTTCCACGCTGATTCTTAATATCTCCAGTCTCTTTAGACTTCTTCATTATTGGTTTAACTGTTGGAAGGGACATTTTGTTAACTGTTTTGTTGTATCCATTGCCAGATTAGTGTAGCCCTTCAACTTCTCACAAATCATTGCTGTGTTTTCTGGGCTTTCACATTGTGACGAAGGTAAAAGACAATTAGACTTGTGTCACCTCATGTTTATGCCCCAGTAAAACAGGAAGTCATTACTCACAACTAAGGAGTTCCTACTCAAACAGTTGAACCTAAAAATACAAAATAAGACTGGAACTGAACGCTCCTACATCCAATCTGTCCAGTTTTCACTATAATGTAGCTGAAAATAAAAATCCAGCAGATCCAGATTACTAATGTACCACACACATCAGGAGATATCAAGGCTAAGAATTCTCAATTATTTCACACACTTTTTGAGCAATTTGCTAGGAAATGAGTGGAAATGACTTGACAAAAGTAAGGAAAAGTATTTCCCAAGCATTCAGAGTTTTGACAAAACTGTGAGGGAGTTGTCTTCATTTATAAGGGAAGATTCTCAATAAACATACCATCATGGTGACACACTAGATCATCATCCAGATTCTGTGTTAACCCACCCACTTCATTTTCTGCATAATCCTGTTGACACACTACCAAAGGTGTGACAACATAACTTCTATGGCAAAGGTCCTAAATAACAGACAATCGTCCTGATTTGTATGGGGACAAGTATGGATTCCAAATACTGTCCAGGTACAATAACACAAAGATGGGTTAAAATAAATCCATTAAAATAACAAAATGCTGATTGGATCTATGTTGCCGATCATTTTCTTTGCGTTTCTCTCACAGTTCTTGCACTTAAGCCAATGTTGAGCAACTCTTCTCTATTTAAAATGTCCTACCCTAATCACAAAGACCCCTATCTTCTAAGACTAATTCAACTCTAAATTACAAAAATAAATATTTTTTTAATTCAATAAAAAAAAAGAAAATGAATAGGAGGAGGAGAAGAGGATGACAAATAGGAAGGAGGAGAGGACAACAAAGAGGGAGATGGAAGAGAATTTAACTGAAATAAAATTTAAAGTTAACATTTCTACGTCGAAACGGGTGATTAAAGCTCTCCAGTACATTTCCTGTACACCGTAGAAAATAGATGGTTTACACACAGTTAATATGAAGGTCTTTTTTAAATGTGACATACTGTATCAACTTCTGTTATTCTTTCTCTTCTTCTATGCTTTCTTTAATGCATCTATTATTATTATTTCATGATGCGTTTTGAAACCTCGTTTGGACAAAGGCTATTTGAGGAGACAATACTGACTGACAAAGGCAAAGTGCAGTATCTGCACATTCACTTTTCGGTTTTTTGTTGTTGATGATAATAATAACTAGAAAGCCCAGAGAGCCAAAGACTCTGACAAAGTGCAATAGTATCCGTGCTGGACATTATTGTGATCAGAACAAATTAGATCAATTTATTTAGTATACTTTCTGTAAATAACAAACCTCCGTTATAAGATCCACTTCCAGATACAGAATCAAACATTTCCGATTTGTCAATGATGGATACCATAATACATTGCTTTGACATCATGACTTAATATCACCTAAGTTTTGTCAAATCTAGGATTTGACAAAAAATTAGTCTGGCAAAACTTTCATTTTTTAAATTACTGCGAAAAAACTAAAAAAAAGTTCCTATCTCTTGCAATACCTAAGAAAAAAATATTATGACATCATTTTATGTTTTTCTTGATGTTCACTCTTATTGAAAATAAAATTAGAAAAACCTGTTTTGGTCAATATGGCACATTTGAAGGCAATACACATAAACTGTTTTGGGGTTGGACAACTCAAAATGTGATGTTACTAAAGGCTTTTTTGTTGGCCCTTAAACGTTATTAATTCAATGTTTAAATCTGTCCTGAATGTAATAGAGAGCTAATGAAGGGAGGTGAGAAAATAGATGATATGGAACTTATGATTGGTCATCTGCTCTTGTGAAATCACTGATGACCGACTAAGGCATGTAAATAGAGCAATGCTCCTGAAGAGGATTAGAGCCACATGTGAAAAAGACATTTTTTAGACTTTAATCTCTTTAATTGCAATCATTTCTTTGACATGTTTGTCAGATCTTCTTCCTGGCATTGAATTAGTACTGACCTGAAATGACAAGCAGGCAGGAATAATCCTCTCCAAGTCAGGAAAAGATATAACTGATTCACTTCTCAGCTATCAGTAGGGTGATATAATGGACCTGTTTACATGTGGTTTAAAGTTTAAAGTAAATATGAGACCCATTTCTGGCTGCAGGTTTCATATCAGTTGCCAGTGGACCAATAAATGGTTGCAATTTACTTGTGAGATGATCAAAGCCAAAAGCATCATCAATGCAGCTGTTTTTTTTTCACAGCCATATTAATCAGCCATGTTTATTTAAATCTGTGTTGTGCCGTTGACTCACATGTGCTTAAAATACAGCACTACTCCCATTAGCGTGTCGGTGGTGGGAAAGGTCCGCATGGAGAGGCTCTATTATTACCGCCATTATTATACTTCATCAAAATCCAAAGGCCAAACTGGAGATGTTGTTTCATCCACTCAGTGGCGAGAGAATCATCATGCCTCCAGCTAAAAGGAGGTTAACAAAGACAGGAAGATTAAATAATACATTCATCACATTGAGAGGGGCCGAGGGCCAAGTTCATGTCAAATCCATAACAAGCCAAGTATCCTCGGACCAGCTCATTTCCCCACACGCACGTCACACTCTGCTGGATATCTACGTAGAGGATGTATTGATCTTACTGGTGCTTCCTTTCTCACAAGAGCACAAACAGAGCCGCCGTATCACAGGCGGCGCTGCAAAACAAACCCCCACCTCCTCCCAACCCCATAAAAAAAAATAATAAACTTGTCGCTTGCCAAAATAATCCAAGCGCCAATGCTTTTGTGTGCGTGCAGGCTGTGATAATGCACAGTTATTCACTTCCTTTCACTTCAGCAGATGAAAATAGCCCCTGAGTGTATGTGCAGTACGTGTGTTGGAGGTGGGATATGACTGAGAGTTAGACATCAGGACAGTTTTCCTTTTATTCTTTGATGAAAGGAACCAAAATATAGAAAAATTCTTTTCTTGTTTGTAAATTCATCAGTTCATATTGTTTGCCATGTTAGCGACATGAAGTCTTATCCCTGTGAAATTTACCCTTCTTTATTATTATCTTATTACCCCTACTTTTTACTAGGGTATTACCCCTACTACATTATTACTAAGTTTTAAGTTTGAATTAAGTTATTACCCTTCTTTATTACTATGTTATTACCCCTACTACATTATTACTAAGTTTTAAGTTTGAATTAAGTTATTACCCTTCTTTATTACTATGTTATTACCCCTACTACATTATTACTAAGTTTTAAGTCTGAATTAAGTTATTACCCTTCTTTATTACTATGGTATTACCACTACTACATTATTACTAAGTTTTAAGTTTGAATTAAGTTATTACCCTTCTTTATTACTATGGTATTACCACTACTACATTATTACTAAGTTTTAAGTTTAAATAAAGTTATTACCCTTCTTTATTACTATGGTATTACCACTACTACATTATTACTAAGTTTTAAGTTCAGATTAAGTTATTACCCTTCTTTATTACTATGTTATTACCCCTACTACATTATTACTAAGTTTTAAGTTTAGATTAAGTTATTACCCTTCTTTATTAATATGGTATTACCCCTACTACATTATTACTAAGTTTTAAGTTTAGATTTAGTTATTATCCTTCTTTATTACCAAGTTATTACCTCTACCAAGGAATGTCTTTTTAACACGAGGTTTACTCGAGGATTTTAATACATTTTTTGAGCAGTAAAAAGAATCCATTAGATTTTAGTGCTGTGTTGAAACTTGAAAGTTAGTTTTGGTTTGTTGCAGATAGATAAGTTTCAACCGAAGATATTGCGTTTTAAAGTGGATCCGAACATCCCTTTTTGCATCTGTGCAAAACAATGACGGCGGTTGTTTATCGTTGTTGTTATTTTTTATCATATGAGATGAAAGGGGGAGGGTACGGTTATTGGGGAGGAGGGCTCTGAGCAGAAACATCGAAGTGGAAGCTGCATAGAATGAGGAGACAGAGTATTTGAGAGATAGTGTGTTGGGTTCTGGTAGATTTAGAGGTCGACCATAACTCTTAAATTAGCGCTAAAATTGATTCCGATTCTGATCACAGTCGTGTTTACATTTAGAACTGAGATTAATGCTTTCTAGTCTTTAAATTACTCGAAAGATCAGATTTGCTCTTCTAACTTGATGGAAGAGCAGAAGTGTGGAGGTTTGAGCTCTGAGTGAAGTTCAGGTTCCTCTGTGGGTTACCACAGTAATCTATGGACCTGAAAGACTCATTTAGACAGGTGTGGTGAAAAGGAGATCCATTATTTTCCGGGCGGTGGCTTAAGAAATACTATAAGACCCTTAGAGACGCTTTTTTGGTGAAAAATTTTAATGATGAATAAAAATTTCCAGACCTTATGTTCTGACTTTTTGGACATAATTATTTTGGGCGAGGAATTGTGCGGACTGATAGCAGCAAAAGTACGGACCCAAACGCATGACTCGAGAGGCAGGCAAAGGTTTTAAAGTACGTACTCCAAAAATGGTCGGTACACAAAGAGGGTAGTAGGATTAAGGCAAACAGAACCGTTAGGAGTCAAGGCATAGGTCCAGGTCAGATACAGACAAGGTAAAAAAAAACAAGATTACGCAGGGAACGCTGGAATGGATGACTCGGAGGAACGTCACAACCACACAATAGGCACAATAGGAATGGGGAGGTCGGACTAACTACGTTTTGAAGAGACTTTTGGATGAGGCACGGCTGAAGAGAGTCACAGACACAGGAGGGATATGATGAAAACATGACCTGTTGTGCTTGAGATGTGACAGGAATCTTGGTGGAGGGTGATGTTGAGTTCTGATATTATTCCCCACAGGTGTAATCAGATTCCTGACTGAAGTAAAGGTTTAATGGATAACAACGCCTCATATTTTATAAATGTGTACGCAATCTGCAGATCATTGCTGACCCTCATACTGGCTTGACCACAAGACTTTTGTCATCCTGAGCTCGTCTGGAAATGACTTATTCTGTTTAACACCAAGTCAAACAAAGTTCAACACATCAACACGGGTTTTATAAAATATTTTTGGAATTTATGGCTAATAAATGTATTTTTCATTAAATCATACCTTTTTCTGAGGAAAGAAAAGGTTCCAAAAAAAAGTCCTTGTGAATTACTTCGACTGGAGGAAGAATGGAATGGAATGGAAGAATTATATCTGTTCTATATTCTTAGGTCAGAAATGAGACTTGAAGATCCTAAATTTGTGGAACTACTGGTTCATTCTCTGATGCTGATCATCGTCAATCCACAGATTGTTTGGTCTCTTTAAAAGGTCATGTGACTTTTTTCACAAACAAATAAGGCAGCCAATTTGAATCGCTGAGAAGCTGGAAGTAGATAATATCAAGTCAATAAATCATCAAAGGGAGACCTATCAAAGCATTTTTGTTGGTTTAGTTTTTTAAAAAGTCCTCATTATTTGTCATTGATGTTAAGAAAATAAGCAAAATACTGGTCTGTTCAAATGATGTGATTCATTTGATGCACAATGCTGCTGCCACAGGAAGTGATAATAACACATGAGCAGCCATTGTTAAAAAAGTAACTTATGTCGCCTTTGAACCCTTGAAAATACACTGAGTGAATATATTTATGCCGTTAAATTGTAGTTGTGTCTGCCAGAGAGCCTTTTATGATTGTGAGCCTCAAACAGGAAAGCAGCACATTGTTTGGGGCCCTTGATTATCACCTTGTTTGTCCGGACTCTGATTGCGCATTTGATGTCAAGATAAATGATGATTAGCTGACGCACTGTAGTATCAATAACAATGAGACACAGGAATTCATAACAAAGCCTTAAGTCATGTTGTCATCTGCAAATTCCGCCTGCAGCAGATTTAGATTTGACCTTATTCAAGGAGAAATTTCAACACAATTGAGACTGTATCATTCATCATCAGTCATTTCCCTCCACTTTCATCATCATCGTTGTAGAAGCTATCAAAAAGATCAAAAATACATCAATATGTTGGATAGTTTATTGTGTACTTGTGAAGTGTGTGCATTAATTGATTTGATATGGACAACTGACTCCTAGTGGACAGAGAAGGTCACTGCATCTCTGACGCAGAATAACCTCTGCTGACACAAAACTGTATTTCTTTTTAATACAGTAAAATAACTTTAATAACCATATGTATTTTTAACATCATAATTATGTTTCAAAATATATAATAACCTCATGAATTGCTATCTGTTGTTGCAGCTTGAAACACCCAGTAGTTTATAAATGAGTTAAAGACAATGCCTACATCAATAATGTTGTCATTAAGATTTAAGTTAGTACAAACTCTTATAATTAAATATCATATGATAAAGACATATTCATTAGTGTCTTTAAATCATCTGTTCATCAGTTTACATTTTCTTTGCTTTTTTTAAATACCAAAACATAACAAAGATTAGCTGACTTAATATACTTGATTTGTTTTTATTTTTCTATTAATGCTTATATTTTACTATCTTTTATTCCACATGTATGAATGCATTTATGTTCCACATCTCCAGCTGGGTTTGCTGAACAAACAGCTTCTTGTTGGGTCTAGATCCAGACTGGCTCTGAGGCCTGATGGGGCCTTTCTGAGTTACAGGCCTGAATCTTTGGACTGATGTTCTCCTCCAGACGACCATCAGCATCATTTCTAATGTTCACGTCTCTGCTAACAGCACATCTCTCTGGCTGGCTCTTCTGGTCCAGAACCATGTTCTACATTCATTTGTTTACAATCGTTATGTCGGTGAAGACCTTTCATCTGAAGTCTGACAAGAGATGGACTAGGAATAAAAAAAGAGATGGACTGGGAAAAAAAAGGAATATAAGATTCACCGCTAGTTCTTTTTCTGTGTACTTTAAGCTGTTTGTAATTAAAATCCCTTTTTATCTTCTTATCTCAAGAGATCCTTATGGAAGTCACAATCTTCTTTACAGACATCTGGAGAAGGATTTTGTGTTTTAAGTTGTTTATGCGTTTTGACAAATGGAGGATCATACTTATTATTTAAAACAAGAACAATCATCTGAGTACCAGAAATTCTTCTTTTATTACGAAAAAGATTCTTCATTCAGACGTAGAATCCTCTGGAACAGTGTCTGCAGCGCCAGCCTCCTTCCCCACGGCTGCCCAGGGAGGGAGGCCGGCCGCTGGGCTGAGTTGAATCCCCTGGACAAAAGTAAGTTTTTACACCTGGGACTTTTTTAAACTAAGTTAATTATTGACAAATTCAAGAAAATGGCAAATCATCCAAATAAATGCAGATCCACCTTGTGACGGTCTCCCAGCTTGATGCGTTCCTCTTCCATGCGGCTGGTACTTGGACGCGGAGCCAGTGGTTCTGTTTATCTCAACCCTCCTTACCTGCTGAGCTCTCTCCGTCTGGTTCACCGATGCAAGTTTCTTTCTTTCCTTACATCCAGCCAAAATCGTTCCCACATTTCACAAATGCAAACACCGTCACTCCTGACTTTACTGACACCCACATCCCAGTCCTCCACTCTCACTTTATGCGGTTGCTCTGTGTTAAATAGATTTGTCATTATTTGCCTTCAGATTGCATATCCTGCATATTAACCCATGTCAAATCTATAAAACATTTTCTTTGCCCTGGGCTTAAACCTCCCTACAGTTTGATGGAAAATGATTAATAACTTTAAGATTTCAAAGCAAACGTGATATTGTATAACTGCTAGTCAAATCTGTTGGAGAATGTAGATAAAGGTGATCATTAAATTATTAAAGCGGACATTCTGCACTATAATTTGTGAAACATAAAGTTCTGCTAATATGAAAATATTTCCCTATTATTATTGTTCCAGAGTAAACATATGAACACTTGAGTAGTATTACTCTACCAAAGTAAAGGATCTGAACACACACATGTCTGTCACATCAAGAGTAAACGTCTCTGTCCCTCCTCTAACGGATCAACGTGAAAAGGTCCGAAGGACGTGACAGATCGGTGAGCTGAGGTCGCATTTTAACGCACAAACGCTCACAGTAGCCAAGTGGGCTTTTTTTTTTCTTTTTAAAAGGCCAACATTCTTGATTAGAATTGCAGACAGGAGCCTTGAAACAGGAGTGCAGGAGCGACAGAGCGGAGAAGTAAGATTTAAAGGGTGAGTCAAAATGAATGCTGACTGGTTTTTTGGGACGACCGCCAAGGCTTCACCCCAAATCCTTCTCCTGGTCCAGGTGCTCTTTTTTCTAAGCTTTGTTAGTTGATTGTTTATTTTCTGAAGGGTTCTCTCAAACTATGCTGAGGGCATCTTGTAGAGCTTTAAAGACCACCTCAGTCCTTCAAACGTCATTTCATTTATTTTGTCTCTCCTTTAGAAAATTACGGTTTTGTTGTAAAATGAATTTCCCCAGATCAGTTGTTTTAATCCACACTGGATTCCATTGTGTTTCTAAAGAAGGCAGTCACAAAATGTTCGTTTGTTATGATGATCCCAACCCTAGTTGTTGAAATAATAATGGTTCTGGTTTCTAGATTAGCGAGCTTTTCGCTTTATCGGTTTTTCTCTGCTCAAAAAGTGAATTGTTGAGTTAAATCTACATTTAGTCTATTTTATATACCTGCGTTGGGTTTCTGAATACTACAATCAGAACAGCACATTTCTGATCAGATCCTGCCAAAACCGGATCAACAGAGTTCTGGTAAACTAAAATTAATGGTTAATAAAGTTTAATTAACGCTCAGCTTAGTTCACCGGCATATTAATGAACCCAACTAGACTAAATCACATTTCTCTTTCTTGATATACTCTCTTGTTGGAGTTATGTAGGTCGGTTATTTTTCATATTAATTAGGTTAATAAATTGTACCTTACACAATTCAGTTCAGGGGAATTTCTTGATGCAACTGGATTGTTGTAAGTCCAACAATTTATCTTCAGTTGTGGAAAAATAAAGTCCGAAAAATTAGAACCTGGCTGTGAAAAAACACAAGAAGTGCCTCGGTGTAAATAGAACTTGGCATTTCATAAGTTGTGAGAATGGCTCATCATCTGGGCGTCACGAATACCTGATGAACAACAAAGGAATATAAGCAAAACAAAAAAAAAACATATTTCCGAAAGTGCTTTTGTCTTCCACAAAATGATTCAGTGATTTTACCAGCAAAGAGCTCTGACTCAACCTTTCCACCACTTCTCCCGGACTTCCAAACCTGCAGCCATCGCCAAGAGGAAGCCCCCCGGCTCTTCAAGAGGACAGCTGTGTGTGGCCTTCTGTCTTTACTGGATCTACCAACTGGTTAATGGTGTTGCCACATGGGGCAGCAGATAACCAGGCTGTGGATTATGGAGGATGGGGCTGTTTCAGCGACTCGGCTAGATTCGATCCTGAATCCAGAGGCCAGATGAAATAGTGGATAAAACAGGTAAATGGCTTATTGTTCTGTTTGTTCTTTGAACAAGATATTACTTCATTGAATTCTCAGTATATTAGTCTTTCTTAACCTCCAAAAATAATATTTTGATAATAATATATTTTACGTTTATAAGCAGATGACTCAGATGACTAAAACATTCTTGATGGATTTCCTTACAGTTTTTTTTGGAAAGGTGGGATACCAACAGGTTATTCAATTTTGAGGCTTATTCCACTCCTCCTTCGTGCTTCAAGGTAGTGGCTTGAGGTAACGTTAGCTTAACATAACACACCTGAATCACTGACCAAACTGTCAAGAAGCAGTGTTGTATTGTGGGTAACGTAAGGGCCAGGTTGTGACAAGGTAGAAAAATGTCTGCAATAAAAATGACGGTATTTCTGCTTCTGCTGAATCAATACTGATCCTTCCATTCTAAGCTGTCTAACTGGTAGTGGTGTACATCGAGAATAATGGTCTTAAACATCAAAGCTACTGTGGTTCTGCATAAATCTTAGCATGGCTTTGGGTTTTGCTGGGCCTAACAACACCTTGCCGCTTTTTAAAATGTCTACGACCACATCCACCACCGGCCTATTGCTCAAATCAAAATGGAACAGTGAGTTATTTGCTGTCCTAATGAGCCCTAATAAAAAAAGCAGGACCCATATAGCCTGGATGACCACCACCTACACAGCACACACACACACACACACACACACCCATGCACGCACGTACACACTGCATCTGCTACAGCAGAATCCCGTTGGCTATCCGGTTACGTCTTGCCAGGCCCGGGGCCTGCATTAGTGGCGTAGGAGAGCTGTGAACAGGGAGTATCAGATGCTGTAATATGGAAATTCCTCTGTAATGCAGAGGCTGCGAGATTGTGCGATTACTTAAGTCATTTAGCAGAGTAAATGTTACAGGTCTGCCAACACACGGATAGAATGGGGGGGTTAGTGTGTGTTTATGTGGGAGTACATGTGTCTGAGGGAGAGGTGATGGTAGCGAGTGTGTGAGCATGTAGTGGCATGAATGTGTGTGTGTGTGTGGGTGTTGTGTGTGTGTGTGTGTGTGTGTGTGTGTGTGTGTGTGTGTGTGTTTGTGCGTGTGTGTGCTATTGGTAGATGATACAACAAATTAGGCTTCAGT
Source organism: Lophius americanus (assembly GCA_037951165.1). NCBI lineage: Eukaryota > Metazoa > Chordata > Actinopteri > Lophiiformes > Lophiidae > Lophius > Lophius americanus. The sequence goes on along the minus strand of JBBDHG010000026.1, from coordinate 3,720,607 downwards.
ATCAACATATCGGATTTTGGGCTCCAGTATCTTGCATCCAGGGAACAAACCATTAAGAAAGAGCTGCGAGCACACACTCCTCCAGAACCCACATGACCTATACCAGACGCTGATTTGTGGCTCCTGACACTTTAATTCATTGGAAAACACTAGTCTGGACCCAAGAGTTAAGTAAGTCCATTAACACTTTGCAGAAGTAATGTGTTCCAGTGCGGTACCAGCCCTGCCACCCAGTGTGTTCAAGCCTTTAGAACCGGTTATTTCACAGGGGGTTAAAATCTCTGGACATTTTCTACTGAAGTAGGTAACAACATAATATGAAACCACACCGAAAGAAATTGCTTACCTCAATTTATTTAATTTTAGTATTTATTCTGAATTTGATAAAGCTGTCACCTGCAAGAAGTTAATCATGATCATAAAATAAAGAGTTTTCACAGTGACGTGTTTTCAGTGTTACAGTATTGATGGCGTTGCACCGGGAGGCCCAGTTTGATGAGATCGGTAATCGGCCATGCTGCCTCACTGAGGCCGGTTCCATGCCGGTCCGCACTCATGCGCCATACACGCACACCCAGCAGGGTGCTACAATGGATACAAACATCTCGCAAGCAAAATAAATGACACCAGACGACCCAAAACTCACCATCCGTAACACCAGTAAGGACAGAATGAGCTGTGAAGGAAATAACCCAAATAAAAACATTCGGCACAATAAATTTAATCACAGACTTCGAATTTAACCAACCTGAGGAACATAACCAGATTTAAGAAGCTAACGTCAGCATATAGGCTAAAGCTAGTGACAGCAGGGAGCCAGTCACGAGAACTGGGGTACCTGCACAAACCCAACATATAACAATCGATGGACTGAACCAGGTTTACAAAAGTTTTAGTTTCAACTAGAAATGTCATAATTTGTCATTTAAGAAACGCAAAGAGAAAGCGTAAAATTATTTCAAGAAGGCAGACCAGCCTTACGTCCACTGTGATCCTTCAAAATAAGAGCACTTGAAAATACACTACTCATTAGGATTTTAAAACTTTAAAGAAATAAAACCCGAAATCAGCCATAATCGGTAACGACCTGTCGGACTTTTAAAAAATTGGTGGTCGGTCAAGAAAATTGCAATTGGTGCACCTCTAGGATTGAGCTACCTGCAGCTAAGCAAGTGCTGTAGTTTAAGTACATTCTCTAGTAGCTTTGAACGGATATTCATATTTACCCACGTGATTCTCACAGTAGTGGAAGTTCAGTCAGGAGGACTATCCCTTTATACATTTAGGCCACAGTTCCTCTCAACCTGTTAAACACTCCATTCAGGCATGTTCATACTCACTCTTTTCCTGCTGTCATTGTCTGGGGTGGTCAGAAGAGACATCCACTTTTTTATCAGCTATTTTATTTTATTTATTACTTTTTAATCATAATCAAATTATGAGTATTATGGAATCGTCATCGCCGGCATCACAGATCCTTTACGTTAACAAAATAACTCAAAACTCTTCATGGTTCATTTTAACATTTTATTTCAACAAGAGCTGGATTGATTTTGGGAAAGGTCGCTTATATATTTCCGACTCTAGGGGGAGCCTGGTCTCCAAATGTTTCGGGTCATAAATTTGCAAACGGTCCTATTAAGTCCAGATTCGGTATATTTTACTCTTAAAGTTCATATTTTACTCACTAGGGGGAGCTCTTTTTACACAAAAAATACTTCACATTTAATGGAAGTGTTCAATCAGGGGGATTGCTTGAACGATGCAGGGGATTGGGGACATTTTAAGGCCAAACCCTTGCTGTATGGGATGAGAGCATAAGCCTGGTTTAACATCACATGACCGTTATTAATAAGATTTTGTTTCCCACAAAAATACTTGGCATTACCTTTTAAATAACTTTAGTGAATACAACTAGATGTTTCACTCATGTGGCCTTTGACATCGAAGATTAGATAAAGGGTAGCTTGCTAAGCTAACCATTAATCACATTTTCCCCAGCAGTGTTTTAGATGAACAATAAATGATCATATTACTGTGGCACCCTTGTGGCAGAGGAACTTTAATGGTGGGTGTTGTTCAGGGAATGATTTCAAGGGAGAGAGAGTTTCATTAGCTCAGGTGTCTGTTTAACTAAATAATCTCTCTCTCTCCCTCGCACGCAGCAGCATTTTTTATTTGACGCCAAACAGCCGGAGAAACACTGACACTCCAGCCAGAACAGCATGGAAGCAGAATAAACTTGCAGTTTGCGTGTGGAATTATTATTGTGTCTCCGTCTCGTTGGTCCACCTGCATCTGATTAGCAGGTGGACCATGTCGCATATAAAATCCAAAGTTTCCACTCTGGGTGGCTCTAGCTGTGGTTGGCGGTTCCCCTCCAGTCTACATGTTGAAGTGTCCTCAAGCAAGACACAGAATCTCTAATTACACCTCATTTCTGAGTACTTTGTGATTCATTATCACTGGTTGTGCCTTTACCACCCCTGGGTGAATGTGTGTGAAGGGTTTCATTGAATTGGTGTTATGAACTCTAAGTACATTATATTTACCAATTCATACATTATGGCCAACTTAGACTAGTCTTCAAATGAGCAGATTAAAACGTTGACACCTTTACATTACCCTTACCTCCACCCCGGTAATAAAAAGAGCACGTCTGGGGATGCATCAATTTTGAGTGTCCTTCGTTAACACTTCCGTCGTCTTGTGGTTCTTGCGGGTCATTTTTCTGCTTTCTTGTGTTGCGAAATTGATGAAGATGTTTTCTTTATTTGCAGCACTAACTTATTATTATAATAGAATCAGGACTGGTTGGTTACTTGCTGAAGTTTTTTTGGCATCTTCTTTCAAATGCAAATAAATATTTAAAGTTCATTGTTCAATATAAACTTTGCGATTTGACAATAAATTTTGCAATTCACGATTCATCAAGCAGTACCTGAATGCAACCTTCAATTCAGTTTTAGTGACTTTTCATTCAACATTAATATTAAAGCTTGAAGAATTGCATCTTTTATTGCCATCTTGTTACATATTTTTGGGGGTTTCTTCATTCGACGTTCATTACCAAAAAAAAAAAGCAAAATAAAATGCAACAGATTCTGCCCTTTTTTTTTTTAGAAAAAGCATGGGAAATTATGCGAGCCAATTCATTGCATTGCCACTTCGCACATTGTATTGCCATTGAGAAAAAACCCCATAGGTAGCGGAATCCTTTTTTAAAAATCCATTATTAACATTCACATTTACACAGATGCTAAATATGTACACAAAAATATTGTAATATTGTAATATCTCATTCCAAATGCTTTGCGGACACCCGTATAATCATGCAATTGTTCAAAGGGTGATGAGAAATGATGAATATGAGGAGTAAGATGCAGCAGAGGCAGCATGCATTAGATATATGGGTAACACAGAATGAAATCCAGTCAGCAGGAAAACCAGGCCGTTTGTACTTTATTACATGAAATTGAGTAACGAAGTTGTGATCTTCCACTCCCCGTAATCTATGTCTGGATTTTCAACACAATATAAAGTCAAAGATGCATTTTATCAGCTGCTGTATCCACCAAATCCATCATTTCCCCAAAGGCGACTCACAAAAAATGATTTCATTGTCCTCTAATCCATTATATGGAGCGGCGGTGTCAGCTGAGAAGTAAATGACTCAAAACACAGCTGCTGGGGAATGGAAAAAAGGGGAGCCCGACTCAACTGGAGCAAAATGGAAAAAAGGTGGAGTCAGAAGGGCTGTAAAACTATCTGTCAGATTTGATACGCTCTGCAATGTGGAACAGAATTATTAATTTGGGAGCTGGGCCTGTTAAATCTATCATTCCATTATTCTAACTGGAATCCAAAGGACATTTTGCAGCCTCCATTTCAGCAACCGGTGAACAGAGGTGTTGTTTTAATGGTTAAAAGTTGGTTAATCTTCCTTGTAAGACAAGCAGGTCTCTCCAGATGTTCAGATGGAAACTGCAGTGCCACCCCATGGACACTCTGAACTCTCTGCCTGGGATAAACCACATTATGAAGGTTTAGAAGCATCTTTCCCCCGACCCTCATTACAGACTGTCCGTTTTAAAGGGACCGGACCCTTAAATCTCATTACTGGGTATCTTGTTCCCAGTACTTTTATTTCTTCTTATTCAATATCATTATGGTAAAAGGAGAAGTCCAGTCCATTTGGCTTGTAATTCTCTATCTAAATAAATCCATTGTAGGCCTACTTAGAGGCTCCAGAGGTAAAATTTATTCATTCAGTAAATCACTGATATTACACTGCTCCCACTCCCAGTCTGAGAAAAGACAAAGTTCCTTCTGGATTCCAGATATGACAAAGTCCTAGATGTCACTTTATCCATATTTCAGTCTAAGTGCTCATTATCAAACACTGCCAGTCAAAATCTCGTACCCAGGAAGCTGTGTTTAATTTATATAACAGTTCCCATGTCACAGAACTTTTATTGTGAAGGGTCAGTAACAGGACAGGTAATAGTTGTTTCCCCTATTAAGTAGGCTCTTCTATGCACTGATTTTTTTATCCTCTCATCCGAATAACAAGCAAAGCAGGCTTAAAAACAGTTCATGTATACAGGCGCTCCTTCGCTCTCCATGCACACCGGTGAACCCTGGGCACCCAGTACCTTCTCTCAGGTTCACCATCTGTCCTTCTTCAGTCTACTTTGGTAGGTACTAACCACTCTAGACCAGGAACACCCAACAGGATCAGCAGTTCTGGAGATGCTCTGACCCATTCTTGAGGCCATTGCCAAGCTCACTCAGATCTTTAAACTTTCCTACGCATCAACGTCACCTACTGACTGGTGTATCCCACCCATTGACAGCACCCATTGAAATGAGATAATCAATGTTATTCTAGCTAGACTTTAAGTTGTCATAATTTTATTGCTGTTTGCTGATTGTTAGCAAAAATGCACCTATGCGTATAATAAAATCCTACTACTGCTGCAGCTACTGTCATAGCATCCGTGATTTTTACTACTTCACATTTCTCAGCAACTTTCTGCACTATAAACATTCTGTAATTACTTGTTTGTAGCTTTTGTCTCTGTTAGTGGACTGAAATCTCGAGGATCATAAATGTGGGTCTACTTCCCTCCTTGGACCCGTTGTCGTCCTCCGGCTAAGATTCCGGACCTGTTAAAGATAATAAAGATCTTGTGGGATTTGTTATAATGGAAGAAAAATCTTTCTAGGAAATACTGTAAAGCTCGGTGCAAAAATCTTTGCCGAGATCATTTAATAAATTCCGGGGGAATAAAAGGAAATTGAAACACTAATAAAACATCAAACCTCATGAAAGTTTGACTCTAAAACTCAAGAAAAACTGGTTTTAAAGTTAAGCCCCTGAAATGACTTTAAAACCAAAGCCGGCTGATGCTGCTCCCCTCCATCCAGACCTAAAAAGACAAAAACTTGAAACCTTCTGCCTGAGCTCTGTGGTCCAGGCTGAGAGGTTGTGGGGTCTCACGGCAGTGCCAGGGGGAATAGCAGGGGGGCAAAGGAGCTTTGGAGGTCCTGGTTTTACAGCGCAGCAGTTCACAACGTACACACAGCCTCCGCTCCGCCACGACTGGAGTTTGTCACTTGCAGATTTATATTCCTCTCTATTAAAGCTCCTTTACAAGTCCGCCGAGATTCCTGGAGATGTGGAGAGGGAGAGAGAGAGTGGGAAACACATAAGGAGAGGCATGAAATGAAAGAATAAAGCCAGCGAGACACCAGGAACAAAGTGCAGTTTAATGACTGTGAGAGAGTTGGTGAAAGTGTGTGTCAGTGCCAGCTGGCTCGGACTTTGGCTTAAGCCTCACAGATCCATTCAGTGACAGTCGAATCAGAGTGGAACTAAATCACTGATGTTTAAAGGACAATACCGCTGAATTTAGTCTCACTGTCAAAGGGAAGAACATGTAAAGAGTCTAACTTTAGGATATTTTTTTAAGTATGTTTGCAGAACTTTAAATAAGTGAGTAATCGTTAAATAGTAGAGCTTTTTTGAACATAAGCATAAAGCCGGGATGTAGCAGAGCTGCACAATATAGTTTCAGAAACTTTTATATACATGTAGCTATACCAGAATATCTATATTTGTATTTTTTTTTTAATTTAAGACACAGAATTATTAATTATTCCTTTGTTATGATTGCTATACAAACCCCTGCCGACCAGGAACAGCCAGCAAAACCCTCAGTTCTGAAGATGTTCTGACCCAGCCCTATAATCACATTTTGGGTCAAATTCACTGAGATCCTGGTACATTTTTCCTTCTTGGATTCCAAGGGCAGCACTGACCATTCTTACAAGGTGCCATTATAACAAGATCATCAAAGTTACTCTGACTTCACTTGTAAATGGTTATAATGTTATAGCTTAACATATCATCAATCAGGAAAAAACAGAGAAATGGGCCTTTTTTTTCCCGCCATGCCGCTCCTCTAGGATCTGATGAGGACGCTTTCAAAATGACTCCCTTTGGAGGTTATTTAGGTAAATTATTACAAACTCTAACTTCAGGAAATACAGACCATACAGGTTACATGTGAAAGCACCAAACAAACCATTGAATTAAATGTTGACATTAGACCAGAAGAACCCGGCGTCCGGACCAGTGTTTCCTAAACGGAGAATTATTGGTATTTAAAGACCAGATGAAACATATGCATTACTTTTCTCATTTTGTTTTTTTGTTGGGTTTTTTTAGATGCTGCTACTTGTTGTGACATTTAGCTTTTATTCTCATTTTTTTCCTCATTTGAAAATGCATAAATCTGTGTGAGACGATTTTGTTCATTTTTTGAGTTCAAAATAAAGGTTAAACATGTACAAGAAAAAAGTTTGTGACACTTGTGTGACTGTGGTTTCTCGTAAGTTAAGAACAATGGAAAACACGTCAATAAGAGCAAAATGTAATGGGAATAAACCTTCTGATCAATAATAAAATTATTTCAACAATACATTTTCCCATCTAGCATTTATAGAAATGCTAAAAACTCACTATAGTAGGCAGATAAAATGACAAGTAGTGCACAGTATTTAAAAAAACAATTATAACTCATTCTTTGAGGGCAGGATTTATTTAATTATTACAACATTAAATCTCCTGTATTGTTATAGATTTTCAGTTTGCAGCCTCATCTTATTGGTGTCCACATTAGGAGTCACAGTTACTGGAAATCACATGAACATTTGAATCTTAAACCTGCATTAAATTAGGTTGTAAACCATTTGTTAAATATTTACTTATTTTAATCAACGCTTAAGTGTTGTCACGAGTCAACAGTCAAGTCTTAGAGCCACAAAGTCTGAAGGAGGAAAGAAAGCAGGTATTGTTTATTCTGTGCAGTACTACCTTTGTACACACGAGGGCGACGTTTCCTGTTCTGAACTAATTATCATTGTGGAGCATTTAGATATAAGCCTTTTTTGAGTCTCTCTGTACAGGAGATTAAATTGATTAATTCACAGGGCATCCCAGTGGCCGATGTGAACAGAGAAAAGAGGTGGACGTGAATTAAATGCATCACGCTAGAGAGTCTCAGTGAGCATATGTAAGGGAAGTTTCCCCCACCACTGCTTTTATCCATCCTTCCTCTTAAACGCAGGCACCTGCATTATGACAAAAAACATGCATCCCCATCCAAAAGTCAGGGAGACTGTTAGGAGTAGCACTTTGAGATTTGATCCAAATGTAAAGTGCATTATAAATTAAATGTATTATTATTATTATTATTTACAACTTTTACCACCTCATACACTTTTCCCTCACATTCCCGGCGCCTCAGTCCCGTTACGATGTGACTCTGGGTGCTGAATCATTGCGTCTAAAGATAGACGCTCATTTTGCTCCAAATGCGCGGGTCAAGCAGTGCGAAACAAAGGTGACTCAAAAGTCAGGCCGCCGAGTTAAAAAGTTCAGCGGCCTGTTTTGCAAAGCAAAATAGACAGACTGTCTCGTCCTCCCACCTCCACCCATTTGAGAAATGGTGTTTGTCAGAGCAATAAAGCTGTCCCATAACCCCATAACCTTTGTAATATTCATGATCCAAAGTTTGTGCCTCTCCAGACAGCTTGATGAGTGTTAGACCCGGGCCTGTTCCCAGGCCCAACCATAACAAGTGCATTGTCTACCTGGGTTACCAAGGGACGAGCTAGTCCAGACTCCCATCTTGTTAAAACACACTCCTCATTGGTGGAGCACAGACGCTCACAGAGAGCTGTCCTCCTCTGTTTACTGATGTCACAGGCGGGATGGAGCCCATAATAGGTAATGGCTCACCTCAACATCACTACCTGTTTATGGCGGTGGTGAAGAACGACACTTTTATTGCCTGTCCCTCTGTCCTGCCATGACCTGGCCGGTCTTTGGCCCGTCTTGTCGCACGAATGGATGGAGAACTTCTGGTGGAAAAATAAATCAACTGGGAGAAGAGAGAGAAACATGGGCACAAAACAGAAATAGAGAGGAAGGAGGGGAGTCGCTATCTGGACAAGGACAGGTTTAAAGCATAAACATGCATTACTCTGAGCAGAGGGGCATAACTGCTCTGCCCCCCAAATCATGTGGACACTGAAGAAGACATAATGTGCATGCGTGTGTGTGTGTGTGTGTGTGTGTGCGTGCGTGCGTGTGTGTGTGTGTGTGTGTGTGTGTGTGTATACATACATGTGTACATATACATAAATCTATCAATTCATATATACATACAATGCTTTAAGTTTCAACATGTATACACACATACATAAACAAATTCTGAGACTTATATTGGAACTCTTAGCGAAGCTTCTATATATATTTCATTGTATATTTTACTTAACTAAACTATACGCTTCCATATTTGTCATATTTGTCAACCATCTTATGTCTTCACTTTTTTTTTAACATTTGTACTTTGAACTACACGATTGTATTTCTTTCCACAGGTTTACACGTTTAACTGATATACATATATATTTTACATGTTCCTTACATTTAGATACAGTCCTTTTAAAGGAAACCCGGGGTTCACACTGGAAACCCCCTTTTTATTTCAATCAGTCTTTGAATTCAGCCAGGAAGTGAATTATTCTGTACTTTGCACATATTCAGTAGTCGGAGTAATGTTGAGGTCTAAAAAATCAATCCATCAAAAAAAAATAGTCCCTAAATTTTATCTTTGACCACTTAAAACCTGGCAGTTTTGCACAGTTTGAATTAGAGATGCAGGCAGTGATCCATGACTTAAAGTAACAAGGTCATAGATTGTCGGGGCATTAGCGCCTTCATCCCCCTCCTTCCAACGGCATTTTCTCAATCATTCATTTACTCTTTGTTGTTTTGGGAGTCACAGGCCGTTGACCCATTCAGTCATTCAGATAAGATGACATGTTCCACTATAATCTGGGCCAATGTGCAAATTATTATCCACTTCCATTTTTGTCCGGGGTTTTGGGGGGCTGGACTTTATCCCAGCTGATGGGGGGTAACGGGCTCGGGGCATCTCGGACTCTTCACCGACTCAGACCGCCACCACAAAGAGCCAATCAATCATTCACAACTACAGGCGATTTAGAGTCGCTTATCCAACTATCCTGCATGCTGTGGGTCTGAGGAAGGAGGCCAGAGCACCAGGAGCGGAGAGGAAAGCCTGCAAACTCCACACAGAAAGACCCCATAGTGGATTTGAAGCTGGAACCTTCTTGCAGTGGTACCTCGACCCGCGTGATGACCCATTTTGAATTATATCACAGAAATAATATTTTCATCCCCGGAAAGTCGCCGATATTATGGATCGCCATCGTTTCTGACGCAGATCCTTCCTGTTTGCTCAATAACTTATAAACTATTTCATGGAGCATTTTCATTTTTTCGGCCCACATAGATCTTGGTGCGAGGAACTGGGTTGATTTTTGACAAGGTTGGTTTTATATATTATATAATATATATTATATATTATATATTATATATTATATATTATATATTATATATTATATATTATATATATTATATTTCTACACTAGGGTTTCCAAATTTTTACAGCCCATAATTTCTCAAATTTTGGGCGGATTTCGTCCAAATTTGGTGCATGTGAATCAAGTTTGGAGTGAAGGAGATCTATCATGCATTTTTTATTTTTTTATTTTTTAACAAAAAATACCGTGTTTTGGCCATAACTAGCTAACTTCATAACTTCATAACTGTTTGACGGGGACGACAGTATAGGTATAGTTTTAAAACTAGAGTGTAAACCTCCACCAAAGCCAATTCATTCTATAGAGCCCTATTTAAAACCAAACTTGTCATGATCGAAGGTCTCTGTATTTGTAATAGCAAGGTTTATATCTGCTGGAATTGAAAACTCTATGCTACCAACCTCATAAATATGCCTGATCTTTTTTTTTGTCACATTCCAGAGAAGAAGAAAATGTGTTTTTTCTAAAAGAGACCAACTCTTACAACGTTCAAAGAAGTTTAAAAAAAACAACAACCTTGGATCCGATATCCACATCTTTGCCAAAGTCTATTCTAGCTCAAGACCCAACTGCCCCCTGAGTTTCGGAGGGATTCATTCAGTAGTTTGGGGGTAATCTTGCTGACAAACAAACAAATAACAAACGGATATGATTGAAAATGTAATCACACAATGTGAGCATTGTGGTCATAGAAGTTTAAAATTAGAATATAACTACTGGAAATCAAGAAGTTGTTTCTCTTTACCACTTGAGGTGACATAGGATCCAAAACATGTGAGGGTGACTAGAACTGGAGCTGTGAGACGGTCCAAAACACCAGTTTGGATCCAAACGGCTGAATGTTGTGTGTTTGAAGTAATCAGTCACCCAAGCCCCTGTTGGTAACTCCACTATATTACATTTGAGCAGACCGAGCGGAGAGACACAATGTGGCCCATGGCGATCCTAGTCTCCCCCCATGCCTGAGATCAAGATCAGTCGCCCCATGAGTCACATCTCCATCTATTGTGCAGAAAAACTGGTGAACGGGTGCTTTATCTGTCCAGCAGATAGCAGCATCCACTCATCAAACGTTTGAGCCTGGCTGCAGGGGGCTTCAGCAGCCCCACTGAGAAGCTCTACATATTATGTTATCACAGTCTGGGCTATTTATAAAAGTCCTGAATCAGCTCCTCTGATGTTTCCATTCTGAAAAAAAAATGAGAAACCAGAGGAACGGAGCACGCTCAAATTCACTCTTGGCGTAGACGCCAGATTAGATTAGTTCTCGCCGACTTGCTGCCACATCCACGGGTGATTATGACGGAGGGGTTAGCAGTAATGGCAATGGATGGTTATCAAAAGACAAATAATATATAAATGCCTGTATTTCAAGTATGTAGGGTGGAATGTGCTGGTAGGTGATGTTTGTCCTCCACTCTGCTGTTGCACGGCGTGAGTTCCTGCTGGCGGGGTCAAGGTGAGGTGAAATTGAGTCTGACTGTGATGATGGTGTCCTTGAACAGGAAATGTTTTGTGCTGTTTTTCGCTTAATCTGAGTGTGGTGACAATATTACAGAGCAAGCCAAAATACATCAATGAGAGTAAAACACACAAAGGCTCTCCCAGCTGTAGGGCCGTCAACGTGATTAAGGATGTAATCATCTCCTTTTTCCTTAAGCCTTTATGGTAGAATTAGAATCATAGTATGAAACTACAAAAAACACTTTATTAAGAAAAAGGAGCCTTTTTTTTTTTTGTTCTGTCACATTTAGCCTCTCTTCAAAATCTTCATAAATAACTAAATGTCCGTGTGGACCAGCAGCTGTAGCATTCTGATACAGATCTAAAAACTGGGTGGAGTCCTTCATCCATTTATGGTCTAACTGACAAATAACATTGTTATTTGTGCGGGGATTTGGTAAAATTTAGGGCTATTATTTTTTAGAGATGAATCAGCTGAAGATAAGAAAAAAAAATGTAACATTGGTCTAGAAAAAAAGACACTTTAAATGTACAGAGGGACTTACATCTACTTCCTCCATGGAGGCCACCATGTTGTGCCGCCATCTTTCTACAGTAACCTAGAATGAAATCCTTCTGCTCTGTAGAAGGATTTCCCGTTTTTAGGCTTTAAGTGGCAGAAAGATGAAGAAACGCTTTGCCCTGAAAAAAGAAGAAATAAATAGAAGATGATGAGTAATCTGTTTTTCGATAACTACTTTGTTTTTTGAGTTGGTTGTCCACACCTGTCTGTGTGAAGCTCTGTTCCTGTGTCTGTGTGAGTTCTGCCCAGGTAAACCAGCTTCCTCCCACAGTCCAAAAACATGCAGCATAGGTGGTTTTTGGATCAGATTGTTTCTCTTTGCAGCTGACCCGCAGGCGCCAAGATTAACAAAGATGTCACACACACCACGCTGTCGTGGATGGAAACAAAATGGACGCCACTAAAGTTAGTTTGAACGTTTCACTAACTTTATTGAAGCGTTCGATATAAACACATCACTATAACATCCATATAAACAATATAGTGATGTTTACCTGAGTCTGATTTAGGACCACATATGGAAGTGACCCAGATCGGAGCTAGAATAGATCCAATTCCATGGGGTTCATGCTGGTCACAGTGCCAAGAAAAAAAAAAAAAAACACATGAACAACAAATGAGACCTGCGCCACATTTTTCCTGCAGTTTTAACGTTGCTTACGTCTCAGCCCTATAATGAACTGGTAATTCGTCCAGGTTTTACCCTGCCCCTCGCCCAAGGTCAGCTGGGACAGGCTCCAGCACCTGTGAGGCTGACCCCGAAAAGCAGTTAAGGATAATGAATAAATGAACGAGTAAACCTTTGACCAATGGAGGATCATACGAAGTAACCGAGTGTGAAACCTCACTCTCAAGAGGAGGAAACATGAAACTGTTAAGAGGTAAACGGGTGGGCTCCAGGTATTCAACTCAGTGTGCGAGGGAGGGCCACGCGATACACGAGGATGCCCTTGCAGAACCTCTCCCTGACCCTAGTTGACTCCCACTGGGGATATGTCCTCTGTGGCTTTACAGCGTACCCCTGCCCAGACCTCGCTGCTTCCTAGGATGCTTGCTGTGCCCCATATCTCCTCCTGGAAAGGGGGCCACACATAGGCAGCAATTCAGTTTTTTGACTTTTCAAGAATTTGATCACCTCTGTTGTTTTTTATTGTGCTTTTAAATAAAGTTGGGTTGAAGCAACAGTGCTGACCACTGCGCCAAGGGGCTGCTGCTTATCTTATTTATCCACCCCTTTATTGGTAATGACGTTTGATTTGTACACACATGTCAACAATACACAAAATGTTCATTAATGGAACCAGTAACTTTCCAATCAGGGTCGTTTTTCAGCCGCCTCCATGTTACTGTTACTTTTACTTTTGGCTTGAGACCCTCAGATACCCAGAGTGATGCTGTGGGGTTGGCTTTGCCACTAAATGATCCGTGACATTCCTCTACTTAAGAAGCCCAAGAGATGAACAGTTGGTGGGGCTAAAGGCTAATTTAACTTTGACTGGGGTCAGAGCAGAATAAGAGCAACCAGATGACATCATTAACTCGCACCAGTCAAACATCAAATGGTGGGAAATTATGCTGCTGTTTTTACACAGATGAGTGGAAAGAATTCTAACCCTCATGCAAAATAGTTGCTACATCAGAGCAAAGTAGGCTTTGTGAGGTTTGATTCCTAGCCCTCACAGAACATCTTTCTTCTTCTTACCACATAAATCAGTTTCGGTCAGTGAGCGTTCCCCCCCTCCCTCCCTGCAGCAGTGTGTCTGATGATAATCTATATTTCTGTTATCACCAACAAAACCTATGAAGGGACCGAAACCAACCATGATTTCATTTCAAGATTTGTCTTTCCAGCCAAAGCCTGATTAAGTCTGTTGTCCTGGGTCAAAGAGCTCTGCTGTTGAGCCACCCAGCTGGAGATTGGGTGACATGTCTCCTCATTACTATGAATGCAGGCTCACAACATCTGGCTGCTGTAGATGCTCCCTAACGCACCGAATTCATGGGTGAAATTGAATACAGATCCAGACTTTACGCCTCTTTGACTGAAACTACAGCGTCCACCTGTTTGGGGAATGTTTGCCTTGTGTTTATTTGTCACCCATTTTGATGATATCAGTCTACAGCGGTAGCAGATGTGGGTGCAGATGGAACGTTGTTGGCTTCTTGCCTTTTTTCTCATTCCCCCTCCTCTTCAAAAAAAAAAATCACTCAACTGTGGGTGGGAACACTCACATTTTCTTTGACTCTAAGAAACTGATGATCTGACATTCACGCCCACATGATACCGAATGGGTCAAGTGAGAAAATAACACTTTTTTCTCTTTTTCCACACAATTAAACTATTCGCTTTCCATGTTTATAACTGTGTGAAACCCCATTCATGCCTTCAGGGACTGATTTTCCGAAAATCTGAGCAATTATCCTTTTATTTCGGCACACGTTAACATTTTGTCCGACCATTACGACTACTTACCTTTGAGCAATCACTGATATCTGCACTGATACAGCACTTTGTTATATTTGCCAACCTCCTCTTGAAGCCTCATTGGTGGAATTAATAATGCCATGGCATCCATCCACTTCCTGTGACTACTTATCCTGTTCAGGTTCATGTGAGGGCTGGAGCCTATCCCAGTCGACACTGAATGAGAGGTGAGCTACACCCTGGACAAGTCACCAATTAGTCACAGGGCCAACACTTAGAGGCAGACAACCATTCACACCTACGGCCAATTTAGAGTCTCCAATTCTCCTACAGTATATTTGATTACTCTGCAGAAAACGACAAACTCCATACAAACAGGTAAGTTGATTTAAGCTGACAATTATATGTGTCTTTGCTCAAAACTATAGATCCAACAAGGAATGAAGGATTGTAATCAATGTGGGATTTTTATTGCTGTAGTTATTTTTATTTGAGCCGTTTATGTTTTATTATATGATTCTGATGACACTTGTTTTTTTTTTGTACCTGTAAAGCGACCTTGAAAATTTATGAAAAACGCTTTATAAATAGAATGTATTATTATTATTATTATTATTATTAATAGTAATGTGTTTTAATGTAAAAGGGGATGTGCAAAGATGTTGGACAGATGCAGGTGCTAGGGGTTGTAAATTTACCCCCTTTATGGCCGCTAACTTAGACAAATCCTGGATCCATCCCTCACACAAATGAGTTTAGTGTTTAAGGTGCATCTCATTTTCTAAATGAGTGCCTCTTAACACCCTCAGATTCCTGCCCTCTTATCTTAACCCTGTTTTAACCACCTCCTTCATCTACCACACACACTGAAACGAGAACAGTAATACTTTCACTCTTAGTCTTTTAACTTTTACCCCCAGCTGGTTTCCCCGTCTGACTTTCTTTCACAACATGTCTGACTGTTAAGGAGCGCCTGAGCCCATCTGAGCTTCTGTCATCTCCTAGACGACCATCTGGATTTTTATTTTTATCCTTTTTCCATACGGATAAATAAAGTAAATAAAGGCCTGAGCCAACACGTGCGTGTTGAAGCAGTGACACAAATTCAATCTAAAAGAAGAGCCGCGCTCACTTCTATTCCAGGACTGAGTTTCCAGGTTCTGGTTACAACCCCGTCCCCTAGAAATCACGACTTATTTACAACAACAAAAACATTTATGCGTTCTTGTTTGCCCAACGGGCTAACGGGCTAAGGCTAGTTTGATTTCATGAAAATCCTCAGGAGCGGATGAAGGGAGCTAGCAGCGACATGTGGCCAGTTAGCCACATGTGAGAGCCAATTACTGATTACCTGATGCTACCTCTCTGGTTCAATTACTTGAACTGGCCCCACCGATTAGCAAACTATTAGCTAACGTCGGACCCCCAGAAAGCAATTACAATATTCTAAAGAGAAATTGTTGAATTATTCTTTTGTGTCAATCAAAAAAAATATGCCTCCATAAAAGTCAAGACACAGAACGCGTAAGGGAGAAAAAGGGAACTATTGCGTACTATTATGACCTTTATTGTAAGATGAATATTTAAGGAGACTAGTAGTTTATTTTGGCATGTGATGTACCTTTCCCATGATTCTGGCTTCTTCACACCTGTAAGTTAGATGAAACTAATCATTCATTGTGATATTTTTATTTCATTTTATTCTTTTATTCTTGAACCATTGCTGTTATCTTAGTACATCTATTTAATAGAATGCTTCTTTTTTTTGTGGTTGTTCACAACTGCAAGTGTTTTATTCATAAGGTCAAACTTTCATATCATTATGTATTTTTATTTTTAGTAGACTGTTGGACTGTTACTTTGTGTTTTCGCATCATTTTATGTGAATGAAAATGCTCAACTTGGGACGCTATGACATGAAGCTGATTCTCCGAGGTCGCGTGTTCCGATGTTAGCAGGACGTGAATATGTGAAAGCGGAGGAAAAGCTTATCGTGGCTGCATGCGTGCGTCTCTGGATAATGTTGTGAACACAAGTGCGGTGACTTTTGACCTACTGAGAAGTTTCCCTCACAAATACAAATCACCAAAACTTTGGTCATGGTTGACGATGGGACAAAAATAACTTGAGTATTTTTCTTAACCTTTCAATGTCCTCACAAAGAGTAAGAAAACTATGGGGAAATTTTTTATTTTTATACTTTAAATAATTCATAAGTGTAATACCCAAGGGACTAAATTTACCATAACATCTTTTTCTCCTAACGCCTAACTGATTTGGTAAAGCTTTTTTCAGCAGGTGATGTTTTTTTGTAAACTATTTGACCCTTATTAGACTTTTTTTGGTTGAATCATTTTACATAACTCTGTTTAGTTAGTCCTCACATGCTTTAACATGCCAAAAAAAAAAATCCCTCTAAATGAAACGTACTTTCCCGATAGCGATGGTTAATGCCTCGTCTTCTACGGTCCTTTAGCCTACGGTCTCCCCCCGAGCTTCATCCTTGGCCCCTTACACTTTTCAGCTTATAGATACATTATGAAACTGGGTCACATTATAAACAGCTTCAGTCATGTGGCACACGTTTGAATCATAAGTAGTGACTCAAAATGTGCTCAACCAACCACTTGAGCACGACATTTAAAGTTTGAACCCAAAATCTCAACTTTAAACCCATCGCTTCAATCAGTCTTATATGTATCCTTAATTTCAAGGTTTTAATATGTATACCTATTTATTTATGGCTATTTATTCATCACTACTATTTATTCGGCCTCATTATTACTTTTAACTTGATTTTATTTATTACTCTTAACTCTAATCTATTTTACTATAGTACTATAATAATATAGTGTATGTTTTACTCAGTATGACTTTTATCTCACTTTTTTCTATTTTCTTCTTTTACCTTCTTGTTCTTGTTATCTTGGATTTCTTTTTCATATTTTCTTGTCTCAACTGCCCATCTTTTATTGTTTATTTGTTTATTTATTTGTATCCCCATTATTATAATTATGTAAAAAGACGAATTCTTGGTGAATTCTTCATGGATCCCAAAGGAATTTTATTTTTTGTGTGTTTTATTTGTTTTTTGAGTGCTAAAGCCCCTCAAATTAAATGTGAAGTTATGTCCACTGTATTCTTCGTAAAAAAAAGTCCCCCTAGTGAGGAACATATGAACTATTACTATTACTTTTCATATTAATATATGAAATAAACAAGATGGAGCTCCTGGATTGGATTCATGTGCACCAAATTTGGACTAAATTTGATCAATGATAGAAAAATTATAGCCAAACAACGTTTGGAGATATGAAGTGTTGGAAATATAAAACTCACCTTTTTTGCTAAATCAATTCAGTTCTTCCTCACACTAAAGTCTACCTGGTAAAAAAAATAATATTTGAAAATGACCCATAAAGTAGTTTTTGAGTCTTCGCGTTAACGCAAAGGATCTGCCTCTGTGACGATTCCATAATATACGGATATAATTGGCGGATATAATATACAAACATGTAAAATAATGTAGGTAGGTCTGGAATAAGAGCTGAAGATTCTCACCTCACTTTTCTATTTGGATTCGAAATAAAACACTTAGGAGTTAATTCTTGTGACAAAAAAGTATATTTGGTTGAACAAACAGCCTCTGTCCCTCCCTTTAATCCTCCGTCAATCATCTATCAATCCTCCACCAAACTGCTTTTGTTCTCCATTCTCCAGTCTCACAGCAGACCAGAATCTGAACCAGAACCACAGCTGTCAACAGGTTCAACAATATGGATATATTTTCCATCAGCGCTTGTTTCCAAATGTCTTTGTGTCAGACCGAGGGAGCCATGAGGAGTCATCATGCTGCTGATTTTTGGGCTTCATGATATTCTAGCCCCTGTGATTGAGTTGCATGGCTAATTTATTAAACTCTGCAGCTGTTGTTTGTGAGGGCGCCAAGGAAACAGAGGTAATTGATGGACGTATTGAGTTACACTCACTGCATATGAAACCGTCTGTGGCTGAGAAAGTCAAGGATACTGATGAGAGCTCAACTTTGCCCTGCAGCACATTGTCTGCTCACAGAACAGCTAGTGACAAGCTGACTTAGTGCCAGTAGTTATTGGTTATAGCATGTGTGGGCTCATGTACACGTACCCTGTGTACATGTACTGTACATGCCCGACTGAAAGGTCAGACGCTATTAATACTCGGATTGTTGATGTTACTGTCTTCGGTGTCTCTCCGAACAGCGGATCGCTCCTTCAAAACTTTACATTCCCAAAGCAGAGACCATAAAAAAAGGCATACATATTTTGTGAGGCGCACCTATGTACAGATTTTAAACACCAGTAGGCTTTGCTAAATGAACAGGCCAATGCTTTGGTCAGGCCAGTTTTTCCTTGGTTCATGCCTCAGCGTTTATGTCTCACATTTATGTTTTGAAACGTTCTTTCACTTGGGATCATTGTCTCGGTGCCTGACCCGGTTGTGCTTGCGCTTAGACTCACAGACGGATGAGCTGACCTTCAGAATTTACTGATCGATTGCAGAGTTCATGTTTCCCTCCATAATGGCGAGTCATCCGGTCCAGAAGCAGCAACCTTCCACTGCCACCTTCATGCTGGACCGTATAAGGTTCTTTTGGTGAAATGCCGCGTTTGGTTTGCACTAAAGTTGTAAAGGAGCTGCTGTCTTCAAACAGTAACGCTGCCACTCATCAACCCACTCTGTGGTCATGGAGGAGTTTTGACCGTCTACTTCTAAGATGGTTCAATGTTGTTCCAAATCTTCTCCATTTGTAGATAATGCGTTTCACTTTGGATCTTTGGAGTCCCAGAGTTTTAGAAACAGCTTTGGAACCCTGATGGAAGACTGATGGATTTCAATTATCTTATGGAATTTCTTTTGATATTGGCATAGTGTGCTTCTGGTGAGACCTATAAGCCAGCTTCCTGCTTAAATACTTCTGGGTGATGGTGGCTCGTATGGTAGAGCTGGTGTCCAATCATCTAAAGGTCATGGGTTCAATCCCCAGCCACTCTAGTCCACATGTCAAAGTGTCCTGGAGCAAGATACTGAACCCCAAGTTGCTCCTAATGGCTGTTCCACTGGTGAGTGAATGATGGTAACCGCTCCTTCTATGGCAGCCTCTATCACCACTGTTTGTATGAATGGGTGAATGATGCTAACACTGTAAAGTGGTTGAGCAGACTAAAAAAGCCTGATATAAGTTCAGTCCATTTACCAAAACTATTTTTACGGTGGTCTATTCTATTGAAGTAATGATGTCACTGAACAGGGCTGGTGGTGATCAGGTCTGGGTGGGTCTAGTATTACATTACATCTTGTATAGTACAATAAATACAATCCCCATTGTATTTTGTATTTACTCAGGTTTCATTTGTTTTTAATCAAACTTATATTTCAACCATTTTTTTTAGATGATCCAACCCAGATTATTAAAAAAATGCACACAAAAGTGGAATTCACCAGGACGGCTTCTGACACTCTTTCACAACACTGTCTATATAAGCCAGTTGTGATGAAACTAAACAAACTATGAACAAACACATTTAAGCTCTTTCTTTATGTTTTCAGAACATTTTTGTATTCGCTGGTTATCAACCCTGTGTCGAAAAAAAAAACATTTTTTTTCAATTGTTACACTATTAGAGACAAAGATGGAGATTCATGATTGCAGAGTGAGTTAAAGTGAGAGAATAGTTTCCTACATAACTGCTTGTCTCCATTAGACTGAAGAATGAACCATTAATCAGCACAGAGTTGACATTTCCTCACTGTAGAGAACATAAGAGATTAGACCAGGGAAAATGTGATACGTCTGTTTGCACAACTCACGAGCAAAAATAACATGTATGTTTTCCTAAATGTGTGTCAAAAGTTTTTAGGAAGCCTCAAACTATTTCCCTATAACTAATACTTGAGTATCTTTGGGTAAAAGTCAACAGCATATACCTGTGTGTGGCTGTGACTACTTGTGCGAGCACTTAGCTGAAGAGTGCTCCAGCAAAATGAGATCTAAATTATTGTTTGGGTTTGCAAGGCCCCCCAGAGTGACATGTAATAGCTGGGTAGAAGATTGTGGCGGGGGTTTTCCCGGGGAGTAAAATGTAGATGGAAAGATGAGGAGGAAGAGGGGGGACCGGGGGAATGTTCTTTTCTCTCTCTCTGGTGGAGCAGCAGCACCATAAAGTCAAACTTCCTCTGGGTTTGTTTAAGATAAGCAGGGGCAAATACAAAATATCCGGGGGCGACTTAAGATGATACAAACCTCGAAGAAGGGAAATCAGCAGCGGGACTTCACCATGAACGAAATCGGATAAAAATGTTGATTATCTGGTTTGAGTTGTTTGTATTGTTAGCATATAATAGAGACACAACCTTGGAGAAATTTCCAAAGATTACTGAAAATGTGGAAATATTTAGCCTGTGTAGCCCGGGCACTTCTGGTTCCTGCGGCAACCAGCACATCTTTCAACAAATGCCACAGAGGTGATGCGACAATTATCAAAACTTTGTAGTTTAGCAGGAAGTCGGTGTTCCTTTTTTGTCCCATAATGCATGCTTTCACTGTTTTTTTTAATTATTTTTCTGTCTCACTATGAATATTTTTATCAGGAAATACACAGAATGAAGAAAAGATGATTGTATATAACAACAGATGATGTGTGATTAATAGCCCCTTAGAAAGTCTTTGGCACCCTTCGGGGAGATTGTGATCGAAGGGTCTCTGACCTGAACCACTGAAAGGTACATCCCTCCCTTGGAGGCTGGATACTGGTGGCGGGGGCTGATGACTCTGCTGAGACTGAATGAAGAATGACTGATGGGACTGAACGAGATGAATGGACTGACAATCGTGTTCTAAATGACAGCAGATGATGATGATAAGCTAACCATGACTGGGTGTCACAGCATATGGATGGATGTGACCGACTGAATGTGCACAACTGATATCAACGCTTTCACCAGACAATGAAGCAGTTATGAGATTTAACATGTGTAAAAGGTGAGAATAATAAAGTTGTAAGAGCACTAAACGTGGCCTGATTACACAAGGGTATTGTGCCTGACTGATTTTTTTTGATAAATCCCATTATATGTTGTGGATGTTGTGAAGGACAGGGTGGGGTTATTGGGCGGAGAGGAAGCAGGTTGATAGAACGATGCAAGAAGGATTTAGGAAACTGTGAGCAAATAAAAAAGTACCTGTTCATGTGACCATACTCTCTATTAATGTCTGCATAAATGTACACACAAAAACAAATACCTAGTATCTGGTTAAACGTTTAGCAACACTTACATGTAGCGACTCCATTTAATGGCATGAAACTAATAGCTAATAAATCATGATTAAAGTTTTTACCAATTTGAAAACAATGAAAGCTGACACATTAAAGATTCCAACCATACACATCTCATCTCTCTACGTCTAACATTGTTATTTTTAGATTATTCACATATACCTTTACTCCTTTTGATTCGGGCATGTTTGAGCAGAAATGTCAGCCAGAGGCTTAGTAACAAAGACATTAAATAGTAAAAGAGGTAGCTGCGTGATTTCAATCTTTGCCAAAGCACAAATATAGGTCAGGAAGTCGGTGGTTGGTTGATACATGTTTGCGTGTGAAATTATTTCTTAAAATAAAAGTATCTGGTTTCCGTTTGTAATCTTATCTGATTTTCCTATTAGTCATCTCGAGAAATGACACGACTCGAAAGCCTCCAACGATTTCCCCTCAGGCTGGCGTGACCGCCGTTCTTCGTGTTCTCGTGGTGGGGATATAGCAGAGCGAGACGAGCAATCAAAGTAATTTTTCAGGAGCAGGAGACAGAGACTAGTAGCTGAGCGGAGATAAGAGACAGCTCAGCTGCCAACCTCACCCGGTTCACTGTCTTGGCATTTTGGGACACACTGTTCTTTAGCACAGCGGCGATGATGCTGGACATGCAGTATCAATATTTCATAAATCATTCAAACATTGAATCTTAGGGCTTTGTCACATGGCAGAGGCAGATTGCAATATTTTCTACTATTTTAATGCAAAGTGTTCAAGATCTCTCAACACTTTTTTATTCACAGCAGCATTTAGACCTCTCTGAGTTTTTTTTGTTTTTTTAATGAGTTAAATCATAACGGGTTTGCTTAAATTACTTGATGTGAGAAAAAATTACCACATGCAATAAAAAAAATTTAAAAAACAATTTAACAAAATATAGACATTTTGTGTTTTCACCACACACAATTCTCCCCAAATGTTATTATATCAATTCAAGGTATGTGGTGTTTTATATTTGATTATTATTCACCGTAACTCACTGTAATTATTCGCTGTAACTCTACCATGTTGCCAGCATTGATATTTTAAAATACATGCTCACCATGTGTATTATTGTAATTACCATAAAAACAGATATGTCCATGCAAAGTGACTTTAAGTGGAATATAAAATGTACAGGAAATGACAGAATAACTACAATCAGTCAAATGGTTTTTGAAAATGAGGAGCCACCTTAAATAGGGAGTGGCTGCATATCTGCAAAAAATCACATCTTATCTGTCATGTAGAAAGCAAAGAGTTCAATAAACATACATAAATATGGCAACATTCACCGGGAATATTACAGTGATATCCAGAACTACTTACAATAATAGCAATATCAACAACAACAACAACAACAACAACAATATATAAAAATGTATAAGTTTTTTTTTTTTTTTTTTAATACATAAATAGACCTTAGTGCGAGGAAGACCTGGATTGATTTTGGGAAGGGTCAGTTGTATAGTTTTCACACGAGGAGTGGCTTTTTCTCTTAAAGTGTTTGGGCCATAATTTGACAACCGTTAGTCCCATTTAGTCTAAATATGGTGGATATGAATCGAGTCAAGGAGTAATCTATCGTGTAAATATCATATTTTACTCTAGATTCACTAGAGGGAGCTTTCCTTTGTAAAAAACTGTTTTCCAGAAATAACCCAAAAGTTGTTATGGATTATTGTCCTTTTTTTTGTTCTGTTTTTTTTATATGCATCTACACCTTAGTGCTAGGAAGAACTGGATTGATTTTGGGAAATGGGTAAGTTTTATATATTTGACTCTATTTGGAGCTTTTAGCTTAAAAACTCTGGAAGTCGCCTGTCGGGGACGACATCACTGTCGGGGACGACATCACTGTCGGGGACGACATCACTGTCGGGGACGACATCACTGTCGGGGACGACATCACTGTCGGGGACGACATCACTGTCGGGGACGACATCACTGTCGGGGACGACATCACAGGTCTATTCTATTCAGAATTTTTTGTCAGAGCAATTCACAATAGAATACATATAGGAAGATGAATGATCAGTTGGACAGATTATAAGAAGGTGCCCAAAAGAAGTTTGCCATCTAGTCCTTTTGGAGCCGGTGTTTGGAGGGTGTAAATCCATCTTAATCCAACTTAACCTATAGTATTATGCTATTTTTCCATTTATTAATTACAAAAACTTTGTAAAAGCCTGTTCTTTCCATAAATAATAATAAAGAATTTACTGTCTCTTTATTAAAGATAATTCAAGATCTCTACTGTGGTGATGCTCTGTTTTGAATTTCGACAGATGATTTACCATGTGCCGTCAAAGTTAAGATAAATAAAGTATTTTTTTATGTCTGATTAATCAATTTAAGCCTAGGCCTTATTTGTTATTTCAGTAATTTCATATTAAGTTATTGTTAACTTCTACATTAACACACTGTTCTTATATATTATTGAATATTATAAATATAAAGATAATGAAAATGTATTATTTTTGTTCTGTCTCATGTAATAAATAAATCACACACAAATAATTGAATAAATTCCCTTTGACTATAAATGAGGTACTTGCACTCAATGTTACATCTTAAATTGAATTTATGTAAATGGAGTTATTAAAATAGATGAATTTAAATATAATCTCATCTACGGTGACTATTTAATTTTTATTATTTTTGTTTTTCAGCAAACCAATTACGTAATTCTTTTATTATTATTTATTTATGTGGCTTTATTTGAGCAGGAAGTCACTTGGGAATGCATCGCCTTGAGGGAAACCTGGGCAAATCGACTAAATTAAACAATTTAAATAATTAATTAATATTAATATTAAATTTATTATTTCATAGCCATATTATTTTCAGTGTATCATGTCCAAGTTTAGAGTATAGAAGCTGTGCTGAAACTAGGACTGGTCATCATGACACCAGGAATAACACATGCTGATCAAAGTCATTACTGTAATAATCACTGCAGCTGGTACTCTGGAATGACTCACTGGGACACGTTATAGATTTGAGCAATATTCTAATTCTGATATTATTAATTCCACCCGTGCCTTTTTCTAGGCTGACAAGTCATAATGTCTGCCATAAAAATGGTTTTAACATGCAGGCTACAGTATAATAAAAAATAAAAAAAAGGTGTGACAGAAACCCATTAGGTCGGTAGGCTGACAGGAATATCTCCCTTCATGAGCTGTCGGTCATGATGAGAGTCCTTATATTAGTCATGTGTGACTGTATTTGGGGTGTGGATGGATTTTACTCCTACTGACTTTATGATACAGCTATTCTCTTGGGTAAGCTGTGATTCAACTCAAAGTTTGTTTCCCAGCTAGGAGGTGCCGTCTCAAGTGTCCATGAACGCATATGCCACTAACTGTATATGAATCACCAGGCAAATTAGAGAAATGACCTGACTGTGAGGAGACACCTAGGCTGAAAAGGTACGTAATCCTAATTATAAATTGATGTTTAGGTTGAGGAGGAGTTTCTCCCTCTAGGAGTTCCTGCTGCAGCTTCTCACCGTGACAGAGGTGGACCTGTCTGAGGAGCAGATGCAAAAAAACAAATAAAGAGGCAACAACTGTAAGCAGCGGGGAATCAATTCACAGGAAGTTGTGTTGACAGTTGTGCAACAGTTACAGCCCCTTGTTAAGTTTAAAGTTATAAATTTCCCAAAAAGTCGGGGATATTACAGAATCGTCATCGCTGCCACTGCTGAAACTTCTGTGTCCTCGATTCCTTCTAAACGTAAGCGGGCAGGAGTGTGTAGATACTACCTGTGCGAGTTTATGACGCTACGCTCTAGTCTTTGGGCGAACAAAGGAAGCCCAAGCTCGCGTCTTCGACTTGCTCAAACAGGATGCTCGTAAACCAAGGCAGAGCAATCGTATACCAAGCAAGTTTCTTACCAGATACAGGTTTTTGCTCGCATCGGGAAAAACCCGTGATGTGAATTAAATCACCGCTAGTAAAGCAAGGCAAATTTTTTGAAGAATATTTGCTCATACATTAAAATACTCTTAAAGTAAGGCACAGGTAAACGGAGGCATGACTGTATTTCATGGATCGTTTACTAATTTTAAACCCATATAGACCTTAGTTTGAGGAAGAAGTGGATTGGTTTGGGGGGATATCGGTTGTATATTACTCACACTAGTGAAGCTTTATCTTCTTAAGTTTTTCGGGCCGTGATTTCTCTGCCATTGGTCTGGTCTTGGTCGGAGGCGATAGCATAGGCCTACTTTATTACGCGACTTACATCTTAAACACTATTCCAATGAACTATTAACTGTTTGACCACACCCAGCTCAGTTTCCCATCCAGGCCCTCAGGATATTAATTATGGAAGAAAATATACACATGGAAAAAGCCTAACTTATTCTCCATGTCTGACAAAGATAGATTTGTCCACTTTGAATGTTGAATAAATCAGCGATACAAAACTACACACATACATTTAGTATTTTGACATCGATACATCCACAAGATGGCCGTGAAAAGTCAAAAGCTTTGACGGCAGACAAAAATGGTGATGGTAGAGGAGGATTTGATCCTGTATTTAGTTGGTACAAACCAAAAAGGGAAAACCCTGAGGCAATGACGTACTTGATGGAATAAACCTTTTTAAATACACCGCTACATGTGGACTATGTTTCTTTTGCTTAGTCACTGAAGGCATTCCCCCCCCCCCCCCCCCCCCCAATTCATTCCTGTGATACTGTTCCACTTTGTCCCTGTCTCTTAAAATGTGCACACAAACGTACAATATTAATGAAGTAGGGTGAGTATGGAGGAAAAGCCCTGTCTCACTTTACCCTTCTTGAGTGTTTCCACCTGTCCCCAGTCCTCACCTGTCTTAAATCACTTCTTAGTGTCTTCTGTGTCAATCTAATGTGGATTGTTGTATCTCGTGTTATTTCTTCATGTCCACTGGGTCAGATTACTTTTTGTTTTTGGGAAATTTTAGATCTGCTTTATTTTCAAATGTATTATTCCTTCTCTGTGGACTTCTGTCCATGTTTTTTGACCTCCTCACCTCACCCACCCTATGTGCTTATAATTTTTTAATTGCTGGTTTAATTAAATAATAATGAACTCCATCGCTGATGCCTCCGACTCTTGTCTGCTGTCAGGTCCTTGCTCGAACCTAACAGGTTTTGTATTGATCACTGGCTTCCTATCCTCTATGGAGATCTGGGAGCACTTTCTAGATCAATATCTACTTATTATTATCGATTTCTCATGTTTCTTGAGTTTGCTTTATCTGATGAAAATAATGAACAATAATAGGCTTATTATGCCCATTTAAATATAATATCTTAAATTCAGAGTCTGTGAACTGAGAGCTCTGACCAGAGGACAAAGGTACTTGCTGACCGCTAACTTAAAGGGAACTGGTGGTCAACCCATTTTCCAGCTTCCAGGGTATCTTATACTGTACTGTGCCACATTTCCCCACCTGAAAGGCATCTTAACGATTGTTTTCTTCAGTTTTGAGCACTCCTATTCGTGCTAATTCTTTCCACTACAAGGGCACAAAATACACCTCTACCATGTCATCTCTGCTGCATTTGAACCTTTCATAGCTCTTTGTCACCTTTATTTCACTGCAAGAGCGTCCTAGTTGACACTTTATTTCATTTTCATCCACTGGAATGGCACCGAAGAGGGAATTCGTGACTTTTTCCAACTGGTAGTATTCCCTTACAGGGCACCTTTCCACCTTTATCCCCATGGAATGTCATCCTAGAAGGCATTACATTGTGTGTTGTCAAATGGAAGGGCACACAAGAGGACTTCGATCAGTTAACTTCCAATTGAAGTACACCCTAGATGGCATTTTGTCACTGTCATTCCCCTGGAAGGGCACCCTGGCTGGTGCTTCGTGCCCATCATTCCATTGGAGGGGGTCCCTTAGAGGGCACTAGGTCATGTTTATTACCCTGGAGGGTCACCTTAAATGTCTCTTTGGGACCTTTATTGCACAGGAAGGGCAGCTTAGATGTCACTTTATTACCTTTATTGCACAGGAACGGTAAATTAGATTACACTTCATTACCTTAATTGCACAGAAAGGGCAGCTTAGATGTCACTTTATTAACTTTATTCTTCGGGCGGCTGTAGCTCAGTGGGTAGAGCGGCTGTCTCCCAATCAGACTGTAGCCGTTTCGAGTCCCACCGAGGTCTACATGTGAGCAGCACCCTGAGGCCCTAGTTACCTGGGCACCTCTAGGGGGCTACCCACTGCTCCCTCAGGGATTGGTCAAACGCAGAGAAAGAATTTCCATATGTTGTAATGGCTGTATGTGACAAATAAATTTTTTATTTTATTATTATTTTCCACAGGAAGGGCACTTTATATGTTACTTTGCCACCTTTATTAACATGGAAGGACGCTGTAGAAAGCATTTTCTCAGGTTTTTCCACTGGAAGGGCTTAGAGGGGATTTATAAATTGTGCCATAAAATAGATGGAGACTTTGTGCCATTTTATCTAACATGACGACAGCCGCCTCTCTCCCCTGGCCTGAACTGTGCTGTATGACGTATGGTGTGGTCCTGGCCTGTGTCTGGCACTGTGGTCAATGTGTTGCTAACACATAACAAGACATTGCACTTGAAAAGTCCAGCATGTGCCACAAGCGATAACAAACTGTTGCTACAGTACACTCACTCTGCAAGCTTGTGGACTCAGCAGCTCAGGATTTTTTTTCGATACTGCCACTTCATACGGTCGACAATGTCATTTTATTTGAAAATGTTACTACTTTTGAGTGCCCCCTTTGCAGGTGGCATTATTATACTTGCCTCCATGTAGAGACATTCACATGGCGTCTGCGTCATGTAAGGATACTTCCTGTTATCTCCTCTGCTCTATAAATTTGCCATGACCTCCTCTACTCTCTCTGTCTATCTTTGTGTCCTCACTCCGTCCCTCAATGCTCTGCTTGTTTCTCCGTCCCTCACCTCTGACTCCTACTCAACAAATGGAGCCGACTGAAGATAATCTCAGGCCAAAACTCATTAACAGTAAGAAGACATTTTCGTAAAGTAGTCCTCTGATAAGTTTTAAAGTTAGGGTTAGCAGGATAGGAGGAAGAGACAGACAGATCCAGAAAGAATCAAATCAAATGAATCCCGCTGCCTCCTTTTTCTGTTTTTCTTTTTCTCTCTTTTATGACATCGAAGGTGAGTAAGTAGGTAAAAAGGTATTTGGCCAAGTAAGTATCATGACAGGAGATGCTCTGCCGCTGTCATCTAACCATCACCATTCGGTCCTTGTGAAAGTCCATGAGATCCTTACATCTGCCTTTGTCTCCAGCTTCCAGTAAGGGAGCTTCAGGACAAAATGTTCTCTAGCTATAGCTATAATAGCCATAATATATCCCACCTCTGACAGGAGCCACCGTAGTGAGAAAATCAGCGTCGTTCTGAGTTCTACTGTCTGGGGTGTTGTTGTTATGTCTGAATGATGCAACGTTTTATGATATTTGCTCATTTACCTTTCTTAGCATCTGAAAGGTCAAAATCAAGTGTCCTTCTAGTGCCGGTTAAACCCGGATAACTGGGGAGGATGGCGTAAGGAAGCGTATCCGGCATAAACCTGTGCCAAATCAATACGCAGACCACAAACCGTATCAGTCGGGACTCAGGTTAACAAATACTGTCACTGGTACTGCTAGCCAGCAGGGTACCGGCCTGTGGAAGGAAAAAGATGATCCGCTGCGGCAACCCTGAAAGGGAACAGCCGGAAGATGAAGAAGTCTTGTTTACCTTCTTGCAGACAGTTATATTAGAAGCTGAATGTGATGCAGCTGTTTGGCTTAGCGTGGCAACAAGACTGTAATTAATGAGAGAAGATGTTTCCATCATTGCCAAGACCTCGTGTGTCTTTCCTTTAATCTGTACGATCCAAAACATGTAAAGGAAGGATCGTGGGGTTGTAAGAAAAAAAATGTGTGACTATTTCCTCGCCAGGTTCCGTTCCTGGCATCACCATGAGGCAACCAACAAAGAGACGATGTGTTGAGATTCAAGATACCTTGTTCCAAAAGCTTGGATTGAAGAAATGTTGACTCTCAAATGCTCATCATAAGTTATGGCAAGTATGGATATTCGCTTTGGGCAGCTCAGCTAAAGGTTGTTCATCCAGATTGTTTAATGTGAAAGGAGGAAAAACCTGATAAAAGTCATGTAATCAACAGAAATTGTTGACCTAAAATATCATTTCATCCCATGACATTTTTTCTTCTTTGGGATCCAATATTAAGATCGGAAGCCACAGATAGAAACAGTGCACTACTCGCAAACATTATTCTATCCCATAACAAAATGAAAAATTCAAAAAAGCTGGAACTTACATTAGAAAACATAAGAAATACCGTAGGAGCTATTTTCCTACAAACCTTATAACTATGACAATGCTTCCTCTATTTATATATTTGTGTTTTCATCTCTAACACATAAATCTCAGGCATGTTTATTTGTTGCAATATTTTTGATATAAATAAGACACAGGGGAAATCTGGTTGAGAGCACATATCCTGCAGCTGCCGCTTCTACCCAAAACAAACATCTGCGGACCTCCTTGTGAATCTCTTCCGGTGCCCTCCCAGAAAGCCCCCCCAAACCGCCGCCGGAAAGACGGAGATCAAAGCCCAAAAGGGTCAGGTTCAAACGGCTCTGAGATTAACGGAGAGCATAACAAATGAATATCAAAGAGTGCAAAGTCAGAGCCAAGGATAAGGAAGAGATTGATTAGGACATTTACAGTTGACAGCACTTAGATTAAAGGAAGGCACAACAACTTACAAAGAAGGAGATCAAAGCCAGCATTGAGGGTTAAAAAACCCTACAAGTGGCAGCTCGTGTCTTAACGGGGTTTACCATTTTATTCACTTTGGGAATTGACTTGATGTTGCATCAGCTAGCAGGCCCAGGACTCTAACTAGAAGCCAGGAGAAGAGGGGGCAATGAGTTGGCCACCACTGTCAACCCATCGAGTGGAGAGTGTTGGCTGATAAAGGTTGAATCACTCGTGAAAGTTGGGCACCCTGACCTCTTCTCCAGGCCAAGGCTGCTTCAAGTACATTCAACATTTGAGATCTAGCATCTCTGATGGAGTCAAACCCATGGGACAACCCATATTTTATGCACAAGTTGTAACAAAGGGCTGGAGTATTGTGACATTCAGTGGTGGGATGACGTTTGAGTGCATCCTCCTGTGACAAAGGGAGTAACTTTGATGGTAACCAGTGCAGCAGTCCTCAAGATCAATCCTCACCATCTCCTGTGTGTGTGTGTGTGTGTGTGTGTGTGTGTGTGTGTGTGTGTGTGTGTGTGTGTGTGTGTGTGTGCGTGTGTGTGTGTGTGTGTGTGTGTGTGTATGTGTGAGTGTTTGGAAAAGGCAGGTCCTCCT
This sequence comes from Lophius americanus, assembly GCA_037951165.1. Taxonomy (NCBI): domain Eukaryota; kingdom Metazoa; phylum Chordata; class Actinopteri; order Lophiiformes; family Lophiidae; genus Lophius; species Lophius americanus. Next base: position 3,689,433 of record JBBDHG010000026.1, on the reverse strand, counting down.
TCTCTCCTGCTTTGCCTAATACGTCCATAGAGGGCTCGCTGGAGAGCAGCGTGCAGCAGCACAAAGATCAGGGCTATTCTGGTGCTGCCATCCTGCCCAGTGCTGATAGGAAAGGATTAATGAGGCAGGGCACTCATCACTTGTAATTAGAAACAACGCTGAAAACTATTTTTGTACATGTTCCTATGGAGAGATCTTGACCCCCAGGCCAACCCCACAAACACCCACACCCCTTCGCTGCTCGCCGCGAGGCTGCAGACGGCTGCAGAGTCGGAGTAAATATAGGCTCATAACTCCTGCAGCTATGTGACACATGGTTCAATGGAGGGGAGTGCAGAAAATTCACAACTCCGGCTGGGTACTTCGCTGGATTCTCAAATGTCAAGAGGCTGCGAGAGCCTGCCTTCTAAAATGCACACTAGACGGTTTGTTTTGTTGTTATTTTTTCCATTAATCGGTGTATATCTGAGCCTCTGTGGTTTCCTGTATTCAGTTGGATGGTGAGGCTTCGTCTTGCCTCTGTATATCCGATATTGTTTCTCTCATCAGTATACCTCCATACAAATATTTCTACTGTGCGTCTGTCTCTTAAACAGATTAAATGGTTAATTGGGACAATCAGACCATATGGAATCTAGACGGCATGATCTCTAAACCTAAACCTAAGTGTGTTTTGGGTTCAGTAGGTTGATTCAGTACGTTATAGTGTAGAAAACACTTTCAGGCCATAGAGGGGATGTGTTGTAAAAAAGATACCAAACATTGGAAAAGTGTACACTATTTAATTTGGTATGTAAATGCTGTCGGTTAGGGTTCATGCCTCTGTGACCTCTGACCTTCAGGAAAACAATAAAGAAACAACATTAGATTGTTGTAGCTTCTAAATTGTTGTGATTCTGTCTTTCTACATCATTGTACATTGATTAACTGTGGCCTTTGGTCTGTTGACCAATCTCATAATTGGCCATTGCTCTTTTTTTTCCAGACTTTTTCTTGACCAAATTGTTCATCTCCTCCAAGGAGATCATATTTTCACCCATAGGCATTGGGCAGGTTGAGTTACATTGTTGGTTCGTTAGTGTGTTGGATTGTTGGATTAACCAAAAACTAAAACTACAGCCTGGGGCATGGACCAGGAAGGAAAACATTATCTTTGAATACATATCCAGATAAGAACAGGTTTGTTGTTTGGTCAGTTGGTGGGGTTGGGTTGGGTTTGAATTCCGTTGGTTGGTTGGGTTGGGTTTGTTAGTTAGTTGGTTGGCCGGTTGTCTGGTTTGGGTTGGGTTTGTTATTTTGTGGGTTGGTATGGTTGGGTTTCTGAGTTTGTTGGGTTGGGTTCGAGAGTTTGGGGATTGGTCGGTTGTTTGGTTTGGGCTGGGTTTATTATTTTGTTGTTTGGTTTGGTTGGGTTGAGTTTGTTAGTTTGTTGGTAGGTCCGTTGGTTGGTTTGGGTTGGGTTTGTTAATTAGATTGCTAATAGGTTGTCCTGGGTTAGTTAGTTTGTTGGTCGGTTGGTTGGTTGGGATTGTTGGATTTTTAGATTACCAAAGAACTTCTTGATATATCTCCAGAAAACCTTAAGGATTGGTCATGGACCAGGAGAGAAGACATTCAATTGTAAAGCATGTCCTGATACAGGCAAAAATAAGGATTCTTTTTAGCATTTTCTTTAACGTTTCACCTAATTATAATTATTCATTGAACTTCTTCCAATGAATCATTGAGGAGAATGGGTCTTAGGATAGGCAGGCTAGACTGAGGGGTGAAGGATTATTCAGTCTTGGTAGAGGTATGCTCTCCACTGAGTGTCTTTCCAGTTGGATAATTAATAATAGGTCAATCTGGAGAGAGAAGTTAATGAAATAAAGATGATAGTTTATTGTAGCAGATGATAATGATCAGTAACAATAAAGATGCCTCGCTGTGCTACCGGGTATGGGGATGTGACCAGCTAATGTGACATAATGAGACAGGCCGAGACAATGACAGCAGGAAATTAAGATTGAGCATGTGTGAGAGAGCTGTAGATGACAGGATGATATAAGAAGTAAACTATGATGGCCAAAAATTGATTTTCTTCCCGGGTGATCTTCCGCTATAGATTATTTGAACTTGAAAAGGACAGTTATGTTACATGCGGTGCAGGAATCATCCTCTAGATTTCAAATAGCAACTGCTTATTTATTTTTTTGGGTCTAAGGACATGCATACTCAGCAGTTATGGAGCAAATTATTATTGATTTCATGACTCTTTCATCAAATCAATGAAATATTGGGCATGATTCTCAGCCCAGAATCATGAACTTGCATTCTACACTATGAATGCAAGTTCACGATTCCTTCTGCCTTCAGCTGTTTTGTACTCCAACCATTCTTGATGGAATTATCTGGATGTTTAGTTTCTGAATGTAGTGCACTTCAGTCCATTTAACAGAACATCTTGTGTCTAAAAAGTGGAGCAAAAATATTTTAAAGGGAAATTATGCAAATTGTGATGCAAGCACAATATTTGACAACGGATATATTTCACGACACCGCTTGACTGGCGATTTGGAAATTCAAGGTGGTCAAGATTACCAAATCAATATGGAAAAAATTTAAAAATATACAAAAACAAAGTTGACGAGATGAATGAGAATGGCAAGGGTTCAGTTGTGGGATGTACAGCTAAAGCATAATTTGATTGCCACAAAGAGGTTTAAATGAAGTATCAGCCATAACATTACAACCTCGAACATGTCAAGTCAGAAGAACATTGATTTTCTCGTTACATTAGCACCTGTCAATGGCTGCCATATATTAGGTAGCAAGTGAACATTCTCTCCCGATCTCAATGTATTAGAAGCAGGAAAATGCGCTAGTGTAAGGATTTGAGCGACTTTCACAACAGCCAAATATTAATGCTAGACAATTGCAAATCTGGAGGTCTTGTTGGGTTTTCCTGCTCTGCTGTGGTTAGTACCTCACAAAAAAAGGAAAACACTTCTACTCTGCCAGAACAATCAAAACACATACCAAACATCTTAAAGTTGTCGTGTCAGCAAAAATGTCACCATACACAATATTAGGCTTGTGGTTTTCAGTGTTATGGCTGAAAACAACCTGAACATTAGAATACCTTAAATCTGAGTAAAACATCTCTATTGTGTCAGAAGCAGAAAAACAAATTAGGAACACATTTTCCTACTTTATTTTCTCAATGGCCAAAGACATGGTTTCCACCCCATAGACAGAAACAGGGAGTCAAATAAACCTCAAGTACGCCAAAGCAAATTGGAAGCCTCCCTGTTTATTTCAAAGCTCACAAGTAGGGATTACAAAATTACAGTGCTTCAGTTGCAACAGTTCAAGGAGAAGTGGGAGAAGTGGGAGAAGTGGGAGAAGTGGGAGAAGTGGGAGGAGAGTAAGAGAGACGACAGAGGAATCTTTGAGCAAGTCATGCAAAAAGGTGTGGGAGAAGGCCTCCGTTATAATAGCACCCTTTGTGGAAAAAAATAAATCCATCTGTCCATAGATCAGTGCAAAAATAGTAATGAATATATGCATACAAAGAAAATAGATATATATTTATATACTGTATATATCCGACTGTTGATTACAGACACAAAGAAAGATAAAGAGACGTGTAGAGCAACACCTGTTTCGACCGGACCCTCTGAGCCCAAACTCTTGAACAAGCTTAGTTGTAAAGAGTGCACATCAGACGTGACAGCTTGATGTGGTTCTACTGGAGAACCAGGGAACAGATGCCTCTTGGAGCTGTCAATCAGGCTGTGACCTCTACAGAAAGACCGATGTGGGAAAGACAGACAGCACCATAATGACTGCGAGAGTCCCTCACAGACCAGGAGCACACAGCATGCTTTGTTTTCCAACCAGTAGAGAGTAATTGACAGTATAGATCATTACATACAAAAGCCATGTGCCGCTGTGGTTTAAAGAACCAGCTGGTGGTTCCAAAAGGTACATTATTTTTATATAACATTGGCTCAGATGTTAATCACTTTCTCTCTCTTTATTTTTTCTATAAATGCACAAGCTACAAACATGTGGCAAATTGTAATTATATAGCTTTCTATCATTTTCAAATGATATCTTGGAGCACCAGTGGACACCAACAGCAACGAAAATACAAGTGAAGACATGTCACCACAAAGACATCCTCTTTGTCGATAAGTCACACATGAAAATCTCACTTCAATCGGAGGCTGCAAACCGTTAATCATGCTTAAAAAAAGACCTCACAAACACTATTCTCATCCCAGTCGGGTAAAAACATAACTTTTACTGTTTGATTTGCATAGCATGGATTTTCACATGAGCAAGTTTTGAAGCTAATTGTTGTAAATGTTGCCGCTGTGAAGCCTCAAACAGTACACTCTGTACTTAACCGTCTTCTTGCTGACATAGACACATTTGATCGTTTCCCAAACTGCCGGGTTCAGATGTACTTTTGAAGATTCCTACAGGCTGCCTTGTGAAATAAATGTCAACGCTTGCTTTGGCAATGATATTGTTAGCCCTGTGCTTCATTTTATATCTTTATTTTCATGCAAACAATGGAGAGCTGAACACAAACCAGAAGAACGTGTGAAGAGAAACAGAAGAGAGACCATAATTCATGAGGACACTGCTACCATTCAGCGAGACAAGAACTACAAAATTCTAGATGAACACCTCGAACTCCTGGCTTTTTGGTGTGGATTTCATGTCAAAGGACTTAAAGGACTACATGCTACTTTATGTGTTGGAAACTTTGATAGCCCTTGGGTTCATCAAATAAAAACACCCATGAGCTCATAGATGTGATGTGTTTACATCTTAAATTTAGCTTAAATGCTTACTTTTTATGCAGTCATGCAAACAGTCATCTAAACCAGTTGAGGTCTTTGCACCACATTTGGGTGCTGCCCTTTTAAACACACATATCACACAAAAACTGAGCCAGTCACATGTGTACAAAAGGACTGAGATTCTATATTCAGATTCTGTTTAGCAAAATCATGGCTCAGAATGAATGCACAATAAGTAATACTAGCAAGCATTTGCATCATTTTTCTTCTACGTGTAATTGCAATCAAATGGGAGAATATTCCGACGCAACAGACTTACTTACAGCCCTTGCTCAGTGCAACTTTATGGAATCCTGCATATGAAACAGGAGGAGCGGAGACCGTATTTGAAAATGTAGATTCCAATGTTGCAAAAAATCCTAGAGCTGCTTTTGTCTGGGATTTAAAATTCAACTTCATTCTGCATTCTCCTGCATGTGACGATGCACCAAGCGCGGGTCCAGTGGTGACACATGAATTAAGGCATCGGTAGAGGCACGAGAGCAGCACGTGACAGCAGCGCTTGCCTATGCAAGACAGGAAAGCTTACTAAGTGTAGCTTGTTGTCAGCAACAGGGGGTTATAAAAGATTAGACAGGGGTCACACTGCTCTGCTGTGCCACCACCGAGGAAGTGAATGTTTGTTTCAAGTCTGCATTTCCACTCTGCTATCTCACAATGGACGAAATAATTACTCAAAAATGAAGGGCATTGACTCACACACACATAGCTCCATGTGTGCAAAGTGCACAGTGCATTACAACAGAGCTGGCTCGTGAATGAATGGGACTCGAAGGAAGCAGGCAGTGAAATTCATTAGTTCTGTTACATGTAACATCAACAGTAGCCCTGGTTTTATAAATTCTTTCCAGCAGCCATGCATAAAAAAGCTGTTATGGCTGTTTGGTATTGTTTATATTGCTAAAATATGTGCATTAATGTTATGGATGCATGAATGGCGAAACGAAAGAAGCAAATTGTGAAGTTGTATTTCTGTGTATTGTGTACACAGATGACCGGCAGAAACCAACAAGCTGCACTCAAAAGAAAAATAAAACCCAATTTTTTTCAACTCTTGTACACGTCTGTGCCAAATTTTTTACACTGTATGCACCATATAGAAGTGAACAACAGTAACTACATTAACATCAAAATGGCATTTCAGCAAAGAGCTGGAAATGTTTCGTCATCATTAGCGATATATACACATAAGATCAAGGTCTCAGTTGCATTCCACTGTGAAATTATTGCACAGTAAGCCGCTGTGGGCTCGTCATGGTCACCCCCATAAACCCCTGTATAAAAATAGAGCAACGACATCAACACACCAAACAAGTCTCCATCTTTTTCCTGTTTTTGACAGGCACCACCATGGCCAACCCTGCATGAGCCTGCAAACATACACTGTGTGAGCTATGAGTTTCTCAGTAATCACTCCCTTAGCACATAGAGTATCTTTTCCCAAAGGATTTTCTTTCCCTCATGTTTGCTCCTCTGCGGTCGCAAATGGAAAGCCTCCCCGCTCTATCTGTCCATCTCAGTCGCTCTTACTCCTCTTCTCCTCCGGGACTTTGGCCAGGTCCAAACAGCAGGGATTTTTGGCATTTCTCATCATCACTGACCCAGAGCTTTGGCACTCCAGAGAGTCCAAAATGAGCATGAGGAGATTCAAGAAGCGGCTCTAACACTCCTAACCCGCTCTTTGAGCAGCCACTGTCCCTTGAAAAACAGTTAGAGTTAGTATAAATGTGAGAGTTGAGTCAAAGCGTCGGATTAGACGACAGTTTCCACACCAATCAGCTTAGGTGTGAGGATTCTTGGCGTTATTCCATTGTTAAGGTCCTCCTCGAACTCCAGCAGCTGGCCCATGAAGTTGAGGTTCGGGGAGATGATTGGCCTTCTGGTTTTGACAAACTTATATGCATCCGTCATGGTCATCCAGGTGTGCTTCATCAGGTAGGCGATCACGATGGTGGCAGAACGGGACACGCCGGCCTGGCAGTGGATCAGAACGCCCATACCTGCTTGATGTGCTTCCTCTGCAGACAGGAACATGCAAACAATCAAAACAACCCCGTAAAGATTTACACATGATAAGATATCAAAACTTAATTTTGGACCCAAATTGATTGAAGACTGAAGTATTTTTCCCTGCCAACTGAAAAATGTCTGTCGAGAATTGGAAATTTGATTGAAAATGCTCAGACTGACAGTCTTTTGTGATATGTGTTAATTCCAAACTTTTAAATCAAGGCAAAGCTAGATGGCCTGATGGCAGGGGTGTAAAAAATGCATGGATCTGGTGCTTTTGCTGAACCCATTCAAAAAGCTGATAATTTTTTTGACAGAATTTGGCACATCCTTTTTCACAAACCCGCCCCTTCCTCACAGTCTTATGGTCAAATAATTTATATTAAAAAAAAATTAAAAAACGGATCCACTTCTTAATGAATACATTTTTTTACTCTCTAAATGCCCAACAATGCTATCAGGTTAGTAAAGATCCATCACCTTAACCTGACGGAAATAGTGGAGAAAAAAAGTCCCTGAAGAATGTTCAACAGAAATCCTGGATGTCCCACTTAATTCAAATCCAATTCAAACTTAAATGGATTCTTCCTTGTCACATGTCCGACCTTCCCCCCAAGTTTAGTGAAAATCATGAAGTTGTAGCACAATCAATGATATCGATGATAATGATATCGATGAATCTGTATATAGATTTTAAGGTAAGTATAAAGTACTGGTATTAGACTGAAACTTGATGTCGACCTTGACTGAAAACTTGATGTTGACCTTGAGATAACAAAACTTCTGTCAGGAGGAAAAACAGGCTGAAATCAAGCTGACCTAGACATGACTGATATCTAAATCTAAGACTAAATGAAGGCTAAAACTGCAATTTTCTTCCTTTTGTTGTATATGAATTGCTTAGTGAGCAACCTTTTTGTGTTTCCTTCTAGTTCTCACAGTTCTTTGGTGCATTTGGTACAACGTTGCTACACTTATTCACACGGATGTGAATATTTATTCACACCAGTTTGACTCTACTGTCATTTTTTGTGCCAAGATCTGCTACAATACGTGTCCATATGCAGATGACAGGACATCATTCATTTAGCTGCTTTGTAGTTCCTTCAGCACCCTTCATCATCTGCATTGTCTCTTCAATCTACAATATGAAATGTGATGCACCAGGTAAGCCAAGATTTTCACAATTACTATCTTTTGGACCAAAGGATAACTACTTCAGACCTCAAAAAACTATTCATATTAAACAATCTGAGATTTTATAAATGATTATGTTTAATCGATTAAAGCTTTAAAAAGTTTTGGAAATTACTGCAATTAAGTGACATGTTTCATACCAATGAATTCAAACGCCTCCTCAAAGTACTGTCGCAGGTTCTGCTTGTTGCTGTCCGTGGCAGGGAGGCGCTTGTAGATGAAGAGTCCCGAGTCGTAATGGAAGAGCGGCAGGTGGGTGGTCACGTTCAGGATGTAGCCGATGTTGAAGCGCTGCAGCAGGTTGTGGTTCTGAGCGTCGAGCTCGTTCCCTAGATAGAGGAAGGGCAGGATGGGCGTCAGCTCTGCATTCTCTATGTCCGGGGTGGAGGGTAGGGAGTGAGGTAGCGCCCCCGTCAGGCCAGCGGCCGCTCCCGTGTCTAAGCCCTCGTGGAGGTGCAGCGAGTGCTCGCACAGGTTCTCGTGGCTCAGTCTGAAGCAGCTAAGGCCTCCTGTGAACACAAACAGAAGAACTGTGATGTTAGCTCAAAGCAAATACCAGCGCTTTGTTTGTTCTGTTGCACATTTGTTTTTCAGAGCAGGGCAGTTGCATCTCTATTTAAATTATTTAAACTTAACAAAAGGTGAAAAGGAAACGCATTACTTTTCTGTCTCTGAACTGACAAGAGATGTAGTAACAGCGCCAAAACAAAGTCTGTATAAATGGAGAGAGCTGGTACCACAGCAGGTGGTGTGACATTTTGATTGGGTATCATGAGTTTGACCCCTAGCCAGTCGCGGTTAACAGCTTGTCCAAAGAAGACACGCAGGTACAGAAAAAAGATGGATGAATAATAATAATAATAATAATAATAATAATACATTTAATTAATAATGCACTTTACATTTGGATCAAATCTCAAAGTGCTCCCAGTAGTCCCTCCAGATAGTTCTAGGTGTATCTGAGGCCTCCTCCCAGATGCCAGACATGCCTGAAAAACCTCAAAAGGGTTCGCAATCAGGAAGTATCCCACTCAGATGCCCAAACCACCTCTACTGGCCTCTTTTGACATGAAGAAGTAGCGGCTCTACTCTGAGCTCTCTCCAGATGTCAATGAAGGATGTTCATTTCAGCCGTTTGTACCCCTTGACCTTATTCGTTCAGTTACTAACAAGAGCTCCTGACCATTGGTGAGGGTTGGAACGTAACTGGGCTGGTAAATTGTGAGCTGCCTTACGATTCATCTCTTAACCACGACGGAAAGAATCACCGCCCTTTATAGACCCTTACCCAAAGGGGCCTGTCAAAGAAGAAAATATAGCATAACATTTAAAAATGATCGCGACAGCATGAGGTATTGTACCTCCTTACTCGCTAAACGAGGACAAGATCATCCGGGATGTAACAAGGACAATACACGACTGATGTTTGTCCGCTGTGCTGATTGGCCTCTAAGTAAAGCTTCACACTAGATGCGAACGTTGCTGTGTTATCCTGCTATCATGTTTTTATATGTTAATAATCAAATATGGCACATGGAGGGGACTTTCCTGTGGCACTATTGAGCCACCTGTGTGTAAAAAAAACGTTATTAAACTGTCAAACAACTATTCTTATTTACTTACAACGTACATTTTGCCAAGCTAAGTGTTTGTTTTATTCTCTATGCCGTTTCCTTGGATAGATAATACAACTAACGCTGCCAAGGTTAAAGGTTCAACTCCCACTGGGAGCCCTACATGCTAAAAATACATATCTGTATGCCACATGACACACGTTATGACTGAGTGGGACAAGTAAGCTTTGCATACATATCTGATAAAAGCAACAACAAACAACTCCCTTTGAAGACTAAAACAGAATCCTCACACTGAACAGTACCCTACTATTACTTTTGTTTGTAACTTGAGTATTGTATTAATGCAAATCATGTGTAGTGTGTCCATCCCATTTTGAGTACAGTAGCAGCTAAAACCGCGAGTTTCCACTCAGAGAAAGAAAAAGAAAAAAAAACAACCGTTAATCTGCAAGTAAGCTGAGGAACTAAATGTTTAATATTCTTCTCACTAGATATCTGCACTGCTTCATAAACTGTAACAGGTTTGCACCTGTTGCAAGTGATGCCATCAGCCAAAGTTTCACTCAACACAATAGCTGTGAGAAGGGTTAGGGGAAATGGGGGGGAAATGCATCTTCATCATTTTCTTCATCTTCATAACTAATAAGAAGGTTTCCAAAACCCTAAAGTAGGACTGACTGATTGATATGTTTTATATGGTGAATAACTTATAATGTGTTGTTGTCAGAGGAACATTAATATTTGTTTTTCTTTCTGATCACCTGACATGAACAAATCCAATGTTCCCTCACTTCCTACCTCTGCTTTGGTCTCCACCAACTCTCAAGTGAAATATGTACGTTATGCATCTCTATGTATAATATGCATCTCGTCGGTGCTTGTAGACCCTTTTATACAGAGATCAAGTGCCTTTCTCTCTGTGGCCTTTATTTTATTTACACTGAACAAACCAGCAGTGGAAAAACTCGATTTTAACATGAATCTGTCGGTCATTGCCGACAGATTCCCTGGACAGGGATAAATATGGACAGCAACAATTGGACATTACAAGTTGACGGCTTTGGGACCGGTTCTGAAGTTGACCAATACAAAGACAAAGTGGACACAAACATGGCAGCAAGCAGACCGTGTGATGTCACTGGTGCCAGTTGGGACAACGAGAAAGAAGAAAGTTCTCTTTGAAGGACAAACGTCGTCCTCTTCATTACATCCTGGCACAAGTCCCAATTTGGTTTTATTACTCTTTCTTTTTCTCTGAACGGAAGACTGCTAGCATAACAGAGTGCTTCCGTAGCCATGATTGACCAACCTCCTCTTCAACGTCACATGAACTCACATGAATGAATGCATGGGTTCAAACTTGTAATTTTTCCAGTTTGTCGACCAAGACACAGAAAGAATTTCTTGCTAAAAGTTCATCAAATCTGACAGTTGAATCTTGACAGACCTTTGGCAAAGACAAAGATATTGGGTGGTGTGAACCGAACATTAGATAGCATGAGGCAAGCAAAGGAAGCATGTTGTCTAACACGGCAGTCTTGTCATCTAGTGTAATATTTTAATATGCAGCACTTTTTGAATAATTAGCAATATGGCAACAACAACCATTTGCCTTCCCTGGTACATACATGGTGGTTGACCTGATTCTCTGCTCAAAGGGCTACCGGATCTGTCTCCATTGATTTTCTCCTTATTTGAGTTGAATGCTAACGGCTGCTAGCCGCTTTTTAAAACTTCTACTTGTGACCTGCTAAACTTATTTAAAGATTATTACAAATTTTTCATCCCTGTCCTGTTTTACATCTGCGTCAACGTGTCACGTTGATATAGATGTCCAATTCACCTCTGTTACTATCCTCGCTGCCTTCAAAGAGGTGAAACAACAAAGATCTTCCATGATTGCGTTTATATTTACCAGCAGAGCGGAATAAAGATGCATCACCCTGTATAGACAACAGGATGTGTAAATGGGATTAATGAGCTCATTTACTCTGGTAAATTATCAAATCTATCAGAGCTTTTCAGAGAAAATTAAATTCACGGGAACAGTGGAACTAAATATAATTGATTTCAACACCCCACAATACCAAAACCCTTAATATTGGTCTATTTGGAAGCAAACGTCTTTTCTCTAGCCCCAGAGATCATGTAGGTGGCTAAGCTAAACATGCGGTGAACTGTGGGGGAAAAAAATCCAACAATTTTGAGTCAAACTGCTCTGTCATGTGGGGTCAGCCGATAAATGACAATTCTCTGAGTAAACTGAGAACTACAGTATCACCAGATGCAGCAAATTCACAGTGAGACGAAATCTGTGGAGTGTGACCGCCTGTCATTATCGCTAAACTGTCAGAGCATACATGAAAACGGTGTCTGTCACTTTCAAAAGCCACTCACGCTCAGTTCCTCCTTGGGAATAACCGCTTCTGCCTCGCTAAAGGTCTCCGACGCCACAGACCTGCTGTTTCCAGTGCTTAGCCTAAACCTTTCCGACACCGCTGACGTGATGTTTATGGCAAATGTGATGGTTTATATGTAATGTGCTAAGGATTAAGAAGGAACGGAAGATTTAGTGGTTCCTGTGGAGCAGGGAATCACACCAAAACCATACAGTATTATAACGAATCATGAATGAGACTCATGACTGAGACAGCAAATATGAACAAATTATTCAGAGGCATTCAAACAAGCGTACTCCAAAAATGCAACTAGCACTACAGTTTGTAATAGTTATCCAGTTGGAATGCTATATGTATATTTTAATGAACTAAAAAATGAACCACTGCAAAGTGTTGATCATAAAGGAATTACATTAGGAATTTTGGCTTTTGGCTGGGTTTGACCATGTTTTGGTAAGTATGTTGACGATATAAAAGCTAGAGTCAGCGGGGAAAGTGGCCATTATATATATGAAAAATGATTTGCAGATACTTTTTTTTTTAAGTTAGACTGAGTCATTTGATTCCCTGTGCAAAGAGGATATCTTGCGTCTTGCAAAGGTTAAACCTTGCACAAAAAAAAAGGAAGCTCTACTGTTCCTCCCATGGAAGCGATATTCAGACACACACATCGATGGAGGATGAAGGAGCATCATCCATCAAAGTACACGGAAGACGACAAAGAGAGGAGATCAAGGTGCTGTGATCTTGCGGCTAGACGGTGGCTCTGAGGCATTTGGGAAGTACTCGCAGCCCAGCCCCCAACACGGCATGCTGCTCCAGCTTCAAAAACACACGCCAAAGATAGAAAACATGGCAGCAGCCCAGGGACTGCTATCTCAGTAGACTGCCTTATTTACCAACAGCTGCTTCTTCTCTGCCCAGAAAATGCTTAAAATGTGTCATTTAGAAAGCTTGCAAAGTATATGTGAGTATTTCTGCCTGAGACAGAGAGTGCATGAGCTTGATGGTATTTGCGAGAGCGATTGTATATGGTGCTCAGAGTGATGACAGGATGCTGAAGCTACAACCAGTGTGTTTAAAGGTAATATCAGCTGACCAAAAATAACGAAAAGGGGAAGATTAACAGTGTTTGTACACACACAATCACATACTACACTTGATTATGTAACCACAATAGTTTCATATCAAGTTATGTTGCTCCTACGTTTCCAGCGCTGCTAAATCAAATATCATTCTGTGATATCTGAACAGATTTACTTCCACTAGAGTTAGACTAAGGCCCATAAAATTGTGTTTTCTTTACCCTTCTTTAAACATAAAAACCTTGTTTGCCCCACCATGACAAACCCACTCACCTTTGAGAATGATGGGGTCCTTCCCTTCCCTCCTCAGGGACTCCAGCACCACATGCAGGGGCTGGGAGAATGTCAGCCTGTTAGGGTCTGTGGTGCTCTCATCGTAAACCACAATCTCTTTGGAGAAGATGCCCTTATAAGAGTCCTTGCCCTCGCGGCAGGAGATGAGATCAAGCACAGTGATTTTGCCTTGCTGCAGCCGCCTTCGGCTGATCTTGTCAGAGCAGTTGATGTGCACGGCCCCGCGGATGTGGCTCTTGTTGTACTCCATAAAGGGCCTGCAGTCTATGATGACCGGCATGGGGCCCATAGGGTGTCCCATTGGGCAGCAGGACATCCGTCTAGCCAGCTCATTAGGATGAATGACCCTCACTGCTGAGAGGGCTTTTGGGGTGCCTGGAGCAAGACTTGGGGTGCTTAGTGCTTCATGGTTGGGGAGCATAGGAGTTGGGGCGCCAGCATAGCTGAGGTTGGGGCTGCTGGCACTCACCTGGCTGTGGTTGAGGCTCTGGCTGTCCTTCTCATAGGTAGTCACAGAGCAGCAGCTGGCACTGCTGCATCCACACGACAACGAGCGCGTGGAGCCCTTGGATGAGGGCATATACGTTACAAGATTGGCCGTCGCCCGGATCTTCACCACGGTGGTGTTGATGACTGTCTTGCTGCTGCTGGTGGTGGCGATGGAGTCCAGGTAGCTGGTGTCCAGGCGCAGTTGGAGTTCCTGAGGTCGGATCGGCCTTGGCAGAGCCACCACAATTCTGTCGTCAAGGGGAGATGGAGGCATGGGGAGGCCGAGGGCTGGACGTTTACGGAGAAGTCAACAAGGCTGCTCTATGGGGACATAGATGGGCAAAAATAAGAGAGGAGAGGGTGAAAATGTTTGCAGTGTGCAAAAAGCTGACCTACTGTCTGTTTGATCAACAGGCAAACTAGAAAACGCCTGCTTGAACCAAATATTAGTAGTGTCAACACCTGCAGGGCTACACCCAACTTGGTGGGAAAATGTAGGTGTTTCAGACCAGCCATTAATAACAAACACTTGAAATCATCTCAGGGCCAGGGGTTACTGAATCGCTGTGTAATTATTACAGCCGTATACTGTACATATGTGTGTTTGTGTGATGTTGAATTTTTCATCACAACTCTGCTTCCAAGAGAGGGAGAGAGGGAGAGAGGGAGAGGGAGAGAGGGAGAGAGGGAGAGGGGGGGGGTAGAATGCTGCATCAAGGCTATGCTGCAGTTTGCTTTCTACTCCAAATGAGAAGCAGCGGTTTAAAAAAAAAAAAAAAAAATCTGCCAATTCCTATTTAATCACCAGCTTTAAAAAAAAAAACAAATAAATTGAAAAGAGCATGTCACCATGGCATATTATGTAAAGACACCCGCCTGTCCCAGCCTTAAGCAGTCTGTAAGCACGGAAGGCAGGAATCATTCATGGCCAAATTCATTGAAGAAACCGGCATGAGAACGTGCAGAGAATGTGATCAGACTCTGAGGGCGAGGCGAGCTGGTCAGATGAGGAGGGAGTTAAAAAAAAATAAAAGGATAAGAAGAATACGAATAAATAGACAGGGCTTGCAACTTTGTCTTGGACGGTGTTATATAATTAAGACAACGGCTGTAATAAAAAGGATTTTATTCTCTTCGGAAAAAAAATAATTAACCTCCAATATGGCTCAACAGAAAGGTATCCCTATCCATTTATTATAAAAATGTCAGTGACTTCACATTTCATTAATAACTTAATCGCTAATTTCCAAACTTGCCTTTTATTTCTGCTCGTGTCGCGGTTCCTTGCAGACAGATTTAATATCTCCGCTCCTGACAGCCGAGCCTCCATTCAGTCCGTCCCAGTGATGTGGAGCAGCATTTTTTAGTACTTTAGCCCTGCTCTCCCCCAGAAATAATATTGAAGGAAGTCTGCCAGCCTACAGAAGTTGCGCAGGGCGATTGACGGTCCCTTCAGCCAATGCGCGTCTACATTAATATTAAACTGCACGCGTCTGTACAGTGAGGTCCGGCCCTGCGGTAGGAGGGACTTGTGGCTGGCTGTCGCTGGTGTAATCAGATGATGTCACTGGCAGCCAATCAGGAGTCAGCCTTGGAGCCTCGAGGAGGAAACGCGGTGCGTTCACGTGCTGTTTGAAACGTCATAATAATAATAATAATCTTGATTTTTTTTTTTTTTAATTTTATAGCACCTCTCATGCAGGAAATTCAATTGAAAAGTCTTTGAAACCAAGATTGACATGCCGAAGTGGTATAAAATACATTATTAATATAAAAAATAAAAGGAAAGGAACATAAATGGAGGTTGATAATATTAGCAAAAGTAGAGACGCATAACAACAAGGATGGAGATAGGAATAAAAATAGGTTAACATGAGGATGAAAAATAAAAAAAACAGCTTAGTCATTAACAGTTAAGAATTGTATATACAAAACATAAACTCAATGGGGAAGAGCTTTATATTAAATATTCTGTATAGCCAGTACATGATTTGCTGTGTTTCCATCTGTTTTTGTTTCTCTGTATCTATTGTATTGTCTCTATTTTGATGTCTGTATTGTGGTTTATGTTCTTATGACATTTTCAATTCAAAAAGAAGACTTTTTTGCAGCTGTGATTGAAAAAAAATGTAAAGGTAGTGAGCTTCAAAATTAGCCTTGCTTTTTGTACTTCTAATAAATACAAATAAAACCACCCTTACTTTCCCAAAGAGAGAATGGCAGTAAAGAAAGTAATCTCTCTTGATTAAGGCCCTGACCTGATCAAGTAGGTCTGTGGCAATCAATTCGTCACTAGTTAATGATGTACATCCTGCCAACAAATTCATAACTAATCTGACAAATTGTGGCCTGCTTGGGAGAGATAATCGACAAAATATAACGTCATATCACACAGCATATCCTGTCGATAAGACATTTTTTACATTGAAATATGCCTGTTCCCTTTATCTTCTATTTCTTCACTCATGTATCTGGTCATCTTTTTCCACATGAATCATTCAAAGGTCTGTTAAGTTTCACAGATGATATGTGTACCTTAACCAACAAATAAATTACTTCTATACTTAAATTTCCCTTCACTTTTGTGTATATTTCGTATGTTTGTGTATGAATAACCCAAATTCCCCTTGCAAGTAACTATTTAATAAAGTATGGGAACATTTGTGAACTCCAACAATAATCCAAGTGTATGTTTGGCTGCTGATGGAGGCTTGTGCTCATTCGCCCTCCGGCAGTCTTTGATTCTTTTGATAACATCATCCTGGTAGACAGACTGAGGCATTCGGTTCGGTATATATGTTTCTATGTAAATAGTTATACATTAAAACTTTCGGTATGTATGTATGGTGTGCAACAGGGGTCCGTTTTAGGACCAGTTTTATTTTATCTTATACTTCCTTCCTCTTGCGCATATTATACAGAGACATATTGTTACTTGATTGTGGTTTATGCTGACGATGCGCAAATGAGTCACACCCATGACTGTGTCACCAGTTCACCAGATGTCTTTCATTAGACCACTTTGGAAGGTATTAAATACTGAAGACCAGGAGCAACCACCAAAACCTGCTGATTGGGATGAAGGTCTCGGTGGTTGAGATGCATGATCCAGTCATGTACCACAATTTGGCCCTCTTCAAAGTCGCATAGATTCTTACACTTGTCCATTTTTTTCAGTCTTACCAAACATCAACTGCAGGATAAAATGTTCCGCTGCTGATCAGTATAAATTAAACGTTTTATTATTATTATTATTATATCGCACCCACTGACAGGTTCAACTGTAAAAACATCATCAATCAATGTTATTCACTTCATCTGTCAGTGGTTGTAATGTTATGGCTAAGACCCTTCTTTTAATCATACTTTTATCAGAGAGCATTTCCTGATTTTACCTTAGGTTTTGATTTCCTTTCAAACATTTAAACATATTTTTAATAATTGTAACTTTTCTGTGTAAACTGCATTGGTGATTCTAATTTTGATGTCCCCTTGAAAGACTTTGATGCAGTGTTTTTTAAAGACTAATTATTTATTATATAAATATAGATTTATTTTATATATATATATATATATATATTGATATTATATCAATAAGTCAAGTTTGTTCTGATTGGGATTTTGTGATCAGTATTTCACTATTTGGTGTGAGTATTTCAGTATTTGGTGTGAGTCACTCATGTGGGAGAGTTCGCAGAAGTTTGTTGCTATATTGGGAATCCTCAGTAATAAAACTTGGAGAAGTAGAGAAAGTGGTAAAAGTATAGCAGCATAGTCTGAAATGATGTAATGAGCAAAAACCTAATAATGAAGATAGTGCCTCGCTGGTGTAAGACAAGCTGCATGCTGGTGAGATAGCGAGGTCGTAATAAGTAGGTGTCTTTGGCAGGAGTGCGTTGAAGCCAAGGCCAACTTGGCGGATTCCCATATGAGGGTCCCATATGATGGGACCCTTGATGCGGTGAAAGGGTTCCGCTGGCTTCAAACCCTAAATATAATCTGTCCTCTCTATTTATCATCACCGGCAACCTGAAACAATGCAGGACATGCATTATTGCTTCTATTATTAGCCCCTTGCACGGTTATTTATACGTGCGCACAGCTGATCACAGCCCTTACAGATCGGATTCCCAGCTGCTCCTGTTTCACCTGTGATAAAGAGTGAGAGATTAAGCGCCCGCTGCCTACAGAAGTCACTCAGAAGTTTTATGGTTCTTAATGCAATGGTCATGATTGTTAAACAAATACATATAATTTGACGAAAGTTATATTTTAAAATTTAAATGTAAAAGTGAATCTTTAAAGAACAAAGAAGGCAAATTAAACAAGATAAAATGTGATATTTTTTACACAATGCAAATTAAATTATTTCAGATAAACCAGGCCAATGCTGTCGACCCCAAAATCAAAGGTATATTCAGAAAAAGACCCCAAACCCCCCTGCATTCTACAAACAATTGAACTCTTCAAATTATATGTGACTCGTTCAAATCTCAAACAGACCATGTAGACTCAACCTAACTATTTCTATGAAGTCAGCAATATGCTCTAAGATAAGATCCTAGAGTGACTCAATAATGAAGATAAATACGGTTAACTATTTTTCTGAGCTCAGAAATAAAACATGGAAGATTTCCTTGTTTCAAATCATGTGAGCTAGAGACAGAATTAGACTTATGGTTGGGAAATAATTCACATAAATAACTATGGATTCCACAAAAATCTCCCCGAATGATTAAAGTATGAACTATTATGGTCAAATAATCTTGCGTGGATTCATAAAAGCCAATTTTGACATTATCAGACATTATCGGACATATGATTGGTAAGAGGAAAAAAATGGTGTTTTTGCAAATAATTGCCATATTAGTGAGTGAAATAAAACAATTACAGTATAATATGTCAAAAACCAACTTCTTGGGCAGTTCTTGAGAAAATTTAAATATTTACTTAAGTAGGTTTTTTCTTAATGCAGGATTTTCTGCTTTTATTTGTGTGGGGTTTTTTGCACTTCACATGTAGTTGTCAATTATTTTAAAAAAAATTGTTCTTCTTCTGCAGATAAACAAAACATTTGAAAACTTGTAGATTATTTGAGGAATGAAAAAAACAGAAGTGTTGGAGATACAGAGAGCTGCTTACAGTAACATTCACAGAATATTACACAGTTTTGGAACGTCAAGGAAAAGCCAGTGCATTGTAAGTAATGATGTAATTGTGTAAATAAAGTTATTTACTTATGTGATGGTAGAAGTGTGGGGCGGTTGTGACGCTAATCAAATGAGCAGCACACATTTAGAACAACCTCTGACCATCTGTTGGCAATTCAAACAGTGGATGCGGCTTGGCCCGACTTGTTATGTAGATTATACCAGTTTGGCCCGTATAGCTGGTTTCAGTAAACCGAATGTTTACTAAGCTGACATCATTATTTTAATCTTCTGCAGTATTATGGGGCTCTTTCTGATCTTCACAGCAGAAACGAACAACTATACAATAAATGATAAGAGGGATCTCGAAGCATGAACTATTGAAACTGTGAAAACAATCAGGAATTTATCAAAATAGTGATGTGATGATGACGATGATCAGAAACTATGAAGAAAAATGAAGATCAATTACTAACTATGTTGTCATCCCTGACAGCAAGGGTATAACCCCCCCCCCGAGTGAATTAATTGTGACTCATTAATAATCTCAAACAGTCCATATCGGCGCAAGCTAATTATTTCTATGAGGTCAGCAGTATGTTTTAAGATAAGATTCCGTTGTGACTCAATAATGAAGATAAATACAGTTCAATATTTTTTCTGAGCTCAGTGCTAGAACTAGACAGATTTCCTTGTGACAATTTAGAAGCAATTGGACTTTTGGAGTTTTTCAAAGTTATGAAGGAGAAACTGTGTTTTTCACAAAAATCTCCCGGAAGAAGGGGAAAATATGAAATATTATATTGAAATAATACAAGTCGATTTGTAGTTACCGAATTTGGACTAAATCATGCCAGCGGGTAGGAAGTTGTGTTTTTCTTTTTTTGTAAAGACTCCCCCTAGTGAGTAAAATATGAACTTTTAGAGTCAAGTATGACATATACAAGATAGAAATCTTCTACTTGGTTCATAGGCAACAAAGTTGGATTCAACCGGACAAATGATTGAGAAATACGGTCCAGAAATGTTTTTGAGATAAAGCTCTCCCTAGTGGTGGAAATACGCAACTGACATATCCCAAAATAAATCAAGCAAACTTTAATTGCTGCAAAATGAAAAGTCTTTGAAAATAAACTTGGAGTGGAGAATCAAACATGAGATTTGGAGCCATTGAACACTTTTATTTAATTTCTGTTACATGCACACCAAGGAGAATGATCTAAATGTTGTTCCCTCACTGATTACTATAACCCGTCTGGTGTTCATGGCCACGGTTAACGCTGTAATAACACCACCATGGTGCGCACTCCCTGCAGCTGCTGAGACGTTTGTCATCACCTTTGGACAGCTTCACACCGGGCCCAAACAAAAGAAGGACTTAGTGGAACATCTCTACTATCACCATACAGGCTGCTGTTTCGAACACATCACACTTTATTATGCACTTCAAACTCTACCAGATGGGTGATTATTTGGTGGCCTAAACTTTAGGAACTGCGAAAGGTTAGCAAACCTGTTTAGTTCAGCATCTGCTATCTAACAATAGCAGCAATCGAAGTTAACCCTTTGGATCCTAAAATCACAGCGGCGTGACCCCTAACCCTACAACGGTCCCCCTGCTTGGTTTCAGTTAACTAATAAAGTATGTTAAAGTGAAGGAATAACTGGTAGGTCATAAAGGTGATGTTGTGCTGCAAGAGATGATCCCAAACATTGGCTTGTTGAACATTATTTAATGTGGGAAATAATGGCTCAGGGTCAACCTTAACCGGACCTCAGATTCCAGAGGGTTAACGGGAAGAGATTGGAACTCACTCATGTGTGTTTTGTCAGCTTGACTGATACCAAGTTATGTAAAGAAAGGTGCCTGTTCCCTCGTACTTTTCCTCGCCGGACGTTATAACCTTTATCTCCACTTCCTGACACCAGTGGACTCGGTAGTTTCCATAATTCTTACCTGCAGGTCAACCATTCTCTTTGACAGTGATGCATTACTAGTAGCTGGGTATCATTCCATATTTAACTTCAATAACCAGTATAACGTGACTATATAGCAAAAACTTATCTATGCTAATACCATATGCTAATAGATAACAGAACGATGCTTTGATTTCCATGAAATGGCTTTGCGTTGTTGCAAAGATGGGGAAAAGTACACCCATAGATTACTCAAGTAGAAACACACATTTTTTGGATTTTGGATTTTTTAACATATTATCCCATATGAGGACTTAATAAACCGAATAATTTAACCTGATACAACAAAAATATGTCTAATTAGTGTCAAATAATTTTCTGAAAACATACTTTACCAAACGGTTGAGATGTGACTTTATAATAGAGGTAGGGACAGTAAACTAATCTAATCAAATATAATATCTTGAATGAAATACAAACTTCTGATAAGCCTTTGCTGCCTGTACGAAACGTTTAATGTAATTTCATCATATGTGTGATGAAATAATTTCATAAATACGTTTTTTTGCCAAGCAATTTGTCGTGTTATAGTGAATGTAGATTGTACGAATATTCCGTTCGCATTGTTTAATCAGAATACATTTTTACTTTTGGTGCCATTCGGGATGCAGCCCTCCCCATGAATCCAGAACCACTGCACTGTACAAGCTATCCCCTTGATTGAACCCCTCCAATTTTAAGTATTTTTCATCAACAAAGTTAGTAAAATATAAGTATGATAGTGAAATATGATAGCCGATATATCTCCTCGAGTTGATTCAGATGCATCATCTGGACCAAATTGGACAAACAGTTAGCAAAATATGTCTAAAAAACTGTGGGCGGCGCTGATGATTCCATAATACCCAAGACATTTTTTGAATATAATTAAGGCCATTACCAGGAGTAGACCGTCTTGTCTATCACCACTGACTCGGTTGACACCATAAAATTGATGTAAAAAATGGTAGTAGCACAGCCAATCATGAAAATGCTAATCAATATCCACTTCATACTTTATGAAATGAGCCACCAGCTTCATTATGCAGCGGCAGCTTGGCAGGGAGGTTAGTCGAGGCCAGCAGCAAGACGAAGAAAAGATAACTTTGTGGTTTCATCTTTTCATCACCTATGTTGTATGTGGTAGGAAATTGTTGAACCAAACAACAGTTCAGATCAAACATAAGAGACAACTGATGACAAATCAACCATTACGAACAAACAATGGTGGGGAGTATTTTATTAACTTGAAAAGTCAACACAATAACCGACTGCAAGTGATGATGAAGTGTGCAAAAGTGTGTAAAATGACTTTCTACTGTTGTTACAGGAGTAACTTGCAGAGATCAGGGAAGATCGTAAAATAAAATAATAGCTTTGGACCTTGTTTTGGAGCAGAGGTAAACAATAGTTTCAAGTAGCACCATTGAAAATCTGCTTCCTTCCACATTCCTGTGATGTATTTGAGTGACTTGAGCTTTTTGAACATAACTTACATTATAAACCAGAACATGCTGAAAATCCTTGATAAATAGCTGAATATCCAGGGTATAGCTGAGATGATGGGAGTGTCATTAATTTTAGAGGTTCAGAGCTTTTTATTATTACAATTTCAATACTCTAAAACAATTTTATAACATTCTACGATTTTATCTTGAGCTGGATCAACCCGGCTATCTCGTTTTAGAAATGTCAACACACGGAAAATATGACAGAGTTTGCCGTTTCATGAACTGTTTAGCGATCAAACATGATATGAGATTATGTTGAACTATGATGTAAAGCACAAGTCATGTGGTTAACCTTTTTCAGATGTGCCGCATGGAAAATATGACTAATGGCTGTGCTGTACCCACTGGCCCAGATCAAAG
Source organism: Lophius americanus (assembly GCA_037951165.1). NCBI lineage: Eukaryota > Metazoa > Chordata > Actinopteri > Lophiiformes > Lophiidae > Lophius > Lophius americanus. Next base: position 3,666,549 of record JBBDHG010000026.1, on the reverse strand, counting down.
ACACAAACCACTTCCTGTCTTCAGTAAGGTGCAGATTCAATGTCACATTCAGTTATGCGCAGGAAGATCTCAACCTCAAGTAACCTTGGACACCGGGTGTCATAAATATACGGTTTGAATAACAAATCGGCTCATTTACTATTTGCTTGTTTTACTTTTTAATATGCAAAAACTACCTCCTCATTCCCTGTATTTCATCAAATCTGGCCATTAACTTGATTCTAGCTCAACGCTCGGGATAAAAGAGCAGGAAAAATGTTGTTATGGATGGTTTCTGAGAGGGAAGGGCACAGATGGGCTGACTACAGCCTCAACAGCTTGAAAAGCAACATGTCCATGAGGAGCGACGCCGCCAAAGAGCCAACAGCCTGTCAACCCACGCCGCTTTACTTTTTTGCAAATTAATACGCTTTCGGATGGTCAGCGTGTAAAACAATAAGGCTTCAAATATATCTAACCTCTTGATACTCGATGGCTTGATTTTATATCTAAATATTGTTACTTAAAATCGAATAGGGCATCTTAATTGAATGAGTCAAGACTGTGGACCGGGCCGGCTTTCCAAACTAACATTCCACTCATGATGGTCGGGCTGTGAGTTTATCATTGTTCAAACTCTCTGAGCTGTGAGAGCCCAAAACTAAAATAAAACACTAAAATCAGCCCTGTTGATGTATTATGGTTCCACTCTCTGAATTGTTGTCACACCATGATTGAATGTTGGGTTTTTTCATTATTGAGTTTTGAGTTATTGGATGGAAAGTGGATTCTATGTTTCCTACTCTGTAAGTACTGACAGTATGCGACAAACGCAAACATCTTAATGAAAAATGTAATGTAGAAGAGTGACTGGCAGGGTATTCAGAAAGTATTCACACCCCAGCAAATTTAATTATGCTTCAGCCTTATGCTAAAATTATTTAAATTCATCCATCCATACTCCATAGCCCGAGATTAAAGAGGATTTTAGAAATTTCTTCACATGCATTGTAAAAAGTTGTTTTTACATTCATACTGAAGCAACGATGCTTCATTGTTCCGATGACAGCTCTTAAAATTGAGGCCAAAGGTTCTCATAAAAAAAAACAGAGAATCTAGTTTCTCACAGTCGGAGAGTCCTTCAGGTTTTTTCCTGTGTCTTCCACGGAGGAGAAGCTTCCGTCTGGCCACTCTGCCATAAAGTCCTGATGGGTGGAGTGTCGCAGTGATGGTTGAGCTTCTCTAAGTTTCGCCCATCTCCACACAGCATCAACCAGAGCGACGATTGGTCGCAAGCTGAAATCGCTTGCATGGACTGCAAATCCAAAATGGGAATATAGTAGATCCCGTCTCCATTCAGTCATTTTTAGACGGCATTACAGCAACGTATGTAATTGATTCCATGTGTTAAAACCCCCCAGATTAAAAAGAAGAGAAACAAAGATGAAAAAACAGGCAGCAACATAGACGAACAGTGTCGAGATTTTTGTTCCCGAGAACTGAACACAGAGCGTTGATGTTGATCTCAAACATTGGCTCAGCAGCCGCTGGGGGACCCAATCCAAACTGTAGAATCATCCAGGATCAAGCAGTAATATCCCCACCAGTACATAGGGCCCCCTCCGGATTCAAACAGAAGCCAGGGCGGCGAGGGAGAGGGACGGAGAAGGGGAGAAAATAGGGGCGACTGGGGATTGTGGTGGACACGTTCTTGCCAAAGTCTGTGTGTAAGGAATTTAGTTTTATTGTTCAAAATCTCATTGAGCTTGAATTTACACTTAACTCATTCTGGGTTACATGAATTGATATTTTAGATTAGGTTTGATATTTTGCATCTAATTCAGCTTCCTTTTCTTTTTCTTTCCTTTTCTTCTGAATAGAGAATGAAATTATTATGCCTCGTAAAACTGCTGAACCTGCCTCCCATTGAAGAGTTGGAGATTACTTTGTGGCACCATTTATCTTTATCTTTATCTCTTAACAACATTGTCAAATTCTGGATCTTTGAGAGGGGATGTTTTTCAGCGCCACCTGGAGCCGAATATCTCTGGTGTGGTTCTATTCAATGTAAATGTTAGGGATGCATGGTCGCTGATAATGAGAGGGGGAATCTTCATGACGGAAATATTAGAGACGATTGAGTTGGTTATGAGGAAGAAGTCAAAACAAATTTACATTCTTTATGTCTGGGTGTTTTAATCTCCAACTATCACCAATATCACCAAAATCGCTCAAGAATTGTCTGATTGTTTCTATGGATTGCGTAAGTCTGCTTATTGTTTGTTAATTCGGTCTAATGGTGGGTCAAAGGGGGTGCTTAAGTCGCCTCCAATTATGATTACGATTGGCCGTACACACACACACATCAAGCATGAGCTACAACAACTCCAAACAACTCACAAGTAAACTCCAAAACACAAAGCTTGCAATTTATAACACTAGTAGGACAAAATAAGACATTTGTTCAACCCCGTAATGAAAAAAGAGCAAACCTTGAGCCCTGAAGTCCTTGAACATTGCCAACATATAATGGACTGAACAAGGCGTACAACATTTTATTTTCACTTTGAAATGTTATGGAACCCACCGCAGAGAGGCTGGAGGGTACATTTATTTCAACAGGTCAGAATACATGCATGTTACACAAGGCCGACCAGCCTCGTCACTTCCACTGTAACCCTTCAAAATAAGAGCACTTAAAATACATTCATATATAATACATACATATTATGAGTATAATATTTAACACATGTTTTATATTTGGAAAATAAGACGACATTGAAAGGGTAGAAAGTGAGAGATAGAGTCGGATCGAGAGAGAGAGCACTCAGGGGATTAGAGGAGCCAGGAGGTTTGGTCTTTGTGTTTATATGACTGCCTGGTCTCTGTTTAATTTATCCACTGATAGTATTGCCTTTTTTCCTATTTGAGTCATTTGTTTCTGTATTTGCAACAGTTGTTTGCGCCTTCGCATGATTTCATATGGGTATTGGTCATGAAAACTGAAGGTCGTTCCTTTAATCTGCCTGCCCTTCCGTAGAACCAGTTCCCTTTTGTTTAAAGTGTTCAAACTTTGAACTCTCTCTTTCATTTTAAAAATATTTCCGTGCTTTCTTCAAGGGAATCAGAGAGTTGAGCGTCATGCTTAGATACTGTAGTAAAGATCAAGAAGGAAAAAGTATTATCAGACAATTGAATTACATTTAAAGGCTTTGTGCAACAAACTAATGTTAACAAACACAGCAATTACCTTATTATTCAAGCAAAACATCCTTTTTGACATTTTTTATGTTTGAATAGCCTAAAACATGCAATAAAGTCTCAATTCAAAAATACAGAAGTTCACATTCAGTGTAGACATTGTTTATCTTCTTTCAGTGGTTGGACATAAGTTAACATTTCAAATGATGGTCAGGCAAGAAAACTATTGCTTTGCAAGCCCTATTTTATTCCTACACTACCCTGACATTTTCTCAATCCTCACTTTTGATTTTCCTTTTAACCTGCTACCGTCTTTTTTCTTCACGTACTGATGAGCTACCATGAGAATGTATCTCTTCACTTGTCGCTCACGATGGAACCGTCTTCATGCTCCTCTCTCTCACACTGACATGACATCTCTTTTAACTGCTCGTACTTTAGACTGACACTTCAAACCGAGTCAGCTCTCAAAGGTTCACCTCTCCTCTCCTCCACAGATTCCACAAGTGACTCCGACTCCTTCCAGTGTTTATGCCTCGATCTGCTCTGACTTGTTTTAGTTTATATTCGCGCTGATTATTTTCAGGGCTGACATCTTGACTTCATTCAGTGCTCACATTTAAATAGACACTTCATCTTCTGCTCACAGTTAAAGCAAAATGTTCTTGCACCACCATTTCAACCTTGACCGTCTGTCTTTGCTGCCCCTTTAATTGCGGTGCTACAACGGAGTGTTAGGGACACACTGGCAAAAGAAAAATCTGAGATTGGAGAGAATAAGATCATATTTTTATGAGACAAAGTAATCAGGAGAATGAAGTTGTACTTTTAGGAGAATAAAGGGGCATTTTTAGGCTATGCATTGAATGTCACCATTGTCAGAATGGGGAACCTGGAGCATCTTTTTTGACAAATAATTTAGCCCATTATAAACACGTAAGTATAATCATCAGGACTTTGAAAAGGTTGATTAAGAAACTAGGTCTTCTGACAAGAAATAGCCAGACAGATGTGGAGGAAATTACTTCTTTTATGGATTGATATATCGGGACTCTGATTTTCAACTTTATTCTCATACTAATGCTACTTTCTTAAAAACGACTTTAGAATTTCTTAATTTTGACTTAATTCTTGTAACGATTTGACTTTCTTCTTGGAAAAAGACAAATTTCCTAAATTCAACTTTACCCTTGCAAACATACAACTTTATTCTCCTAATATTACGATATTCTTTATTTCGACTTTATTCTTGAAATGTCAGATTCTTTTTTCAACCTGACCCTGATCCATCAACGGTTTCAGTGTTTCAACTATTTCAACAGTGAAACTTCAGCTGATAGCAAACATAAAGTTCCTCAGAAAAGCCATCTCTCTTTTCATTTATTTTAAATGTATCCATTCTCTATTTAACAAGGACAATAAATGAGATTTAGAGTCTGTTTTTGAAGAGCATCTAGAGTTAGGCACTCAAAATGTACCACAAAATCAAAATTATAGTAGTGGTTTAGTGTTTCCACAGCTTGGTTTAACCTAGATCCTAATCAAAGTCACATGATATGGAAATGTCGAATGTCGATGTGGAATAAAATGGTTTGAATGGATTAAACTTGCAGAGTTTCCAGTTTTCTGCATCCAGAATTTATGGTGCCAGGTTACTAGTGAATTGTCAAAGATCATCAAGGAATAGAAAAATATGTTATAGTCTGAATAGCGTGACTGATATTTTTAACATTTCTTTCTACTACAATAAAATAAATAAATCCACATGAATGGGAACAAAATCATCTTCTAATAAAGAAAATAATCAACAAGATTAGAATAAATATCGACAGAATTGGATAAGACCATCTACTAGAACTGGAGGAAATCATCAACAGAATAAAGTCTTGTTAAAAGCAAAGAAAACCATCTACTAAAAGAGGAGAAAACCATCTACTGAAATAAGTAAGAGCCCTCTACTAAAAGTGGAGAAAAACAGTTTACCTAAAGAAGAGAAAAAGAAACATCTACTAAGAGGAGAAAATCTTCTACTTAAAAGAGGAGAAAACCATCTATCAAAAGAGACGAACACCATCTAGTAAGAGGAGAAAACCATCTACTAAAATAGGAGAAAACCATCTATCAAAAGAGACGAACACCATCTAGTAAGAGGAGAAAACCATCTACTAAAATAGGAGAAAATCATCTACTGAAATAAGAGAGTCATCTACTAAAAGAGGAGATATCCATTACCTAAAGAGGAGAAAACCATCTATTCAAAGAGAAGAACACCATCTAGTAAGAGGAAAGAACCATCTACTAAAGAGGAGAAAACCATCTACTAAAAGAAGAGACAACCATCTACTAAGATGAGAAAAACCCTCATTAAAATAGGAGAAAAACATCTGCTTAAAAACGGAGAAAACCATCCATTAAAATAGGAGAAATACATCTAGTGAAATAAGAGAAAGCCATTTACTAAAGGAGGAGAAAAACATCTAGTAAGAGGAGAGAACCATCTATGACAGTGAGAGAGAAGCAGCTGCTAGAAAAGGAGAAAAAAAATCATCTACTAAAAGTTGATAGAACCATCTACTTAAAGAGGGAAAAAAACATCTACTAAAAGATGAGAACATTATCTCAGGGAATGGGATCTTTGGCTAGAACAGAAGAACATCATCTCTTTACTAGGACCACATAATCTACTGGAATGGTGGAACATTTTTTACAAAATACAATACATTAGAATCATTTAACAAAATAGATCATCAACCAGAATAGGAGAAAATCATCTGCTTAAATAAAAGAAAGTCATCCTCTAGAATAAGAGAAAGTTCTCTACTAGAAAATCATCTCCTTTTAGGACAGACGTCTCCTCTGAGCGTTGTCTGGTGGAGGAGGAAGAGGGGGAGGAGGAGGAGGAGGAGGAGGAGGTGGGAGCCCCTCGGCGGTGACAGATAACCTGCAGGAGTGGAGTTTATGTTAAAAGATAACAGCTACATCACTGAACTCATAACAACACTATTTTTTCTGAGTTGGGATCGTCTGCTCAGGATTATTCATTCAACATGGCATGTCCCTTCCCCTGAAGAGGGGTGACTCATCCTCACGGTCACTTAGCAACTGCCAAATATTGTCTAGTTAACCATAGAAAAATCTAAACATTCTCCCTCACTCTCTCGCATGTACACTTGTGCTAGTAGCATAAGGTGCGCAATGAAATGTCACCACTATGGTGTATATACAATATGGTGGCTGTGTGTACATTAGCCATTTTTACCTGGAGCTTTGATTACATCTGAGATAATGATATCAAGAATAGCCAATACTGTCATTCTCCCCGCAGTGGGAGAACAATTTAATTCTGACCTTATCCCAGAATGGAAGCATATCATACACATGGATGGATTTAGACGACGGAGGGTATTAGATGATGCCTCCAGATAATTATACCCATCGCCCACAGTGAGTGTGTGTTTATTAGACGGCGGAGTCTTCCTGGAGGTTCTAAACCAAACTTCTCAGCCGTGACCCCTGGAGTGGAGCAACTTATCAGGGCAGCTCGCTCACTGCCCTCAACATCTGAAATAAACACAGGAATAACACAATATAAATAACAATGGCTCTCTCTGCACCCGCTGCTAATCACATCTAAATAGCAACTGTTTCTAGGACAGGGGGGTCACCTGCTGCGAGGCTGTGCCCGAGCCAGGGCCTCTCAGCTTCTGGCCTTCCCACAGGGAGGCTGAGGTTTAACCTCTGTTGGCAGCTGTTGTGGACTAAGGCTGCAATGATAATTCTGTAAATTAATGAGAGGCAATGAAAAGCAAGTCAGGCATTACGGGATCTCATCCTCAAATAGTTACTGAAGCACATCTTTCTACTAATTATGAGTTTCTACTGCTGTTATTCTCCTTATCTCTGCAGCCACAGTTGGTAAAACTGTGAATGCATCTTGGGCGCCGTTGATAAAGTAAATATCAAACATAAATATTACATCTAAATGTAAATTCATATGTTAAATCCAAATGGATTTAGATTCATATATGAATTTAAATGTCAATGTTGATAAATGTTTAGCACAAAGCTAAATATTTATCAACACCAACATCTGCGGAAATACCAAAATAAAGCTTGACGAAGAGAAACATTAGAAGAATCAAAAAACACTTAGCTTTAACCAAACAATTGAACAACAATTGACTATGAAGTAGTTTTCATAGTCAAGCTTTTATTTTGGTAATTCTGTTAAGATCAGTGTTAACTGGCATTTTAGCTAAATATGTAGTTTTATTCTAAATATTATATAGATCCAACATATATATTTAGATTTAGATTCACCATGATTAGATAACATTAAGATTTAGATTTAGATTTATTATTTAAACATTTTAGTTAACATATATTATGTAGGAAGGAAAATTTGACAAAGTTCATAAATATTGCTGTAAATCTGACATAAACGGAGCTTAATCTGGTTTTTATGGACATTTTTGAACAGCAAAAAGTTGCTGTTAAATCAGCAGGCGCTGCTTCACAAATGGCGCCCTATAAATGCAAGCTCTTCAGTTTCCCTTTCCCTCTTTAAGAGTTGTTGAGGCTGTCAGTAACGTGTAACGCTTCACTTCCTGAATGACAGCAGTTGATTTTTCAAGGAGACACCAGGTGCACAGAATAACAAAATGTAAAGCCTCTCATGAATCACCCATTGAATAACATATTAGTTCCACCAAGGAGGTTAAGATTTCACCCGAATTGGTGTGTTAGCTGTGTTTGTCAGTTAGCATGAACACACAAATAAATTATATAATAAGATTTCAGGCAAGGAAGCATCCTTTCAATTTTAGTGGCAGTCTGGATCATCATCTGGATCCAGATTTTGTTAGAACTGGACTATGAAGTGGACCCAAGAGCAAAACTCAGACTCAGGGTACAATTTGAGTTTTAACTGAACATCACTGGACTTTGAGATCAGGACAGGCGGCTGGGCTTGAGGGGGAGGAGGTCGGTCCACTGGGTGGCCCTGAAAAGACAACGAGTTATCAATACAAAACACTTAATATAGTGAGCAGACTAGAGGCCTACAAGGAAGGTTGGAGGACAATCTGGCGAAGAGCAGAGGTACCAACTATACCGTATGCTGCAGGGTTTGAAGGTGGATTGAAGAAAGGTGCGATGAAGACGAGCGCACATCACCAGGTGCAGTCACAGCAAAGGTCAGACAAACTAGAGGAGGAGAAAACGAGAAAAGCAGAGTGGACGAAACCCCTCAAGAGGAGGAAACCATAACAGATAAGATAAGAAAAGATAAAACTCTAATGATCCTGAAGGATATTGTTGTGTCAGTATCAAAATATAAAATAAGAGAGTCAAGAAAATACAATATAAAAGGCCTCTGCTTATGTCCCCGACAGCAAGGGTATGTCACCGAAAAGTCCCCTGTATCCTGCTTTGTACAAGCAGCCCCCCTGATTTTACTCTTCAAATTAAATGTGAAGTTATCCACAGAGTATTTTTCATTTAAACAAAAAAAAAAGTCTCACGAGGGAGTAAAATATTAACTATTAGAGTAAAATTTCAAAATATTGCCCCAAAAACATTTTGAGGTAAAGCTCCCCCTAGTGCCGGAAATATACAACTGACCTATCCCCAACTTAATCCAGTTCTTCCTAGCACTAAGATCTATGGCGGTATAAAATATCGTGTGAACACAAAGGAGTTGCAGCAGCGATGACGATTCCATAATGTCCCCGACTTTCCAGGCGTATAAACACTGGGAAAAAAAAGTGAGGATGTAAAAATCAAGTGTTCTGCAAGAAAACCTAAAGTGATGTGCGGAATAACAGCATTTTAATTAGCGTGCTTTTGCACATGGTAATAATATTGTCAATCGAAGTAATATAGAAGATATTAATACAGTAAGGAAATATTACAAATGATAATAAATGTAATGTTGTGTATAATAACTAAACTAAAAAGCAATGTTGGTCATGAAATAAATGCTATTCAGTGTGATATCCTGCCTGAACAAAAGACAGTGAAATTGTAATACTGATCAAGAAAGTGAACCTGGTTTGCTGCTTAATTCAACAAATGTACACATACCCAATTAAATCGTATAAGTGTGTTAGCAGCCCACGCTAACTGGTGTAACGCAAAATTGATTTGACACAACTTGACTTGAAGTTTTGAGCGAATCCCACCGTCAAACCGGTATGTTGAGCTTAATGAGCATGATTGGTTAATGTAGAGAAGAATAAATACAGTTTAGAGCTGTTCAGTTTAGTTAGCCGGACACTTGTAATTCATGTTCAACATGTAAATCTGCAATTGCCCTTATAATCATGTTGTCTTCACAAATGATCCTAATAGTTATTTAATCGTTTTATTAAATCATTATAGTTTGGTGCAAATTGTGGATATTTCTGGATTAAGTAAATTCAACCAATCCTTTTTAGGGTAGGGAGTAATTCCAAGACCTTTGCTTCTAACTTCATGGATAATGTCTGGATTAATGTAATATTACAGATCTGATGATCCAGAATGGTTCATTTTTTAGGGCTCAGGGAACATTTAACACTGTGAAAAAAAATAATAATATTGTTAAAGACATGCAGTTAGGGTCAATTTAGGGAAGAAACTGAGTTAGGTCAGATCTTCAAAGGTTACCGAGCTACATCTTGAAGAAAACCAATACTGGTGAGATATGACTTCTATTAAATAAGCATAAAACTAATGATTATAGCAATGTGATTCCTGATTCTAGAGACCCTTTTAAGGTCTAGGGGTCATTACTGACACTGTCAAGTTGGTTTTTATTGACATTCTTGAAATTTGTTTGATTCTCTGGTCCTCCATCTTGATACTGTCTTGGTCTATAAAAAGTAAATACCTAACTTATACCTACCTATAAAAAGATATTTTAGTAAATATTTTTGGACTTTTAATCATTTAAAAGCTTGATAACTAAAATCAACAGAAGAATATACACCATATAATCAACAGTAATGTCATGTTTCCATCCATCCATGCGATTTCTTTGTCCTTTTCTTATCCATCGGTATCACGTTTGGCGAGGTGAGGACAGCTGTGACAAGCGGACAGTTCTTCACGGCCCTCATTCACCCTTACCTTCCCCCCTACCGACAACCCAGACTCACCCCTTCACCTTAAACTGTGTGTTTGGTGGGAAGGCAGAGCAAACTCCATACAGAACAGATGTATCAGGGTAGGAAAACAAAACCTTATTTCAATGAGGCAACAGTGAACTAACTAACCACTGCGCCACCACGTTGCCCATATTCCTTTGCTCGCAGTGGAATTTCCTCCTTTAGTCAACACTATGCAAACTAGACTATAATGATAACATCAGACTGATAAGATGGCAGCTGCTTCACAGATGCCGGACCGGTATGACGGGTAACAGCAACAGTAACGATCGTGTGAAAGTGATAACTGTCATATCTGATTATCACACTGACAGTTACGATATGTCGGTTTATTTGACTGAACAACTGTCTCTGTTGGTTTTGTGCCGTTATGCAGACAGTAATTGATGAACAGGGTGAGACAAACAAATGGAACATAGACTATACTACAACTACTATTCCACTAGATATTCAGTTTAAAGAATAAGACACTTGTCTGATTGATTTAAATGTTCTATGTAATTTTTAAACAATGTATTTGAAGGGCTTTGAAAATGAAATTTGAATTTTATTCTCTATTTATAATCCCTGTGATGAACTGGTGCCTCGTCCTGGGTGAACCCCGCCTCTCACTCAGTGTAAGCTAGGAGAGGTTCCAGCCCCCTGGACCATGAAGACGATAAAAGGTTACATTTCATTTATACACTGACAATTTATCATTCCTTTAGTTTTCTTGTTTGGTTTAGGTTATAAGAAGCTTGTTTGGGGGTAGAGGAGACTCATGGATCCAAGCGTTTGCCTGCCAGGTTAATAACCCCCTGGCAGTTTTATGTGGACCCCACCATTAAATTAAACTCTTAAAACTACCTAAAACTATCATTAAACTCTCTAAGGGTCTTCATGCTTTGCCTTCCTGAATGTCAAAAGTACGGGGTCCAACGACGACTGTTCAAACTACAACTACGTGGACCTAATAATGATATTGATTGTTTTACATGATAGCGATAACCTATAGCTTCACAGAGTAAATATCTGAATATAATCTCTACACACATCCATCTTAAGGAACTTAATGACTTGACAGGATACTTGATGTGGTCATAGACGACGGAATCTTTTTGACACTTGAAGGTTACATAGACTCTTAGATAAGGAGGGGTGACTTGCGGTATAATCTAGGTAGCAATCTGTAATTTCACTGCTACATGTCACTAAATTTTACACACTGCACCTTTAAACTGCAGCGGCAGAGCTGCGGGATCATTTGATCTGAATCCAAAATTTTAACTTTGATATATAATGAATTGTTTTATGTGTATTCATTGTGGAGTTAACCTCCATATGCCAGATTTTCAGCTTTCAGTGAAAGATTTTCAGTGAAAAATGAAATATAGTGTACATGAGAGCACATCACAGTCTCTGCCCTCAGAATTTCTCTGGATTTCTCTGAGTCTCCTTGGAAATCTAATGACGTCTGTTCATGCACTTCTCCTTGTTCACAGACTGACAAAGCGGAAGCTCTACAAAGCAGGAAAGCTGATGAGTATGCAAATGACTGGAGACAGAAAGACAAAAAACATGGATAATGAAAGCAGTGAAGAGTGATATTTGTCATTTGGTGATGTCATGCCTCCGAGCGTCCAGGGTGACAGCGGCGGCGGTAACGGCCTGAGTCAGAGGATGACATCAACGCTACAAGCTGTCAGACAGGTTGTGAAAGGGCCTAGTTCCACACTCCCATTGTTCTCTGGTTAATGCTGTTATTCAGACTGCCACCGGCCTTACCATTTGTTAATCTGACCTAACACACAGTTTAACACAACACAAAGACACACAAACAGAAAATTTAAAGGCCAGCATAGAAACCGTCCGGTTGAGAAATGTCAGCCTGTAATACACTATCGCAGCTTTTTGGACACAAAGGCACACAGACTTCAGTGAGGTCAGGCAATTAAAATTTACCAGCAGGCAAATTCAACAACGCCTAAATTGATTGCATCTATATCATCTGGCCTTACCAAAATATAAGAAAGCTGCTGCCCAGCAGGACATCTGAAGTCCTCTGCGGCCCACTTAAAGCATGAATCACAACTCCGACCCTCACGTGACACATGAACACAACATTCACATTAATAATCCATCCATGCAATAATTTGCAAGGATTAAACAATGCGTAATAGCATATATCCCCAAAAAGATCAATAGTCTGCCTTTGGCAACCTTTACCCTGATTGAACTACTCAAATTAAATGTGACTCATCATTAATAATCACAAACAGTCCATATTGACTTAGCCTTACTATTTCTATGAAGTCAGCAATATGCTCTGAGATCAGATCCAACAGTGACTCAATGAGGAATCTGAATACAGTTGACTACCTTTCCTGACCTCAGTAATAAAACAAGACAGATTTCCTTGTGTCAATTCGTTAGAGCTAAATTTAGATGGACTTGGACTTCAGGGGAGGAAGAAACTTTTTGTTTTGTTTTGGTTTGGGCTTTGTTTGTTTTTTTACAGAAAAAGCCTACTGAGTAAATATGAATAATTACAGTAAAATATTATAAATACAAGTTAGATCTCCTTGATGTGGTTTATATGAGGTACATTTTGACCATATGACACCTACAGGAAGGTATTATGTCCGAAAACTTTGTGAATAAAATTCAAATTTGGCTTTTATGCAGCATAGGGGTTGATATGCAGAACTACACAATTCAACTTTGCAGCCTCCTTGTTTGTAGCATGTTCCAGCACAGGTAACATATCCTTCAATTCTCCTTTTCAGTTGTTTTTACATTGACATTTATGACTTTGGGATTAAAGATGTAAATTGTGGAACAATTAAGTAATTTATTATGTAAGTTGTGGCTTTTTTAGTGGTAGAATTGGATACTACTGTTTGGTTTGTGAACATTTCAAGGAAAGATCTACACCGTTGGCCCTTCTATTTATAAGGGGGAGGGGGGACAGCTCAGTTTATCTCCCAGTTGCTCTTGGTGGGCCAGAGACCCCAAAAAACCTAGAAGAGGTCTGAATCAGCACCAAAGTCTGCAGGTGATGTGAGGAATGATGGTTACAAACATTTCCCCTCACGAATGAAAGAACACATTGGGGGAATAGCTGAAAAAACGAAGCGCTGAGGTCTATGATGGTATAAGATTTGAGAATAATCCATGAAATAGTTTCTGAGTTATCGCATTAACACCAAGGATCCTCAGCAGTGCCTCTGGGCGTATGTCGACTCCCGTTTGAGAAACATTCATCTAGATTAGTAGCTTGACTCAAAATAATGACTTCAGACACTCCAGATCTAGATCAAACTTTGGTACGGTTTCTTTATAATTTGTTAAAAGCTTTTTCCACCGACACTCCTGATAACATACCCACAGCAATCCTTTTGACTGATTTTACTGTAACGTATCTTTGAAAAGTTCAGCCACTTCATCTCCGCCGGCAGCCATCTGGACCTAAACGAGGAAGTACTTATTAAGAGAAGGATGAGTAAACGTGGAGATGCAGAGACAGACACAAAGGTCATGCTGTCCAGCTCCCACGTTCATTCAAAACGCAGCGAGCTTTGTTGTGTGTTCCGCGTGGTGAGGTTGAATCGGCTGCTTGTAATTGCACTTACAAAGAATTACACATACGCAGAGACAGCATGAATCAGTAGACACTTATGACATGAGTCAATGTGAAAACAGGTTGGTCTCAAGGAAACCATGACAAACAATTGCCAAACCTACTTGGTATTGCAGTTGCAGGGGATTGCCTGAGTGTGACACAAGCGCCCTTACTTGCAGACTGATGAGAGTGGGTGTTTCAGCGGCAGGGTGATATCACCTCTCAAATAGTATAAATATCCATTATGTCTTTGCTAGAGCTGAAAATCTAAGATTACATGTTTACTGAAAGGAGTCATTATGTTCCTATGTTCAGTCAAAACACTCAGCAGAGGGAAGAGAAAAAAGGGGCCACACAATAGAAGATGAAAGCGTGAATCCACTCAAACGATGCCCACATGTTGAATAAAGACGAATTGTTCACTCAGAAGCTCTCACATCCAGGCTCTGACTTTTAGTCTGTTAAGACATAACAAACTCCTTGAGGCTGATAAAAGCATCAGCTCATATACGTGCAGGTGGCAGGAGTGCCCCCTGCAGGTGAGGGATATAAGGACCCAGCTATGCGTGGTAGTTTATTGCTATGCCATTTCTCAAAACTTGGTTTTCAACATAGTTTAATATCACAGATGAAAGACTTTAAAAGCATGAAAGAAGAAAAAAGAAAAAACTTTCACTTATCCTGATATATGCAAATATTAATAAAGAATGAGTTGAGGCAAGGAAGCAGTAATGGGACTACAAAAAAATATTTATTATTATCATCTTCCATGGTCATGTGGGACACTGAAACAAGCTGTTCCCACATACCATCATTTTGATGAATCCAGGTCACATACTTACTGTCATTATCAATAAAGCGGAGGTAGTCATCTGTTTGTCTGTTTATTTGCAAAATATGCTGAGCATCCATAACATTACAGCCACTGGCAGGACGAGTGGCTAACGTTGATCGTCATCCTACAATGATACCTGTCAGCAGGTGTGATATATTAGGCAGCAAATCGGCATTTTTTTTCCTGAAGTTAATGTGTCGGAAGCAGGAAAAATCAAGCAGTGTCCATGGGAACTCCATGACACCTTGACCTCTTCCAGCGATATTAATGACATTTGATCTTGTTGGCTTCTTGTCTTGATGTCATTGTAACATGCCGCTTTGATGTCTTTGTATTGTGCCCCCCTTGATGTCTTTGTATCATGTCACTTTTATGTCTCTGTCTCTGAAAACATAACTCATATGTTGTGGCTTGGTCTGAAAACTAAATGACCATTGGGTTGGCTGAGGTATCCTGAATTGAATGATCCTGGACTGAATGTTTCACTGTATAATCCTGATGTCTTTGATGTCTTTGACATGTGACATGTCTTTATGGCATCTAACTTGATTCCTTTGATGTCTTTTACATGTCATTTGACAGAGCCAGGACTGTTTCACTGTATTATCCCAGATTGTTTCACTGTAGGAACATTAGGCATATTATAGCTTTGATGTCTTTCAATGTCTTTGTGACTTGATGTCTCGGTGGCATCTAACGGAAAAGCTTTGATGTCTTTTACATGTAAATGGGTGGAACTTTTATTTCCACTATGGAAATAAAAAACACTTTCTTTTTTTATTAATTTACTGTAATGATCATAAAAAGAACAAGTGACATTAAATATATAAAGAATCAAAGGAACAAAGGCATCAATAATGGACACAGTTTCAAGAGAACGCCTCGCCACTTGGTGACGTCACCGCTCCAAATGGTCTATTTCTTTATTTTATTTTAAATGCTACAAAACGTGTAATGTCAACAACATTTACTCTTGATATACCAAACCCCATCTCTGGGTAAAATTTCATGCAAATCCATCATATTTTTCTGTAATCGTGGTCACAGACAAACAAACAAAGGTGAAAACATAATCTCCTCCCCTCGGAGAAAGTTACAATAGAAGTTGGATAAGTTTTTTTGATAGCATTCAGTGTGAGGAGAGCTGCACCCAGACACAGAATAACAAATCTAACATGTGATTTAGCTTCATTATTGAAGCTGATGATGACCTCATTCAGGGAACAGGTCCGCTCAAGCTTCAAATCTTCAACTCAAGCACTTATCTTTGTTAATACAGTCACTTATAGTTGCAAGATAAGCAAACTAAAAAAACATCCTCCAAAGGTATCATCTGAGCATTGTGTCATCTCTGTCTTGTCTATTTCAATATTTGATGTCTGCCTGGAATCCTGTTATGCTTCATGCTTCAGGTCATTTCAGGGTCTTTTTGCTCCCAATCATGCTCCAGTAGTCTGGCCTCGGCAGAGCTTGAAGGTAAGTCACAAGTTTTGGATTACCGCTTATCACATTCAGGCACGCAAGAAATTGTCCTCCTTTAGCCTCTGGTGGATGCACGGTTGGTCAGAGCACTTCACATTTCAGAGTGATTACATAGCTGTTCTGCTCGGCTCGTCATCTGAATTCCTCCTGAATTCCCCTCAGGATCGATGAAGTGTCCATTTATCTGCTCAGGTGTGGTAAACTGGGGTTTTCCGTGCAAATGCCTGCGTAAGCATCATATCAGGAATGAGAGTCCAGTTTCAGCAAAGATACACAGTCATATGTAAAAAAAATTATAATACAGGCCTAAGGGGGCAAATACTTTTTCACAGAGATCCAGTTGGTTTATCTAAACCCTTTTTGGTTCCATAAATACAATAATAATTTAAAATCTGCCTTGTCTTTGTTTTATGTTGAATTATGTTGGACGCCCCGAAACTGTTTTGTATGAGACACGCAAAAAAAAAAAAAACAGAAGAAATCGATAAGGGGTCCAATACTTTTTCCCAGCACAGAGGAATGAGTTATTTACCTCATTTAACGCTGGAGCAGTAGTAGAAGTCAGGAGGAGCAGTTTGTGTTCACAGGCCTCATCTTCTCTCACCGGCGATGCACAATAGAGGAAGCTCGTGGTCTTTGCACACACACAGAGCTGAGCACCAGTCTTCATCCTCCTAATGTTTTATTGAAAGCTATTTTTGCTGCTGCACTCCAACAACAAAGGTATTGTTGTTGTCACTTTCAACTTTACAGACAGAGCAGGGGAGGATATTTTGGTATTCTTCATTTAATATGTTGCTTCTTCCTCTCCCCAAAGTTCCTTAATACTTGAATCCTCTCAAGAAGTTTCAGCCGAAGCATCTGTCAGTATCCGGAGTCTGTTGAAAGCCTCTTTTTTAAGATCTTGCTCAAAAGAAGCATCATATGTTCGGAACGCACCATTAATGCGGTGGTCGTTTTGCACCAAAGCAAATGTAATCATGATTACATTCAAAGATATTTAATTTTCAATGGTAACCCCTGCACAGAAATTCATGAAAGAAGACGATGTTTCCATCTTGCTGGGAAGATTTCTGATAAACTATACATTCTAGCTTCAGCAGACGGAAGCTAGAATGTATTATAAGTCTATCTTTTAGACTTATTTTGTGTGTTTTCCATTGAAACATCCGGTTTTAGTTAGTTAAAAATCGGGCCATTTTATCTTGAAGAATAAATAGCTATCTTTACATGTGGAAAATAATAACCCATAACTGTAGTTGTTTTTTTGCATGGAAAGAAATCCTGATTAAGATGAGATGAACGGTTCATCATTTTCTCAATAACTTATATACAGAATAACATACAATACTGCAGTAAGCCAAAACCATTTAACACAAAAACATATTGTTTTTGTACTTCGCAATATTAAATGACATCAATATTCATCTCATGTCACTTGTTTGGGACTCGGTTTTGAGTAAAGCATCATTCTAAACAGTATACTCACATTTGTCCGAACGAATAATAACGTATAATTTATTAATAACAACAATAAAACAATATAATCAAAGATTACCGTGTATAATTCTGACCAGAAAAACCTGGACTGTATCACTGTATGAACCTGGACTGTTTCACTGTATGAACCTGGACTGTTTCACTGTATGAACCTGGACTGTTTCACTGTATGAACCTGGACTGTATCACTGTATGATCCTGGACTGTTTCACTGTATGAACCTGGACTGTATCACTGTATGAACCTGGACTGTTTCACTGTATGAACCTGGACTGTATTACTGTATGAACTTGGACTGTTTCATTGTATGAACCTGGACTGTATCACTGTATGAACCTGGACTGTGAGTTAAGATATGAACTTGAATTTCCGATGATGTCGTCAGTGATTCCTCCTCTCAGTATGTTAGATATTATGCTCCTTCCATTGATGCGTACTCTTCTGGTTGCCGTGTCACACACTGATGAATTTGTTGCACAGTTTCTGATGAGCTTCACGGGGGAGATGTCATCTTCAGATGACTCTTGTTCAATTTGATCTTCCATTTCACTTTGAAGATGCTGCAGACTTCACTCTCAGCTTTTCCTCTTTCACTCCCTCTTGCTCTCAGAAGGCAGCTCTGGCAAACACATCAGTGTGTTAAATCCAAATTGCATGGCTGAGTTATCACACTCTCTCCTTCTTTTCCCCCTCGCTACTCTCAACCCACACCAGACTTCAAATGTCTTGAAGAGTTACTGAGATGTTACACTGTCACCGTGCACGTCTGGATTTTAGGTTACAAATCCCCAGAGCCCTGCAGACCAACCAAGCGAGACCCTGAGTCACTAGGCTGCACGGTGTGTGTGTGTGTGTGTGTGTGTGTGTGTGTGTGTGCGTGCGTCCTTATCTGTGTGTGGGTGTGCGTGCGTCCTTGTGTGTGTGTGTCTGTGTGTGTGTGTGCTAAAACTCTATTATTGTCAATCCACGCAACAAAAGCAGCATCCAGAGCCTCTACTATCTCAAGCATAAAATGAAGACGTCTCTCCCTACATGATGTGTTGGATTTTTTTCTTTCTCTGCCGCAAATAGATTAAGTCCAAATGATTAATTACACAGCAATTATTACGCCTGTCATATCACAGGGAGGTGAGGCCAAAGACATCTAAACATTTCTCCCGGAGGAGGCAGAGAGGGCCTGTTAGAGTCATCAGATGAGCCCAGAGAGAGATTTTCTTTTTACATGATAGATTTTACAGTATGTCCCAACAACCTTGAGGCTCGGTCCCAGATGAGCATACATCATTTAACACTGGACGCCGGTGGAAGCTGCTCGGATGCCAGCGGGACCACTGGATGCACTCGTCTGCTTGTAAATGTGAAACAGCCTGGGAGAGTGAGTAAATCTAACAGGATGAATATAGATTATGTCAAATATGTCAAAAATTAACAATGATAAGAAATCATGCTTTTGTGGAGAATAGTTTGAAAAGTGTTTATATACTGTTGAACTGTTTGAATATGAGCTTGGATGAAGATATACACGAGGGTTTTCAAAATGCAACAAAGATAATAACAGAAATAGTTGTATGTCTACAGTATATGCAGAAATGTTTTTTTTTATGATTAATACACTGTAGTGTTGAGTCTGAAAATACTGTTTTTTTAGGGGCATGACCACAACGCCTGTATGCAACTAATCCCACATGACTACTCCCTTTTTAAACTAGCCCATCCTATAAAAAGACTGATCACCCAAACCTTGGTCAACTACATGTACTGACCGAGACCCAGGATTGAAATATTTGCCCACTGCACCTATGAAACAGGTCCTGACTTGCCATGCGAAACCATTGGCACCCAAATAGGCCAGTATATGCAACACAATGAGAAATCTTGAACTGTGCTAATGGCATTCCGGTGCTGGGATCATGGCCAGTTTCTTGAGGAGAATGACATCACAGTTCTGGACCGACCTGATGAACCCGCACCTTACGCCCATTGAAAACCAGTGGGGTTAGTCATCAGTTAAAGTGGGATTTGTCCACTTTGTTCTTGTTTGGAAACCAGACGAGGTAATTAAATGTTTAATTTCATTTCAGAGTTTCATTTCGTAACTTGAAAAAAATAGTTCCAATCAAATTCCAACATTCCCAGCTCTTAAACAATAATATTGACCGACTGACACGAGAGACTGACTGTACTAACAGCAAAGTCATGTGACTGCATGGTGCTAAGATGTCAGGATGATGTGTATTGTTGCGGATCAAACATACTTTCAAATATATCTGAAATCCGGTTTTGATTTCCATACAAATTCAACATTAAACAATCTTTGTATTTGAGAAAGTGAGCAACAAATATTATTATTACTACAAATGTTAAGTGACAAAGTGAACGTTTTTATTCACTCTAACATTGTTAGGGCTTTTTTTTTCACTCTTTCAATCAATAACATATTAATCACCCAACTGATTTTGACAAATGTCGGTAGAAGACTTTTTGCATGTAAATCTTAAACATCTTAAATTGCATAAAAAGCACCATTGTAAGGTTGGGATAGGATTTACTCTTAACCTACTGTAGTTAATGCGCTGGGGTAACGCAGTATCACCTGTAGTGTGATTGCTCTTCATCACAAACTGAATCATATTTATATTTCTGTACAAA
This sequence comes from Lophius americanus, assembly GCA_037951165.1. Taxonomy (NCBI): domain Eukaryota; kingdom Metazoa; phylum Chordata; class Actinopteri; order Lophiiformes; family Lophiidae; genus Lophius; species Lophius americanus. Next base: position 3,646,154 of record JBBDHG010000026.1, on the reverse strand, counting down.
AACATTCAGAAAAGGAGTTTGATTTATATAGATATATAATTATGTTGGTTCTGCGGTTGAGGATTTTATTCATGTCTCCCTCTCCCTCCCTCGGTGTCTGGACCCAGCACACATGAACACTGCAGGAAACAAAGCTGCATAATTCAAACTAGCAGCCAGAACAGCCTGCACCAGACTCCTGCTGCTGTCACTGGGGACAACAATGAGGTGACAGTAAGATGAGGGACACTTTCTGTTAGTCTATCCCTTACAGGTGATTGTATCTACCTCTGAATCCAGGCTGCTCCTCACAGCTACATTTTGACAACCTGGAAAACTCAGCATCTCCTGTGATCAGAGAACCTCCAGCTGCACAGGGAGATCCTTTGTCCAGTGACTCCAGAGTAGGTTGGAGCTCAAGAGAGCGTGAGACAACAGAGCCTCCACTTTGATTCCATTAACAAAAAAACAGAACAGCTTTAAACTAGATCAGGGTATTCCTAAGGATGAAACTCCCAACAGAGCTCCTCCATGGCTGAGGGAACGGCGCTGTTGCTCCCTCACCTGTGAGCATATGCGCAAGTGATTGATTAAAACATTTCAAAGCTCTTAAAAAAGAACATCTTTGAAAAGGTCAAAACCAGGACCAGCTCCTGACTCGCTCCCTTTCACCGCTCTCTGAGTTTTTTGTATTGTCAAGCTACATGTGTCGTGATTCCCAGATCTCCTCTGCAGCTGCTCCTTTGGTTTGGTTAAGTGCTTTGGGCTTTGGTTTATGTAATGACTGCAAAGCAACTCACACACACACACACACACACACACTGCACAGCTGAGTGAGCTGCTGCCCTGCGAGTTGAAACAGAATCATTACACACACTGTCACTTGTTAAATAGCTGCAGCATGCAAGACTTTATTTTATGCTTTGGACTGAAGGAGAGTATAAGCAACCACAATCCTTAAATCTTCTTATGAGAAGAATTTATTTTCTGTTCTTCTTTCGGCTGCTCCCTTTTGGGTTTGTCTATTATTAAGAGAAAAGATATAGAAATACACAAACTACCAGGCACGCTGAATTGGCTCAACCTGGTGGAAATCAAGCTTGATAGCAATGACTATGAAGCGTGTTCAAAACGCTAGCACATAAAAAAGTAAGCACAAATTTAGAAATACTGTAGGCATCTCTAATAATTAGGGAAAAAGGAATCAGATCCCTCAGGTTGATTGTCGTGCACACTCACCAGTGACCTAAAAAGTAAAAAAAAACCTTGTGTATAGCAGTCAACGATCGGCCGATGGCAGAATGACCCTCAGCTCCCAACGACATCAACACTGTCATTCACAGATATCTTCTGTTTCTGACAAAATTAGGCGACCATACCCATCAGATGATTTCTGCACCTACTACACAGTAACAGCTCCACCTAGTGGATAATCTGGTATGTGCACTGATTAGGTTTTAAAAAGAAAAAGACCTCAGGAACACATCTACCAAGGGGAGTGAGCCTTGATCTAAAATATAAGAAATGTAATTTATTTGAAGCAAATTTCATTTAAAAAGTGCATTTATGAAGACAATTCATTTTCAGCACCAGAGTTTCACAGTTCATTCCTGACAGAATCTCAGCCCTTGTCTTCTATCCGTCCATTTCCTGTACAGGCTTATCCTCTGTAGGGTCACGCCAGTTGACATTAGGAGAGGGTGACAGGAGCCCTGCTCCTGATTTTCGACAGTTCGATGCAGGTTCTTCTCTCGAGGTTTGCCCTGTGGTAGTCACCCGTCCAGCTCCAACTGTGTACGTCAACTTTAGGTCTGCAAAGATAAAGACACAAACATTAATATTAGTATGATGTAAACAATTATTTCCCTTTGACTACCTTCAAATTTAAATTATAAGCCAGATCCACTCATTGATCTATTTTTTCTTTTTTTTGCCTTGATCAGACTTTGCTATCTTGGCGGTTCACACTCATAACTAATAATTAATCTGAAGACATCTGTCTTTAGAAACTCTCCACATGTGCACATCAAAACATTTTGCATTAGTCACTTATGATAGTTAAACTGAATATGCTAGTAAACAATCTATGCATGAAGGACAACACACACATAGTCGGCTCCTGAGGAGCAGCTGATGAACCCACTCGATCTGCGTTGTTTTTCCCCCTCTCCTGTTAAGCTGTTGAGTTTTCCCATGCTGCCACAGATGTCTGATGACCACATCCCTGAATGAGTTCCAATCTGACAGTTGTCATTGATGATGAATACCCCAAAATTGGATATACTGTATATTCAATCTGAGACCACATATGAAAGTGTTCCAAAACTGATTTGAAAAGATCACATTTGAATTGAATTTCTGCATTACTCTACTTATTTTACCCGCCTATGTTATCAAACACAATCAAAGTTATAAAAAAAAACACACAAACTCAGCCATATCCAGTTACATTATTAGATTAATGTTATCAATACTTTATGGATTAGTATCATTTTACTGATGTTTGTTTGTTTTTTTATCAGTAGGGACATTCTGCCGGGAAGTTACGTTTTTTAACGTTTGTTTCCACCGTTTCTCACCATCATTCATCATCTAATTACAGGCATGATTCAGAAATGAAACGCTGCTGGTATTAACATCTTCAGACATTATTTTATTGTGTATTTTATGTTCAGCTACATACCAGGACAAAGGATCTTTGTCAGTGAAGCCTTCACTTCCATGAGCTCCGGATTCTCCGCAGATTCTTTGCTGAAATGGAAGCTGGTGAAGTGCAGCGCAGGCCACCAGTCTTTTCTTTCAGCCATCTTTCTAGAGACAACATCCGCCCAGTCCTCGCTGTATCAAGACACAACCAATCAGAGCACAAGTCATCAACATTGAGAAACAAGTCTAGTTATTGTGCATTCAATTTTCTAAAACGGTTCCCCATACCATGACTGTAAGTTCTCAATGATGGCTCGTAATCGCTTCCAGACGTCAATGTTGTTCCTCCAGCAGGCAAAGTCCAGCAATTCCAGAACCACGCCTAAAGCTTTCTGGATATCACTTATCTTCCCTGAAGAAAAAACCAAACACAATAATAACTTTTACCAGTCAGCCATAACATTAAAACCCCCTGCTTTGTATTGTAAGGGTCACTTCTTTGACTGCCAAAACAGCTTTATGATGCATATGCTGTATGTTCTGGCACCATTCTTTCAGAACCAGCAGTAACTTTTTCCATTTGTGCATTGAGCCTGAGGCACCCATGACCAAACTGTGTCCTTCCTTAGGATGACATCTTTAGGTTCTAGCCTCTGCAGACCAGGAACACCCAAAAAGAACATCAGTTCTTGATATGTTACCACCCAGCTGCCGGGACATAAAAACTTGGACTTTCCGAAATCACTCAGATTTCCATAAATATGTCAACTTCAGAGAAAATTTTTTAATTGTTATATTGCAACCACCGAAAGTTGCCATTGCAACAAGACAAATCAATGTTATCCTGGCTCCACTTGTCAATGGTCATAATTTTGTGGCTGTTCAGTGTATACAGCTACTTTGCCATATGAGCAACGGACAAGATAACCCATTAAAAAAAGATATTATGAAACAGAGAAATTGTTATTAGGAGACCAGGACATAAGACATTATGGCATATGTGAATTTAAATACAGGCAATCGAATCTATCTATTCCAATACTACATCAATTATAATATTAAAAATGAATGCTACCAGTTAGTTATCATTTCCTCAACTAAACTCGCTTTTCTTTTTTTATACCTTTTAATTCACGTATTACTGAGTACTAGACTTTTATGCCATATGGTGATTTTACCTGACTGCAGCAGGAGAGTGCTGTACTCCAACATCAGCTCATGGCTTGGGACGAATGTATGAAGGTTCTGCAACATGTAGGAAAGCACATGATCTTGTATCAGAAAGTCAAAAAGCACAATTTGCCTAAGTTTCAGAGATCCGTAGTTTCATTTCACTCGTCATAATGTCACACAATAAAATCTTAATTATTACTTAAATGTATCAAGTTATCCCCTTAAATACTGTTTAAAGTGTCATTTATAAGACTTCTTTTTCACATGGGTGCGCTTTGTCATTTATTGCTGTTTACTAGATATTGGAGTGACGTACTACAATTGTGTTTCATACAGGTTATACCTTCAATACTTTCATCAGTTTCTTCTCAGCAGCATCATGCTTTTTCAAGTACTGGTAGAGATAAACCTGTGCGTTGGGATTGGGTGGAAAGGTGTCATCATAAGCGTAGTTACTCAGGATGTTTAAAGCCTCTTCTTGATCTCCGTAGAACTCCAGCATCTGTTAAAATAAAACATTGATGCTTCAAACAGGTGTTTTTTACCTGAATTCATTACTGAAATGAAACAATAAGAAATTTGAAAACATGTGAAAGTTCATTCAGAAATCTGGATAATGACTTTGATGCCATTAAAATGCACAGCAGCTTTATCCTATGGAAAAATGAAAGAAACTCAAAACACACCTGAATCATTTTTTGATTATAGAGATTAGTTATTTTGTCTCAGTGGACTCGATGCTGCAATAATAGTGTGAACTGTTTCATCTTGTGGTTTCAAAAATGTGTGTTTCTTTAAGAGGCAATGAGCGCTCACCTCAACATAACTCAATATGAACGAATCCCAGACACCAGGAATTTTCAAAATCTCATTTAGACTCACAGAAGCCTGTCTGAAGTAGTTGTGCATTTCTTTGATGTCACCAGACTCAGGATCATCTGAAAACAGAAGGTTTATTCGCATGCCATTGAAGACAAATGAAAAATTGAATTCTCATTTATGCAAGTGGGCATCTGGTGGAGCAGTAGATTTTGTTTTATGTCAGCGTGGTTCTTGGTTCTGATCTGTAGAGGGCAGTGTTATCTCACATAAGATCCAGTGATGGAAACAAGCAGATAATAGATGTTCATGGTGTTAGTAGGATGTGTATCACCTTACCAGCATTACTGTGCAGGACCGTTTTGTCAGACCAGATGACATAATCTAGTAAACTCCTGTAGGCCTGGATCAGCTTAGTCCTCTGATGAGCTGCTGACTCCTTTCCATACCTCCAACTTTCAGCCAGAGACAGCTGATATTTGGCTTCCTCAAGGTGACCATTGAGCAGAAGGTGAAATGAATGTTCCAGGCAGATCTAGAGATAAATAGTCAAAGTCCTCAAAAATGTTTCAGCATTCTAAACAAGTCAGCAGGACATTTTATAACTTCAATAAAAAAAAATTGCAATGAGTTTTGAGTCTACAGTCAGAGAGCTAAATTGACCCCTGCAGAATATGCAACAGGGAAAAAAAGAAGATCTCTTGTCTGGTCCGATGTTGTGGCTAACATACCATCAGGTAATGTCTAACTCCAGAGTGCTTCATGCGTTCATAGATGCTGTTGTAGTCTTCCAGCTTTGCATTGGGTCGATGGTGAAGGATCTCAGTGCTCAATCTCCAAGTTTGCTGGGGAGGAAATTGCAAAAACTGTTAATATCAACAATGTGCAGACTACCAAAAGGAGGTTGACCATATTTTTCACATAACAATTTCATTTTTAATAGATCTAATAACGCTTGTAACCAGTAGTTGTTCTGCTTATTGTATGAAATAATTAAATGGACCACAAGACTTACGTAAGACCTCTTTCTAAAAGCTATTTGCACTTTAAATTCCATCAGAGGCACTTATAATAATAATAATTACAATTCAAGGGAAACAATACAGTGATTCCTCTGGATCTATCAAACAGTGAATACAATACACCAATATTCTTACCTAGTATTGTACATTTCTTATATTATTTCATAATATTACAGCTCCTGTGTGCTTTAACTATTTAACAGAATTCAAGAATAATTTTTTGGTTCATTGGGGGAAATTTAAAGGTAGACAGAGTTGTCATAGAAAACACACTAACATTAAAACACAAGGAAAACAAATACACAGCCAGATAAAACATACACATAAATACAAACAAACCATACACATCAAAATTTGTTTTCCAAATTAATGAAATGCCTCAGTCTTTCACTCAGAAAAACGGTAATTCTTTTCTTGGGTGAATGCAAGACGTTACTGTAATAATAACTGGAAAATAGCAAATAACTGTGGAAAATAATTAACCATAATCAAATGCTGGGGTTTATTAGTCCATGTTCTTTATTTGTATTTTTATTTTAATTTGTATTTGATTTGATTTCTTCTTGCACCATCGTTGTACTTCAAAATACACTGACAAAAAAAAGCTTTTTATTCTCTTTCTATTCTTTCTATTTATATTTTCTCTGTATTACTTCAACAGTGTTTCTAAGTGCATGACACTCAATCACATACAAAAGCAGACATAACCAATTGTACCTCCTTTATCTGCGGAGCTGTCTTATCGGTCGTGTCTTCTAAAATTTGTGTGTAACACGCCATGTATTCTGCAGCTTCTTGCCATCGATGATGCAGCATGGCTTCCCTGATCTCCTCCAGACAGATTCTTGTACTCCGGTGAAATCCAGTTTCCAATGGTGTCTCTGAACATAAAAAAACAGCAGGATTTTATGATATGATCCCATTTGTCTTAAACATTATAAGACATTATAAGTTCTACAGTCCAACCGATAGTGGAATTTTAAGCATGGTGACAGCATATATATTTGGGACTTGAAAATGAGTAATATATTGGCTAATTGTTCTTTGTCACCATAAACACATGGAAATACACATAGGATCCCATGTATTTGTTTGACTAAAAAGGTTTGACTAAGTTGCAGTCTTTGAAAATTCTGTAATGGAATATTTTATTTTAAACCAGAATGGACACTGATATAATTATACTCTGCAATAAATTAATATTAGCCAACATATTAGCGCATAAAATGTATCAATCTGGCTCTAATTACATCTACAATATAAACAAAATCATGTGTATGAGATGTACAACTTACCTACAAACATGGGATTAACCAAAGGGAGCTTGGATTTACTCCTTGTTGTTGAAAAGTTGTCATCTGAGGAACCATACTCATCCTTCTCTGAGTTGTCAGGAGATCCTAGCTCTTTTTCCGAGTCATCCATGATCAACACACAGCTAGGATGACTGCCTTTTATTACTTCAACTGATGCTCAGGTTACAATTGCCACCTGCAGGGAGAAAGATAATCATATCAACAATTAGCATGATATCTTAACAAGATGTTAAGATTGCTGAGCTTGAAGTGTCAGAAAAATGTTTGAGCAATTATTTAGACTCTTAAGGGTATTGTTTGATTTCAAAAACGTCAGAAATCAGTGAAATTACACAAAACGGTCCAACTTCATATCTTCAAATTCTGTAGGACCACTCTCCAAATCTCATAAATAGAAATATTCACAACATACAATTAACCGTTTTATAAGACGAGGAAAATCAGTGACATTGAGGATCTGGAATATACACAGTTCAGCTACAACATTATTACCAGTTAACGGTTCAGGCTGATCTGTGTTTGTCAGTTTTTAGACAACAGTGATGCTTCTTATTAAGATTGTTTCTCCGTAATAGTTATTATTTTTTGCTACTAAAACAGTGAAAGTTTACCTTTTTGGAACTAATAAAGGAATTTCTTATCTTATCTTAATTTTTGCTGAACTTTAATCCAGGACACGTAGGAAAACAGAGAAATACCACAATGTCTCTGTGACATAAATGGCACAAACCGATCAGCCACAACATTAGGACTGGCAAAATGTATTAGTGTTGTTACTGATAGGTATACACTGGCATTTTGCTCAAAAAATGACTTGTAGGATACAAAATAGCTGCCCTGTAATTCCGTCGGTGCAGATGGACTGAAACACTATGGGTAGCATTATTGGATAATTTAAATAGCAGTTATAGAAGATATGTTGTATTTGGAGAGTAACACTACAGTTAGCAGTTTGTCTTTCTTAAATTAAACCAAATGTGATTACCCACGACTACACCATTTATATGAACTACATCATGATGAGTTCTGGAGAAAATTCTCGTGTCAAAAAAGGCATGTAACCCAATTTTTACCTGCTAAACGGTAAAGCTGCTTGATGTTTGCTGATGAAGGAACATAAGTTCATCTCTAACTTAATGTATCTTCTCAGGATTTAAATCTTATACTCTGTGGGGTCTTGTTGTGATCGTTGGTTCCCTCATGCTATGTTCGTAGTTAAGGAAGTAGAGAGAAATGCTGCACGCTGATTGGTTATTGTGACGGGAAAAGGCGGGGGAAAGTTTCTTCTTCTATTGCTTGTTCTTCTGCATCTTATGTCGGTTCCCTTTAGGGGTCGCCGCAGCAGATCATATGTTTCCATCTTTCCCTGTCCTCTGCTTCTTCCTCTTTCATACCATCCAACAACATGTCCTCTCTCACCACATCCAGAAATCTCCTCATTGGTCTTTCCTTTTTTTCCTGCATGGCAGTTCCATCTCAAACATTCAAATACCAATATATCCAGTATCCCTCCTTTTCACGTGTCCAAACTATCTCAATCTTGCCTCTCTGACTTTGTCTCCAAGACGTCTAAACTGGGCTATCCCTTTGATGAGCTTGTTTCTAAACCTGTCCATTCTCGTCATTCCCAAAGAGAATCTAAACATCTAAAACTCTGCCACCTCCAGCTCATAAAAAAAGACTGCTCTCAGGGCTGTCTTGTAAATCTTTCCCTTCACTCTTGCTGCCACTCTTCTGTCACAGATAACTCTTGACACTCTTCCCCATCTGTTCCACCCTGCTTTCTTCCTCTTGTAATGCTGTTTCTCCTAATTCTTCTTCTTCATAATCCCCTATGATCCACTAATCTCTTGTATCCTTTCTTTTACTTTTATAATTACTCCCAAGTTTTTACTCTCTTTCCACTATATGTTATTGATTTTCGCTACTTTAATACTTTTTTTTTGTTTTTTTGGACCGGATCTGCAACTTTGCTGTTTAATTTCAAGTATTTTGGACAGGAATGGTAAATTGGAGACTAGAAATAGGTTGAATACGGCACATTATTCAATAAAGATGGACGGAATTTTTTCACGCAAGCACAAGTAGTTAGTTACTTGTGTAAAATATATGTACTGTGCTACAAGTATTTTTTTCTACTTCTTTACTGAAGTAAAAGTGAAAAGGTACAAAATCTGAAATGTAAAAAGTAAAAAGTCACCATTTGAAGTACATTTCGTGTGGCTGTTTTTGTACAAACCTAACTGAACATCATTTGAGATAGAGGTATTTAATTTAATCTACATAATGCAGTATTGCACTACCCTTCAGAAATAATGTGACCACTGCAACATAGTTTAATTTTAACACAATACTAACATAATGTAATATTAATGTGAGAAGTCCTTTTCTGTTAATTTCATTTTAATTATCTTAATGTTCCCAGTCAAAAATGACTGATCCTTTTTAGATTATTATCAATCCATAAAAATACTTATATTATTACCTAATGTTGTGTTTTACCTTTTTATCAACTCCAATTTTTGTGATGATTACAAGTTAGGAAATTTCATTTGGTATTTATGTTCTGTAGGCCTCATTGACTACAACAAAGACAAAGAAACATATTGTACAGATTATCGCTGAGTTCTTCATTTCAAACTTTATCACAAGAACACTTGTTTAAAATCATTAAAATTTTCAAAAATAATGGCACAAAATAACATCTTTTGTGTTCCCAGTCAAAACTGAACGGTATGATTTATTAAGTAAAAACAAAAGGAAAACTTAACCATATTACAAAGCAATGTCTGAAAACATTAACTATTACTAATAAAATCGTCACATTCTGTCAATCCTAATAACAAAAACACAAGAACAAGTTACAGGCATAACTCATTTTCCCATCCCATGCAGCCCATTTCTTAAGACCATACTTTGATGGTTTCCTTACATGTACTGTCAGAATGGACAACATCCCCTAAACGTGACAGGATGCTCATTGACACACATGTCTGGACCTCATTTGGAAATGAGAGGCAGGCGCCTCATCCACACCTCCCAAACCTCCCTCAAGGCATCATAAACCCGTCTCCCCTCCATGTTTGTCATGTTCGTGACAATGGTTTAGATTAACTCTGTGAGGAACGGCTGGAAACAGGACTTCATGTCACCCTGGATATAGGGTAACATTTACCTTGTTGGCCCTGGGGCACCCGGATGACATTTCAGAGGACATTTCTGGATTTTTCTTACTCGTCTGGATCATATTCTTTGTCAACATCATCCTCCAAAACGTCCTACTTTAAAGAGTTTTCGCTGTGAATTTCCTGCCTTACATCCTCCTTGTCATTGACATGGTCAAAGATATAATCCAGACCCCAAAGTACAGTATGTCGCTCAGTCATCGTGCTGCCAAATAATGAATTGTGAGGAAGGCCTCAAAAAAAGCTTTATATACCAGAGCTTCGAGAAAGTTCAATGTATAATTAAAACAATGTTGCAGTTTTTTTTTTGTGGACTTCCAGATGGTATGGTTCCCATGGGGTAAAAATTCTATTGGAGATAGGTCCCCTTGGGGGTTCACATGGAAGCCAAAAAATATGGCATATGGTGTGTATGTGTGTCTGTGTGTGTCTGTGTGTGTGTGTGCATCTATCTGCATGTTGAGGTGTGGTGAAGGAGTGTGGGAATGTGCTTGAACTCTATTTTATACACTAATTGTATTCTTACCCACCCATTTCTAATGGCCAGTCATTTTTTACTGGGAAGACCACGGGTGTATACAAGTTCAATAAAACATAAAATTTAATAAAATTCTCAAAATGCATTTTGTTTGTGCAGATGCCATGTGTGAGCAAATTCATGGAACCTTATGACAAACACATGAAATTAAATGCATATTTTAGAGAGAAAACTTGTAAATCGGTCGGATTTGACCACAAAATAACAAGATAAGATAAGTTCAGAACTTTTGTTCCTCACAATCAAATGCAAATAATGGGCTGTGTGTGAATGATCATTATGTAAAGAAAAACAAAGAGGAAACCCACACTTTTTCTTGTTGTCAACTTTCTTACGGTAGTTGCTGTGTGTTTAACTTCTGTCCTTTGTTTCATCAATCATCTTTTTTGTGCTATTGTCCCTTCCATTTAGGATGAAATCAGTCTTGATGTCAGGAAAACTCATAAAGATTCTTAAGTATGCTAAAATAAATTTAAAGTATTTTTTTTTTTAATTGAGAAAATATCTAATTACTTTGATACTTCAGTACACAGTCATAACGAATTTATACATAGTTAAGATGAAGCGTGTAACTGATTATTGACATAGCATCAGTTCTCAACATCGCATTTAAAATTCAAAATTATGCAGATAAAGAAAAACCTGATATGCAATCTGAAATCTTTTTTGTTCACAAGAATTGCAAGAATGATGGGCTCCCCCAGTAGAATAAAACCTACTAAACAAGACTGATCCCCAATGGCTTTGCTCTCTCTCTGCATCAGATTGTAGGATTATCCCTCATAGTAACTTGAAGCAGGCAGATCCAGCCCTTCCACCCTGAGAAATCTGTGCCGACACCCAGCCGGATCTGATGTGCTGACGTGTCGGCTCCTTCTGCTGCAGCAGAATCAAGCCAGTCAACAAACTGCCAACATGGCAGCACTACGCTTTTACCGAATAGGATTTTTATTGCTGTTATTTGATTTAACTTCCTTTGCAGTCCTGGAAAAACGGTTCTCCGACTTTAAGAGATGCGCGGATGAGGAGTGCAGCAGTAAGTTTGGAACTACTATGCTCATGATGCATCTTCTCCTCACATCCTGGTACTACAGCTAGCCATAAACTGCGCGTTATCTCTGAACTTGTTGCAGATCGATATGAACGGCTTGGAGAGCCTCCTGCGATGCTGCTCATCTTTGCTGTTCATTATAAGCAAGGGGTTTCATATAAATAGTATCCATGAGCGTGAAATTATTCGTTCAGCTTCAATTGGACGGTTGCCAGGCAGCCTTGGCCTGCCTGAAGTACTGGAAGCTATAGCTATCAGCTAATTAGCCACCGGCCGGTGTCTGTACAATAGCAACAGAGTTAGCGGCTACCAAGCTAACCTTTTTGATAATATTCTTAGATGTGGAATTTGAGTGTGATTGATAATTTTGTTATGTTTTGAATTGGTTGTTACTCCGTCCATTTTTTTTATTAATTAAAAATAAATTAGCATTAGCTTTTAACAAGGAGCATCGCCAACTTTAAATGTTAAACATTCACATTTCTTGTTAGCTCCCACCTTTGGGCTAATGCTAGCCGCTAATTAGACACCAGCTGGAGTACAGGTTAGCACCTGTATAGCAGCTAACTAGAATTTCTTTGGTAGTATAATAATGTGATGTGGAATTTTTGCGTCATTGGTACTTTTACTGTGTTGTGAATTGGTTGTTACTTTTGTAGTTTTTGTATAGAAAAGAAAAATAGTAGCAGTTGCTTAGAATATTTTTATTGCGAACTGTAGTGTAAACATTAGTGTTTGTTGTTAGTTCTCACGTTGTGGCCAGCAGCGATCAGCCACCGGTGTTGTGGTTACCGGCTAACTTTTTTGATACTCAATAGTTGGATCTTTTGTTTTTCAGTTTCATTAATATTTATACTATGCAGCAGAAAGTCAGTTACTTTGCCTAGGTTTTTCCAATAAGGAACAAAGTTGAAAATCTTTTAAAATAGTTGCATCGCGGGCTAAACTGATAAATATTCCAACGTGCACTAGCGTTTGTTGGTAGTTTTCACCTTTCGGCTGATGCTTTTAATGAATTTAAAGTGAGTTTAGATAACCTTTGCCAACAAAGGTGTGTGAGCTTCAGCATTTTGAACTTTAATTACCATTCAAGTTTACATTGCTAAATTTAAGCAAGCACAAATCAACCCAGAGGGGAATGTGTTCACAAAAAAGGAGGCGGACCAAATCTTATTTTTTTCCAAAGCCATTTTTTCAGATGGGATTTGTGCCACTTTGGGTGTGTTCATGCTGCAGTTGACAGGGACTCCATTCTGATTTTCGATTTAGATTTTTAAATCATCTTGCTGTGATTCAACATGTTTGTCTTGTTCACCATTGCAGGCAAAACATTGATTCAACTGTACTCCGTTGAGAAAAGCTAAGCTGATTGTTCACACCGCTCTTAAATCAGCAGGAGTTTGCTCAGATCAGATATGTTTTTCATGGTGGCTCACACTCATAATTAACAGTAAAAACAAGGTTAATAAAGTGAATTAATCTGTCCTCCTAAACAGCAGGCTTGCACACATTCAAACATGTTCACCTGCTTTACTTACATTAAAGAAAGTTAGATAGTTGGAAAAACTAATGGCATTTAAACCAAAACGTTTGCACTCTTAGTGGATGTATGTTGCAAATTTTTATGTTGAGGACTGCAGCAAAATTTCGCTTTTGACTCCAGTGTGAATGCAGCCAAAGTCGAATCTGATCTGAAGTCAACTGTAAAGGCACACAGCAACAAAACTGGTATACAGATGTGAAGATGATTATGACCTACCGGGGCAAAAAGGTCAGGTTTTAGGGAAAATAACAAAATTGTGTCATTTTCAACAATAGTGTGAAAGTAGCCAAATGTTGCCATTTTTACTTGAACATGGGCAAGTGTTTAACTAGTACACACCTAAAAGCCAGTGATGGTTATAAGAAAGGATTATTTTGGTTACATAGGGGAAGGTCCTTTTAAGTAATAAAACAGTAAAGATTAAATTCTTAATCATGTAAAACAAAGGCACACTTAAGAAGGATGAGTTGTGCTTCTCAGTGTCCCTTTAATGAGATGTTTTAAATCACCATCTGAGACTTAAGGTAGTAAAAGTTTTAGGTTTTATTACCCACAATAGCATGTCTTAAAGAGATGAAGTATATTAGTTCTTAAACTGTTAGTTGCTTGACAAACATTAGGCGCCAGATTTTTTTAATTATCTGTGAAACAACTTGATAGCTAAAAATGTCCAAAAATCAGCTGCAGCCTTTCGGTTATAAATATTTTTTTGATTTTCAAATGTGCCTTTTAAATCATGTTTGTTAATTTGAAAGGTTGGATGGATAATATATGTACTTTGAACATGTCCATTTTGGTGCAGGGAGAATGCATCACTTGATATTATCCAACAATGTCATGGGCCAAATGCTTATTTGATTATTTGTGAAAACAAATCACTGATGATGAGACGTTGATGAGGGAATGTGTTAATGTGAAAAATGTTATAGGGGACCCACAAGAACGGTATTCTGTATTTATTACATCAAATGCATTTTGAAAAAGAAGCTTCAAATTTTGGGCTTTGCATTCTTGAAATCAAAACTACCGTAAAAAATAAAATTGCTAAAACTTTTTGAGACTGATTTAATGTTTAATTTTTTCCCCCACAGTGCTGTTGTGTCGGGGAAAGGCTGTGGAAGATTTCACAGGACCTGACTGTCGTTTCCTGTCTTTCAAGAAATCAGAAACTATCTATGTATATTACAAATTATCGGGCAGAAGGGGAGATTTATTGGCTGGGAGTGTAAGTATACTGTGGTTAATAATTAAACAGTAATGGAAACAAATAGCTTTGGCTGTGTAGTTACATCCCTTAACAAATTCTCTGCTCTTATGTTTCAACAGGTTGGGAGTAACTTTGGATATTTCCCAAAGGACCTACTTGCAGTTAATCATCTTTATACTGACAAAGAAATAGAAGTTCCAGCAGAGGTATGATTATATTTTGCGGACTGACTTCATTTTCAAATCCTTGTAACCCCATGGTTAATCCTTTCAATTTCATGTTCTTGTCTACTTTTCAGGAAACAGATTTTGTCTGTTTTGACACTGGATACGATAAGTTTAACAATTACGACGTAGATTTACTATTAAGCTTTTCGCAGGAACAGAATGAGGGTGAAGATAAGGAAACATATGACCAAAGCCAAACCGCAGATGGTGCACAGATAGAGACATCCGTCAACGAGGAAACTGACAGTGAAAAAGAAACTGAGCATCATGACAACTCTGAGGATTTTGATGAGGTCCCAGATGATGAAAGTGCCTCTTTACCTGAGTTTGAACCTTACGTGGAAACTGAATCGTCTTCTTCAAACGTAGAAGAGCCTGAAACAGAAACTACGTTTGATGCTACTGACAGATCTACAGAAGACACAGATACTTTCGTCGGGTCCATTCTAGAAAATATAGTTTCAGAAAGGAGTGAAACCAAAAATGCACCCACAGAACCCTCCTCAGAAAAAGAGACTGAACTAGTCTCCAGTTTTGAGGGTGTACAAATGCCTGAGCTAAAAACCACCCTTGGATCAACTTTTGATGCTGTCACTACTACCGAAGACATCACAAAGAATGTTACACCGTATGAAGAGGAGGAAAGCGACCCAATGGAGAGTCCTCCTGACAGTGATATTGATGTTACAGAAGAAATACCATTGCTGTCTTTCTCAGGAAAAACTGTAAATACCCCAGCATCAGATGAACTCGAAGAAGATGAGAGTCCTCCAACTACACATGAAGATGATAAGCCGGAGATTGCAGAGGAGAAGAACATGTGGACCTCATTAGGAGATGCAGTTTTTTCAGTTGTCACTGGGGGGGAGTTGACAGCGTACGATTTGAGTTCATCGGAAGAGGATGAAGATGAAGACATTGTGGAAGACGAGGCTGTTTCAAAGCCCTCTCCAAGTATTGAACAAGTAAAAGACATAGAAGAACTGGCAGCAGTAGAACTATCACAAGAACCAGACAATGTAGATCCAGTCGTTGAAGATCCATCTTCCAGCTCTGCATCACCAGATAATCAAGAATCAAACAGTGATTTCGATTCTGATGATGAGAGTGAAGGAGAAGTGATCAGACCTGAGGACGATTGGGAAGAAATCTTAGAACCTGGTGAACTATCAGAGGATCCGATATCACAAGATGATACCTCTGCTCTCCCTGAGGCACAAAAGTCAGATCTGGAAATTGCCAATGAAGACGTTGAGAACGGAGAGGAAATGTCAAAAGATTCAGGGGTTGACAATGATGAGGAAGATATACATGACACTAGCTATGCAATGGAGCATAATAGGGATTTAGCCAGAGATCTGGGAGAAAACAAAATTTGGACCGATGAAAAAGAAATAGTCGGTGCTGAAACTGAACGTTTTCAGGCCCTGTATACTGAGGATATGCAGTCAGATAATTCAGACGTGAGAGTTGATAAAGAATCACAGGTTGATGGTGATAATGCAGCTAAACAGGGTAGCAACGTTGCATTGGAAAGGGGTGAGGATTTAGCAGATGAACTGACTGAAAACAAAACTGTAACACCTCAGGAGGAGTTAGTTACCCCTGATGCTGAAAGTCACCATGACCCGTCCATGGAGGATAGGCTGTCAGAGGATTTAAATCTGAAATCAATCAATAACCAGAAAACAGTCGATGCCAGACTGCCGAGGCAAACTGTAGAAGACAGCCTACCAAGTAAGCTGTATGACCGTTTAATGGCAGGCTCAAAGATTAATATCAGTCAACCAGAATTTCCTACGGTGGAACCAAATACTCCTGAGGAACTTCTTCCAGAGGAGATTGAGGACGAGAAAGAGGAGAGGAATGAAGAATTGCTCGAAGATGAAAATGCACTATCTTTCCCTCAAACAAAGAATGTAGACTTCGACAAACCTTTAATTGAATCTTCACCAGAGCCAGAGTACAGCGACAGCGTGTTGAGACTGACTCTGCTACGAGAACACTTCACAGAGGAGCGCATAGAGCGGATCCAAAACATTCTGGGGCTCAAAAATCTCTTTAAAGTCGAGGCCTTGTTCTCTGACTTGGACACGGAACTGCAGGCTACCCGTCGCTCGCACACAGGTACTACTCAAGACATTGAAACCTCTCTTGAGAGCATCCTGGAAGCGTCTGAGAACACTATACTTGATGAGATTGAGAAGATGCTGGATAGCCAGGCCACAAAACACAACGATGACCAACTGGTGGCCGGAGGTGCAGTGGATGAGGAGACTGAAATACTGGATGACTTCCAGGAGCTCGCATTCAGCCTACGCCAGAAGTATTCGACAGCCAGCGACAGCACGCCTTTGGCAACAGGAAAAGGGTTGGATATGGACCAAGGTAGGTGTCTTTTTTTAATGGAATCTGAATACTTGGTGTGTGGATCAGAGCTGTAGGAGTGACTTTTCTGTGAAAGTCATTAGTTGTTATTGTTAATTCTAACAACTGACATTATCTTCTCTCAGACATGTAGCTCTGAATTGTTTTTTTTAAACAATTTTTGTTTCCAGATCATACCAGCACTGTTGTTGAAAGGGATTATTAAAGAATTATAAGAGTGGCATTTATTTGCACAACACTTTTTCACACAATAAATGAGTCTGAGTGCTTTATAACAAAGAAATGACATACAGGAACTACTTATTGCAGTAATTGATTTAATTATATCTCATGGTAGTGAAAATAAGATATAGATGCAGCGGGTAGAAGTCCATTATTAAAATAAAACAAGATGGAGAATAAACATTTGAAAAATAAA
Organism: Lophius americanus; assembly: GCA_037951165.1. NCBI lineage: Eukaryota > Metazoa > Chordata > Actinopteri > Lophiiformes > Lophiidae > Lophius > Lophius americanus. The sequence goes on along the minus strand of JBBDHG010000026.1, from coordinate 3,628,642 downwards.
GATGGCAATATTAAATGGAAACAAAAATAAAAAATACATATAATTATTAATTATTGAAACTAATTACTGGCAAGTCAAGGTGCAAATAAATCTCAAGACAGTATCTGGAAACTAATAACTAAATAATTACTTAATGATTAGTCAACTTTTTAGTGTTCTTTTTATTTAGTGAGCTGGCTTGAATAGTGGATCTCATATCTTTGGCCCATGATTGAGGGAAATGTAGATCCGAGATTTTATCAGACTATTTCTAAGACCCGTCGATAAACCAGTAGAAGACAATCACAATGCTCTTAGATTTAGACTTTGTAGAACAAGGGAGTTAGCAATTTGGTTTTGTTCTCAACCATAAAGTGTTTTATAAGTTGGAGACCCATGTCATCGAAAAGGTCAAAATCAATTCCAGGTGAAATAGGAAGCCAGTGCACAGCAGCTAAAACTGGACTAACATGCCCTCTCCTCTTGGTTGTTCTTAGAAGCTGAGTTGCAGAGTGTTTAATAAGTTGTGTTTTAAACACTCTAAACAAAAAGTGTTTTCAGGGATACTAATAAATGCAGGTTACACTAATCATGGCATTGTTGAAATAAATGCATGACTGTGTTTTTCAGCATGTTTTTGATTCTGTAAATTGTTTCAAAAGTGAAAAAGTTGTATTACCTTTTTACAGTGGAACTGGCTTGGATCTTAATCTAAAGGGATACCAAGGCTATTATAACATCACATTTTAATCCAGGGTAATAAATTACCCAGATTATTTAATGTATTTTATAGGTTGAGGAGAAAACATGTAGGACTCATGGTTTTCCTCCTTTAATTTCCGGGCATCTTTCATGCCCCACATTTATAGAAGATTATTGTACCTGGAGTCAGTTAACTCTTTTAAACTTTGGAAAACTTGTCTGTGCTCCTCGTCATTATCAGTTTATGTTTACTGATCATCCATGACTCATTTTAGGAGCTAGTACATAGCTCAGGCTATTTGATCCAGCAGTATCTCACTGCTTTGGCTGACCTCTCTTGCATCCCCCAAGATGCATTCAGGTGCAGCGTACAAAGTGTGAACAGGACAGGCCTCTTTTAGCATTGAAGTGCCTTGTTTGGGTTTCATCTGCAATTGATGGCGATGTTTAAAAATTAGATCATGTAGTTTAAAGCCAAAATACAATATTAAAATGTTCCCATTGATGATTTTACCAGTGCTGACTTTGCTTCCCTTACATTTCAATGTTTCATTTTGCAATTGAATCAACTGACCTACTAATCATATGCTAGACTCTTGACAAAGCCATAAACCACACCTGTGTCATTAGATTAATGTATTTAAGGGGCACCTGAGTGTACCTCTAAACATTTCACATCAAAAATACAATCCTTTTTAATCTGAGACCTTTTAGACTGATGCCTAATTGCTCATCTTTGTTTTTTGTTTTAGATGAACATGAAGTAAATGTAAAAGACGATACGCCGCACATTGTTGAAGAAGACAAGGTCGAAATCATCCCTGAGGCTGAGATGGATGACAACTTCACAGTGACTGATCAGGAGAAAATGCGAGCAGAGAACAAAAAAGAGCAGCTAGTTCTGGATGAGGCACTCAGGGAACCAGACCTCAGCGTGGAGGAGGATGGTGGACACTTTAATAAAAACAAAGACAATCAGCCGAGCTTCAGCGCATCGGAGGAGATGCAGAAAGTCTCTCAAGCCAACATGCAAAATCCACTAGACGTGGACCTTGATGTGGTGGTTCAAGGCTCGTCCTCAGGTATGTACAGTAAATCAATGTTTCACAAATGGGCATGTTTATTTCTGTGGGGGTTTGCAAAGTGATATCAGTGAATGATTCTTAAAATAGTTTTTTCTGTAATACGTAAATATGAAATGGTTAAATAGTGTTTTATATTCATCCCCATTTTAAATGCATTTTTTAATGTCATTAACTGGAATTGAAAAACATGAATCACGCTCACGGATAGCATTAAAACAAAGTTGGGCCTAGCCTTCACTGTTTTCACATGAATCATGTTTTGACAGACATGTTAATGGAGGCGTTTTCAAAATATTGGTCTAGAACATATTTTCCAATATTTGTGTTTTCAATCCGACACATTGCCATTGGCATGTAAATAAAAGGCTTATTTCAGTTAACCATTTTATTTTATTTGTTTTTTAAATTGTCCTCAAAACATTACCTTATCGCACAGAAAGTGTTCAACAGTCTTTGCTCATCTATGACATTGATCCAAAGCTGCTTTTGTGTTTTAGATGGCTTCCCATGAGCTAATGAGACACGTTATCTAGTGTGATATATTATATATGTGTACAGCAGCACTTACAATTTTAATGGAATAACATTTGAAGAAGACGAATTTTCCTTCACCTAACTCCACAATTGGGTAAAGAGCTCCCTAATGTCATGCTGTCTCCCCAATATGAGGACATTCAGTTGCTTTTTTCCCCTTTGAGTTAATTGCTACTAGCCCCTATTTTTCAATTTTATTTTTTTTAATTGTCTGTTTTACATGCACGTAATAAGTCATCAAACATGAAAAGACGGTACTTTGTAAATACACGTCAAACCCTTTTTGTAGGGTCTATGTAGACAATAAACTGATTTTTTTTTTTTTCCCCAGACTCTGTAGAAATGAACGAAGAAAAAGTAGGATTGCTCTCAACTGGGATTATGTACATGGCCGGCATCTTTTTTATGAGCAGGAAAAAAATGGCAGAGTGGGCTGTGGCGGTAAGTCAAAAAATTTTTGTGAGCTACTGTGTGGTGTCTTGTTAACTGTTTGGTTTTTTTGTTTTTTTTAAATGCTATGTTTTTGTCTTTCGAATTATTAACCCTGAAATCCATAATCTTGGAAGGCAGAATTTGCTCATTGCTTTGTCCACCATACCACAGTAGAACATATACATATTTTTTGACTGTGCTTCTGGAAATCCCAACTGTTGAGCAATCAAGAGATATTCCCCACAATTGTCCACTTTGTACAAACAATCACAACGCTCATATATAACAGAACTGGTGCTTGTTCTGTTTCCCCTGGTCTTATGAACTGCATCATACAAATGACAGACTGACATTTTATTTTCTCTCCACTCTGTCACTGAACTCCACCATGCAACCAGTTAAAGCGGCACATCATCATCCAACTCTCCCCTGTCCATTATGATGGCAGTAATTAACTGATTGACAGCTCTTATATTTAGTATTGCCTGTTGCTCTAGTCCCTCATTGTAGGCTATGAGGTGAATAAGGCTTAGTGCTAAGCCTGGTAGTATGGTGGAGTAAACCTTAGGTAAAATATTCACATTTATCAAAATTGGGCTATATAGGTTTCTTAAAACAAAGGGGTCATACAGGATATTTCGCCGAGTTATGTCCACGAGTGTCTCAAACACATGTACATAACAGGGTTTGGTCTAAACCGCCAGGCAAAATTCAATGAAATTTCACTCATGCTTTGTAAGGGCCTTAAGAATGTGTATCTTCCAGCAGGTTACTTTAATTTTATTATTTTTTACATTTTTAGCCAAATTTGAGCTTAGATGATTTCCTTGTGATTGTGATAGCATTATGTGATTGTGAATGGTACAGTATTGGAAATCAACAGCTGCATATTTCAATATTTTTTCTCTAGAAGGAGCATCTGTGCCCTGGACACAGATTTTCTAGTTTTCACTTCCATCTTCCTCCTTCTGGTTATAGTTAACAGACATTTGTAGGTGCCTTTCACTGTAGATTCATGTTCTGCGGTTGTCCTGCCCATTAGTCACTGTGACATCATCTGCCTTGTGGGTGACTTTTTATTGTGCCCCTACAGTCTGCAAGTCATATCATCCTTAAGCAAGACCTTTTGACCAGATTTTCAACCCGGGCACTTATCAGGTGCTGACCACTGCTTGTCAAGAATGGGTCAAATGCAGCAAACTAATCTCACTGTGTTGTAGTGTGTATAATTAAGTGATAACAAAGAGCACAGTATGAGAAATAAACCATTGAAAAAATACCTGGTAAAGAAAATACATGAATAAATGAATGAGCCAGAGTAGAAGCAATAGTTTCTTTAGCCACCTTGATGCTGGTCGCATTGGCAAGTCATTTTAACAGTTTTTTGCAAGACTGGATATTTATTACTGATATCTGCAACATCATTTTGCCTGGTCGAAACTTGAATTCACGATATCAGCAATATAATTTTGCTCAGTCAAAACTGTAATTGATGATACTTATGACGTAATTTCGCCAGGTCAAAACCTAATTTTAGATATTTGGAACATCATTTTGACTAGTTGTTATTCTAGTTGCATATGTAAACATTTGAATTATGACTAGTCGTAATTCAAATTAAACATATCCCCCTCAGTTCCAGATATCTACATATGTCATTATAGATGTCATTAACTCCAATAATGACCAGTCAAAATGACGTTGCAGATATCTACAATTTGATTTTTGACAAAGCGAAATTAAGTTATTAATATCATCAATCAAATATCTTGAAAAAAAAAAGTTTGTCACGGTCGTTATTTAATTATGACCGAACAAAATGACGCTATAATCTTCCATGTTCCATGTAAAGTGCATGTAAAGTGTATTCATGTAAAAGTCAATGTAAAGTGCATTATAAATTAAATGTATTATTATTATTATTATTATGTTAAATGTGGATCGTCAAGCTGAGCGAATAAAGCCCGCCTGTATGACGTTATTATCGTCATTGTCGTTATGTGTCAGGTTCTACAGGAAGTAGTCCGTTATTTGAGATTCGTTAGTCAGCCCATATCAGCGGAGCTAGGCTCCAGCCCCACCACGACTTTATTTAGTAGAATAAGTGGATACAGGAAATTAATGTATATATGAATAATTCCTTTGCTGAAATAGTTAAAATTCCTTACTTACGCAGGTACTCATACATTTAGACAGTATATAAATTTCCGAGTGTCCATGAACACCCCAAGTTCCTCCTCCCTCTTGTTGTCTGTAGCGGTGAAGGCTGAAGTTCAACACAGCCGGTGTCAAGCCGTTGTAGAGCCAGCGAAGGGCCAGGTTTATGCATTTTCAGGCAACATACAGCCATTAAATTCATGTTATTAAACGATTTCGGTGTTGGCATTTGCTTTGGACTCTTCGTTGCCAAAACTGCTCTCAATTTTTCAACTTCCGTTTCAGCTTTCGACTCAAGCTTAGCGGCTGATTTTGTGATACGACTTTCTCGCCAAAAAACTCATCATTGATTTCGCTGGTTAGCGAAATCATCGCTAACCTTGCCTTGCGATCCTTGCCTGGGTGGGACGTCACTTAGCACTTAATTCCATAACTTAACATTTCCGTATCTAAGGGTATATACTTTATTTATTTTTTCAGCAAAGCTAAAGGCTAACTCTTAACTGTTATTCACTGAGATGACAGCTAACGTTAGCATGCTAGCTCGATACCTGTCAAACTAGCACACTTTTCGTTCTCGTTTTAAAACTCTGACATGGACAGCGATACTATACTCCTACCTACACTGGAACCCGATAACTTTAACTGGCTTTTTCTAACGCAGCTGCAATATGTAAGTGAACCATCTAGTTAAGCTGAGTTCTCTGTTATGTATTAATCGTGCAATCATGGTCTGCTGACGTGTTGATGAGCATATTGCAGATGAATCGTTAACCTGCTCGGAATGTACTCACTGAACATCCAGATAATCCTGCCTCTCAGATACTGACTGTAGCGTTTCAACGTCATCATGGATTGTTGATATCTTCTTTCTTTTTTTTTGATTCCACAACAACGTAGCAAGCTTATATTCCTGCCTTTGCTATGCTACATTGCTAAAAGTAGATGTTTTAATGGTACATCTGACTGAGCTCATGGTAATTTACCATACTACGTGGTGTTAATTGTAATCCCCAGAATTTCATCAGAGCTGTTTGTTCCTGCCTTATTTACACATACTTGGTTCAAAGGTTTCTTTGTGTTGGCGTAACATGCATCGTTTTTGGCATTGCTGGATACTATTGAAGTGGTAAAACCATGTTTCTTTTCTGGGCAATATAATTCTGAAATACTTTATATGCTAAGCAGAAAATGTGTAATGTGTGGTTATCAATTCAGCTTTGATATAACTCAAATCTTGATTGTAAACCGCTATTATTTAAATTTGCAAGTAGCTGGTAAATGCAGAAATTCTTTTCCTGCTCTCTGATACGGATTCCCCTGCTCTATTGATGGCAACTGTGATAAACTGAATGATATTGTAAATAGTGCAGTAATTGTGTCCTGAGACCATTACTCGGTATGGTAATTGATTTTATTTTGATGAGCTTTCCAGTGTTAATAGAGGAACGGATATCTTGCCAAGCATTTTTTTTTTCTGCAGTTCCTCATCAGATTTTAGTGAATGATGGAGGTGCAAGGGATGTGAAAACTCACATTTAAGATTGTGTCTGAATCCATGTTTTTTGATTTCTGGGTTGATTGAATGAATTGTACCATTTTTCCGTTTGAAAAAAAAGAGAAATATTTAGATATTAATTTGATTTCCATTTATTACTTGGAGAATTAGTTTGAACAATATAAAGGGCAAAAAGAAAAACTTTTACATTCACATTATTTTTCAAAAAGATAGGAATGTCAACATGGTCCAGGATTGTAACATTGGATTAATTGTTTCTTGTTAATGTTGGTGACTTTGATATTATTATTGGCCTCTCAAGCTTCCACCTTGTAAGATATATATATTATTATATATCATGTATTTATATTAGTACCTGTGTGACTCTCATAAATGAGGCATTTCAATAGAACTAAACTTCTTCATAGTGCTTGCTCAACTTGTGGCTCCAGCACTTTCATCATAACTTTAACTTTGTATTTTCGCAGAAGAATATGATATCATATATCTAATAGGCAATATATTTCCTAATAGATTCGGCAACATCCTTAGCTGCTCTGATTCTGCTTAAATTTTGTGGAGAGACTCCTGGTGCCGGGGGGATGTCTCTTGAGACGTGTGTCCAAGATTGATGTGTTGCGATAGTCTAAAGCTGGCCTTACACTGTAAGACTTTAGAGTCATGGCCGTTTAATTTCAAACACTGTACAAATCAAACGTTTGCGGAAGCTCACGATTGGTGTGCTCCCAGTGTTCGATCAGATCCTCCTGCACGACATGAGTGCCCACACTGTACAACCCGTCAGGCTTCTGCAGCCTGTGGTCGCGATTAAACGTTTTCAATTAAGTTTTGTTTGAAAGCTCAAAGGCAGTAAACCGAGGTAGAAACAAGTTGTCTTGATCATTTTTTAACATCCTGTGTGCCGAAACTTCTTTTTAAAAACATAAATAAATTGCTGGCTTACCTGGACTCGTGGGTGTCTAGAACACAGTGGACAGTTTGACTGTTGTATTTTGCAGAGAGAAAGTTGGAGAGAAGCCAGCTATGTTTGACTGTATAGAGTGTTAACTTCAAAGCAGGCACCCCCCTGACAGCTGTGAACCCTATCTAATTGGTCTTTTCTTATTAGCCAAAAACTGCACTTTGAACTTTATGACTACTTATTATTTTTATTAAGTGTCATACCATGGCAACTCGGATGCTCCTTCACTTTCACAGGCACAGTGAGAAAAGAAGGCACTGACGTCCGCAGATCAAGTCAAGAGACCCTGCCAGAATTTCTGTTACGCCAGAAAACCTTTCAATCATCCGACCTTCTGTCCTAGAGCTGCTTATCGGCACTCGTGACCTTGTGTACACTGCACGACAAAGCAAAGAATCGGGCTTAAATCGTACAGTGTAGCCCGGCTTTACATCTACCTTCTGGCACCATGCTAACATACCATTACAGTTTTGTCAAAATACATTTTTTTCTTTTTTTCTACTTTCAACTACTTTTCAGCACGCTGCCATTCCCATTACCAAACAACTGCTCTGTGCGTATCTTCTCACTACAATTCTCCACAGCGCTTTAAAATGTTATTACTTTAAAATGGTAAACTAGGAAATAAAATGTTTCCACGCTATCAAAATTCAACTTTTCAATTGATCTGCCGATCACAGGAACACGATCCAAACCAACCACATTCATGAATACAAAGTATCAAGGGTTTCATTTAAATATCATAAGTAGCTTTAAGTATAGCCTACTGTGGGCTTGCTGGAGGGCAGTAACAAGACAAATATTGATTCACATTTTGTTTCTTCTTTTAGGCATTAGGCACAGTAGGCTGTAGCATGGCCCCCAGTCATTTATCGCAAACTTTTTGACATAGATATCCTGTCTTCAAGAATGTGTTGAAGCACGTTTCTTTTGTGTTAATACTTTGCTCCTCATCATGTCTCATTACTCCATATTGTGTTTATGTCACCAGATGATCTCACTACTCCCAGAAGAGTGGAAGCCAGGGGAGACTTTGTTTGGCTGTCCCTGGCCTGCTGTTGTCATCACCACTCTGGTTGGAGTGGTGACATTCACTTTATTCTTCTGGAGGACGGTGTTGGCAGTAAGTGTTGTAGTACTACTCACTTATTTATATAATCCTCCAGCAATGAAAACAATTGTTTATATGTTCTGGGTCTAAATGTTGTTTTGATTCTAAAGATTCATGCTACTTTTGAAAGTCTGTTTAAATTTTGACAAGTTTTTTACATATCTGGATCATTTTGGACACTGGTTTTGGATAAATCCTGACTAGATGAAGCTCTATTCATGCATAAAAATAAATACTTTTATCAATTATGAACAACGATTTTTTTCAAAAATGTGTGTTGAACAGCATGATCTTTACTTATTGCTTATAAAATACTCTTCTTTTTTTTTTAGGTGAAGAAGAGAGAATACCTCGGTAGGTTTTACTTATTTTTGTTAATATTACATCATAAAATGCAGTATAAGTGTAACAATTATCTTTTTTTTTTTTTACTGCCTTTGTTGACACAGTCGATCAAAAAAGGCTGGCAGATCAAATTCAGGCACTGAAACAAGCAAAGAATGATGCACTCACCAAATTGACTAAACTGGAGAAACGGGTGAGGCACAATTAAGCTGTGAGAAAATATTGATATGAGCTACTTATGAAAACTTAAGTTGTATTTCTGTAACTTTCTCACCTTTTGTTCTTAGACTGAACAACTGAAAGAAGATCAAAAACAGTCAAAGCAAAAAGTCAGTAGTACAATGAAAAGGATACAAGATATGGAGGTGAGCACTTGGGATTATTTTTGTTTTTTTGGGATTATTCAAGGAAAGCTAAGTGGGAAATCTACTTTTTACTTGGATGTTGTGTGTTATTTGATCATATAGACAGAATCACTACCCATATAGAACTGTCGGTGATGTTTATTACTTTTCCACAGAGCAAGCTTTTCGAAGCACAAACACTGAATGAAAACATTATGGAGGAAAATCACAAATATGCAAAACAACTTGAAGAAGAGAGGGAAAGCTCGCTGAAAACTCTCACAAGGGTAATTGTTCATTTCTTTCCCTTCTCTCCTTGTTATATTATGAACTGTTGTGAAAGATTCATGGAGCTTAATGCTTTCTGGAACAGATTGAAAAATTGGAGAGGTCAAAGGAAAAGCTGCAGCTCAGCAGAGATAAGATCCAGCAAACTCTCTCTCAGGTGGGTTGGTCCTTACATAATCTCCTTCAAGATTATTCATCTCTGGAGGGTTCAGCTTAATTACTGGATGTATTTGCTGTAGACTTCTATCCTCCTGGACGAGGCCAAGATTCGAGAAGATGCCCGAAGTGTTCAGCACAAATGTCTTCAGAAAGATTATACAGTGCTCAAAGAAGAAAATAATAAGGTAAAACATTTTGTATATATTTTGTTGATCACTTCAATCTGTTAGCAAAGGTCTTAAGTTATGTTTATTTAAATCTTTGATTGTATATCTGCATTTTATAAGTTCATTCCAGTTTTCCTGAGGTATTGTCCTGACTCTGCCTCCTGTTACAGCTAAAGGTTACGATTAAGGACTGGGAGCACAAACATGAGGAGCTGAACAAACAAATTAAAATCTATCAAAAGTCCCAGAAAGAACTGGAGGAGTCAGTGATGCTCAAAGATCACAACCTCGAGGTTTGGATTCTTTATGAACTAATGTCACAACTTATCTTGATTATTACTTGTATATATTAGTAGGGTTGTATGTCAGTCTGTGACACATTTTATGATTTTTGTTCATTTACTTGCTTGAGAAAGCTACAGAAACATTTGTTTTTATGTGTAGCTGACCTCGTTTTTGCCGGGAATGTAAGCTCACTTTTGCATGCCTTGTAGCTGCTTGTGTCTACCCACATTATTTATAAGGATAGGCCCCACCATGACACGTCACACACCTGGTAATTCATATAAATAATGCCATTTAGAAATATGGTTCTGATTCTGAGAGATACAACACACTCAAGAGCTATTTCCAATAGATGAATATTGTCAGCCAGCAAACATCCAATAAAGGACACAAGGGGAAGAAGAGAATTTTCTGTAGAACCACACCACTCCAGCACGCTGGTATCCTGCAGTGCTTCAGATACCTGAGCAGGTTATGCATTGACAGCTGATTTTCTGCAGAGGCTGTACATTGTAGGATTTTGTCGACAATAGTTCAATGATTTATCCGGTCCTTCAAAATATGAACATTAAATTCTCATATTGTAATAGTCTGGTCTTGCTAATAGAAAAGTATTCAGGAATTTTCTGAATGGGCAAACATCACCGTGTTTTTTGTGACACACTTGGTGAGAGCGTTCACGTCTCTCTATTATTTGCTTTTCTCTTCATTAGGTATTATTAGATTTGACAAAAGTTTGCTGAGTGTGCTTTAGTGCGGATTTCTCATGTAAACTTATTGCACACACGCAGTATCCTACTCGGCTGTTAATGCTATACATGGACTCATTACCAAGGGTTGTCTTTTCTTCTTTTTTTTCTCAGCTCGTTTATCTTCTAAAAAATCGTTATGATATCATTTAGAAAAATATATAACACACACTCCTACATGTTAGTCCTTTATTTGTATCAAATTATTCACTGACCCTCACTAAAATGTCTCCGGTCCCAGGTAATGTCTGACCTTCTGGCGGACCTCGAAGCTTGTGATTCACAAAAAGATGGCACCAGTGTTTTGGCCAATGGTGAACTGGAACCTGGTGGGTCTAATTCTTCCTATCCTACTCCCACATAGAGACTTTGTAGGTCTGATAGTGTATTTGTTGTTGTGTCCAGCATCACACCATCTGATTAACAGACTTTATGTGTTATATTCAGACAAGAAGACGGCCATGAAGAACAGGATAAAACAGATGATGGACTTCTCTCGGGTACGATTGCAAGATAGCGGATTTAGCAAAATGTTGTTACATCAGGAAGCCAAATATTAACCAAATAACAAATTGTTAATTTTGGTTAAAATAATTCATTCCAGGTGCAAGCTACTCTTTGCGTGGTCGAAGAAGAGCGTGATCGCTTCATGACCAAACTCCTGAATGAAGAAAAAGTTAGGAAATCACTGGAAGGTAAGCGTTTTGGGCAAATATGAATAAAGATTATGATTTTCCCTACCTCTCTGAAAACATGCATTTGTATTGTGCGTCAGGACAACATCAAGAGCTGGAGCATGCCATCGCAACGCTCAAGAGTGAAAAGGGCCACGTTGAAAACCAGTTCAAGATGCTCCAGCAGAAAAATGAAATCATGGTGGAGATGTACCAGCAGAAGGAAAGCGCCTTACAGCAGTGAGTGAAGCCTTAACCGTCTTCACACTTTGTCATCAGCTGCAAAATGGGTTATTATTTAAGCACAGCTAACATGATGAAACAGAGCAGTTTGAGTGGAATCCACTAAAACAGAATTGAAAGCATGCGTTTGAAATGGAAACATGTGCAGGAAGAAGTGTGTTTCTCTGGTTCCGCAGGAGACTAACGAAAGAGGAGATGGAGCGGCGCAGCAAGGAGACAATGCTCTCTGAGGCTGGAGGAAAAGCTCTGGAGGCAGAGGAGCAGGTCAAAGGCTTAAGGAAACGCATCACTGAAATGGAGGAGCAGATGAAGCAGACGGAGGATGTCTACAAAGAGCAGGTAGTCCTTTGTTCATCCTTATTCGCGTTTAAATGCACAAGAAAATAAGAATATCTCTAAAAACAGTGTCCGTTTTTCTTTCAGATAAAAGAACAGGAAAACAAAACTCATTCAAACTGGGTAGGTTACAGAGATTATTTCAACACATGAAGCCAAAATGCTCAACACTTTTGAAGTTTAATAGTAATAACAATCTGCCCGCTCACTGATTCTCTGTTATGTCTTAGATAAATGCTCGTAACGCAGAGCGAGCCCTGAATCAAGAGAAGTTTGAATCATCAAAGCTCAAAGATAAGTAAGTGCTGGCAAACACAGGAATTAGGCCAGAAATGAACATTATTATGAGCCTCAAATGTAAGGATTTAAAACTTGTTTTTGGAAATTATGTTTTTGAGACGGATCATTTTGAGGAAAGATTTAACTGGGTGGTGTTGTTTATGAATCCTGCAGAAAGATAAGTCAGCCTACCCTTGACAATGATTTGTTTGATTAACAGGCTGGCTGTACTGACCTCCCAACTCAATGAGCGCCGTGCTCCTCTCTTCAGGCCCAACTCTGGACAGCCAACGGGCCCCCGCCAGGGTAAGCACACACCTCGAAAGTTCTGTTTGTTTTCTTTTCGATGAAACGGCGGTGCACACCACGAAGCCAGCTCAATATAGTCGGTCTTTTTTTTAGCATGGGTTGGTTCTTCAAAACCCAAACGCCTCCTTCAGAGAGGAGATTCACAACGTTGGTGGACAACTTATTTGGAGCCAGGGCTTTCTGCACTCCCCTTTAGAAAAGGGGCATTTAGTGCATGACTGAACAGTTCAAACACATAATTGAATGATGCCTCCTCAACTCAGAGCTATAACCCTATGAAGGAGGTACACGGATCAGCCCTAACATTATAAACAATGATGGCTAGACTGGATAAGAACGTCTCAAGGACTGCAGGTCTTGTTGGATGTTACTGGTCTGCGGTGGTTAGTAGTTACCAAAGTGGTCTAAGGAAGACAACTGGTGAACTAGTGAGGTTCATGGGTGCACAAAGTTCATTGATGCACAATTCTAGGCTGTGTTTTCCAAACCCACAGAAGAGCTAATTTAGTAAAATAATGAAAACGTTAACTCTTTTGTTTTTATTTAATAATCAACGCATCATCTTTGCCATGTTTATTTGTTCTCTGCAGACGTAGATTGTAGAGTTTTTAAATCTTGAGTCAGTATATTTAATCCTACTCATTTATTTATTATATATTAAAGGACATAACTTTTTTGTTCCAATCAAGGTGTAATTAATTGCATTTATCTTTTCTTGTTACTTGCTAAATGAGAATGTGGTTGTTGACGTTGTAAATTTCTCATATCAAGTGCTTGACTTTCTTTGAGAGCCTGAAATGAGGACCTCCACTATCAGATTATTGTCGGTTCCTATTTCTCATCAATGGATGGTTTGATCAAAACAGGCGATTCATACGGGCCTTCCCCTGTGAGTGGGGGAGCACCATCCCCTCCAATGATCGATGGTCAGAGGCGTCCTCCTTCTGCCCCTGTGGGGCCAAGAATTGACCCGTATTATGGTGAGTCTCTGTGGATTACTTCACCGTTTTTGATCGTCACCCTTATACTACGACCATGATCCTTCAATCTTTCTCCTCTTGGGCGCCTGACTTCTTTTATTGTCAACTTTCACATTCTTGAACTCTTCCTTTATATTGCTTGATATGAATTCCATCTTGCATCTTCCGGGTTCCACTCTGGTCTGCTGCCCCTTCTTTCATGCTCTTGTTTGATTTTTTCAGTTAAGTCAATTTTAATGTCCTTTCTGTAGATTTCAAACTGCACTTTCTTTTTTTTAAAGACCCTAAAAGTGTGTGTGTATTTTTTCAAATCACCTTCTCACCAAACACAGCGCAGTTCCAATGGGGTGGAACCTCGAGGCTTAATTGATTTAAGAAGAAACACAGAATGTTTGCATGTTTTTTTTAATGTTATCTTTGATTATTGCCACTGTCGTCCTGGATCGTAGATTTGTTCTTCTCAGACTGTCCTCGAGGTACAGAGATGACCAACATTCTCCCTAATGTTGACTTAATCTTGTTCTCGTTCTTGATCTTCCTGGAGAAGTCCTGTAATCTTGATGGATTTCATTCTTCTTGATTTAGTCTTTTCTTCTGCCTTCAGGTCCACGACCTCCATCAGACCCACACGGCCGCTACGGTGAAAACAAACACAACCCTGGGTTGGGTGAGTCCTCTGCATCAGCTTTTTATCACTGATCTCTGCTCTGCTTCTCTCTAACTGTGGTTCCGCCTGTTACAGACATGATGGGCCCTCGTAACTCCTCTCCCTCCAACATGGATGGACTGGTAAGGTTTTTTTTCTCCTCAGAACAAACTCTCTACCTTCTTCCTTGCAGTCGTCAGACATGGAGCTCGTACATATGTACATGTTGGTTGTGTATATTCTTGCTCTGAAACAGACACAAGCAGTAGATCCACAGGTAAAAGCAGAGACACAGGCTGAGGTCTCCACTGACAGTCCAGAGCCAGTGAGTATAGAAACCATGCAGTCCAGATGTGAGGGTGCATGTGTGTACCCACTTTTAATCTGGCTTTGGATTTGGGAGGATTGTCAAGGCATTCTACTTCCCTGGGATTGACTGCACTGTTTGGGCCGAGTGTGTGGTTTGATTCGCTAGCACAGCACTGAACGACAGAGTCTAAATCTAAATGTGTTTTTGAAAATAACTGTAGTGGTTGCAAAGATGTGTGTCAAAGTTTGAGTATTTGCTAAAGCGGTTTGATTTACCAGCTGAGTAATCATGGTGTGTGGTTCCTGGTCCTGTGATTGAGTTCTGTGTGGCTTTTTCTTTGGACGTCTGCACTGCATGACTCTGATTTTAATCTGTCTATAGTCACTTTATGGACCAACACAGATTCTATTATCCTTTAAAAAAGCAACATCGACTCTTCCTCATGATCTGCCATCTTCTGTCGTCCACAGGGTCCTGGATCCTTCCTAGCATCTCCTATCAGAGACTCGCCAGGTCCCCTTGTTCATGGACCTCCACCTGGACCCGTACCTTATGAACAGCTCCCACCTTTAGGCCGTCTGCCACCTCCCGGACCCTACAGGCCTCCAAGGCCTGGACCGTACAACCTCCCTCCAGGTCCTCATGGGCCTCCAATCCCACCCAATGGACCAATGGGAGATTTTTCATTCAGACCCACCAACGGACATGAATTCCTCCCCAGGCCAGGCTACGGACATCCAGCCGAAGCTTGGGGTCCGCCGCCACAACAGTTCCGTCCCCCACCACCTCATCTGTTTGGACCCGGTACGCTCTGCTCTCTGAGACCCTTACTGATGTATTAACTGTTTCATCACCAATGAAGTTTCCCTTCTCCAATCTTCTCCTTAGGTATTCGTGGTCCGAACGCTCCCATCCCCACTGACATGCGCTTCCACGGCCCACGTGAGCACCACAGACCACCAATGAACCTGCCTCCAGGTGTCCCTCCAAATACTAACCCCTTTGTTCAGGCTCCACCTGGCACCCCCCAGAACTCAGCGAGACCTCCCTGTGACCCCACCCAGGCCTCGCTCAGTAAGCAGGAGTCGGCTCAGAACTCTGCGAGGCCAGAGACCACCAAGCCTTAATAAAGCACCAGCTACAGCAGAGAAGACTTGGAACTTGGACTTTAACGACCCGCATTCAGTCCAATCATGGGTCATTTATTGTTTTCATATGTTATTCATAGAATAAAAACTGCAAATTATGTTTATAAAAAGAAAATGTGGTCCTTAAATTACAGCATCCTCGTTAATTTTGTCTGAATGAGTTTAGGGGGTTACCACTTTTCAAAATAATTGATCGTGCAATAATTCATCGAATGCCAGAGGAGACTCAGTTTTGTTAATCTTTTAAAAAATAAATCAATGATTTTTAAGGGGCACAATTATGTCATTTCCTGTGGAAATTTTTAATTATTTTTTTTAAAGAAAAATGGGGAAACTTTCATATCAAGCATTTCAAGAATACCAACATTTTCCTTAAAGCCATCACTTCAGAACATACTGTAAAGCAAACGTGTTGCCTGATGGCTGGATGTATAACTTATTTTATTATGCTGGTAGAAGTTTTAATAATAAAGAATGTAAAAGCTGTCAGTCTGTTATTAACTGGGTACGGTTTATGCACAGCAGAAGTATCCGACACGGCCTCTAACCACTTTTCAACATGTCTTTTTTTTTTTGCTATATGCTGTTGAAAAAAAACCAAGGCGCCCATCTGTGCTGCTGAGATGCAAGGATATAACGTAATTTCTTTTCACGGTTCATTTAAAGTCGTATTTCATTACATATTTGGCTCGACGTGTGCATCAACAGAACCTCATGTAGCATTTTGGTCATAATTCTGTCCTTCAAAGTTGGCCCGAATACATGAAGACACGGCCTCATACCTCAACAAGATTCCGCCCCCTCTGATCTGGTTGCAGAACCTAAGGCCATAACATTTCTCCCTTATTACGAGTGATTACATCAAAACTGACATTAAATATAGTCATCATTTATAGAGCACTTTACAAACTTTTGTTATAAAGTACTTTACAAAGGCTGCAAAAAAAAGGATGCTGGAATTTGAGAGATCTAGGAGGGAGGAAGGCCGTGTATGACCTTTAAAAGTAATCAGCTAAATCCAGTAAAGGGTCTGGGTTCATATGAGTTCAAACTTTGGAGGAACGTGATCCAGATTCTTCAGTACAACAACAACAACAACATACGACGCAAGAGCAGAAATATTTGAATGAATTTACTTTATTACAGCTGGATGGCAAAGTGGTGTAAGTCCCTGCCTTTGAAACCGAAGGTTGTCGGATGGAGTCCTGTTCGGAACAAGAGAGCGCTCCAATAGTAAATAAATAATATTTTATTGTGTATACATTGTAATATATATATTTTTTTATCATATATTCAAATCAGCAGCTGTATGGTTAAGTAGTATAAGTTGCTGCCTTTGTAACCCAAGGTTGTTGGAATGAGACAGTGCCTCACAGAGAACTATCAATAACATTTTATTATGTATATTTTGTTCTGGGTATATACATATAGAAACTTAATCGTACTTGCAGAAGAGCAGCTCTGTGGCCTAGGATTAAAAAGTGACTGACTTTGGAACACGTGGTAGTTGGATCCAGTCCTTGTTGGAACAAGATGGCTCGCCTACTAAATATACTGTTATTGTGTATACCTCATTATATAAAGTTCATTATACTTCATCATATATGTAAATCTGGAGCTTGACGTCCACGTGGTAAGTCACTGACTTCTCTAACCATAGGTTGTCGGGTCGAGTCCTGGTCGGAGGACGAGAGTGCTCCCATACTAAATATAATATTATTGAGTATACCTTGTTAATACAACATTTATCATTTAAGTAAATCTACAGCTGGATGGCCGAGTGATAGAAGTCGTTGCCTTTGGAACCCATGGTTATTGGAACGAGAGAGATCTAATACTGAATAAAAATCATCTTATTGTGTATACCTCGTTATAAAAAGTACATTATACTTCATCATATAAGTAAATCTGCAGCTTGATGGCTAAGTAGTTTAAGTGGCAGCAAGACACCTCCCGTGGTAAATCAATATAATTTTATTGTGTATAACAAGTAATATATACATATGATATATACTTATCATATATGCAAAGCTGCGGCCGGATGGCCTAGCGGTCAGAATGAGTCCCGGTTTGAACAAGACAGTGACTCAATCCAGAATATAGATAACTTTTTATTCTGTATACCTTCTTCTTCTTAATCAAAGTGACATTTTTGCCACAAAGTGCTTCATTTGTAGTTTTCTAGAAATTAAATGCAAATAATGAGAAAATTCCCCTCATTATTCATCAAAAACAAAACCACCACAGTTCTACCAAATCATGGAGCTTCACACACAAACACACACACAGTGGCTGTATATTAATCTGTTAGTGTATCTTACAGTTTAATTACATATTTGAATACAGAGACAGAATTTAAAAAAAAAGAAATGGAGACATTTTACTGAAGGAGAATATCCACTAAGTCACCCATAGGAACACAATTGGGTGCAATTTCCCTTTTTGCTTTTCTTTACAAAAGCCCATTATGTGAAATGTCAAAGTAAAAGTTGAAGGAGTTTTCTGACTAACCCTTGAAGAGAAACAGAAAATCAGTCAGAAAAAGCACATTTTTTTGTCCTTTCACTGCCGATACCGATAAAGATGAATCTTCTTTACATAGTCTCATGTAAATATAACTGTACTCAATATAAAACATCTGATCTGCATATTAAAACACCTCCTGTCAGGTGATTTAACTTAATAATCTGAGGATCTTAGAAAAAACATGCTGTTGATAGGAATATATGGGCCTTTTATTATATTTATCCATTTATAAAACCATATTTAGAAACAGTTGATAAAAAAAAATTTTATGAAGAAAGTTTTTGTACTTTTATGGACAATCAATTGTCAACTGCAATTAGATTAGATCAAACTTTTGATAAAGCATGTTTTTAGAAACCTATTTGACTTTGTTTCGGTTGTATCGAGTTACATATTTCTGTTTAGTAAATCTTCAGATGCTTTAATCGATCCAATTTTGGCCTGTGGTGACCCCAGGGCTCCACTCATGGCGCCGCTGGGTCATTTTCTGAATGGGTTCAGTCCAGCGGCACACATTCTTCTCAAATGACTCAAAATCACTTCAACCAAACGCTTGAGCAGGACATGAATTGGTTAAATTATTGACTTTCTATACTTAATGTTTGAAACTTTAAACATCATGAAAAAGAACCGAAGCGGTGAAATGTCTCAGAACAGAACACCGGTCCAGTCGATTTTGGATTCAAACAATGAATGAATGAGAATCAACAAAGACATATACTGAGAAAAGTGGCGCTCAGACATTATCGCTCAACTCTACAGCTAGTTCAGCATTATTATGTAATATAATGGAGAATTTAGCTGCTTAACAGGCCGATAGTTCCCTCAGCTGTACCTGGAGACAAAACCAGAGACTAAACTGGACTTACATTCATCAGAGGGACAGAAACCAGACTTTCAGAATCATGTGCCAAATACGATGTTAATCTTCTCCAATTAAAGGTGTGCACCAATCTTCATTAATAAAATCCGTAATACCTGTTTTCTTTATTAAAGAGAAACATGTAAAGTGTGAAAGAAAATACAAATTGTGAAAAGTTGCTGTTAGATGTTAGTAAAGGGATTCACTTTTTTTTCAAGACTGACTCGTCAAATAAGATTTTGGTTTTTTAGAAAAACGAGTTAAATCTTTGTAATAGCAATTCAAAATCGGTTCATTTCGTTGAGTTAATTCCACCCTCCTCAAACCTCTGTTTGATGACAGACATGTGGGAGTTTGGGTGGCTCTATGGAACAAACTGTGTTTCTGTTTGTAGGTCGTTTACTCAGATAAAGGCTTTCGCAAACACGACTCCTCCAACAGCGCGCAAAGTCCATCAACGCAAACACCAATCACAGCGAATCAAATTCTATCAAGACTCTAACTAAGAGCTGCAGAAATGCACGCTGACCCCACCCGCCCACTCAGCTGACCCCACCCGTGGGGTCAGCTGAGTGGGCGGGTGTGACAGCATGAACACCTTCCACAGACTCAGCACCAGCTCTGGAAGCTCTGACCGAACAGCGGGCCACCATCCCACAGGATGACATCATCAGGCGGTAGTGCCAGTCCATGAGGAGGATGAGGAGGAGGAGGAGGAGGAGGAGTACTACTAGAATCAATGCTGATGGTGGACAAACACTTTACACAATTACTGATTGTGTAAAAAGCTGCACACTCCAGTTAAAAAAATGATGAGCCTTACATAATTTGTGACTGATTACATAATGATAATGATTAAAAGTTAAAGCACAAAATAATATATATTGTTTTTATATGACACAAATCCGCTCAAGCGACTTTCCAAATAAACCCAATGGTGCTTTTTAACACCTTGAGTGTATTTCAATGGATCTTGAGTGTTTGGAGGAGGGTCTCCTTCAACAGAGCATGACCATAAAATGTAAGAAAACACAATAATCTAAGACTACAGTGGCAGTTTGAGCTCATGTGTCTCACGTTTGGCTCAGTTCCCTTCCTCTGTATACTCACAGGACAAAACTGACAAATGCCTCGATTTGATATTGCTGGATGAGAGGAGGTGGACGTTAGAGAGAGGAAGTTAGCTGTCCCTGTGTAACGTCTGATGAAGATGAAGATAGAGTTGTTTCTTTGTTAGAAGCTGCAGTTTCTTCCTCTTGAAGTCCGTGGGCTTCTTGTACCTGAGTATCAACAAGAAAAAAGGTTCGTTCTTCACGTTTCTTCTCACAACAAAGGGAATCAGTCACACCATTGAGAAACGGATTAACCTCAGCGGACTCACAGTTCGATCACGATTGGGCCCGGTTTGATCTCGTCCATTTCCATGAAGCCGAAACACTTTGTGCTGGTAAACCTCTTCTTGGGTTTGTAGTGCTTGAATTCAAAGAAGATGGCTGCTCCTGAAAGAACGTGCAGCAGGAAAATGAGCGACGACATTGGCTATCAGACTTTTCAGTTCTGATCCAAACCCGGGAGAATTAGGGCCGGGGATATGAAAAAAAAATTAGATGAGAAGATTATATTTCATTTTGATAAAAAGTTGAAATGTAGAGAATAAAAACGAAACGTATCTTCTCTGAAATGCACCCAGGTGCATCGATATCCTCGCACGAATGCGACCGATTCTGAGGTGTTGTGTCACAAAATCATTTACACAAGGCATTTTCTGGAAGCCATCATTTGTTTGATAGATACGGTCTTTAATTGAGGAAGGTCAAGTTTATTCTCAACGTTTAAACTTTATTCTCCCAAATTCAGAATAAAATAAATCTTTCTCCTCTGATTTAGTTTGACTTTATTCTCAACATGGTGTGAAACCTCTTCCTGAACCAGGATCCAGCTGGAAGAGCTGACAAGAAGAGGTGGTCTGGATCGTTGAGAGGTGGTCTGGATCGTTGAGAGGTGGTCTGGATCGAACTGAACTATGATTGTTTGTTTACAGTGTGAAAGCATTTTTTCTAATGGTTCAGCCTTCCAGACTTATTATTGTACAGGATGTCACAGACGCCCCTGTCACCAACGAAGAACAAAATGAATACCATAAATGACTGGATAGATGAGACGATGGACATCCATACCTTGGAAAAGGTTATTTTCTCGTTAAACTTGAAGACGGACATCTTCATACAACAGTGACAAAAATGGGAGCAGCACGTCGTGTGTCTAATTCTTAATTGAGGAAGGGTGGGGGCATAGGTCAGGTTAGGTAAAACCGACATATGTAGGATTCTTCCACTGTGGCTGAAGAACGAACTCTACTCCTTTCTTCAACTCCATTCTGATTATGTATTTTGAACTAAACATTTTGCACACCGATCAGCCATAACGTTAGAACCACCTGTTTAACATCATGTAGGTCTCTCTACAGCTCTGTGATGTACTGTGTGTTCTGACAGCTTTCTATTACAACCAGCACTACCCTTTTATGCAATTAGAGCTACAGGACCTCCTCTGTGGGCTCAGACAACGTGGGAGCGTCTCCTCTCCCCTCACCCATCAAAGAGCTTTGGACGCCCGTGACTCGGTCGCCAGTTCACCACTTGTACTTCCTCGATTGTCTAATCAAAGTCCCACAAATCCTTACGCTTGCCTATTTTTCCATATTCCTCATCGCTTTCAAGGCTAAAATATTCACTTGCTGCCTAATATATCCCAGCTGCTGACAGGTGCCACTGTAACGACATAATCAAAGTTATCCTGACCTCAACTGCCAGTGGTTATAATGATATGGCTGATCAGTGCATCATTACAGTATTTATAGTGGGCTGCTTTGGTCTGTTATTACCTTTTGGTAATTTCTCCACATGCCTCTGGATCTCCACGTCCATGCTGAAGTGAATGTAAGTATCTTCCTTCCTGGTGGCCACGGGGGTGTCCTGCACCGGGTTCAAGTCCACGCCGTTCAGATCTGCAGTGAGAGAAGACACACAGGGGAAAACGTTGGTTTTGGAAAACGCAGTGTTCTTGACAGGACCATTGGAAACTGTGTAGGACTGTAATCTGAGGGTCTTCATCAAACGGTTCCCTTTAACCCAAACAACCAAAGGGATCTTTACCTTTGACACTAATGGTCATGTACGGATCGATGCATTGCCCAGCATCCTTCAACCCAAGTTTATCAATCTTTATTGTAAGTAGTGACATCCCAGGCTCTGAGGGTAACCGTGGTAACAGGGTACCTGTAGAGAACAAAGGTAACAGACATTAACAGTTACCGTAACAACAGACGGCTGGACCAAAGATTTACAATAGCGATTTCTTGCAGTCTGCTTCTCACCATGAAACAGTAACTTTAGCTTTAAGTAACTATTTACATTTCAAAGAGGACAGAAGAAGCTGAGGTCACATCGTCTCCATGGC
Source organism: Lophius americanus (assembly GCA_037951165.1). NCBI lineage: Eukaryota > Metazoa > Chordata > Actinopteri > Lophiiformes > Lophiidae > Lophius > Lophius americanus. The sequence goes on along the minus strand of JBBDHG010000026.1, from coordinate 3,606,053 downwards.
TGGCGTCTGATCTGCTGTTTGTCGGTTCATTACGTATTTGATTTAGAGAATCTCTCGGTGATATTGTGGTTTTATGACCACTAACGACGAAGTCATAAAGAGGTCAAACCAGCAAATACGGAACAACGTAAAGATTAACTGTTCACCATATAATCACTATTAGCTCCTCTTTATTCTCTGTTTTTGGTCTCCACCATCTCCTGAGGTCAAAAGCTAGGTCTTTATCTGCTAAATCCTCCACGTTTTAAATGCTACTTTCTACTGTTTGATGGTTTTGTTTCTGAGATTGACTGTGTAAAGAAGGTATGTGAGAGGGATCCAAGGCAGTTCCATGAGGCTGGGACCCTCTGATATTTCTGTATCTGGTAAGGAGTGTATGTTTTTGCAGGCGTTGATGTATTTGGCTGTAATGACCTGATTTTGGTCAAGGGGTCACATTATGAGGGTCAAACTATCATGGGAACGTTGCTTTCAGATGTGATGGGAAAAGCGAGCTGCCTCGGCAGAGGTCTGCTCTCTCAGACTGCCCCTTTAGTTTTCTTCTGTGATATGAAATGAAATACAGGAATTCTTACCAGATAGCTCAAATATCCTAATAGGGCTGCCTGTCAGTTACTGATTAATGTCTGCCAAAGAGGGGATTTCAAAATCCCGCTGTTGGTTTACAAAGCACTGAATGGTTTAAGGCTAAATACATCAATTCTGATCTGCAGAAGAAACCAACCAGACCCCTCAGGGGTTCTGGACGAAGGTCGACTTTCTGCCCCCTGGGGCATTTTAATCTCTTAATCCTTTTTATGTTTTTTTTTATTTTATACATATATTTTGAATATCACTTTGAATTGCCTTCCGGTTGAATGGGCGATAAAAATAAACTTTCCTGCCTTGTTGTGACTAATTTAACTGTGAACATTTTTTTTTAATGAGCTCCTTCATACCAAATAAATACAACGGGGCAAATTGCCATAAAATAGCCGTGGGATTGCCGATACCAACACTGCAAAAAAAAGGAAAAGACCACAACTTGATTGAAATTAAAATCAAGCAGGCGAACCAATGCCAATTGCATAGCACTTGTTATAAACTGTCCAATCTCTAACTTCCCTCTCTGTCTCGCTCTGAGGAGGGAGATAGCTGAAATATTAGCAGGGGCTTAAAATAAAGAGTAATTGGTGAAATTATTCCTTTGGCATCAAGCATCAAAAAGATGGCGCATGATGGAGTCGGAGTTTGTATTTCTTATTTATTTGTTAGGGCTTCGTAGGGCTCAGGCCTAAGAGGCTTCATGGAGTTCTGTGGGCTCAAACCAGAAGGGATGGGTTTTGGGGTCGTGTGCAAAGCAGTACGGGTGGGAGGCGACGGAGGGACGTGGGCGTGCCGACTCCCGGGATCCCTGACGGGGTCTAGATTCTAACATCAGGAAGAATCTGGCTGAAGCTGGTAAGTTGAAGGGACTTCAGCTCAATTCTGCTGACAGAGGTAAAAGATGTCTACATCTAATGAAATGATATAATTAACACTGAATGCTGAAAGGTTATGTAAAAAATAAAAGAATGTAAAAAAAAAAGCTGTGTCTGTCATGCAGCAGAGAGGAATGAAGCGGGCAGGAATGAGTCATGAAGCCGCGCACAGCACCGACAGAGAGAACGCAGAAACACGCGGCACTCAAAGACGATTTGAGGTGTGTTCTATTCATTGGTATCGATGGAGGGTTAGGTACCAGGGGCGCGTGGGGGAAAGGCTTCAGTAGGACCAGCTCCTGCTGCAGCATACTCCTCCTCCTCCAGCTCCAGGTTCTCCTCCTCACCCGGAGCGAGGATTTTCCTGAAAGAAAGAAACGGCAACTTTTAGCCCGTCAACTGCAGATTCAAGAAAATCCAACCATGACAGATCAAATGACCAAAACAAGAAAAATAAATACATATTATCTAAAGATCAGACGTTGGGGTTCTCTGGAAGGTTAGCAAGGAGAGATTGGGTTGAGAATATTTTGACTCCCTCACACATGTTCATCAATAAGCTCTAATGTCACCAATATGAGGCCAAAACATCAGAAACACCTGATATTTAATGAACGATGTTTACCTTAAGGGCACTGGCTGCACGTCAAAGGGAAACTCCTTGTTGTAGGTCAGAATATTCTGGATTACTGATGACAAAGAGATAAAACTTGAGTCGGGAGGAGATCAGAAATTCCAGGAGGATTCAATTAATTTCATGTCAGCACGCTTACTGTTTTCAAGTTTTTTCAGTTCTTCTAACTTGAACTCCTCCTTTGACTGTGTGCACTGAAGAGGAGCAGACAGATCACACGTTCAGTACCGCACATCTTTTGACACGGAATGTTTGACAGTCGGAACTCAGGCGCGCATCGAGATGTTGATGTGGTGACTAAATCGACTGGCCGGAAATCGTGTCGTAATAATTCATACAGACACCAAAAAATCTACACATACCTGCAAACTGGAACTTCTCATTTCCAGACATGATGAAATTTTTCCTAAAGTTTTCTAAAACAGAAAATGCGGTTTAAAACAACACTTAGGTCAAAATTTGACGACAGAAACAAAAGAAAAAAAATTCTACATTTATGAGGATCAAATTATAATATTCAGAGAATCGAGTCATAATGAGAAATTGAGAATAAATTATGAGAATAAAGTTGTAACTTTACGACATTTAATTCATAATTTTAAGGAAAAAAAGTCATAGTGAGAGAGATGGAATAATTACCTTCTGCTCTTCTGTGAAGACCGATGGATTTGTTGACTGAGCCTCTTTCTGCAGTTGTCTTGCAAGACTAATAACACAGAAATGCATTAACACAGTAAAAACCCTGGTATAGGATCTGTATAAGTTCAGTATGACATCGGATACGTTCAAGGTGGAGGTGGGACTGAACCAAGGATCGATCTGCTCTGAGCCCCAACCTGTTTGCTATACTGAAGGACAGGCTGACAGATAAGGGCAGGCACATTCTCCCTGGACTATGATGTTCACGGACGACACTGTGATCTGTAGTGAGAGCATGGTGCAGGTGGAAGAAAACCTCGAGAGGTTGAGGTTTGCGCTGAAGAGAAGAGGAATGAAGGTCAGAGGAAGTAAGAAAGAATACATGAAAGAGAGCGAGGCAGGAGGAATGGCGAAGATGCAAGGAGCAGAGGTGGAGATGGTGCAGGAGTTTAAGTACTTAGGGTCAACGGGGAGCGTGGAAAAAAGGTGGAGAACCAAGCGAAGATGGGATGGAGAAGAGTGTCAGGAGTTATCTGTGACAGAAGAGTGATGAGAAAGGTTTACAAGAAAGGTAATCTCTGCTGTATGTTTAAGAGACGGCGGCTCTAACCAAAAGACAGGAGGCAGAGCTGGAGGTGGCCGAGTTATACCAATAAGAATTTCTTTTTGAGTGACGAAGATGGACATGATTAATTTCAGGAGCACGTCAGACGGACAACCCAGGTTGGACGTCTTTAAGACAAAGTGAGAAAGGCCAGATTGAGATGGTTTGGACACCTGAAAAGGATGGATAGTAGATCTATTGGTAAAAGGATGCTGGAGATAGCGCTACCAGGCAGGAGAAAAAAGGATGGGAAGACCAAAAAACAGGTTTCTGGTTGTGGTATGAAGTTGTTGGCGTGACAGAGGAAGATGAAAAAAGACGGTTTGCTTTGGTGACACATAAACGGAATGGACCAAAGAAGAGGAGGAATTAAAACTTTTAAAAGGTGCGTGTGTGCTTGGTCCCCCCTTGTGGTCGAGAAAGTAGGATGTCATAACAGGAGCTTTGCTGCTAAAAAAGCTCTTCTAGAAATAGAACAAAGTACCTCAAAGAGTTTTCGAGGCCTAAAATTCAGACGATCACATTTTAGATTTTTTACAACACTATTGAAACCCTCTCAATATGCTGCAGTAGTAAAGTGAACATGCACACTGAGTGCAAGGCTGTGCATGCTGTGAGGTTCTCATCTGGACCACACATTGAGTAAAGCTGCTTTATTATTTTTGCCGTTGTGACCGAGAAAGGAAACCCTTCATTTCCAGCCATTATTCATCTCAATGACAGTTAACTTTGAATATTAGATTCCACTGAAGCATATTATTAGTTCCATAACACACTTGCATCAGGATCTTAATTTGATGTTATTCGTGCAATTTCTAATAAAACATTAACTGCATGAAAAGGCAGATCCCATTTTTAAGGGAAATACACTGGTATGGTCTAAAAACAGGAAACAAAACCCACCCTCAACTCTGAGAGGGTGTGGCTGACTATCTCTCAACACTCTGAGGAATATTGGCCCATTCCTGCACTGCATGACACATAATGAAACCCACTCCGCAAAGATGATTCCCACAATGGTTCTGGATGACTGTGGGATGCAACATGCACACTCTGCTCCTTCTGCAACAACTGCCACATCACGTCATGGATGGGCAGGGTTTGTTTATTGTTGTCTGACAGTTCAGAGGCTACAACTTCTGTGAGGCACCACCACACACCCACTGTCTCCAACACGCTGCACATTCACGACATTCAGGATGGATCAAGGCAGAGGAAGAGAGGCATGCCGCCTAAAATAAATAAGCATGAACCAGCATTAACTTACATTTGGTACTCATCTATAGCCTCCACTAATTGTCCCCACGAGTCAAAGTCTGTGCCCTTATTAAAACTAGCGTGCCATTTCTGCACAGTCTTGTTGACTTCAGACATGTTGGCGGGGCGGATCCTCCCGGCGCTCTCAGGCCAGCATCTCCGAGGAGACTCATCTACAAGGCTCCAGCTTCAAACCGTTGATCTGCTATCCAGAGGCGCACAGACAGACCAGGGACACCCGACCAAGCCCTTTCTGCATGCTCATACTAATACCACTTCCGCGGAAGACAGGAAGTCCCGCCCAGAGCTCTTGGTGCGCGCGTTCTATTACACCGGAACGCACAGCTGGACGGCAACTGGATGTAAACGTGTCAATAACGTTAAAACCGGCAACGGAAATAAATACAATTACATAAATAAAACGTAAATGTCCAAGCACATAAGAATTTACACAGGTAGAACAACATACTTTTAAATAGAAAGGTACATACAACATAACACAGAAAATCTGCAGTAAAACATTTATGGTTGGGTGATAATACTAATACTATTATTACAGATTCAAATAGTACTACTACTACTAATTATAATAAAGATAATATAATAATTATTATTATTATCATTATAATAATCGGGTAACGTTGACTACACGCTAATAGGAGCGGTCCAGACACCTCTTTCTCAAGCAACTCCCCAGCTCATGCTTGGGGCTCACCACCTGCAGGGATGGGTGTTGGAGGGTATTAATAAATACAATTAATACATGTGAATAATCTATTAAACATTACTGGATAAACCACTACCTTTAATTCTTCTTCATCTTTTAAATTTGTGTTATTTATCCATATTTATATTTCAATTAAAATAAACACTGTGTAACCTAACTGTAAACTGCTCATTATTAGCATGACGTGGAAAATTTTAAGCACATTTTCCTGATAATACATACTTTAACTTAAGTGAGGTTCAGAATACAAGACTTTTAATTGTAATCGAGTATAGTGTGGTTTTAGTACTTTTAATCAAGTAAATTATCTGATTACATTAATCAACCAATGAATATTTTTTATTATAATTAGTGATGGTATTAACTAGAAGTAGTAGTAGTAGTAGTGGGGTTGGTGGTAGCAGCAGTAGCAGCACAAGTTGTAGTTGCTGTAGTAGTAATAATAGTGGTTACTCCTTGTTGACCTACAGTAAGGAGTAACTAATAGCTCTGGTTATAATTAATTATTGTCAAGACTTCAATTTGCCTAACGCTCTTACTTTGAAAACAAGTCGATCGATTTCCGGTTTCTGTATCATTATTGACACTATGCTAGCACGTTGGCTATGGACGAGGCAACAACATAGCAAGTGATGTGCTGTAGGTTCTGCTAAACGCCGACGTAATGAAATAAGATGGAAACTGTAACGACGGACTCGTCTACGGCTGAGAAAGATGACTCAGACTCGGAGGTTATATGTTTGATGAGGGTCGGAAGGAATGCGGACTGGCTGCACTTATTCGAAAACACTGAGGTACACTTTGCTAATGCTAACTTAGACAACTAGCTCAATCTGTCCTAAACTAACCCGAAAACGTATTCAGTTTAACAATAGAGTATATTATTTCTTAATTTATGGTTGTCTTTTGCTAGTTTTATTTTGAAAAGTATATATGTGTTTTAGAGTGGTTGCAGATAGTTAGCCAACTGTTGACATTTTGGCTTTCTGACTGGCAGGTCACCATCGGACGTGGCGCGGATGTAACGTACCAGCTACTGTCTCCAACTCATCCTTTAATGATCTCCAGACTGCACTGTATTTTCAAACAAAGGGAAAATTGCCAATGGGCAGTGACGGACAAGAAGGTAGCAAGATTCCTCATTTGCTCTATTAATTAGTTTATGATGTTACTGAATTTTTAATATAAGCAAATCATATTTTCTAAGAAAAAGATTAAGTCTGAGACTAAGTGGTGGACTTTCCCTTCCTGGTTTGGGATGTGTTGCTGCCACAAGCGAAGGTAGAACTAGTTTATTGGTGGCTTGTTCTTGAGTGATGGGAAAATAGATCATGAGAACTGGTGATGATGAGGCACAGCCAGAAGACAAAGCTCTGAATTTACCAACCCATCTATGTTCAAACCCTCACTTATTGTCCTGAGCTCTGCTTGGTGACTTAGAAAATGAGGTAAAGGGTACAATAGGCTGAAATTATCTCCCTTCATTGGGTGGCTGGACTCAGCTCGGACATCAGGAGGGACCTCGGACTGGAGCCGCAGCTCCTTTGCATCGAAAAGAGTCAGTAGAGGTGGTTCGGGCACCGAAAAGGATCCATTCCTCCAGGAAACCCTCCTTAAGAGGTTTTCAAGGCATGTCCAACAGGGTGGGAGATCGCGAGTTAAACCCCAAACTTGCTGGTTAATTATATATCTCATCTGTCCAAGGAATGCCTCCGGATCCCCCGTGATGAGCTGGAGAGTGTTACTGGGGAGAAGGATGTCCAGTTCACCCTGGATAAGAAGAAATAAATTGGATGGAATGAAAGATTTTTATGGAACATGCAAAAATTAGTAGAAAAGCCCATCTTACAATTTTGTCTGTCTGTCTACATTCAAGGATTTGAAAATGCAGATATTTTTTATCTATAAATTTACTCATCTAGCTTATGTCTGATGGAAATAATGACCTATATTTTGTTCCTTATTAGCTGATAAGGATAACCTAGATTTAAACAATTAGACTCAACACAATAAATTGATGTAATTTTTCTGATGACTCAACTGGAGTATACAACATTATACCCATTCAGTAATTAGTGTGCCTTCCATCAGTATTGATTACAGCAGTAATCCTACTCACCACGGACTGACAACCTCCTGATGATGTCATCCTCCAGGAGGATGGCTGTCTGTGGTCTCTTGTGAGTGAATGGAGGATGCTCATACTGTCCTACTCACCCGACCAACTCCACAGGTTTTCAGTGAGGTTTAGGTATTGACTCTCCTCTGGAGAATCAGAGCTGTGACATCATTGTCCTCCAGAAAAAGCAATGCGTCTCATCAACACAGTAATAGTTAGGTCATCTGACTTGGGTCCATGACAAGTCCAATCATTTCCTATTTGTATTCAGCTTATGGCACTGATGGCTTGTCATTTTTACTCTGACTTTAAAAACTGCTGGTTTAGATGAAAGGAGGAGAATCGACTGACCTGATGACTTCTGATCGACTCCCCCTGCCTTCAGCAGTCAAAAACACAACCCTGGTCATGTTGCCCCAGCTGTGCTATTTTTGCAAATATAATATTCTGCCTAACCCTTCTTTCAGGGGTGGGTTAATTTAAAAAGGGAAAGACTATAATCTCAAAGCATGCCCAACGTATACATGCACAGGCCAATTTTAAAACGGAGGAAAGTGTAATGATTGGTAAATTTTTTTAACATCTCTAGATGTATATATGAAGACGTAGAAATACCTATAAATCTTTTTTTTATACTAGTAACAAGAACGTGCCTGAAAACACTGCTGCCATATTAAATGACAACAATGTTTGCGTCTTGCATATATTTGCACTTGTAAAACATGCTGCTTTTTTTTTTTTTAGAGTCTTAATGGTGTGTGGGTAAATGGAAATCGCATACCTGCTGAAGAATCTCAGCTGCTGAAGCTCGGAGACTCTGTACAGTTAGGGGTTCCTGTGACTGGAAACAAAGCGGAGTATGACTACATCCTCGTCCAACGACCACTCAAAGACATTAAACTGTACCTTGCAAAGGTAATAAACGACGTGTCTAAAGCGGCCCATCTACCCAAGAAACCAAAGAGGAAGTTGACAGTGCTGGACGTTGAGCCCTCCACCTCAAAGCCTAAGCTCTACCGCTGCTCTTCTGCAGACAAGTCCTTTGCAAAGCCCTGCCCTCTGTCAGCAGCTAAGCCCCCTCAGAGACTCAGACAGTCAGAGCAAGCAGGGACCAGTTCACAAGTCCAGGAACTACATCTGCCTTCAGCTGAATCCAGTAGTCTGTGTGACAAGGACAACTTGCAAATGTAAGTCTTGCAAATGTAATCCAATCATAATAATTAGATATTGAATTATTTGTTTCTTTTCATATTATCCCATCCCTGTAGTCCAACCACAGTCCAATCATTCAGACCGCCTAAGAAAAGGAAGAGAACCAATTTGGCTTTGACATATTCTAGAGAAGATTAAACATGGTTTTGAAGAATAATACAAAATAACAAAGAATATTCCGTTGTGGCGAGACACTCCCTTAAAACTGTTTCCATCATTGATGCCTTTTGTTCCTTTCATTGTTTTACACTGAGCAACATAAAATTACATGCGTCGTAAAGATTAAACCTTCCATATAGAATCATAAAGTCAATAAGTTTCTCATTGTAAACTTTAGAAAGCTCAAAATAGTGTTAATCTTAAACAGATACTGTGTACAAACAGATAGTGTGTATAAACAGATACTGTGTACAAACAGATACTGTGTATAAACAGATACTGTGTATAAACAGATACTGTGTATAAACAGATACTGTGTATAAACAGATACTGTGTATAAACAGATACTGTGTACACTCAAGGGCAAAGAGAATAAAACCAGAAATTAAAAATAAGAATAAGAAAGGAAGAAACTAAGAAAATTCAGTGGTAGGTTCTGGCCCTTGGCAGAGATTTGCTCCCTGTAGGTGCATTTGTAGTAACTTTCTTATTTTTTGCAGGTACAGCCAGAACATCCTGCTGCTGAGGGAGCAGCTAGACAACAGCCAGAGGCAGATGGCCTCAATGGGGGTTCAGCCTCAGAGTGACCCGCTCAGGGAGAAGCAGGTCAGGGAGCTTCAGGGTCAGATTGAGGCGCTCCGGTCAAAGATGTATCAAATGGAGACGTTAGAGAAGTCCTTCAGTGAAACCATAAAGCAGATAGAGGTGAGAGATTCTTCCGTCGCGTGGAGGGTTCATCACCAACAGATATTTTTGACCGAACTGAATGTGATGTCATTATGTCTACGTGAGCTGAACGGGAAAGGCGACGAGCTGCACAGGGTCACAGTTACAAACGCCTGACTTTATGATGGATGATTCAAGAAGTACTCTCAGAGATCTTGATTTCTTTTGATGCGGAAGATTGCATAGGACAGCCGACGTAATTGTCAGACGCAAAAATAGTGATCAAGATTGAATTGTGATAATTACAACTCACCCCGATGTCAATCGCTGTTGGAAGTCGCTGTTTTGAGGAAAATACAAAGTCATTCTGCTGTCTTGGCAAAGCAATGCCATCAATGATACTACATAGAAACATAATTAATGATGATATCAGCAGTCTTTAAATACAATCGATTAAAAGTTAATCATTATATTTATATGTATGGCACTTTTATATGGATTTTGCAAACATGACAACAAATGACAAAATACGGAATCAAATATTGTCATGACAAATTGATGAATCAGTTGGAATAAAAATGAAAAATAAACGTATTTTTTCCACCTGATTCCAAAGCACTGTCGATAGTTTTGGATCTTAGGGATGAGAATGTGTGGTGTATGTCATTATATATGAAAATCCTTGTTTTGTTGACCACAGACATTGAGATTTGAGCGGGTGAGATTTTGAAACTGTGGCACTTGAAGCTGGAACTCCTCTGCATGGTTAGACATTTTATGCATCACCAGAGACGATGCAATTGTTGGTGATTGCATTGAAGCAACCCTCAAACTGTTATTAACTACAGAAACTTTGATGTCAAACTTTAAAGTTTATAAATTTTTTCCCCTTTTTTGAAAATAATCTGAAAATAACATGATTGTCTTTTACAATGTTTTAACCAACAGTTGTGTTTGTGTTGTAGAAAAACCTGAAGTTAGAATTTTTTTCTCAGAACATTATTCTAAGATATATTTCTATGTATTTAGGCACAGAGAACGCAGAAACAAGAGGGTCTTATGAAAAAACAGCTGGAAGAAGCCATGCAAGAGGTATGTATTCTAAAAATGAAGCTTGTATTAGTATTATTATTATTATTATTACTTTGTCAGGCCATGAATGAAATATATATATAAAATATTTGTTCATTGAATTCATCTTAAATGTCTATAGCAAGAGAAAGTAGTAGAGGAACATAACGTTACTTAGAACAACTTTGAGAAGATTATCTTAGCCAAAAACAAGGATCTGGAAGTAACAAAGATTTGACTTAAACAACATTTTGCATCATCTGATACGGCTTAAGCAAAGCTCACTTCTTATTTTTTCTTTCTTTTTTTTACAGGCGGAGAAAGAAAGGGCAAAAGCCCAAAAGGAGGAAATAGTAACACAAGTGACTGAAGTTCTGGAGAACGAGCTTCAGTGCATCATTTGCTCTGAGCTCTTCATTGAGGTATGCTCAAGAGCCACTCTAGCAGTTGCTCTTCTCATCTTCTCCATTGCATCCCTATGTGCAAGTCTTTGACTCTGATTGCACGGCAGTACATACAATATGTAAAAATAAAACTGACAACAGCAGTTCAAGCATTTAATGGAAGAAGTTAAAGCTGTAAGATAAAAAAAAAAATACAATTTACAGCGTATATTTTACCTTGGAGGCACTTCAGAGGATCCAAAGGAAAATGAACTGTGTGCACTGAAATTAAGTCTGATCTGCACTGAAATCATCAACAGGCGGTCATCCTCAACTGCGCTCACAGCTTCTGCTGCCACTGCATCAAGCAGTGGCGCAAAAAGAAAGACGAGTGTCCCATGTGCAGACGACCTATCCAGTCCCAGACCCGCTGCCTGGCCCTGGATAACTGCATCAGCGGTATGGTGGAAAACTTGAGCCTGGACATGAAGGCAAGGCGTCAGGCAGTCATAACAGAGAGGAAAGGTGAGAGGTGTGTCAGCAACACATTAATACCCTACAGTTTTTAAACACAGAAAACACACTTGAAAAGGCACTCGGAGAACACAAACCCACGCCAAGGCACAACAGTACCCAAGGTTAATGAAGGATTCATAAAAATTTCTGAGTATCGCTCAAATCCTCTGTAGCTGATTGTCTCCTGTGCCTTCCTCGTCAGCATCTCTGGTCAGCCCAATGAGCCACCAGCTTCACCCCCCAGCTTGATTCCCTTGGTCGGTTCAGAATTCTACAAAATGAATAAATAGAATAAGATTATATTGTCATAATACCTCAGATTAAACAATTGAAGTGCTGTTCAGCCCTCAATGTGGACTGAGTTGTTCATTTTGTCCCCCTCTGTGATTGAGTTTGACCCCACTGTCTTAGAGCACATTGCTGACCTCATAGAAATAGTCAGGTTGAGTCAATATGGACTGTTGGAGATTATTGAGTCACATTCTATTCAAAGAGTTCAATCAACGGGCTTGTTTGCAAAACGCAGGGGTTTAGCCTTCCTGTCGGAAGACGACACCGTAGACCTAATTTTCTTTCCGATTGTCCTGCCTTTAATGGAGTGAGGGATGTAATAGTAGTTATTTGGGATTAGTTTTATAAAAGTAGATTCTGGTCATTTGCGTTTTCACACTCAAGATTATTACAGAAAGTGTGACCGAACCTCAAAGGTGGAGAATTATCACAAAACCTGTCATGCACACAGATGAACAACCAATGTTCTAATGTAGAGAAATCGTTTCCTCAAACATTTGTGATGCATTTTTAATTGTTAGTGTTATTTATACTCAAAGGGAGCCTACTTTGGGTTCAGATGATCGGCCCCATCGTGCTCTCTCTTTAAGTCCAAACCAATCGGGAATTAGTTTTGCTCAAAAGTATTCCATCTGTTTCCAAAACCCTATCCAGCATATTCCTTTGCTGTAGAGATATGATGTTATCTTAAAACTATTAAAACAATCTGTCACATACCTTACCTCTGTATTCAGACAATCCCTGAACTTCCCTTACCTTAAAAGAAGTCAAAACAAGAAGAAAAAAATCTAGAATAATTTCTTCAAAGTCAAGAACAACGACGTGAACTAGAGGGAATATGCCGTACATTCAGATGTGGGTTAAGAGTTTTTATTCCGTGTTTTCTCCAGCGGCCGACTCGACTCCGGTGTTGGTGATCCATGATGATAGCAGTAGCAGCAGCAGCAACAGCAGCAGCAGCAGCAGCAGTAGCAGCAACAACAGCAGCAGTAGCAGCAACGACAATGGAAGCAGTCTGCTGTCTTCGGACAGTAGCTTCGTCTCTGTGGTCTCTGTGGACTCAGACAGTAGCTTCCACCATGACTCCAGTTCACACAGTGACTATGAGGATTAGTGTTGGCTCTGAAATGTCTTTCACTTTTTGGTGTCGATGCGATAGTTCGCTGAATTCAGCAGATTTTTTTTTCTTTTGTGTTTCGTTTTGTAAAAATGCTGTCTAATTGTCTTTTTCCTGAAACTCTCAAGTGTCCTCCGATGCATCTCCAGTCACTCATGCATGAATGTAATGAGACACCGGATTTTGTACTACAGCCATAAGGATGTTGAGCAACTAGTAAATCTTATGATATTTTAACGTTTGCCTGCTGCTATCGTCCCTTTTTTCCTTTTAACTTTTCAGACCCATAAGTTTGGGGCCAGGGATGCCCGTAATTGGTCCCCTTTTTACCACCAAAACAGCTCTGACCTGTCGAGGTATGGACTCCACCAGACCTCTGAAGGTGTGCCGTGGTATTTCACACCAAGATGTTGGCAGCAGATCCTTAAAATCCTCTAAATTGTGAGGTGGGGCCTCTGAGGATCAGACTTGTCCGTACAGCATATTCCACAGATACTCTGTTTAATTGAAGTCTGAGGAATTTTGATGCCAAGTCAACACCTTGACCTCACTTTTGTCCCCCTCAAAGCATTCCTGAACCATTTTTTTTCAGTGTGACGGTGCATTATACTGTTGAAAGAGACCACTGCCATTGAGGAATTGTGTTTCCATGAGGGGGTACTTGATCTGCGACAATGTTTTGGTAGGTTGTACATGTCAAAGTTAGGTCCAAAGGAATTGCAGGACCCAAAGGTTCATAGCATTATTGCCCAAAACTTCACACTGTCTCACCTGGCATGACTCTTTCCCATGGTGTATCATGGTGTCACCTCTTCCCAAGGCAAGCGTCACAAATGCGCACATGGGATTCATGATTCCAGCCTCCCTTCCTCATTACTCCATCTGTCCCACAAACCAATGAGCAATTATAACGAGATGGTGTTAAACTTCGCTTCAGCTGTGAGTGCTGATTGGTGTATATTATTAATTTCTAAATCAGGCCAAATGCTATCATCACGATGGTTCCTTTCTTTTTCCTTTATTGCTGTTAAGTGTATCAGGAAGGGATGCCTTACTTTCCCTTCCTCACATGCGCATCTCAAAGCTGCCTCGTCTGACGAAAAACGGCATTATTCCTTCCCACTTTCCCACACTTGCATCATATCTCGCTGGAGCTGATTTAACCAGAAGCTGAGTCTAAATATATTCAGTCTAAATATATTGTGTTAAACAGAATTATTTCCAAAAATGAGTACAGTGGTACAATTTAAGGTCCTTTTTGAAAATATATCTGTCCTACAAAGGCAAAATACAGTATTTGCAACTTTTGCCCCAATTAAAATGTCTATGCACCTGCATAGACGCCGGAAATGGACCACTCTTGTGTTGCATTTATGAATGTCGGAAAATATGCCTTCCAAGAGGAAACCCCTGCATTTACCAAGAAAGTATTCGCTCTAAAGTTTGAAACAACAGATTACTTAACTCATGTTTGTTTTTCCAAAATTCTGTATACGGTAACAATGGAAAGGTTAGTCACAGCGTATCCTTGAATAGCAACGATGTTGCCATTCAGTGAAATGACATCGGCAGCTCAGTTCTCAAATTTCCTGTAAACTTATTGTATTTCGTAACCAAGGAGACGAATGAAGTCAATTCTTGAGCACTGAGTGTAAGTTCACTTAGAATTGACCACTAATGTAGGAATACAAAGTTCATAACAAGGAAGGATTATAAAAAATGGTTTAAATGGTATATAAACATCTAACGGAGTTCCGAGATCGGTAAGTGACCAAGCTTGGAACGGACTTTCACCTGACCACTGGGCCGGTTTGTTTAACCAACCACAGAAAATACTTAACCATCGCTAACAGGTAGCAACGATCTCTGGGGAATCATTTTTTCTATATTTAGTGGATATAAAATCGCTCGTGTTTGTTATCCACCAAATATCCCCAACTTTATTTCGGGTTTGTTTAGCCATCAACATGTGCGAATTCGCATTAACCCCCAACAACGCACCTTCCATGACGTCACACGACCACGTGACGGAAGTCAATTTGACCAGTATTTAGTTCCGTTTGATTGACACTTTGCTGAAAAGGAAAGAAACTCATCTGGGAGAGAATTATTGTCAGGTGTAACTTTATAAAGCAAGCGGAGCAGTTATCTCTCTATTAACGGTGGGGTTTGACTAAACCTTTATATAGCCACCGTCGGTCACATCGGAAAATTTAACAATGTGAGACTTCGGGAAAGTCTTCTTCATTGTAATGTTACAAGAAAAAAGCTGTACTAGACTTTACTTTAATAGAACAAAGTCGTTATATTAAAACGAGAATACATTTGAAATTTACAAGACTGAATTTGTAACTTTAAGAGAATAAATTACGAAAAAAGAACTCGTAATTATGAGATCACAATCTCTTATGTACAAGACAATATGTCATGATTACTAGAGGTTATTTTTTTAATTTTATTTGTACAATACAATGCTGTAACTTTGCGAGAAAACAGTCGCAATGTTATGAGAATAAAGCTGTAAATTTGTGAAAATCAATTAATAATATTAAGGGAATAAAGTCACAATAAGAGTAAAGTCAAAACTCTACAACACTTAAGTCAAAATTTTACAACATCAACAGAAACAAAAGAAAAAGTTTCTACATTTATGAGGATCATAATGAGAAATTGAGAATATAATTATGAGAATGAAGTTGTAACTTTACGACATTTATTCTTGTTCCCACACAATGGGAAATTCTCCTCGTATGACCCAGAGGGCTTTATTCAATCATTGAGATGTTAAACTTGTAACATAAATTTAATGTTTCTTCCTTTCAAATAGATCATAAACTTGTCCAGTAGGCAACCTAAACCCAGCTGAAGATGAGTAGGGGCATCATTGCTGAAGATCCAGACTGGTCTTTATGGACGGTACCTTTTTTATCAAACCTCTGCCTCAAAACCATAATTGCGAACTTTGATGGTATGCTCTATGTTCTTAGCACCATTTTCACATACACTTTTATTCCCTAACTTATCATAGAAACTTTATGCGAACACTTTGCAGAGCGACCTGCATATGAGGAGCTGATACCCGCCCAGAAAGACTTTGTGGAAGCGAGACTGTCTACTTCCCTGCCTCTGCATGTGACAGCCAACATGATCCGCGACGGCGTCTACTGGAAGCGATGCTGTGAGCAGCGGTGGGAGGTGTGTGATGTTTCCGAGTATGGCCACAGCTGGAAACGAATGTTCTTTGAGAGGCACATGGAGAACATTATTGAGCTTTTCATCCCAGATGTAACAGAGCCAGATACAGTTCTGGAGCTGGTACCTCTTTGTAAGAACTATGTCAAGAGGTTGGACATATCACAACTCCTGCCGCCAATCAAGGAGCCCCAGAATGAAGAGGAGGAGAGTAGCTCAGTGGTGGAAAGTGACACAGAGTACGACGGACCATCCATCGACCACTTCGACTTTAACATCCTGCTCCACCAGCTGATAAACTTGGAAGAGCTCCATTTGGTGTTCAGGGTGAAACAGTGTGGTATGAACTTCGAATGGTGCATGTTTGAGATGACGGACAGAGATTGTGAGTCACTCGGAAAGGCCCTGGAGTCCTGCAAGACTTTGAAGGTGATGACTGATTTCCTCGAGTGGTTCAGGGCTTGCAGCCCTTTTTCCAGCTATCTGGAACATGTTTTTGTAGTTCAGTGCTTCTGACTTTCTTGGCAGTGACACGGCATTATTTAAATAAAGCCATTTGACAGTCCCGGATGCCATTAGGAGACAGGAACATTGTTGCTGGCACCACGCAAAGATTAAACTCATATTGTTTGTGCAGACAACTCAGCAGAGGCTGCAATCTAAATAAGTCACTCTTTGATATATAACATATTAATTACTTCACGACAACATGGTTTCGTACAGGAACTCCAAAATAGATTATTGGATTTTGTAGTTTGTGTAACTTGTGATTGGTGAATCACCTTTTAACTGTTTTGATGATCATCCATATTATTGGAAAAATCAGAAAATGCCCAACATTTGTGCCAGTGGTGGATAGTATCTAAGTACACTTTTGAGGTACTTGTACTTGAGTATTTGATTTTACACTACTTCTACCTCACTCCATATCAGAGGGCAATATCGTAATTTCTACTCTACTGTCTGTCTGACAGCTATAGTTACTTTTCAGATTCCAATTTTCATACATTTCATGTAAATACAATCATTTATTTCTTGGTTGAGAAGATTCTCCTACTTTTTTAGACAACTTAAATATTGATGAACTCTCAATGACTATCCGAGAAATGTCAAATATGTTATAAACAGATGAGGATGATGTCATATATTAAACTACTCAACAGCATGCGGTAATTAGATTACCTCATTATCATATATGCAGCAGTGGTAGTGACCTATACATGAACGCAGTCATCTAAGAGCCATTCTACAGCACAATGAGTACGTACTTGATTTACTTTGATACTTTAAGTACATTTTGCTAATAATATTTTAATACTTTTACATAAAATCATTTCACAATGTACTTTTACACAAATAAAGGATCTGAATTAGTTATCAAATATATGATTATCGCCCAGATGATCACAATTCCCAACACTTATTTTGTCCAAACAACCAAATGTAATCACAGAGTACGGACTAAAAGCATGTCTGAGAAATTGAGTTTTTAGAAGTGATTTGAACGTTTGGGGGTTAGTGGAGTATAGAGTGTGTGTTGTGGGACAAGGAGCCGGGGGAGGTTCTGTAGTACAGGGGTGATATGGTCCCGGGTGGGTTTGGGTGAGAAGGAGAGCCATGGGTGCAGCCAGTCTATGTCTCTGAGGTAGAAAAACCACCGTTTGATGTGATTATTGAACAAGAGTATTGTGTCAAAGGTGATTCAAAAGTTGTGGATATGAAGGGAGGGGGGCGGAGTAGAGTTGTCGATGGTGAGGAAAAAGTGTAGTTTTGGTAAGGGAAATGGGACCAATGATTTTCCCTGTTAGACTTTTCACAGTTGAGTGGGATGTAATTGGCTTGCGTCCATCATTTTATTTCTATGAGGCAGATTGTCAGAGTGGAGTCGGCTGCAATGGTTATGGTTTTAGGTGATATGTAAAGCAGGAAGTCGTCAGCATAGCAGTGGAAGTGGAGACCGTGACGACAGATGATATTGCCAAAGGGGAGGAGCTAAGAGGATGACAAGGAGAGGACCAAGCACTGAACCCTGGGTAACACCTTTAGACAGGGGAGGAAGTGTTGATGTTTGTGTTGATGAACTCTTGTCTGTCTGTGAGACATGATCTTATCCAGGAGGGGGCAGTGCCGGGGAATTTATGGCAAGCTCATGTTGCCCAGTGACATCTTATCTCTGACCTAATCTTTATAGTTAATTGTCTCTACAGATTCTAAAGGTTTATCAGAGCCAAATCGAGGACAAAAGGTGCCGCATGCTGGTGAAATACCTTCTAGACCACCCATCCCTGAGGGAGCTCAACTTTTCCCACAACCTGATCGGAGACAAAGGAGCCAGAGCCATCGGGAAACTGCTCACCAGGAGTCAGCTGGAGAAGCTGGACATCAACGACAACAACATCAGAGGCCCAGGAGCCAAAGCCATCGCTCATGCCTTGTCCAAGAACTCAACCCTGTTGTCACTCAACTTGTGCCTCAACCGTTTGGGCGATGAGGGGGGCGAGGCGATTGCCAAGGCCTTGCTGAAAAACCACAGCCTACGTCAGCTGCACCTAGGAGCCAATGAGATGACGTGTGTCACTGCTGTGGAACTGTCCAAAGTTCTAGAACAGAATGTCACCCTGAAGAGCATCAATCTCTCCTGCAACAACCTGGGTGTGGTAAGTGTAGGGACTTTCTTGGACCCATACTACCAGGGAATCAAAAATATAATTTTGACCATTACATTTTTAATTCTTAGTCAAAGAGATTGCCCTAACTTTTACATAGTGGACCTTTAATACCAAGGTCTTTCAGGGTTATTAGAACGAACAGAACAGTCGATTTCTAAACATGGCAGAGAGAGGACCAAGGAAACATTGACTGCAGAGACATAGCCCAATAAAAGTAACAGACTGAATTGCTTTTTAGTACAAGGATTGTCAATTATTTATAGACTAGTGTGGGAAAACATACAATAATGGAAAGCGTAGTTATTGTTTGTTCCCCACGAGAGCTGGATCACATTCTCCCCTCTTGTCGTGTTCTCTCCTTTATTTAGTATCTCTGACTGGAATACCTGCAGAGGATCAAAAATCATCCACCTAGCAGAAATGCTGCAGACGCTCCATCAATATCTGTGACCTCGGACTGCTGGTCACCAAAATAGAATTTCATGCATAACAATAAAACACCACAAACAATCGCAATAAGCAGATTTAGAAGGAGGGCGCCATTTCAGACAATAAGATTGGCAGAGGGGCGATTTTTCAAGGCTCTCCTCAGACCTTTGTACCGCGTTTGCTTTTTATGTGTTCACGTCAATGTGAAGACTCCTCTTACCTGTGTGTGTGTGTGTGTGTGTGTGTGTGTGTGTGTGTGTGTGTGTGTGTGTGTGTGTGTGTGTGTGTGTGTGTGTGTGTGTGTGTGTGTGTGTGTGTGTGTGTGTGTGCGTGTGTGTGTGTGTGTGCGTGTGTGTAGGACGGAGGTAAAGCACTTGAAGAGGCAATGTTTGGCAACGCCACCATGACAGACTGTGACATCCGTCTGACCAACATCGACGATCAGAGCGTTTCATCCATTAACCAGGTGGTTTGGAACAATCAGAGTTCGGAGAAGAAAAGACACGCTCGAGAGAGTAAAACCAAAAGACCTCAACATCTCCTTTTTTAAATATAAGCCTTATTACACTGTTATTACTATTATTGATAATAAAAGATTAAATGCATTTTAAATAATACTATAATAATATTATATAATAGTACAATTTAAATAATGTGATTTTCAAAAATGTGATGTCAAATTAAATTAGCTGATTTTTCACAAAATAGAATGTATTGCAAAGAATACAATATGTTTGTTCATTATAAGTTACCTTTTGTCACAAAGTTCAGCGCTGTGCCATCAGTGTTTGATTCAATTAACATCCTGCATTATAAATGTTTACAATCCATCACTACGGCCCAACCCTGGAGAAGCGGAGGAAAGTGGATTACCAAAGCTGATGTCTTTGCTGCTTTCCCCCCCGTCTGTATCGCTTTACAATAAGAATTCAACTGTATGTGATTGAAATTAATTGCAGTAACTGACAAGTATTTTGCCTTGACTGTTTTAGCTGTCTCTTTGAATTCTATCTCTGTATTTTTTTTCTCTATCGCCGCCTAGTTTCTAACATAAATATTAATTAATTTCCATCTGTCTTTCATTATCCTGATTCCCCTCACATGTTTTTTTTCTGATTGGTGCAAAATCAATCCCTGAAGGAAATTTCATCAAAACTTGTTGACAAAATTTCAAAATATTATGCAACACTCCCTGTATTATAATACAGAGTCAGGAAACTGAATTTCAAAGTAATGAGATCCTTCCTTCCTCAAAAAACTGCATTTTATTTTTTTGAAGTTCTCTGAAGTTAAATTCAATTTATTATGATTTACAGTGCAAAAAGATCATTTAAAAACAAGAATTAAAAACCATCTCATCAACATAAATGTCATAATAAGACCCAACATCCAGATATTAACAAGCAAATAATCATATTATCGAAATGTGGCAACCACTTTCAGAAATTAATTAGTGACAAATATTTTAGTTAGCATTTATTTCAGTTTATTCAAAAGCCTTTATTCAATATAGATACAGAGAATTGGTCTTGAGTCCTTATGTAACATAATCAAGGCAACATTGTGGTGGTGTTGGAATACATGTTTGTGTTTCAATTATAGTATATTTACTTATTAATAATATAGTAGTAATACTTTTACTAGTTTATAACAAACAATCTTTAGTGTAATCAATATCATGTTTGCCTGGTTACATTCATCTTACAAAATCCCTCATTGTTTTCTACAATCCTACAAAAAAAGCTGAGCTATTCTGATTGTGTTAATTACATAAATCATACTGATATCCTTTAGATCAGTAAATACTACCTTAAAAAAGTGTGTGTTTGCGGCTAAACCAGAAAAATAATTTTGATCCAAAAAAAAGGTGTATCAAATCCAATTTTAAAAAAAAGGTATAAATAGTTTTAAAGAAAATACAAATCATTCTAAATAGCCAATATAAAGCAGCGTGAACAAGCTGTTGGCTGTGCTGCCGGAAACATTGTAAAGTTGAGTGTTTTGCCATTCATCATCCACACATCCAACACGCCCCCCGCTTTGTTTACCTCTGTGTACGACACATGGCGCTAATCACAAGATTCACCTAACCTAACCTCTCGTCTCTACTTTATTTACAGTACAATTCTTTTCTGCTTGACAGCCCTCGTATCTACAAGTCATTCAAACATATAGAGAGGAGCCCCACAGACGTAATAAATGAGAGCGGACTCATCATAATGGATTCAAACCTCTGCTTGACTCTGCAAGCCTATGAAAGAAAAGTGTATGATAATGAACCTTCTAATCTGTTTAAAATACACCAAATGTATAACTTTTGATGAAACATTGCACTGCTAAACACCTTTTTTACTCCTACGTATGAATAACACATTTTAAAGGTGAAGTGTGTAAAACTCTTTGAATAAATGGAATATAACGCTCATATAGTTTTGTTCGTGTGTAATACGATAAAATAATACATTTCTTTTTAACGTGAGATTAGAAAAAGCCTTATACATCTACAAAGAGAGAGGGTCCTCTAAAATGGGGGAGCAATCTTTGTACAGTAGCCTAGAAAGGACAGACTGTGCATTAGCATCCAAACCAGCTCGCTATCGTCAGCCATAAAACGCTACCACTATCTGGAAGAAATGATAATATTTGCTATCTTACTTGGACATGTATGGATGCCGAGAACAGCCATGGAGGCAGATATTTATTTATCGGTGTTTTTTGGCTCAAAACGTTTGTTTTCTGGAGATAACAAATTAATCAAGTTAAGTATTCAGAATGTTGATTATGGTTTCATTTTAAGTCAAATGACCAAATGACCCGGAAGCTAAACTAAATGGCAGAAATATGACAGAATGGTGGATGAAAACGACAAATTACTTTAATAGTAATGACCTTAACACACACGATGAATCTGCTATTTTCAACTTCAATCAGTCGCTACTTCTTCACCTTCTTCTCATGATAACGAGAAATGTGTCTCGTTATCATGAGAAAACAGCAATAAAGAAATATCTACCACCATAATGGTCTCAGCTCCACAGACAGGGGTGATCGGAGTTGCAGTATAGGTTGTAATTTGGAACTTCACAACTAAATGCCACTAAATTTTACACACCGCCCCTTTAAAAACTCTTCTTGAGTTTGCACAATTTTCTCTACAGCTTTCCTACACTTATTATGGAAATTGACGTCAAACCATTAATTCTGACCAATGCAGGGAGATACTTCATCTTTGTCTCTTGTACTGATCAGGATTGTGGTCCAAAGTTTGGATGGGGTGCAGAAACAAAACCGACTTCATATTAGATTGTACCATCGTTACGTTTGGGTATGGCGGATCCTCAATAAACTACTGTATGGAAGCTGATATGAATAAATCTCATGTCCACATATAGAAAAGAAAAGCCATTTAATTTAACCGTTTGTGGTTAAAAATGTCATGACGCTATCCTTCTATATACCAAATGTAATGTTTTAACATGCCAGTGTTTCTTTCATCCCCACCTCTCTGGACTTAGTTATTTAGTTCATTCTAACGAAATGAATGCAAAAAAAAAACATGCCGCGTTGGAGATCAAACAGGTGTGACCTTAGACTCCAGATATTGTACTCAGACACCTAAAACTGTTAACATTTGGATGATGCTCTCAGTGTAAACCAACACAAAACAGAGATATTGACTTGCTAAGACATTTCTTAAGTTGAAATGGTGCAACCCTATTTATCAAATCTACAGTTTCAATCTAACCGATGGTTACTAAGCACTCATAATATCAAATAGAAAAAAGTGGTGTTGGGCCTGGTTAGCCTAATATCCTGTTTATAAACCTCAGAATTTAATATCTGTGTAACTGTGACCTGAACCTGAAGTTCGGAGAAAGGATGGATAACCAGGTTTTCGTTTGGTTGCTAAGGAGAATCTTGAACTTGAATACCATCCAGAGTTGACCAGACTTGCATAGACGACCCGTGAAATGTGAGAATGCTTTGTTTTTGTTGAATGAAATGTGAGATTTAAAATGTGTTCTGTGACAATTTTTAGCAAATTCGCTGAATCCTTAAAATAACAAATTCAATTATACATACAACAATCAGCCATAACATTAAAACTAACTGCCTCATACTGTGCAGGTGTCACTTTTTCGAAAAGCTCTGTTTTGTAGGCAAACACACACAACCTGCATTCCCCTTTTCAGCAATTTTATGCTAGAATAGCTCATCTGTTGGATTGGAGAACATGTGCCTTCAGTTCCCAATCACATCGATAAGCCTTTGGCGCTCATAACGCTGTCACCAGATTACCTGGTTGTCTTTCTTTACACTACTGCGAGGGAGGTTCTAACCACTGCAGACTGGAAACACCCAACAAGACCTGCAGCTTTTTGGCCATTGTCAAAGACGTCCAATTTTCCTGCTTCCATCGCATTGACTTCAGGACAAAATGTTGACTTGCTGTTGCTGTCTAATATATCCCACATGATCATCTGACAGGTGGCATTATAACTGGATAATCAATATTATTCTGGCTGCACCTGCCCCCCTTGGTTATAATGTTATGGCTGATTAATGCACTTTTAAAAAATAGATCTCACATGCAGGATTTCTTCCTTTAAACCTTAGTTTTTGTGCATGGCGTGGCTATAAAATGAAATTCACCGTGACAGCAAGATACTGCCTGCACCCACTTAACATAAAGTGTTGGGGTTTTTTTTTTTGCTCTTAAAAGCCATCCTGTCATATTATTAAATCTGACGCCATCAGCTGTGAATCCAGGCCTCTGCCTATTTCTATTATCTTTCATGGCCAAAGCTCTGGCTCTTTCTCTGATATGCAGCAGCATCCGCCAGCTCTACCACAGCCTGACTCTTAAAACCCTGTGTGTTTTAAACAACAATCAAATTAGTTAGCACAACATGCTTTTACAGTGTATTTTATGAAAACTGTGTTAAATGGGAAGATGGTGAGATGAGCTTAGTTCAGGCACTTAAAACAGAGGTAGGCTCGATACACATATTACAAAAAGTTAAATTAAACGGATTTGAATCTACCAAAATTGACAGTGATACATGTAGGATATAGTATGGTGAGGTTTACTAGAATATTGTTGGTCATTATACAAAATGTACAGGTTACAGTAATTAAGAAGTAGGTTTAAGAAGTTGTGTTGATTAGGACTGATGTTGCCGTGTCCTTTAGGCCACCTCTGCTAAATTATTAATCAACTTTTTGGCTATAAATGTTGTCATTTTTAACGTATTATTGAGCTGATTTAAATAATCCAGTATCAAAGTCATTTTACTTTGGATTTGTGCCTAGTTTGACTTGACCCTGAACACAAACTAGTAATCTTATTTATTATGCTTTGAGAAGAAGGCTGATAAATTTCCATTCCCCATCAATTGTCCCAATTATGAGTCTCAGATCATTCATTTCTCATTCAGGCGTCCAATATTTTCCTATGTCTTTCATTTCTTGTTCAACGCTGTTTTGGGCTAATATTGTACAAATGTAGAGAGAAGGGGGGACATGTTTCATTTTCAAACTTAATGCTTTGAAATATAAAAACTTTTTACAAACTGGCCATCAAGTGGAAGGAAGTGATGACAATTATTTTCGGTTATCATATTTCTAATTAAACAAATGAATATTTGTAATAGCATAGTTATATTATTTTCCATCCTTTATGTTATAATTGCTATATTCATGTAATGATATGAAGGTTGAGCATCTTGGACATGATTTGCCTCTAGAGGGATTTACTCAGTCCGCTCTGGTTAACCCCTCTTTCCAGTCCCACCCTGAGTTACACCCATTGTGGATGAGAGCCATCGCCAGAAGTGTGCTTCGTGGCTTCCTTTAGTTTGTACTTGATCGGTTTATCTTCGATAGAAGTTGTTCCCAAATGAAAGTTCTCGCACCCCCTTGGGGTCTTTTACTGCAGGGGATTAGTGAGATTATATTGAAAATGATAAGTCATGCATGATTAGTAGAATCATTTGTCTATAATAACTTCAATTTGGAAAAACACAGCGGAACCCTATTAACCACATTCAGCACACATTTTTCCAATTTCAAATGCACGTAAGAGGATTAGGGCCACATGTGTATTTCTAAATGGTCATTTTAAACAGAAATCTGAGAGTAAAGCCAGAAGTTGGACTTTAACCTCAAGCTACTTTCTCAGAATTTTTTTTTTTGACAAAATCTGAAGAGGGACTTTTTTTTAAAGATTTTTTTTAGATAATGAATAAACAAATAAGTAAAGAGAGACTAATGTTTTAAATGTACTGAATAGAATAAGGTCTATCGAATTGTTGACTTTTTATGCTATTTTGTTTTCATAATTCAAAAACTGTTACAAAATGATACAACAATATTTTTGGGAACCGCAGTTCTGGTTTTCGTTTCATTCACCTGGAGTTTACTAGTTCTTGACTATGAGAACCCGGTCTTATTGTCATACAAAAAAGCGGCGCTCATATGTTTGTAAAATGTCTCTTAGTAAAAATCTAAAATGATGACCTTAACGGAGGATGTGACTCATCTTGCTCTTCCTTTGCTGTTGGTCCTTTAAAGCCACAATGTATTCTACACAAAAGTCATTTCTTCACTGGCTTGATCGTGGTTATTGCACGGACTTTCCGAGATATACTTTATTTCCTGTTTATTTGAGGTGACAGTATATTCGGAAGTTTAGGCCGCTTTCATATCTACCTTGTTTTGTCTAAACATTTTGACTTTCACATCTGTGTGAAATCTCCCCTGGATCAAACCACAGGAATGTGGTATAACAAAAAGAGGGGGCCTCACTTCAGATCACACTGAGCCATGGTGCGGTTGGTTTACACTGTGAAAGCACTTTTTGGGATGGTTAGGATATCCGAACAATGACAGGTAGTTACTGCAAGCTACTGTTGCCAATACACAACAGAGGGAGAAAAACAAACGGACAAAGGAGGAAGTTGAAAATGAGCTGTGTGAGTAGATGGGGAGGGGAGGAAATCTGGTCTGATCAGGTAATCAAAATATCCGTTTAAAGATCAAATCAATAAGATGGAACTTGAAATGTATCCTCTTTCAGGATGAGAGAGAGGGGATACACCAGTTTACAAGCCAATTGGTCAATTGCCAATGATGATGATGATGATGATGATGACAGGACGTAGGTATCACATGAAAAGTTCTTTTTTGCAAACTGGTCAGCCAAAATTTACCACATCAAGTGTGTACAACGACACAAAAACTCAAATCATGTTTTGGTTTTCCAAGTTTGAAAGCACCCTTCATCAAATGATTTTGGAGTATCTTAGTCTGAGTTATGATTGAGTGGAAGAAGTTAACGTTAGCCCAACCCTGCAGTGAAGAGGATTCTCTGTTCCTGAATCATTGCTCAGATGTGTGTCATAAAGAAGTCTCAACACAAGAGCCATTTCTGTGCAGGGAGCGGTGGTCGTGGTTGAGGCAGCCTTCGTTGCGATGCACAATGAGCACTGGGAAGTAGAGAGCGTCCTGGTAGTCTGGGGGGTTCTCCTCACAAGTCTGCTGGCCTGAGAGACAGCGCATGCTCTCTGTGGGGCAGGATTGGTCATTCAGACTCCCGCTGCTCCTCCAAAGGAAGCTCCGCCTGGAGCCGTACAACCGACCTAGCGAGAAGCGGCTGGCGCTGAAAGGGATGTGGGGGCTCCCTGTGTTGCAGATGCTAAGGGCGCTACGAGAAAAAATGGAGGAACTGCTGATAGCACGGTGGCAGCGCACACAGTTCTGCCGGTAGCTGCTGTAGCCTCCACATATGGAGTAGTTGTTACAGCTCCCTGAGAGCTGGGCCAGGTCCATGAGAACTGCCTCTGAGTAGCTGGGCACCAGCTGCTGGTTGGAGCGGACGTGCCACTCCAGCTCGGTGCTGTCGATCGTGTTGACTCGTGGGATATTTCGACAATATGGCTGCTCCTCAGATGGTGTGACTGGGACATAGTCAAAGCCAAATAGCTTCTCCACGTGGTAGTGCACACAAGCGGTACGGTACTCCATCAGCACCCGCAGAGGCCAAGAGAGGGTAAAAGCGGCTGCCGCCCAGAAAGTGGGATTGCATGCATACCAGGGAAGGTGATTAGGGTGAGAAAAGGCAATCATATATTCCTTAAAGTCTACATTTTTCAGGTGCATCCCTTCGCGGGCCTCCATGTAGTTATCCAGGCCCTCATTCTCAGTGAAGAACCTGGCCCTTTGGGTCAGGTAAGAGTTCTCTGATTCCACATTGGCAAAGCTAAAGCACTTGGTGAACCTCAACCTGGCAATGGGGAAGTCCTCCAGGCACTGCAGGTTCTTGGAGATGTCCTTAACCCCACAGTTCCCGTAATCAAACTCCGTCTCAGCCACATGGGTGTTGACCCGCTCATGGTAGACCTGTGTGGTGGTGTAGGCATCTCCATTTCGGTAGCGTGTAACCTGCCGTGTCCTCCTTACGTAATGGTAGCTAATGGCTTTCCACCAGATGCAGGGCGTAGCTTGCTGCATTCGTTGGATACGCTCTGACACATTGTCCATATCCACCTTGTACTGCAGCTCATTCTTGGTGTAGCAGTGCCAGCACTCCACCAGGTAAACCACGTAGAGCATGACCAGGAAGGCCAATGGGATGTAAATGTATCCGTTGGAGCAGGGACTGTCGTGGTACATCATGGACTTTCCCTTGTATGCATTGTCAAAGGAGAGGCGAGTGACTTTGGTCACCTGGCACCAGGCCGTCACCCCGACACAGCTGTACATCAGCAGGGACAGCAGCAGGCACTTCCAGTGAGTTTCCTGATACAAAGACTTAATCAGGGACTGTTTCTGGGGTCGCTGCTGCAAAGAAGATAAATGAAGAACAGTAGATTAATGGGATTATTGCCATGATGTTCTTATAACCAAACATAATAAAATAATAGTTTTCTCTTTCCCAGGCAGAATAGGCACATCTGTTTCGACTGAAGAAATTATTTCTTGGAATTTTCGATCAAAAGTCACATTAAAGCTATACTAGTTCCTGGATAAATGGGGAGGGTTGTGTCAGGAAGGGCAGCCGATGTAAGATTTATGCCAAAACATTATGAACTAGGAGATGATCCACCATGGCGCCCCCAAAAAAAAAGCTCAAAGAAAGAGAAGAAAGAAAGGAACAGTCCCCTTGAGTTCAAAACGTGGATCTTAAACCACAATGATTGACTTCTAATCTATCCATAAGCATATTTAGTATAATCTGGTCAATTTAGATATTAATATGCACAAGCCAATATGGATATGCCCCCATTATGGTCCATGGCCAACCTAATCACA
The DNA here is from genome assembly GCA_037951165.1 of Lophius americanus. Lineage (NCBI taxonomy): Eukaryota > Metazoa > Chordata > Actinopteri > Lophiiformes > Lophiidae > Lophius > Lophius americanus. Next base: position 3,577,596 of record JBBDHG010000026.1, on the reverse strand, counting down.
AAAGGGTCACAAGCCAGTGTACTTCCAGTACCGGTCCCAATCCCGGATAAATGGGTAGGGTTGTGTCAGGAGGGCATCCAACATAAAACCTATGCCAAATCAATATGCGGAAAACTAAACTGATTTGTGGATTGGTAGGGTGATGGTATATTTTGCGAAAAAAATGGAAATGGCTGTGGTGAATATGTATTTCAAGAAGAGAGAGGAGCACAGGATAACTTATAAGAGCAGAGGTAAGAGCACACAGGTAGACTACATCCTATGCAGGTGATGCAATCTGAAAGAGATTGGAAGGTGGTGACAGGGGAGAACATATCCAGACAGCATAGAATGGTAGGATGACTCTGGTGGTACAAAAGAGGAAAAGAGCAAAGGTACAGCAGCAGATCAAATGTTGGTGAGGAAGGAAGGCTGCTGTTTGAATAGTAGGGAGGAGTTGAACCAGGCTCTGAAACAGTGAAAAACTGCCAGACGACTACAACTACAGCAACTATGTGTAAAGGGAGGCTTGTTGGAAGGTGACTGGTGTGTCATTTTGACAAAGGAAAAAAATAAGGCGATATAATGGCAGAATGAGAAGGTTAAGGAGAGTATAGGTCGGAAGAGGTGAGCGAAGAAGAAGTTGTATAGCAGGAGAGCTGAGGAAAATAGGCAGGAGTACAAAGAGATGTGATATAAGACTGAGAGAATGACAGGATTCCGGAGGAATGGAGGAAAGTGCACTGATGCTGATTTTTTTAAAGAACAAGGTTACCGTGCAGAGCTGTAGCAAGTACAGAGGTATAAAACTGATGAACCACACAATGAAGATCTGGGAAAGAGTAACGAAAGCTAGGTTAAGAAAAGAGGTGACAATTTGTTAGCAGCAGTACGGTTTCATGCACTACAGATGTGATGTTTGCTTTGAGAGCGCTGAAGAGAAGTAAAGAAAAGACTATGCTGACGGACAGGCTGACAGATGAGGTCTGACAGGAGTCTCCGTGGACTATGATGTTTGTTATCGGGTGACATTGAGATGTGTAGTGAAAGAAGGAAGCAGGTGGAAGGAGACCTGGAAAGGTCATTCCTCTTGAGAGAGGAGGAATGAAGGTCAGTTACAAAGAGGACAGAATACATTTGAATGAATGAATGGGAGCCGGGTGGAACGGTGGGGATTCAAGGAGTAGAGGTGAAAGGGGTGCAGGAGTTTAAGTGCTTGGGGTCAACTGTTCAGAGTAACGGGGAGTTAGGGAAAGACGTGAAGAAGCGAGTGCAGGCAGGGTTGAGTGGATGGAGAAGAGTGTCAGGAGTTTTCTGTGGCAGAAGAGTCACAGCAAGAGTGAATGGAAATGTTTACAAGACGATTGTGAGACCAGCTCCGCTGTATGCTTTAGAGACGGCGGCTATGACCAAAAGACCGGAGGCAGAGCGGGAGGTGGCAGACATGACGATCTTAAGTTTTTTATTCGGAGTGACGAGGATGGACAGGATTAGAAACGAGCTCATCAGAGGGACAGCCCAGTTTAGCCATCTTGGAGACAAAGTAAGAGAAGCCAGATTGAGATGGTTTTGACATGTTAAAAAGTAAGGATTCTGGAAATATATTTGGAAGAAGGATTCTGGAGATGGAGCTACCAGACAGGAAAAAAGGGGAATACCAAAACGGAGGTTTCTGGATGTGGTGAGAGAGGATATAAAGTTGGTTGGAGTTACAGAGGAAGATGCAGAGAACAGGGAAAGATGGAAACAGATGACCCATTGAGGCGACTCCTTAAAAGAACAGCCGAAAGAAGAAGATTTTGGTCCATCCTACCACCACATTTCATAAAAAATTGCTACGAAGTTTTTGATATTACCGCTTTCAGACCTATCAATCAACCAATTAACAAAATACAATGACACTCAGCAGATCTCATACCTCTGCCAAGCCCATCCAAATTGAAACACATATGATTCTTTATGGACTCAGCCATAAGTCGGTGGAAGATGCTGGGTTCTAGTCCTATTTGTAAGCATGCAGCAGTTGGGAAAGTCTGACGCCTATGAAATCATCTAAATCTATTGTATCTACATTTTTATTAGGACCTGCACCACATTGCAAATGCTCCTAGACACTAAAGCCCTAAAAGTACCTGATTTGTTTTTCACTAAAATCCATATAATATTCCTTAAGAAATTAAAGAAATTGTCATAGAAATGTATTATCTTACAATGTTAAAAAACATTTTTTTAATGGGGTCTATTTCTATTTCGGTCCATGATCCATCCATCAACCAGTTTTCATGGAAGTTTGTTCTGCAATGTTTGCATAGTCCTGCTGAAAAAAATAGCAACCAAACAGACACATATTAAAACATGACCACATGGCAAAGATAATAAAAATCTATATTAATTATGATTAACCATCTCAGTATGTAATTCACTGCTGGGTATAAATATGGCCAGAATATCTATTTAAGTATAAAGTTGGAAACAGTTCAAAGAGGTGGCTCAAACATATAAAATATTTAAATAAAATATACTGTCTTCTAAGTGCTTTTGCATAGTTTATGCATGAGCGGCAAGCCAATTCCTCATGTCCTGGTCTTATGCTTGGAAAGACTCCACCACTCCTCTCAACCAATTAAATTAAATTAAATTAAAAGGTCTCATTAATGCAAAAGTGTGTGTTTGGTAGATTGTTAGTTGACAGTCAGACACCTTAAGCCTCTGTTTGACAGTGTGAGGTGTGCAAATAGCATAGATAAAGGAAATATTCTAAAGGGTATCCACATTTAATGTCAGGCCAGCCAAATAAAACCTGCTGTTTGACTCTGGCAGTATAGAGCCAGTGCCATCCTTTGTCACCACAGGCCACCGCAACCCCCCATTGCCTCTATTAAGAGTTAATCACGTCTCTGGGAGCGCTGGCACACAAACCTGGCAGAGATTTAAGTACCTCAGGAAGAAAAATACATGAAAAAAAAATTGCATAACATATGTTATTCTTTACTGTAACAGAACCTAATTGGTTGAAAAACTAAAGGCTATCCCCTCCATCTCTCACTTAGGTCGGACACTAGGAGCGATCAATAACCAGCATCACTGCATTGATGTATTGAATTCAATATGTCAGCGCTTTGCTCTACAAGTGGCAGACAAACATAAATAATAGGTGCTCGATCGCCATAATTATCTTCACCACCATGGTCACAGCGTCCCCAAGTCCCTTATACCAACCCAAGGCTACGCCCTCTGGGGTGAAGGGGTTTGACACTGAAATCCCCCACTGAGATAAAACTGCTGCAGGAGGAGCATTTATGCACACTTGCATCCTGCACACGCTCAGCAACCATAATCAATACAACATGACACGCTTAGTGACTCATGGTACAAACTGCAGCTTCTGTTTAAGCAGCAGAAATAACAACAAGCAGTTGTTGACTCTTCATTTTGCCTGTAATTTATTTGTATTTGCAAGAGGAGGTAGATCTGTAAGTGATCATATTTGCAATTAAATTAAAAAAAAAACAAATTGGTCACTTAAGAAATACTGAGGTGGAATAATGTCAATTTTTAATTAATAAAATCGATCAAAACTGTTGACTTTTCAATTAAGATCTCTAAATCTGTACATCTGATCTATGGATAGCATAAAAGGAAGGAAGTGACTCACATGAACACATAAAAAGACAATAACTGACGGTCCGGACAACCATACGGCATTTTTTTGTACCGTTTGGGGAAACTTGAGTACCTGGAAGCAACCCACACCAACATGAGGAAAACAAGCAAATTCCATACAGACAAGAGGTGGACTTGAACACACAACCTTATCGCTGTTTACAACCTTCTGACCCATGGATTCTTGCAAAAGAAAAATATTTATGACGTTGCACAAGAAGGAGCTAGTGGTTGCAAAATAAGTTGTCTTACAGTGGATCCAGTTGGAATTAAAAGCTCCTTCTAATTTTTACCAATAAATACTTTTATTTTGCATAATCTAAAATGCATTCTACTACACCTTCAAACTAGGATACAAAAAAATTGGCTATAAAATGTAAAAACATAGAGAGACTCGAAGGTCTGGAATCGAAGGTCTGGCCCCAGAATATTTTACTCTTGGTCAGCGTGATTGCTTATGAAATAGCCCTGCAATCGTTTTGGCGCTTTTTGCATTTGTTCATTTTAATGAAATGCTTGTGTGTTGGTTGTATTTATTGCTTTAACCATGCTTTTACTTCTCGAGGCTTGGGAAGGTACCTCTCGGAAAAGAGATTTTATTCTCAATGAGGATTTCAACTGTAAAAATAAAAGATATTACAAGAAAAGAGTAGAAAATCATATGCTCTATTATTTTTAGGATATTCAGCATACCGGCCTGCATTACCTTTACGATTGAACGCAATATTTCTAAACAAACATGGGTTTGCACAACTTTGCCTTATCCAATTTATGCAAGCTCTAACTCTACAATTCTCCTATGAAGGAGCCTGAGAATTAAATAGAAGTAGTTCTGGTATAGTTAATATTTCAGAAAGCAAATGCTTTAGTCAGCCTTCAAGACTGGAGAGACCTCACACGACTCATTAGAGCTCTGTGATGCCTTTAACTAAGTGCGTCTCACACTCACGGACACTTTCTCCTGACATAATAAGACCAGCTAGGTTATATAAAAACCCTCTTGTGTAACAGATATGTAACTTGTCCAACATGTGTGCTGGTAAAGTCTGCACAATCAAAGAATAGTGGGAAAATAGCATTTTAAAAAGTCTAACTTTTGGGTTTTAATCCCAATTATCCTGTGTGGGGATCAATTGATGAAGTGTCTGTTTTAGTGGGTGCTCACAATCTATTGGATGCTATTATAACATTACATGTCTTTAATTCACTTTCTGCAGAAAGATTTCTATTTTCAGCACTGCCAACACGGGGTTTTTTGTCTGTTCACAGAATTACTCAAAAGGTTTTGAGAAGTAGTAGTTAGGCAAAGTAAGTAAACAATTATTATTATTAGATATTTAGATTAGGTCAAATTTAATCAATTAGGGTTAGCTAATTACTTGGTAGTTACCGCATTATTTATAACTTTATGCAATAGTGGAGGTCTAATATTGCCGTACACAAAACACAACCAGATGGCTAAACTGTACGTGAGTTACCTCAAATGTATGAGTTTGAGTTTGCATCAAAACTCAAAATTCTAGTGCAGTAAGTTGTCTTGAAATTCTAAGTTGTCCTTACTATTTAATTATACAGTGTAGTGACATTATCCTACTAAATCAGTTTAGGGTTTCTTACCCAGATAAATTAGACACCCAACCGAATTGCTTAGGCCTATAAGAAATGTGGAAATAAATTCCTTAATCAAAAAAATTATTCAAACATAAGAAATCCACAAGCTTCATTTTGGAAACCACTTAACTGGACCAAGCAAGTTCAGATTCATGGGTGCGCTTGGACGCACAGGCTGATGGATTACTGCATATAGTAGTAATTACATAGTAATTACATAAGAAATCCAATTTAGTTCCTGAAGTTGACCCCAATGCAATCATTCACTGCAAAATCTGATTACAGTTGCGATTACTGAGGTATCATTGACTCAAATCACAATATTTTAGATCTGAATTTACACCAATGCATATTTATAATGCGACTGGGTTGGAAACTATCAACAAAGGGTCCTCACCTCCTCTCGGGGGCTGTCCGACCCTTCTACGGGGACGGTGATGGAGCTGCTTTCACTGGCCGTTGCAGTTGATGCTGGGGACATGATGACTGCGCTTTAAAAACCGGGGCATGGGATCGGGGTTTAACGAGACTCTGAGGATCTCTTCGAGCATCATCCAGAAGAATAATGACCGGCCGGAGCACAAATAGAGAGACCCATCATCACCCCGACATCTTCAAAGTGCTCAGCCGTTGCCAACGATGCGCCCATCATTGTGCAAAAACACTCCTTCCGTGTTGCAAAGCCAAGATGCTGCTAGAGATGAAGCGACAGATGCAATGTTAGGAGAGACGGCAGTCACTTCCTCCGCCTGCAGGCAGTGACCGTGGCACCCAGAGAAGCTGTGGAGCAGGACAAAGACGACCGGCACGTGTGAACAGCCACCTCAACACCACAATGTAAATAACACACTCACACACACGCACCGCACAGAGAGGCGGTGCTGCACAGAGGAACCTCCTCTGCATCTCATTAGATGTATGATGGACCAATGATGCAATATTATTCATTGTGAAAAAAAATAGTCACCTACAGATGTCCTATCCAATGACCCCAGCAAAGAAAAGTACAACAAATCATCACCTCGCACAAGACCTTGTGGGACTTTAAGCAGAATATGATCTTTGAGCCCCCACCATTAATACTGTTGATATTTGCTAATGACTGACAATTGACACACTTGACAACTTTCAACTTCCATACAAAGCTATTGACATGTGATCGGGCCCATATGTCAATATTTTTGTATGGAAGTTGAAAGTTGTCATGGTGACAATTATTTATTTAAGACCATTATCCCGAGATAAATGGGATAAATGAATATTTTGGTATTTCTGTTATGTTTTCTGTTATGTCTATCTATCTATGTTATAGATAGATAGATACAAACATCCAATAGCAAATATAACAAAAAGTAAAAAAATACACATATATATATATACACATACACACATACACAATTGTAATAAGCAATATATATATACAAATATACATATATACATAAAAAATAAACAGCTGTAATTAATAGATAATAATCATAAATAGTCATTATTAGACATTGGACAATATGTTTATTTAATTTACCAAAGTATATCTCCTTTTCACACATTAAAATGTGGAAACCGTAAGATGTATATTTTAGATGAATGAAGAAAAGAATATTGTAAATTCCTGCCATTTCTTGCCTCCCCTTTATAAACATCACTACTTACAAATGAAGGTTTTGCTGTACAATTCTGGCATACAGGCCGTTGTTGATCACAGCTCCTGGACATTGGACCGGACTACTGAACAGAAGAGTAGATGACATAAAAAATAAGGGAGATCTTGCCAGAAGAAGATCTTTGACAGTTGTTTCTTCAGACTGTATTTATGGTGAGTAGAGAAAAGTGAGTCCACTGACCAACTGAGCCAAATCACAACAATTATTTCCACAATTGCAAAGGAAACAAGAAATGAAGGCTGAGTTTTTCCCTGAATCCTTAGAGAATTAAACATTGCAACTCATCTTACTTAATCAATGATTCCCTCTGATAAAACCGGACAAACAGAATTATTTTGATTTGTATTATTTAGTGATTATTTAGTGAATTAAAAGATATTACACATTAAATCAACTGTTATTGAGTAAGACTGCATGTCAAAGTGCAGTTGGACATTGCTGCCACTCTATAGACACAAGCACAAAGCATACATTGCAGCACTTAGCATTTTCCAGTGATTTTCGCTAGTAATAAGTAATATTTATGCAACCCAAACAGATTTGGACATTTTTATGATAACAATTATTTTATATTAATGGTCGTTTGTTTGTTGGCAAGATATCTCAGGAAGCTAAGGGAATATTTATGATTACATTTTGTGCATAATAATAATAGGACATGGAGGAGTTGGCATGAACAACTCATAATGTTCAACCACTATGCTCAATTAGATCCAGATCCAGACCATAATCCTGTTTATCAAAATCTTCACGTTTGGAGATGATTCTCATGGGAAAAGGAGGATCTTTTTATTTTTATATATATATTTTATATTATATATTCTTCCTGAAAGATATTACTTATCTTTCAGGAAGAATATCCTTGTAATTACTAACATTGATTGGATTGATTTAGTAGTCTGGGTAGTAACTGGTAAATATATCTATCTGAAAGATGGATATTGAATATTAATAAACAAGTGCAAGTAAATAAAAAATTTGTACTTTATTAGTACAGTGCTTGAGTAAATGTACTTAGCAACTGTCAAACGCTGCTCCTCAATCTCAAGAATAAATTAAGTATATTGGAATTACTTCAACTTCAACATTTACAGCGGTACAGATTAAAGCAGCTTGGTAGAGATCAGAAATTCTGTGAGGAAAGACAGTAAGTACCCCAAATAACATTTGAATTGGTTTTGTCTGCCCCAAACCCAATTTCCCCTTTGATTTTCCCTTTGATTCCTATCCTAGCTATAATTAGTATATCCCTATGGAATCTTTTAGTAGATATTGCTGACAATACTTACCGAATTTGTATCAGCAAGACTTTTACCTGTAGTGGTTTGAAATATTTTAAGTTTTTATCCCACTTTTAATTTGAAAGAATCCCATTTGATTGTTTTGTGATTTTACTTTGAAAACCTTTCTTCCGCTTTTACATTCGACTTCCTGGCGTCCCTCCAGCTGAAGTTCGTGTTTGTTCACGCGCACTGGGGATTCCCCCGCGTGACCAAAACAGCTTCGCCTTTCATATGTCAGAGCTTCCCCTGATCGCTTTTCATTGCTCATATGCTCGTAGCCTGGAGCTAACGCTGTTACCGGATATGTAGACCGTTTTAGCCTCAATTCGCTTCTTTCTAACCCGTTTTTATCGGTCTGTGATGACAAAACAGCGTTTAAAAACTTTTTAATCGACAGAAAGTAGTTGGCATGTTACATTGAGGGAGTTTATTGTACTTTTTTGGCATGAAATACCTCTGGTTTCTCAAAGGAGCGGTGGTTTCTTCGGTGTCCGGTCACATCCGCGAGCCCCGCGCGGCTACAGCACGCGCTACAAGCCTGTAAATCCTAGGGGAAAGGTGCGAGGGGAAACCCAGCAAAGCCTCCACGACCTCAGCCACAATGTCGAGCCACGACTTTAGGAAAGATGACCTGCTGGATGAGAACCGAACAGACTCGGGCATTGACTCGTATCGCTCCATACTTAAGTCGGAGGAGCCCCGGGAGCCGAGCGCTGACTTCAGCGAGCCGAGGGACAAGTTTTCAAGCGGGGGGGAGCGTCTGGATTCTGCTTATGGCTCCTGTTCCATCACGGTAGAAAGTCTGTCAGAGATCGTGGGGGAATGTTCGCTTTCCATTACAACGGAGGAGCAGCAGATCTGTGAACTTTCAGAACAGGAGGAAAACTTACTCACAACCATAACTGAAGATGGAGACACGTATGTTCAGGTTTCTTTTCTTTTCTTAACTATTACCGGAAATCGTTTCTCAGCATATGGATACTGGAGAGTGAAGTGGTGAATGCATTTAACTAATTGTGTTTTTTTAGATTACTTCCTCCAATAATACATGCCAAAAGATAGAAAAAATAGTGATTAGCTCTCATAAATTATTTTGGATGATATCAGCACTGTCAGCAAACAGGGGCTATTTTCATTTTAATGTCAGTTACACTATTGGTTATGTCTGCAACTAAAGATGATTTTTATCACTAATTGTTCTGCATGGTTTCAGAAGATAATGAAAACATACAATATACGATCCTCAAGTCATGCTGTCTCCAGCCATCGGTCCAAGACTATGTGGTTTATAGTGATACAATTCAGGAAAAGCAGCAAATAAGCTGGATTTTGTTTTAAAATGACTTGAAATTATTATGCTGTTGCGAAAATAGTTGTGAGTTCATCAAGCATCCAGTTCCCAAAGGTGGCACAAATAACTAGTAAAGCATTTTCTATTCCACTTGAGATTTGAAAACATCCACAAATGGCTTTTAAAGATGTCTGAAAATTGCATTAAATTGCCATGATGCTATTTGATAGAAGGGGGATTTCATTTCCGCGGGGTACTGCATATCTTTTTAATGAACTTTGTGTTTTTCATGAACGTGGAAGGCGTCTCTCAAGACAGAAAACAGAAGTGAAATAGATAGGCCTGGACTTCCCCATGCAGCACAGACAAAGCACATGCTGTGAGGCAAGAGTTGGTTTGGCTTTTGATCCAAGAAACTTGTTGTTCAGGATGGGACATTGTGCACGTATGCTTTTTTTTTTGTGGGTCCCGTAGTTAATTCCAGCAGATTTTTTTTTCTCTACCAGGCTAAAAAAAACAATGTCCTTGTCATGGTAATGAATAGCTGCTTCTTATTTCTCACTTTGGATCAACAAAACTCCATTATGCATGCAATCTATACACCCGATTCTTAAAACTCAGCCTCTTGTGGTCTTTATTGTGTCACCCAAACTCAGCCTCTTGTAGTCTTTATTGTGGCACCCACCCAGCTTGTGTTGCCATGTCTGTTTTGGCATGGAAGCAGTCTTGACAACTGCAGCTACTAGTGCAACCCAGCAGTGTCAAAGTGTTGCTGCATGATGCGTCTCTGACCTCTTTTCATTTCCTCTTGCTGATTGTTGAGGCAAAATAGTTTCATTATTATGAACCAGCTTTATATAACCTGGGTTGGAAATTAAAAAAAACACACATGAAATATCACCACATAGTGCTGCTCAGACTGAGAGAGGGAAGAGAGAATTATGCAAAGATTATATTACCCCTGAATTTTTTAGCTCGTATTCATTCAAGTCTTACCTAAACCAGGAAGTCCCTTTCACATTATGATGTCTACTTACTAGGCTGACTCTTCATTCACGTGGAGACTTTTAATTCAGTCACTGATGGCAATCAGTTGGACAAAAATGTTTCAACTACACATTGTGACAGCTGGGGAAATTGTATTGATGAATTGATTATTTCCTGATTTCACAGATATTAACCTTCACCAAGGATGTTATGACTTGTCAGAATGATTATGCAAAACCTATTTGATGGGTTTCCATTATCTTAAATTTTGCAGGGAATAATTCAAGGGTTTCGATGAAAAATAAATCGGGGTCTAAATCTAGGTCCATTATGTTTTCAAGGGGGTCTCTGCCTTGTTAATTATGGCTACAGGGCTATGAGTTTGATTTTTGGATAAGGTTACTTCAGTTTTACTCTTTCCTGGATATTAAAACATCTGATAAACTATATTACGCACTGACTAGGAAAATCATTTTTCCTAGCTGTTTGGCTTTTTAAATCATTGGAAACTCTCAAAGAATATGCCCGAAGTGCTCAAAACGACAGTTAGATTGCTGACTTTGTCAATATGTAACACAAATATATTTCTAGTTATTATTAGTTAGTATATTAGTTTTCACTAAATCAAGGCAATGAAAGCAGGCAATTCTTAGATTAAATCAGCTAGAACTATTAATTGTTTAACATTTTTGCTTGAAAACATATCTAAATATTTAGAATTTATCTATCAATCATCTAATCACTGACTAATTCTTCCGTTCTAGAAATGTTTAATAATTTGCTGAATAGATTTCTTTGTAGTATTTCTAGGCAAAAAATATTAATGCTATGTCACATCCGGAGTCCCCCTTTGACTCCAATCCCTGATATAATTTGGAGTTGTTTGATAATACTTTAATGTTTAACTCGTGTTTAATTTTATTCAGTTCAAAAGAGTATATTTGTGTCTTTTTTTCTTTTTTTTTACAAAGTGGAAGTTCATTCAAACACGTATTATTATTATTTAGCCTTAATTTAGATTGGTTCCAGTAGTGGAAAATTACAAATCAAGTATTTTGCAGGACAGCATATTTAGATTGTATTGATCAGTCAGTTAAAAAGAATTAATGAAATATTATCCATTGCTCTTTAATTGCTGACAGGCATGTGCTAAATCAATCACACAGCTCACTGTTATTAATTATTTATTATACTTTGGCTATTAATCCTGGGAATTGTGTTGAACTCTAAACACAAAATATAAGTTTTAAGTAATACATTTGATAAGCCACACAGGTTATTTTCCCATTAATGAAGAATATATAACTGTCATAATGAGTCATTTAAGTCCATTCAATTTTTTTCTTATGTATGTAAAATGCATCTTCTAGATTATTTAAGCGCATCTTCGCTGATATAGCTGAGGTTGTCGGGTGTTTCGGATCTTCCAACATCACCCACCCTCACCAAGGTGAACCAGGTTGATGAAGCCCTGACTTGCATCCCAGCAGCAACCTCCAACTTTGGAGGTTGCTGCTGATTTGTATTAACGGGTGGATCCGTTGGCTTGTGGCTTTGCTCATGGATTGAATGGTCCTCCATTTTCCCCCTCTTGTAATGTCCAGTTGGTTGAGTGAGTGCTACAGCCAACATCTATGGGCTCAGAGTTTGTCTTCTATCCTCTGTTCCAGCACTTCTCCACCAGTTCCTGGTATTTTGCACATTTCTTCTCATTCGCTTTTTCTATACTCCTTTCCCAGAGCACTGTCAGTTCCAACGTGAATAGTTGTTTTGTTACCTCCCTGGTCATGATCATGTCTTGCCAGTGTAATGACATGTCAATGTGCTGTGGAAACTTCAGCTGTTTGCCCCAGTCAACATGCAGCTGCCAGTCAGAGGCCGTACAGAAAAGGCCATCATTAACAAAGAAGATCTTCTTTATGGCATGGTGGTACTTACTCGAGTGGATGGCAGTGGCTATACTCTGGGACCGCCCTGAGCACCTGGTCCTGGTGCCAGTTGTAGCAGCCTTCCTACTGAGGAGGTGATCTAAGGATCCTCTTCCACGGCAAAGAGGACGGGAAAGTGTCTCACTCTTGCCCCGGTTGTAGAGGTTTGCTCATGGATTTTATTTCCCTCCTCTTTCCCTCTCCTGTAATGTGAAGTTGGTGGAAGGCTTTGCAGAGTGAGTACTAGAACCAACAAAGTACACTCTCCCATGTCGTCCATGCTTCCTGCTGCCTGAACTCCACCGTCCTGCCCCGCGCCCTTCCTCCGTAACTACTCGGATCTCTACCTGGATAAGATGGGGTCTCTCCTTCCCCTTGGCTTTGCCAACCTGCGTCTTTGGGAAGTATCAAAAGCCCGCTTTGCTAGTTGCTATGCTGCCCACCACAGCTTTTTACTTTAGGAACTCTTTTTTCCTCCTCCACTGTTTTCTCTGCTCTTCATATTTGCCCTGTCCTCACCTCATTGCTAGCTGATGATACCTTCTGGTCCTTGAAGTCCATGTACTGTATGGCTTCTCTTGTGTGCGCAACCATAAACTCTTCAGTGAGGCCACTGTTTGGGAGCTGCAGGGTGTTACTGGTCCCATACAAAGCTGTGCAGCTGAAGCTGCTGGTGGGGCCCACCCACTTGCGGATAAAACTACGTAACTTCCTTTGAAGGGACTGTTATTAGTGGAACAGTGCAAACCAGCAGAGGCCACGGGACTTGACGTAGGATGGAATATTGATAAATCCACGCCTTCAATCTGTCAGGCAGGCCTGACTTGTCAACACTGGTGAGCCGGGCTTCAATGTCTCTGCTAGTCTTCTGAATGGCAACAGAGTCCTTTAGGCTTGAGTCAAAATGGTCCGCCTTACTCTAGACTGGTTATTCTGTTATGGAAGGGATACTGGTTCCAGAACATGAGAAGCAGAATTTGTCAAACACCTTTCCCTTCTTCACCTTGACTTGGCTGGCTTAAAACTCATCCTAGCCAAGATCATGTCCTTGTAGGATCCACCTGCTCCCTGGGACCGATGTTATTGTGATCGTCAAGTCATCCATAAATCCTCTAATGGGGGACTGGTGTACACCTGACTTTGTTAAGGGGGGCTCTGCTTTCCAACTCTGCTGACTTGGCCACCCAGTTCATGGATAGTTATTATTATTTTACTATTGTCATTCTTTTTTCAAGCCGATGCCAGTCTTATATTTTTGACCCAGAAGTGAAGTGAACTGAAAATGACATGGGATCAGATATTTGATCATAATGGGAACAAGTTGGCGGTGTATTGCAAGATCAACCAAGATTGAGATAAACTGATTGAGGTTCTGGGAGTTTTCCTCCTTGGGGATCCACACTCTCCGCTCACTTCCACGGGTCAGTGACTCTCCCCCTTCACCATATCGCCTTCAAGATCTTTCACAGGTTTCGGAGGAACTCTGGGCAGTCTTTTAAAACGATGCAAGGAACGCCACAAGGGCTAGGACTAGTTAGATAATGTTGGTCACATCCTTGTCAAACTGCAGCAGGGCACTGCGATTGCTTTATCTGTTGTTAGGGAATTATTCTGCAGTGGTTTGGAAGGTCTGGTGCACAGAGGGACTCTGTGGGTTGCCTCCTGGCCGGGCCTCTTCCATCTCACCAAGCTCAAGGCCTATGTGCTACTTATATGTACACATTTTTATTTAAAATTAAGTATTATATGAAATAAATGTGTATAATGTTATCCAGAGCTCTGTGATGATTTGATTGAAGCTGACAGCAGTGAGATTTTATGAGAAACAGTAAATGCCACGTAGTCGGTCTGAATAGCTTATTGCAGTAGTGTAGTTTTTGAGAGACATTTATTCATCCTCCTGTAACATCTGAAATCCGTCAAAATCCTTTTACAGATGATTCTATTTTTTTTGTACTATAGGTCAGTCTTTATTACGTTCTACGGCTTAGTTTGATTTTCTGCTTTTTGCACACATTTGTTTGCAACAACCTCCAACTCAAGTTTTGCAATAAGAGTTCTGGTTTCATTTTTTCATTTGTCTTTTAAAAATATGTACAAAAATGCATTGACTGATAGCTGGTTTTAGCATGTCTTTTTACTTTATCAGCTCACCGTCCTTTTTCCTGTCTTGTGTTGAGTTGTCATTCGGCCCATTTAATATTACACATCGAGCTTATTCTCATGAAGTCAGTGGAAATTATGAGGCAACATCTTCTCTTGTAAAATTGCAAATCTTATTTTCCTTTGTTGCCCAACGACAGCTTTTTCTGGGTGACGATTGATCTATCCAAGTCAAAGCAAGTTTGCAAAGTTTTGCAAATACCATGGATAAAGCCTGTTCTTTTCTTTTGTCAATCATTTCTGTAGAATCCTGCACCTAGCCATCATCCACGAAGATGAATTCATCGCTCAGCAGTTGATACAGATATTCCCAAAAGAAGTCCTGGACATCCAAAACAATTTATACCAGGTGAGTTCAGGATGTTTCTTCTCACAAATGCAAACACACTGAAGCTTCTATGGAATTTTTCAATCCTAGGTGACTTCCTCTTAATCAATACCTTGTGGAAACAGTGGTGGTATTTTTATCTTTGTACTTCCAGAGCATTGTTCCTCTTTATTTGCAGTCGGCCTCTGTCACGGACGTCACTGTGGGTGGTTCCAGCGTTAGTTAGCTCATGAGGAACTTTGAATGGAAATTCCCCTCCTCCCCTACCTCCTTTAGAAATAGAACCACGGGGAGTTGTGGAGTGCATCCTTGTATGGATATGGGTGAAAGAACAGTTCCAGTCCTGTGTCTAGTTTCTACAGTTCCAGTCCTGTTTTTAGTTTGTGTAAAAAATTAAAATGAAAATTTGCCAAACTGACAGAAGGAAATGTCTGAAGTTGAAACTCAGCCTTCCACACAGTGACTCAGTTGGACCTGAGGCCTTTTTTGATTGACTTATTTCCTCTCTCCAGTCATTCTAAGATTTTACATTTGAAGACATTTCCTTTTTACGTTTAGTGAAGAACATCCGGCAACCGGCACCCACATTTGCAATCTATTTTTTTTTTAAATTAGCCGGCAGTGATTCCTTATTGTGATTGTTTTGCAGTTTTAATGTGTCCATATCTGCAGTCAGGTGGATCCATTTCAGTCTGACTGCAGATTCTGATGATAAACATAGTAGAAAGGGAAAAGAAACGACACACATAAGAGGATGAGTTATCAAATTCTACACATGCAGTGATCTGAATGAATGAGGATACAGTGTGTACATTAGGCTTGTCTGCACAACTTTTCATAGAAGAGTAGTTTTTCTTGGATGTGAGATGTGACTAATTGCTGAATGTAATTCATTTAAAGGTCGGTCCTCGGGGGGGTTATAGAATGTCACTCTCGGTGATACATGAACAAATTTACTTAAATTGAGTCAGCAAGATTGAAGGGGTAAAGTGGGTAAAGTGCTGGAAAAAGAAATGGAGATTTTCTCCAGTTTGTTTGTTTCAATCCCTCCAAAATAGAGAGAAATAGTAGATCCTCACAAATCTATAACTAGGGAATGTTTACTTTTTCTATTCTATCTTTTGTTTTACCAGGTAAAATCCTCACTGAAATTAAATTCTCTTTAAAAAGGAGTGACCTGGCCAAAAGAGCACCAAAGCAGGTGTTACAACAATAAATACACATAGTAGAATGAACAATTAATGTATTATACACTGCAAATGAATAATACAAAGAAAAAAGACTAATCAAATCAAGCCCAGAATAATTGTAGTCCAATTTAATTGAATCACATTGATAAAGAGTAAAGTATTCCAGACCTTTCAAGGTAGATTTAAAGTCTCCTAAAGCAATTTCTTTTGACCTTGTGCAAATTATTCCAGGAAAAAGGGGCGGAGCATCTAATTGCTTTTTCTTTTCTTTTTTTTTCTAAATTATTGCCTATCTAGAAACTGAATCCATAAAACCCACTAAACGGCTTTAATAACTGGCTGCAACACGACGGGACACATTTAGACCTGATTACTACCAAATATTAAGCTATTATGAATAACATTAATTCCATCATTCCATCCTTATAAATTATGGCATTAATTTGTTATGATAAATAGGTTAAAGAAATGCCATTTTAAATTCAGCATACATTCCTTTCATCATTCTCAGAGCCCTCTGCACCTATCCGCCTACCTGAACCTGACGGATGTGGTGAGAGGTCTGGTGGAGAAAGGGGCGAGCCTCGAACTGCAGGATCGAGACGGGAACACCGCTCTCCATGTGGCCTGCCAGCACGGACAGACAGAGTGTGCCACTGAGATGACCAGAGATTTTTCCCCAAGCAAGTTAGCGCCGGTTCTTGAAACCCAGAACTGGAGAGGTGATGAACAAGCTGCCGCATGGTCTCATTAGCCAACAATTTGTTATTTAGGGGCAGTTTTGTGTTTGTGCATCCTATATTTGATTATTTGTCAGCTTTTAAACTAGGCTTATTAGAACTAGCAGTAGCAAAAGGATCGCTCAGATGTGGAGGATTATTATTTAGTTTTATAAGTGTTTGTGTAGAACCTCATCAATTCAGGTTTAATTCAGAATTGTAAGTACGGTGCATTTTTCAATATCTCAACTTCTGAATATGCCACATGTTGCCCATGCTCAAACAAGATGTGCTCTTGCAGGTCTCACCTGTCTTCACCTGGCCGCACTGAACCAGCAACACCAGATTATGAGTCTCATGACGAAAAAGGGAGCAGACCTTAATATCCAGGTTAGTCTGGGAAACAACTCCTCATATTTATTTTTTAGCAGGAATGGAACACGATATCACCCAGACCTCCTTCAAGGTCAAATGAAAAATCCTGCAAAAGTCTGTTTAGCTTTATTTTCTAGCGCCCCACTCCTTCTCAAAGCTTTTCGGAAATTGGTTCAGTAGTTTTGCATAATTGGAGAAAAAGTTTGAAAACTCCCTCTAAAACAATTTTAAAGATGGTGGAAAAACAAATCCTTGACTAGCCCCTCTGTCTGGACAAGCACCAGAGATTTTATTGTTTTTTTCTTTGTCCATGCCCTATTCTTCCACATGGTTCCATAAAAGTTCAGAAACTTTCAGAATCAATCACACAAAGAGACATGGGTGTAAACAGTGTGAAATATCCTCATCGGCAGAGGTAATGAGTCCATATTTGAAGGGTGAATCTTCAATACATTTTTCATATCACATAATCAAAACTACTAAGTTATTGTCAGTGTGAAATTTTAAATGAGATATATACAGTCGCTCCACCTGCAGCCAGCTGACTCCTTCTCAAGTTTGGCAGGAGAGCATAGATGGGTAGGATGACAAAACATTACAGTTTGTCTGTAAATAATCAGATTGAATTAGTCCCTGAATAGTTCTGCTCTGCAGAAGCTTCCATCTGATCCAGTTCTAGTAATCACTGTGTTTACTGCTCCTGGCCTTATGTTGGGCTCGTAACTATAATTCTGCTGCAACGCTGATAGTGATATGAGCTGAGCTCAAGGCATCTTGCTGGATTCATGGAGACATAATTAGATTTGGGATATGATTAGGCACTGCTGGCCAACTTGCTATTGATGGAAGGGAACGCTGTAGTCAGTCCAGACATACCTTTCAGTTTAAATCACCGACCAATCTTAAAACTCCGCCTCAAATATGGCTGTTTCTTCCTATTCCTTACTAGAATTTTCATATTATCATGACATTTTTTAAAACTTGCAAAATTCATTATTTGTCAGAATTGTTTCTATTACATGTCCCTACTTTATGGTCCTGTCACATTTGGGTAGCCGTGGATTTTAACTATAATTTTTTTTTTTTGAATAATTCCTGTTTTTCATCTTCAAAACATAGGAAGGAACCAGTGGCAAAACAGCTCTCCATCTCGCCGTGGAGCTACACGACATCACATCGGTCAAGTTGCTGCTCGGCAGGGGAGCCAATGTAGACGCTGCCATGTTTAATGGCTGCACGCCCCTGCATCTCGCTGTGGGGAGACAGGACACCGCCATTGCCAACCTGCTCTGCCAGTCTGGTGCCGACACAATGCTCAGAAACATGGAGGACGAAACAGCGCTGGATCTGGCTGACGGCAATGATGATGTAAGTCATTGTGATTGACAGTTAAAGGTTCATAAATAGAGGCTTGTTGAATGGAACCCTATGCATATTTCATATTTTATTCCTCTTTGCCACAGAGCTCCATAATACTTAGAGCACATCAACAAGAATAGCACTATAGAGTTATACAGCCAATAGATCCATCGTTAAAATGATTCTGAATACAGTGCTGTGAAAAAGTATCGGACCCCTCCCAATTCCTTCCATTTTTCTGTGCATTTCATACCAAAATGTGTCTGATGTTGTATTAAAATTCAACATAAAACAAGCTGAATAAACACAAATTACAAGTTTTAAATTAATATTTTAGTAAATAGTCATACACAACCTATATCCGGCATCAAGAAGTTATCGCCTCCCCGGGACTTAATAGCTATCTGGCAGCTTAAGCAGCAACAGCTGCAAACCAAACACCTCTGATAACTGGAGATCAGTCTCTGACATGTCCTGTGGTTGAATTTTGGCCCACTCTCCTTTGCAAAATAGTTTTAATCCAGCTACAGTGGGGGGTTTGATTGCAAACAGGCCCCGCCACAGTATCTCATTGGGTTTCAGGTCCAGACAGTGACGAGATCACTCCAAAACTCTTACTTTCTTACATTTATCCTTTTAAAGGTGGACTTTCACCAGTTGTCCTTCGGCTGCAACCCACAGACTGATGAGATAGAGGAATTAATGTTCCCTCAATTATGCATATCCAAACTATGTGGTATTCTGTGTTTCGCCCACACTAGATGTAACAGGTTTTCCAAACAGTTTGACCTTTGACTCATAAGTCCATAGAAGATTCTCCCAACAGTTATGAGGTCATCAAGATTTTTTACTGGCAAAAGTCAAATTTACCAAAATGTTCTTCTGGGTTAAATGAGGTCAGGCACATGTCTCCATGACCTATGATAGTTTGCGGATGACATTGTGATCTGTAGTGAGAAAAGGGAGCAGGTGGAAGAAGACCTGGAGAGTTTGATATTTGCACTGGAGAGTAGAGGAATGAAGGTCAGTTACAGCAAGACAGAATACATGTGTTTGATTGAAAGGGAGGCATGAAGAACAGTGAGGATGCAAGGAGCAGAGGTGAAGAAGTAGCAAGAGTTGAAGTACTTGGGGTCAACTGTTCAGAGCAACAGGGGACTGTGGAAAAGACGTAAAGAAGCGAGTGCAGTCAGCGTTAAGCCGGTGGATAAGAGTTTTAGGGGTTATCTGTGACAGAAGAGTATTAGCAAAAGTGAACGGAAAAGTTTACAAGACGGTAGTGAGATCCACTCTGCTATATGGTTTAGAGACGGCGGCTTTAACAAAAAGGCAGTAGGCAGAGCTGGGACGGGATCAGAAAGACTAATGCATTAGTGGAATCCCCTCGATTTGGCTAAGCTTGTTTGATGAGGATTTTTAATTGAGTTTCAAAGGCAGTATATACCTTTTCACACAGGCCAGTTGGTATTAGAGAATCTTTTTCGTTCAATAAATACAATTATCACTTGCATTTTTTTTCATAATTTTTTTTAGATTCTATTTGAAGATCTGCCACAATATAGTAGGAGATACTCACAAAAATAAAAGAAACGAGGAAGGCATCCAATACATTTTCACAGCATCGTGCACCATTGCCACAGATGCTCACATTATGAGGCTCCAGGTGTAAATGGTTCAATGAAGTAGATTACTATTTGCTCAAACTCCTCAGCACATCCATTTCAGTTCATCTCTGATACTTTTTTAGAAAATATACATATTGTATTGTTTTTGGTTAATTAATTAGAAAGACATTTGCTACAGACTGAGTCCCTCAGTATAGCAGTCAGATCGGAATCAGGAATGTTCACTATCATTACATGAGAATGTCAACTGATCTTTAAAGAAGGCACAGGTGTAATCTTACCTATTGTATCCTTTCAGATTTTGGCGTTATTTCCTTTTGATGACATCCAAATCTCCGGGAGATGGCTGGTGGGGATGAAGTTCTGAGCTACACAACAATCTTGAAATTGTTGAGCTGAAGTTATATTGAAAATTCAGATTTAATCTTTATTTATCCATTATCTAGACAAATATGAACATCTCATAAACCTTACTTCGGTCAGACTGCGAGAGATTCTGCTTAACACTGATGAAAAGATGCATTTATGAGTCAGAATGTTTCCAATACTTCTTTTCACATAGTTCTGAAGAGGTTGCAACAAAATCCTCGACTTTCTATCAACATGCAAGAAATTCTACCTCTTTATGACATTAACCTAATTTTTAAGGGCTAGAAAACATTGAAGTTGTTTTGTGTGCTAGTTACTCAAACTTTATTAGTTCCTTTCATTTGAGTGACGCAATCAGGGGAAAAATCAAAAAATCATCTAAAACATGTCAAATACATACGATGTCAAAGACATGTTCTTAGACATCAATTGCTCAACATCAATTGTTCAAAAACTGGTCGCTCACATAGAAATGTAATATATCACAAAATGCAGCTTTATCTTTTTGATTTTTTTGGGTTTCGCTGCTTCATGCTGTGAATCAGTTTTCTGTATTTATCTCCTCCTTAATCTGTTATCTGGTGTGTTAGTTCTCTGCTCTGTCTAGTTAGTAGAGGCTGTTCATTTATTTTGTAATAAAATAAAAGTAAAATCATCCCATGATGTGCTTTCTGTTCTATGGAAAGGGAATCTGGGGGAATATTAACATGTACAAATGTGGGTCAGTGATAATGATATTGTTTATGCTCTACTGGTAATCCCAGGATTGTCAAAGAGCTGCACACAAAGAGAGACGCATGGACCAAAGGGGATCTTATTCAGCATTTGAACGGAAAATGCAAATCTCATTGTGACTAAGCAGACACAGCGGGTCACAATGGTGATTTATATAACTGGCTAAATTTTGCAGTGAAGATACCCTATTATGAATTTATATGGTAAATACGAGGCAGAGCTCTTCTTTTCTTTATTTCCTCCACGCTGCTTTTTGTAAGGTGAATCTTTTGTTTGTCCTTGAAAAACTTCGTCCTGATGTTTCCCAAAATACAATGGCAGTGGAACGGCGTAAAGTTCCACTCAGCCATCACCTAAGAAAGGTTGAATAATAAGCTGTCAAAGTCCGCTTGTTGGATATTTGCCAGAATAGTTCTCACTTAAATGAGAAGCGTTACTCTTAAATTTGTTCTGTCCGTTGTTCAGTGTTGTATAGTTTTGACAGAAGCAAATTAATTTGCCAAATGAAGCTTGTCTTCTAAACCGACTGTGGTCAACAAAAAGAACAGAGTTTTGAAACTATATCTACTTCCCCATTGAGTCTATAGCATGAAGCTATTTATACTATATGGAGTTTGAAATCCAAAGATGTTGTGAAAAAGCTGCATAAGCATGTTATATTATCGTGTGCTCTGGCTCATACCACTGTCTCTGAACAACCTTTACATGATGATTTGCCTTTTAACTAAATTAATGAAGCTTCCCTGTATGGGATCCCCACAGGCTCTTAGGGAATTGGAATTTTCGACTTCAATAAGTCTAAAATAACATTCAAACCACCTGCCTAATATTGTTTAGATTCCCTTTTTGCTGCCGAAACAGTTTTGACCACTGGAAGTATGTGTGTGTGTGGATTCTCATGTTTTCAGGGCATGGTAATCCATGTGGATTGAATCCAAAGCAGCTGGTCTTTTTTTTTTCCCTGAAAACGTTTCACCTCTCATCCAACTGTTAAGTGTTTATAATGTTATGGCTGATGGGTGTTTACACTATCTCTTAAATATGTTTATGCATGCTTGATTATGAAAGTTTAATTCAGGTCTTACTAAGTGAAAATTAATCTAATTCTGCGTTGTCAATGCTCACTGAAAAGCTTTCATCATGCTCAAAATCATTTTTTTTATGGAGGTCCGACACAGACAAAAGGTACACACTATTATACTTATTATTATAATACTTATTATGATACTATTACTAGTAATTATGCTGCTGCGCGCAGATTTATGGGAAGAATTCAAGTAACTTTACATGTAAGTGGCATAGACATAACTAGCCTTAAATTTAGTTTGAAGAGCTCTTAAATAATAAACATGATGAAAACTACAAGTAAAGAAAAATAAACCGCAAGTAAGTATGAAGAAAATGTGGATAACTGGCATAGACTGAAATGGAGAAAGATGAAGCTATTCTCTACAGCAAAATAAATTTATAATAATAATAAGAAATGCACCTGCAATGACATGTAGAGTAAAGTTCTTATTCTTGATTTTTTATAATTACTTCACCCTACAGGAACTGAAGCAGAGCAGCTAGCTGAAAGCGTGAGTGTAGTAAATGACAATCACATGGCTGGAATCCATTTATATGTGTCAGTAATTGTTTACGCTCACATACAGGTTTGGCTGAATGGAACAAAGGAGAAGAGTCATCACTGTTATCAGTTCATTCTGGGATTTCCCTGCTTTGACAAGTCAAAATGTATTTGGCTCCATTATGTTTAATCTTGTTTTAATTGTGTATATTACTTTGTAACTTTGTGCTAATAAATATTATTATTAAAATTATTAGAACGAAATGGGACATATCAGCGTCGGTAGAGGTATGCTGGCAACTGAATACCATTATAGCTTATTATTGCATCACTGAGGGGTGTAAGATTCATTTTTGTGCATGCAATTCTGTCCTCCATTAATGTTCTCTATCCTGTGCATGGTCACAGGGAAACCAGATTATATAGTAGTAACTCACCAACATATAGAAACAATTATTCATGTGCCCACTGTCAGCGACAGGCAAATAATTCATTGAATATGAATGTTTTTTGCTCTGCGGTGGGCAGTTGGTGTACCCAGAGGGAACCCATGCAAACACACAGACAACCTGCAAAGTAAAAACTGAATGACCTCAGGTAAATTTGAATCCATAAACTTCCTGCTGCTTGGCGACAGTGCTACCCACTATGCTGCCAATAAAGGATAATTACAAGTCTTACAAGTTCAACATAACATAATAATATAACAAATTTATTTAACTGTCCTCTTATGTAGTTTTACTATTTATTGAATTGTTATTTCTTGGGCTACATTCTATTATGTCAATCCTGTTAATTGTATTATATCGCATTATATTAATGATAAGGATAATTATAAATAATAATGTTATTGTTGTTGTTAAAAGACTGTTGGGACTTAATTCATGTCAATTCAAACTTTATTCAACTAGGAGCAATTCATGTTGAGCAACTTGAAAACAACATACAGATTAATACACGAGTCGCTGCAGTTCCACCTCCTGACCGGCGGGAGGCGCAGTCGCCGAGAGGGCGCTCTTCCTCGTTTCCGGCATTCTCTGCTGTTGACGAAAGAGGAGGCTGCCTTCCTTCACCAAGTGAACACATCTGCGTTTGAGGAGAAGTTGAAGACGCCGGATCTTTGAGGCTGATTGTCTCAAAGAGGACACCTCCCTCCTTGTAAAAGATATCGTCTCCCGACAGCTTCATGCTCTGTTGGAAGAGGAAGGTTTGAGTCTATCGGCGGGTGTCCGGCGCCAGGTGTCGGGCCACGGAGTGTGGGGAAAATGCCATCTTCATGGAGGTAGTAGCACTGGTAGCTACGTCAACTCAAGAAATGACAAGGAATACTAGTTTTGGGTGTAGATAAATCCGCCTATTGGTTCTCACTTTATATTTAATCCGTCTACTTCCTCCGATTCATTGATAACGTAGCTGTCGTTGTGATGTGATGAAAAACAAACATTCAACTAGCATAAATAAGTAATTCGTGTTGATACAAAATATGATTGACAGCTGAACTATTATTTCCATAGCAAATCCTTAAATGATTAAAATTAGAATCTGCTCATTCTATTTGTTCTGTCAAATTTGCTGTTAACCATCACTTACGACTGCTGATTAGTATTTAGATTCTATAAAGAGCCATCATGTAATAGCTGTGAAAACAGAATTGGAACTCTAAATACCATGGAGCCGGAATGCCAGCCAGTAATATGTAAAAATACCAGTAGTGGAATAAGTATTCATTCATTCTGTAATCGAGTATAAGTACTAATATCACACTGTGAAAAAACTCTACAAGTGAATTACCTGTATTTAAAACCTTACTTATGTTAAAGTATATCAGAATTATTAGCACACTTGACTTAAAATATCAAGTTAAATGTAATCTAACTACTCCACCAATAATTGCTTCGAAGTAGGAACATTTTCTCAAATCCATAAAGAAATCCCTCAGTTTATCTCATACAGTTAACATCCACCCATTTTTAAATTTGTCAATTGTATAAAGATTTGCTATCTGAAAAGTAAATATAAACTAGAAGGTGCCATGTGTCCCACTGAAATATAGTGGAGTTAAAATATAAAGTGGCATAAAATGGAAAGACGTAAGTCATGTGTTAGTATCTAAGACTTGCACTTAAGCGCAGAATTTAAGTAATTATACTCTCCACCGCTGCAAACTACTTTCAGCAATAATGTATGTTTGGAATACAAGCAGAGGCATGTGATTGACATTTTTATATAGAGAAAGAGGTTTTTCCTGCCTTAATATGCAAATTTGTTTGCTTGTTAGCAATATTACCTCACAAGAATGTCTATTGACTTATAGGAAATTCTATACCTGTGTCAAGGAATAGTTTATTAAATTTTGAGAACAACAATGTGAGATGGTATTTATAAACATTTGACCAATATTTCAGATAATAGGAATAATAAGATCAACAAAAAAGAAGGTATGGAAAGTTGATGATGCTTCACCACAAAATGCAACCGGATCTAGACTTGGATCCTAATTGGGTTCATAATTGTTAGGATAATCTGGATCTTGGAGATAGACATGCATATTTGGAGGGGGTAAATTGAGAATAATACTTGACACATTATACTGTCGCCATTATGTAGCTGACATGATGCACATTCAGTCATTCAAAGAACTCTGTTAAAGGTTAGAAGAAGTTATATGTAGATGAAAAAGTATCCAAATCCGCCTTAAGGGAAAATCATATTCTTGGTAATAACTTCTAAATTACTGATAATAAGAGAAACGCTATTTCGATTTTTCTGTATGTCCTGCACGTATAGCAAAATTGACAAATAAAAATCTTGAATCTTTAATAAGCACAGCGTTTTAAAATGTTGGGTGTAGGTTTCCAGAATTGAGTAAACGCTGGTTTGTTATTTTCTTATCATTGGTAATCCACAGCTGATAAACTAGAATTTCCTCACAGGATTTTATTTTAACATCTGGAAGCTATTTTCTGATGGTTACGGTTTTAGCGACAGTGACGTTGATGGGGGGTATGCGCGCTCTGAATGATTTTGTTCTCTCTGCACAAATGTGTTTATTATGGTCATTCATTGATCCACACCTATTTCCACAGTAGTCACAGTTACTGACAAATTGTTATGAGAGATTGGAACATCTTATGTACACTGAGATTGAGGGAATGATGTTGTTTTCTCCAGTTCAAGTCCATATTAAATCCTGTCATAAACTGATTCCAGACATAAGCGCTCACTCTCTCCATGGTACATGTTGGCAGTTCCCCCACTGTGTGCCCATGGTGTAACGGCCCGTGGGTTGGCTGTCCAGTGAGAGCAGTGCATTCCTCCATGTAATAAGTTGCTTGTTCAGAACTCAGGTCTCCCTCCTTTGGGCCACGATGGCCAGGCCACAGCAGACTCCCACACAAAGAAGCTCTGTGTGACTCAGACTCTGAGGCCACCCTGGCAGGGAGGAGGTCCAGGCTCACTTTTCAGTGGATACACCCTGTGCCACGAAAGCAAGGAACTCACCTTTACGGCTTACATATGAAGCTCTGGTTCACCATAGGTGTCCTTCAGTCATTAATTCAGTCATGTAGTGTTCTCAGCTCCGTGTGTTTGCTGAAACTGCTTTACCCCACAACCAGTTTAACCGGTTAAGTGATCAATTATGTCTACCATTGCTTAAGTCTAACTGTGCATGAAAATGAGTTGTCTCATCATGGCTGGTTTTTGAAAGCCAATCTCCCACAAACAGAGCTCGGATGTGAGGCAATTTCGGCGTTGTTGCTATAATCATTTGACAGATACTTGCTCCACACACCCACGCTGAAAAGTGTGGCATTCTTTGAGGCTTTGGATGGGTGTTATGGGATGTGTAGGATCCTTTGAGCTTGACTAGACTAAATGGTTCAACATCTTGGATTCTGCCCGATCGATACGAATTGCACGTTTCCCTTGCTTTATAAATGCTGTACCAGCCCTTGTCATAATCCGCTTCACTACATAATGTCAAATCTCAAGACTTGATTTTTAAGGTACGATAATATGGCATTCCACTGTTCAGGTCATGACTTCAAGTCATAGATGTCTTTTGAATGTGTCTGTAATACATTGACAACTAGAAAATGCACTCGGAGAGCGCAAACCTCCATCAAGGCTTAACGGTTACTTAGGTTAAGGAAAGGTTAATGCAGAGTCCTCGATTAATGTCGAGTAATTGCCAGCCTCTTAATCTACAGACGGCTCCAGGAACATGTCTGACTATCTCTCAAATAGTCTTTAGCCCTGAGTTCCTAGCCCCACCATCAAAGAAACATCAATGGAATCAAAGGAACGAAGGCAGCTGTAGCCCCAATGTGATGTCACTACTCCAAACACTATTATTATTTCGACTTTATTTTAAATGCTGGGAAACTCTTAACCTCACAAGATTTGAATCAGCTACAGTATATATGTAAAACCTGTGGGTAAAATTTCATGCATATCCGTCCTGGTTTTTGCCTTAGTCCTGTACTCAAACAAACATACATACAAACCATAGGGGCTAATGAACAATAGCTTGATTACACCGTGATTGTATCCATCCAGCATGATGAATATGGAAAATGGAGTTAAAGTCCTAACAAATAAATTTGAAAACTTGCTCACTGGTTAACGTTTGCTTAAACAAAGATAGACATGAGAAACTTATGGCCATTTTTATAGCACTGCCATTTGATTTATTTATTTTTTTTAATCACTTTTGTTACGGTCGGCTCTAACGTTAATGTATTGTCTTGGTGTATTGAGATTATTAATCGTATATTTTTATAATCTAGAGAAGAATCAATTTAAAAATGAGTAGTTTCCTTACTACAAAGTATTAACTTACTTTCTTGCTCTTGTCTTGATCCATCCCCTAGCTTAAGCAGAGACACAAATATGTTGCACAGTAGTGTCGGGTCATACTCTTTCCATTGTGCCTCCCAAAATATGGCCTGAAATATCATATTTCATTACCTTGTAGGGTTTGGCCTGCGCTTGTGCTTCTCTTGCCTTCGACTGTGGCTGCCCAAGAGCCTTCGCTACTGGAAGGCTGGCACGATGTCTGGCTCTTCCGCTTCTTCGTCAACATGCTGGGATACTCCACCATCATCATCCCAGGCTTTCTACTAATTAGCTACTTCAAGCGTATCAATTACTTAGAGACAGGTGCGATACTCCAGTCCAATTTAGCCATTTCTGTTACAGAATACCTCAATGTCAAGTTCAATCATTCATTCTGTTTATGTTTGCTTTGATTTCAGGTAGTGGGATTTGCGCTCCTTTCATAAAGGGCTGTGTGTTTGGCAGTGAGGCCAAAACCAGTTTGTTGGATGAAGGGCCAGTTGCTCCCCGGAATGAAGGGGATTCAGGCTCCTCAGTCAGACAGGCCATCAAATTGGTCTTTTGTGCTGCTGGACTTCAGGTGGGTGTCCTTCAAGACAGTCATTAAGTAGACAAGGATCCTCATGTTTGAATACTCTGACTCTATTTAAGTGTTATTCTGTTTGTGCAGATGTAGGAGGGGATGAGTAATGTCTGTGTGGTGTGTGAATCAAATAACAGTTTGGTCTTTTCTCTTATTGTATCAGCCGAAAACGTGTGAGATATTATAGCATCATCATCGCCGACGCGTCCCCTGCCACAGATCCTTCGTGTTAATGCGATAACTCAACAAAAAAAATTTTTGGAAAACTTTTTGAGACGTTATGGAAAGGAAGAACTGGGGTAATGGGGTATATTTGGGAAATGTCAGTTTTATGTTTCCAACACTGGGGGGGGGCTTTACCTCCAAAGATTTTCAACTCATAAATTATCAAGCATTGTTCAGATATTGTCCAAATTTGGTGAAAATGAGTCGACTTTATGAAATCTATCTCGTATGTATCGTGTTTTACTTCATATTTTACTCACTTGGGGGAGCTTTCTTTATGAAAAACAGTTTTCCAGATATAACTCAAGAACTATTTCATGGATCATTTCCATCTTTATACCCCAATAGATCTTAGTACGAGGAAGAATTGGATTGATTCTTGGAAAGATCTGTTGTATATTTTTGACACTAGGGGGGGCTTTATCTAAACAAGTTTTTCAGGGATAATTTTTCCACTGTTTGTCAGATTTAGTCCAAATTTGGTGCATATGAATCGACTCAAAGAGATCCATCTCGTTTATATCATATTTTACATACATTTTAATCTAATAGTTAATTATTTACTCACTTCAGGAAGCCTTTTTTTTTTCTTTTT
The DNA here is from genome assembly GCA_037951165.1 of Lophius americanus. Lineage (NCBI taxonomy): Eukaryota > Metazoa > Chordata > Actinopteri > Lophiiformes > Lophiidae > Lophius > Lophius americanus. The sequence continues at coordinate 3,548,518 of JBBDHG010000026.1, read as the reverse complement.
CTTTTTACAAAACATTCTGTGAAAATATCATCACATTTAATTTGAGGGGGTTCAATCAGGGGGGATGCTTGTAGAAAAAAGAAGAATTGTAACTGTTCGGGGTTATACTCTTGCTGGCGGGGATATCGACATAGATCTAGTTTTAATAAAGAATAATAATACAAATGTTTCACTGGAAATGATACCGTGTAACACCGCTCACAGAGAGGGAGACATAGAATTTAGTTTGGCTGATCTAATCATGAATTTAATCTGTAATTTGACTAGTTTCTATTCCCTTGGTTTGTTCAAAAATCTATAAAATGAGTGAATAAAATAATAAGAAAATGTCACAATCCCTCAGCTTATACGTGGCCAATATGAGTTCTGTTTGGCCCTCGATGTGGACTCAATGTTGAATTTGACCCCTTCTTCTTTGATCCCTTGTTAAAATAAATAATGTTTGGTAATATATAAAATTATGTTAGGCTTTCAGATATCACTTGAGCCTGTGTGAAACGTTATTTGATGAGGAAAAAAGGTGATTGAAATGCATCAGTCTGGGAAAGATTCCAATGCATTTTCTAAGGTGGTAGATACATTGTGTACAAGTGGAAAAGACTACAATAGTGAACCTTCCCTAAACGGGCAACCTGCCAAAATTCTTCCAAGAGCACGGCAAAGATTGAATTAGGGAAGTCATAAAATAGCCAAAGCAAACATCCTCTCTCACCTCAATAAAGGTCAGTTCTCAAGGATCCATTAATTGAAAAAATGGCATCCTTGGTTGAGTGAAGACATCCCAAAGGGAAAAGTAAGGTTTTAAGTTTAAGGTCACTTCAGTGGTTTGTTAGTATATAGTCGTAATTAGATGCTCTGACGAACCTTCATGTTTTAGAGCTAATTCTATTTGTTTAACCAAATTACACATCCCATTGCACACAAGCGTCTCTGTACACTGATAATGACAGCAGTTACCATATGTCGTCTATGGCTGGCTGGATTGAAACTTCTCCAAGGGTCTGACAGGATGATTGATGCCTAAACGTCTGATTCCTAGATTCAGTGAGACCCTTGAACCAGTGACGGCTGAGAAGGTTTTCTGATAGAAAGGCATCTCTGAAAGAATATTTCAAAAAAAATTGAAAAGCCTCTTGTCTTATTGTTAGGCATCGTACCTGACATGGGGAGTCCTTCAGGAGCGGGTGATGACCCGTTCATACGGACCCACGACTGCAGGTGGGGAAGGTGAGAAGTTCACAGACTCTCAGTTCTTGGTCTTCATGAACCGTATCCTGGCTCTGACCGTATCGGGCCTCTGGTGCACCCTCTTAAAGCAACCTCGCCACGGAGCACCCATGTACAAGTACTCCTTCGCCTCGCTCTCCAACATCCTCAGCAGCTGGTGCCAGTACGAGGCCCTCAAGTACATCAGCTTCCCCACTCAAGTACTGGCCAAGGCCTCCAAAGTCATTCCTGTCATGCTCATGGGTAAGCTCATCTCCCACAAAAGCTACGAGTACTGGGAGTACTTAACGGCCCTGCTGATCTCAATGGGCGTCAGCATGTTCCTGCTGTCCAGCACCACCGACAAGCACCCGTCAAACGTCACCACCTTCAGCGGGATCATCATCCTCATGGGCTACATCCTCTTCGACAGCTTCACCTCCAACTGGCAGGACAACCTGTTCAAGTACAAGATGTCGTCGGTGCAGATGATGTTCGGGGTGAATATGTTCTCCTGCCTCTTCACTGTCGGCTCGCTGCTGGAGCAGGGTGCCTTCTTCGACTCGCTGGCCTTCATGACGCGTCACTCCGAGTTTGCCTTTCATGCCGTGTTGCTGTCCGTGTGCTCAGCGTGCGGCCAGCTTTTCATTTTCTACACCATCAGCCATTTCGGCGCCGCAGTCTTCACGATCATTATGACCCTCCGGCAAGCCATCGCAATCCTCCTCTCTTGTTTCCTCTACGGCCACGCCATCTCCAAAGTAGGCGGTTTTGGTGTCGCTGTAGTTTTCTTGGCACTTTTCCTACGGGTATATGCACGTAGCCGCATGAAGGCCGGCAAGCGGCCAGCACAGCCGCGAGTCCAAAAGGTTTAGTAGTACGAATTTGCAAACTGGGAACTGAGACCACATTTTCAGTGGTGGTTTTTGTCTTTATCTGTTGGGGGTTTATTTACTTTTTTCTTCCATCCATTTTTTTTATTTGTAATACAGAAAGGGATCCTCCAGTTTTGGCTTTTACACCGAGATGTCCCGACACACAGGGTCCATGTTTGTCAGGTGTCAGCAATCACAGATGTTTCGAGTGCCTACAAGATTGACTCATACATGAGTCTATAAACTCCTCACCTCTCTCACATGTACAGTATTGTTTTCTTGAATGTTTATACACGTCTGAAAGTTTACCCTGAAAAATGTACGTGAGCTGTATGAGATGACCCAAATTTCTGTAGGAACCATATTTGACCTTCTGTTGAGGTATATCTCACTCACTCCAGCCAAACACTCATCTCCCAGTCCTCTCTGTTGGAGGTCAGGGGCCTTCTACCCATCTTATTGTGGGAATTTTATCCCTCAAGCCTGTAAACATAGACTGAACACATGGTGCAAACATAACTGTTTCATTTAATGTATGTTAAAATTTTACAGGCGACACTGTCTGTGATAGAGGGAGTTAAAATAGAGTGCATTACTTACAATCTGTATAATGCAATCAGTGAAGCAAATGTGGATGTTGGTACTTTTTTCACTCTCTTTTAAGGTGTATTTTGTTTGTTTTTTGTCGTGTCGACGCCAATTTTACTTCATGTTTTAAAATAAGGCTAAAATCTTGTAAATATATCTCTTAGGTCATTATTTTAACTTGTCTGTTGTATATGTTTTGTCAAATGTGAATGTTTGGAAGAGGCGGGAGTTGGTGATGCCGTCAGATGGAAGTGGATCTGCTGGGGTGGGGGGGGGTTGGCAGAAAGGAATTCATACAAGGGAAATGCAATGTTACTGGTACCTTATTTTTATCATTCTATTTCTTCTGGTTACTGGATTATTAATAAAACATCAAATTAACTCGACACTGAAATGAAGAGTTTGATTTTACTGATGGACAGCTGCTGTGGAGGTGACACACCAACGATAATACATGTTATGTGGTTATATAGTACGATTCACAGACAAAATAAGACTTCCAATTAGGAATGATGAGTGTATAGAAAGAAATGAAATAGCTGACAACAGTTGAGGCTAGTAGAAACAATAAAAATGTGTTTGCAGAAATGAACGTAATTACATCTCTGGAAAGTCTGTGGTATTATTCAACCATCATTGCTGCCGTGTCCGAAGATTCCTTCATGTTAACGCGATAACCCAAAAACTATTTCATGGATCATTTTCAAATTTTACATCGTTATACAACATGGCGCGAGGATGAACTACCTTGATTTATTTATTTTTTTTACCTTTAGATCACCACAATGCGCTAATGTACTTTAAATGTCAAACCCAGCCAGTGTTCCAGACGATCTGTGACAATCCACTTTTATACTTTTTAAAAACACAAATTTCACAGGCAGATGCAAATATGCTTCAAGACTGAAGGTTGTATTTCTCTTGCGAAAGCCTTCTTTCTTGCTTCCTTCCTAACCACTGGGGCTGTGAACTCACTTCCTGTCTAGTATTTACCAAGTGCTTTCAAATATGAGAAGTAAAACCAGGCTTGATATGTTCAAAAAATCTGTTTTTCATCTGGAGTAGCAATTGCTTTTCTGTTACATTAAACTGTAAATTAAAGTTACTCTCCTCACAAATCTTCATGATTGTGTGGCTGCAGAGCCAACTGTGAACCCATGTTCCATACCTCCATGTTCCATACCTCCATGTTCCATACCTCCATGTTCCATACCTCCATGTTCCATACCTCCATGTTCCATACCTCCATGTTCCATACCTCCATGTTCCATACCTCCATGTTCCATACCTCCATGTTTTATACCTCCATCTTCCATACCTCCATCTTCCATACCTCCATGTTCCATACCTCCATCTTCCATACCTCCATGTTCCATACCTCCATGTTCCATACCTCCATCTTCCATACCTCCATGTTCCATACCTCCATCTTCCATACCTCCATCTTCCATACCTCCATCTTCCATACCTCCATCTTCCATACCTCCATCTTCCATACTTCCTGTTAGTGTTTTCTTAATTAAGGATTCTATGAACTAAGAGACAAGTAAAAATATACACAAAGGTTCAGATGGTCCAGAACCACCATTGAAACTAAAGCAAGAATATGGTGATCTAATACAATTCACGATATGGATGATCAGCCATAACATTAAAACCACTCGCTTAAAGTCCTGTAGGCCTTTTTTACTGACAAAACAGCTCTGCGATGCATTTGTTCTGAGTGGCTAGTCAGCTCATGAGGTCCTCCCTCCTTTGCCAGGTTTGCCTTTCAGGAAAGGCAAGCCTTTCCTGAAAGGCAAACCTGGCGTTAACAACTAGAAACCCTTCAGTTTGCAGATCGCTGGCCACCTAAAGCCGGGGTCTGCTCCGAGGTTTCTTCCTGTTAAAAGGTATTTTTTCCTAAGTGGAATAAAGTAAATATCGGGTTATAGAACTGCTGTATTGCAAAGTATCATGAGCTTCTGTTGTGACTTGGTGCAGTAAAAATTATTTTTTTTAAAATGACATGACAAAGGTCCTTCTGCAAAACAGGGAACCGGTTTCTCTGCATTGTTTTTGTCGGAAGATTTTATCTGACAAAACCTTTGTGGCCTTATCAGTGTAGAGGAGAATACTGGAAAGCACGGGTCCCTTACCCACGGCTTTTAATTTGATGCATGTAGCACTATTACCAAGGGTTGAAACATGAAAAAAGATGTAAATAACTCAAAAGTGTGCAAATCGGGGCCCAGCAATCGGGACATGAAAATGGGAATAAACATAATGGATCGACTCATTATCTTGTCTATAACTCAGTGACTCCTGTTTGAAAGAAGGTCCACGTTTTCACACAGTTCCAGTAGTTCAAGCGTATTTGGCACAAAAAAAAAGGTTAAAAAAAAATCTTGAAGTGTTCAAAAAATTTGAAGAATGTTCCTGCTGGTTCAGCCCCTTTCTCTGGGTCCATTCCTTAATTTAACCCTGTCATGAGTAGTGGTCACTGCAGCTTCTCCAAAGCCCTTTACTACGAATTCTGATTGTATAATTTCACATCAATAAGTGCGATCATTGAGTCGTAGGAAAAACTACTTGAGGGTGTGTCTGAGGAGACAACAGAGCTTTAATGTCAATCCACTGCGCAATGTGTACACTGACATGTTCTCGTACAGGACATTTATCCAGGATCCAGGATCTGGAGGAGTCAAGAACAAGGAGCTGAACGAGGAAGTGAAGGGAGGGGACAGGAGAGGCTATACGCTCAGGAGGCTCAGCTCAGTGAGATTCAAAGAGGATAAACAATCAACATCAGAGGCTGGAACACAAAAGTAAACATCAATTAGAATGCTCCTTTGTTATTATTAGTCAAAATATTGCTCTATTTATTACTAATTCCTGAGTTAAAGTGTGAACAAGTTCCTTTTTTTTTTGGTACATGGCCAACCCTCACACAAAGATTTGTGAGAATCTGTCAAGTAGTTTCTGACAGAGAAAGAGAACTGATCACAGTAATTAAACAGTGCTACATCGAACTGCTTCTAATTTACTTGCTTGCAGGAGGGCCGGAACCTGTACCAGCTGACACTGAGTCAGAGGAAGCATACATCCGGAACAAGTCATCAGTTGATTAAAGCCTGTCTGTCCTGTGAACTGCTGAGCTCTGGGCTCTCTCTCCCTCTCTCTCTCTCTCTCTTTCTTTTTGTATATGTATGTATACTTATGTTAGTTTTACTTCAGAATCATTTATTTTTGGTATTTATTTTCCTCATTTGAAAATAATTGAGATACACATTCAGTTCAAAGATTCCCCTTTTTTTTTCCATTTAGAACTTTGGGAAATTCTATGACATATATTATACTTTGTTACTTTGCTCCTTAGAAACAACAATGTCTTTTTTCTCCTCTCTTTTGTCTTGTTTAATATTCATTTTTTTTTGTGTTTAAATGTAAGGTGTGATATTTGACAGCCCTGACTTTACCGCTCCGCCATCTCTCCACTCATGGTATCTTCTGACCTTTATCGCTATTCCATCTCTCTGCTACCAACCCTGACATTTGATACACCATTTTAATTTTTGAGACGGATGTTCAGCATAAGTTTTGAAGGACAGTGTGTCGTCTAATGAAGTCATATTTATTTGTATTGCTGGATTGTTGTGGCAAGATCACAAATTAAAGTATGGACCAGACCGATCATCACCGGATCCTGCTCTAGTTCAGAGAATACATTAAGTCTTAATGTTTTTCTATTTATTTTTTGTTTGTTTCCGTGTTTATAAGTTGAATTTAGGCTCCTCCTTCGACTGACATTTGTCCCAGGGGACGAGTCATGAAGAGGAAAGCAAAAGCATCCGGAATCCGCACATCAACGCAGATCTGATGACAATTTTAATCAGTCATTTCTTGGCTTAAGATCCTGGCCAACACAAAATCCAATCAGAATCTGTGAGCGACTTTTCAAAATATGGTGACACTGATGCATGAGAGGTTCCACTGAAACTTTCTAGTCTTAAGTGTGATGTGATGACAGTAGAAAAGGCGTTGCTGCCCCATCGGAGCTGCACAAGACACACGATTTCAAAGAAACACTTGCATTTCCCACAGAGTTGTGAGGTGGTTTGCTGAATCACTGATGATATAATGGAAGAATTTTTCCACTGACACTTGAAGAACAGGTTTGCTTTGAGACTCAAATCTGAACGTCATGGTTTATGTTGATGACTTGTCAGCGGGCCCTTCCAAGGAAGTTTAACCTGAGCAGAAACAATGATATATTAGAAGAGTCAATGTCAATTGCAGGTTTCCATCGTGATGCCCATCCAAATTTCGAAACCTATACTATAACTTACCTACTTACCTATATAACAAGACACATTTGTACAAGGAACAATCGTTCCATAAAAATACAATACAAAAAAATCTCATCAGAAATAAAAAGAATAATTGCATTTCAAAATACTCAAAAATACTTTAAAGGTACGGAATTAAAAGAGAAAACATCTTATAACAGGAATTAATATCAGATATTAAAATATGAATATATAATACAGCTAAAATGATTACAAATAATTCACATATTGATTAAACATTAAAAGCACATTTGAGCTAATGAGTAATCAAGTCACATCTTGTGAATGCACTAAGATTATTTGAAACTACTTATAAGAGGAATTTTGTGTAACCGTCGCAAATCTCATGCAATTCCTTATATTCTACATAATGTCAATGCTATTACTATTACCAATAATGTGTAACTATAGCAACTCAAGGCAAAATGCAAATCTGCCATTACAAGGAATTATTCCACTACTAATAGGACTAATTTTTACTACCAATAATATTCCTGCTATTAAAAAAAACGTCAAGTCGCACAAAGAAATTAAAAGCCATGAAGTCACCTGTCACAACGAATTCACAATATCTCCTTGTATTAGTGATTAATTTAGACAGAAAAACCACTCCTTCATAACTAAAATACATCTGCTGGGTTAAAGCTTCTCATGCAATTCAGGTCTTTGAATTGATTGAAGTGGGTATTAAGGCAAGTTTATATGCATAGAAAGTTTCAGCGAGGTTGTTCCAAGTGCAAATAAATAAATGTCCTTCTGCTTGACATCAAGTCACTTGTCCCCCCCCCCAAAAAATATAAAAATAAAAGCGCAGTATTACTTCTATTAGATGCCTCATGAATTGAGCACACATCAAAATGGCTTGAAATTTTCTAGTTATGTCTGATGGATACTAGAGGGCGGCTTTGTATGAACTTTCACTAAGATATTCTGTAAGTTAAACTAAAATCCAATCTAGCTGGGCTTCTTTTTAATATATATATATATATCAATTTAAGCATACACAACGGCAATACTAGTTCTTTTTCCCCCCTTTTTCATCACACCACTCCAACTTGTGCTTCAGTCTCTACATCTTTTGTCTTTAAGACATTTGTGAAGCACCTTGAAAGGCAGAATAAGTGACTGTGGTGCTCTAAGTAAAGAAGTAGTTGGATTCGAGCCGTTATAGAACTAGTAATGTGTGTAAGTGTCTCCATCTAGTGGCCACGCGCCTAAAGCTCAGCATGCATTCCTAGTGATCACTTCTGTAATAAGCTTTTATAAACAAACATTGGTTTAACGGCGCACAGAAGAGGGGGGAAAAAAAGCGAAAAAGTTTAAGGTATTACATCTTTTATTTTTTGCAAAACAAGACTTGAATACAGACAAGCCTGGATTCAGGCAAAGGAACCATACAGTTTTCTCTCCCCATGCAGCGTGCAGTGTTGCACATGAGCAGGATGTCCCCCAAACCCTTCAGAACTCATCTGATAATGGAATGTACCATTCCCGTGTTCACACAACCGCGCCAACATTTTAAAACTCAGTGCAACAGGGTACTTCTCTTTAAAATATGTGCTGTCAACAGAACGAAAAAATCAAAGCTGTTTTTCTTTGAGGTCTTTCAGTTATGCTCCAGATGCGAGAGCAGCACTGATCCACCAGACAACATGAATGACATTTGTTTTTCAGTTACTGCAGCTTAAAGATGAACAATTGAAAAGTGAGGCTAAAGTGTTAGAAATCTGGGTGTTGGGGATCATTTAATCAACTTCTTCCATGCGTGAAGCATCATCTTCGCCTTCTAGGGGAGGGATCTCATCTGGGACGGATGTAGAGGGGGTCTCATCTGTGGGAACGTCGTCGTCATCAATACCTACAGAAACAAGGATCGTTAGACAAGTGTTCAAATGACAAATTGTAAACACACCAACATTCCTCTGGCGTTCATACCCAGTCCGAGTTTGATCATTCTGTAGATGCGGTTGGAGTGAGTCTGTGGGTCATCCAGTGAGAAGCCCGAGGACAGCAGCGCAGTTTCAAACAGCAGGATGACCAGGTCTTTCACGGCCTTGTCGTTCTTGTCGGCATCTGCCTTCTGTCTGAGGGTTTCGATGATTGGATGGTCAGGGTTGATCTCCAGGTGTTTCTTTGCCATCATGTAGCCCATGGTTGAGTTGTCCCTGAGAGCCTGGGCCTTCATGATCCTCTCCATGTTGGCTGTCCAGCCGTAGGTGCTGGTCACGATACAGCAGGGTGAAGACACCAGTCTGTTGGACACAGTTACCTGAGAGACAGAAGCCGGATGAGTTGACACACAACTTGCAGCGTCTGAACGGCAGGCCGACCAATTTTGAAGTTAATTAAAAAATAAACATGCAGGACAGTCATGTTAGACACAAAATGAACCAAATATTGGTTTGCCAACTCCACGCCTGAAGTATCACAGACATAATTCACATGGCTAAATATGTAGCCCAACTGATTCGACGTTGACATTTAGTTTCACATTCTGTTAAACAGACAGGCATTGTTAGATCACACTTCTAGTTTCATCTCAGCAATCAGACCTAACCATGAGTCAAAATACTGGCAATTTAAGTCCATTCAGAGCACACAGGCTAAAGAGCCTCCTTACAGCTGTACCAAACTCACCATAATAAACTTAGGCCCAATTAGGACACCTGTTACCAAACAAAACAGTCAATTGAAGTTGAAATCAGAACCTGTGTTTTCCAGGGAAGTAAATGAGATTAGCATGAATCTCCGCTCATTTGGAGGACTGACCTTCTCCACTTTCTTGTCAAGGATCTCCTTCATGAGCTTGCAGAGGCTCTCGTATTTGGCCTTATCTTCCTCCATCTTTTTCTTCTCCTCCTCATCCTCTGGCAGCTCCAGACCCTCTTTGGTGACAGAGACGAGGTTCTTGCCGTCAAACTCCTTCAACTGCTGAACACAGTACTCGTCAATGGGCTCCGTCATGTACAGGACCTCGAATCCACGCTTGCGGACACGCTCCACAAATGCTGAGTTGGCAACCTGATCCTTGCTCTCACCTAAAATAGGAAAAGAGGATCAGTATTAATGAAACAATGCAGTCAACTTGTCAAAAAAAGTTATTTATCCAAGTTAGATATTTTCCCACACCAGTGATGTAGTAGATAGACTTCTGGTTTTCCTTCATGCGAGTCAAGTACTCTGTGAGGGAGGTCATCTCATCTCCAGACTGGGAGCTGTGGTAGCGTAGCAGCTCAGACAGTTTCTTGCGGTTTTGAGAGTCCTCATGGATTCCCAACTGTAAGCAAGAATTATGGTTACATTCTCATTGCAAAACAATGCCAAACAGGCTAAAAAATTACCCAGCTGAACATTGGGTATGACTCAAATGCTAATTTAGACTCAATTACCACCACCCCAGTGTATATGCTCATAATGAGGTGCTAAACACATAGCCGCCTTAGAGGTAAATTATCCCACTACCCAAATATATATCTCCATAATAAATATGGGTTTCCTATTTACTAAGAATTTTTTCAAAATTATAATTTATCGACAATTTAACATTTTTTTGTTAGAGAGAAAGTCAAGTTTGATTGTGGGACCCCTGGTGCAATGGTAAAAAACATTTGGATAACCTTTGTACTCAGCATTTTGTCCTCAAGTACACACAAGGAAAGTAGTCACTCGGATGTAATATTCAAGTTAATCATCTACGGCACAATAAGCATGGCATCATGAAACTGACTTAATACACAATTATTCAGCACATCTGACTAGTCCAAAAAAAAAAAAAAACACTAACTGCACTTGTTTGTCTAGGAGACAGGACAGTAACCACTAGATTAATTAAAAACTTTTGAATCCACACAAAATGAATCTGACTGCATTGTGAAGGGAGAAGTGTGATACGTGTCAGATTTAAATCAATGCTGTGGTGCATGATTTCAGATACCTTGATGTTCTTGGAGAATGCCTCATAGAACTTCATGTAATTGTCCTTGTCCTCAGCCAGCTCGGCAAAGAGCTCCAGACACTTCTTCACAATGTTTTTACGAATGACTTTCAAGATCTTGCTCTGCTGCAGCATCTCTCTGGAGATGTTGAGGGGCAGGTCCTCAGAGTCCACCACACCACGGATGAAGTCTGGAGGTGTGAATGAAATGAGACCATGGCTTAGTGGAACCCAACCAATATTTGATTAGTTTTTACATCCATCATGAGGGCAGTTTCATATAGGCAATCAAAAGGGCAGCCAGGTGGACAACACCTACTTTATCAGCCAAAACGGGGACGGGCCAAGTCTACTTACTCAGGTATTCTGGGATGAGCTCTTCACAGTTGTCCATGATGAAGACTCTCCTCACGTACAGCTTGATGTTATTCTTCTTTTTCTTGTTCTCAAAGAGGTCGAAAGGTGCACGGCGGGGAATGAATAGCAGGGCCCGGAACTCAAGCTGGCCTTCAACTGAGAAGTGCTGCAAAGGGAAGAATTTTCTTCAGTCCAAACTCTTTGTGATGTGGGTAGGCATGAACCTGCAACAGTTGATTTTATATTGAACCATTTACCTTGACTGCAAGGTGATCCTCCCAGTCATTGGTCAGACTTTTGTAAAACTCGCCATACTCCTCATTTGTGATGTCGTCAGGGTTCCTTGTCCAGATGGGCTTAGTCTTGTTCAGCTCCTCCTGGTCAATGTACTTCTCCTTGATCTTCTTTGTCTTCTTCTTGTCCTTGTCTTTGGAGTCCTCTTCATCGTCTGAGCCCACGTCCTCGATCTTTGGCTTTTCCTCACCATCCTCTTTCTCCTCCTTCTCTGTCTTTTCATCCTCTGCCTCGTCATCACTGATCTCCTTGTCACGCTCCTTCTCAACCTGCATGTTAAAACAATGGGTTTTATTTCACTGACTTGCACTGTTAAGCTGCTGTTTTTTTTTTTTTTTTCTCGTTTTTTTTATAAAGGTCAACTCTAGTACTTACAAAGAGGGTGATGGGGTAGCCAATGAACTGAGAGTGCTTCTTGACAATTTCCTTTACTCTCTTCTCCTCAATGTACTCCGTCTGATCCTCCTTCAGGTGCAGAATGATCCTCGTTCCACGGCCAATGGGCTCACCTGTAACCAATTCAACAGCTATCAGCACACTTACCTTGGTGAACGCAACAAGTTGGATGATGGCAATTAAATGAAAGTTGATTATGGGAACCGGTGTGCTTGGACTCTTTTTTTTTTTAAACAAAGTAACAAATGAATGTTATCCGTTGTAAACTAAATCAAAAACTGACTGAATAATGATGTCTTTCTTAAAGGCATAAATTCCATTAGTTTCAAGTATTTTTCACTCACTTTATTTCACCTTACATCTCCATTTTTTTCCATGGTGTATTTTGAATACTTGCTGACCTTATGTTGCTGTAACACTATCCTTTGGAATCACATTGACAATGCGTTCTTGTTCTCAAAAAGATGCCTTAAGTGAACATTAAGTAGAATAATCCAGTGATACTATATACCAATACAATCTAGTATAGGCCCACTTAAATTAAATGACAAAATCAGTTAATATATACAGGAGCAGAAAGCCAGTTCTGTTGGATGTATCAAATGATCTTGTTCATTGCTACTACAAACATGGGCTTATCCTTTGTAAACCGCAAAAAAATAAATAAATCCAATGCCAGGTTTGAATGCATGATTCAGATACTTACCAACATCAGACTTGACAGTGAAAGAACCTCCCGCAGAGGACTCCCAGATATACTGCTCATCATCATTATGTTTGGTGGTGACTACGACTTTCTCAGCAACGAGGTAGGCAGAGTAGAAACCCACACCGAACTGACCAATCATGGAAATGTCAGCTCCAGCCTAGAGGGCACACAGGTATTGGATGTCGCATTTAAGGTCTTTGATTACGGAATTTGCTGCAAGCGGACATCTTTTCTAAAGTCAAAGCAGGCGTATGTGGCCAAATTGCATCACAAACACCATTTTAATGGACGCCGTGATTTGCCTTCTTCAGGCGAATTTTAAGATTTGCTAACATATGACAAATTTAGTGTCACTTCCTCCACATTTGACCTCACTCATGTTTAATTTCAGTTACCATATCAGGTTAGTTCTGGTGAAACCAATACTTTCTAGTTGCTATATCCAATCAAGGGACCTCAATTAATTACTACTGATCTGATATAAAACCTTAAACACCAAGTTAACAGTCTTGAAAGAAGTCATTTCATATTGCTGGGTCTCATCCAAGCAGCCTGTTGATCAAATTTTACTGCATCTGTTCATCAAGCGTTTGTTAGCCACTGCTTATAATACACTTCAATATACATAGAAAAAGTGCTCTTTCATTGTAATGAGATCGCAATCACCTTTAGCACTTTCAGATTTGATCCAAATGTAAAGCGCGCTATAAATTAAGTTTATTATTGTTACCTGCAGGGCCTCCATGAAGGCCTTGGTACCAGACTTGGCAATGGTACCAAGGTTGTTGATCAGGTCAGCTTTGGTCATACCAATACCAGTGTCAATAAGGGTCAAGGTGCGGTCAGCTTTGTTGGGGATGATTTCAATTTTCAGATCCTTGCCACTGTCCATCTTGGTGGGATCAGTCAAGCTTTCATAACGGATTTTGTCCAAAGCCTGTTAAAACATTAAAAACTACATTTTAAAGAGTGCACAGTACCAAAACCACAGAAATGTCCTTGCTAGGGGCTAATAAAGGATAATATAATAAACAGTGCAATTACATTCTTTGTTGTAAACAACAAAAGGACAAATTGAGATGAAACCAAGATTGTCCTGTACTTACATCGGAAGCGTTGGAGATCAACTCCCTCAAGAAGATTTCTTTGTTGGAATAGAAGGTGTTGATAATCAGGGACATCAGCTGAGCGATCTCTGCCTGGAAGGCAAAGGTCTCAACCTCGTCCTCTTGGTGCATTTCTTCAGGCATCTGCAAAGATAAAAAAGAACATTTAAGCAATCACTCTTTAAAAAATTTGAAAAATGGAGTCATGTTTAATATCCAAGAGAAGAGACTCGTTTTACCTAAAATCGCCAACTATTTAACTTAGCATCCTAGATCATATATGTAAAGTCGGCATCGAGCTACCCATCGAGCTTCCCCACCAGGGCGGAAGTAGCCGCTAACCAACATGGCGTCGACAGACAGACAATGGGCTCCGCAAACACGTGCTTATGATCGGCTAGGGACAGCGCAATCCTACCGTACGGATATTAGGCACTATTTCTTATTTCGGCTGAATGTTACCCGGTCAAACGTTTACGATTGCCGTAATAGTACACAGTAGCCGATTGGCCGATTAACCGGAGTACCCAAGCCGTAATTTACCTTACTAGACAGCGTGACCATAGAATAAATCAGAAATCAAGCACATTCGTTTATATAATCCATTTCCTTTAGTAACATTGAGTAAACCTTATATAATTTAATTTCCAGCAACAATTTCACTATTGCAGTTGCTTTAGTAGCCATAGCGTTTCGAAATATAATATTAGGCTTCGGTTTTGAAATGATGGTCCAGTTCGGGCATTTGACCCAGTTGGATCGAGTGTGCTTCCATTTTGCGTTTAACTCCCGTTATGTAAACTAAACAATATCTTCAACACACCTGCCTTGGTGCAACATAAACCTGGCCTTCACAGTGCGGCACGGTGCAGCACCCATAGAGCTGGACATATATTCTCGGACAATATATTCACGATAATTTCACATTGTATCCCTCAACATTTCAACGGTAATGCGATGAGAAAGGTGACATTAGTATGCGAGCTTTGGCTCAGTTAGACAGTTATGATGCTAACATTAGCGTCGTGACTCAAGAACTCTGACCGTTGATACATCCAATATCTAGTCACTGGAGAGTGAGCAAAAGTCACATATTAAGACGTTTACCAATCTACTCTGCTAGTGGAAAAACTTGTGTACGTACCTTATTTATTTCGTTGACTTTTCTTGAATGAAATGCAACCAAAATACAGTCCCTTCTGCTCTCTGACGCAGGGAAATGGAAAGGGACTTCCTTTTAATGGACTGGAATCTTTATACACTGTTCGCAGTGTGCGGCCGTATCCCTCCGCGGTGCACCATCCACTGCTTAAACTAGTGGTTAGTAGAAAAACACTGAATAAATTAACACTTTCACTCTATATGGTGTATACAAAATGAAGGAAATACAGATATTGATGATATCAGTTCATTGAAAATTGTTGAAAAACCAGCTAATACTACTGCACTGTCTTATACTATGCAATACTATGTTTACTTATGCACGTTGGCATGCATATGTGTGTATGTATATGTGCGTGTGAGAATGCACGTGTACATGTACGTTTGTCTCAACATAATTTAATAATTGCACATTCGATTCCTTCCTCTTTTACAGACTCTATACCCATAGTATGTGTGTATATATATATATATATATATATATATATATATATATATATATATATATATATATATATATATATACTAGATTTTGTGACAGCATGCTTTGCACCAATAAAACAAGGTCATATTCCATCAAAGTGTGACTTGCCTTGCAATAAACTGGTTTCTGAGTCTGATTCAAATAATGATATAATGTATCAACTGCTGGATAAATGTTCTTGCAGCAATTTTACTACATGTTAAGAATACACCAGGAATTAATTGAATCTATCATTTATAAGACGGAACACTAAATGCACCTGTTATAAAAGCAATACTTCTAGAGGTTAAAAGTGAAGTCAACACCAGCAATCCGGGTATCTTTGACGCCATCTTGTGGAAGTTTACATCGAAAGGATACCAGGCAGACGTTCGGAGACACAATTTTGTTGGTGAATTACGCTCTTTAGCTACCAAAATATACTCCAAAAGTAATACTGTCTGTATTAATTTTAAAACATTAATGAAAAACTAGAGATGGAGCGTTTAATTTGAAGCAAAGAATAGGGGACTTTTTATTCGAATGGAAGAATATCTCGAACCGGGATGGTGTACTCCGTTTCTTCTAGCACTTTCCATGAAAAAACCCGCCTAAGTGACGTCACGCCTTGTCACATACAGCCCTCGCCGCACAGCTTTGAGCGAGAGCTGATACCTAACAACAAAATGCTTTGGAGCGCTTAATCGCAAATATATTTAAAAAATGGAAAACGAGTGAAGAATGAGCGGTTAGTTTTTTTTTTCAAAATAGATATACGAGACGTTTTTTTCTACATCATGGCCATTAAGAAAAACACTGAATTGGACTCTCTTTTTCTATTTTGAATAAGAGTATGTTCCTGACACATTCCAATTTCTTGACAAATAGATCTGTATTTGCAAATAAATAACATAATGTAATAACACCGAATAACCTTTGTTTTATTGTATAAGATACACCGGTAAGACACTTTATAGTTTAAAATGTGTAAGGGCAGGTATTTTTTATAGGAAATAAGCTAATATAGTTAATAATCTTTACTTTGCTTTATCACATGTTACGCAGTACATACATACAGTACAAATATACTAAGTGAAGTAAAAGGGAATGGATCACGTTGTTGTTGCAGTAGTTGACAGCATAATTTTCTGATCATTGCCATAAATAGTCAACAAATATATGATGTCTATCAGAGGTTTAATGTGGAAGTCGGGCATCTCCAGGGGGGCTCCTATTCCATGGATGGCTCAGTGAATGGAAGTGAATAACATTACATTTCTTCTCTTAGATTAGATCAGGTAGAAAAGTCTAAAAATGCTATTAGGTTAAAAAATACAATAGTCTGCATACTCAAGCCAACATAATGAATGTTTAGATGAGCACTAATATAAAACACAATGTTACGCAAAAATCTATTTAGTAATAAATAAAAAAATAATATTACAGTAGTAACCCGCGAATGTCATCACATTTGATACATATTCATATAATGAACAGGATAGGAAAACCTTTCATTAAATGTAACTATTAACATCAACTGGATATAAACCCGACCGGTCATGGCAGTAGGCCGTCCACCCTGAGTCTTGGATCTGCTCGAGGTTTCTGCCCGTTAAAGGGCAGTTTTTTTCTCGCCATTGTCGCCAAGTGCTTGCTCAAGGAGGAATTTGTTGGGTCCTGTAGATAATTATATAAAGAGTCAGGTCTAGACCTGCTCTTTCTAGAAAACACCTTGAGGCGACTGTTGATGTGAATTGGCGCTATATAAATAAAGATTGATTGATTAATTGATGTTTCATACACAATTAAAATACTGAAACTTTAATGTTCAAGGCCCTTTTTGAGTGTGTGTGCAGATGTGGTGATAATTTGGTCAGATTTTTCTTCGATGTTAAAACATATTTGACAAGTATATTATACTTGTAGAAAATAATTATAATTCAAAAATTGTAATTTCTCAAGATTCTTTCGGACATTAAGGAGCAGACTATAATAATAATAATAATAATAATACATTTAATTTATAATGCACTTTACATTTGGATTGAATCTCAAAGTGCTACAAAGTAAAAGCAGATAAAAGCATCAATATAAAATAAATTAATAACTATATAACACCTGACCAAAAAGCAGCAATGTTAATTAAAGTTATAGGTTCTGCTAAAAAGGAAAGTTTTAAATACTTTTTAAAATCTGTAAGTCGTCTGTGGAACTAAAATAATATAACACTATGGTGGTATTCACATGTCAAGAGGAGAACTGAAGGATATGTTGGGGAAAGGATGTTGGGTAAGAGAAAACAAGCCTAAAGAGAAGGTAAATCGATGATGTAATTGAGGACTTAAACATTGGAATGTGATGAAATAGGAGGCAGAGGACAGAGGAAAAGGAAGAGCAAAGGTATTCAACATTATGAATTTCTCCAGCAATGAACTTTTTTTTCACAAATCCGTCATTATGTTTGACCCATTTTACATTCATTAACTCTTATGGTTTTTTTTTCAAAGCTGTCTTATGTCTTATTCAAACAGTCATATATGAATATTTACTTTCGCGCTATGAATTGTAAATGAAGTTGTTGCCCTAATAAATATACCAAAACGTATGGATATATGGACGAATGGATGCATGAATGTAAATAGATAGATAGATAGATAGATAGATAGTTAGATAGATAGATAGATAGATAGATAGATAGATAGATAGATAGATAGATAGATAGATAGATAGATAGATAGATAGATAGATAGATAGATAGATAGATAGATAGTTAGATAGATAGATAGATAGATAGATAGATAGATAGATAGATAGATACTCACAAACCATAAACAACAAAAGGAAAAACAGTAGCAACAGACTGGTGAAATATTTCTCATTAAATAAAAGGAATACAGGCAATTTGGTGTGATACATTTTGTTATTTTATAGTTATTGGGTGGATTTGAAATATGACGTCACAGAGTATAGTACCTTTCCAGCTGAAAAGCAGACAGCAAGAACATAAGTGTGAACTTGGCGTACAATCTTCTTCTTCATAAAAAATGAATTTAATAAAAGCTACGTTAAGATACTTAGTACAACCAGTAATTGTTCCCACACACTTTCCTGTTCCGCCCAGCGGCTACGTCCTGACAATCAAAACAAGCGGGCTCCTAGGCTGGTGCTTAACGCGCATGCGTCGATGTTTGTGAAGGTCCCTTACTAGCAAATGTGCTAATACAACATTCAGAACGTCTTAAAGATTTATACAATCTATAACCGTCAGGTAGCACCTTCCATCCCTCCTTCTGTACGCCACCTAAGTTGGGGTATGTATCTCTGGACATTTTAAGATAATTTCGAAGTCTTATTTTACCCACTGAAGTGAGTTCTGTTTGTTAGTTGTAACGTTAGCACAAGATTTAGCTAATATTAGCCTAGCGTTCGTGTGCCGGGTAGTAGCGTGGTTAATGCTAGTTGTAGCTATTTCATCTGATTGCTAATGGTTTATTTTTACTGGAGACCAGTTATTTAATTACTTAATAATGTTAGCGACAAAACCAAGTATTCGACTCGAGTTTGATGAGTATAATTTTGCTTCGCTACCACCCTGAGTAATGAAACTCTAAGCTAACAACAAATATCGTCAGTGTTACGTTCTGGTAAGAATCTGACCACTGTCAGATTTGTAAAATTAATTGACACAATTTGGTTGGATTATTCCTTACAGTCCTAAATGACTCGATGGTAGTTGTTGCACGTGTTCGAACAGTATTTATGCAGGTCAATTGTCACTAGGGTGTAGGGAGGATTTATACAACAGTTATAAACTGCAGTAACATATTAAGAGTTAAGCTTCCTGGATCAATAACTCTTTCCGGAGCAATGTTATTGACACAAGAGACATCTCTTTCGTAGCCGAATAAAATAAAGAAAGAGTAACAACCTATATTTAAATAAAATAAGTAATCTTCCGTGGTGGACGAATTACACAGATCGATTGGAGGAGCCGGTTGTTGGCTGCGTGAGTAGGGACCGTCTACAAAGTGCAAGACGCAGAGCAGTATTAAAAAATACAATAGCTATAATGATATGCAAAGTACTATCACCAAACTCATAAAACACATCAGTGGGCTACTATTAATCATGCCACAGCAATATTTTAAATAACATTTTCTTTTGTATAATTGTACAAAAGCATATTATTTAATTATTTTTATTAGAAAATAACCTAAATAACTTCACTCTTAGCTGTAGCCAGATTCACCACAAACATTTTCATCGCTCATATTACAGCAACTACTTTGGAAGATTACAGTTTTTTTTGTGAATTTACTGACATTACAGTGCATTATAGTGATGTTATAGAGTTTTTTCCAAATAAAAACTCACCATAATTATCCAAAAACACATTTTTACCAAACTGGTTGCTGTCATGTGTTAATTTGATGTACTTGAAAAGGCTCCACATGACATTTGGGGATTTTGAGATGCTTAAACAAAAAATTATATCATCTGTGTGTACTGAAGTTTTTTTCAAATTGAATGGGTTTTATAGGTGACACTGATAAAAGTCATAAATGGCTTGAATTATTACAAAAGGAATTACGGCACCCGGACACAAAAATACACATGTCATATAATTGACTCTAATGATTGTCATTGTTCATTCCTCAGGTCGGTTCCATTCACACCCAGAATGTCCTTCCCCCCTCATTTAAGCCGGCCGCTGTTGCCCCCCCCTGGGATACCCCCACAGTTTGCTGGCTTCCCCTCAGGTAAGCAGTCACATGTTGAAAAAAATGTACACAACATCCTTTTCATTGATTTCCTTAAATGATGAACAGAATACGGTGCTAATATAGTTTTTTACAAAGCATAGTCAAAGCCTTCTGTTTAGTAAGACAACTTTCAAGTAACATTTGTAAAGCAAGAGTTCTCTGTCTTAAGTTGATTTCCTTTGGTTGACACAGGAACACCAATGATCCCAGTTCACGTGGGCATCATGACCGCCGCACCTACAGTAATGGTGCCTCCTGTGCCAGTGGTCAGCAAACCTCCAATTCACAAGAAAGATTTTGCTGCTGTGCGAGCCATAGACGAGGAGAGTGGCCCCACTACCACAGTGTTTGTGGGGAACATATCAGAAAAAGCCTCAGACATGCTGATTAGACAGCTGCTGGCGGTAAGAAACAGAATGATTGCATGTTAGCTCCAAGTCACCTAGTTATCTAGTATTCATTTAATAAAAAATATTCTCACGTGTCGATGCCTGGAAATTACATCCAGGAGTTCTTACTTGATATTGATTGTATTCTTCAAGCAAACTGATCTACTGCCTACATGTTTATTATCTACCAAAATGTTGCTGTCGTCTCAGAAACTCAATTTCGGTACAAAATTGTCAACCAACTTGTTGACAGTGCGATCCTCTACTGCAGCAGTAATCCATCCGATTGAGTCCTGAATTGCTGTTTTTGTACAAATTTTCTAGAAATGTGGAATTGTTTTGAGCTGGAAGAGAGTCCAAGGAGCCTCAGGCAAACTTCAAGGTACTTCATAATACACTCATCTGCGACGATTATGTCATAAAGTAGTTATCCATCCAAGGTTAACTTCAATAATCTGCTCTAATTTTAAAAGACAATGTCTTTAAAACAAACCTAAAATGAGCATAAAACCATGTCTTTATAGTTGAACCTGCCTTAATATCTATTGTCATTTCCATATCTGTTGCAGCCTTTGGGTTTTGTGAGTATAAGGAGCCAGAATCCACGTTGCGATCACTACGCCTCCTTCATGACCTGCAAATTGGAGACAAAAATTTGTTGGTGAAGGTGGATGCAAAGACTAAAGCTCAGCTCGACGAGTGGAAGGCCAAGAAGAAGACTGCAAATGGGGTATATTTCCTGTGTAGTTTCTGCTTATGAGTTTAATCTGGCATTTTTGTTAAACTATTAAACTAGGAAAAACAATTAGAGGGTAAACCTCCACCAAATCACAACAGTACAATAGGCAGATAGGCAGATGTTATTATGATCAAAATGAATTAGATCACTTTATTTAAAAAAGAAATGTCATCCAGATTCCTCTATTGACGTAGGGGTTACTGCCAGCCTCTACATTTACTGAAAACCCCAACAAACACTCTCAATATCTCTGAAATACTCTGGAACCGTTGTCTGTTGCGCCTTCCACTTAGCGTCTCTGCACAACTCAATGAACCTCCAGCTCCTTCCCCTTAAACAGCCCCATCTGCCGTTTCTTCATATCCTAAAACTAACGAAGATATATAAGTAGCCCAGTTGTCATAGTTTTGCCCGGATGCAAAGATAATGTTATCATGATTATCATTAAAATTCAATATTGACAGCTTAAATTAGTCTATAGACACCAAACAAAGAGTTAGTTTCAGGATAGCCATTTCACCACATGGTGACATCACCGCCCAAAACGCTGTAGTTATTTTAAATGCTGTGACGCATATCACCAAAATGTAACCATCTCTAGGATAAGCCAAAACCTGCCTGTGGGTAAAATGGCCGGCATTTAAATAGCTAAATCGGTTCTTTTTAGTCTGTGGATAAGGTTTTTCCCTTTTTTTCTCCTTTATCTTACTGTCCCAGTCAAAACAAAGTGAGATTTAAAAATATAAAAACATCAAATGAACAAATGTATCAATAATGGACACGGTTTCAGGAGAGCACCGTGCCACGTTGTGATGTCACCGCTCGAAACTCCTTGGTATTTTTTAATTGTAGTCATGCAAAACAGGTGACAAAGCAGAAATGTAATCATCTCTAGCTCTGGGTAAAATATAATGCTAATCCGTTGTTTAGTTTTTCCGTCATCTTGTTCACAAACATGCAAAGAACAAAGTCACATGGAGGGAAACTTATCCTCCTTGTCGGAGGTAATTAGATAACTAAGTCACTGCTAAAAAAAGGATTTTTGCTCTGCCAGATTAAGAAGGCTGAGGACGGAGGAGATGACGAAGAAGATGTTCTTGACGAGGAGACAAAGAAGAAGGATCAGATCATCAAAGGTGCTATTGATGGACTGATGCGGGAATATGCTGCTGAACTCAACGCGCCTTCACAGGATGAGGACGCCCAGCGACGAAAGAGAAAAAAGGAGAAAAAAGAGGAGGTATAACAGCTTTTTCTTACTCCTACTTCTTGTTTTCTTGCAATGAATCCTGCAGATAAAACATTCTCTATTTTTTTACCATTTCGTTTTTCTTTTTAGGATGACATTAATACTATTGATATGGAGGAGGACAAGAGAGACCTGATCTCCAGAGAGATTAGTAAATTCCGTGACACTCACAAGGTAAAGTAGCTCTTTTGACTTTGTAGTTGATATTACAGGTTTTGGACAGCAGCTGCTCACATAGTTTACTCCTAGAGCTTGCACATGTAGGCGACATATTTACAAGACAGCTTTTTCTGATCTCCATAACATGCATAATATGCTACAATTTGGCAGTCCTTAAAATTTACACGACCAAAACATCTTCATTTCCCCCTTATTACATTACAAATGTTTCATTATATAGAATAATATAACGACATTTATCAACTTAAATGTTATTATATTTAGTATTCAAACACCACAAACAGGAAGATGGTTAGTATTTTGTCACCTAACTTGACACCTGTTACCACCATAGTAAAACTATCTAGGTGTGATCATTCTAGAGCCATTCGTGATTCATCACACACAAATGCATGGAGACGATGTAAAGTTACCTAAAAGCTAATCTATTCATTAAACCCCACCATTATGATAGTGATCATATGGTGACTAAAGCAAGATGAATCTCAGAGCTTTGGGAAAAGTAACGAGGATAGGATGTAAGTATGAGCCTTTACTTACTTTATACATATACTGGGCGTTCCCCCTCTTGAGGGCTTGCACAGGGGCAACTGTGCTGCACTTCAGTGTGTGTTGGTCAGGGCTCAAGATGGTCTTTACTCTGCCAACTATTTGACACTACGGAATTTCTTCCCAACCCATTGACGTTAATATTGTGACATCCCCCCGCCCCCCAGAATCTTTAAAGTCAGTGAACCTGTGCTCGTCCTCTGAATATTTTGATCTGTCTTAATGGTGTTCACTATGAAGCACAAGGACTCTTTGTCAGTAACCACTGCAGTGCCTTTGGCTGTAGTTCTTTATTATGGTAGTGGGGGGGACGCCCTCTCCACAGCAGCACGCTGATCTGAAGACTGGGAAGGTACGTGCTCTCTGTTTGTTGTTGCGTGACTTCCTTTTCCCATTTCTTGGCTTCCATCCCTGTCTTCACTCTGTCCCTCATAAGTTTGCCTTCTTCTGTATCAGTGAGTTTTTGAATTTTATCAAAATATATAGGACAAAGATAAAAACCACATTTGAAGCCTTAGCTCAATAAATATGCCAAAATCAGGACATTGAACAACACTAAAATCGACACCACATACAGAGAGCAGAACCGCATAATGTTAAATAACAGTGATTTTTCCCTGCCCTTTTAAATTTTTTAGTAAGTTTAGTAGGGTTTAGTATCCCCTAACATGAACAAATTGAGGAAGGAGAGAATGAACCGAGATATCTAGGTGGGTTCTATCGTATTTATATTATCCAGAGCATATCTTCAATCATTTTTGCAAACTACAACATTGTTGTTGTTTTTTTTTTTTTACCATTTTACAAG
This sequence comes from Lophius americanus, assembly GCA_037951165.1. NCBI lineage: Eukaryota > Metazoa > Chordata > Actinopteri > Lophiiformes > Lophiidae > Lophius > Lophius americanus. Next base: position 3,524,424 of record JBBDHG010000026.1, on the reverse strand, counting down.
TTGGATTTTGACTGCTCATTTATTAGGATTGTCTCAGTTGAGTGTAAAATTCAAAACTTTATGTGAACAATTCCCATATATTGGAGAGACTTTTTGACATTTTGTGATTTTTAAGTATTTCTCTTTTTTTCTTTTACTCAGATATGGATATAAGAATTTACATTCACCTTAAATTACTGTTTTCTAACTTTCTTTTGTAGGAGACATGCACTAATAGTGAGTGATCCTGAGTATCCTGTTTAAAAAGAGCCTTTTTAAAGAAAAGTTACAAAAGCAAACGCTACGTACAAACACTGTGTAAACAAACATTTTTTATCGTCAGATTATTATTATTATTATTATTATTTAAATTGTTAGAATATTGTTCCGCTCAGAACCGTGTCGTTGGTCAAGTATTTATGTAAATTTTCCTGGTAGACTCCCAACACAGGTAAGTGAAAAGATGCCCAAATGGAAGTAAAATAAAAACACCTGACATGATTTTTCTTTAAATCAAGGCACATGAGTTAAACACTCAAAAAAGTTAACAGTTCAAGTAAAATGTAAATAAAACGAAATAATGTGCTGATTCGTTTTGGCATATTCAATCATCAACAGAGAGAATAAATTCCATTTTCATCTCATCCCCTCCATTGATTTTTGTAAATATCTGCTTAATCAGAATTTGATGCCTGCAAATGTTTGGACATGGGCTAATAAAAGACTTAAAAAGGTGTGATAAGACAAAAACGAACACCACATACACATTGAAACCTATCTCTTGTTAATAAGTTAAATAGTAACAGGCTTTGAAACGGCTATCATCACTCTTTTATAAGCAAGGATGTAAGTTGTTCACGTCTTTATAAAACACGGGATTATATAAAGGATGAATTGGAAATGGCACAGTAACACTTCACAAAACTGTAGTCAAGGAAAACTATCCTGTTTTATATATGTTCTACACACGGCCCAACTTCTTTGCAATGGCAGTAAGATTAATGTTAACGTGACCCATTTAAGTCTAAGATTGTGGGTTTTTTCCATCCTGTTTCTCATGTGTGAAGTTTCCTTCCCTTGTCTTGCATTACACCAGAGGCTTATAATTTAGTCAGTGTTCTTAGATTGGCTGCCTGCCTGTGGCTGCAGATGATGCCATATATTGATGCTTTTAATTAAACAATTGACCTCAGGGTTAGTCAATTCTGTTGTTGCACTTCGTGCACATTCCACTACGTAGACAGATGTCATGAGAGTAACGTAAATGCAGTACTCAGAGGTTAGTGTTGTCTCTTTGTCCGTCTAGTACTATCTAATTCTGTGTGAGCTTCTGCTTTAACATAAATGTTGAATGATAATTAACGTAACATTTGCAGCCTTGTGTGTAATACCTGCAAAGGCAAGTTTTGGATGTGGGTGGGTGTGTCTTAATGAGTCATGAAGAGCTACTGAAGACTTCTGCAGGGGTAAGACCGTTTCTACAATTTCATTTATCTGTACAGAAACTGTGATGCTGATGTTCATTATGTTTATTTCTTGATTTAGCACTTAACCAAATTTTACCGTTGAAGCAAAGGTTGTTGTTTTTGATGATGATGATGATTAAGCAAAACGGAATCCCATAATTTTTTCCCCTTGTATACCGTGTGACCTGCTTTCCTCCCAGGCCTAACTTAAAAGGCTTGTAGGGGCAGCGAATGGCTGAGTCCGTAGTTCAACACCTGTAAGTCACAAAAAACTAGTTCACCAAAAGACTGACGCCTGTTTTCTGTTTGTTTTCCTTGTTTTGAGGGGACGACTCTTAAGGAGAGAAAATGCATTGTCTTCTGCATCACCATTTTCTCGTTATGAAGGCCTCAATTGAAGATGTTCCACGTATCTTTATGACCCTTAAAGTGGTTTCCAGTTACATTCCTGCTAAAATGTAGTTTATACTGCCATATTGATTTAGATGATGAGGCTGTCTCTCTGCGAGGGAGAATCTTTTCATGCTTCCAGGTTTCCCAGCTAGCAGTCCAGTTTCTCTTAAACACTCTGCAAAGATTAGTGAAGGGCATGTTCCTTTATGAAAGTCATTTTAAAGATCTGGAAACCACTTGATCTGTGTACAGTAGAAAATTGACAGGGATGATTGGCTTGATGATTTGTGGCATCGGCTGAGCCTGTTGTTGTTTTGCTCTGCAGAAACTGGAAGAGGAGAAGGACAAGCGGGAGAAGGAGCGGCTGGAGTTTGAGCGGGAACGAAAGGAGCGGGAAAAAGAGCGAGAGCGGGAGAGAGAGCGACGTGACCGGGAGAGGGAGAAGGAGCGAGAGCGAGAACGAGAGAGGGAGAAAGAGCGAGAACGGGAGAGAGACAAAGACCGAGATCGCCGGACAAGAGAAAGGGAACGCGAGCGGGAATGGGACAGAGACCGGAGCCGTGACAGGAGCGCTGAGCGCAGTCGATCCAGGTAAAAAGAAAAGAAAAGAGGAAGCCTTATAGATTTCACTCAATTAAATCAGAGATGCTAAATGAACTGATTAAAGAAAATGTTAAGTTGACAGGAGTTATTAGTGATTTATGTTGAAGCTAACCGAAAGCAATAAAATAAAGGAAATCAGTTTGGAAATATGTTAAGAGTTTTCAGCATGCCTGACTCTGTTTTAATATAGAAACTGTGAGATTACGTTACAGCGGCATGATGTGATGCACAAGTAGACAAAAATACAAGTCTAAAAGATAGGATACTAGAAATGAGAACACAGTACTACCGTCCACAGATCGCTAATAAAATGAGGAACACATATAAACAGAATGTGTGTTACAAACACGATTGTCTATAGCAGTGATAAACCGCACAGTGTTTAAGTCACAGACATTAACATGTTTATTGGTTCCAATTTCAATTCAAGCATAATACATTTATCTTTGCAGGGAGGTGAGTAAGGACAGAGACAGAGAGAAAAAACGAGACCAGGAGGATGAAGAGGAGGCTTATGAACGGAGGAAGTTGGAGCGGAGGCTCCGAGACAAGGAGACAGCTTATCAGGAGGTAGAAAATGCCGGGACATTGCCTGTACCTTAATATCAATATTACCTGGTGATGGAACATGAGTATATTTGACTGTAACTTACCTGGTGCTGCTGTGACCACAGCGCCTAAAAAACTGGGAGCTCAGGGAGAGGAAGAAGGCGCGAGATTACGCCAAGGAGTCGGAGAGGGAAGATGAGCGCCGGCGGGAAATGGTGAGAGCACACTGAATGAGCACTAGCATTCTTGAAGATCCTCCATAACTTTGAATATTTCCCTGTGTTGCAAACAAAGTCTGTCTGCAGGTTTATAATTGTTAGGCCGAAGTAATTTCACTGAGGTCCTGTGCGTTTTCAGATGAAGGAAGGCAAACGGCTGAAGGAGTTTCTTGAAGACTATGATGACGACAGAGACGACCCCAAGTACTACAGGTGAGCAACAGAAGAAAAATATGCCGCCCTTCATTTGGGCCAAAGTAGATTATTAAAAGATATAATAAAAGAAATGCACTTCTACTTCTGATTAGATATGCATTTCATATGCAGCCTTTTCAGTGGCTTACTGAGTTTGCCACTGTCTGATATTTGAGACACACCTGACGTTGCCCCAAATGTTATTAACTTTTAGACAAGTGTAGATATTTTGCCTGGATGTGTTAAATGGTTTTCTGATGGGTGACCCAGATCTGACTCATAGCAGCGGCAGCACTGCAGCTCCATCTTTTGTTGTGAAGGCTGTTGTTTTTGGTGTGACCCCTAGGGGCAGTGCGCTGCAGAAGCGTCTCAGAGACCGAGAGAAGGAGATGGAGGCAGACGAGCGTGACAGGAAGAGAGAGAAGGAGGAGCTGGAGGAGATCAGACAGAGGCTGCTAAACGAGGGACATCCAAACCCAGACGCAGAGCTACGCAGGGTATGCTTCTCAACAGTGATGCGTGTATTTTCCTTATGCTTCTATTTTGAGACTGTAGGCGGTCTGTTGTCTTTGTGAAGGTCACTTTAACATCTGAGCCAGTCTTCATCTCTGCCCAGCAGAAGAATCCAGCTGTCATTGCTGACCTTGTTTTCTTTTTCCTCTTATTGGTCCAGATGGAAGAGGAAGAGGAGGAGCGTCTGAGACAACCTCCTATCATCCAAGAGCCAGAGCCTGAGGTGGAGCGGGAACGCCACAGAGTGTCACGAGACAATCGAGACAATCGAGACAATCGGGACAATCGGGACAATCGAGACAATCGGGACAATCGGGACAATCGGGACCATCGGGACCATCGGGACCGCCGACAGGAACCGGACAGAGTAGAGGTCCACTTGCGGCCCACCCACTCAGACGACGATGTGGAGGAGGGTGAGGAAGACGATTATGACAATGAGGAAGATAACCCCGATGTGAAACCGTGTTTGAAGCCAACAATGCGGCCCATCACCACTGCGCCATCAGTATCGTCGGCCAGTGGCAATGTGTCCCCCAACACACCTGGCGAGGAGTCACCTTGTGGCATTATCATCCCTCATGAAAACTCACCCCCTGACGCTCTGCCGCAGGAGGAGAACCGACCAAAGATCGGCCTCAGCCTCAAACTTGGTGAGTTTAAATCAGATACTGTTATTGTAATGACAATAGTAATAGTGTAATAGTGTGGAGGGCCAACTCAGTGAGGTGATAGAAAATACTCAGCAAAATGATCTTCATCCGTTACACTCAGCTCTGACTAATTGTCTAAATGCTAAACATTCACCTGGTTTAGCTTCTTATATTATACTTTGCTGCTTTTATAGTTTATGTAATTGTAATTAAAATCTTTATTTTTATCATTCCCTGATATCAAACTGAATTATGGTTCCTAAATAGTCAGATATTATGTTATTCCCATCCAATTTCTGTGGGGGGGGGGACTTTGACTCTTCCCTGACTATTATCATTTTAAGTTCTCACTGATGAGTAGCCATGGCAATCAACTGGATTTACCGAGAATTTAAGAGCAGAGCCTGATAAAAACAAACCACAATTTCTGTTGATGTTGAGAAGTCTGTGGCCTTTTTCATACTTTCTCCCCAATCTAAAAAGTAATAAAAGTAAAAATCAGTTAGTTCTTGAACCCCTAACTGCTATTAGCTGCCTCTAAGTCTTCCTGTGGCAAGCTGCATGAATGAAGTATACACTAATAAAGCTCTCTATCCCTATCGCCTCAGGAGCCACAGGAAGTCCAAGTCAACCCAACTCTGGTAAGAGGAAGAAGCTTCCTGTGGACAGCGTCTTCGACAAGTTTGATGACGAAGAGGCCGACGAACAGCCTCGCAAGAGGAAGCTGGTGCCCCTGGACTATGACGATGACAAGAGCCTCGGGGTCGACGGTGCCGGGCTCTCCGCCATAAAGGGAGCCAACACAGAGGAGAAACGCAAACACATCAAGAGTTTGATAGAAAAGATTCCCACGGCGAAGCCTGAGCTGTTCTCCTACCCGCTGGACTGGTCCATGGTCGACACGGTGAGGAGGAAGAATGTGGTTAAATAAGACTTAGTGTAATTAACGGGATGAGTAATGATGCTGGAGTGAATAATGCACTGATTTAGTTAATTATTCTGTTAGAGTGTTCTGTGTCAATTCTTCTCATTGTTTGTAGATGTTAATGGAGCGACGCGTTCGGCCCTGGATCAATAAAAAGATCATTGAATACATTGGTGAGGAGGAGGCGACCTTAGTGGACTTTGTCTGCACCAAGGTATCCATGAAGCGACGGTCGGACATTTAGCTTCATTCATCTTTAGAGGGTGAATAAATGAAAATGACTGATGCTTTTGTTTTCCTCAGGTTATGGCTCACAGTATGCCGCAGAGCATCCTGGATGATGTTGCCATGGTGAGTAATGTTAACGAATAAAGAAGCCTCTCGCTGGGTTTGTTACCTGTATGTGTTTGTTCGTTATCTGTAATTATTATCTATCTTGACGGCAGGCAGGAAGCTCTAATATTTTCTATAGGAATATTTAATGAATTAATAATGGATACCAAGTTATATTGTATGCAGTATGTGAGAAAACAAAAATGTAACTCAGGATTTGGTTCATTTGAACCAAATTTGGGCAAAATCAGACCAATGGTCGAGACGTTATTGTTTGGAAACTTTGGGAGATAAAGCTCCCCATAGTGTTAGAAATATTCATCCTACCTTTTCAATAATTAATTCAGTTCTTTAAAATCGTATTATTCGTATATATTTTTAAGTTCTCACACTGACACGGTGTTGATGGAGTCATGTTGACATCTAAAATGATCAAACCATACAATGCATTTCTGTAAAGCATATTAAAGCACCACCCTACCAGGAAATACATTTCCTTGGGGCAATCCTTACCGATCCATCACGGATGCAATCACACTCCATTTGACACGTCTGATAAATGAATAAAAGAAATAAAAATAAAACTGAGTGATGGCTAGAGAACACTCTTAACACTGAACTGAAGCTGTGAAATATGTGATCCTCTTGTATAATTATTTTTCCAAAGTGGTGCTACCTGTGCTGCCTGCTAATCACTGAGGGCTAGTAGACTGGGTTATCCCAGCTGTCCAGTTGCTATGACAACTGCTGTATGGTTGACAGTTCATTACATCAATGAATAATCCTGCAGCCTGACTTGGCAGTTATTTCCCCCATATCATCGAATTTCAATGTCCAACTCTTAACTTTGCTTTCCCGGCTGCTGTAGGTTCTGGATGAAGAAGCTGAAGTCTTCATAGTGAAGATGTGGAGGTTACTCATTTATGAAACTGAAGCAAAGAAGATCGGACTGGTGAAATAAGCAGAACAACTGAATGAAGATTTAAACCTTTTCTTTTCCATACATCCTGTAATATTGTAGTGCCAACCTGTCACCCCAAACGAAGCGACTCGTCCGCACAGGTCCAGTCTGCACCAGCAGATTCTGCTCATTCTCACGTCTGCACCAGTTGCTCAGAGCAGGATTTTGCTGACTGTTATTTTTGCCTCTTTGTATATATGGTCTGTCATTCTTTGACATAACTGAAATGATTGAGAGGAAACGGTTGGGCGATACCAGGCTGGTCTTAGTCCTTTACTTTTGATACCGTCACTCTGTGGGTAGAAGAGTTGTCTTTAGTATTTCTACAAGCACCCCGATTGAGTCTTTAATTGTGGGCTAAATGGACAGAATTGAATGAGCAGACAGGTTAGGACAATGTGATGATTCTTTAACAGTTATTTATTCAGGATTTTGGACAACTCAAATATACTTCCGTCAAGTTACTACTTTTGCTTAATTTTTCAAATCCCTGATAAGCGTGTCGGCTCTCTCATTTTCTCAAGAAGCACCTCGTCGTCATTTGACAGGTTTTTCGCCACAGAATATATTGGAGATGGTTACAAACCCACTGCAGTAAAAGCACACGTCATAACCACTATTGGAGAACAAGCTCCGAACGACAAACTCGGGATTTGAAGTTGTGAAGATGCTCAACATTTGTTTTTGTATCGGTGAACATTTGAATAAAGTTGATTTTTATAACTGTGTATCAACCAGCAGTATTTGTCAGTACACAAGATTGGCTTCTTTCAACAGTTTTTATCAACTCCCATCAGACATTTTTATCACATTCTAATAGCGGTATTATTCTGCCCTACCTGTCAGGGTTTATAATGTTATGGCTAATCAGTTTAACTCTTGGCTGCATTTGTTGTACATTAAGATTTTGAAAAAGACAAATGTCATTTACCTTATGTCAGTGTCAATGTTTGTTGCCATTTTCTAGAATTAATCCCAATATTTTGACAAACCAACTTTGCTTGTGATCTGTGCCCGACCCTTCCATATTCATTCTCAACCGCTTATCCTTGGTTTTTGCAGATCATTTTTTGTCAGGACTGACCGGTTGAGAGACGGGGGTACACCCAGGACAGGTTGCCAGTTCATCGCAGGGCCGACACATAAACACACAACCTCTCCTACGGGCAATTTAGTGTCACCAATATTGCATGTTTGTGGACTGTGGAAGGGAGCGTGAGTTCCCGGAGAGAACCCACGCAGACAACAAGCAAACTCCACACAGAAAGGCTGGCAGAGGTGGAGTCGTACTCGGATCCTTCTTGCTGTGCGCCACCGTGCCGCCCACCCTTCCATATATTGTTTGGAAATAAGTAATTTTGCATAATTAGTGATCATGTTGACAAATGCACTCACACAACATCAGAGATAATCAGTTAAAATAATATAACAGTAAGAGATAACTTCCTGGGATCTCATGATTCAACTTGTGGAGATCATATAAAGGCTCATTTTTGTGAAGATCAACTTATATTTGATGACTAATATGTTTTTGAAAACTGAAGATAGACATTTCGATTTTCCCACGTCTTGAAATTCAGGTTAGAATTTCAGCCTGCTTCACACCAACATGTCTCATATGTAAACAAAGCATGAAAAGACAAAATATTACAGATTCAAGTTAGATCAAATCTTTAAAGGTCTTGGTGGTGGATGGAAAATGATCGGTTGGTCACAGCAGCTGACACAGACTCATTGAGATCAAAACTTCCAGAACTTTATTGATGTCATGTGAGCTAGACAGGAGCAGGTCTTTCCATTAAGAACCTTCATCGGCCGGTGTCGAGACGGACAAGCTTTTGCCTTTCCTCGAATCCATCACTTCCAGTGAGCAGCCAGACATGAAGGGCCTTGGAAACTGGGAGCACTGGGCTCTTAAGAGAAGAGGTAAGTGAAGGCCACTTGGAAAACAGTTGTTTAAGAGTCAATCAAATCTTTGCACTTAGAAAGAAAACCTATATTGACGGGGTTTTTTGTATATTAACTTTGTGTCCATGTCTGGGAAAGAAGACAGCTTTATGCCTCGCCGTCTTCTGAAACAAACTGGGACGTTTGCCAATGAACCATTAAAGCCAGTTAATAATGAATCTTACATCTGTTGAACTGCACAGTCTATATTTCTCCTGATGGATTCACTCCTCAAGCCTTCGTCCAAAAACTCGCTCTAGTCCTCCGTTTTGGCCTCCATCTCCTCGTCGTCGTCGTCTCCGTCCACCTCTGCGTTCTCCCGCTCTAGCCTCTCCAGCTGCCGGGCAAGCTCCGTTTCATCTGTGTCCGTCACAACCTTCGGCTAAAGGAAACATGTCTATTAATTACATGTACAAATGCAATAAATGAAACAAATTCCGTGTGGTGTACAGAATCCAACTGAGCTTTAAAGTCAAATTTTACAATGGAAAAAACAAGCTTCTCCAGAAGAATAAAACCATTTTGATGTATGTATACTGTGTTATATATTTTAAGGATGATCATAATTCTATTACAAAGCCCTATCAAATGAAATTGTTAGTCAACACTGTCTGATGTGTCACCACGCTTATCCAACTCATTGGATGTGAAAATGGAGTCACCGGCTTGGTTTCTTCACCAGAGGGGAGGAACACTGGAAAAACATCCTCAGCTGTTACCCAAAAGACAAGGGGTTACAGAACTGACTCCATGAAAAATCCTGAAGGCCATTGTGGGCACCAGCTCTAGTGGTCTAGCCACCGCAAGTGTCTCTGTCCGATGAAGAAAGCCAATCACTTTTGACAAGGCAGTGGAGAATCTTACCCCAACTGCCAAGTTCACCTCATCTGGACAATTGCAATGGTACAGAATGTGGAGTTCCAAGTTGACAACTGAAATTCACAGAAATTGTTGCCACAACAACAAGGACGTGGTCTTGATCACAGAAGGTTCCAAGCAGGTCATTACCAGTGGCGAACGCGATGTGCAAATTATATTTGCATCTTAGCTCCTATCTTTCCAACAGTGATACTTATACTTAGTAGTAGTCTTAATTAACAAAAAATAAAATCTCAGTAAAGCTGGTTTATGGCCATGTCTACAGAAGAATTGAAAGAATTTACTTTGAAAACAATTATACTATACAATTAACAACACAGCATGTTCCACTGCAGCGTGTGTTTCCAGCGTTACGGTTTTATACTTCTGTGTTAGATGGGTAACTTCTCACAGACCTAATGCTGATTCCCCAGTTAGTTAGCAGCCAACCACCAATTAGTTTAAAAAAAAAATATTACTGTTGATAGTCCCGAGGACAGTATTTCACAACCGCTCCTGGTGCTGAAGGACATAGATGCCTTTAAGTGAAGAAAGTCTACTGGCCAAATGTGATGGACTATGGAATTTGCGTCTATATTTAAAAAAAAAAAAAAAAAAACGGAAAACTCCAGTATAGCAAAGAAAGTTTGTATTTAAGTACAGAAAAATGTTGACTTTTCTACGCTACTCACTGTAGTCAGTCACACTGTAGTTTAACTATATCCTAATAAATTACAGGAACTGTTTTTGACACTAATAACCCAAAGTCCCTCACCTCCATCTGGATGTTAAAGACGCCTCTCTTTTCCTCAATCTTCTCCTTGATAGCAATCATAGCCTGGTTGAGGACAGACAGGCCCTCTGTGCGCTCCAGAGTGGTCGTGGTCATCACATAGCGAGGGGGAGCGATCAGGTTGATCTGCCAAGAGAACGACCACATAGCTCTTATTAGTGTTGCATTGCAAACATTTACATCAACAGCAAATAAACCACACGACAAATAGAATTAACTAAATAACAATTGATTTGTTTTCAACAAAAAGTGTAATTCAATCAGCTGAACTCAGCTATGAAGTTGAAGTCTCAAACTGAATGCCTAGTGCTCTCTGGAACTTAAACCATTAAACTGCAGACAGCTGCAAGGGTCGCTTCTGGAACACCAACATCAAGTTAATCACAATACATTGCATCCTTGACTCAATGTAGGTGCGCTAGACAGTATATATATTAAACCACTTGGCTTCCAGGGAAAAAAGATGTGGCTAAGAGAAGCTGAAGCCATACATTGACCTGCTAACTTGTATTTAAATAGAGAATCTATAAGATACTCCTATAACCCATAAAAAGCATAAAGAATATTGTAAATTAATGCTAAATGTAGCAAAAATCAATAAAATTGAGGAAGGGAAGTCGCAAGGTCTGCTAGAGGTTTGTCTGCAGGGACTGAACGTTGTTACGACTAAACCATCAATCGTGACTTAATTGCTGGACTACGTAACTTTTCATAATAAATCTATTTAATTCCCATAAAAATCTGTCAATCCCAAACATCTGTAAGACTCGCGGGCGTTTTGGAAGGGTGGACGCGTATGTATGTGTAGATTCTCATTCTTTCAGGTCATGGTAATCATCGTAATGTATGTGAGGCAGTGGCGTTACCTTGATGGGCATCGCCTCTGTGGAGCAGTTGAGCCCGGCTCTCAGAGCGTCCTTCACGGCATCAATTCCTTCATACCCGTAACACGCCACTTCAATGTCTGCCGAGGAAGAGGAAAGAGAAGATAAGGGAAAGGAGGCTTGTATTGGTGTTAAGAGGTAACAGCATTTATGAACCGACACACAGCCTATAGATTACTGTAGACATCTGACAAATTGCTAATACCTTCCTCTGACCCGTTAATATAGTATTAATTGCCCACTGCCCTTGCTCGCTCATCTTCATACTGACTATGCAAAAACCATGTTTTTTCAGTGAGATCTTTCATTCGTCAAAAGTCAGGATAGTTTGGAAATTCTACATCAGAGCATACACTATGAGACAACGGTGCTAGGTCTGATTGACCAACCTGTGGTTTACAGTTTTAACTCCACCTGTTACTGGTGGATCAGCATTCTTGGTACTTAAAAAAATGGGGAAAATAAGACCACGATGGAACGGAGACACTCTATTTGGTGCCATCCGCAACTTTTGATCACTGAAATGTCTAAATATCTGACCCAATGTGTAATAAACTGAAATGAACCATACTGCCAGATGGAAATGAGGCTCTAGAGTGTATTAGTATATTGATATTCTGTTACCTGCTCTGATTTTGACAGCCTGTGGAGTGAGTCGCCTGTTGATGTTATCGATCAGCACACCCCTTTCCTCTTCTGTTAATTCCAGACAATCCAAAATGGCAGGATCTCTGATAGAAGGAAGATAATGACCCTTTGATTAGACCAAATAAATACCACGGGCACGCACATATTCTTCAAAAGACATTTCACGTGGCTAACTACTCAAATTAGCTTCTTACGATACAGCTTGTTTGAAGACATCATAGGCTCCGTATCCTGGCCGCTTGTACTTCTCGTCAAAGACCCAGGCAGTGCGCTGGTAAAAGCTCTCTAGCTGCTCGTCCTTAGTGTACTCCAGCACCTCTGCCACGTGTCGCAGGATGCTGTACACCTGAAATCACCAACAACCAATAAGAACTCAGTGCAAAAATACTTCAAATTCATAAGAGATGAAATAAAAATGATCTCAATGTAATGGTACTTTCTAATAGCTCTTAAAATGTTAACTAATAAAAAAAAAAAAATTTAAATGGAGGAACAGAACAAGAATCCACATTTGGACATACCGTTTTAGATTTAGTGAATTTGTCTTCACACTTGATAGCCTCCTCTGGTGAAACTCTTCTTTTTGATAAATCAATGTATCCTTAAAGAAAGCAGCATAAAAGAGAGGTCAGACATTTTTCTTTAGGTCGTAAAGATGTGGCTGTCAAAGTGTTTCTGAGGAGATGAGTGCAGATATGATTAACTTGTCACTCAACATGATGATAATTACTTGCTGTGTTTGTACTCAGGAAATAAAAGTATAAGCAGGGAGCATAAAATATACAATTGATCACAAATTAATTCTGGCATCCCACAAATATGATTTATATCTATGCACTGATACAAGCATAGCTATGAAGAGACCGCCAACGATCAATGAGGAAAATCTGTGCTAGCATTTTCAGACCCAGAAAATTATTATTCCCAAACCCAGTGTACCATACCATTAAAGTAGGGAGGTTCCCCCCCCCTACAACGGCAACCCAGCCACCCCCCTTGAAGTTAATTTTATTTTCTATATATCACCAGATCAGAATAGAAGTCATTTAAGGATACCTTTCCTATAGAACAGGTCTATAACATATCCCTTTATCAAACAAACTAAATAGCTTTATGTTATTTATCTTATAAAAACGATGGCATGTCATTTCTATCTCAACATGGTCGCACGCTTACAATTCTCCACTGCTCTCTGTATTGCTGACGGTGGATTTCCGCCCTGATGCGCGCGCACACATACACACACACACACACACACAGACACAAATCCACGTGCGCCAACACTCGCACCAGCGGAGAGACAGTGCGCATCGTAAAAAATGTCGCGAAAACCACCTGAAAGTGTCCGTGTCCGTCTTGGTGTGCTTGCACTCACCTTTCTCTTTGTCTACTCTGATGACGACCACACATTCATTGCGGCCTATACGGATGAGTTTGTTGATAGAGCGGATACGTCGACGTGACAGCTCACTCAGGAGGATCATGCCCTCGATGTTGTTGTACTCCAAAAGACTGACGTAGGCCCCCATCTCTGCAATGGACCTCACATTCACCATCACGACATCCTCCACCTCTGGGAACCGGTGTTGGTAAAATCGACAGCTGAGTCCTGGCATCGCTGAGAGAATGATAACCGAGAGACGCAGTTTCAAATATTCGAAGCACACAAAACTGCCTATAAATGGAAAATGTTGCAGATGCACAAGTATTTTTTCCTTGTGAAATAATTAGAAATATGACCCATCCAAAGTGTAAAAATGTCCGGGTGTCATGCGGGCAAAACCCTTACCAATAAAAATGTCCAAATGTTTTTTTTTTAGCCCAACATCATTCCTTTGACCTGACAATTATTTCTTCCTATTGTGGATTAAAATCTTGAGCACAAAACACGGCCAGGTTAGGATTAGGAACCAAGTCGTTGTGACATAAGACTGTAAATTTTTGCATCATCAAGGACCTTCACCACCCATCACACACCCCATTTTTTTTCCCCCTTCTGCCATCGTGAAGGATGTACAGATGTATCACAGATTAGATCCCACAGGCGATCCTTATCATGAATCGTAACTGTCCCTTCCACAAATACACCCCCCACTTATACCCTACTCCAGACTGGACTACTGTAACGCACTTCTCATCGGGATCCCTGATAAAAGTCTTCAAAGACTTCAGTACGTTCAAACAGTGCTGCAAGGATCCTGATGAGAGTTCGGAAACATGAACACATCACCCCTGTTCTTCATTCCCTTCATTGTCTTCCCATCTCCACCAGGATTGATTATAAGATCTCTCTCCTCACTCACCAGTGCATCCATGGTAATGCAACCCCCTACCTGAAAGAACTACTCACCCCACTGACCTCAACACCATCCCTCCGTTCTACCCACTCATACCGCCTCCTCCTTCCCCGGACTAAGCTCAGCACCCAGGGCGATCGGGCCTTCTGTTCTGCTGCCCCTCGCCTGTGGAATGCCCTCCCTGGCCATCTGAGGGCTCCACAGACGACTGACACATTTAAAAAAGGACTTAAAACTTTCCTTTTTAGCAAAACCTATAACTGTAATTAACATTGTTGCTTTTTGGTCAGGTTTTTATATAGTTATTATTTTATTTTTTATTGATGCTTTGATCTGCTTTTACTTTTTAGCACTTTGAGATTTGATCCAAATGTAAAGTGCATTATAAATTTAATGTATTATTATTATTATTTTGGGCCTTGCTCACCGATTATGCTGCTTTAACTGCACTGTCAGATGCACGTTCACATTCCATTTAAATCTGCTGTACTTTCATTTCCAATATGTTATATAGTGTTGTTACAATGATAACACAAGTTCTCAGTTTCTTTTTAAAGTTCCCTTTTTTAAACTCCATTTTAAAATCTATTAGATATATATTGTTATTTTTCCGTTTCGGTGGTAGAGGCTGGGGAAAACAGGCCTTTTTTTTATTATGTAGGTACACATGAATAAGAACAATTTTGAATCTTAAAAGAAACTTGACCTTCTGTTTGCACTCAAATCCACACAAGGGCATTAGTCTAATAATGAAACAGGCATTAAGAGTCCCAATGAGTCAGAAAGGTTATGAACCACTGATCTTCAAGAAATAAAAAGTAAATATGGCAGCAACTCTATGACAGAAAAGGACAGCATTCTATATAGATTTGATTTGAGCTGCAACTTATTGAAAATGGAATTAGTTTAAATCCTGGTGCCTGAAGTTATTATTTGACCACAAATGCACTTGAATTCATTGTACTTCAGATCACGGTTAGAAAAGCAACAATACAAAAACACTAAGGCAATAAACAAAGCATACGCCTTTACTAAATCCAACTTGACTATCGGTTGATGCTGTTAAATAGTCTTCAGCAATTTCTTTGCTTTGACGGGAGTTTCTAATGATTATTGTGTCCTAAATTAGATTATTAAAATATTAATACAACGCTGAATATCTGATTAACCATAATACCGTTAAACGATAGGTTGCTATTGCCCTTCCTTGGTTATCTCTCCTTTTACCAGCTCAATTGACATCTTGGAAATATTCCAAACATAACTGCATGGAGAATTAGTAGCATTTTGATTGTGAGTGTAGACATTCGTATTTTTAATGTACACTTTTGGCTTGGAATGGGATGATGCAATGCAGGCAAAGAGAAGCTCCTTACAGATTCACTTTGGAAAGAAAATTTCAGGCTGACTGGCCAGCAATTATAGGACATGTGATGGCACTAATTTAAAGTGACAGTAGCTGTTGAAGAACTTAAATACAGCAAGGTGAATATTAAGATTAGTACGAAAATTCAGGTAAAAGCCTGCTAGCTTTTTGGCTAATAACCCGGTTTCCAGCTCACATGCGGTGCGTGCCTTACCGAGATAGCGGCTATTGCTAACTAGTTAGCAGCCCCGTATATTCACCAATCCCCAACAAATATCTGGTCCGTCGGTAAAAACTCACCTGTGTCATATGGTTGCAGTAATATAAACTGGAAATGGATCTACTGGAAGTGTTTAAATTTTCAGTAAGGTTCTCTTGGTTGAGTTTTTGATGAATTACTTGGGCCCGCTAGCTCACAATCATGGGTGTACTAATCCTACGACCCGGAAAAGATCGTCACAGTCCCGTGGCCTGCGCATGCGCAGGTCCTTTTCGGCGCAGTCACATGACCCGAGGCCACCTGATTACTTCGGACGGAGAATCGGTCAAGATCACGACTGTTAGCTCGATAAGCTGCAGGAAAAATAACGTTTTGTATACTACACATATGTTGTAGAGTAGAACGGAAAACACGCTTTTGCAGGAAACGTATTTGAACAGAAGACCACAATATTTAAACAAAGGCAGCGAAGATGTCTGGAAAGGATAGGATCGACATATTCCCTTCTAGAATGTAAGCAGCTTGTTTTTCAGCTAGTTGCTAACCCATTGAGCCTGTTAACAAGCTATTTCATGATGTTTTGTTTACTTATCGCTTTCCAATTTCTCAGATTGATGAATTCCTGCTCTTACCATATGTAAAATTCGTCCAACTCACATTAGAACATCACACTCTTGTTCTATAGAATGAATTAACCATATAGTCATTGAAGTAGCATGTTGCTGTCTAAAAGAGGAAGAGATCTTCATTTGTCATGTGATATTTCGAATAAGGTTAAGAATGACTTGTCACTCAGCTAGACAGATAAATTGAGTTCTTCCGTTTTTAACATTATATAACAATGTAAGCTGAGTAGTACCCTTCCTGTGTTGCCTTAAGCATTTCACAAATTTGTAATGGCAAAAAACTGAATTAAGTAAACAGAAAATTGAATTCTTGCAACACCAAACACCGAAGATTCTGACACTCTGAGTCAATCTTACCAGCAAGTTAAGCCTGTGTAGGTTGCATAGATGAAGGATCGAAAAGTATTTCATGGATTGATTTAAATAGAGCTTGGATTTCACTGCATTAAATTAAGGTGAAAAAAAAGAAACAATTCCACGCAGACATCCCTTCTCTCAAAGGGGTGTGATGAAGAACTACGTGAACTAATCTGAGGGAGCTTTGAAGGAATATCTGTCTGTGGTTTACCATAGTAAATACAAAAAGAGCCAGGCAGCAGGAAACATTTTTGGTCTCTGTAATAAAAATGGTAGAATTTTTTTAATCTATTATAATTGCATATAAAATCTGTTTTCGCTTCCAGGGCTCAGACCATCATGAAGGCTCGGCTGAAGGGAGCTCAGACCGGACGTAACCTTCTCAAGAAGAAATCCGATGCTCTTTCCATGCGCTTCCGTCAGATCCTCCGCAAAATTATCGAAGTCAGTTCGCTTTGTGGTCCATTAATTTTTTATTTTAGTAATATCTCTCTGATGGTTGGCTTTTGTCCTCTTATCTCGTTCCCCTTAGACTAAAACAAAGATGGGTGAGGTGATGAGAGAGGCAGCTTTCTCTTTGGCTGAAGCCAAATTTACAGCTGGAGACTTCAGGTAAGAGCCAGACAACGATAATGTGATATTTTTTGTACAGATGCGTCTTGAACTCCCGTGTTTAATATTTTCCACAGCACAACTGTAATCCAGAATGTAAACAAAGCCCAAGTGAAGGTTAGAGCAAAGAAAGACAATGTGGCAGGTTAGCCAAAAAAAATTATCTATTTACTTTCTTAAAGTCACTGTTGGTGAAAATTCTTATACATGTATTTTTTTTTCTATTTCAGGTGTCACCCTTCCAGTTTTTGAGCACTACCAAGAAGGCGGGGACAGTAAGTCATATTTATACATGATTAGCTTTTGTGACAAGTGAACCACAGTGACAATTTTCAACCTCAACTTTTTTCAGGTTACGAGCTTACTGGTCTGGCCAGAGGAGGAGAGCAGCTCTCCAGGTTGAAGAGGAACTATGCCAGAGCTGTTGAGCTGCTGGTGGAGTTGGCCTCCTTACAGGTAGGGGGCACTGTTATAAATATACTACGGGTCATTCATCATCACTGAAACCCGGATGTACTTCTTCATTAAATTCTTATTTTAAATATTGACTGATTGATTCTGAAACCCCCATTTTCTGTCTGTAGACATCTTTTGTCACCCTGGATCAAGCCATAAAGATTACCAACCGTCGTGTGAATGCTATCGAGCATGGTAAATTCACCTTCTTCACACAATTTTTCTAAAAGAATTAAGGATAAAGACTCTTATTGGTGCACATCTTTAACCCACTTTGCAGTGATTATTCCCCGGATTGATCGCACCCTGACATACATTATCACTGAACTGGATGAAAGGGAAAGAGAGGAGTTCTACAGGTGAAAACATCTAACAGAACCATTTTTTTCTCTCATATAATTCAAATCATAACCATGCAAAATATATAGGTCTTTATCAACTTCTTTCCGGTCCTCTTCTTTAAATATACAGTGCCACTTCCATAACTGTTCTAGTTTGTTGTTATGCTGAAAATATTTCCTCCTATATCAGACTGAAGAAGATCCAAGAGAAAAAGAAGCAGCTCAGGGAAAGGACTGAACTGGAGATTGCCGCCCGGCTGGCTAAGCTGGGTCCCATAGCAGAGCCCGCCAACATGCTAACAGAGGAGACTGATGAAGACCTGCTGTTTGAGTGAAAAACGTATGAAGGCAGTCACCCATCACCCTATTTATTCTGTGCCTCTTAGGCCATGTTTTTGTCCTCTCATGCAAGTGATGAAAGTTGTATTTCAACGTACTTGTCCGTGATGATTTATTCTGTTTCAATGCTGGACGGTACTGTGGGTCTGGATATCTGTCACTGCACAGAGACAAAATGTTGTCGCACTTGGTTGTTACCCCAAGGGATTCATTTCACTATTATAAGAAATAATATAAATATGTTTACACATGGTTTGCGGTTATTTTTAAAGCATTCCGTGTGAGGATCAACTTGTAGATATTTCAGGTTCCTCACATCAGTTGCATTCTGTAAAGCTTACGGTGGTTGTAGATGTTGGAGTGTGCGAGTCTGTGTTGTAGAGGCCCATCCCACTGCTGACATCATCCCGCTGGGTTGTTACCTCGTTTGAGGATGTTTACTGTTGCACCAGAAACCCCCAAATGAACCCTACTGTAAAACCTATTGTGCAAATCAAAGCTTAGACATTTCATCCAAATAAATTCCTTAATGTCTATCCATTGCTTGGATTTCTTACTAAGATTAAAGCTTTTAAATGTGCTAAATCTTGCTTTTGCTGTATTATATACCCTTAAGTTCAATATAAATAGAAAAGGGGACAAATTAATTACTTAAGATCAGTAACATAGGTGGGGAATGACAACCATCCTGCACCACAATGTTACATTCAACACATTGTTCATAACTGCAGTGAAAAAAAATGAATGGGGGCACATTTGTACTGCAACATCAATTGTATAACCAGCGGAGATCAGCCTACTTGCATGTGTTGTTTTGTTAGTGCCACCATTTCCCCACTTTCTATGATTTTTACATGTTTTGGTTGAGCACAAAATACTTAGTGAAGTAACACTTGTCCACTCCCACTAACCAATTGTATAACATAAGATTAAAGAGTAAAAATCAATGCATTAAAAAGATGGATTTATGATGAAGTAAGTACCCCGCAAAGAAGCAACACTGGTAAAAAAACAAAACAACAAAGATATAATGACAGAAATGATAACCAGCTGGAGTAACTTTGATTCGAGGTCTGTTGTTACAGCATATTTATAAATGAGACATAATACTGACAGGTAGAGGAATTATTCCCAAACACTGGAGGATTCAGACATTTTTTCTTCTGCGTTACTGAAATAAAGATGTTACACAGCAGTCAATAAAGCACAAGTACATCTCATTCGTTTGATCTCTTCTGGACCAGGAAGACCCTTTGTATCCGTAGAAATAACACTCCCATTTGAGTGTACCGTATACTTATATATTCACATACGTCAATCACAAAATTGTAACAATAAAATAACATTTCTTCTGAAAATATATATGTACAATAATAAATAACTAAGAAGAATAGCATTGTAATATCTCTATTTGTTGAATTTGCATAAAACTGAACCTTCTTGAAACATTCAGAGAAAGATACGAACACGCACCAACAACAAAACAAGAATGTAAGAAATGTGAGTCCATCCCTGCATAATGTGGTTAAAACCACTTCTAAACAATGTGCAAGAATTGAAATCCCAGTGACAATCAGCACTGTCCACTTCATTTTGGGAGAACAATTGTTCTAACTCCGCCCACCCTCAGGCTCCCCGCGGTGAAACCCCGTGACCTCTAGCACAGCCAGGAGTTGGGAACCCACTGTGGCTCAGTGTCCAGCTTATCTATCAATCTGCACAGCTCATGGAAAGCCTGGTCCGGATCCATGTTCACGATGCTGGCGTCAAAGAAGTGGCCGAAACTGTGCTCCATCTCCCGGGCCTTTTCAATAACCGTCTTTAACTCTTCAGGCTGCCAACAGACAATGAGATAAGTATTTTTTAGATACTGAGACAGTGAAAATATTTTTTTTTATTTAAGGCGAAAAAAGTCTTACATGCCTTTAATATGATGAACACTCTGACGTTTTAAATCTACATGTCTTCCATGTGTCTTTTGGCCAATTCATGATGCAATATTGTTTGGTTCTAGTATAACTTCCATTCAGAGCACCAGAACTACTTAAATCCTCGGAGTGAAACCTTCCGATGAGTTCACAGAGTGCTGATGTCCTCTCTGTAACTCACAAAATACTAAATATTGCACTGGTGTACCAGTAGTTCTAAGTCAACAAAGACTGGTTTACCAAAGCCGAAGGGGGGGGAGCAAACTGAGCAACTGAGTATCCTTCAGCAAACAGAAGTATGCTGGGGTCTATGATGTCATAAGCCCATCAACAGTTTTTTGAGTAATTACTCTCTCTGCCAGAAGAGTAAATAAAAGCTAAACAGATTAAGTAAACTTAAGTGGGTAATAGTAATCTTAAAGGGATAGTTAAGAAGGATTGTATGCGCTGCTCATTCAAAGTCGACGTATTACTCCTTATAGAAGATGGTGTTTGGCAACCCCCTGGTTAAGAGGAAGCTAAGAAATATGCTGCTGAAGAGAGCCAAATTTCAAATTCAAATCAACAGTGAGACAGAAACTCAAATATTCTTTGAGGTTACATTACCGTTTTGGTCAGAGGAATTTGATAGCTTTGAAGAGAGCATAGATGGAGAATTAGTAGAAGTAATGGCTTGAGGAGCCCTTCAAATAGAACTGTTAAGGCTTTGGTAACATTATAAAGGCATTGGTTAAACTTCTATGGGTAGGAAAAATGTTTTGTTCTTGGCTCCAGAGACAAAAGCACATTATATTACTCGCGCTTATTATCCAACTAGAGGCAGGTTAAGGACCACCTGCTGTAGGTAATAATACAAACTTATATGGATGTATAGCTCATACAATATGTTAAGCAAATCACAGCGATCACTTCAAACTTTTCCATTTTGCTTTACTTTGCGTAAATAACTCTAGAAATAGCCAATAGTCAAAACTATGATGTATACAACTACAAAATGATGCTTAACTGGGGGATTTGGAAGCAGTTTCTCTTTCCTGTAGTTGGAGTCTCTTTCATGAAGTTGAAGCGTTTGCCTGGTTTTTGCAAATTTCTGTCGTTTACACATGTTTGAATATCCAAAGTGTTAGTCACTTGTAATATAGGATGAGCCTATTAACTTAAAATAGTGAAACACATTTTTCATTGGGCACCTTTGGTGTTTTCCCCTCTGTGGCCAGCAGGGTTCGCAGTCGTTCCTGAGAAGGAGGAGCGATAAAGATGACATAAGGCTTGAGATTGGAGGACCTCAATACCTGCAGTGACTGAGGAGGACAAAAATCATGAATTGTAAGTGGAATGAAACACAAAAAAAACACACCACAAAATCAAGGGCAACTATGCCGCATACTCAACTGATTATATTTTATATGCTAAAGAACTATTTCACATTTATGATTGGGAGATGTAATTATGTTCTGGCTGGGCCACAGAAGTTTAGAGGCTTTCTAATTCACATATTAAACAGAAAGAATGCTGAAAATGTCCAGAAGGTCACAGGAGCTCCTACCCTGGTGTGGAGGCAGAGCAGACAGATGCGTCCAGAGTTGACGACGTCTCGAATCGAGTCTGTGCTGGTGCCGTACAAGTTCTTCTCGTATTCCCCAAACTCAATGAACTTCTCACTCGCTAAGTCGGTATCAAAGGCAGTCCGACTCACAAAGTGGTACTCGCGCCCATTCCGCTCCTGTGTCCTTGCGTTTCTGGTCGTGTCTGGGACGTGAAAGAAAACAATCAAGTTTGACCTGTTGTAATCAACCAAAAAACTATAAAATCACATATACCATTAAATCCTTTTAATGTTGTCAGTTTTGTGAAGTCAAAGCTGAGGGAAGGTAAAGAGTTGTAGGGAATTACAAATGCATGTAAGGCTCATCATCTTATTATTATTAATTGTTGATAAATGTTTGACACTACTGTGTTCATACATTCTGACAGAGCTTGGACTTACGAGGAACAGCAACAGCAAACTTTTCCGGCTCGATAGACAGAAGCCTCCGACGCAGCTCATCGTGACCGCTATTGGTGGGACCAATCAGAGCGATGGGGCGCTTCCGACTGGCAGGCTGGTGATAAAGCGACATCTCCTCATAGGTCAGGGTGTCATTGCAGTCTAGAGAGACAGATGGGACACACTAATTAAAAGCAGCTCGGACCAACATAAAAAAAAAATCCACTTCCTGGACTGTTGTTCTGTAGTTAACTCTGACCTTTGACCTCACTTTGGAGACTTCCTGTCAAACCCTCTCACTTGCACCTTAAATCCCAGTCTGCTACCTGTCGACACGGATCAACATGTGTTTGTATTTGTGTTTCCAGGTGTAAACTTGTGACATCAAGCCCCTTCAAGCCATTTAGGCACCTGCTGGGCACCTGTTGATGCCTCCACTGATCCTGTCTCTGAAGATACAACTAATCTGACTTGTGACAAACCTAGTCTGGACAAGCCTCGTCAACTCAAGCTAAGGTGTGGAGTTAAAGCTGACAAAGTGTGTATACTTGACAGACGCAGTCTCTAACTGGGAACAAAATGAGAGACGACAACTGGAGGTTTGAGGGTTAATGGTGGAACAGCTTAACAGTGGTTGCTGCGAAGGAGGGAGTACATATCTTACCAGTATTTTTGCTCAAGTTAGACATGCCCTTCTTCCTCTGTTTCTTGTTTTTCCTTCCATACCAAAGCTTCCCTGGAGAAATGACACGTTGGCTTTATAATTGCACTTGGTTACAACCAACTAGATACCATATACGCCACCATTACATAAGTCGGGTTGGATGTAGAATTTTGGAGCTGGTCCATCACATCTTGTATTGTCATGCTTACCTGGGTGCTCTCGAGTCCTGTCCGTTATAGATTTCTTCAAGGTCTCTCTCTGTTGCTGGAAGCTTTTACCTGAAAGAGGAAAGCAAATAAAAGTAGATGAGGGAATAAATCCAGTGTATACATTTTATTTTAAAATGTACGCTTATTAATAGTTCAGAACCTTTAGGTCAGTGTTTCATTGTACATCTTTATAAATCTAGATTCCCCACACATGAAGAGGAAGAGCCAAAAAGTTGGCCCTCTTTCCAGTTCCAGTGCTTAACCTCATTTCCTTACAGCTACAACAGGCTGGGGTCAGAGAGTAATCGCAAATTATTCTGAGGTGTTTGTTTTAATCTTCTTGTGGTGCCAGATTGGTGGCATTTCCTGCCAGGATGGTAGTGCCAGGTAAGTTATTTATTCACTTACAAAGGGCTTTACTCCGTCTGCATTCCCAAATACTACTAAAGATATCATTAATAATCAGCGTTTAAATTCATCCTGTGACTGTATAGTCACAGGATATATGTTGGAATCATGCATTTTATTTATTAATTTGTTTTTGAGAAAAGAGTGATTGAGATAATTTTTGTTTAATGTAATTTACATAGGTTTACATTTTACAGCCATAAAATTCAAAAACACCAGCCTAATATGGTGTAGGTACATATTTAGCCAGAATAACTGTATATGTGTTCTGACATATTTCTATCAGAACCAGCATTCACTTTTGTCAGCAACTATGTCGCCGGTTCCCCGGTTGTCCTTCCTTAAACCACCTTGGTAGGTTCTAGCCTCTGACCCAGTTGTCTAGCCATCAAAATTGTGTCCTTTTTAAGTCTCTCAGGTCCTTACGCATCAACTTCGACTAAATGTTTCCTTGCTCTCTAACATAACCCACTCACTGACGGTTGCCATTATAACGAGATGTGAGTATTTATTATGTAATGGCGGATTGGTGCATTTGTCGATCTCACATTTACTCTGTATTACTACAGAGAACAACTACCAAATAAAAACAACCAAGTGACCTTGTACTAAAACTGACATCTAACTCTATATTTGTTGCCCCCTTTTTTTTTTTTAATCATCTGCATTACGATTGTTGAATATTACATTGCACATGTTACATTAGAGACTTTATACTTTAGTTTCAATACAATTAAATCAGTGGGCTATAGTTTAGTTCTTCAAATGTCCGCCACCTATATACAAAAATAAAGACTCCAGTACAACAAAACATATAAACACATAATCTACAGCCCTTATATTGATTTTAATTAGAGTTTTTTAATTATCTATACTTGTAAAGTAATAACTAATGTATTAATACTCAGCGCTGGTCTGATACCTACCTGGAACTAATCCTGCCAGGGGCTGGTTGTCTTCATCTCCGTCCCTGTAGGCCTGCCACCAGTTGGGGTCATCTTGGCTGATGACGTGGAGGATGTCTCCCTTCTGGAAGGATAGGCCCAGCTCCCGACACGGTAGGAAGGGGTCATCAGAGGGGTCGTAGTCAAAGTAGGCTCGTACGTGCATCTAAGGATTGGGTGTACGATGTCAAGCTCGGTGTTGCATGCGTTCCAGACAGGCATTCTCACGCACGCCTCCACATCATTAGAGACTTACCACGGTCTGTCTGTGCGGAGCCGGTTTAATCTGAGAGCTGGGGATGATGAGGAAGGTCAGAGTGCCTTGCATTTGTTGCTGATGGAAAAGACAGAATGAAATGAATTAAACATGAACACTATCACATTTCCATAAAACAATATCTTTCACTGACTTTATTTATTCAGCAATGTTTGCTATGCAGTTTGATTCATATTGTACAAAGAAAACACTTTTTCCTCTCAGAAATAAATGGAATCAGCATTAATGATTGTTACTCTGTTTAGATAACAGCGGCCTCTTAAAATTGGAGGAATATAATTATATGTCTATAAGATTTTAATTTTGCTGTTTTAATGTCTCAAGATTATAAAAGTAGCAAAGCTGCCAAAATGAACAAAACACTATTAACAACCTAAAGGCTAAACGTATTTATCAATGTATTTTTCCTGGAAAAACTGTATATAATTTTAGTTGTCATGTTATTTTAATCATCTTTATTTGCTTTATAACAAAGTTCATTCATAACATGGTTATAACTGACTAAGACTTCACTGGCTAATCCCTGTACCTCACCAGTAAGTCATGGACTTCATTGATGTGTTTCCCACGAATGGAAATCCCATTGATCTCAAGGATCTCATCCCCTTCGCTCAGAAGGCCACAGCTCTCTGCTGCTCCCCCTTTCACCACACGACTCACCACCACGCTGTCCATGTCATTACGAACTGTTGCACCCTGATGGCCACACACACAAAAACACATATGTCATGTACTCTTGACCCACCTCTAGTACAAAATGTCTACAGCATCCATCAAAAACTTTTTCAGATATCTTGTGGCTTAACAAACAAATATGGATGATCACATAGCTTCCTACTTCCAATACAATACACAAACATCTCCCATTTTTGGCAGAGTTGGTACAGTGCTCGTGCAAAGTTGGTACATTCACTGTGCTTAGTGGATATGAAATAATGGATTGACACCTCACCCCTTTTCACAAGATCTGTAATTAGGAAGTGCAGACTTCAAGAGTCAATCATTCAGGTACAGAAGATTCTCCAGATGTTAAAAAAAGAGAAGGAATTCAGAAGCCTCACCAGTGGAGTGTCTCGGGCTTTCTCCAGCCTCACGAGTTTAACCGTTTCTCCGAGGCAATGGGTCACATTTTCCTCCGCCATTTCCTGTACTGCCACGCTGTCATGAGCCTGCATCAGAGCCTACCATATGAAACAAACACAGAATTACACGATGAGACAAATCATATGCTTATACAACTTTTTACAAACA
This sequence comes from Lophius americanus, assembly GCA_037951165.1. Taxonomy (NCBI): domain Eukaryota; kingdom Metazoa; phylum Chordata; class Actinopteri; order Lophiiformes; family Lophiidae; genus Lophius; species Lophius americanus. Next base: position 3,498,224 of record JBBDHG010000026.1, on the reverse strand, counting down.
CAAAACATACACAACCAGAAAGAAATGTTAGAGGGGGAAGCTGGTGTTTGTATAAATGCTTTCCTTCATAACAACTATGTTTGGCGAGGACAAAAACAAAAAAAACCTTGTAGGATTGTTTTCAACAGTAGAGCTGATGAGGCAGAAGATACCAGACACCCATCTTTTTTAACAAGAACAGTCAGCAAAGCCGCCTCGCGGCCAGAAATAGAGGAGACTGGTCCTTCATTTCATTTAATAAGACATGTGCTCAGTACCCCACAATTAATAACAGTCAGTCCAAATTAGTGTCTCTATCCTGCAGCAGAGGGGAACTGAGAGAGCAGAGGCGAGGCTAACTTTGGCGTACCAACAGTTTGTCTTAATCCCAAAGCATTTAGGAGTCCGGATCCACTGCAATCAATCATCAACACACCTTTGGCGTCACTGCTCCTGAGGAAACTCTTGCCTAGCAAAGGCTCTAAGGAACGAAGGTGGAGTTGGGAGTTGGGGGGATAGGAGTATGGGGTGTTTACCTGCACAGACTACAGGGTGATTCAGATGATCCTCTGCTCCCGTCAGAGAAACCAACAATCTGTTCCACTTTCTTTGCCACAGGGCAGACTCACATCTTATCATTCTGCTGCTGCTGCACAGATCCAGCTCAGTGGAGATGGCGAATCGGTAGTTAATACTGTCACATGGGTCAAACATATGTCCCTTGGCGCAGCCATTCACGACCCTCAGCCATAAAATTACGATGGAGACTTCCACCCAGGGTCTTTCCTCACCGTACAACCTCCCTAATGGATGATGACAGTCAAATGCAGCTACGCTTTTTCTCTACAGACGACTCATCCGAGCTTAGCCTGCCAAATGTAGAGCTTCTGGTAAGATCCCGGAGTGGAAGCGTCTTCCTAATATATTCGTTTGTTGTGCGTCAACCCAAAACATCTAATCACAATGAGTATCCAAAATAGGAACACAAACAACAGTCCAGTGCAAGTTAACTAATCTCTTTCACACCAATCTATTTTAGTCCTTGTCACAATAACACGCTTGTTAACGTTTCGTCCTAGTGGGTCTTCATCAGAGCACAAAGGGCGACTGGAGATCCGACAGTTTATAAGGTTGTACCTTCTGGTGGGCTATTAGGTTGGATTGGAAGGTACCATGGCTTTGATCCTCTGATGAGAGCATATTTTTGGTCTGTCGTGCTCCGTCGTCTTTGGTTTTGTCAGTTGTAGATTTTTTTTCATTGTAGGGGTATCCGTGACTGTTGAGTTCATCTCCATGATCTTACTATTCATCCATGACCTTGGACTGCAGCTCCCGCCGGAGGACAGCGAGGGGGCGATCTCAAACATGGCCAAGTCATAATTTGTTGATTTCAATAAACTGACTGAAGTGACGGCACCTACAGTCTACTACACCGATCAGGAACAAGATGAAACAAATAACCTCCTGCTCTCATCTCAGAATCAAGACAGTGATTTGAATCATTTGACTGGGGTGAGGATATTTATTAAATTGATCAAGAACTGGAAGACATATCTTTGACAACTGAGATATTTGGAGATGAACTTAGTAGTCACGCATATCCCTGCAAATGAGTAAAAGTCTACAACTGGCAAAACCTAAGACAACAGACGACTCAAAGTCACATGGGTATTTCACAAGCATGCTCTCACCAGAGGATGAAAACCATGGTACCTTCCAATCGAACCTCAAAGCTAACCAAGCTCAAGGAACTATTTTGTGACCTCAGATGATCACCTAATAAAATCCCTGATCTCCAGTTTCTCTTTGTGTTCTGATGAAGGCCTACTAGGTTGAAACGTTAACACGCATGTTGTTATGCAAAGGTACCAAAAATAAATTGGTGTAAGTAGTCACATTGCACTGGAATTTTGTGTCAACTTGCACGAAATTCAGGTGCAATTTGACTACTTACAGAATCCCAGAGGTATCTTTGGGATACTCAAAATGTATAGGATCATACGTTGTCCCACAGAATAGATGCACTGGTAACTAAAGTCAAGTGTGTGAGGTTTTTCATAATGCTAATCCTCATGTAACCGTGGAAGTGGGCTGTCTGTACGTGTGATGTCAAATCGTTCCCTTAAGCATGGAGCCTGAGCCAATAGGGGGACATCTTTATCATTCAGTTAGACAGATGTGCTAACAACAACCTTGGCAATGGGCCTTATGATCCTCAAAAATATAGAATCCAGCCAAATTGGATTGCAGAATTGCTCTTAAGTATTTTAAGGAACATTACAGCAGAGGATATGTTTTTATCACCATTAATGGCAAGGCACAGATGCCAGTCGACCCTCAGTAACGACGAAGCAACTAGGGAGATTTCTATTTCCTGTTGTACCTGCCAGCCAACTTCAGCTGAAGATAAGTGAGGGATAATGTCTGACAAAGTGTCCATTATCAGAATTTATTGGATGACACAGAGGCCAAAACCAATGCCAGCTAGAGAATGGCTGCCTCCGAAGAAGGGACAACTCTAATAAGGCAATTATCTTGCTTATATCAAAGGAAACAGACAAGACGATTTGCTTATGTTTACAATTGGAACTCTACTTCACTGGTTTAAACCTGTGAGCTTTGATTACTAGGAACAATCAATACTATCCCATACAGTACCTATGCAATGGAAACATTGTTCACTAGGTCATTCAATAATGCTTAGCTCAGAGATGTTGGAGAGCTTCTGGATCATAGTTGTTCTACGGCTTACTCCAAAAGAATCAAGTTGATCAGTGTGAACGCAGCATTAAACCAGTGATTGCTTGATTTGGACCGTGAAGTTACTGCAGGTTGGCCAAGATATTTTAAACAAACATAAACCATATTTATGATTAAATATCAACGTTTTAAGCATATCAGAGCTATTAAAACAACTCCAAAGCGTTTCAATTATGTGTTCTTCATATTTCAGACCTATTCTGAAAAACACACAGTAATTACTTTTTGTAACTTTCATCATTTTCATAACATCTGTTTATAGAAATTTAATTAACTTTTTATTTGATTTTTTTAATGTATTTTCTTTTGTTATGTACTGCGTTTTCTTCATGGCGTGCATATTGACGTACTTTATTTTATTGACTGTCGTCTATCTATTATCCAGCAATGAGTCCAGTTCTGATGGGTTGTAATAAATGCATTAGAATGATTTTGTTTAAAGATATGCAAACATTGGCCTTATTCAACCTGAATTATATTTTCTAAGGATTTTACGCACAATAAGGACAGAACAGTCCACTATCTTGTTGCTGTGCAAATTTCTAAGTGTATGAGGATGGATTGATAATGAGCACTACATTTATGCAGACCCACATGACTGCATAACTGCTGTACATCACTCCAGAGACACTGGTACCCATTACTGTCATAAATATACCAAGTTTTCAAACACATGAAATAAACCTGATGGATACTTTCGTGTTTTTTTCCTTGATTATTGTGAAATAAATTAACAAGGTAATGTTAATTGACTAATGTGAATTGTGAATTGATAGGGAGAAGGACCTGTGGTGCTGGGAATTTGGGATAATTTCATGGATCCAATTAGAATCTGGAATATAAGTATAAGTATGCTTGTCTATTTGTGTACAACATTATTTATCTTATTTTTATATTATTAAAATTATTATATCACTCAAATTCTTAGAATCCAGTTAATTGTTCTGCCTTAAAACCAGCGTGCTGTGTATGATGACATAAGGTGAAGCAGTCTTTAAACTTCCTATGAACTTGTAAGCAGGTAAGTCGAATTTTTGCACTCATAATCTATGGACTATATATACTTAAGCCTGACCGTTGACTTCTCAGTGTAAGATGCAGAGAAATAGTCAACCCATTTGAATAGATATGGTATAACGCTAATTGTGTGTCCAATGTTTTAATTATGATATGCATATTAATGAAATAAATGTACACAGGTTTGTAGGGATTGGCCAGCTTGCTGAACCTTACTTGTGGTGTAATAATATAGTAGGTCAAGGGGAGATATGATAAGTCACAGCTGTCAAGCTGTCATCTCACCTGGAGATGAGGATTGGTGAGCAGAGCCCGGAGCTCCAAACCCTCCTTGTGTTGGCTGGACTGAAGAATGCTCCGTACCTGAATGGAAACACAGGCACGCAGATCAATAGTGAAGTAAACCACTGGAGTGATAAAACAATCAAAACTATTTTAAACACGGATCAGCCACAAAATTATATCAAACTGCTAGTTCTAATGTTGTGGCTCATTGGTACATATTCCATATTTCATCCATTATGGCTTTATAACGTTGTGATATTTCTCTGCATGGGTGTGTGTCTTTTATTTCAGTTCAAAAGAAGACATCAGTATTGTTTAGAGACAAATAGCCACAACATTACGACTAGTTACCAGTTCTTATGTTGTGGCTGATGATTGTAAATATTTCAAGTCAGTTATGACAAAAAAGTAAAAGCAAGCAAAACTGTGATTTAAATCTGTGATTGTTGAACTGTTTTTCAGATGGTGGAATCACTCAAAAACAAACAATTCCACATTCACACTGTACTTTGGCCAGCTGTGTGGAGGTGACAAAGTTATCGGGGCTCTAACAAACCCTCTTTATCTTTTTTTTTATATTCTTAATACAACTACATCTGTCACTTTTTATGCAAACGACTTTTTGAATATATATTCATGGCCATTTCTTAAACGTTTTTTTCTTAAGCCATTGAATTATTCTACCATTGTCAGATTAAATATTTCCCAGTACACTTTGTGAATATCACAAACAAATGACATCTAGAAATTAAAAAAAAAATCAATAATATTTAGGTTTTTTTAGCGCCCCTACCCTGGAGTCATATTTTGGGTGCAGAGTATTCTAATTGTATATCATGCTCTACAATTGGTCATTCATTTGCTTTTCTCATTTTCAAGCATGTTAGTAATAATATTGTTGATGCTTTACTCATTCATTTAAAATTCTTGGTGTCTTAGTGCTTATGTATTGAGCCAACAGTGTAATATAAAGAGTTTTGGTTCTCATGAAAATATTAACAAATGGGAACAGACTTGTAAATGCTCAAAAGTAGATTGATCAGCCATAATATTAAAACCACCGACAGGTGAAGTGAGAATACCATTCATGATCTTGTTACAATGGCACCTGAGAGTAGGTGGGCATTATTTCTAGCTATTGAACTGTTCCCTCTCAGGTTGATGTGTTTGGAGCAGGACAAATGGGCAAGGGTCTCGCTAATTGCCTCTCCTTTCCACCTGTTGTCTGTCCCATTTGCACAGCAGCAGGTGAATGGTTCACAATCATTATTGCTTCCTGTCTGAAGGTTGATATCTCGGAGGTGTGATTGACTTGGAGTTGGATTGGTCATGATTATGTGTTCCCTTTATTTTTTTGACTAGTGTACAACTCCACAATTAGATTTATTATATCAAGCGGGTTTACAAGTCAGTGGCTTTTTAAACCGAATTTAACAAGGAAAACATCTAAAATACTGAAAATTGTACTCTTCCTCCTTGGCTCCTTAGGTTTTCCAATGTGATCCTTATTTATTCCTTCCTTTCTTTCTTCACTCTCTGTTACATGGTTTTATTTTAATCACCTGGTACTTGTGGTTGCATTTGATGGGAAGTTGCTATTGTTTGTGGCTTGGACTGCATATTGAATCACTGCAACAGATATTTTGGTGTTCTGTTCTCCTTCTTTCTGCTTCATGTCTTGTTTGGAGCTTAGTTCATTCATTAGACTAATCAAAGCTCTCACTAACAAGGTGACATACTTTCCCCTCCCCCCGTCAGCACTGTACGTCAACCCACGCTCCTGTAAGCTGCTGGGGTTTCTTTTTCTGGCTGAACAGATCCTAGCCTCCTTCCTGCGGAGTGCTGCATTGAAGGCTGCTGGGAGATTAGCTTACTGGACAGCACAGCATGGCTGCTTTGTTAAAACATACTGAAGCTCAAACTATTGCATGTTGTTAGCGTTTCAGGAGCTCTGCCTGGTTTATGAGCACAGACATAAATCTGCTGAATGCGGCATGATGACGTGTTTGGTGCGTGAAGAAAGTCTTGACGTTTCAAGACCGACAAACCCGTAGGCAGAGCTCATGTCATGAGGATGAATGAATGTTTAGTTGCAGTCCTCTCAGAAATGTACACAAACATTTCTTGAAATTTGGCAACCCTATTAAACCTTTATTGGCAGCTTTCCTATATTACATAAGAGGTTTTACCAGAATTGATACGCCATTGGTCGCAATTACCTGCTTATTTACCTGCCTCTTTATATATTTACCCTTTTATTTAATTTTTTTTTTTTTTTTACTGCAAACTCGTCTTCAGTAAAATCTTCTTTAAATTAAGTTGTATCTGGGCGGGTGGGGGAGTGGATATGGGGCTGGGCTCTAGTGAATTTAGGTTCTGTTAAAATCTAAAATTGAGTATAAAACATTCCCCCAAAGAAAGAACACGTCCGACTAGTACCGGTTTCGGTCAATATGATTAGAAAATACAACTCCTTTGTTGGTAAATTCCCTTTGCCTGTCTTTAGATAATTGCGGGCCAGGACTAGAGAGAACCCATAACTACTATATTTCAGTTTGGCTCTGATTAAATCTACTCAATTCATATCTATTTAGTTGAAACTCACAATAACTATTATCTTGGGGCCCAAAACAAACAACTTGTTGCAGTGCCTCTGGCTGTCCTTTGAATGGACTCCACTCAGCTCCTAGTAGGCTGTTTCTTCAGAACAAGGTTGACTCTTGCATATCTAGCCATCAGCTAAAAAATCCCATGGCAGCAGTCTGACTCTGCTGAGAAGCCTGCGCTGCATTCATTCGTGTTTCAGCAATCACAAGCTGACATTAGCTTGTCATCGTTGCATAGAAGTTCTTACCTTATTCATAGCAAAAGCCATCACAGTTTCTGTCTTTTTCACGGGGGATAGGCTTTGTGTGACAGGCTGCGTTTGAAAACTAAATATAGAGACGTTTGAGTGTGTGGCACACAAGTCTAGTTCTGTCACTTTGCCTCAGTAAAGAGGGGCCAGCTTGTGTTTTGTAAATGAGGAAGTCAGGTATGACACATCCCTACATACTCAAACCTGAACGAGAGATGGTTTCTTGATTTCGGCGCTGTATGTACCTGTGCCAGTGCACAGGATTCAGCACTGTTTTTTTAAAGAAGAAACAGTAATTGCTGAACAGGGAAATCAAACAGAAAATGTAAAACCAGTAGAATACCAAAATTCCTCCTTTTCCCTCTTGTCCATCTCAAATGTAGAGTATCTACCTGTCAGCTTATCTTTTTTCTACCTTAATTCTCCGATTTAAAATATTCTACCTCCTACCTCTATTTCTCAGCTCACTCAATTTCAATACATGGCCGGATCTGAAAAAATCTTTTTCTTTCCATGCACCTTGTTAAGATCAAGATAATCTACATTTCATAATCATTCTGACTGGTGTTGCTGTATTTTGAATAATTTTGTGGAATTAATCAGCACCTAAAGCAAAAAAAAAAAAAAAAAAAGGTTTTGTCCAGGCAGGTTCTTCACTCTTAATAGGTCTGAACCCAAACACAATTGAATCCCATCTCTTCTGCACAAACTGCCTCCTCTAAGGAACATTATCTGTTTTGTGGTCTGGCCAAAACAGTCCAAAGATTAAACAGTGCCTTCCTGAACAAGTTTCTCCCGGAACTGTGAACATTTAAGCCACCAACCCTTACAAACCTATAAGATTCGCCACATTTATAAGTGCCGAGTCTGCATTATAAGCACACAGCATTGGAAAGAAGCATCAAGAGGTTCCTTCAAAAATGACATGTGTACCTCCTGGCAGAGATCCTCAGCTTGTACTGTGAGGGGTGAGTTGGGACTGACTCGGTGCTTCTGCTGTGACACAGCGCTGTAGATGCTGTAGGCACTCCTGAAGTCCTCCTGGGCAAGGAGCTGTATTATAAGCTCCAGGTCCTCCTGGCTCTGCACGTCAATCAGGCAGTGCTGCGTCCACTTCAGAGCCTCCTGCAGCTCCTCCAATTCTGAGAAAGAGGCAGAGGCAGTAATACAGACAGTACAGGCACAAAACAGAGGCTAAATGATTAAAGTATGGATAAATTTAGTCTTTTAAGATGTGAATGTTTGATTATTGTTTGTTTAACTGGTTTATTTTACAGGGCAAAAGTTTAAACTGGATTTTCCCTCTTTAGAACAAGAGGTATAACCATAACAAGCGTAAGCAGCCATTTGGAAAATATGGTTTAATCATTCACAGCGTATGAGCATATTCCTATCCAAGAGGAAAGGAATAACTACGCTTTGTGTGATTAGCCATAACATTATCACAATCAGGTGGTATTGACAGACAACAGGATCAGAACATCTCCAAAACTGGAGATTTTGATGAGTAGTCCTGGTCTGCAGAGGTTATTAAGATAAGATATGATAAACCCTTATTATTCCCACAACGGGGAAATTGCAGGGTTACAGCAGCAAAGAGCATATTACAGAATACAGAATAACATTATATACAATTAAATTAAATTAAACTAAATTAAATGTGCAGTTGAAATGTGGACATGTTGAATGGTTACTAAAAGTTACCACCACCCAAGACTTATTCATGCTTGAGAGGACTAGGGGTGTCTGATCACATAAAAAGAGTGACTGCAGCTTAAATCTCTCAAAAAGTTGGTTCTGATAGAAGTTGCCAGAACACCATGTGTATTATGGAGCTGTTTTGTCAGCATATAAGGGGAGAAATGTTAGGCAGGTGGTTTGAATGTTATGGCTGTTATGGCTGGTGCATTTCCTCTACAGAGTATTTTCATACTTTAATATACTGTATATCAGTTTTCCAGTGTGTGGGGCTTGTCTTTTTTTGGAGATATCACTGATTTCCCCATCACTGATTTGAGGAAATCCAATTGTGGGTTGTTGAAGGGTAACTGTCAGGTTGTTGTTTTTTGGTGCAAAGAGTCCTGATTTCAGGATTTCGGTCAAGGTATCTACAACAATACATGCATTTGAATAAGCTAATATTTGTATGGATTTGGTCGCAGCCTATCATCGCAAGAGAGACTACAGTAGCTGAAGCCCACACTGTCTTTGGTCAGTATTCTGTCCAGCAGATTTTGAAGGATGTGAATAAAATGCTCTCCGTTACAAAAGGACAGACAAAAGTTGGCGCTTGCATGTCCCTTTTGGCAGGGGCATAGTAATCTATACAATTGGTACGTATATTACTCTAAAGGTAGTGGTTTTGGTAAACATTCTCTTGTATTGTGAAGGACAGTTTTGTGCCTTGTTGCCTGGTTTGGTTAAATTCATGCATGAATATTGATGTTTTGTTTGGATTAGGGAAAGATAATCAAAGGCAGAGTAGGAGAAGTCATTAGCAAATAACTTTTAAATGCTCATATTATTATTGATTTTTATACCTAGCCCTAGATCAGGAGTTGCTGCAGTATATAGACACTTTTTGCAGTGAACTGAATGAATTCACTGAAACCAGTTTGAAACCAAAAGGAGTATTTGCCCCTTAAACTAACCACCACTGTTATTATAAATAATTAAGTGTGAGTATGCAGAGCTTCTTGGATGTGTCTGCCATTTGGCGCTAAACCACCTCCAACTCAGAGTCTAGAAGACTTATGAGTTGGAGGTTGAAGCGGAGGACCAGCCTGAGCCCAGTCGGCATCAGAGGTGGACAGGCTAACAGATACCTAGGTGTCCACATTAACCATAAGTTGGACTGGACCAAAAACAGCCGCCTGTATTTTCTTAGGAGACTCAGATCATTCAATGTCTGCAGAACCATCTGCAAAACATTGCCGCAGATGTTCTACTACTCGGTGGTGTCCAGAGTCATCCACTACGCTGTAGTGTGCTGGGGAAGCAGAGTGAAAGTAACTGACTCAATAAGCTCATCGGACAGATGGTTCTGTCCTAGGAGTGGAACTGGAGTCATTGGTGAATGTGTTAGAGAGGTGGATGCTGAGGAAACTCCTCAGTATTATGGACAATGCCTCTTGCCCCCGGAAACCTCTCTGGATTCCTATCAGATCACCTTCAGGTCCTTCAGAGGACCACCACAGAATGTCCCAGGAGGAAAACCTCTCTGGATTCCTATCAGATCACCTTCAGGTCCTTCAGAGGACCACCACAGAATGTCCCAGGAGGAAAACCTCTCTGGATTCCTATCAGATCACCTTCAGGTCCTTCAGAGGACCACCACAGAATGTCCCAGGAGGTCTTTCCTACAAACGGCCATTAAACTGTATAACTTCTCCCCCTTCTGCTGGATGGACAGCTGAAAAATTGGACACTAATACCAATACGAAAATAATTCAATAGAATGCGCAACATTACTTCTATTAACTACATTATCATGTGCTATTTATATTACTTTACCTCGCAATAATATTAAAAAGTACAATATTAAGATCACCATCTAGCAGATATTTGTTGGCACTCGTTTGCACTTACCTCTTATAAACTTTTTTAAAAACATTTTTTACATATTTACGCACCTACTGTCTTTTCTTTAACTGTAACTTTGAGTGTTCTCTGGCACAAGAATTTCCTTTGGGATCAATAATGTTCCACCTTATCTTTTTAACCAGTGGAAATGGTGGATAGTCCCTAAAAACATCCCCCTCCTCCACCATCACCACTGCACTCTGCTCTCACCCCTCAATAGTCATTGTTTTGACGCCTTTTGTTCCCAATGTTTTTTATAGAACCTCCAAACTCCCTTTTCTTCCATCAGGTCTAAAATCCTGCCCCCGTCGTAACCTTCTTTTATCCTTCCACCCCCTCTCTGACCCCCATAAGGACCTGCTAACCCCTTCTGCCCTCCATCTCTCAACTCACCGGCTACAGGCTCCTGGGAATCTTTGGTGGCTTTTTCTTTCTCCTCAAAGGTGGGATTATCAATTCCCACCTTGGGGTTCTGCGACAGCTTCTTGAGCCTCAGTGAAGCATTGGGGTCGATGTCGAGCCTCCCCCTGCTGTCCTCCTCTCTCCTCTTCCTCAGCTCCTCCTGGTAGTGTTGGATCCTCTCCGTGTGGGCACTGTTGTGTGGAGATTTAACAAGGCTGCTTTCCTCTCCTGGACAGTCCACTGCCCTCTCCCTGTGGCACATGGCCTGACCAGAGGCCTCTTGCACATAACCGTTCGGATGGGACATGATCATATCTCATGTAGCAGAGCACTGAGGTCTGCTCAAGTGTTATGATGCACGGCTCAAGTCAGGGGCCATAGCCCGCCATCTGAGGAAGCACTCCTTAATGATCTCTTTGTGATCGGTCATCCTGCAATGCAGAGTGAAAACACATTTCTCTTGTTATTGTTACTTCATTTTGAAAAACGTCAAACACTATAAAACTGTACATGTTTTTTAAGAATGTAGAGAAAAAACGCTATAAACACAGTTAAAATGTTAAAGAATTTTCTTTTTATTCGCCCATTTATCATTGTAGGAAACCATAAATATAAGCTGAAGGGCTTCATTTCCAGATAAAACTTGCAAAAGTTTCGCCTCCAGTCTGTCAGTGATCATTAGCTATGTTAAAAGAAATGTGGAACTCCTAGAGCCATGGTTGCCAATACATTTTATTTTTTATAATTTCCAAAATATGTACTTTATTTGCCATTTGTACCTACAAAATGCTATTGGGGAAATTACCATGACAATCAAAACCTCTACACTCTAAATGTTGATCTAATTTTATCATAATATGAAGTCTTAACAAAACTAATTACTTGTACACATGTACATAATTGTACAATTGGTTTATACAGTCAAAGGTAACACAGTATATATAAAAGCTTTTGCTTAAATGTATTCATCATTTTATAAATTTTAGTCTATTTTTCATATATTTCTGCAACCTGTGAATTCACCCACGGTGGATCTGAAATTCCTGTGCTAATTTGAGCAAAAAGTAAATAATTTGCACTCTGATCTTCACTAACTCTATAAAGGTAAGTTTAATTGATTAGTTCAACAGCTTCAACTCACTAACTCCTCCTAATTAAATTACCTAAATCTGTGCACTTTCAGCAGCCTTTGGATGGCACATATCCTCATTATGCTTAATTTCACGATTTTCTCAGTAGATTAATGTTTTCCCTCTTATTTGACTATCTGCTGGTCAGGTCCGGCGTTTACTCTCACCTCGTCTCATCTATCACACGGCTAATCTATCTCTTTAAATGGAAAGCTCTGTGTCCTCAGTCACCTGAAATCCCTTCAGTCACCCTCATCCAGCCCTTTGCTTGAGTACACCTGTCCCCAATTATCCTGTTGTTATGAACAGCTTAATCAAAACATCCATATGTAGCTTATGTACGGATGCCTAAATGAAGATATTCGGTGTTAAACACACAACTACTTGGCCACTGAAGTAACCACTGTGGATTAAAGTCATGCTATGGATGCTACCTGCATCAATGTCAAGTAGTAAATTTTACAGTATATCCTAGAGGTGTTGGATTTTTTAAAAGGTCAATTTGTGGTATCTTTACTTTATGAAAGAAAATGTTTTTGGAAGACTCATTAAGTGAGGAGTGAAAGGGTTTTTACCTGGTCCAAAAGGAAGAAAATCAAAAAAGTCTTAAACATGTCTTCATCTTTCATCTTTTTTTTTTGAAGGTCTCCCTTCCTCCCATCAAAGCCAGCTTTGTACATATTTGTATGCATATTTCCTGGATCAGAAATTAGTCTTACTAGACTCTAGACTTAGTTTTACAGGCTGAATTGCCCTCATATGTTACAGAAAACTTTCTGAACTGAAGAAGCCTCTTGGATAGGAGGTGAAATGTCTTGAAGCCAAAACAAAAGTCCTGTTGCTTTGAATTCAACCCACATGGATTACCACGACCTTGATGAATGAAAATCTACACACACAAGGCAAATGTCTGGTTGCAAAAGTTTTCACTGATAGCCATCCATGAGGCTCAGTTCACTTACTCATACACACATGTCAGCTACTATATCCAGACAGCCCTCCCCCTCTTCTACCTACATCATACTGGTAATTATGTCTGGCAAGTCTATCCTCCCAGATCTTTGCCCAAGCTACCAAACCCCTCCCCTGTCTTAGCATTTATCTGTGTTTAGAGTGGCAGCGTATGACTGACAAACAGCAGGGATTGCCATCTGTTCATGTGGGCCTTAGTAAGACTGAGAAGTCTCACGCCGCACTACTATAGATCAGTGGCAGCAACAACACTGGGAAAGATGCTAAAGACATAAGTGTCTGGTTAGAAGCTGGTTGGTTGTTGGGTTACTGAGAAACATTTCTCTAAAATTAAATTAGAGCTAGTCATGGAGATCATATCATATCAGCAAACCAAGGCAGCTTAGTTTCCCAGTTATGAAGAACAGATCTTGGAACCCTGTCCTCAAATATCAAAACCTGCAGCCAGAAACATGGGTGTTTGATATTTAATAGGGACCTTTATTTGAAAAACAAATAACTAATGTTGTTAAATCTTCCTTTTATCAATGAAGGACCATCACCAAGATTAAGTAATTCTGGCGGTCATCCATTCCCTTATTTCATCTTGTCTGGATTACTGTAGTTCGTTGTATTCAGGGTTAGGTACTTTTACGTCTCCAGCTTGTTCAGAATGTAACAGCTCGGGTTTTAACAAACATTAGAAGTCAAGACCAGATCAGCCTTGTTTTAGCCTCTCTTCACTGGTTAGCAGTTATTTTTAGAATCGCTTTCAAGATCTTGCTGGTTACTTTTAAGTCTCTTCATGGATTAGCTACCAGCTACATCACTGATCTGCTCCACCCCGTGGATCGGCATCTCAGGACTAAAGGTGGCCGGTCTTTTTCTGCCAGGGCCCCTCAGCACTGGAACTCCCCGCCTGAAACGCTGAGGCTTGCAGAATCAATATCATCCTTTAAGACACTTCTTAAAACACAACTTTTCAAGAAAGATTTTTAGTTATCTAATTTCCAAGTTGATCTCTATTGGTTCTTTTAATTTGTGATTATTTACCGTCATTGTTGATGTCTTCCCATTCCTTGTTTTATCATCTAGTGTACTTTGTAGAATTGTTGTGCTCTACAAATTGGTTTGATTATTATATCGTCAGAGAAGCATTACATTTATAAATGATGATATTCTTTACAAAAAAGAGATTCATAACTGTAAATTAGTAATTTGTAAGGAAAATAGCCAACTCTTCCCCATTATGTCCTTTCACCGAGAAACTATTATGTATCAGTATTCATGAAAACCTAACCCTGGAAATTGGAATCACATTTCCCTCATTACAATATTTCATTAATGGGAGTTTTCTTCAGAATCTATCTCAGTAGAATTTGAACATCTATCAAATTCGATCCCAAAGTAAATCATCCGATCAAGACATGGATGACCACCTAAATCTATTAGCATGTTCAAAACAAATTAATCAATTCATTATAAGCTTTTCGAGTTATCCCTCTAAAAGGCAGCCAAACAAACCGACGAGGGGAAGGCACTGCATCCTTGGCTGCCTTAAGGTTTGAAAAGATACCGCAGTGAGGTAGATACAAACCAGGATTTGTGAAAAAGATGTCAATTGACTTTAATTTGTATTATCTAGGAACTGTATTAAGATGCAGGATATAGTAGTGCTATCCTTTCCTTTTGAATCTTTTCTCTGATGTACCACGAACACGGAAATTATGAGTGAAAACTGTTTTAGAAAGTTTCTCTTTGGATAGTATACGATTTATAAATACAGAAAAATGTTTCAGCAGGGTTATGTCATCTATAAGGAAAACACCTATGGCGATATTATATATTGATAAAAGCTGAAAACTCTATTTCAATATACTGTTTTATTTAATCACTTTATATAAACATTCTCTACCATCTCTGTTATTCAAAAACTGTCATGTGGAGTTTTTTGTTGCAGATAACACTATTCTCTATGGCACTGTCTTATATCTTAATCTGGCCATTACAAATCTACAGTCTGCTTCTCAGATATTTCAGATATCTAAACTTGACTCTAAGGTTGTTTTAAACTAAAACTAAACTTCTCTAGATACGAGTAGTTATTATTCAGCTTAATACTGATATCCAAACTTTGAAGATTGTTGAAACTGTACAGGGGCTCTGTGTAGGTACCAGAGTCACTTTTGGAACTCACTTGCAACATCTATAAAACAAAATGAAGGCCAAAATTGTATCTCTGTATAGGAATTTTCTTTTCCCGGTTTGTCAAAAAATCATTAAATAACTTCTTTCTATTCTTCGTTTCTAATTTTGTCTATTTGATTATGACATGTTGTATATTTGCATGTTTCTTCACACGTGTATTCCGTATTACTGTATAAACACATCTGTAAATTACCTGTGTATCCTTCTATGTTTTAATTGTATACACAATATGTATTTTTGTACACAGGTTTATCTTAAAGAAGAGTTCAAGATCTCAAAGAAGCGACCTGTTTAAATAGAGTATAAAATAGAAAAGTAACAGAGTGATGAGACTTTCTGGTGGGTTTACTCTCCAACACAAAATGTCTGGCCATGATTAAATGGATTAATAAATGAAACATTAGTATTTAAGAATAAAAAAAGGCCAAAAATAATGTGTAGTTCGTGGTTTCCAAAGTAACAGCTGATATTCTAGCTTAAAGTAACGTCATGATAAATTGAGTGGTTAAGATCAAACTTAAACTAAGTTTCTGTGAGTTTTCTGTGTTTTAGCCCCACACCAACAACCTAATATTAGCTGTAATGACAATTTTAACGTTAGCCTTTAAGACAAAAAAATGACCAAACATAGTTCTTAGTTCTGTTTTTCAATTAAAAAAAAGCAGATTTTATGCTAAATTAGAAGTAACGATAGAGTAAAAGCATCTTTTCAATAATTTAGTGGAGGAATTACATCAACTAACGAACTTCAACAACGTTAAAAAAAAAAGTGTGTACAAACTGATTACCTACATTTCTAACACACTTCTCATGTTTTTAACGGCGAAAAATGACGTTTGTATCACGGTAACGACAACAAAAGGAGAGTAGGCAGCTTCTTAGCCTGCTAACTGCGTAGCTAATACCGCTAACTGCGTAGCTTTAAAGGTAGCTGTCCCGTTACAGACGCCGTACTCACCACTTTCAAAGCTGAATATGATTATGTTTATGAAGAAAACCGTTATTCCTTTAAATTCCAGCGCTCTGAAAATGTGAATTTGATTCACATGCGGGCGGTGAGAATTATCACAGCGTCTCTACCGGTCCTCCCAGCACGGCGTCCAGCCACTCCAGTGACTTTCGTCAAGGCACAGTCTGGGACACTTGTGGCCATTGCTGTGAGACTGCCTGGTGGTTTGATCCGTCTCCATGGCAACAGGGCGGCTGCCCAGCGTCCCCTCTCTGTCGTACGTGCAATTACTAAATCTCATCATACAGTTAAGTCTATTGAGGTACGTACATATGATACAGTTGATATTTGAATAATTAATTGCTGCCAAAGTTCCATCGGGTCAGCAGATTATATTTTTGGAAGAACATTATTGACAATAATAATAATAATAATAATAATAATGAATTTGGACTTATATATAGCGCCTTTCTATGAACTCAAGGAATAAACAACTGTGTTATCAAATGTCTGATGAACAACATCTGAGGTAATTAAACCTTTCCCCAACATATTCAAGATGGTTTTGCAAGGCTGCCCTTGCAAAAGAGGCCGATGATGATTAAAATAAGACACAACAGTCATTGGTGACCCTGTAAGCATAAGGGAGAATATTATATGGACTGATGAGGATGATTTGGTAGTACATACCAGCATCCTTGCAGGCCAAAATGGTTACGACCTACTAATCATCATTCCATCCACATCTTTATCCCAGTGTCCCAAAAAAGTGCAAATATCTCTTCTTGGAGAATTGCAAATAAAACGCTTGGTTTCTCCATCAGTGTATCCACTAATAAATGACAAGCTGTCATTATTTAGTTGGATTGGGGTGTTGTAGTTTCAATGAGTGCTTTTATTTTTTGAAGTAATTTTCGTACTGATCCTCGTACAATACACACATTTTATACACATTCACATAGATAACTTGAACCAAGTTCCTGTCACAGCATTATTAATCATCAGCGTATAATGGGATCTACTGTCATTTCACCTTGCAGAGCAGAACAGAAACTGACTAATCTCACACAGCCTCAGGAATATCTACACTAAAGCATAAGGCTCCTTTTACCAGCTGTATTTTATATTAAGTTAATCCTTTCTGGCACCTCTGTGCCTAACCTCTTTTCCTCATAAGGCTCTCTCTTCCAGCCGTAGATCCTTAAATACTTACCTTCCTGGAAAGAGAGACAGTTAAAATCTTAATTTGTACTGTAGAAATGAATTTCAGCGCAGCTTTATCTGAGCAGAATTAATGGATGAAAGACTCAAAGCCTGGAATATTACGTATGACATAATTAGTTTGTTTATATTGATGCATTAATAAGGACTTTGTGGCATTTCTGTTTTACTGTAGGTCAGTGGTCCTCAACATAGGGGTAGTTTTTCTTCAAAGTGGTAGGTAGGTATATCTGAAGTGTCAGGAGAGGAAACATTTTTTTTTTTTTTGTATAATTGTATGTGAAGAAATTAATAATTAAATGAGTACAATGTTTTAATTTTATGACAATAACGTCGTATGAGTATAATGCTGTAATTTAATGAAATAAGTCATACTAACTCGAGTAATGTTGTGATTTCAGTATAAAAAGGTCTCATTTACAGGAGTATGATGTTGTAATTTATGGAGAATAAAGTAATAATTTTATGAGAATAAAGTGGTCCCGCCAAACAAATTAGTAGCAGCAAACCATTCCAAAATGAAAATAAAACATTTTCACTTTGGAACATTATCCAAATAATGTAATTATGATTATGTAATTATTATTACATTATCAGGACTTTTCGATTATGATCTCGACACTGACCATTAATCAAAAGTCATTCAATTATCTTTCCCCTGCCAAACTTTTAACACCAAAGACGAAAATGACTTATTTTGTTTAGACATATTTTATTAAAAAATGAAACCCAACAAGAACTTTTTTTTTTTTACATAATGATCAAGGATTTTTATTATCTTAGTCTCTTTCATCAGTTTCATATCATTACAGAAAATGTTATAGTACAGCGTTGTTCAATGTCTCCTCATTGCTTAATAATTTCCTTAGGAGTGCTGGTCACATACATCTGTACAATGTGGTTCTTTTTTTTCTGTACATTTTATGTGAAGTTGGTTAAAAAGGCTGTCAGCACTGAAAGAAGCTGTTTCTTTTCTTTCTTTGTTTTTTTTTTCTCAAATAGTTGATCAAATAAAAGATTATTTTCCCCAGGCTCGGCTCACCCCTCGGGGGGTTCGGGGCAGAGTGTACACCTGGTCACCGTGAATATAAGGAAGCTTCAGGGTCTGGGCAGACTGGGGTGTGCCCCCCCAGCACCTCCCCATCCCAACATCACCTCTTCCCCTGCCCAGGCATTTGGCACTGCGCACATAAACAAGACTCACAAGATAAACAACAAGCAAAGCTCTTTGTGAAGCCATTATGATGCATACTAATGAGAGAAAAACAGAAGTGTCACCTTGATGGGCGCTCAAAGGAGGAAGTGGTCTTGATGTGCCCCCCATTTCCTCTAAGCTGAGCACCATGGGGAATCTGGAGTCTTCCTCAATATTTTCTTCATTTTTCAAAAAACTGATTATTTTTTCCATTAAGGATGAGAAAATAATAATTTTCTTTTTTTTGTCCTGGCAGGCACCTACAGCTGTCTATTAAAATGCTACTGCTATAGATAAGGTCTAGCATTGAACACACAAAGCAATTGCAATGAAAGGAACAAAGTTGCCTTAATATAATAATGATAATAAGAAGAATAATGATAATAATAATAAGAATAATCATAATAATATATTACAGAATAAATCTCTTTTTATAATTAGATTTTTTTTCATTAAAAGTTATATCTTCTTTGTTTGAAATACTATTATCTTTTTAAATTAATTTTTTCATATGTATCTAGGTTGTGATCAAGATGTTGACTATACCTCAACGTTATCCAAATCAATAAAAACTAGCTGTGCCGTTGCATATTACAGAATAGTCAATGATATGTGGACATGCACCGTGAACCATCCATTCAATCCTTCGCTATATGTCTCCGTCCCTCTATGATGACATCATAGCCGACCGATGACCATGACGTCCACCACCTCGCCCTTGTGCAGCTCCACATATTGCTCTGTTTTGGGAGGTAGCATCAGGAGCCCGTTAGCACTGCGCATGCTCATCAGCCTGCTGCTCACCTGGTTCCCTGCGGCGGAGAGGAAGGGCAGTCAGAGGGGACAAAACACTCATGCCTAAATTTTATACCCACAGACCTTAGTGCTGGAAATAACTGAAGGGATTTTAGGAAAGATCGGTTGGAAGTTTCCAACATTAGGGGAAGCTTTATCTACAAAGGTTTTTCGGGCCATCATTTTTCAATTCAGTTTGGTACCAATGCGGTGAATAACAATCACATCGAAACGGAGTTTATCTTGTAGATAGCATATAATAATAATAATAATAATAATACATTTATATGTTACGCTGGTGGTTCATATTATACTCACCAGGGGCAGGTTGTTGTTTTTTCAAACAAAAAATGCGGTTTTTCGACCATTACTTATCACTGTTGGTCCGATTTAGTCAAAGTTTTGCAAATATGAATCAACTGGTACCGAGATCTATCTTAATGTTTTACTCATGAAAGGACCATTTTTTTTTTTTTTTTAACATAACTTCTAATTTAATTAGAGGGTTTGAATTGGGGGGGATTTCTTGTACAACGCAGGGGATTGGAAGCTTTTCGGGGATAAACTGTCGGGGACGACACTGTAGGGCTTGTTTTCATTGAGGCTAATATCAAAGAGTACCGAAACCAGGTACTTTAACAATTTTGTATTTTCTGATGGATGAGTTTTTTTTTATTATTGGCTCTGATATATATATTTTTTCTTTATTGTCATTTTTTCCACCCAAATTCAGATATAATAAATGAACACAAGATAAGTTGACCTTTTATTTGTCCCGCAGCTGGGCTATTTAAATGAAACAGCGAGCTGATTGTATTTACCTGGACATAGGGTATGGGTTTTTAAACATTAGACTTTTTAATTTTTGAATTTATCACCCTCTCACCGGGGTTTCTTTTTATTTGGTCAATATTTATAGTAATGCCATTTTTTTCCCTTTTTCGTTTAAATGAAAAAGGAGTAGAAAGAAACAAAAAATAAGTTTCAAGCATTTCTTATCAATTTTTTTCATGTTTGCCTTATTTAAAAAAAAAGAAAAAAAGATGACATTAGATAGAAAATGAGACAACCAAGGTTCCACATACAGCATAACATCACCATACCTGTTTTGTATTGATTTACCACCTTAGTTTTGATAATTTATTAAAAGTTTACTCCTTTTACCAATGAACTTCTAAATTTTATATGAATTCTTACCTTTATTTATTCTAAACATACATAATTCAATATTTTTGTGAGGGCTCTATCTCATTTGGAACAGCCTCATAATACAGCTGGGAGGAAATTATTTTGTGCTTTGCACATTATCAGTGGAGTTGTTAATGACGAATAAGTCATAATATATGAACGTATTATCAGTTTGATAAATAGTGGGTTGGTTGATTCATCCTAAACTTTAAAACACTGCTGTCTTCTGTGTCCTGTAAACGTAATTAATTTATCATAAATGTATGCTGCTCTGTGAGAACTTTAACATCGCCTCTTGGTTAGAAAAATAAAGCACTTTTGAAAAGCAATTGCTTATAGTAGCAGTAAAATATGATAGTATTTACATTTTGTTTTAATAATCTGAATTCATAAACTTCCTACTGACCTAAATTGTCCGGTAAATGTAATCCAAATAAAGGCTTTCCTCCAAAATAATGTGGAAATATAAACCAGCAGAAAGTTGAAATAAGTAATTACAAGAACATCAGCATTATACCAAAAAATTATCGATAAAAAATGTTACATATATAATGAACTTTCAAGTGCTTTTTTAAACCTTGACACAAATAAATACATTTGTACGACAATTGTTGCAAAATTTGGTCCAAAATATTATCCTCCTAATAATCAGTAATAATCAGTTGGTAATAACGACATCCTCCTGTGTGCCTTCAAAGCAGCTACCATTATGTCATCATAAATGATTTAGAATTCTTTTTCTCTGAGCCTGAATAATATTTTGGTGCTAATAGTAACTTTCAAAATCTCCAAAGAAAAACATTTGGTGGTAAATGTTTATGTGTAGTGTCTGCAACTCATTGAATGTACTTATTTTACAGCTTTAATAGCTAATACGAAAAATAATTCTCTCTTTCAAAATCATTCCAAGTAGCTAATTCACATTTTATCACCATAGATTGCTGGCTTGCTGGACTAGAAAAATGATGCAACTTCCGCCGGTGAGGTGTTGGAGCCTGTGTCTGACTGTGGTACCTGTGCTCTGAGCCCACGGCAGGGGCTCCTGGTGATGCCATGTCAGAATGCAGCGGTGGTATTCAGGGCGGGGGTCCAACTTCACGTCACATGACAACTAAAGCGAAAACATAAACAATGTCAAATCATAATGAGCTTTATCAAAAACCCTTTTCATCCCCATGGATGATTTCAAGAAAGTCCATATGGAGTAGAAAGATTTTCTTTTATAGGTGACCCCATTATTGTGATGTGCAAAGCTCAGGTAATAGTAGGTTTGTTAGTGAATAGCCCCTGATTATGACCTTGAAGTAAATTAAAGGTCTACACCTCTGGCTTCGCAATAACATTAACTTCTACTAACGTTCGGTTCTTCTCACTGCACTGCAGAAGCAATTTAAGTTGCCAGATATTATCTTAAAAAGGCCTTATTTACATAACTTCGTAAAGAGCAAGCGTTACGGGAGGTTATGTGTTTGGTGCCTTTCATTTGTCTGTGTGTGTGTGATTGTGAACAGGATACCTCAAAAGGTTTTGAACAGATTTCAATGAGTTTTTTTGGTAAAAACGATTTAAACGGTTTATCCAAAAAAGATGGTATGGATACAGCATTATTTTTTCATGATCCTACTATGGGAACGCCACGACGTCATCATGTCTGCCTCTAATTGTCTTGGTAGGATGATAAGGTAAAGGACACCAAATAAAACAGGAATTTGCTCTGGTGGAGGAAGCACAAGGGGTCCTGTTTGGATCTCACTAGTTTACCTCTCAAGTGTTTCACGAGTGTGTATCAGGCAGATGATTGAAGCAGTGTTTAATCTAAGATGCCATCATCAATGGCAGTGAACTGCAAACGTAATGAGGAATATCCTCATGATTCTTATATTCCTTCTTAGTTGACTCTGCACTTGAATGTCCACATTATGGAAGTTTTATTTTTCTCTACCTTAGATCAGCCCTAGTCCTTCTTTACTAAAGTGATTAAAACATGTAACAAGAAACTTTGCAGCTAAAATTGTCTTTCTGTGACCGCCAGTGCTTGAGCAGATGATGAACTTTTCTTGGCCAGAGTTGTCGAACGTCCTGGTTGCCCTGTGCATCCTACCCTCGCTTTAATGATGGTGGGCCTTGGGTCCAAAATGCCCTGCATCTTCCTCAAGGCGGGGATGACAAAAAGATTACAGGTGACAACAGCGGACACAGGGTTTCCTAGGACAAACGGGCCGACGGAGGGAGGAGAGAAAACAGAGAAAAATACATGAGCAACGTCTCTTCGGAGAAAGCGGAGTGAATCGCTCTTTCTCTCAACTTCACACACTACCTGGGAGGGCAAAGATAAGTTTGCGAGCACCGTCCATGTCCAAGGTGGCAAATGTTGTTGGGAGACTGAAAAAGGAGACGAGCATAAGTTTTGATTTGGACTTCAGGCACGAAGAGATTCAGTCTGTGTATCTCAACCATAGCCATATAGCCAGAGCCATGTTTAACTAGCGTATAAGCTAACATGGCTAACATATACTCATAAAAAAATAGATTGAAGAGTCAACTATTGTGGACAACCCTATAATTGACACTTTTTTTAGGTTTTGGTTTTCCTCCATACATATTTACTTTTTTTTCTTAATTAAAGAAAGAAAAGAAAAGAAAAGAATATATAAATATCTATATATCTATTTAGATTTTTCTTTCATGAAAGGGAAAACTGGAAAACTATTATTTTTGGTTGAAACATTTTCTTGCTAGGACTCCAGAAAAGATTAACATTCATTAAAATTGATGCTTAATGGATCTAAAAAAAAAGAAAAACTTATACACTTAGTTAAATGATGTTGCAATAGAGTGAAATAAAAATTTTTCTTACCCTGGTTTCATGAAAACACGCCCAAAGTGGATCTGAGCATGAAGATCAATATCCAGCACCTGCTTAAGGTAATCCTAAAAAAGACAAAAGAGCATTTAACAAACATTAAAGAACAAGAGCTTGATTCAAATATTTTCTTCTTATTTGTATAGATTGGGAATGGCCAGAATAACAGAGATTAAAAGCCTTTGTGATTTTTGGTGTTGAAATATTACTTTAATATCATAAATCTCATAAGGAACTGATTTTTGACTTTCACTTTATTTAATTTAATCATTTGGATCTGCACCAAACTACAGACACTCACTTGAGAAGTCACACTTCGAGAAGTCAAAGCGAATATGGTAAAACCTTCTATCTCACTATATTAAAGAGCTTACCCCTTTACTTGGAGATGCTCCAAAATTTTATTCGATTCTGGCCGAAGAGTCGTACTCGCGCCGACTTTGGAAAATGGAAATCCAACAACCCAAACGACAGAAACTAATAGACACCAACCCCATAAAACGACACAGTCTCCTTGGTTGAGGTAATGAAGACTGTAGTTCCCTCCTCCGCCACTAGATGTCAGTGAAATACAATGTAATGATTGAATGTGTGCTCTTCCATCTGTCATACCTTCTCTCCCATAGATACTCCTCCTGAGGTGATAATGACGTCAGCACGGCTGATGCCTTCATTCAAAGCATTGAGAAGGTCATCGGGGCTGTGGACCACAAAGACACACACACACTCAAGAAAAGGAAAATAGGTAGCGATATAATTGTGATGGAAGTCCAGTACAGTGACGTGTAAGAAGTATGGGAATGTTCAGAGGATGAACAGGAAAGCCTACTTGTCTCCCACGATTCCCAGATTGATGGTGGGGTAACCGTGCTCCTGGATAGTGGCCAGCAGGGTGGAGCGATTGCTGTCCCTGATCTTCCCAGGATGGAGGTCATCTTCTGGGTTAAGCAGCTGAAAGACAGATTTGGAGAACTTAAAAATTCTTTGTTCATTCAAACTCAGATCGGCTCCAGATCTTTATTCGTCTCCTCCACTGGTCCCATACCAGTGGAGGAGACGTGTAAAGATCTGGAGCCGACCTAATATGTAATAATCCCTCTAAATAACGACAAGAAGGTCTTGACTGACGAGTAAAAAAGCTTTTTATTCTCAAGTTCTAGATTTTTGAATGTGAATATTTTCCTTCTTTATTCAATTTTCTTCCTAGTATTTTTCATCATAACATTGTACTTCAAATATCTTAGGATTCTTAATTGTCGGTAAGCCAGATTTGAAAAATGTTGATTTGGTTTGAAGGTATTTTTATTATTTTTTTTAACTGTTTAAATAGTAACTAATTGTGTTACTATTAGTTACTAGAACAGTGATTACTAAATAACTGCTGTGAAAAAAAGCATAAAAGATTATAAAAATGAAGTGATCATTAATTACAGTCCTATTTTTAGGCCAACATTCTAAACCTATTGTTTCACTATTTGTTTTTGTCAGCACAAGTATTATTTCATTAATTTAATGAGAATTAATTTTATTATAGGATAACTTCAAATAATTCCACATTATAATGTAAGTGTGCTATTTTTATTTATACATCCATATTTCAATTCCTTTCAAAACCGAACTTCAAATATGAAGTACAGGTTTGAACTTTGAGCTTGAGTCTTTGATTTATCAAAATACATTAAAATGAATCTTTTTTGCATGCTGGGACAGTTATTGTCAGTAGAAATGCTGATTATTGTAAACTCTACACGATAATTCGATATTTGATGTAATCCTGTTTTCATCTGGCTGGAGCAGAGGAGGGTAGATGAGGACAAGGAACCTCTTCCTGTGTCTGGAATGCAGCCATGAAATAGGTGACTTACAATTGATTTAAACAATTTGACGTATAAGCCGAGCACTCAGGATAAGAGATCTCTGTATCTGGAGTTGGCTGAGGATCTAAGTGAAGGTTACCCAACTCGTGATTTTGAAATTGCACATCGGTCACAGACACACGAACAAATACGATGCCAGCAAAAGAAACCACCTGGTCACAGATGAACACATTCTTCACCACTGAAGGCACATATGAAATGGCTGAGCACACATTCAGCTCTGGGTGTTCCTCTGGTGTCCGCGGTCGAAGCAAACGGTGGTGATTGTGCATAAATATGAAGGAGACACGCCGTCAGAGACAACGCTATCACCTTCAGCTTGGCCTCTTGCAAACACAGATGCAAAGGTGCACTCTATCGGGCAGTTTACAATAAGAAGTCCTTGATCAAAACAACCCCTTACCTCATTTCCTGTGGACATGACAGCCACCACAGGGAATTTTTGGACCTCCACCTCTGTGACTCCAACAGTGGCGAGGAGACCAATCTCAGATGGGCCCATGTGGGTCCCCTTTGCAAGCACACACTCCCCACGCTTGATGTCATGACCGATGGGCCTACGGAGGACAGTAGAGAGGGAAAGAAAGAGAGAGAATAGGACTAATGTTGAAAATGTGCTTTGTAATTAACATTTCAAATGCATACTGGGTAATGTAGTAGATAACATATCAAAGACCCAAAATGAAGCGTAAACATTCTATTAAAGACATGTAGTGTGTTTGAGTATTGGTATTCACTGCTGCCTTCACCACTAATACATATGGTATATTATATACACAATATTGCCAATTAAAATCATTAAAACCAATGATGTTGTTAAATATGAGATTAAAAACAACAACAACAAACATCCAGATTTGGATTTTAATTGTAGCAGCAAAAACTGGCACATACCTGATGTCCTGGCCTGGACGAGCCTGTACCAGGATTCGTACCTCCAGCTCCTCTGTGCCCTGAAAGACGAACCGCCTGTCAGGTCCATCCAGATGAACAGATGCAGTATTCCTTGAACTATACTAGACCAAAATGGATCATGTATATTGTTAATCTCTGTCTTAAAATTACTAGATTGACATTTAAAGGTGCTGTGTGTAAATTTTAGAGGCAGATTGTGGTGAAGTGCGTTATAAATTAAATGTATTATTATTATTATTATTCAGTTCTTTCATTGCAATCGATGTTGACCCTCAGCTCAACCCTCCCCTAGCCAGTTTACGGTGGCCTGCAAGCGTCAAAAACATATCCCCTTGTAAGACAGTATTAAGTAGCGGGTAAAGGCGTCAGGAGCTGCAAAACACCTTTACACCTGACCCTGTCCATGTCGGGGTCAGTTCTGCAACAGCACCTAGGAGGGAATTTGCTTTGGTGGAGGAAGCACAAGGGGTCCCGTTTGGATCTCACTAGTTAGGGTTTCACGAGTTGGGTCGTCATGTTTCCCTTTCTAAGAGACACGTTTCTACCATCTGCTGCATTTTTTTGTGCTAAATTATTATCTCCCATTGTCAAAAACTGACTCCTCAAAAGTCACAAACTTCTCACAACATCCAGCAACAACTTATTAATCAACCTTCTTCTCCAGTGGTTTTAAGAGGTAAAGCGTTCAAACACTGCTTTTCTGCCAATCCAATTTAAAAATGAAAAAAATCCCTCTCTAAAGCCAGTTTGTCCATTCTGGCTACTGTAGAAAAATGGCAACGCTACACGGCAGCCTCCGTGGAATATGACCCGCAGCTTATGGAGATAGGAAGGGAGTTCTCTAAGCTAACTTTATTAGAATCTTTTTTTTTTATTTTCAGCTAATTATACACTACTAAAAAGATAGTTGAAAAGGAATACTATATTCTATTTATTCAGATGGATGCCCATTAATTTTACACACTGCACCTTTAAATCTACCAAATGTTAATTTCAGTATCTGTGCTGAATGCTTGTATAAAGTAAAAACGGATAAAAAGTCCCCAATCTGCCTTCCAGGCTAAATTCTGACTTACATCTTGTTTATTGGATAAAAGTCGGACTTACATCTTCAGACTCGCGGAGCAGCTCCGTGTCCTCCACCTGCACCACAGCGTCAGCCCCACACGGGATCGGGGCCCCCGTCGTCACCCTCATCACCTGGCCAGGCATTACTGTGTGTGTGGGCTGTGCACAGACACGAAAACAACAACAAATAAGACTAAGATTCTGAGCTAAAGGAGGATAAACAACTCCTGAAGTAACTTGTAAACCCTTTACAAACGTTTTGAGCCAAAACAGTGATAACAATTGAAATATTAACACCATAAAGCCGCCTGTGAAGGGATCTGTAACCCTGGTGAAGGATTTGAAGGTTTGCGTGGAGCACATGTCTGCATGTGAGCTGATTTTGTATCGAGGTCAAGATTGTCAATAAATCGCTGCAGCCTTCTCCGTCTCAGAGGTCTAATCTGTTTCAGAGTTCGGCCACACTTTGACTTTCAGTACTGCTTTGGGGCGGAGGGCTTTTCATCACCTGCCGAGGGAACCCAGGTGTGCAATTATAGCTGGTCAAGGCATGAGGTGAAGGACAAAATGAATTTCTTTATTTTCTTAAATCGTTTGTGTGTGTGCCAGTGTGTGTGCGTGTGTGTGTGTGTGAGTCTTTTTCGTGAGTGTCATTGTGGGGGCAGACCTGTTCTCCAGCCTGGGACTCTCCGATGATGAACCGGTCGCCAGGGCCATCAGCCGCTAAAATAGAAAAAAGATTTAATAGCATTATGTGTGCTGCTGAATATATGTGTGTGAGTGTGTGTGTGCGTGGGAGTGTGTTATTTAGTGAAGACATTTTATTTCAATTGGATACAGAGTGAACAGGCAGAGTAGAGAGAGGGTGAGAGAGAGAGAGAGAGAGAGAGAGAGAGAGGAGAGAGAGAGAGAGAGAGAAAGAGAGAGACAGAGACAGAGAGAGAGAGAGAAAGAGAGAGACAGAGACAGAGACAGAGAGAGAGAGAGAGAGATGTTGACTTTTTAATATGTCAAAAATACAAGTGCTAGAACATCTCTGTCTAGAACCTTCTCTCTCTGTTACACTGAGCCCTGCAGACCACATGGACCTTTTTAAATCATACCTCCCACCTCAAAGTTCACAGAGAGACCCACACACTCCTGCAATACCTTTATTGTTATAAGACAGTTAAAGATACTATTTATGTGTTTAAATAGACCTCAATGCCGGAAAAGGTCCCTTCTGAGTGAAAAAAAGAAGAAATGTATTTTCTTAGTTTAAAATAAACTAGCCGACTTAAAAAAGATTAAATGTTAAATGATATTTGCTTCATCTGAGCAAATTTGTATTTTAGCGAATCACTTGGAAAAACCCGGAGCTGACGAGTAGACGTCACCAGCTGCTCATGCAATCCAAACATTACTTTAAAAATTCAAACTAATTTAGCACAGCTTTGGCTTATGTTTCCTGGTGTTAATATTTTTAACTTCATGCATCAATTATACAGCAGCATTCCGGTGAAGGATTAGATCTGTGGAGCGTTTCACCCTACGCAGTAATCTTACATTAATTCTGTCACATTGCAGAATTACACCTTGCAGTTACTGATGACAATTCATCTGTATTATAGATCTAAAGTCTGCGGTGAAAGCCACTTTAATTTAATGATGCACTTATCAAATCTGTAATGTGGTGGAATTTGAACTTGTGAACAGCTGGTACAAATGTCTGCAGAGCTCCACTGTGCTCCCTAAGATAGAGGATAAAAGCACAATGGAAGGACCTTAAGGAGGATCGATATTGGATTGAAACGTGTCTATTTTATCGTAAGGGAACATTTTATGACCATATTAGCAGAACATGGGCCATAAATACCGCTTTGGGTCTCCATGTGCTTGAAACCGTTCCTATTTTTTTCATTATCTATGGTTTTAAGGCATATACTGATTTGAATATATAATATTTTACTTATTATCTTATCCATTAAAGTAAACTGTGTCTAATGCCAAAGAAGGATTCAAAGCGATCTGAGATGTTAGACGACACTTCACATCACCTGCCATCTTGGCCTTACTCACCTCTCACAGCATAACCATCCTTGACAGAAGCAGGGAAGGGTGGCAGGTTGTCTTTGGCATAAACGTCCTGAGCTAGGACTCGACCCATTCCATCTGTGGTGGAAGAGGAAGAACATTGGTATGAGGAGAGGTGGAGGAGGGAAGACGAAGACAAAGAGACGGAAGCAAAAAGGGTGAAGGAGACATGATGTAGCTCAGATGAAGATCCAGATTGGCATATTTGTCGGAGGTGTTTTTTTGTGTTTTAAAGGGAGGTATAGTGTGACTCCACGCAGCAGGAACTCTCTGCATGATTCAACGCCTGACCAGCACACTCCTCTTCCTCTTCCTCTATTCCAGCTTTACTAATTCATGCGCAGCAGCAAGTGGAGGCTTGCAAGTGTCCCCATCTGGATTCCTTAACCACTTCCACCAGCCAGACAACTTAAAAACACTGAGGAAACATTTGTGTGGGAAGAACAGAGACTCTGCGCAGAGACAATAGCTCAAAGGGAGAGAGTGAGGGACAGAAAGAAAGACAGAAAAAGACAGAGAGAGAGTGGGTGGAGGAGAAAAATCTTGGCATTAGAATACCTTAAGCTGCTGTGTGGCTATAAATAACTGCTCTCAGAGCCTTCATGCTAAGATTACGTGGGCATTAATATGAAGATGTGAGCTTTGATATCACTGAGTCGAAGGGGGAAGGAATATGCATGAACACATAGACCTCCACACGCATGAACACAACGTATCTGCTTACTCGCTGACACTCGTAACGAGCTTCTGTAAATAATACATCTTGATGCTGGAAGAAGACACGAATTCCAATTTTACATGTTTTTTTTTTTTTTTTTTTATAAGTCAGCTGCATTTCATCGTAGATATTCCGCTGTATTTTCATAACTGCTACTCCTTCCAAGCTGTTATTTAAACAACTTGTTTGAACCGTGTGTTGATGCCGGGTTGTAAATAAAAATAGAGCAGATGCAACGCCTCCTTACAGAATAAAAATATGCGTTTGCATTCAGCGTAGAGTAGGTCCAGTTTTAAAAGGAGTTAGATAAAGGTCTTTAAATAACTGTTAAGGGGGGGAAGACATTTTTATTTTAGAAGACACCTGCACTTTCATTGTAAACACATTTGAGCACCTATGTGCATTTTTTTTCAATATACAGGTGCATGTATGAGCCTTTGTTCTTATATATATATATATATATATATATATATATATATATATATATATATATATATATATATATATATATTTATATATATATATATATATATATATATATATATATATATATATATATATATATATATATATATATAATCATATATATTTACAAGATTCAAGATGAGAACCTTCATTGACTCTCATTCCTGTAGAGAAAATATTTATTTAATAAGTTCCCTTAAAGCGCATCAGTTAGCATGATATGTTACTACCGTATTCTTACAGAGGCATGCTGGGGCTTTTATCATTTTCAATTCTGTGCTCGGCTAATTAGCGTCCATGAGACTGGAATTCATTTTTTACTATCTAACCGCTGGCAAGAAAGCAGATTTCCTCAATGTAAATAGGGTTCCTATTATTCAAATATTACAAATAAGAACTATAAAACAAAAATCAATAAAGAAAATGAAATAGTGCGTCTATAACTTATCTAGAACCTTGACTATACTCAGCAGCTAAAAATGATGAAAATTCTTTTGTCTCCTCTCGTGTCTTTTCTACCTGCTCCATTGCTCTGAACAGTTGAATTGCAAAAAAGATACCTGTTTACTGGTAACACACAATTAAATTCAGTATTATCAATCCTAAACTTTATGCTGAAAGAACTTAATTGTGTCACAAGTGGAAGTCATTTAAAAAAAGAAAAACCCATCAACATCTCTATTTTTATAGCGTGTAATAGTTGTCAAAAAATGCTCCCAGAATATAATTATGTCAAACCAATAATTAACAAATATTTGTTAACTACATTACATTTTAGGTTTCCTGAGGGAAAAACTTGTTTTTCTAGAAAGCGATTTCATGAATACCAAAGTAATTCCAAGTCACTCCTTTAGGTGAATTAAATATCTTTCTTTCTATTCATTTTCTTTGTAAAGTGAAAGATTAGACCCCAATAGCATAAATAGGTGAAATTCAACCGTCAAAAATTCTTACAGACTCTTTCAAATTTTTTCCCTCATAATTTTACCTTCAAAAGACCTCAAACATATAACGAAACAAATATTTATTCAGTGTTATATATTGTTTATATTGTATGTAGTTTGACGGAAAAAAACTGTATAAAATTTTCTTTTGGAAGGAAATTTGACGAATTCCACAGTAATTCCACGTGATTTCTTTAGGTTTATTAACTGTCTTTTCTTTTTATAGTGCGTGATTAGACCAAAAATGCATAAAAGGTGAAATTCCGGGTTTGTTAATTCTTCTATTCTCTTTCATTTTTTTTCTCCTGACAGTTTCACCTTCAAAAAGGCTAAAATATATAAAAGAAAATAAATATTTGTTTAACGTTAGTGCACAAATAAAGTTTGGTCGATTCATTCAACACTATTTTAGTCCTGTGGTGTTTTAAGACAAATGGTACACACTGTAAAATGATAATTGTTGGTGATTTACAAAAAAAGTGACTTCCATTGGTGACATAATTAGAATAAGTATTTTCAACTTAAAGTTTATACTCGATATTACTTAATTTAATTGAGTGTTACCCTTGAATTTTTTTTTTAATAGTTTGCTTGAACTCCTGCACCTTTCCACCTCTTTACATTCTCGGTTTAATTCACACACATGTATTCTGTTCTGCTAAAACTGGCCTTCATTCCTCTTCCCTCCAGGTTTTCCTCCACCTGCTTTCACTACACATCACAATGCTTTAAAGCACTATGTACCTGATTTGGAGAGTCCTTCATCAATTTACTTTCTTCTTCTTCTTTTTATTATCACCATATACCTGAAAACTCTACTTATGTACAGTCATGAAGTATTTGTACTTCACTACTTCCCACCTGAGAGACAGGCAGGTGTTGAATTTGCTAGTTTCTCTACAACACTAGAGAAACAGCTGCGATTTTGTGGTTAAGGATTTCAGTCCCATAATCACTTTTGTAGGCTAAACTAAGTTGAAGGAGAATCCAAAAGCATTATAAGCAGAATTCCAAAATAGAAGTTTTTCATGTAAGTGTGTGTGTGATTTTAAATGCTGTCATGTCAACTCATCGATCTAAAAGGTGTGACACATCGACATCCCAGCATGCTCAGTGAGTGACGTCAGCATACATAATGAGAAGGTAAACTAAAGATACCACAGAGTGAGATTGATGAATCTAAAACATGAAGAAGCTTTGCTGGATTCCAAGTGTGAAAGGGAGTCTATGTCTGTCCTCCTCACCTCTGTAGTTGATGATCTCAGTGCCCAGGATGGCGGTCATCTCCAGCACAGTGATGAAGGCCTTGTCCATGGAGGTGAGGGGGAAGGGGGACATGCGGTGTCTCCTAGCCACCTTGGTGATGTCCACAGCACTGTGACCTGGTAACACATGTCGATGCACATGGAAATTAAATGTTGTCACAAAATTAGATCATATCACAAAACACTCTGTCCATCCTGATCCTGATCCCGATCCTGATCCTGATCCCTCACCCCTCACATTTCCTGCCATTTCTTCAACGTCTACTTCAACTGCAGAAGAATTTGTTGCTAACAGTATAACATGTAATATCTAACTGGATGGGGAGCGTTACATTGACTCTGAATTCCTCACAGGTGAGGTGTCATCAAGTGGACCGGAGTCTGGGTCTGATTTTTTATTTTTTTACTTTTTTATGATCCAAAACACATGACATGACATACAGTGATCAGACATAACATTAAAACCATCTTTTCTTATATTGTACAAATTCCCTATTTGCCGCCATAACAGGTCTGTTATCCCACCTACTGACAGGAATGCTATTACAGCAAGATAATCAGTTTTATTCTCACTTCATCTGTCCGTGGTTACAATGTTACGGCTGATCCGTGTATAAGTACACATGCAAAACATGCCTGTAACCAAGATAACTGGACTAAATTATTTATTTTTGCTGTGGATGTAGGCGTGGATGTGCAGTATTGCAATTTAACCAACGCGAGGAGGGATTGGCATGAAATAGTTGCGTTTGAGTAAAACCCGTGGAATGATGGAGATGCTCGATAGCGTCCACATCGGTCTAATAATACCTCTCTAATAATTCCAGAGGTAAAAGGAAGGAACAAAGCAAAGTGTAACTAATATGTAACCTGCCTCTCTGCCTCAGCGAAGAATAGGCGCTGCGCTTTGATTCGCCTTGACCCAATTTCTCTCCCTTAGACATACGCTTAGACTTCCACAGCATGTTCCGATGCTTAACATGAGGCTTCTGGCAGCACGCCACAACGCAATGCTTGCTCTGTTACTTCACATGCAAATTTTAAAAAATCGATTCACGCATGTCTGGTGGCACCCTGATATGACAGAGGAAAGAGAGAGAAGGAATGCTCTTGAACTTATTACTCACTTGATCTTAGGATATTTTCTTTGCTGCTGCATCGTGACTGCACCTAAAGATGGAGAGAGCCGATTGGGGGGAGAGAAAGATGAGGGGTAGTTTTGGTAGCGGTAATTTAGTAGTAGTGGTAATTTCAGCTAAACCGAGCTTCTCTTTGGACATGCATGAGATGAGAAGCTGTTTACACAACAGTAAGAAGCATCAGCCGTGTCACACTACACTGTGGACTTTGTCCTGCTTTTGGGAGATGGCTGCATCTCCTGCAATGTCATTATCATCAATTAGTGTGCACTACATCATACCATAGGTGATATTGACCCTTATAAAAACGTTGACATGTCAGATCACTCTCATATTAGAGCGCTAATAGGAAGATATGGACAAATGTTACAACACACAGATTGTCACAAGGTCATAACAGGATGTATCAACTTGGCTACGGTGTCACATCAAATGTAGTGGAAATGTGTGGAGTATAGATAAAGAGTGGCAGTTCAGATGTGGTGCAGGACGCCAAGATTATTCAGGATAATGCTGAGCTACTTGGAAGGTAGGGCGGGGAGTGCAGAGCGGGTTGAATCTTGGCTGAGCTTCCCAAAAATACTTCAGCTAAATGTTGCAAACGGTAAGTAAATGGAGAAAAGCACAAATTAATTGGAACAACACACCAAAAGGGAACTACAGGAGAGAGTCGTCAGCCTCTCTGTCCATTAGCATGACGCTGCGACATGAATGAAATGTTCGAATCCCATGCAATATATTGATATTATGAAGTGAAGTATGTAATATGTATGAAGTTTCATCTTTAGTAAGAATTCAATGCGGCTAGACAATTAGTGCAAACAGGAAATGTCAATGAGATCATGGAGTTTGAATTGATTTAACTGTCCGTTCATACCATCATTAAAATGTATGTTTTAATACGGTGTAATTGTACAAATACACCTGATGAAGAAGAGCTTTAGTGGCACTGCACTTACTTTTATATTCTGAAATCTTCAGTAAGACTAGTCTGTTAGAGTTCACCAAATTATTAATTTATGGCTATTTTTTTTTTGCCTAAGTTTTTAAGCTTGATGACTAAATTACCAACAATTTTTCCCATTAATAGGTATTTGTTGTAAAATTAAAGGTGCAGTGTGTGGAATTTAGAGCTATCTCTTTTAATGTAGTAGTAATAATTATGTTTTTGTTTAATGCATAATAAATGCATTATTATTTTCTCTCTGTTAGTTGAGAAAAAGTTCTTTGTCCCTTCAGATGAAGTGTTCGTTGCCAAACCTAGAAGGCCCTTGCGGAACTCTGGCTCTAGAGAGGCATTTCCGCATTTTTAGCTTTAAGTAACAGACAGATGATGAAATGCGTCGCCTATTAAAAACAAGGAGAAAGATGATGATAAATAAGTTGATTCTTGATGACTACTTTGTTGTTTGACAAATTCTTTAGCATAAGAAATAGCAACGGAGCTCTAAAGCTCTTGGTCATGAAGACATGAAGCTCATGACCCATTAAATCTTTGATTGGAAAATGTTGCGGTCCAATCAGTCCGCTTGGGGAAGTTGAACTCTGCAGGTGACGAACAGCCACACACAATTGCTCCCCCTGCTGGCCCCTTTTCACAATGCGCTCAGCTTGGGAAAGTTCCTCATACGCCACTGAAGATTGTTGGGTAGAGACAGGTGAGCTGAGGTGTAACGTAAGCCGGAACCTAACCGCTAGATGCCAATAAATTATACGCACTGCACCTTTAGGATCCGTAAAGGCTCATAAGACAATCAGCAGCATTAAAATGCTAAATTAATTCTCCACTCATAGCAGAATAATAGAAGCATGATGATGTCATTAATGAGCGGAAAACGACACAAAAATAGTGATGGATGTTGCGGTTACCACGGATTATTGCTACCACACACTTCCGTAATAGTTGTGTGTCTGATCTAAGACAAGTACGGTCATCAGCTGGTATGATGTCATTCATAACGCTTTCTTCCACAAAGCTACAAACAATCTAATAACTGGACTTTGTGTTTGGAAAATCTATTTTGGGTTTAACTGTTCGGCGTTCCTGTTCAACTTCGCCCACTGTATCTGCATTTTTGTTTTCCTCCTTTTTTTGCAATGCATCGTGGGATAATATAGTTCATCAACGTTACACAACATAATCAGGCAGATTTTGGTAAAAATTGAACATAATCAAAATCTTCTGAAAATCCCTGCTGAGATGGGAGAGCCGCTCATCCTGTTAAATATTATGATCAAATTTCACAGCAACATTAATTTCCCGATGGAATCTAATGTGATGGAATCTAATTAATTAGCATTTTAATTTACACTGCAATGCAGATGATACAGTAAGGAGAAGTGGTACATGGCACACCAGTGGTTCTGCTTTCATCTCGGCGCCGCTATCAGGAGCTGCCCACCTCCTGGTGATCATGCTGTGTGCTCATGGTATTTTTAGAAAACTAGCATGGCACCGACGCAACACGTCGCTTTCAAGTCTCCTTATGAAGAAGACGCTGTGCTATAGTGCATGAGAATGCATTTGGGAAGCTCATCCTCAGGGAATGAAAT
The DNA here is from genome assembly GCA_037951165.1 of Lophius americanus. NCBI lineage: Eukaryota > Metazoa > Chordata > Actinopteri > Lophiiformes > Lophiidae > Lophius > Lophius americanus. The sequence continues at coordinate 3,461,825 of JBBDHG010000026.1, read as the reverse complement.
TATTTTCAAGCAACTACACCAATATAGCTTTGGGTGCGGTGAAAGCCATGTCTGATGGTTTTAAATCTGTTTTTTCAGTCAATTGGAAGTTTTTAGGGAATTTCTAGCTCTCCAATAATTTCTCTTCCTAGTTGCCGGTCTGACATCTTTATTCAGATCTGTTGACTGACCTGACTAGTTTTAATGTTTGTCAGTAGTGCTGCATCTTCTTTAAGCTGCTCTCATTCTTGGATTTGCTGCCCCTCAATAACATCTACGACTAGATGTTATCATCTTAGCTGCGCGTGGGCAGTGTAGGGTGTTTGGAGAACCAAAACACCAGTGGCGAAGGTGAAAGTCCCTCTACCCCCCAAAAACCTGCACATCCAACCCTTTCTCCCTCCTCCCCTCCTTCAACATCATCACTTATACTGTGACACCACAGGGCACCAAACAGCCAAGGTGAGTGGGTGTGAGATGGAGGTGGGGCAAGGTGGGCGGGATGGTGGAGGGGAAGTGATGGACAGAAAGAGAGAGGTTGGAAGACAGAGAGGGAGAGACAGAATGGTGGCTCAGCATGACGTGGTCCACAGCCCGGACAGAAAGGAAACAAACCAAACAGGAAGCACGGACTCGACAGACTTCACTAAACTACAGAGCCGAGTCTCAGCAGAAAAGAGGTGAGAAAAGAATCAAAACAAAAAAAGACCACTAGAACGGCCTGATGGCATCTACGTAACAGACATCCAGCACACCAGACACAGCCACTGAAAGCAGAGCATGTTAACCGGAACAGACAGAGACAGGAAGGGACAAACAGTTGGAGGAAGAGAAAGAGATGAACAGATGAAGAGACAGAAGAGAGTATGTCGGAGAGGGTGAGAGGAAAAACCCAAAGAGACTGGACAAACAGAGAGAGAGAGAACGACAGACACATTGAGGACGAGGAGGAGGACCGATGGCAACAAGGAGATAGAGAGATGAAGAGAGGAGTGCTAGAGAGATAGCTGGGCGAACGAGGAGGGAGAGGGGGCGTTTGTTTTGTGCGCTCCTCGGAGGTGGGTGAGTGAAAGGCAAAGGGAGGGGAAAAGGGGGGCGGGATAGTTACTCGAGAGCTGAAGGTCCTCCTGCGATCATCTTTAAGCCCCTCCAACCTACACTGGAGCTAGTGGAGATAAAGCATCGAATCACATCAGCATCAGTGCATCTGTCCCGGCAACCACAACACTACAGACAGACAGACAAGACAGACGAAAGGACAGACAGACAGATAGATAGACAGGCATCCACTACGATAAGCAACTCTAGGAGGAGGAGGAGGAGGGGGGAGAAGAGCAGCAAGGAGAGAAATGAGAGAATTGGAAAGAAAGATAGAAAGAACTGGTGATGGGCGTTCAGGTGACAAAATGAATCCACTGGCAGCCATATTGGAGGCCCAAGAAGCTCTTGAGAAACATGACATTTTCAATTATCCAAAATAACTTTCACTTTGACTTCAGGTTAAAATGCATTTTCTTCTCGGATCAGTCCCAGGGGGGGTTTGTGGTCTATTCAGGGGCTTGGCACAGTATAAATAAATTGACTTAAGACTTAACTTGACCAACCAATTCATTGACACCTTTTATTTTGGATTGAGATAGTGAACAGTCACAACAATTGTTATACTTAGTCAGAAATCCAACAAAGCCCACGAACCTCAAGACTGAACTGATGGAAGTAGCTTGCCTTTGTAGCCAAAGTCTAACATCAACGATTGTTCTGAGTCACAGAGCTCCATTATCATCCAAAAGCTGGTTGAGATGTTTCTTCATTACTGCGACACAGATGCTGTGTCTAAAATCACGTGTTTCCATCCTTCAACTCACCTGTTTGAGTGTAGAAATGTTTCGAGACTGAAAAGTATTTGGAAAACTATACGGGAACATGGAGGTATATATAAAAGGACCATAAGGTAGACGGTGCAGCTCTGGACTTTCTTCAACATCATTGATGGCCGCCAATTTGGCTATGTAGTGGAAAGTGAAGGGCTTATAACTCTTTTCAAGCTGAGCAAATTATTTTAGTAGATAGACTCGTACCTTTCTACTTTGACTGATCGACAATGTAAGTCAGAATAAACCAATTCACACCTGCACATAATCAGCGGTTACAGGGGCTACGCTGCAGACCGCTACCTATTCATTAGGAGCAATAATCCATTCCCTCAAGCACATGTACCTCAATGGAACAGACTTTAGGCTACATTTTTAATTGTGGCTTAGTATTTACTTTAAGTTATTCCCATTTCACAAAAAGTCTCAAAAAGCCCATTAATCCATAAAAGTTTTGAAAAGTGACGTGATGTTAGTGTTTAAATTTGAGACGACAATACATTTTCAGAAATCACAACGCTATGCAAGTAATACACTAACCTGTATTAATAATATACTAATGGAAGTATGTGACACACCGATACCGTAATAGAGTCCATGTCAGTCCCACATATTCCACGTGAATACTCACCAGTGGACCACATATGTGAAGGAATACACATCTGATAATAGCAACTTTTCTGGAGAATATTAAGTCAATATATGATAAAATGACAGAACTCCCATACTGAAGTGTTGTATTTGTGACCCTGTTTTTTAGATTTAAGGAGTCAGTGGAAGATAATGGATTCTTACTGAGCCCCTGAAGCCCCTGGAGAAAGTTTTATTCATCGTGTGCCCACAAGATAAATTAAACATTGCAGAGGCAGCCCTGTTCTTTGGAAACTATTAGTGTAACTGCTCCCTGTTGTTTTTCAGTAAGCACAGTCAATGATTCCTGCTGATGACAATACCATACCTACGAACAAAAGCTGTTAGCATATGATTCTGTAAGCTATTCTTTTCTGTTTATGACATAGTACATGCCTATGATTCCGTTTGCTGCTCAGTGTATTTCATGTGCCCTTATTTCGAAGGATCACAGCAGAAGTAATGTTGGCCAGCATTGTGTATGTGTTATGACTCGATTCAATTAATGATTGTACGGTATTTCAAAGTGAAAATAAAACTTTTTAAGCAAAATAATATATGTTCTATGTTGGCTTTGTCCATCAAAAGGATTAACTGTAAATCATCTTGTGCGCATATGATAATAAGTTGTCCAAACAAGATCATTTTCTTTTCTCAAGGGCCTTAAGGGGCTCCGTAGATTCTGGTTTGTACACACAGACTAAAGAACGAAGAAAGTACTAAGTTAAAACCTTTGTGTGAATTTGTTTTTTGTCTCCACAAAGGAGGTTATGGTTACATCTGTATGTCTTGAAAGAGAGAGAGAGAGAGAGAGAAAGGAGAGAGAGAGAGAGAGAGAGAGAGAGAGAGAGAGAGAGAGAGAGAGAGAGAGAGGTGATTGAAAAGGTGGGGACTAAGGGAGCTAAAAACATGTACAGCAAGACACAGATCAAACTTGCAAACATTTGAAAGCACATATGAAAATTGACAATCGACAACTACGACATTTTTGTGCAAAAACAATGACATCAGAATCTCACTACCTAACTCTTTACAGACACACACAAACACATACACGCGCGATCCACAAGAATCCAGTTTCACATGATAGAAATGTATCACTAGTCTGAACTGGTATTAATCGTATGCTGTCAGCGTTATCTCAGAAACAGCTGAAAACCTTTCTGAGGTGTGGTGTGATCAGGCTAAGACTGACACTAGAGGAAACCTCAGTATGGTAAAAATAGCCAAGAAGAAAAGATCATACCATCAGAGAGCCATGGGAAAGGGGGGAGGACACCTTGCATATGGGCGTAAAACATAATGGAAAAGCTAGGTGGTGAGGAGAACATGTGGAGGATGAGTGCAGGAGCAGAATCGGGATGAACTCTGGATGGAAGGGTGCAGGGGCAAAAAGCAGACAGTCAAACAGTCTCACATTCATTTCTAAACTAAACTACCCCCCACTGCAATCCCCCCGTTACTTGTGAGCGAAAAGAATGACCTCATATGAGGAATGAAGATGTTAACCCACACACATCAAACACACAAACAGATTGGAAGATCCCCGGAATGCAGGTATCTTCAAGTATGCTGGGAATGCAGACACGCACACACCTCCATGCCAGAAACGATAATCAGGGAGATCAATGCGCTGGCCGATGCGTGGTGGTGTCTACGGACACAGAACAGTGATCGTTGCCAGGTCAGCGAGACACGTGGCTCTGGGGGCTGGGAGCCACCCAGGAGGAGATCGATGGGGCCAATAACTAGCTGGCTGAAAAGAAGCTTCAGGAAATGATGAGATGCAACCGCTGTGGTGCTGAGCTCAGCACAAAACAAAGGAGCTGTCAGACAAATTATGCATAAAGGGGAAGATTTATCCGTCCTGACAGGGCAGGGAGGCTTGTTTCAACCGACATCAACTACCTCGCCCCTTGGGACAGGGCAGGGGAGGGAGCGGGACAGAGCAGAGGACAAAACGCTGGAGTGATAGCGACAGAATGGTAGAGGGCAGGACAAAATGCTGTGGAGGCAATTCTGAACCTCCTTCTCCTCCCTGGAGAGTGGACGCAAGAGCCTGAGGGGGGAAAACGCCAGAAGGAAGGGTGTAAAGGAAGGAGTGACACAGCGGCGAGGAAATGTCTTTCAACCAAGGCCTTTGCTCCTCACTAAGTGCAGCGAGCTCCGCTCATGGACCGTGAATCACCCGTTATACCAGACACATACTCAGACTCACTCTGTGAGAACACACTACAACGTTACCAGCCACCAAATCACATCAACAGACCAGATGGGTGATGAATGGGAGCTGGTGGAGATCTCCAGAGAGAGAGAGAGAGTAAGAGGAGAGAGCGAGAGTAAGAGTGAGAGTAAGAGTGAGAGGAGTGAGAGAGAGAGAGAGAGAGAGAGAGGCAATGGACAAAGACAACTTCTAGAGTCGAGGCAACAGTGTCCCCCTCAATATTCGCTTTATTTTGTAAGATTTTTGGTTTGTTAACCCGCAGCATCGTCGTGTGTATAACCACACAACTCAAAACGTAATCTGATTGATCAACACCCCCCCCTCGTGTAGATACTGGTTGTATGGGGAAATGTGAGATTCGTGTTTGTATTTGCAAAATGGCCAGATACTCACCTCATCAACACCTGCTATTAACATCTAATCTGTACTGGATTTTTCTTTTTTGCATAATAATATCAGCCCGACGTATTTAGACCTGGTTTCAATTTGTGTTTTTATTATCTCAACATTATGATTGGATGCCAACATGCAATTAGCACTCCATCTTCTAAATGAACGCTTCCAATGTAAGGCCATAAATGCAGCATATTTTTAGGGGTCACGGTTGAGGGTGTTTTCATGTCTCTCATGGGTTTGTATTTAATTTATGAACCTTTATTCATGTTTTCCCCTCCAGACTACTTTATAATTGGATTGTGATAGGTTGGAATATTATATTCATCAATGGTTCTCAAATTTTTTTTTCAATGATATACTCTTTATAAACATTTTTCAGCCAAACAAAAAACGTAAAATTATCTTGGTAGAAAGAGAATGGAGATTATAAATCCGTGGGCAGTTGACGTGTTCACACAGAAGGCGCTTGAACTCACCAGTGCACATTCACACAGTTGCATTCCTACACACATGCACAGAATTGCACATATGCTCTATGTAATAGTCTGGTTTAGTCATGACTACCTACTGTGTTAAAATAAATTTCTCTTGATATATAAATAATCACTCACTTCCCAATAAAATTGCATGTATTGCTTTTATGTAAACAGTACATGCAATTTTATTGTGATGTAACTGAAAGCCTGGGAAAGATGACAACATTCAACAATCCATGCAATCTGTGCGCACAGTTGAAAATCTCAGGTCAGGGATTTCCAAACAGAGGGTACAGATTTACGGATAGATTATAGATTATTTGATTTCTCCTCTGACACTCAATGTACATTTTCTATTTTGAGGCTCTAGAAAACTGTTAAAATGATGAATGCTAATGTCAGTTAGCATGAAAAGCCATCAAGTTATTTTTTACTTCTGCCAAGGAGTTGTCTCGTGTCTCTTTCTCTGTCTGTTAGTAGGATCACATGAAACGTGGGGAAAGGGAACAGTTGATTAAATTGTTGAGGCTTATCCAGAACGTGGTAAGAATTCATGTAGCCCCTCAGTCAGGCACATACGATATCCAGAAACAGATTATATGTTAATATCACGTGTAAGTAGAGTATGTACTCTTATTAATCTTTCAAATGATGACGTCTCATTTAATCAGGATTTGGTTTCTATTTGATCTCCCACTGCAGTTCGTTATAAGTCCCCACATGTGTAGATTGTATTTCTTGTTTCTTCGACAATCAGAAAAAACGATAAAGCAAACTGAAACCCGGTTTTCTAACGTGTTCTAGTGCTACAAGCGTTAACAAGGGGTCTTCTAGTGCGATCTTGTGTAAAATGTTAAGTGCTACTCTTCCTCGGCTGCCTCCCTGACTGGTCTGTATCAGTTTGGGCAACTATTGTGTCGTAGTGCTACGTGGGATGCCAGTGGCCTGCATGCCGGTAGATGAGAGGTTGGTAGAAGGTTAGCAGGTTTACCTGGTCCAAGGTAGAGTACCTTGACTTGAGCGTGATGACCTCATCCAGTTGAGCCCTGAATTCTCTCCGTGAGGCCTGGGGGAAGCCACAGGACAGTCACTCACCTTCATTCCACACACGCTCTCTTCTCACACAGGTAAACAGGCGGCCACACCCACTCCCATAGTCACCACACATCCGTTAGTGCCAGAGCTGACCACTCCTCATTTTACACACAAACCAAACACAAGCACACGTCCCAGAACTAAACCAGTACTGAGCTGACACACATTCTACAATAGGATAAAAAGGAATATAAAGAAATAAAAAAAAAAGAAAAAGATCCCACTATAAAGAACACTAACCACACAACCAAACCGAAGATGGATGAAACAAAAGGTTTTTAAAGGTTTCACATCCAGTTCAGCAGCTACTGTGGACTCATCTCTCTGTTAGTGTGGGTGGAGGTGGAAGGTGATGGTTCCTTCACACCAAACACAAACACATGTCTGGTGTGAATGCAGCATTAGTTAGTGAATGCTTGATCCGCGGTTGAACCTGAGGCCTCTGCCTGACAACATGTGACCAGCGAGGAGGTGGAGAGTACAGATTACATGTTATGACACCCGACTAATCCGGTTACTGTGAGCTGTTTGGTATTGAAATTATAATTATTATAATTATTATTAAGAGTAGAGTAATTGGATTGCAATTACTTTACAGTAATATTTTTCACAATATTTAGTCATTAGGTAATACATCTAGAGTAAGTTAGGTAAGATAAGTCAAAATATGTGATGCCCTGAATAAAAACCTGACTGATAACGTACTTTTGTAAACAAAAGTAATATTTCAGAGAAAATGAAAATCAGACTCAAGCTGAAGTATAACTTTTTTTTCTTAAAAACATGAATAAAAGATAACCTTAAAATGAATTCAACAAACACTATAAAATTAAATTAAACAAAAAAACATATATAACAAGAAAAATTATATATATATATAAAAAAAATAAAATCGAAAAGTATGTATATAAACGCATGAATTACAAATAATCTACTAATAATTAACCAGATAAAAGAAGTTTATTAGTAGTAAACTACTAATAAGCAATAGTAATAGACTAATTAAGTTGTATTGAACTATACTGTTCTTACCAGCATCATAGACATCAAATTGTTAAATGAATTAAAATCGTATTAAACATACTGTACAGTGTATTTTGGCATTTATGTACTGCAATTACTTTACGTTTGGCTGAAACTCTGGTATTATGTCAATAACAATAATATATGTGAAAAGATCAAATACGGGCAGGATTATGGATCAGTAATCAGTAATTGTAATCTTTTTATGAAAATAGAATGGAACAGAAATTGGATTACAATAACTCTGAGGGAAAATCTAATTTTTTTTCACCATTTCTAATATTAATATTTGACTGAACACATATGATCACATATATATTTCTGAAAGGATTTTTTTTTCATAATACAACATTTTTCTCGGTATATTTTGAAATAGGTTATCAGTAGATTGTGACAAAGATGCATTATGAGCTGGGTTTGTACATATCACGTCAGAAATTATTTATTATATATATTTAATGCTTAAATGGAGACAAATGAATGCCAACAAAAACTATTAAAAACAATACACATTCTTAAAAAAAAGGAAAAAGGGCAATAAACTGACTGAAAAATTAACAGTAACTACAAAAAACATGACAAAAAAAATAAAAAGGACTTAAAAGGCTAAACAATTATAAAATTGAAACCTATGCCGCCACAAAAATCAAAACTTAAAATTCCTTTTGATTAATTAAACAAATGAACTATTAAACTACTATTAATGAACTAAACTTAACTTTACAGATCTGATTAACATCATATTCAGTAAATTCATTAAAATGATTGCACAGTGTTTCGGTATGGCAGATTATCTGGTATTACTTGGTAATAACTTGATTAGATATATGTGAAAAATACTGGCTGGAGTATGGCTGTGGTAATAAAACGTTTAACGATAAAAGTGACAACAGTAATTATAATCTGTTTAAAATATAGAACAGTAATTACATTACTTTAGGAACATAAGACGTTTTTGGCATGATTAAATGAAATATTAGACAAATTATCTCAAACATCATTTAAATATATATATATATATATAACCACTGAGATCATTGCTTTTATGTAAAGCAGTGTCTTTTAACCTAACATTGTGTAATAACATGTAATTAATGGATTCTGATATCACATTGGACAGGTGTGAGCGTTCTTCCACATCCACGCCCCGAGGTTACGTGTCGTTATCAATTACCAGAGTTCTTGGGTTCTGACCGGAGGAACAAGCACTGGAGAAGAGCTGCAAACACTGCTCTCCTAAATGTCATATTATTTGTGTTTGGAAAGCTACGTGTGTGTGAAAGTATTCAGGTGTGCACACAGAGGGAGAGTTACAGATTGTGCAGGATTATAACTTGCATTCAAATACATCATTCAAGCATCTTTCAACTTCGATTTTGAGGTTGAAACGCCATTGAGGAATATGCCACATGATGGAAGGGTGTTAATTCTGGAGGTTGCGTGAGTGTGGAAACAAAGCGAGGGTTAGATAGAGTGCAGAATGAGGGCAACGGGACATCATAATACCAAACAAAACCACGGGGAGGTGGAACGTAAAGAGACAGCAGGGGTGCAGCAGGCAGGACAGCACACAACACAAGGAGGGGAGAAGAGGAAGTTTAGAGGGGTTAGCCATCATGCCGGGCCGGAAGTAAGAAGTGCTGTTGGAGAGGGAGCGAGGAGAGACCAATGCCGGGATGACAGCTGTAACGATGCATTAGAACCCATGCAGGAGTACCTCAGCAATGCTTAGGGTGGATGAACAGGAGGGGAGCCGCGCCTGGTGCCACAAGAGAGAGAGAGAGGGAGAGGGAGAGGAAGGGAGAAGAGAAGAGGGTTAACAGAGCCAAAGCCAGATTGAGCGGGAGACAGAGGAACACAGAGACTGACGGGTAGAAGCAGACGTCGCCCTCCGTCTTTCAGGAGGACATCTGTGTGACAGGTCTCTATGCTACTGTCTCAGATGGGCCAAAGTAGTCAAGGGCATGATGGACAGGACAAGACAGGACAGGACAGGACACAACAGGACAGGACAGGACACAACAGGACAGGACAGGACACAACAGGACACAACAGTTAGGAGTTGCGTGAGGATTCACTCTCCGTCAGAACAATAGGAGAAATAGCTTTACAGGAAGCATCTCATGTTTTGAACTTTGTGGTACATTTTACATAGATAAATAGATTCATCCCCTTGGGGAAATAAAGCCAGTGTTTATATGAGACCCGCACGCTTCATAGAATCCACATGTCCTCTGGTTACATCTCAATTTCAAAGCTTTTCCTGCACCGAGACATTTCTGATGAGAGGAGGATCTTCCTGTTGAGTCCTTTCAAAGAGATCTGAATGATAGTAATGCTCCCACGCCATCCCATTCTCACCTGTGTTCATCTAAATCCAGGATCTGGTCGCTCCTTGTCAGCTCAAATATCAGAGTATTACAGAAGGATGCACCACGTTCAACATGCTCTCTCCTTTTCCTTGTGGCTTGGTCTATACAGTGTATGTGAAAAACAACACAGAGCTGCTTTTATGCAGGTTGCCTTTAAATAACAACTCTGAAATCTAGACTGATATTATGGAAAAAAAAAATTTTTTGCACCCCTTTGGTCATATATTGTGTGGAAATAATAGAAAATGCCAACCTCATCACACCAGAGAGAGTATATAGCCCCCGCAATCAATATACAAGTGTCAATTATTGATCCAAAATCCTTCATTGTACACGACATTCATGAGAGAAATGTCATGGGAAATATAAACGAACCAAGGAAATCTAATGCAATTTATTTCCAGCACCAAATGTGGCAACTATAACTGCCCCACTGGGATCTACTACTGCAGCAGTCTAATAGCGTGACAAGTACAAGAAAGGCTAATAACTCTACTTAAAGGCACATTAAGATATACATGACAGGACTGAGATTGAAAGGGGTTACGTTTCTGCCTCCTTCAACGAAATACTTATGCATGCTGCGCACACATTTCCCTAAATTCAGCTGTTATATATCAAATTTAAAAAAATAAATAAAATTTTGGGCAAACATTTTAGTGAAATGTTTTTTGGAAAATACACAAAAATTAGCAAAATAAATGAAATGAAATTATCATGACCTAAAGCCATCTTTTTGTAATTATTTGACGCTCTACAAAGTGACTACTGTACAGTATTTCATTCATGGGTTTTTTCTTTTTTTGTTAAAATATCAAAACCAAAACAAGACACAAACTTGGCCATCTGCGTTGGCAGATAGTTTTGCTTTACCAAGAGCTTCTCCAATTCAAAGTAAGAGAAAAATACTCCGGGTAAAAAAATCACATCTTTTACTACCAAAATAATGTCCCTCACAAAAGCCTGGTTAAACATGAATTAGTACTAAGTCATTAGATAGTTCCAGTCTTTCCACACAAAACGATAACATTGCAAATTTTGTGTTGTATTGCCTTCTTGTAGAGCGGTGAGAATCCTGTCGGTTCTGATTGAATTGCTGTAGATTCACAGTTGTTGTCTTCATCAAACACATTGCTAAAATAATGCACACAAAAAAAATTAATTTCCTAGAAGCAAGGACGAATTTTTAAGAGAAACTAATTTCTAATTCCGTTTCATGTCATCAGAGAGTCTTAAAATTATACTGCTGTGCACTAATTGTCTTGATAATTGTTTTAGTCCTTTAAGAAAATGTTCTGTAAGTTCTCACCCTCTACATGACGGAATAAAAATCAAACCATATACTGTTGCCTCATGGTAGTTCTCCAGCATTTCCATTTAGGTTCTCACTAATTATTCATGAACGACAAACCACTGCAAAGACAATTGTCGTATTGTTTACATCCATGATTATTATTATCATTGGATAGATGGATAGAAACTTTATTAATCCCCAAAGGGAAAATGTAATTGTTACAGCGGCTCCAACAGACAAACATTCAAAAGTTGACTAATTATGAAGACACAAAATTAAATCGGTGAAAAAAACTTTTCATGCAGTTTAATAGTAATTATTATTATTTGAAGTTGTCATGCTTCAATGCTGCTGCATTACTCCCATTCTTGGGGGGTGACTGCCACCTATGGGTGGGCAGTTTTATACAGTGACCCATATTGGGGTTCCACAAGGTCACATATTAAGTCCTCTTTGTTTCTTCTATATATATAAATTATATGAATCTGTTGTCAAAAGAAGTGCTTGTTACTTTTTATGGTGTTGACACCAAAACCTTCACACAGATACCAATTAAATAAAACAAGACACAAACTTATGGGCTACTTTATAGAACTGCAAGAGTTATATGAGATTGTTTGGAAAAAATATCATTTGTTCATAATTTTTTACTGTGATAGATTTAATTTAAAAAAAAAATGCATCAACTAATTTACTAACCTGCATTATGAATTCGACATTCCTATTTCATATCGTAGACGGAAGAGTATTAGCTCCATGTGATTTTCCTATTTACTTTTCTTCAACGCTGCGGGGTTGTTTGCAAGAAAGTGCAAAAACAAAATTTGTCATGTTTTTTGAATGAATTAGACACATAAATTGTTAATTCTACCCAAACCAAGACAACCTTTTTTTTTGGAATGATGCATTATTGTCTAGCACTTTTTTAAAAATAAAACTACCCTGACATGGACCCCTGCAGATGTCCCACTAATGTGCTAATTAATTAATTGGATCCAGACTAGGAATTCAAATATGAATTTGGAGCTGGAAAGTATATATTGGGTCAGGGTACGTCAACATTCAACAAAGGGAGGTAGAGACATGGCACTGCAACCAATATGTAGAAATAGATTTCATGTATCTGTTATAGTTATACCTAGTTATAAATCTAAAGTTATATATAAATCTTGTCCTTAAGTAACGCCGTCACTTATTAACAACTTAAGATAAAGACAAGGTTCCTAATGTAAGTTTCCAGTCATAATAAACTAAGTGGCGTAAATGAATATAGCACACTCTGGTGAGTAAAATGAGATCTAATGTTATAATAGAATATGATATACACAAGATAGATCTCCGTGAGCGGATATGCACCACATTTAAACTTAAATCAGATCAATAGTTGAGAAATTATGGCCGGAAACTGGGATTTTGGAAACTAAATCTCCCCCTAGTGGCGGAGATATGCAACAAACCTATTCCCCAAATCAATCCAGTTCTTCCTCCCACAAAGGTTTATGACGGAATAACATTTAAAAATGATCCATGAAACAGTTTTTGAGTTATCCCGTCACATGAAGCATCGTGCGGCGTAGGCAATGATGATTCCATAATATCCCAGACATTTCTTGGAGGTAATTACAGATTCAGTTTAATCGGCAAACAAAACATCGGACTGTGAAAGACTCCGTCTCTTACTTGTAAACATTTCTGCTGTCGCAGCTTTGAACTCATTCTTAAGTTTTTTGCCATTTCTTTCCAAAAGAGTGAAAAGAATTATTTCTGTCCAGCAACCCAAATTATGCCGAGGAAGAACCCAGAGAGTACAACTAGCAGTAATAACCACTGCTGACCTGAAGCATGTGCTGCATGATCTCGGCGCCATGGTAATTCATCCATCACTGCCTCCAAAGGCCTCCTCCATGTCTGCATGTATTAGGAATTAATGAGCTATTGAGTGACTTGGCGGCGTGGCGGACCGTAAGCGCTATGAGCGCTAACGCAGCTGATCTGACGGGGCGTGTTATGCCACTCGCCAGTCATCCGACCACCCTCCTCCCCCCACTGCCTCATCTCATCAGCAACCCACATGACGAGAACGCTCAGTACAGCTGGTCAGACAGTCTCACCCATTTCTTCTTACTTCCTTTCATTTCCTGTCTGTCTTATCCCCCTGCACTGTATGTCTGAGTGTTCATGTCTGTCTCTCTGTCTCGCTCTTTCACAGCTCTCTTGTACTCCTTCTATTCTCTCTCTCCATGGCCCTGAAGGCAAGCTCTCAAAGTCAGTGGGCGTCAGTAACTCATGACAAATATAGAATTGCATACAATGCATGAAAACTTCACACATACTTATACAGATTTGCAACGCATGTGCAGAGAAGGAAACTCTCGTCTGTTCTTTGTATGATTATATTAACAATATTACAAACTGCATTACGTATATGCATGTATAAACACCACAGCCGCTTCAGCTGAAGTTATTTTGCCTTGAAGCCTTCAGCTATCTGACCCAAATGGTCGTTGGTTGGTGCTACGGTCCGAAAAAAGCAAAAGAGGGGGCTGAATGTGGGTGTATTTATCAAAGAGCACTTTCCTTGAGGCTGAAACAACCATTTTCTGGTCTTTTCACCAATATATGCAACATACACCAATTGGCCATAACATTAGAACCATCTACATTATCTATCTCATTAAATGGCACCAGTCAGTGGGTGGGATATATTATGTTGCAAGTTGTTGTGAAGTTTATGCTTTAGATCAAGAATAAAAGGACAACAATAAGGATCAGAGCACCAATGGTCAGATGATGGCTGGGACACAGCATCTCTAAAAGGCGCTGGGTGTTGTTGGGTGGCCCGGGTCTGTGATTGTTAGTACCAACTAGACCCTTCTAGTTCATAGAGGCAGAGGAGGATGGTCCCTCTTTGTTTCTGAGAGGCAAGAGGTCAAGATTTAACAAGAGTAATTGGTTGAAATGAACCAAGACCAAATCTTATCAACCAAGAGCAAAACTCTTTGGAAAAAAAGTCATTATTGAAATTCAGATTAAGCTTCAACAGTGACACCTACAGGGCAAGCGAGGGGAAAGGGAATGTGTGCGAAGTGGAGAGCAGAGGAGGTAAGTTCACAAAGTCAGTCTCAATGCCTCTATTCCGATTATTAGACTTAGATCGATTTTTTGTGTGTAGTTATAAGAGAATACGCCTCGGAAATCTGCTTATTATTCCTATGTTAAATGAGAAGATTCCACTATCATGTCAGCAGCCAGTTTTTATTTATTTATTATCCCATCAATCACCCATAACATTAAAATCACCTGTCTAATATTTTGCATGTCTCCTTTTATCCTTCCAAAACAGGCATTCTGTGTGTGACAACCCACAGAAAAATCTGTATATTAACAGTAAAATAGTGGCAGTTGTGGACGCAAGAACTCTGCTGCAAAAGATTTGGTGAATCTACAAGACATTACTGTAAATGACCATAAAAGAACAGATATATCATGTCAGTTAATAACATTAAATGACATTAAATGACCAGAAATTCAGACTTTACCTTAGAAATATTATATTTATTATTATAACAATATTTCATAAATATATATTTTTATCATCTTATTTCTGTAGAAATAATGGGATATTTTTACATTCATTTTATCAAAAGTTTGTACTTTCACAATATAATTCTGTATTTTACACATATTCTGACGATAAGCCATAAAGTTTTTAATGTTCCTTTATTTAAAATAGCTCATCGTATCTTCTACCTCGATAGACTGATTTTAGCGGCCCTGCAATTTAATATATCCATATATTTGGAGAGGAATTGTCAAATTCTCTTGAATTTCCAAACCTGATATTATCTTATATATTTTTTTCAAAACCATGTTTCAACTTCAGATAAATGTTTCTTTATCTTTTTCACAGAACAAAATATATTTGTATCATCTGTGAAAAAGACAAAATTTAAGATCATTATAACGAGTTTTAGACCAAAGACCAATTTCGGGGTATTATGCAGGTGATTTTCCTAAATCCTCCTATAATGTGATTAATTAGCAAATACAGCTGTCAATTTTCTTACTAGCTTTTGTAAGCCAGGAGTGAGTTGCACCTCTGATTCTGAACTTCTTCTCAGATCCTAATGCTTGCCCAACTTTCCTGCTTCCAACAGATCAACTTCAGGATAAAATGCCTCCTTGCTGCCTCAGGTATCACACCCACTGACAGGAGCCATTGTAACGAGATAATCACTGTCATTCTGACTGACCATTTGTCCATGGTTATAATGTAATGGCAGTGTATTTCCCAAAATATTACACAAGTTCTTTGGTGAAATGTAATTGTAGTTTGAAAAAATACATATTTTTACATATATCGACTTTTGTTTGGGTAAATCCAAATATTATAAATACCAAGTGTTTGTTTGGTCGACATCTCTGTGGTGGAAGCAGAAATAAAAGGCATGGACTCTCCCCGCAGGGATCTATTCCTTTAGACACCGTAGGAACACTATAATGCAACGCAGCACTGATTAAGCTGCAAATATATTGCAGACTCTGACATATCGGTAACGTCAATATCCTGTGCTTCTCCTTGTCAGCTGTTAAAAGCCGTCGTGGATTGTGAAGGTGCTGCTTCCACACTTAAACCTTCATACTACCCTCATTACAGTAGAGCTCCAGCTTAGCTGCTACTGTACGTTCTGACAGCTCCAGGGACTTGATATAACAGCATAGGACTCAGAATCCGGTAGATTTCTACTCATTCTTACTGTAAGGTTCTTTGGATAAAAGCAGCGGTGAGATGGGAAGGAGAAGTGCTTTTGTGTCTGAGTCAGTGGCTGATTGCTTGAATTGAACACTGATTTACTGTGGAGCCCTGGGAGATGCTACATCGCCTTTCCTGCTGATTTGTCTTTCAATTTTCATGCGTTTGTAGTTTCCTCCACCTAACACTGGAAAGGCATCAGAACCACAACATTTGCTCACTTCCTCTTCTTGTCCAGCAGCCTTCCTGCAGGTTTAAGCTACAGTCAACAGTCCCATCGTTAGCATCAGTCACCCTCTACACTCTCACCTCATCCATCCTAGCAGCCTTCAGGCAACATCATCCTCATCAGCAGCACTACACAAATATGTGTGCAAGAGCAGAGAATATATTAAAACACAAACAGTAAAGAACACATTCACCCCCACATTTCCACTCGGATAACACAAACAAAACCTTATTAAACAGGCAGACAAATGACTTCCCCATACACACACACTCTCAAAACCAGTAAGCACCCTCTCAGATATGCACGAGGAAGGACATTACCTACCATCTTCTGCCTGGAGTCTGAACAGAATGAGCTCTTCGGCACATGCACACTCTCTAACAAACACACACACACACACACACACACACACACACACACACACTTTCACGCCAACTGTGAGAGGGTGAGTGGGGAGAGAGAGAGAGAAGAGAGTGGAGGAGCAGCAAGGAAATGCAACAGCTATAAAGATAATAAGGAGGAGGGGCAAGAGGAGGAGGTTGCAGCCGCACATACGTTGCAGCGTCAAATAATGCACGCATCGTTGAAGCCTTCGTGCGCGCATGTCATCGTTTCCCATGAGCCTACAGTTTCTGTTGAGGAAATGACGGATGTGACTCCCCTCCCTCGCGAGCCTCACTCATTCATGTTTTCTTCTCATCACCCTGCCTCCTCTTTCTGTTGTTTTCATACTGATTTGATGTGATGGGAGTCCGTGGGAGGAAGGAAGGTGGGGGGGTGCTTTAATGAGGTGAATTACTGGACTAGCCTTCGGGGATGGATACAGATAGACAAACGGACATAGAGACCGCAGCCCAAGGTGCGTTTGTTTCTATCATTTCCTCCCCCTCCTCACCTCCAACTCCCTCCTAGGCCCCCGTCTTCTCCAAGTCATTAGCTCTCAACCCTTTCCCTGTCGTTTACACCCACCCACTCCCTATTCCTTCTCTTCTCCACTGTCGCTGAGCTTTCTCACTCACTCCGTAATAAATCCTCCACATCTCTAGCAGGCCAGGAGTCACTTTTATGAGCCTTACTGCACCGAAGGAGGACATTTACTATTTGTCACACACACAGGAAAAGACACATAAGCGGTCAATACTTTCAGGTAAAACCAAACGTGAAGTCATTTCCACAGACTACAAAGGCATATAACAAGTCTTATCTATTGTTTCCAGAGGGGAATAAACCTGTAAGAAATGACGACACAGGCTGTAAAACCCCACTGGAGTGTCACACTGCGGCAGGCCTCAATGTTCTCGCCTCTACAGACCAAGAAAGCCATCCAGTCACACACTAACAAAGAGACATGGTCCAGCATCGTTGAAATCATTGGCGATCTCCGTCTTTATCAGTCCCTACTGCATTCAGATAACTTCTAAAGACATTTATCCGTACTTTTTGAATCAGGGTCATCTGTAGTGTTATGTTGTAAATATTGATGTTCCCCCTCCAATTAAGCCCTTACCTTGTGCACCTACAGGTATAGCACCGTTATTTCATTGTACCATATATAATGCCAATAAAGGTTTTTCTATTCTATTCTAAATATTAAAAGGCACAACTTTTTATCACCGATCAGTCATAAGATCTTTTTTATTGTGCGCAATGCTAGATTTTAATATAACAATGACTTATGTCACAGCCAAATGTTGTTTATATAACTCCCTCTAGTGGACGAATGTAATATTTCTGCCACCAAAATGCCTTCCTCGTGTCGAAATCACATTTACGGTCCATTGGAAAGTCTCCAGCCGCTGCCACCCTGAACAGGATAAGCCGTTACGGATAATGAAAATGAAATGCTAACCAACTGGGCCGAGTAGAGAGCCTTCCTGGTCCTACCCCACAGAAAGTCTGTGTAGTATAACAAGGACTTTGTGGTTGTTCTATCGAATGGGATCATGTAGTTTTTTAGATAGAATTTCTGAGCAAATGTATTGATGGATTTGTTCCATGATGTTACTGAATGTAATTACACGTGACAATGAAAACAAATTATTTTGGGTCTTACCTTTCCATAGACTCCAAAGTTATGCAAATACACCTGATGGTTGCGGAGCTGTTTTGAGTTTGTATTGGACGTTTAATTCAGGTGTTGATTAGTTTAAAATAACCAATAAGCAGAACAGGTTAAAACCTCCTGCCTAATATTTCAACTTTTGTAGCAAAAACAGCTCTGTGAAGCACTGTGTGTTCCGGGAACAAGCAGCAGTTCTATTTTTTAGAACAAGCAGCGGATCGGCTAGCCTTTGCCCCCCTAAGGGCCTTGGGGACCCATGAATCCAATCACCGATTGCCATCTATAGACCACTTTGGTAGGTACTAAACACTACAGATCAGGAACACCAGGCATTGCATTCTGTGCTCATCTTGATGCACACAAAGTCAAGCATTTGTGATAGTCAGATCAGCCATAACATTAAAACCACCTGTCTAATATTATGTCACCATTAGGTCAACCTTTTGCCACCCAAACAATTGTGCGCGGTGCATAATGTTTGATACCTTTCTATAAGGACCAGCAAGAACTTTTTCAGCACTTTGTGCTACATTAGCTTTTCTGTGGGAGCGGAAAACACGGTCTAGCTCCCAGCTCACACTGATGAGCTATGGGCTGCACATTATCCTGTTGCTGGTTCAGCAGTTGTCCTTATTTAGACTGCTTTGGTAGGTTCTAACCACGGCAGACTGGGAACAACCAACAAGACCTGCATTTTGGAACTGCTGTGACCCAGGTCTGTAGCAGTCATAATATGCCCCATGTCGAAATATACCATCCATTAACAGGTGCCGTTATAACAAGATGATCAATGCTATTCTGACTCCACCTGTCAGTCACTATAATGTGATGGCTGATCAGATTATTCTAAAACTCAACAAGTCACATGGAACCCAATTGGAGCTAATCCAATTTTTTTGCAGAATT
This sequence comes from Lophius americanus, assembly GCA_037951165.1. Taxonomy (NCBI): domain Eukaryota; kingdom Metazoa; phylum Chordata; class Actinopteri; order Lophiiformes; family Lophiidae; genus Lophius; species Lophius americanus. Next base: position 3,442,515 of record JBBDHG010000026.1, on the reverse strand, counting down.
CTATTTGATGTCTGGTGACCTGATCTGAAGGATACTCTCTGGCCACATCTGGACCAAAGCAGTTATGGACAGATGGACAAGGGTGACCCTTTAAGGCCCCTTTGGCGAGGGCATAGAAATATCTTATATTCATGTTGTATGAGTGTGTAGAGTATTGAATGCAATTATTGTTTATTCAAGTATTTCCTCTAATTTGTCCCTCATTTGATCATAAGTGAGTTAATTGGTTAGTATTAGTAACAACATTCTGATAGTATGTGTCCATATACTCTGAGGTATCAACATTCAATCATGTGCCTGACTGGTGAGAAGTGTGATCTCTGCTTCACACTCTGCTTCATCCTCGCGTCTCCAAGGAAGGCAAAGAGGGATCATATAAACACACTTCGGCGCAAACATTTCCTACTGTTTAGTGTTATTTACGGACAGTTCAGACGGTACCTATACACTGTACAGCACAGCACATCCTTCAGAACATCGATCCTTCACATTAAAATCAGCTGATCTGACACTGGAGCGATTGTCACACACACCTTCAGGGCATAGATCATTCATATCCCTTTGCTGCTGATCGCTCCACTCTGCTAATGATCCTCTGTGTCCACTCATTTGCTAGTGATGATCATGTGATCTGTGCACGGATCAGGCAAAAAGCCAAAACCGCGTTAAATTATATTGATATTGCTTGCCTGTTTCCCTCATCATGACCAACATTTGTTGTGAGTACCTCAGGGTTGTACATGAGATTCTTTTAAATATTAGATAGAAAAATATCAGACATGCCAAATTCCTAAAACAAAATTTGAAAAATGCAAATAAAAGCCACCACTACAACAAACTTAATTCAGTATAGGGTTGTAGTATCAGTAAGACCTTCAGGGATGGGTCAAATGCAGAGAATAAATTTCACGATGTTGCACTGTGTATAACTTGTCATTGCCTTAAATAAAATATGCATTATATTGCAATTAAAATAACCGAGGAATGCAGTGGTTGGTCGTGGGTTTTTCACCTGGGCCTTCAGTGCTGTACTCCCGCATTTACTCCGCCCTCAAATACCTTTGAATTGACACCACAGATAGAAGCTGCTGTATTTAGACATAACCATCCCATATTCAAAAAGACAGTAACATTTATCTAGTGTAATAAAGGGTTTAAAATGAAGTGCAACACCATCATGCAACCACCAACAAGAAAAACGCCATCAGATGTAAGAAGGATTCAACAGCGTTTTCTGGCATAAAATACGTACGTTCAGGCGCAAGACTGAATCTGGACCTGATTCGCACAACACCAGCAAAAATATTCAATAATCGACAGCAATTTACAATACTTAAAAAAGAGACTCACCAAAGTTGGTCCTCATTCTTTCTTAAAAAATAGTCCAACAACAAGGTCAAAGAGAATCCCAGTGCTTATCAGTTCCATTATAAATTCCTTTTCCATATGGTATGGAGGCGAGTGCTGACAGGCTGTCAATAACTTTTAATTTGTTGAAACTTAATGCTCAGCAGGATCTGAGAGGAGAGTCAGCGCCTTAAGCGGGCTAGCTAGCCCAGGCCTGTCAAAGAATACGCCCTACATGCAAACTTCAAAATCTGATAATCCAAAAAAATATCCCGTGTTTTTAAATGGCAGAGGTTTTGGAAACTGCTTTCACCTTGCAGACGTTTCACCCAGATACCGCAGTGGGGAAATCCAATTAGATAAAACAAAACTCACTCGCTGTAAGCAGCCATGGAGAAAAGCAATGGAACAAAGAATTCACATACATGTAGTCTCAATTAGAATATTCATTGAAATTTCCTTTTTTTTTTTTTAAAGATTTTCTGACGCTGTCAAGGTTAGCAGAGTCGGCCTTGCTAGTCCTGAAGTACCGCCACTGCAAGGACATGAATTTATGAGCTTGTCCTTCCTGCACACACATGTGCATTATAACATACTCTTGTTTTTGGCAGGTGGCGGTGAGCAGAATGGCGGTGTGTTCACAATGAAGGTCACCAGGAAGTGGCATGAGTTGAATCCCACTACTGCACTGTGACTCATTTCCCACACTCATGGAAAGGGAGGAGTTCATTTCCATAAGCGTTGGCCTTGGCTCCGCAGCCATACATCAAGCTATTGATCAAACTTAAGAGGAAAAAAAAGAACCTGCACAAAGTGAGGCAATGTCATCTATGTACACGCCAAGCAACTACATAATGTGTGGGTCGGCACTTTAATAGAATGTCAGAATTGAAAAATTTAATCAAAATATCAAAAATAAATGGAAAAATCAATCAAGGGGATGGGATTTTTGGAACAACATAAAACACACACAGAGCATAAATGAACTTAACATTTACAGATGCATCAAGGTGAGAGCTCTGATGGAAAGGGGAGGGTATGAAAGGGGTGGCGACATTTTAATTTTAGCCCCTCAATTCCTGTTAGAACTTTTGGTTTTATTTTGACTAATTATGAACAGACATTCATTCAATGCACCTCAGTCAGCCAAAACTACCTTTATTTTGTTATTTTCTTCTTCCTTTCTTAACCAGATATATGAGTTTTTCTGGAAATATTTATATAATTTCATCTGTAAAAATGAAGCTTCAGCAAAAGTTAGTCAGGTAGACGATCGGCGTGCACACCCACTTCACGGTCTGGGGCATCGATTTAATCAGCTGTGCTCATCAGCTGACTACATCTATCCAATATCCTGATGACACAACTTCATCTTTAGGATATCATGATGAGCTGCTGTCTTTTGAATATGAACCCCCATTCAACCCCTCAGTCTACGCCCAGTCCTTGCAGGTACATCGACTTCATCATCGATCTGTCTCAGCAGAGTCATGAGCCACCGCCACCACTCTAGACTTCCAATAGGGGATAGCTAGACCCTTCAATTACAATCTCCCTGAAGAATTTAAGCACTAAATGTAAAGGATCTAGAATACACTCAGAGATCCCACGCCCCTGCAAAAATATATAAAACCTGAGCAATTGGAAAACTGCTTTCGCGTCACATCCTACTGTAGCAGGATGTCAGTGTATCGTGTCAAAGATGCTGGACTCATTTAACGTCTAACAGACATTATATTACAAAGAAGGATATGAACATTATGTTGATATAAAGACCCAACATTGACTTAACATCAACCTAAAACTTTGGAAAGATGTCAAATTTGAATTTGAAATGATAACCATACGGATTTCCAAACATTGGCTAGTCAACAGAGGTAGCCCAAGTTTTGCCCTAAGTCTGCTGGTACATAGGGCAACAGAAAATGGACGAATGTTTGTTTTTGTCCGATAACAGATTTCAAGGGCCAACCAAAATTCAATGTCAGGCCAACTTTGAGCCATCAGTCACCATCAGCTGCTGCCTTTAGACACGATTCTCTCCATTCAGTTAGTTCTAGTTCTTTAGTGCTCCACCTAGTCCTTGGGGATCCATACGCCCCAACATTTATCTGCCTCACATGAGTCATCAGCCACCACCAACAGTATACAGACTCCGAAGCGAGGATAGTCCATGCCGCTGTTCAGGGAACAGAAACTACGATCACAATTGTCCTGAAGTTTCTAGTAAACTCTTATAATAAATCATTGTTCAAATGAAAGAGGAAACCCAAATCAAAAACATATGCCCGTGCACACACGCACGCAAACACACACACACACACACTAACACACAACTACTGTCAACCATCCTCTGTGTCAAAACCCCATGCTCCAAATGCTTCATTAATTCAAATTCATCATTACATAACTGTCCTAAATGCTCACAGGAGTGGAAGAGTACAACCACCCTTCCTGTATCTTGTGCATGTGTGTGTCAGTGTGTTCTCTTATGAGCACGTGTGTGTCAGTGTGTTCTCTTATGAGCATGTGTGTGTCAGTGTGTTCTCTTATGAGCATATGTGTGTCAGTGTGTTCTCTTATGAGCACGTGTGTGTCAGTGTGTTCTCTTATGAGCATGTGTGTGTCAGTGTGTTCTCTTATGAGCATGTGTGTGTCAGTGTGTTCTCTTATGTGCGTGTGTGTGTGAGACAGTGCAACAGAAAAATAAAATGGGTTATGTGAATGATTGTAGGGCAGCTCAGTTGGTAATCCGTTTGTGGACCGTGGACTGTGAGGTGTTTATGACAGGGACACACTCACTGTCTCCCTCAAGGATGATTGTGTGTGTCTAGATTCACACTGTGTGTCCATGTGTGTGTATTCTCAGTTGTTAGGCTGCATATAGACAGGTTTGTGCATTGAGTCTGTGCTAGTAAATGGTCTTCGGACAAACACACACACACCAACTTATTCTAAGGGTTTGACAAACAATCCTCCTTCTGAGGCACACACACACACACACACATATGAGGTACATTGCTGTGAAAAAGTATTTGAACCCCTCCTGGTGTACGTGATACTGAAATCTGCTGGACCTTCCAATTTTTATGTAAAACAATGACAACATGAGAAAGGACAGCATAAAAGTTTGAACGCTTTAATATCCTCACCAAAATAAAAATGTCAAAATGATTTATTTGCATATTTTATTTTACAGGGTGATGTCGGGGGAGATGCTTCGCTGCTCTAAGACCAGGATTGTTTGCCACAATTGAGGGAAGCATGAAAAGTCTGAAGGAGAATCTGAAGTCTGTGAGTTGGACTATGTCATGTAAAAGAACAGTGTTTCCAGCCAGGAGAGTATGTCCTGCCCTCAAAAGGAATACAATTAAGAGTTCTGGTGTGGTCAAAATCTGGATCAAACCACATTGAGACTTAAGCAGTTCCTGGTCATTAAACCCTTCATGTGGCGACACAAAAGGAGTTCTGCAGAGACCAGTGGGCCAAAATTCCAAAACAGTGACGTCGGAGACTGATCTCCGGTCAGTGGATGCGTCTGGTTGCAGTTATTGTTACTAAAAGAGGCATTAATAGAGACAGGGTCTACTTGTTGTAGGGTCCTTGAGCAAGACCCTGACACCCTAACTCCCTGGGTGCTTCAAAGGGGACGCCCACTGCTCCCACAGGGATGGGTCAAATTCAGAGAAATAATTTCACTGTGTTGTACTGTGTATGACTGTATGTGATCCATAAAGGATACGTTATTATTATTTTTCCCTTAATAAAAAAAAGTTATAATTTAATACCTGCATTTTGTGTTTACAAGTCAAATTTAGGGTGTGTTCAATTCTGTTTGACTGCCACAACTTAGTTTGAGACACACAAAAACAGAAAAATTGTGGAGGGGGTTCGATACTTTGACTCTCTGAACATCTAATGTATCGTCTGTTAACACATGTGCGCAAAACCACACACACAATCTAAACCTCTAAACACACACAATCCTGTGACTTGACTGAAGCTACTGGAGGTGCTGAGACATATGGCGGGCGTTTGGAGTGTGTCTTTGCTTACGCTTTGCTTTGCGCGGCACACATTGCTTGTATGTGAACCTCGGCGGCAGCGCCGGCATTGACAAAATTAAGACTTACTCCTTACTTTTTCCTATCAAAGCGCTGCCAACAAGACCCGGCCAACAGACGGAAACAGCCTCACGATGGCTTATGAAATGCATCAGTGAACAGAGCCATTTTGGCTCTGGCTCCAGGGACATTGTGTACATACTGTCAGCAGCCGTCTGCAACGTGGGAATTTCAAACAACATTCTGCAGCCTGTCGCTGGGAAGCAGCCTGTGTCAGAATGTAAAAAAGCTAAGAGCTATACCTGGAGAAGCCATTCACTGTCTGCTATCTGCAAACACACACATAACCACGGACTAATGTGGCTGATATGTGATTGTGACAGGCTAGCGATGCTCAAATTGGGTCATTGAAAGAAAGGCTTCAGCGGAGAGACAGGTGTGAGTGTATCTGGATGGTCGAAGACAACCTCATTACATCAGTGGAACCAGTGGCAGCACCAGGGATGTGCACAGACATTTTGGGGGGCCGGGGCTCAAGTGAGAAAAAGGGCGCTTATCATAATTATTAATAAAACGTGTTTTAAAACAAAAAGTTAAATAAATTAACCAGTTTATTCTAATATCCACACACTCATGTAAATATCCAATACCCAAAACAATCAGTTCACACATATATATATATATATATATATATATGATATACATATATATAATATATATATATATATATATATATATATATATATATATATATATATATATATATGATATACATATATATATATATATATAATATATATATATATATATATATATATATATATCATATCCGAAGATAGTCATTACTTTCTAACGTTACCGTGTTAGAAGAGGGGAGCCCACGCCCCCTTTTATGTCTATGTGCGTATGTGTTAGAGCGCCAAAATTAAAGCTCCCCAATGTCCAATTACTTACTTCTCCTTGCTCAAAAGGTCAAAAACACCTCGGCTAAGTCTAAGGCCTTCTAACTACAGCCACTCACACAAGCTGGGATGCCCTCAAGGTGGATCTCAGAGCACTGTGTCGTGTAAAGAAGTCAGGTTGTTGAAATTTAGAATCATAGCCTTATATTTCTGATCAGAAACAAAAGAACACACTGCAGAGAGGAACACACCAAAGAATGTTTTGTCACATGCACATTTTTAAGTGACAGAACGGGAGAGCGTTAATACAGAGAAAGAATTTCCCTCGGGATGAATAAAGTATTTATTATTATTAATTTGTCTTCACCCTGCCTTGAAAATCTGCTAATGAACTTTTCTAAGCTGTTTGACACGCCCTGTTTTAACTTTACTGTTGGGGCGGGGTAAAGTGGTGCCGGTTGAACATGTTAGTTTGGCTCCCTCCTCAGATGATACGTATGAGACCTCTTAGTAAGGGAAGGGACATCTTTTCTTTTAAAGGTGGCCGGAAAAAGTGTTGGACCCTCAGTTGTGTTGGAACAACAACTTGGGACAACCTGTTCTCTCCCACGCTGATCACAATGCAGGGACACTATTATGATTAAAAAAATCCCTCAAAAGTGCCCTAATCTCGCAATGTTTAAGAAAATGTTATTATGCCATGTCATGAGTTCCTGACGTAATGTCTACATATCTTTATGGATATACCAAAACCTAACCTCCTTGATCGAACAGTTTAAAAAGAGCAGGACACGTAATACTGTTGTAAATTCAAAATACTCCTAATATGTTGATTTTGTAGATTTCAAAAGAAACCAACTGACAAAATAACAACAAAGCTGCTGATTTGGTGGCTTGGTATCATGAGCAAGAAACTGGAACCGGGGAGAAACAATGATGAAATGTATGGGTAGATTTATCCACAATATTTTTCACCAGACTTTTAGGAGTAAAATCTGCTGCCTGTCGCTGACCTCTCAAGAAAGATCTCCTCCGGCTGCCTCCTCCATCTCATGACCCGCCTATGCACCTGCCCACCCTCTTCTGCTTCCATCGCATCCCCCTGTTCCCATGGTAACCCTCTCGTAGCTACTCAGAGCAACTGCCCGCTGTCCAGGAGACACAAGAAGTCATGACACGGACAGTTGATGGGAGAGTGAGAGAGATTCAGAGAGAGAGAGGGAGAAAGAGAGCGAGAGCGAGCGGAAGAAAATCAGCAAATTAAAAAACCTTCAGAGGAGAGATCAGGTGAAAACAAAAGGATTCTCCTTCTTTCACACTGGTAATTCATTTAATTACCCACCTCATTATAAACAACGGTGGACAATAGAGATGCACCGAACGCAATTTTCTTTGCTGATCACTGATCCCCCATTTTTATAAAGTCTGACCGGCCGATACTGATTTTGGCCTTCGGCCAAAAGCCGTATCCATTAAAGTTTAAAAGTCACGAGTAATGTATTTTAAGTGCTCTTATTTTCAAGGATAACAGTGGAAGTGACGAGGCCGGTCGGCCTTGTGTAATGTGCATTTATTCTGACCTGTTGAAATGAAGGTACCCTCCTCCCAGACGTACCTTAAACCAATTGTACGACATCTCAAGTGAAAATAACCACTTGAGATGTCATACCAGGTGAGGCAGCCTCTATCAGTCCATTAAATGTTGGCTTTGCTCAAGGACTTGCTGGTTTGTGGCTGGCTATGAGCCCCTCATAGCTTAAGCCGCTCTGCTAACATTAGCTCCTAAACTTGCTATGTTCTTTGGGTGATTACATTTGAAATGTATGATTAGGTCCGTTTAGCCGAACACTTTCGGGGTTGGTCCGCCGCTGCTTCTTTTGTCTTCATGTTCAGAAGCTATAAATGACAGCACAGAAACATACACACATCGTGCTCATAGCTGGCTCTGAGGTCCCGCTAGCTTTAGCTGCTCTGCTAACGTTAGCTGCTTTGCGTAATAATTATGAATGTGTTGTCATCCAAAAGTAAGACGCACAACCTGTTGTGTCAGTGAACACTGAACTAACACACACTCACACAATTAACAGTGGTCTGACATGTGCAACACATTTAAACAAGCACAAAACAGACACCTTGCCTTGTTGGGACACTGAAAAAGAACCAGTCGAGAATATGTGTGTGAGATATTTCCGTGTGTAAGCATGTATTGATTATTTGAGCTAACCTGAACTAAAACTGAGAGAAAACTACAAACAAAAGAAAATCCGCTGAAACACTGTGAAAAGTTAATCTACATGTTATCTGGACGGGACACGTCCATTATGACGCTCTACAAAAGGCTAAGTGAGCGTTGAGCTGGAATAAGTGAAATGTAAATTCAGCAAAAGAGTCGAATAGGCTGTCAGACGCAAGTCTACCTGTATTATTCCTCCTGTATAAGAACAATCATAATTATACTATGTACCATATCACTACTCACAATTGCTTCTCATTATTGTTTTCATTTCATGTACATGATAATAATGATAATGATAATAGAAATAATTATTATCTAATTCTTATGCTTAATAATAATAATAATGCCATATATTACATGGATTCAATTTATTATATTTCAGCTCATTATTATTTGTTTTCATGAACATCACATTAAGAATAATAATATCAATAATAATGGTGGTAATAATGATTTCAAAAAAACATTCATTATCATGTGCAATATTATATTGAATATCATATATTACATTTATTATTATGTGCAATATTTAATTTTTTGTTTACAATGTTACATTTTATTACTCTACCATTGCATTATACTAATAACTTCTATTTACATTGTAATCTTTAGTTGATTATCTTACTCATCTTACTCTTTGTACCTTTCAGTTTAATTTAATAAGCACTGGTTTGCATTTTCTCACTTTATTTAATACATTATTGTTCATATTTTTTGTTTTTTAACTGTGATTTTCAAGTAATATCTGGCAAAATAATTTCCTCTGGGTTTAATAACTTCTATCTTACCTTATATAGTATATATTACACATGAAATAAAGGGAAGCAAAAATATTTTTCATTCTTAATGACATCATTTTTCTTCACAAGAGAAAAACTGTATTTGCAACGTCAATCAGAATAATGACGCAGCCAAGTTCTGATTGAGGGAAACGAGTAAATTGCTGTTGATGATGGAGCTCAGGACATGAATATTGGCAAGACAAAGTAAGACATCAGCGTGATAAACAATTGTTTGGTCGAGGTTAGCATGAGAGTGTTGACTACATCTGTACTCACTTTGGGTGTTGGACAGGAAGCGGTAGAGAGGCGGGAGGTGGCCTGGGCGCGGGGTGACTCAGAGGGCGTGGTGCTGAGAGAGGCGGTGTCCCTGGGCAACACCTGCACACCCCGCGAGATAATGGAGTCGGGGATCTGGGATCACACACACGTACGCAGACAAACACGCATGTAAACGCCACACGCCATAAACCCACGGGCAGCAGCAGTAAATACAGACGCTACAAACCTCTTCTGTCAGATTCATACCTGAAGCGACTATCAGGACGATGAAGCAGATGAGTGGTCTCAAAATGTGAAAGGACGATGACAATTAATGAGTAAACCAGGGGGTGGAGTCTTACCAACATCGGTCTGTGATTGGACAATGAGGTGAGATGGTAGAGCAGGCCGCGGGCTGCAGACGCGGCGGGACAGGGTGACGTTATGGAGTGATGCCACATGTGACAAAACAGAGGAGACACATATATGTGGAAACACTCAGTCACGATAAATGATGCACAGAGATACATGACAAAGAAAATGGTTCAGACTTTTTTCAACTTAAAGCCCAATGTTTTGTGTAATTATCTGCACCTTTGATGCCATGATGGAACTCTGACTTTCATGACAGGAGGTAGACACATGCGTCTTAATGTGAACTTATGGTACAAAAGGAGTAAAAACGGTAGATTTCATTGATTAGACTTTTGCATTGTGCCCGCCCATTTGAGAGAAAAGTTAAATCAATCAACACCTCATAACGGAGCCATTTCTTTTATTTTACTCCTTTATACATGGCTTGAAAACTGAAAAACTGATTCTGACCACAAGTTATATTTATATGTTGTAATCTGGTTTATTTGTTTTTGATCTGTTTAATCAAAAACAGATTTAAACATTTAAAACATGTTTTAATCTGTTTTTGCCCAGATTAAAACATTTAAACATGTTATTGCAAACAATACATGTTTTTAAATTAATTTTATAATGGAATGCCCTTGCTTGAAACAACTTAATTTGTCTTGACTAAAAGTAATAAGAAAATGAGAAAAAAGCAATGAGGGAGTGCAAACCTACACCAAGGAACCTCAGTGCTAATTATTGTGATCAGAATCACAATAATGTCATGTAGATTCCTCTATCAACGAATGACTTATTGCCAGCCTTAAATTTACCAAAAACCCCAGCAAACGCTCTCATTATCTCTCAAATACTCTGTAGCCACTCGTTTCTTGCTCGCCGTCTACTTCAGCAGCACACTGAGCCCCCAGCTCCACTCCACCCCCCCCCCCCCCCCCCTTTTCTGTTTCTTCATGTGCTGACAAATAACAAAGATGAAATTATCCTAACTGTCATGATTTCACACAGGCGCAGAGATAACGTTTGGAAGGACTTCAGAACCTTATATATCTGGTATGAATTTAAACCAAAACTGAAAACGTTTTAAAACGGCACTTTCGTCACATGGTGACCTCACCAAAATTAGCTTCTCTCTAAAATGTTGTTTTGTACAGGCGCAAATATCACCAAACAAAAACCAACAGTTTCTAGATGACTTCACCGCTTGAAGCGACTTAGTTATTTTATTATATTTTTAATGCTGTGACTAAAGTTACGTCACCAAACTTTAAGGAAATGCCAAAACCTTCCTCTGGGTAAATTTCCAAACAGATACTTTCTGTACTTTTCTCTGAATCTTGCTAACAAATAGAAAAACAAACACGGCTGAAAACAACCCCCTTGGCGAATGTAAGAATTGGTCTAATTTGAATTTCCTCAGACATCCTATACGGATGAACGGAACTGATATTAAGGAATAATCAAAATGTCGGTTTCTATTTTCATTCATTCGCTATGAGAGGATTACACAGTTTTTTACGGACCTAGTGATATTTAATGATGGGTTCCAGGGATCCTGGTCAGCCTTGTTTGAGATAAATGGAAGTTAAATTGACGTATCTTTGTACGTACTCCTCACCTGGTATGAAGTTATATAAAATCCTCACACACTTTGTCATGGAAATTATTCACATTTCATCCTTGTTGGCCATTCGATAAAATATTAAAATAAATGAAGTGATTGAGAAGCAAACGAATGCGGCAGTTGTTTTGATCTCCGTGTGGTGAGACGGTATCGTTTTGAAGAGAGAGGAGATGACAGCTGTTGAGCGGCTCCAGCACCCAGTTTCTTTAAAGCATCAGGGAAATATAAACGTCTGACTGGGCACTTCCTTTTTTTGGAGGAAGGAGATTAATCATAGATTTTGAAAGTGTTAATGATTGCCCAGCTGGACCATATTTAAGTCCAGCAGGAAGCCGCAGCAGAGGAATTTTATGAAGGCATAACTTGAAAAACAGTAAATCTATCATCTGAAGCTGCTACCTGTAACATTTCCAAGCATCAGTCTGTCGTGTACCGAGTCGTCTTTTATAATAAAAGCATGACAATGTGGATAAACTGCCTTGACAAGCATCAATTATGCTCATAATGCAGGAAAAAAATGACTTCTTCACAAACTGATTGCATATCTAAGACAAGTAATTCACACGTTTATGATTCATCTGATATCAGTGTTGTGAAAAACCCAACTGTCGTATCAACATCTGCCTTAAGTCAAAATAACAGATTTGGATGAACATGATCCAGTAACATGATTTTTCAAAGAATTGCAGTGTTAGACATGGTGTATTTCTGTTTATCCAGATCATCCACAACATTATGACCACCTAATATTATGTAGGTTCCCTTCTTTGCCACCAAAAACAACCCTGAACATCTTCTCTTTGCTGTGGTCCATTTTTCATGTACAGTCTTTGTGAGGTGGATACGTGTCAAAGTAACAACAACATGAATGACCGGGCCAGGGGTTTCCCAGCAATGTCCTCCAAAGTTAAGTGATGTACATGCAACCCGCCAACCAGATGATGTAAAGCAAGATTAATCAGACCGGGTCAACTTCTTTCTTCGCTCCGGGGTCCAGCTCTAATGCTGACGATGCAGTGTGTGTTCTGACATCTTTCTTTACCGCACTAACGTTTGCGACAATTTTTGCAGTAGGTATTCAATGGTGCAGACAACTTCGGCTTTATCCACCCGCATTCTCACCAGTGAACCTTGGGCTCCCATGAGCCTCTGCTCTTCTTTAGACCATTTTTCTCGGTTCTAATCACCGCAGACCATGAACCCACAACAATATCTTCAGGTTTGGAGATTACCTGAACCAATAATATAGGCATGATAATTTGGCCCTGGTCACTCATATTCTCATGCGTGTCCATTCCTTGTCTTCTACTGCCTCAACGTCGTGATAAAATGTTCACATGCTGTCTATTTTATCCAACCCACTGACAGGTGCCATTGTAACAATACAATCAAGGCTATTTACTTCAACTGCAAGAGGTTGTAATGTTATGGCTGATGAGTATATGAACCAAACGATGAAAATATTCATTCTTTTTCCCCTTGTTCACTCATCTCATACAGCAACATTGTGGGATTATCAGATTAGTGACCCATCCATACCTTGGCGGCTATGGATGCTGCGGTGATGTGGGAGGAAGAGCTGTCCTCTGTGGATGCCACACCGCTATCTTTCTTCTCCTCATCCTCTTCCTCGCACTGTACGCCTTTGTCCTCTGTCTGCCGACGTGGCGAACTGTTGGTTGGCGGCGAGAGGGGTGGCGGTGGCGATGGCAGGTCCTCCAGCTCATCCGCCGCCTCTTTTACCTTCACCACCGCATCCCGCAGGAGGTCGATGGCGTGCGGCAGCGCAGGCAGGATGAACTGGAAGCATTCCTGAGCGAGGGATGAGAGAGAGGGAGAGAAAATCAGAGAGAGGATTTTTGAATGATATGGTAGCGGTTTTGGAATGATACTTTTAAAATGCTGCCAGCGTGAAGAGAATAAAGTGTTACATTTAAATACCAGCCAGTACTAATTACTGATGTGAGTGTCTATTAATAACAATGCAACACGCGTCTTCCAACAGTGTTTCCCATACATAAGCTCCACTTGGGCGGCCCACCCAGGTAAAGTAAGAGAGGCCGAGATAGATGGACCTGCAGACATGCAGACAAACGGGCACAGCCAGAGGCTACGGTTTAGTTTTGTCCTTTAATTCTGCCCTCGCTGAACGTCAGTGTTCACGTTTGTCGATAAACATTTCTTCCACATGAGAGACAAAGGCTTCCAGTCGAGTCTGAATGTTTATCGGCTCACAACAATGTAGAAAAATAATTAGCGTGTAATAGCATACAATAGGAATTGCCATCTACATGCTAACGGATTTACGTTGACGTCGCAAACATAATCAGACACCAGGGAAGTTTGTACAAATAAAACTATTTCACTCTACATGAATTTGTCAGTTAAACTTGAGAAAGTTTTTGAGAGGCATGAGACGCTGCTCTGAATATGTTTTAATGGACTATGAACTACTGTTCTGATTCATTTCATCAAGTCAAAACACAAACAGAATGTCGACCGAGTTTACTTCCGAGGTGATCCTTCCAAATATGAGCACGTAAAATATAATGCTCAGCAAAAGGAAACAAGAATTTTGTGCTTATAACACAAACAGAAGAAATAGGTTTAGGTTCAACATCTTCTGAACCTAAACCTAGGTTTACGTTCAAATACATATATATAGATATTTAGGAAATAAAGATATTGCTTAGTTAGAACAGCTTTTCCTCATAGCTAATATTATCATATAATTATTTATTTTGGAGGGACTTCAGGGGCTCGGTAGAGAACGGATGAATCCACTGCTTCATATATTTTGCCGACCTCGTGTAGGACCCAGGCTATTATTAGTGGATATTCATTTTGAAATATGAAATAGAGTGAGCGTGAGATATTTATTTTGAGTGTTTCTAAATTCCAAAATTGAAGTGTATTTGTGAATGAATACGTTCACTCTTCTTCTGGTCTTATCTAAAGAATTTGATGGTCTTAAATCTAGAGTAGCGTTTTGACCAGGAAAATAATACTAGTTTCTGAGCTTTACTGGCTCAATCTGTGACACAACTCTTACTAAACTAATGAAATATATTTTGAAATGAAATTTCCCAAATAATTTAAGGATTTCCCTTCATTTAAATGTTTTTTCATGTTTCAAGAATTCTTCCCTTCTTCTACTGACAGATTTAAAAAAACCTTATTTCATGCTTAAATCAGCTTGTAATCAGTAAATCTTTTGTTATTTTCCAGGGGGGATTTCCCCCCCGGTGTATCGATATCAAAGAACATAAAGTATGAATATGTGTGGAAATTGGTGGTAAGGATGATTAAAAAATAAATATATAATTGTCTACAAATCACCACCAGAGGGTGTTGTGAAGATGTTTTTTAGATTAAAACAGAGATTTTCTTGTCAACCTCAGCAGTGTCTCTCTCTCTATCAGCCATAACATTATAACCACTG